>CM036910.1:37612866-39010366 GCA_020800305.1 Porphyrio hochstetteri | reverse complement strand
GAAGTTATCGTGTAAGAACACAGTTAATTTTATCTCAAAATATAAATAATACTGAAGTTCAAACTCATGATTTCCACAGGGGAAAACTCAGTGGAAATTCATTCTCCAGTGGCATAAGAAGCACTGACACAAATCCTACATACATATGGATAATTTGTAGTAATCAGACACTCCAAACCCTCGCTTGAAAAATATGTTGTAGAAAAGATGTATACCTCTATTCAAAACTCCAAAGACATATTTTGATTACTGATAAGTTCATTAAGGGACTTGATTGCCTCTATATAAGAAAATTCACTCAACTGTTTGATGCTTAAATTCATAACCTAAATCCCAGACTGTAATCTGTTCTTGGTCTTCCCAGTGTATACTTAGATCATATAAAGAGTTCATACCCCTTGCATTCAGTGGTACATATTGCCACACCTGCACATTTTATTCAGCTAAAAGATGCTTTGACTTGATACACTAGACTTTTCTGGACTACAGTGGACAACCTTTTCCAACATCGATGTCTTTTGTTACCTTCCCTAATTCCTTCATCAGATTTTACTTAACAAGGATGCAATTTATGTTCTAAGTAATGAGAATTAGAATAAAAATGTATCAGTAGGTGATCCTTTCCAGTCATAACTATTTTTCTGAAGGAATTTCAAACAAAACTTTATTTTTTTCCAAAATACTAATTTGACACACTTTGTATGTACTAAAAAGTAGTAAAAAGATGATTGGTGGTTTACAAAAATTAAACCTGTTACATCTGGCAGTGACCAATACAATTTGAAAAATGAGAAATTTGGTTTATTTATGTAGTACTGATTACCAAAGTTGAACCCCAATGTTTCAAACAATAATTTAAATGCATAAATTAATAACTGATCTCTTTTCTTCTCACAATATTTTAGGACAAAAAGTGAAGAAGGAACTCCCAGATATGATCATAAGGGTGTGTAGGACACCTGATAACTATAAGGTGCATTAACCAAAGGCATATTTTCCCCATATATCAGAAAAATACCTATCTCAAACCTTCCAGAAATTAACAGAAAACCACAAAAAATTATTTAGAAGGGAACACTGGAAGTGGTAGCGTTGTCTTGTCCAATCTTGCACTTAAACAAAAGTGTTGCCAGTGCTAAATTGCACCGCCTGTGGTTTTGGCTAGTCAAGTCATGAAATCCCTTAAGGGTGGAGAGTCTCCAGCCACTCGAGGCCCATATTCTGGAGCCATACTATACTTTTAATAAAATATTTTTCCTTATATCTAATCTGAGCCTCCCAAAATGTAATTTGTGGCAACTGTCCAATCTGCTGCTACTGAAAAGGACATTGGTCTGTCATCTTTGCAAAGACTCTTAGTCTTGCCTTCATCAGTCTGTGCCCCAGGCACCCAAGTTCCTCTTCTGAACCTTCTCCCATTTCTCCATGCCCCATTTGACCTGGAGGACCAACTCAAGCAGCACACTCCTGGAGTGGCCTCACCAGCCTGTGCAGTGGGGGATGATAACCTCCATTCTCCTCCCAGCCTAGCTTATTATGTAGTGTGCTGATTTCTCAGCACGGGCACACCACAAGCTCCTATTTAACCTACATCAACTGACACTCCCAGGTCATTTTCAATAAATATGTTCCTCCTCTAGTTAAATAATTACTAATTGTTTCCTACAGCTGTACCCGTAGGGTCTTCCATTGCCACATCAGGGTACTGAGCCATATTAGATCAGGTCCATTCACGGTCACAGTTTCTAGACCTGTAGTGATACAAGCTTACAATCTAACAGCCGAGAAATGTTAAACCATTTCCTCTACTGAAGAAGCAGGTTATGAGTTCTTCTGTTTCTTAGACAGACAAAAGATATTTCTGGCAGAACTAGGTTTGTTTCCTTAAATTTTACTTTCCATATGCTCAGGATAGTTATTTAGTTTGTCTCTGGTACTGAGGAGGCCAACAATGCAGTGCTATTTCATCTAATGAAAAAAGAGTAGTACAAGGTATGAAAACCTTATTCTAAAAATGAACGGAGCAGATGGGATATGCAATTCTAACTTAGTCCATTTGCATGTGTTTGTTGGTTGCTTTTTTTTTTTGCCTTTTTTTTTTTTTTTTAAGTTCTAGTCAATTTATCTACTTGAAAAGGTCTGCTTGTAGCAGAAAGGAAAACCAATTCTTCCAGCTTTAGGGCAGGAAAGTGCATAGCTGCTAAGGAAGAAGAGATATTATGCACATAACATCCTCACCTCCTACATTTGGCAGCTCCCTCTGCTTGGAAGCTGTCACCCAAGGCATCCAGCCCAGGGTGTTCTAGTCCTCGATATCCTCCTTGCACAGTCTCCCACTTCCTGGAGATGAACCAACACTTTGTGTTTCACTTCCCCCACCAGCTTCAGTGTATTATAGTATTGCTTTCCTCATCTCCCTAGCTGGCAGTATTTGAGACATCTTATTTCATGTTGCAACCTCCTGAGACCCGTATTATCACTGTGTTTAAAGGCCAAAGGGAGTAGTAAGAAGAGAAAGAGAAAAGACATGATGGAAGGGCTCAAAGAGCCCATGCGCAGGTTAAAAAGACTTCTCCTGACTACAGCCTCTGTATGTGAGAGAGAAAAGGAATGGTTTTCTCAGCATCCCATAATGGATGCATGATGGCCTGCAGGAAGAAACAACACGCAATGCTGAATTCTGGACAATTGTATACAAGCACACAGGAAAAACTGCAAAAAAATGAAGGGGCAACTCAATACAGTTTCTCAAATCTCCACATAAACACTGTGGGTTTTTTTTAAACTTTGCAAGCACAGGATAATAAATTCTGTATACAGATATAATTAAGATAATGTGAAACAGGAAGGACTTTGCCATAAAAAACTCTCCACCACAATCAAAGCTTCGGAAAAATTCTCCCAAGTTTCTTTTATAGACTTTCAGTGCACACCTCATCCTGGCCGATTGCTCCCAGGTCAGCGTACAGGAGGGTTCAGGATGCACACATTTTGGTCTTAAACCTTTTAATTGGTTTTACCCTTAGCTATTCACACATCCCACTGGCAATAGACACCTTAACAGAATAAAAATAAAGAAAAAGTTTCTTGCACCTATCTCACCTCACATTTGCTCTGCTTTTCTATGTGTGGAGAAATATGAAAGAAACTATCCATGCCTATCCATTATTTTTTGGGCTTTCCCACATGAGTACTCAATGTAATATTTTGCAAGTGCCAATAGCCTTTTCTATCTCTGCAGCTCCCTCCAAGCATTAGACTGAATCACAAAAAAATATTTTTCAGTGATTGATTGCACTATAAGGGCTGCTGAAGAGCATGTGTGAGAAGAGCATCACACCACCATCTCAAGACCCTTGGAGGGTGCCTTGAGCACTGTAAGTTAAAAGAAGAGGAAAAATAACCCTGAGTGACTGTGTTACTATAGTCATGTTTTCCAAGCAATGAAGGATACACGTATCTTCCTTTCTTTCCTTTGCATTTTAGGATTTTAAACACTTCTCTTTTTATTTTTAAGCTTATTATCAGTAAATGGGCTTATTTGGGGTGCTTTGGGGGGTATTTTAAAGAACATGAGGGAGTCATGACTACTTTATTTCGGTTAAACCTGAATCTCTTGATTTACTTTTGCAACCACAAAACAACTTGACAAAGCAGAAAAGTAAATGCAAACAAAGAAGGCAGCAGCCAGTGCCACTCTGAGTCCTGAGGGATTTTCCAAATTGCTAAAAGCTGTCACCATAGCCTGAAGTATCAAGTGTGAGGCACATGCTGTTGCTAGTTGTTAAATTTAGTGCCACTAAGGGCTACTCCTAAACATCCCCCCCAACCTACCGGTGTCTAAGGCAGTCAGCATCTAAAGCAGATATTAGTGATTCCCCTGTGAAGAAAAAGTAAAGTACTAAGATGTTTTCTATCCCAAGTATCATGAGACAAAGGGCTTGTTGTGAAAATCAAAATATCTCAAAGATTCACAAACTTATCTCTGTGCCCCAGCAGAAACCATGTGGCATTTGTGATGGGCAGCCGAGAGCTAGTTCATCACATAGTATTTGCTCCTCCAGCCCCCTGGTTCATCTGATAACATGCATTAAAAGTTGGCTGTGACATACTGAATGTTTTCTGAATGATTTTATATTCAGCAATATCTATCATGACTGAGGGTGTTGCTTGGGTTGCCAACGTCAGAAGAGGTGGTTCACACCACTACACGAGAGGGCAAATAATCCACACAATATTATCTGTATTGCTATGACATAATGGAGATTGGAAGTTGCATCTCTGGATCTTCAGCATATACATTGAAAACGTTAAATACACTCATTGCTGCGTACCTGAGATGCCTGATGCTTGGGGAAACATTCTCAACAGAGAGAGATGTTGAGAGTTTCACTGAAATTGAAACCCTCTCAAGGTGCTGGCATGAGAGGCAGGAGAAGGAACGGCAAAAGGAATAAACCTGATACGGTGGGATGGGGTGAGGACTGCATGGGAGAAGGGTGAGAACAATCCCTGTCCAGAGTCAGAAGTGTCCGTAAATCAAAGTGTAAGTATACAACACATTTGTCCCCCACCGCCAGGATCTAGTCAAGCGGTGCCAGCTGCGCGATGGAGACGCTCAGGAAGTCTAAGATTCCTCAAACATCTGCTGGTGCCATTAAGAATGAGAAGTAAATCCATACTGGCATTACTTGAGATTTATTTTTCCACATTAACCCCAGCAACAACTGCCAAGTTTTTTGCTCGTTTGCCACACAAGTAACCACTGAGTGGCATAAGAATGGGAGCCAGATGAGAAACTAACTATACGTGGAAAAAAATCAGGATTAGGGCAAATTAATAGAAACCAGTAAGTGGCCATGAAACAAAGACAAAGAAATACAACAGGGAGGAAGGCTTCTCTTAAACTACTGCAATAATGAGAGGGCGTATTATTGTTTCCACAATCTCTCTCAATTCCAGGTCCACTCAGAGCAGTAGAAGACAGCTGCCCATCTTACTAGTGTATTTGCTCCTATTCTGCTGAAACTAACCTGAAAGTTAGGTAGCCAGCACTGTTCAGAGGGGTTGATGAACAAGAACAAAGTCCCTTCCCATAGTGACAGGGAAATAAAGCATAAGGATGTCATCCCCACGGTGCAGAACATTGCAATGCACTTCTCTTTCTTCATATCTCCTCTTCTCCATGTGATCCTCAGAAGGGCAAGCAATGAGTGATACCTTTAGTTCCTTGATCACAGGAATTTGATTACAAATACCTCCACATGAAATCATAAAGTTTGCAGAGGGACTTTTTGTTTTCTACAATGCAGCTCATACTGCTGAGTGAAAAGCTGAATTTAAAAATAAAAGTTAATTCTTTCCAACATAAATATGATTTATTTTACTACTAATAGCCCTTTTGCCATATGACCAAGCTATGTTCAAAGCAGAGAAAGCCTCCTGTGTCTATGCGGCGCTCTTCTATACATGCTGCACATGGATGTCCCAGCCGTATTGTGTCTTACAGTTTAAGCAACACCTAAGTGTCATATCTCTGTGATGCTTATTTCTAGGTCATGCTGGTTTCTTTATGCATCGTGAGTTAGGGTTTCATAATCATTTTTTCAGCTCAAGTCTGCAAACAAAATCTGTCTTTTGTGTTCCTGGTCTTCACTCCTCCTTTCCCCTTGGTGTGCCACTCTGATCTTTTCATTTTTATAAGTAGGAATGAAAGGCCCTTGAAACTTTTTAACATATTTAAGAATTTCACCCTTTTGTTTCACATTACAAGATAAATAATTTTTTGGGAATACTGATGCAGACAACCTTTTGTTTTAAAATTTTTTAAAAACTCCATTTCAGGTTGCCTGAAGGATGCAAGGAGCATTAGCTAGGAATTGTTAACGAGATAACTGACTATAATAATCACAAAGTATTTTTTGGTATAACACAATATTCACTGAACAGATACCAAACTGCATTTCTGAATTATAGAAGACAATTCCTTTGATTAAAATCAATAAAATATTTTATTTGTGAACGCTTATTTATGGTGCCTTTATAGCTTGTTCTTTATACAACCTGAGTAAATTGCTTAGTTGTGTAAGGAATCCATTACGTTATGAAAAGGTTCTTCCCACTTGAGCAGCCTGCATAACACAAAACCTTTACATGTACCAGATTTTCAAGCTGTACATAAAGATGGCTATTAAAGTTTGCAATACTCATTTTCTTCCTCTGAACCAGAGTAGGGTAAAAAGAAGGATATATAATCATAGTAAAGTCACATTAGAAATAAGTTTCTTCCACTTTGCTTTTAGATTTCTTCCTTCCTAGTCTGGAGTACCATGGTTAGAGCTGCTCACCTGCAAGCATCATGAAGTCTCTCTGTTTTACTAAGAGGTTTTAGAGAAATTCTAGAACCATAGAATGCTTTAGGTTGGAAGGGACCTTTAAAGGCCACCTAGTCAAACCTCCCTGCAATGAGCAGGGACATCTTCACTACATCAAGTTGTTCAGAGCCACATCAAGCCTGACCTTGAATATCTCAAGGGATGGGGCCTCCACCACCACTCTGGGCAACCTGTGCCAGTGATCTTCTGCCCTTATATTGAAGAACTTTTTCTAATATCCAACCTAAATCTCTCCTTTCCTAGATTAAAGCCATCACCCATTGTCCTATTGTTCCATGCCCTCCTGAACAGTTCTTCCTCAGCTTTCTTACAGGTACCTTTCAGGGAGTGGAAGGCCACTATAAAGGTTCCCCCAGAACCTTCTCTTCTCAAAGCTAAACAAGTCCAACTCTCTCAGCCTGTTTTCGCAGGAGAAGTGCTTCAGCCCATGGATTATATTTGTGGCCCCTCCTCTGGACATCACAATCCTCAGACAAGAGCACAACTTGCCAAATCTGAACTTATCCTCTATTCCTATTCTTAGGTACTACATATTTCTACAGGTCTCAGCACAATGTCACTGTAGCTGTTATAGCAGTATTTTCACTTTATTTTAGGGCTTTTCCCAGAACATCTAGGAGCAGAAATTAGAACAACCAGTCAGCTTCAGTAACAAGTTGATGTTGGTGAATTAAGTAGTCTGATGATGCCAGTGATTATATTAATCCACTTGACTACAAGTGGATTCAGCATTCATTTCTTGAATGAGAAGAAGATATGACTGGATACTCATCTAGTGCTGGTTTAGCAAGTAAAAGTGACTGCAGAGAAGAACTGGTCCCTGGAAAGCTCTGCTGAAGTCTGACCTTTATTAATTGGTTAAGACATTTGCCTTGCATCAGATTTCTAATAAGGCTGGCGTCATTCTCACATTCCAGTTATCCCCTTATCAAACAGGATGTATGTTTTTAGCCAAGAAGCTAAAAGTTAAAGGAATTTAGATGGAATCTCACGCTTCATTTCTGCGTATGAAATTATCATTTGGGTAGGCTAACAGGATTTCATTCCAAATCTCTGAGATCTAGAGAGAAGTACTTTAAATGTATATACAAATACACAAATCAAAATCAATAACCTACATGAAAATCTTGACTCAAGGGACAGACATTTCCACGAAGCTGCTAAAGGAGTAGATATCAAGAAGATGTATCAAGTATATTAAAAAGAGATGTTACTGTTATTCAGGATTAGCAGGAAACATTCCAGAATGAACTGAACTTATAAATCAGTTGTTTAAATGATGATAATTGTACCTTCCATTATGGTTATATTAGTATTGTTTCCTAATAACCTTATTCATAGACAAATTTCACACAGATGAAGAGTTCCTTCAATGCTAATAGCAAGACTTCACATGTTTACCTCCCTGTTGCTGCAAAGCTCCAAGTATTCACAACTTCTTTCTAGCCTAATGAAACAGGATTGACTAATTTAATTAAAAGACTCAAAGAAGGAAATTAAAAAGAGGACATTTTAAGGGCCTATCTTCTAAGGCCGATGTTGTAATTGAGAAAGGAATGGAAAGGATCTTATCTGCGTATGAAAGAGCCTCGTTCTTCATGTATATTCTTCCCCTTGGGACTCTGATTAAAGCCAAGGTCTAACCTTGCTATAAATGCCATATCTATTTTGATTGCCAAGAAAGAGATGATAAAAAAGCAAGTTTTTTGAATCAATTACAGGTTATCGATCCTAAAGTACCTAACAAAGAATTAATCATAAACATAATTTGAGCCAATGGTAATACCAATTAAACTAACAAGGCTCATAACATGTCTCCTATTGACTGTTTATTTCTACAGTCTTAGAACAAAAGCATCAGGGAAGTCCCTGTAAGGAACACGTACAGGATGAATATGAACCTTCAACTTCAGAATATACAATTACCCAACCAACAATAGATCTGTGATCACATATATAGAAATTATTTCAACTGTAGCTTTTTAAATTTAATAACATAATTTGTTACACTTTAAAAATATTTTAAATTCTTAATATCAGTGAAGAATAAAACCTTGTAAAAACAGCCAAAGTAAATGTACTAATAGTCATATGTTTGTTTCTTTTAGCTTTCAGCTCACCTCAGTGATTTAACTCAAGTATGTCACTGTGCATCACACTGCGATAACCAGAACCTGAAGAAATAGGATGCAACCATAGCTATTACCCACATCAATTAATTTTTTTAATTAATTGCAAGGGGTGTCACAGTAACAAAGCAGATGTGTTATTTACATGGAGGGTGGAATAATCCAGAACAACCTGCTGTACACAGGGACACCTGTACCTTATCACTGCTTTCAGTTTTACCTTCTATTATTCTGATTTTCCAAAAAGGAACCACGCACGCACCAAAGCACATACTTACTGACCTCTTCCCTGAACTGGCTGTGGTTGAACCATGCAAATCATTTTACTAACAAATAACTACAGTTTCTTCTGCCTAGCTTGGTTATGTGGGTAATTTTGCTTTCAAAAAAAAGAAAAATAAAATAAAAAAGAGGTTAGGAACAAAAAAGTTAGTGGAACATGGAAAAGAGATGCATAATAACCTGTACTATTTCCCTCCATATATGCCTTATTGGTTTGTGCAATCTATACTCTGTGAT
Organism: Porphyrio hochstetteri; assembly: GCA_020800305.1. NCBI lineage: Eukaryota > Metazoa > Chordata > Aves > Gruiformes > Rallidae > Porphyrio > Porphyrio hochstetteri. The sequence continues at coordinate 39,001,323 of CM036910.1, read as the reverse complement.
AAACCTTTGAATGGTTTAATTTCAAGTTATTCCATATGTAGGTTAAACTGTATGTATCACATCATTTACTCCTTTTGTATGCATGCTGAACTGTAAAACATTTAATAATATATATGGGAAGTAAGCCAACTCTGACTGGCATAGAAACCCTGGAGATTGGTGAATAATATATAAAACCATTTCTTCTCTGTTAGTAGCATGTGTCCTGGCTTATTGAGTCCTATGCTGATATATCACTTTTAGGAATTCACTTTGTCAATCAAACTTAAAAAATCTTCCTAAACTTTCCCCTAGCCTTTTACAAAAAAAAACCCCAAGAAGATAAAAACTTCCAAGTCTGAAATAAGACCTCTTCTTGCATCTCCTTGGGGGGAATCAAAGGCTGACAGTCTGAATGTGCAGCGTGCAAGAATCACAATATGGAAATCATGCCAAAATGTTTAAAAACATAAAAATAACAGATAAATAAGTAAATGGAATCTGCTGTCTAATGCAATAACTTGGCACCAAGTCAATTTTAACCTTTCAACTTTTTTAATTTATGCAACAAGGGATTCTGAAAGTATCACAGAGAAATTATTTTTATCCATGGAGAGCAGAAATGAAAGAATTCAGGTAGATGCTTTCTACTAATCCTCGATTGCTAGGAGCATAGTGAGATCAGACACCTTTTAGTGACTATTGGTGACTACAAGAAAGGCCAGAGTTAAAAAATTAAATGGACAACCTAATTCTGTTTGGAAGCCAAAGCAAAAATATCACCAGAGGTACTAAAAACGTCCATAGTAATTCCTGGTTTCCTGAACACCATTGTCAGGGAAGCAAACTGCACTATGTTCCCAAAAAGTTGGAGAAGACAACAAATAATTAAACTCTTTGCCTTTATTTCTTTTTTTCCCCTGGAAACTCGAGATGATCACAATATTTTTCCTTTCAACCAAGAAAAAAAGAAAGGAGAAATGTAAGAGCTGTGGCCAAACACAAGCTCTGGTAGCTGCCAGAGGAATGCCTGGTTACCACCACTCCTTTATGGAAGCATTGTGCAGGATACAGCGGCAACGGGAACACAGAAATCATCACAGCAACACAACAGGAACCTGGGGGCCCCGAAGGGCCCTTTACAGGAGCACAGGTAATTTTTATAATTTGGATTTTTGACTAAAAAAACCCTCTAGCATAGATATTGCCATATTAACATAGCACAAGCAGCCTAACATCACCATCAGGCCATTTTTCATCTAAAAAACTTACTTATCCTGATTTAGCCCTGCTCTATTTTTTCAAATCACTGCCATTCCCAAAGGAAACACGGGGCCCATTGGTGTGGGAAGTCTCCTGTGGCAGGGCCATACTACAGAGGAGAGGTCTAACAAGAACAACGGCCTTGGTATAGAGCTTGGGTTTGCTGAGCACACCCAACATCCCCAGTCTTTTTCCAAGTGAAGGGGAATATCTACACAAAAAAGGGGTTTCAAAAAGAAATATGGTCCCCATGGCTCTCTGTGTCAAAGAGAGCAACCAGCACAATTTTCCTTTTGCCTTATTATAAGTGAAGGAGGAATTAGCCTTTGAATTTCATTCCCGAGTGAGAAAACTTATTAAGCAATATCTGCAATCTGAAAACACTGGGAAGAGCACCCCTATTTGTCCAGGATTAGCAAAATCTGAGAAATAAAATAAATTCACTCCTGCCATTGAAAATATTACGAGAATAAGACTGAGCCAAGGAAAATTAAAGGAAGCGGATGGCAAATGCAAGCTCTTCCAAACATAAATCAACATCTCAACAAGAGCGTGTGTGCTGTCCATCCAGCAGCAAATATAACAGCAGATAAAAAGGCCAATTAGTCTGAACAAGGACGTGCAGAATGATCAAGGGAGGTGTGCGAGGTATGTAATATCAGATACAGAGGGAAATGGAAAGATTACAGGATGAAGTTGAGAGTGTAAAAAAATGATAAGAAAAGCAAAGGTGGAGAATGAAAGGAAGATTGCACGAGATGATAAAGATAAATAAAAAGACATTTTTCAAGAACATATAGTCCAAGAGGTCAGCGAGGAAGACAGAAGGTCCTCTAAGAGATGGCATGGGTAATTTATTGACAGCAGAGGTAGACACTGATAAAAATTAAAAAAAAAAAATAAAAAGAAGAATTCTTTGCCTCACTGTTCACAAAGCAAGCTGGGGGCAACCCAGCAGAAATAGACATAGTGCACATTTCCCAGGGGATGAAAAAGACACACTGAAGGAAATTAAATCGCTGTAGAATAGGTGATTGCCTATAGTTTGATGATGCTCTGGACAGACAGGGCTCCTAACGTGGCCGTGCACAAAAAAGCAAATCTTTATTAAAATATACCTAAAAGTCTGCATTGAAAGCAACAATCACATCAGAACACAGGGCCAAATTTGCCCTGTGTTCATGAGCAGTTCACTGTGGGTGAAGAGGAGCTACCTGAATGCACAAGGGCAGAGCTAAACTAATCAAGGGAAGCCATTTAAATGAACTAATCCACTGTCTTTGAAATCAAATCAGGTGCTAGTGAAATTAGCTATGATAGATATCGGAAAAGTCCCAACAACAGACAAGCAAATTTATCATCAACAACCTGAGTGAACCTGAAGTCCAAATCACACCCCTCTTACTCTCGCAAATAATCCTATTAATTCTAAATTTAATTATTCACACCAATAAGGCAAGGAAAGAAGAGAAATCTCTTTCTGTTCTTCCCATTTAATAACCTAATTTCATTCTTTTCTTGTGCATTAAAAGAAAAAAAAAAAAAATCTAAAGAGGGACACACACACAAGGCTTGGCTGTCCCCCCCCCCCCCCGCCTCCAGCTCTGCAGCTCCTTTCCAGTGCAGGGATCTGCCAGCTCTGGCCCTGGAAAAAGGACAACTTGCAAAATTCCAGAGCCCAAAGTACTTCATTTCATAAATCAGTTAAGGAGCTAAGTGAAAATAATGCCATTGTTTATCGCATCACTAACAAACCTAAGTGCTTAAAGGCAAGGAAATTAATATTAAGGACATTCATAAATCTCACAGAAAACATATATTATACCAATTTAAAACAGCTGAGAATCCAGCCCTTTGCTCTTACTCGATATAAAATATATACATGTTGTCTTATTCAACAGAGTAGTCTTAATTCTAACCTAAAAATGTGCCTTATTCTGTATCTGCAATTTCGTATGCACAAATCTTTCAGAAGGAATTTCAATTAAGTTAACATTATGTATGCACCCATTACTGGCATATAGTGATTGGTCTCTGACAGAAGGGAATGGACATGTACACTTCTAATATACTGCAAATGAGCAATGCTATATATTTCTCTATTATTCTTCACAAATAAATAATGTTTTCAAACGTAAGTGATTTTAACTGGCACTTGGTTAATCCATTAACTGGTGTTTCCAAATAGCATTATCCTTTAGAAGAATACAGGTTTCTGGACAAAGAAACAAATATATTGAAAATCCCAAAGGGCCAATGGTCAGAGTTAAGGGTATGGTGTTTACATAAATTAAGCGTGCCTTTATGTTCAATCAGAATATAACTTTAACCGTGTTCTGACTAAAATGGATTACGTAATTAACTATTCCTTTTTAAAATTACTTTACATCTTTAAATGGTATGATAGATAAGTTTCATAGAACCCATAAATGATTTATGAGATATATTTTATTTTATTAATAAAATGCTTAGCAAGAGCTTAATCTCTCAAAATTTAATACAGTGATGCATGTGCTTTAAATTAAGTCCATGGTCAAATACTTTGCTGCACCTTGGTGCAAAGGTTCACCTTGTTGGGCCAAGTCCATGTCTACACTTTGGGCATAAATAAATCAAAAGTTACAAACCAAAGGCACAAACACACACACGTAGACACACACAGAGTAAGGTTTCTGTATATTCCCTGTATTTCTGCAATCTTTTGTATATGACATTCCCTTTTACCAGATATTTACATTAAACAGATGGCATACCCTTTACTGCAGTTGACCACAATTTGGCTGTTTACTAAATATTTTTTGAAATTATAGATTTTTGAGGATCACTGTCTTGATTTAGAATAGATTAAATATTTAGAAAGGCAAGGCATGCTGTGATTATTACAAGCAACTGTTATTTTTTTTTTTTATCCTGTGCACGAACGTCGTGCTTATCACATATTAGATACCTTTTAATATATAATAATACAGCTAATATTCACCCGGTCCTCAATTAATTAAATAATTAATTCAATTAATTGCCGCCGCACTGTTAGCTAAAATTCCACATACATGTAGATTTTTTTTTTTTTTAAAAAAAAAAAACAATCCATCTCCATTCAGTGGCTTGCTCAGGAAGGAAAAACAACATTTTTCTCTCCCAGCCCTGAATATAAGCATCCCTTAAAAGAAAAAATCCAACAGCATCGTGCAATAAAAAGAAACGCGAGTTCGGTTTAAATAAGTCTCTTTTTACTAACTAGTATATTAAATGTGGCTTTTAATTATTGGTTTTGATTATTTTTGAAGATTTTTGTATTTAGATGGCACACACATTTTCAATCATGTCTTAATTACTTTTAAAAATGCTGCACTGGCTTAGGGACAAGACAGATAACTTGTTAAGCATTTGAAATTTCTGAGCTGTTTTCTCAGTTCTGGCAGTCAATACCCAAGTCCAGATTGTAACCTCCTTTCTGCCTCCAAAGCCTGCCTTGGCTGCGTGTCCAGTGAGGGATTATGGATTTAGCAAGGAAGGTAAGTGTGACTACAAGCATTGGCTCACCATCTGCTCCCCAGCAGAGTTTGGGCCAACCTGCATAGCCTGCAGCAAGACCAGGGCACTGTTCTCAAGCCAGCCCTTTCCAACCTGGCTCAAGAAACACATCACATTCAGTCAGATGATTAGGTCTAAGTAGTCCATATGTAACAGAATATTTTTCCTAAATACCAAAATGAAAACAAAATGAATGCCATTTTTTTTATTCTCCTTACTCGATACATCAAGTTTTACACAAATAAATACTCTCTTAAGGTTTATGCAAATTATAGAAAAATAAAACTATGCATTATTTAGCAGTTCTCCTATTTCAAGATCTAACAGACTTTATTCACAGCATGTTTTTCCCTAGTTTATGTTGGCCTTCTTTTCTGATTCTACTTTTTAATTCATCTTTTTAAATTATTCCTTTTTAAATCATTATCTTATGTGACTTCATAGATTTTCATGTATTAATCTATTATTATTTTTTTTTTTTTACTATAGTCAACTTAATCTTAAATTGTTTAAATCTCTTTTAAGTGTAAACACTTGAACATGGACAGTTTTTAAAAATATGATGCTCTTTAACATTTTGGAGCATTTCTATTTGTAGCTCGTAACCTTATTCAAAAAGTTCTTACTAAATATGTTCTCTCCTATTATAGGTACTTTTGACAGAATTATCAAGTACCACATGTGACAGGCAATAGTACTGGTTAAGGGAAAGGGAGAAAAAAAAAAAACAACCCACAACAAACCACACATATTGAGAGGGGGATACATTTTGTGTTACTGAAAAATATGTTTGTATTTTACATTAAAACCTGACATCTGCTTGGTGAATATAAATCTAGATTAATACGCCCCCCCCCCCCCCCCTCCCCCCTCCTTTTACTCATTCAGTTTTCTTTATGCTGATTCAGGTTAAGATTTTTTTTATATTTTCATGAACAGCTACAAAGAATGCTGCTAAAACTAGCATTTTACTTTCTCCAGCACAGCACCGAACAGGAAAAAATAAGCTGAACAAACATCTCACCCTTTTTACTTAAACTGTTGTCTGCCCGACTGCTGAATGCACACAGAAAACAATCTAAAATTGTATAACCCATAATAGAGTATATTAAATTACAACATTGGTCAGTAATGGAAACTTATTCCCAGATATGAATTATTTACAGCCCATTTAAGTAATCCATATTCAGGTGTGGCAATGAAAAAAAAGAGAAAAAGAAGGGGAGAAAAAAAAAAGTGCAACATAAATCTTTAATGCTGACCGGTTGAGAGAGCAGAGCTGAGGATTACAGACATTTTAAAGGGAAGGAGGAAAAAAAAACCCAACCCCTAAACGAATTGATATAGCCTGTTCAGTGGCTTACTGCACCAGCGTGCTAATAAATTGACGGATGGCATGTCAGGGGTATGAGGAGAAATCCCAGCATTTCTAACAAGGGTGGGATCTAATATCAGCATACCAAAATAAAGAGTTTCTGGACCTTGATGTCACAGGACATAGTCTGTGCCTCATTTACTATATCCTGTAGGTGCCTGGCATATGTTATTGGTGTAGAAAAATCAACACTTTTCACTTTAACCCCATAACTGCAACAGTAATTTTTCAAAGCCACTCACAACGTATATTTATTTTCCTACAAGCTGTCATTTTACTTTGTTATAGGTTCTATTTACACTATTTTATTGTTCAGCCACCACAGTCTTAACGTGAACCCATACAGCTATCACACAGCCCACTGTCCTGGTTTCCCTGTGAGAGACACCGGGCATTCCTCACCAAGGCAGGAATTAAAACCACAAATTCTGGGAAATGTTGCCAGATACAGTTTTGTTGTCACTAGTGTTTGTTTCCTAAAAAAAAAAAAAAAAAAATCAAAAAAAAATCAGACAGCTCAGGCGCTCCTTCACAACGATGTAGCAAAAGATCATGGTGGGGAAAAGCTCTCACAACTGCAATTTCTTTTGTTTCCTGGAGCAGTACCTATATTAATTCATCTTACAAAGATCATTGCTCAAGAACTAAATTTTGCATACATTAGAGAGCAGAATTAGCATCGCGCTGTGTACAACGTTCCAGGCTAACTTCTCTCCAAGCAACCATTAAAGGTCATGTTTTGACGACTGAATGGCATGTCGGCACCTTGGTTCCCCAGAGAGGCATTCCCCAGGTACATGCAAAAGGTTATTAAATTACCTTCCAAGCAACACTATCTCCTCGGATGAAAATAATTACAGGCTTTTAGAGGCATCAGAATGCTTTCTATTTTTTTAAATAAGATGAAGATGCAGTACCTAATGACCATTTTTGTGTGTGAGTCATAGAGCCTGTCAGTGGTGACAGGACAAATGAGCATAATGGCATAGCTTAAAGGGGAAAGGTTCATTTTAAATAGTGACAAATAATATTTAAATGGCATTGTTGGAGACCCATCATGCTTGTAAAATGTAGTTTGTATCTCTTCTTCATCCTTTAATTTCATCACTGTCAAATGGTATTAGCTGTTAACATGCAACATCAGGTGCAGATATAATTTTTAACTATTAAATGTGCCTATAACTAAACAATGCATCTTGATTGTTCATATATTTTGCTGTAGAATAAATAACATATTTTATAATTCAGAATTCGCTCTGCCGAACTGTTTTGCTGTATGGTGGGGATCTATACTAAAGGAGGATGGGGGGGAGTAAGAAAGGTTTAAAATTATGATACCTCAAACGAATTTCTTCTTGTCAACATGCTGAAATGGAAATGACTTTCTTTTTAGACTAATGTAATTCAAAGGTTTGAAGAGCCACAGGCAAGATCGTGAGATACAGTAAATTGGTCAAAACAGACCTGGGCAAACCAATACAGGCACATATATACTGCATACACTTCAATAAAGGCAGCTGACCAACTTAGTCGCCCTCACAATTTGGCCCTAATAGAAAACGTTTTGAGCCTGAATCCTCCCAGCCCTCGTGAAGTGGCTTAGGGCACAAACGGAAAATGTTTATTTTAAAATATTGAACAACAATCATTAAACAGTATACTGCAGACATGAATTCGCCAGCACAAATGCAAACCCAGGACTGGAAAAAAAAGTTATTCAAAAGTCAATCCTGCACTTGCTGAAATGACTCAAGCGGATATAAAGTCACAACACCACGGGTAATAAAATGACAATAGAATACACTTGGGCTGTGGAATCCCAACTTCTGCAAGTCAAACTTTCAGAAAAAAAGCTTCTAATTTTTTAAGGATTTTTTCACAGCTTCATCATGTTTATTGCTATATTATTTTCAGATCACTTATGCCAAAAATGTAGACAGTTTAGGTACCTTTGAGTTGTTAAAAGTTATAGCCAATTTTCTGAAAAATTATACCAGCTAAAAACACAACATTAAATATTTACCCTGTTGGATGTTAAAAAACGCTTACAATGAAAAATGTTCACATATTGACTATTCAAAATGGCCTTCACTTTGAAATTGTGAAATGGAAGGGATTGCAGATGTACAAGAATAAATATAAAAACAAATGAGTTGACTTGAAGTGTTGCCGGCTTTCATAAACATGCTACTGCAATAACATGTGACATTAATATTTAATTACAAAAGCACTGCTGCAAAATCTTTGAAATTAATGTTTTGCAAAATTAACATTCAGTGCACAGAAGCAAAGTCGTTCCAGGCGCGACTGTGATTAACAATGCCATTCACTTTACATATTATATTAATATATTATTCAAGCTAAGAATTAACACCTCCTAATTTAAATAAGGTGCTACATATCATGATGAGCTAAAATGCTTTTTCTTAAAATGGCCCATCTGATTTTAAGCAATCTGTGTTTATCATTTAATATTTTGTTATTGAATACTGTTCTCTGTAAAAAAAGCTCCTTGTAGTTTAATTTCAAGATGAAGAGATCTCATTAAACTAGTGTCATAAGATTCAAGGATTATTGAGTCAGTAGAGCTGTGTTTTTCTTTGCTGGTCTACCTGGTATTACTTCCTTTATTCCTGGGCAGCAAGTTTCTCATGCACCACCTGGACTGCCTTTCTAGTTTCCTCGGTGCCTACAAAAAAAGCTGAGCGTTTTCTTTCCCAAACCGTTGGCTGGATCCTCAAACTGCTATAAAGGATTATAAATTCTTTTGCAGCTACGTTGATTTACATCAGCTGATGATATAGCTCATATTGCCAACATTATCACGTTGCTAGTACATTTTGGGGACAGCGCTTTCTTGCTGCTCTGCATTCTGTGCTGCTTCTCGTGTGTTGTAGGAGGGTAAAGACGAACCAAGGGCTCAGGGGAGGTGGCGAGTCTAACGCTCTGCCTATCTCACGCAGAGCTTTCTCGCCCTCCAGCTCTACCTTTTAGCGTACAGGAATTCAGACTTGTATTGAATGCACTGTGTTTTGAACTACAGAGAGGTAGAACTTCTGGTGGGACACGGTTAAGCAATCAGGCCTGGAGGACTTGAAATGGGTTGACATATTCTCCAGCAGGTCAGACAAACCAGTTATTTTTGTTTGAGGGAAGCACTGATGAGACAGATGGGTATATCACTTTGGTTTAACCACACAGAACTTCATTTGCCATCTTTAATCTACTGTAATTGTTTGGGTTTCTTATTTTTAAAGCAGCAAAGAAATATATTTCAATGTTATTACTCACATAACCATCTTTTAAAGACCGGCAGACTTGTAGAAAGCAAAAGCCCACGATCTATTGCCTTATATAAATAGGTACTAATTCATTGTCTATAATTTCACTTTCATTAATTACAGAGATTAGTTGCAACACACAAGGATCGAGAACTACTTGCTGAAAATTATGTCTGTGCAACTTCAGCATCTGCCTTTAGCTATCAAACCTCCCTTATTGTTAGATGAAACCTGCTTCTCTTCTTCAAAAATATCCTAAAAAAATAAACAAACATCCCCCTCTCAAAAAAAAGAAAAACACAACAAAAACACACAAAGCAAAACAAAAAATAGACACCTGGTAAAAAAGCAGTGAAAGACATCAATCTCTTATTTGTATGTTCTCAGTGGTGAATGAACGTGATGCTGGTAAGAACTGATAGGAGTTGTTGAAAATTCTTTCTGCAAAATATTCAAAAGTATAAGAGATCAGGAATTCAGATCTAGTTGTTCTTTAAAAAAATGTATATGGAAAAGTTCTATCTCTACAGGAGAGTTACAAGCTAGAACTCCTTCAGCCCTTTTGCTTGCCAACATCTAATAATTTAGGTTGTACCTTTGCAGTGAGCTAGAGAGAGGCAAAAAGAGGAGTGAAATTGTTGTCTGACTCTGTGAGGGCCTTCTGCTATGTAGTTTGGGTACAGGTAGAAAGAGACTGCCTTCTCCAGAAGGGAGAGAGAGAGAAAAAATCTGGTCCACTCATTATGTATGTAGATCCTGGTGCTGAAAATATCCCTCCCCTGTTCTATGACAGTGTCATGAAAGCTATATCCTGCTTCATTTGTTTTACAGAAAATTAGAAAGGAGGAAGTAACAACAAGATATTGTCTCAATGACGGTTTAATCAAAAATAGAAACTCCAGAATTTTTCCCTTGCTCCCTTTATTATCTAGAAATAGAAGAGACTGAGAACATTTAAATATGAAAACATCATAGTGTACCTTAGACTACCTTGCTAAACGTGACTTTCTTACACCATTATCAGGCACGAATAGCCATGCACTCAAAAAGCTGAGTAGATGCTACCTATCCATTCACTGATAGGCCTATGTTTTCATAGTTTAACTCAAAAAATCCGCTCTGTTCACAACAGAAAATAATGATTCATCTACTGTTTTCAAATATTTTTGTGAAGTCATCTTATTTAAAGGCCTGTTTTAATATTGGACCACAAAATCCAAGCAAAACAGAAACAGAAGTGAAGTTTTCAACTCAGAAACAGGTGGTGGAGAATTTATTATTGTCTACCCCTGAAATCATCTCCTCCACACCTACAAAAAAAAAAAAAATTGTAATAAACTACTCTAGAAATCAATTAGAAGCAAAGAGCCTTTTAGAAACTACTCATATGGCATCCCAGTTTAGAGTATAATTGCCTTCTATTTGAATGAAACAATATTTCAAAATAAAGAGAAAGAAAGGAAATGAAAGTGGGAATATCTTATGACCTTCTTGAAAAATATTATTTCTTCTGTGCAGTGAATATTTTCAGTGTCAAAGCTCAGCATCAAAATACGGATATGTAATATTCAATTAACTTCTGATAAAGTACACATATAAGCACTCACACAAGCACGTGGAGTCCTTGGAAATTTTACATTTTACTTGGAAAATCTGGGGAATACTCATTAACTTGCTAGAATGCCTTTTCTGTGGCTGGACTTCTCAGCCTTGGGAAGCACTGGAATAAATGCAAGAGCTGAGAAGAAATGTGAAGACAACTCAGGAATAAAAAATATCCCCCACCATTCACGATCACTGAACTTCATGAGTCTGGCTTACCATTGCTTTCCTAAAAACTCAGATCTAGTTAGGCTGGGTTTTATATTTTTCTTGAAGACTATGCTGGTATGTTATCTTTATTTGAGTTTTACCTTCATGAGATAAGGGAGGGTATTTTACTGTACATCAGCTTACTTAGCCAAAAAATCTTGTTCCACTTCTGAACCATAAAGGTTGAAGAAAGAAAGTATGCTGACCCTGTAGGTCCTGAAACCCATGAATATTTAACTGCAAACAGCCCATCACAGGGCTGTGTCCTCCAAGAGCTGTAACAAGCAGCGAGGAGGTGCCCATGATTTCCATCAGATGCAGTAATATGGAAATCTGTGGGGGTTTTTTTATGTTTGGTTGGTTTGGTTTGTTTTTCTTGTAATTTTATTTCAAGCCCTACACAAGTCTATTACATCCTTTTTTTTCTTCTTCTTCTTCTTCTTCTTTTTTCCCCCACAATTCTTCCCACCAGGCAGCAGTCTGTTCATTCAGTGCCCAAGCACCCACCACCCCTCACAGGAGATTGCCATCACACCACTACCGTGCACAGACAAGCTTTACAGAACTACATCCTGATGACCTCATAGAGAAGCCTATACTTTATATTTATGTTCTCAAGTTGTTGGGTTTTTTTTTCCCCCTCTCCTCCCATTTTTACTACCTCAAGCTTAGCAGAGCCAAGTTCAACTTCCCTGCACCAACCATGATAAAAATGTTTGTGCAACTGGTGTGCACCACACAAATAGCTCTGCCCACACTCCTTTCCTAGAAAGCTGCGAGCAGAGAGTAAACCCAAAAAATAAGAAACATTATTTCTTATCCTCTAGCTTTTTTTTTTTCATGAATTCTCCTTCACAGTTCATCCATCGCTGAAGTAAAGAGCCACCAGCCTCCTCTGGCTGGTTACCAGGTTTTTTGTCTTCACTGACTAGAAAGACATTTGTACCATGAGGAGACCCAGACACTTTTGATTTCTGGGCAGATTTAATCTCAGAATTAATTATATTGCTATTTAGCAGGGATAAATCCTTACCTACTGAAGCAAGGATATTATTCGCTTTCCTATGTATGATATATCATTTACAAAATGAGTCTCTTACAAATCATGGCTTGATAGGTAAAAGGAGGAAAAAAAATTGGGCTCGTTGAGGTGGGAGCCACCATTGTCCCTCCTGTCTTCAGCTTAGAACTGATTTCTCAAAATACTGTTTTCTGCAGCAAATCACTGTGGCTACAGATCCATCAGCTGAAGTTTAACTCAATTTTTTGCATCAACACAGCAAAACTATTGGAGCCTAATGACAAAGCCCTTGTTGCTTTTAATGAAAGAAGACTTACCTCATTAATAATTTGATGACCTAGGCTGTCTTTCATTCACTATAGCAGTGGATTTACCTGATGGACTGGCTTAAATGGAACTGCTCTGTGCTTTTGGTTTGTGTAAAATCGTAACATTTGGCCCAATTTTTTTTTTTTTAATATGTTAAGCTTTATTTTAGACACCTAAAATTACTGAATGCCAACAATACGGTGAAGAAAAACAGAATATTTATTGAGAAAGGGAACAAGTTATGTCACCTTTTGTGAGAACCTGCAGTGATATATGAAACAAAGAAATCCTTCATGTCCACAGATACTGTAAGTGGTGTAATGCAGTAACCAGGAACTACGAAGAAAGAATCGAACAAAAAATAAACCCAGAAATATCTTTATACCTGGGAGGGGGGTGGGGGGGATGTGTGGGGGTTAGTGGGGGGGTGGTGTCTGAGGGCTGCAAAAGTAAAATTCAGAGGAGTGTATATTATTGATAACTCAAATGATGACCTCTCTGGTCTTGCATGTTTTGTGATGTAACCTGCGATTTCTGCCAAGCACTTATAACAGTTCTCATCACAACATGAACTGATAGTGTGATATGTTAACATCACCACTAATGTACGCCAGGATTACACTTTTCTTTCTTCAGTTAGACAGCTTTCCTTCAGGCCATCAGACGCTGGAGGTCTGTATTAAAACGTACCTCTTCAAAGCAAGCACGTCCCCATGAATTTTAGCACAATTAAACCGATTCTACACAAAAAAAAGGGGCTTACTGATTCCTACTTTTTTTAATTTGAAATTGGGCCGACATGACAAAGTTCAGATCCAATTCCAGATTTTTTAAATTGTTTAAAGCTCAATGATGTCTACATTTGCTGTCTCTTTCAGACCTATCTATAAATAACATCCAGTAAAAGGAGATAAAAACTAAGAATTTTAATATCCTGTTTTGCCATTTTTCTTTATTCTTTTCTAATATCAGATAACCTAATAATACAACATATAATAAATATTTAAGGGGAAATAGCAATGAATCTGCATTGTGCTTTCTAAAGTCTCTTCTTGAAAGGCTGATTACTCACAAATTGTAATGGGTCTATTATACAAAATTTATCTTTCTTTCATGATGTGATTCTTTAGCCTTAATATTCACTTGATTCCCACTGATTACAATAGAATATGTACAAGAACAACAGTGTCTGGAACCAGATGGAGCTATAGAAACATTCGCTCCTTTTAGATACACACACACACTTCAGACCCCAAAAGCATAAATGTGTCTTAAGACATGCTACATGGTCATTATCAGCCTAATAAAAATAAACTTAATGAATTCATATATTGCCAAAGCTTTATGCACTGGGTCAAAGGAGCCTTCATCTAAAAAAAAAAACCCAAAGAGCACAGCACTGCTCCCATCTTACAATCTCTCTCATGCTCCTTGTAGTGGTACCTCAATTCCTTCAAATGCAGCTAAATCCCACCACACACAGCAAAGAGGTTTCAAACACTTCTCTGCCTTCAGCTCTGGAGAACAAAAACCAAACCAGCAAAACCATAAACCTTCCCCTCACTCAAACTCCCACCTTACTAAGGCTTTGAAATGTTGAAATAATCAAGGTTTTCTTTGCACCTCAGGGAAACGTGGATGGTTACGTGTCACTGGAGGCATTTGGGTTCCTACCTGGAACACTACCTGAGAAAGGCTATGGGGTTTCTTCTTCAAGAGCAGTTCTTTTATTTCTCCTCATAAATCCTCTTTGCCTTCCCAAGCAGCCAATTCCCTCAACAAGATGCCTTTAAATTCCCTCCCAAGCGTCTAGTTGGCCCTTCCATCATCCCCTTTGCCAGCCAAACACTGGGACTTCCTATCTCATTTGTTCTTATAAGAGACACCAAACGTTTATTTGCTCCCTGAATGCAAGCTTCCATATAATATGGAGCAGGCTATTCATCTGAGGAGACACACAAACACAGAGGAGCGCTACAAATTATAGGGGTAAAGGACCAAAACCACATTAGATTTCACAAGGGCAGAGGTGAGGAGAGAAAATAATCTTTCCTTGTGCTACAGGTATCCTCTGACATTGATATCTTTAACATTTCCATGCACACAGAGAATGATAAAAGCATTAATACACACAATGAAGATAACAGTTTACTGTAGTTCCAAAGCATGGTTGTAGCAACACATCAGTTAATAATACTGTATATATGTAAAAACAGAAACGCCGTCATCATCTGCTATTGAAACAAACAAGAAAACCCCATTTGCAACACGCACCTCTACTCCCAAATCGTATTCAGAGAGAGTTAAAATATGAAATAAAATTATAAAGGCACCAATGATATTTTTATAACAGAGCTATCGCGAGTAAGCTGTATTTTAGAGAAACACTGCACATTTTGATGACTGTCAAAATTTACATAACTTACTCTACATGAATTAACTATGAGGTATAAAATGCAACTTTGGCTAAATAAACCCTCAGCAATTGTAAAGCAGTATTTCAAGCACCGCTAGGATAACACCAGGCTGAAGCATTAAACAAAAAGATGAATATTGAGTGAAGTGGTCTCCCCAATATTTAGTTATTGTTGGGAAATAAATGAAACCGTCAGAGAAGATAATCTTCAGAAATACAGATCATAATTCTACTTGCTGCAGTACTTTTTATTTTTAATGGGTGTTTGTCAATTTAGTGTCTACAATCAAAACTCTGACATATTAGGGTAATGAACTGGGTCCGGGAATTACCAGAAAACACATAAATACTAGAATTTCTTGAAAACATGAAGTGTTAAGAGAAACAAATTCCAGTCTTTAACATCTGTCCTACAGATTCTTACCATTTATCTGCTGATCAAAATTTCGAATGGTGCCAAAAAAAATCATGAAGTCAAAAGGACTTGGTGGGGGGATCTTTGTTTCTCTCTAAAAGCCTAAAAGTTATACTCAACTGCAGCACAAAGAGTAAAGAGGTTGTTATTCATATTAACTACATTTACATTCCTATCGCAACATCCAGAGAGCTAATAGTGGGGTTATTAACATAACAAACGTAAATGTTCTATATAAATAATACTGTTTCAGGCCAGCAACCGCTCATCTGACAGCATTTAGGCACAGGCTCAACATCTGTTTATGAACACTTTGCCTAATGATATCATCAGATATCATTAAGTGCGGCAGAATACAGCACAGAGGCAGGTGCAGCTGCCTTCAGTACCCATCACAGAGGAAGAAAAGAGCTGCATTCCCGATCCGAAAACCCATCATTAGGACAATTTTCTTCGACAAACCAGCCCTGTGATTTCAATCTGTATATCACCTGTAATTGTAGTTTTTAGCAAGAAGCTGATTCTATACATTTAGCGACGAATCACGTTGATGGCCTGAATACTGGAAACACATTTGTGCTACCAGCTGCGGCAGCTTTTTTTAGAGCCTGTGTTAACAAAATACTGCTAACAAGGCAATGCTTGGAGTGCAGCTTTGTTTCTCTTTCTTGTTCATAGTGTTTAGATGTGCATAATTATGGAGATTAGCAATTGATTGCTTCTCAATAATAATTGATTATTGGTCACTGAACCTTCCCCAAAGCACTTCACTGAAGGTGAGGACAGGTGATAAGTTCATCCTTAGCAGATCTAGGAAGCAGAAAGGAAAGGTCCAAAAGAACCTTCGATTTGTACATCAGTTTCCATGATAAACAGACCAAAGGGATAATAGAATATCCCAAAGCCTCGTTTGCCCGGAGGCAAATTGTAGAGATCATAGCAAGCCTGCAGAATTCTCCCTGTGGACTATGTAAGAAACATACATCATTTTTATATATGTCAGTTGTTCTTTGATTTGAAAATATTTCTACCCATTTAATTTATCTTTTTCAGTCAGTTTTCTTAAATTGTACAATTTAGGGGTTATACCAAAGAATGAATATCATTTCTGAATACCCCTAAAATGAAACAAACTGACAAAATAATGCAAGTCTCTTTAGTAGAGATGTACAAATATTGAAGCATCTATTGTGACGGACTTCAAAATCACTATAGCCTTTTGATCTGCTTTATATCTATCAAAATTTTGGTCTGTAGCAAGTGCCTTGATGCAACATAACATAATGTTGGGAATATAACACGATGCCGCAGCTAAAATTTAAAGGCGAATGCTCTTATTTTTGGCTTAATCACCCACTGTCAATTTGGACAGCAAATATCCAATTTAAATTTATTGGAGTGCATGGAAGCCACTCAGACAATAAAATACCCGTAGCGTTCGTAAAACAGTAAACATTGTTTCTTGTTGGTTATTCAAAAGTATTTTAACAGTTGAGGCTGGGTTGGTGGGGGGTTTTTTCTATCCCTTTTGTGCTTACAGAGAAATGTAATTGTAAGCTTGACATATCATGCCATCCATCTTTAGATAACCTTTCTTTTGTTTGTTTGGGGTTTTTTTTAATGCAGAATTTTACAAGGACATGCCTCCTCTATGGCAGTGAACTTTACAACCTGATTCATGAAAAATGCAGCTTGTTTAAAGTTAGCCTGCTCCAATTCTTGAAGATTTTTATGCTAGAATGGGAAACAGATTGCACAGTTATGATTCAAAAAGGAAAATGCCCAAGATAGAGGGCTGAGGTTTAAGCAAGAGGAAACGCTGGGACCAGTCACTGCCTGTTTTCTGCTCTAAGAAGTGTCTCACATAATGAATGCGCTCACTTTTAAGAGGGTCTCGTTCAGTCTTTGTGTTGCTTTCCTCAAAAGCAGCACAATGGTAGCAAACACTCAAATTACACACCACATAAGTGATCCAATCCAGCACCACGGCATGAAGGGCTTAGACCCAACCACTTTATACCAGCTCCTGCACCGCGTACCTGAAGGAACTGAAAAGGTGCTCAGCCCAAAGTATTTTTAATTGCAGCAGGTATTTTATGAATCTCAGAATCACTCCATCAAAGACAAAAATCTTCAAATTCTGGATGTAATGTATCTGCACACTCACTTTACTGAAAAGGCTTTTTTTTTAAAAAAAAGCAGCTTTAATCCAACCTCTGTTTGTGCACACAATTAGATGAGGAGATAATTTCCAAGCACAATGACTTGCAGGTGCAAATAGTGATATAGATAACAAACTATCTGATCTGTGGGCACAGATAGATAGTTAGACATCTAGAATCCTTATGTGCAGCCATAAATAATTGCATCCTCAATTATTTATACAAATAAAGAGAGAAGGCCAGCCTGGGGCGGGGGGGGGGGGGGGGGTGGGGGTCGGGTATGGGATGGACGACGCACAGCAACAGGGGGGAGAAAGAGGTAAAGAAGCAGCAAAGCAAATCAGTACTTGCTGCTGAACATGTTATTTTTGGTACTAAGTCCCAACATTTTCAAAATACAGAGACAGCACTAGGAGTCCAAGTTACCACCCCTGTTGTGCTAAATACGGATTGATAACCTTTTGTCTTATTTGAAAGACAATGTCTTAAGATCGCTGTAGGATTTACACTACAGCAGATGAAATGATAGAGTTGCTCTCGTGCAGAGTGAAGGTATGAACCAGTAATGTAAACAGTGAATTGCTTCAATGCATTTGATGGCTGTTCAAATATAGTTCCTGTCACACTTTGCATTGGTTTTTAATATGTATGTTAAACAAGTACATGGATGCAACTTCGGAGATGCCTGACATTTTCCAAAAACATCCTCAAAACAAACCATTTAGAACAGAGAAAAGCTAAACAGATTTTTATGAAAATGGGAAGAATCCTCACCATGTAATACTGTGTTGTGGACAACCCAAATTAAATATTATATAAATCATACTATCAATGTGTGTTCCAGAAATCTATGCAAGCTACTATAAACATTACAAAGTTTGGAAAGAAAATTATTTTAAAGTTTGCATAGTGACTGTGATCATTATCATTCCCCACATGCACACACATATATATATATTCCAGCAACCTTTCATCACATGACCACACACACATTTTCCAAGGCTCCTCCCTAATTCAGAGCACAGAATTTTTCATTTCATACAAAATTATACAGTGTTTCAGACTCTCTCTACTATTCTCTCCTTAATTATCCCACAATATTTAGGTTCTACTCCATATTACAAAGGTACTTGTATATTTTTCCTCAGCGTTCACGGAATAAAACTTGAGTGTTCTCATTCTTCATTCATTCTGCAAGACTCATTGGAAGTAAGAGGCTGTTATTCTCTCAGTTGAAGTCTCCACAATAGGAAATTTCAGGAACAAAAATGATTAAGTTCAGAAGTATCTCTTAATACAGGACCTGTTGTGTCCTACAGAGCCAGAACTAGTTCTCTCTTTGCCCTTGATGTGGCTCTACATACATGTCAACTCTCAGCCCTGGCAGTACAAGTTAGGTTGGGAGGGTGGGGAAGAAAAAAATCACCAAAATCTACAATATATAAGTACTAGAAACGATATCTTGCTGGTCAGGAAGAAAAGTATATAATTGTGTATCAACCTCTTCCATGGATAAGGTATAGGCTGAGAGGTGATATGACAGCATTCTTCTTGCTCCCCCTTTCCTTTTCAGCCATCCCTCAATCTTCTCTCCTCTCCCTCACTTTCTACACCGCTTCTCTTTTCTTTCTGTTAATAAGCTTCCCCATGTTCTCTCACTAAACTTTACATTTATCCCCAGAATAAAGGATTTAAAAAGCCAAACAGCCAAAGTACACAGCTAAGAAGACTGATGTCTTTAATTGTACAAGTTTCTTCTTTGTCTTTCTTTACATATACAGCTCTCTTCAGATGGCAATTACTCAGGGCAAAGAAAGTCCCTGGGCTCTAGATGTGTATCTTGGAAGCGTCTGGCATATTTTATCTGTTACTATTGGATAAAAAACACATAGTAATAATAGTCATTTTGTATGGGTTTATTTCCCATGTTATGCATGCAACTATCACTTGCTTGAATGTGTTGCTATGACAAAAGGCTTTCCTCTATGCAACAAAATTTGGTTTTGATAGCTCCTGTAACCGTTGGAGAGGACCATCAATTGATCAGGTTACCTTTTTAATTGATAGCTTATTGTGCATCGTTCTAAGGCAGTCCACTTAAAAACATTACTTACCATTTACAACATTTGCCATCTGCTCCTCGTGCTTTACAATATTGATGGATGGTAGGAAAGAGTGTGCACTATGGACATTCTCAGGGTTATTGGTGATTTTAGTCTTCTATTTTGTTTTAAGACTGGGTTGGGAAAATATAGCCCAATTGATAGGCATCCCTTTGTTTAACCTCCTTCCTTCCACACAAAATCAAAAGTTTTATTTCTCTGTCTTCTAGGATAAGGCTGGCCTCAGAGGCAAAATATAGTGTAATATGTCAAAAACTCTCAAGTACAGTATCTGATTTGTATGTAGTTCTTATCATCTCATATTGTTTAAAAAGAAAAAAATAGAAAAAGTTACTCGAAAACCTATTACAGCCTAATGCAATAGTAAAGCCTTCAGGAGGGTCTGATAAAAACAATTGTAAACAGTGAATCTTCACTCAATATAGCTTCCATGGCTCAAATTTAGAGGACCTGAAACCTAGAACTGTATTTTTGGATTTTCTTGTGCAATGAAGGGGATAAACTGGTTTTATTTTACAAGACAAGCATTTGCACTGGTGGTAAAATGTTTGTAAATGTGAAACCAACATCAACCCATAGAGCAATGTCTGCCCAAATGCACAAGTCTAAGAAGGCAGTCTTAAAGGATGCCACTACTTCACCCCTTCCAGTGCTCAATGATAAGCAATTTAGACACCTATTAAGAATAATTTAATTGCAACATTGTTCTCCTTTCACTGCTATGGGAACAATTTCAAAAGGAGGCAGAGAATCTCAGACCTGCAGATCTCCTAGGTCTGACATACTATTCTAAGCAGATCAGGGATGATTTCTGGAAGTAGTCTTGCACTCTACCAACAGGTCCAGTCTCTCTCTTTCTGCATCCCAGACAGAGAACTAAAATCACGTCTGATCTGACCATGCCATGAGACTGCTCACCCTGGGTCTAGTGATGATTTTTTTTCTCCTCTTCCATGGCTACCTATTAACAGAGGCAGTATGATGTCAGATGTGCGTCATTAGATCTGTTTACATTTCCAAGCCTTCTTCCTAACCGCAAATACTTTTCTCAAAGGAGAAGATTCTGGTATTACATTGTAAACTGGCTGTTGTCATAACTTCTGACCATGCCAGTGGTGGCTCAGCTGAGCTCCAGAGACAGGAACAGAGATAGGAGTGTCTCTCAGGGACCACTTGCCCAACAAAACCACATTCCCAATCCTCTGCAAGTAAAATATCACGGCAGTTCTCCAAATACCAAGCTTTGCCTTCTGGAAAACAAACAATACTCTTTCCTCCATTCATCTTTATTTTAGTCCTAATATTAAGAGTCAATTTGAAATAGGAATGGAAATGGGACAAAACAAGATCTTAACCTTGAATTTCTATAAGTGGTTATAAAGCCATGGTTGAGTCAAATAGGTGTTTCCACAGGAGCTGTTCATTATTTATAGTCATACACACAGAAGGGATTGTCGTCACACTCAAATGTCCCATGGTAGCAGATCTGACAAGATGCACCATGGTTCTCTCCAGAACAAGAATCCATTTGCAGTGTTTTATAGGAAGTCCAGCTTTTAAATCACTAACATTTCTAGACTTCATGTCTGCTTAGATGTATGTGGAGAAAACAGAACTAACACCGTTGGATTAAAGTGGTGGAAGGGGCTGTTAATTAGAATTTGAACAGTAACATTATCTTTTTCTCATTACTCTTTCAAGTAATATTTCTTACAAGAAGCAATACATTGTCAATACAAATTCTCAATAGGAATGTGGCTTAATACCATGCAATTGGCTTTTTATCAAATTCCGCTGGAGCAACTTCTCTGCCATCTGAGCAGGTTTTTTGCTAAATGCCACTGAAGTGGCGTCACTTCAAAACAACACTAGAGAAGGTTTTGTTTGGTTTTGTGCTTTGTTTTTAGCACACAAGTGGCTTCAGCAGAAAGCACCGCTGCTTGAAAATAATAACAACACAACATGGTACCTAGGAATTACCATGGTCAGACAGTGAGAAGTTCATGAAGAATACTCTTTTTTTCTGAAATAAAGATGTCTTGTAGTCAAGACTGACATCTGTATAATATTGTGAAGTACTCAATAACAACAAACTACCATATGTCATGCAACCCTGCCTACACTGTTTGGAAACCAGTTAATACTTTTTCATTTACTGCTTTATACAGGAAGGGAGAAGGAGAAGGCTGTAAGTTTGAAGTTCTTTTTTCCTATTCTTTAAGAAACTTTAGGTTGCTGGAGTAATCAAACACAGTAATATGAATTCATGAGTACATTTGAGAATAACATACAGACTTCAACAGCTATATCAGGTAGTTAAACATGAAGTGCCCTCAAATACAGTTATGTCCCCAGTTTCCTCTGTGTACATCGGCGCCCACTTAGTGTGAGATAACCACACTGAATTGTGTATAAATTAAATCTCCCATCATTTAGCCATAAAATTTAAAGCATTTGACAAATCCATAAAGTTAAAAGACATTATGATACCTATACTATTCAAAATTATCCACTGGGGAGGAACCTGCTCCGTGAAGAACAGATTAAAGATGGCATTTTCATCTTTTATTGAGAATTTCTCACACTTAGTGAATAATAGTAAATACATTATGTTTCTTTTATTTAGTAGTAAAGTTGGGTCTGCAGAAGACAATAAAGAACCTTGAAACAGATAGAAAATATTTTCAAGCTGAAGGCTCAAAATAATTTATTGCCAAAAAGAAAGAAATATTAATATGGGCAACTTTGATTTATACTGATCATGTTCTAAAATAACCTTAATTTAATAGATAAATCATGCCTATGACTTTGTAAATTTATAAACAGATACTAAAGCTTTTGGAAAATTTGATGGGGAGATATGTTATCTATTGTTTCCACTTGTAATGTACATGTGTAAAGCATTTACTAGTGTACTGCTTTATAAACAGCACAAGATGGAAGTATCTGAACACTTAGGTTGTCACCTTAAAACAAACTGTCACACATTTTTCTTCACACATTTGAAACCCAACTTATCAACCTTAACAAGTGTTGTTATCAAAAGAATTTTGGTGCCTTTGTTCTTTCCCTTTTGCAAGTAAATTACACTTTTAGGATTTATTAAGACAAGAAACAATTTTTGAATAGCAGGTCAAAACTCTCTATGGAAAAATTCTCATTACTTTCTAGCCTGAAGCAGTATTTACCACTCCAACTTATCCATCTTTTTCCTGTTTTTTATATATCTATATTTCCAGAATCTTGTTTCTGTGCCTAATGCTATAACATTGCAGCAGTTTGTTCAAAGCAACACTCTTATTTTTGCTCTTAGCCGGTGCTATACAAACCCTGATCAATTATTGAAGTGTAAGCCCTGAAGTAACACAGCCATTACTGCAGCAGGCAGATAAAAATGGAACACTTTTAGCTACAGTATATTTACTTTAGAGTTTCAGCAAACAAACCAACAAGTTAAACTACCTTGTCTTTCACTTTGTTTGATGTACTAATATTTCCTGCATGTTCAAAAGTCTTTCTTTAAAAACAAAGTTACTGAAATGTTATGGCTGCTTGTTTGTGAGAATACCTAAGCTTAAATATTTGCATGAAACAGCCTTGAGATATAGAAAAGGCAGCATTAAAGTAGTACAAATCTAATACAGAAGCTGCTATCTGTAGTGCCACAAGAGCCACAGTTGTTTTTTTTTTACGAGCTGTTTGGCATTTTCAGTTCGCCAAACTGCAGAGCCTGCATATTGTAATGACATTAAAAATGATGCTGGGAGGTATCTTAAACAACAAACAACATCACTGAGAAAAGTATTCATTAAAGAAAAGGAAAGAAAAAAAAAAATCAAATTAGAGGTGTTGGAAATTTCTCATGAAAATCAACTGCTAATCACTTGTGGACTTTTCTCCTTTTGCAGCTCACTCCTTTACTCACAAAGGATTGCCCAAAATGTAATTTTTTGTTAAAATGCTTTCTTATTTAATTATACAGAGTCTATTTGATAGCGACGCCAGTTCAAGACTACAACTATTCATCTTCTGATGCTGCTGCATGTGCATCTGCACACAAGATATAATGTTTTTCAGTTTAAATGTCTGTTCTGGGTTTTAAGGACTAAATGATAGTGAAGATGACTGGAAACGTTCCAGATTTTCCTATATAAACTGCTTAGCAAAACCAAAAATTAGTACTTATGCTACAGAACTAATAATGTTTGACATTTGCATTTTATCACTTACGAGATGAAGAGCGGGAAGAACTTGTCCCAGGAAGTTTGGGGGAAAACTATAAAAACTCAGTTTTAGAAACGGATGTTTAAAAAAAGCTTGTGTAGTTTTGCTCAGTTCTCAGCTGTTCTTTTTTTTTCCAGTTCCCAGAGGAAAGCAGGCTGCATGGCTTGCAAACACCATACGTGAATGGCTTATGAAACATGATCTCATGAATACATAAGTATGTCATCATATCCCACTTAAAGGCAGTCGATAAGTGGATGTAGTAGCCATGAGTTGAAAAAGCTCTATGTACTTAAGTGTTTTCATAGGTTTGGACAAAAAAATCCCCAAAAATAGTGTTATGAAGATGTGTTCATGGGGGTTTTTTGGTGTTCTTTACAGGCAAGAGTGGGAATATTCACAAATTTTCACTGACCTTGGCAGTACTGCTTGTTCACACAAGTAGCACGTATAGGGGCCACATAAGCGTAGATCACATAATTTCCTTAAATATCTGAACTTCACAAATTTATTCTAGCTTTGAAAATATGGCAAAGGAGGAACTGTTCCCTCCAGCCACAAAGAAAAGAAAGCAACTAGTGCTATCTGAGAACTGTAGAGACCTGGTGCTGCTCTGACCGTATTAGAGGCACTCCAGCTGATAGGGAGCAGCCAGGTAGGAACTCTGTCCTTACCCAGATGTGCGCAGAGGTGCTCTGTGCTTTCCACATTACTTTTTGCTCTCTTCTGGACACGGAATGAACCCAAAACTCTTGTAAATGTCAGCCAGACAATGCAAGTACATGTACACATGGGCAAGCATCCACACAGCTGATGTATGAACTACAATTTCAAGATAAAAACAAGTACAGAGGGGTTTTTTTAAGCCTCATTTATGAGCTATTACCAGCCATGTCAAACTGTCTCTCTTCACCCTTCATGTCAATACATTTTAGCTTAAAAACTGGAAATCACAATGAACATAAACAACTTCTTTATCTTCCATTTTATTTTTATTTTTTCATAACTGGTACATCTGAGCCTGGTAACATATTCAAGGTATGCCTGAAATACTTGGAAGCAAAAACCTTTTCATTTGAACATTCGATTCACTGAAAGTGAGGTAGCCAATTTGTTGTTGCAAGCGTCTGTGCTATTATTTTTAGAGCTTTCTGGCAGACAGCTTATGAAAGGTGGTTTGTATAAAGCAGCAACATAATTTGAAAAAGTGCAAGAAGGGAATCTATAGTGATGCATGTCTTTGTGAAACTGCTCTTTATTTAAATATTGCACTGGATAGTAGAAACAGCCTGACTGGATTTATGAGGTGTGAAGCTATGTCTCATAATGATTAACATTAGAATCACAATTTAGACCTGAGGACAGACTCCAGATACTACATTAACCTTCTTATTTTTTAGAAAATCTGGAGCTCTCGTTATTATTATTATTATTATTATTATTGTTATTATTATTATTATTGTTATTATTATAGCTTTTATTAAAACAAAGAGGCTGTTGAGCTCACTGCTTGTTTCTATTGAGTTAGGGAGAGTAGGATTGGGTCTTTGAAACCTTATTTCTCTTCATTACTACCCTCATCCATGCTTATCCTTTCTTAGGGTATGCTTATGTGGGGATATACAGAAAATGCCTAGTACTTTACACAAAACACCTCTAAAATAATCCAAACCAGAGGTAGCCACTCTTGCAGTCACCGGTTTTAGATAGATTCACAATGAAATAGCCATGGTGTGAATTAAATCAGATAAACAGTCCTCTAAAACACCAAGAATATTCTGTTATTCTTGGTAACCCTTAACTAAACAAAAATTGTTCTTCTGTCCTGTCTTTTGTAAATGTGTTTGCTATGAGCACTGGGCAAGAGCTACTAGAAGGAACACTGCCTTGGGGAGAAGGTCACAATGTCGTACCTGAAGAAGAAAAGATCCTCAAAAGCACAGGGTACAGGTTGCTGGAGAGGGCTTGGGGAGGGAGTGGAAATCAATGTATGCTCTGTTTCAACATTTATCCCACAGTTCATATGCCACCAGCAAGACTTTCTGGTTGGTTGGTGACTCCTAGAAGCCTTTTTCCTGCAGGTAATTTGAGGATCTTGGAGTCAAAAGAAAGCTTTGAGTCTAACAGGGCTGTGTAGACTGGGTATTCTGAGCAGGCAACAAACTCTTTTTGCATTTTCCAGGAGCACAAGGTCTATTGCATACCTGTACTACAAACCTTTGCACACACATGGTAAATCTGGCATTCCCCAAAGCTATCAGACTTGCTTGCTTGGAATAAGCACGACCTGCACCAACTTGCTGGCAGCAGCTATTTCACACCCTCAGAAAACACTACCTTGCTGCTCCTCTGTGCACCCAGAAAGACTTTTCCAACTTAGCTGCAAAGGGAAACTTCCCTCTCAACCCCTCCAACAAAGGGTAAAGGAAATTTAAAACAGATAACACGAGACCAAGTCTGTGAGTATATGGAAAACAACTGTTAAAACAACTGTGAGGCCACACCTCGAGTACTGTGTCCAGTTCTGGGCTCCTCACCACAAGGACACGGAGGTCCTGGAGCGAGTCCAGAGAAGGGCAACCAGGCTGGGGAAGGGGCTGGAGGGCAAATCCTATGAGGAGCAGCTGAGGGAGCTGGGGCTGTTTAGCCTAGAGAAGAGGAGGCTGAGGGGAGACCTTATCACTGCCTACAATTACCTGAAGGGAGGTTATAGAGAGGTAGGTGATGGTCTCTTCAGCCAGGGGACAGGTGATAGGACGAGGGGCAATGGCATGAAGCTGTGCCAGGGCAGGTTTAGATTGGATGTTAGGAAAAAATTTTTTACTGAAAGAGTTGTCAGGGCCTGGAACAGGCTGCCCAGGGAGGGGGTCGAGTCACCTTCCCTGGATGTGTTCAAAAAAAGGGTAGATGAAGTACTTAGGGATATGGTTTTTTAATTTAGTATGTGAATGGTTGGACTTGATGATCTTAAAGGTCTTTTCCAACCTTGTTAATCTGTGATTCTGTGACTCCAGCTCTTCCCTCAAAACCCAACAAAAATATGGTAGCAAACTGTAACTACAGTCCAGCCATTTCCCCTGTTCCACCTCCAGTCCTGTTACTTTGTTATTTCTTTTCCCTACAGAAAAAAAAAAAAAAAAACTGAATCAAATAATTTATATCCATCTTTCAATTTAGTTCCAATTTACATCATTTTACTTATTAATTAGGATAATATGGTATTTGTTTGATGACTTAAAGTAGCTGAACGGGTGAATCACAACCCAGATCTGCATTTCTACAGGTTAGTCTAAGAAAATCCCAAGCAAATGGTTGATTCAGGAATCTGGAATCTATGACCACATAAAATACTTGTCAGATACCAAAATCACTGCCAGGCAATACAGTAAACTCATCTCCTAGATCTAGATTTTAAAGAAGCAGCCACTATAAAGATGGTAATGAGTTATCCAAAATTTTGAACATCAAAGATTTATAAACAGCAATCCTAATGATGTCCCATGTAGCACCATCACTTAATACCAGCACATCTTCAGGTAGTAGCACTGAATTGGCGACTGGATTCCGCGGCACATAAAAATAGGGGGTGGAAAAATTATAATACTGTAGGAAGTTCAAAGGAAGTTTTCAGGGAGGTAAAATGGGTGAATGCATATTACTACCTAGAAATCCAAAGAAGCTGTAGACACAATTAAAATATCACCATTTTAGCTAGTTGTCCATTCAAATGAAAATTGACACTTAATTTACATTTCTCATCGACAGAAGTTCCAAAGCATATACCATGCAAAAAAACTCAATTCAGAAACATTTATGAAACCTCTAGATTGCATACTAAGTATTCTCTTGATCTTATGACACTTGACCTACTGTGGGTACAATGGCGAATAACTCTAATTTTGAATATTCATTATATCTTCTTAAAAAAACCAAACACAACACAACATTTTAATGTCACACAGCAACAAAAGCTATTCACGGGCCAAAGCCCAGTCACTTAGGTTTACCCTAGACTGATGATTATACATCAAAATGTCAGAAGGTATGTATTTACCAAGTTTGATGAAGAAAATCTGACAAATACTATTTAAGATAAGTGGCATTTTCTCCTAATTGTTTTCAGATGAATGAATGAGAACCCAATGCCCTGCTACTTTGGAGGAGCACTAAATGGCTTCAAAAACTCATGTTTATACAATGTACTGGTATACACTCTACAAGGGGAATTGAAACAGGCATGCCCATTTATAAATGTATCTTAGGTATACGTAGTTGGAATTACAAGAGAAAATGGGAAAAAAAAATACCCCAGATTAACCAATCATTGTTTACATTTGTTTGTTGTCTTTTCTCAGTTTGATATGCCGTCTCAATCACCCTCATTTTCTTGGCACTGTTGTGGTTTTGAAAACTGTAAATGTTTCAGCTAGTATCAAATTCACTTAAATGAATCATTCACTATAGGTGGATGATATAGCAAAGACAAACTCCTTTAACAGTCTTCTTAACACACGGTGATATATACAGATATTGTACAAAAAAACCAACTGAATTTCAGAAGTTTCTGTGTGTAAGGGAAATTTCCCACAGGTATTAAAATTCAAGTCCCTGTGTGCTTTCATTAACGTTAAAGGTGTACAGGATGAAGCAGTAGAACTTGCCATTATCTCAAAGATGACTGAAAAGAGATCTAAAAAGCTGAAATTTTGAGTTCTCCATAGTCTCTGAAAGAGGAAGTCCTTAGAGGGAGTTTTGCTATTGCACCCGAGCATCCCGTCCGCTTTGTGACCCTGGTTGTATACATCTACGTATATACATGTATCTATAGCAACATCTGAGCAAGCCTGGATACTGGAAGAAATTCCGTTCTAGTGGCAAAGAATTGCTGCTGCCTCTAGAAAGTCAGCTGAAGCACTTAAATCTAGTTTAATTTCTCCACATTATTATCTAACTCCCTGATCAGTCTTGGGAGAAAATACTCTGCAGTGACCATGTAACACAGTTTGCTCGCCCTACATAACAGCTCAGCTGCGCGGTTCATACAAGGCATTCCCCTGCACGCTCCCATACTGCAACTGTTGATTATAACTCCAGTTTCAGGCATTCTGATTCTTAAGTTTAAAGCTGAAAAATACAGATCCAACAAAAAAGCTTAGCTAAATCCAGAACAGATTTTTTAATAGGTCTGAGAATTTTCAATTAGCCTTGAACAAATCAGTCATTCGATTTTGTACAGCTCTGGATAATGCTTCCTGGAATAGTCAGAGTAAAGAGCAGAGAATCAACTTATGACAAGATGGACTTTTCTGCAGCAGTCTAACTTGAGAAGAAAGTACTAGAGGTCATAGCAGGCATTTTCTTATGAGATGTCCGGCTGAATTTTTCATGACAGAGAAGATTAGGTGAATCTCTGTATTTTATTCCTCTGAGTCAGGGGCCTACTCCAGAGATCTGCACTTGGTAGTTTCAAATTTTGGCCCTAGGACAGAACTCATTTGTTCACTGAACTGGAAGACAAAATAGCATCGGACTGCATGAGGTACAACGGGATGCTGAAAGATCAGAACTAAACTGTATCAGCAAAGATATACAAGGATGCTTGCCTTCCACTGAACCTGTTAATTGCAAATACTCTCAGTCCATTATAATAATTAAGGAGTATTAAAGTTCTCTCTCCTAGGAAACTGGAAAGCCTTTATTACATAGTTCCCCACAAAAATTGCCCTTCACTGCATCATCTGCCTCAGAGCAAGGGAGAATGAGGACAGAGAGGAGCATATTACTGCATAACACATAAAGTCATGTCAATGGGTGAATGAGCATCAATGCTGTGACAAAGCCTCATTTACAACTCGATGTGGAGGACAGTGGGAAATTAGAGATGGTCCATCCATTACGATGGAAAAGGACAAAAAGCAATATATTGTCCCCAGTTCTCCATCATGGATTCATCCTCCATCATCCACCTACAAGGGTCCACCAGCAGCCCAGAGGACAGTCTCGCTGCGATGCGTTATGAGGGAGGGTGGCACTCAGGCTAGCGGCACTGCAGAAAACCAGGCCAGAACTAAAGCATACCAAACACAATAGAAAAGTCCCATTCATTTAAACGAGACTTGGATCAGTCTCTTGGCAACTGGTGTGTCAGACACTAAGCTGAAAACCCACTGGCAAAGGCAAAGCAGGATGGCTGAGGTTCACAGCAGCCACACTTCCCCCAGGTAGCTCAGGAGGACTTCAGCATCTGACTGTACCAGTTCTCGTAACACTGGAGATGACACACCTGAGCATCAAAGATGAATGTTTGCTACCTCTGGGACTGTAAAGTAAAACCCATCACAGTTGCAGCATAGCAACATTACTTTTGACCCAACCATTTCTCTCCTTTGCTCACTCTCAGGACACGGTATACAACCATCTTTCTTTGACATGGAGGGTCAGATGCATACCACCTCTGCTTTGCCCCCCATAATGCAGGATCTGCTCTGTTGAAAGTAGTAATGCAAAATCACTTAATTAATAGCTGGACCAAGTATAATCTGTGGAAAGTATTTCTGACAGATGGTTTTCATTCCCTTTGCAAAGCCCAATGCTTTCAGCTGTCTCTTACAGTTCATACCTTTCTAGGCACAAAATCATTGAGATTTTGTCCAATTAGTCCTCGTTGGCTCTTTTAAAATATTCGGTATGACTCTAGACCATATAGAAGTATCTCCCACACATGCAAGTGATTCGTAGGCTTTCACAAAAATGCCTTCTATAAATGCAAATGTTTGTGTTCTATCACTCTATTTCTTTTCTACGCAATGAAAGGAAAATTTAAAATATAGCAGAGAATGCCATTAGAATGTGCTCAGTTGTGTGATCATTTGGCAAAATGGACAAATGTCTCCTAAAGAGTATGTTGAGGTTCCCCAAACAAATTTTACTGGTAACATAAGGCAGGTTGGAGTAAATTCCAGCCATGAAACTCTAGTTCATTAATTTTCTACACCAACTGTCTCTTGCTAATTCCACTCACATAATAAACAGCCTAATAAAAATATACTTTCCTTCTCGGTCTACATTTGAGAATATTTATAGATGCTGTGTAATATTGACAGGGATTCGGTCGGGGTTTTTTGTGTTTTAACAGAAATTTGAAAGAAAGGTTGTACTTGTATCAAAACACAGAAGTGATAGTGTGCTTTCTGATTCTAAGGTGATGTAATTTGTCTACTGCTGTTTCTGCCAACTGGTGACCAGACACTAGAGCTGACTTAACCAGTAAGCAGAGTCTACCATCTGGTGGCTGGAGTTGCTGAATGTACGTCCTACACATTCCTGTATCTAGATTCAAATGGGACCTTTGTGGCTGGTAGATGCAGTTTTCTCTGATGACTGGAGAAATGAGGCACCTTCAGTTTGATAATCTTGTCTCAGTTGATTGGGTTTTTTTAAAACATAATTTATATCTGTGTCTTGACAGCTTTTCCAAAAACCTGGATGAGCTCCTTGATCCTTATTTGGCCACTCTTTTTTGTGGATTCTGATTAATATCTTTGTGCATAATTGACCAACAAAAGAAATTTTATGAAATCTTAATATCACCCTAATCTGACAACTTTCAGGCTCTTTTCCTTGTTGCTCACTACCTCTGCTATCCAACAGCTCATTCCCAGAATCCTATAACATCACAACAGGAATTGCCACTGAAACCAGTGCATAATTTTGAATGAATCACCATTCACGTTGTACAGTAAATGCAGCACTAGTATACTTTAAGCACACACCTAGCCAAATGACCAGAGGTATTTAAGTATATCATTAACATACCAAGGAATAATCAAGGTAAAAAAACAATAAACCAAACTTGCTCTTACTGATTAATCAATTTGGACTTGTATTTCACATTCATCGAATCACACAGTGATTGGCAGGGACTGTATGATACAAGTCAGAGCAAGAACCAGGATTTCACTTATCTTTTCAGATATGCTTTAATGCAAGAACAACAGAAAGCTGAAACTATCTTCACATTAAGGTAGAGGACTGAAATGTCTGCAAATAATTTAAACCATATTAGCGCATGATAATGTTGACAGTAACAAGATAGGAATGACTGAAACAATCTAAACACTGAAGCAGTAAAGTGGCTTTTAAGTACCTAAACAAAAGATCACTGCGAACCAAAAGACATCCAAAAAGCAGAAAAATGTGTGATGTTCAAAAAAAGATATAAAGGATGACTTCATCACAAGTTTCTATTGTGCCTCTCAATGCATGGGCTAGCATTTTGCATATTCTCTTTTCTCGGCAACGACTGCACCCGATTAGTCTCTTCAACACACATCCTAACAATAGGAAATGCTATCCACAAAATGGGTTATTTCACACAATAAAAGAAAATCTTACTGAACTATCTTCTGAAAATGATGTACAAAAGGCTATTAAACAACATGCATCTGGCAAGTCAAATGGTTCAGATGGCATACAAATAAATCCACAAACTATTGCTGATTTCCAACTATTAAGACATCTGCTGAAAATCCTCCAGTTAATAGGAGCACAAAATAGCTTCTCTCAGACTTGACTATTTCCTTATCTATCACGTAGCAGTCGAAGGAGAGGGGATCAATCTCTGTGTATAACAACCAACTTGGTAGCACTTTCCCAGACGCAGTGGGCAAGGGCATCTCTCATGCGGTGCTGTTCATTGGTACTTATTTTTCCCTGGTTCGTACCCAGTCGCTTTCCAGGGTCAGATAAGCAAGAACAGACAAAACGTGCTGATTGGGGTTCTCAAGAAACCCCTTGTAAACCAGAGAGGTAAATTCTTTTGCATGGCTTTAACTAGATGGTGCTCTGCTTAGGTCAGGCATAAATAACCAAAAGAAAAAGTTAGGAACACGCAAGTACACAAGTGGAAGAGCAGAAATCCCTCGGCATCAATGCCAGATCCTACTGCCTTAAGATTCATATCATCATTCCATGGTTAATGCCTTACTATGATATTTTGACAAGGAGAGGATCTAGACACCGAGGTGTAATGAAAGTGATTAAAGCAATAACAAAGTCTTACAAAGCAGCATGCAGAAACTACAACTGAAAACTACTGTCATACACTAAGTAAGAGTCATTTAAGGACACAGACATTAGCAATGAAATACTACTCATGCAAATGCAGTCAGAACCCAAAAATCTCCCCCCCATTCAGTGTAGATGCCAGCCCTAGCCCTAGCCATCTTCTGTCGATATGCTATACTTCTACTTACACTTCTACTTCTGTCGAGTATAGTTTCGGTGGTAGGAAGGACTGTCTTACACTTCACTTAAAAATTAGCAGGGCATCTTAGATCACAGAGGGAATTTTAGAATAATTTTTGTCCTACAGAAAGCAGAAAGGAAATTGCATGATAGATACTTTATCTCCTCTATCTTACAAGCTGAGGAAGATTGCTACAAATGGATAGCTGAATGTAATTTTTTTTAAAGCCATGCAAACAGTACACAAGACTGAGTATGAGCCTTTAGAATCTGCTTTCTTACAAGAGGCGTTACACTCCTATAGCTATCACTAAAATGACTTTTACATGCTATATAATATTTTTACTGACAGCTATACCTGTAAAACTAGATATAATAATTTTGTATTTAACTAATTAGATGAGTTACATGATCACAGAGTCTGTGCTCCCACCAGATACCAGGTAGCTTCATTTTAATCAGTTTTCTGGAGGACAAGATCTAATGCAGTAAGAGTAAATGAACTTGATTTGACTCAGCAGACGGAGCCATCATGGACCAATTGCACTCCCTTTATTATAAGTGCTTACATAATCTCATTGGAATAACTTGTAAATCTGTACAATGTTTCTCCAGGATTGTTTAACACTCCCTGACTTACCAATCACTGCATATATTTATATTCCTGGTGAAAGCTATAAAGCAGGTGTGGGCACAAACACAAAACCTTTTGGGATAGAGACTCCTTGGGGAACCGGGAAAGTAAAGAAAATTCTGGCCAGGTTGGATTAACAGCAAAATACAGTGTCGGTCCAGATGCCCATGTATTTGAAGTCCACCAGAAACTCTTGCTGCCTCAGATCCCTAATCAGACCACTCCTAAGCAAAGACTAACGATGATCAGTTTTCCATTTTCCCTATGAACAGTGTTATTTTCATAAGGCTTATCATAGCGATGATATGATATCACAGTTTGCAATAGATTATCTGACAAGATAGTTGATCGTTATAAAAAAAGAGGAGGAGCAGTTGTAAAGGTAGGGGAAAGACAGAAGAAAAGAAAGGAAGAATCAAAGCCAAGAGAACAAAGGAAAGAGATTCACAGAGTCATTTATATATTAGAGTTCAGTGATAAAATGTCATTACTGTCAATAAACTCCTGTTAAAACAATTGGAGATAAATTAAGGAAGGTTCAAAGCAAGATGAGAGGAGGAATTATGGTTATTTTAGTGTTTTAAAACCTAAGGGTGATGAAAAAGAGCATAAAGAGTTCCTGGTAGTACCAGTGCTGCTTTGTAAGCTGTGTCCAGCCTATCTCTACCCTTTCCCTCACATATTGAACATTTTTTCTCATCCTATTTCAGTAAGCAACTACGCTTATCTCCTCATTCCCATACCAGATTTGGGGCTTTTGCCATTATCATAAAGTTGTTACTGCTACAGACTCTACTTGGGCTCCATGCTGGTGCACAGCTGGGAAAGAGGGCAAGGGCTGTATCATCTCTTTTATCTCAAGACCGAAAGAGCATTGGAGAAGAGCAGTGAGATGGAATAGCTTCTTTTTTCCTCCCTTCCCCCCTTCCCCATATGAACATGATGACTCATTATGATAGAAGTGTAATAAA
Source organism: Porphyrio hochstetteri (assembly GCA_020800305.1). Classification (NCBI taxonomy): domain Eukaryota; kingdom Metazoa; phylum Chordata; class Aves; order Gruiformes; family Rallidae; genus Porphyrio; species Porphyrio hochstetteri. The sequence goes on along the minus strand of CM036910.1, from coordinate 38,966,558 downwards.
CTTCTAAAAAGGCAGCCACAAAACGTTGTGGGTTTTTTTTCCTTCTTACAGGCACAGATACATTATAAAAAAAAAAAGCTTACACATTCAATGTTACAGGATTAAATTATCCACAGCCAGCTTTTGGGCCAATATTTAAACATTACAGCCTACAATGAAGCTCGGTTCTAAACTGCTATTTCTGATTTATACAGGTAAACAGCAAAAACTCAAAGTGTGACAGCACTGCAATGTTCCTAAGTCGCAGCAGGGCCATAATTTCAAAAAAAAAGACTGTTTCTCCTTACTCACTCTAAACTGCACCAACCCCAGTGAGCTGGAAATAACTCCAAGCTCACTCCTCCAAAGAAACTTCTTGCCCTCTTCCCTTGGCTTTTGGTGAGCAGCACTGTGCTGGTGGTATCATTGTTTCGGCCATGAGGAGCAGAACTTTACAGCTCCAGTGGGTAATGGATGGAGGCACCAGCTCGGCAGTGTACTGGGGGAGAGGCTGCCCCCCATGCAATCCCACCGCTTCTAGTTCTTCATGCAAGGTTAACTACATGTAAATTAAAACTGCAAGCTATTTTTGTATAAAGTTGGTATTACTAATTTGTTAACTATGACAATTTCACACAGAAACCCTTTTGTTGGAAACTGAGTTTCTCATGTAATAATTAGCTGTGGAATATTACCCCAAACAGGTGTCTGTAGCCTGTCAAAGTCAGAACAGGTGATTTAGAATTAGCGTATTAAAAGAACTGTGAATTAGCGAAGCAAAAACGTGTTAATTTCTTGTTCCATCTGTTAATATGAATTCACTGCCAAATATTTTACTTTGTAGAACTGTGCTGGGATTGGCAAGAACATACACTATAAAAAAAAAGTTTAAAGGCCTGAATGTTTAAAAATCATGACATACGTTACTGCAAAAATAACTTCTACATTTGAGCAAGGTTTTTTCTTTTGTATCTTTTAAAACTTCATAGTGAAGAATACCATATAATCCATAAAATTAAGCTTAAAAGCTCTCACGAATAAACTTTAGGGCTTTCAAAACCAAGTCTGAACAGTGTCACAAGAGAACGCAAGAAATAATGAATTGGCTTAAGCAAAACCTACCATCAATTTATTCTGGTCTTAAATTTGAGACACAAAGTATTCAAATACCCAAGATAACCGAGATGTGAATTTTTGTACATGATACTGGTATCTCCCTGAAAAGCCCTGTCCTATCTGTTCAGTCACACAGTTCCTATGAAGGTGTCTTTCCTGAAGGTCTTTGTGATAAACAGGCACGTTCTAAGCTTTTTTTTTCCTGTAAGCAATTGCAAAGACCCCAGAAGCTACCTATCTTATGTGTCTGGTTGTTCACAATAGTATTTATAGCAGTATGAATGACATGTCTTTTTATAATAATCCCCACCTTCATGTTCCTTCATCTTCTAACTAGATGCTGGCATACTCGAGCTAACGGTGAGTCTGGATTATGGCAGGATGGTCAGTATGACAAAGCCACAGCACAAGGTGGCTAATTAATGACTGATTTTGAAGACTGTATTTTTACATTTAGGATCAGCAAAACCAATGTGTTTATGTCACTACTGTCTTTCAAGGACGAAAAAAAAAAAAAAAAAAAGACTATTTTAAAGCATTTTAAATATAATTATCCAGCAATGCATTATATATCCATCAACTATTAATGAACATCAGGTATAAATGTCCAGCTCCTAATATCTATGACTAATGACTGCAATACATTTTCTAGAGTGAATCTTTCTCTACTTTTCTGAGCTTTGCAGAGGAATGCACAATTCTGTGTTTGCTCCCCTCTATGCCTTGCTGCTTCACTCACCCTGCACCCTTTGGAGCCTGACCATCATGCAGCAGAGCGTGCTCCTGGCCAAAGACTGCTTCGACTCAGGGAACACAGAGAAGTAAGTACATGCACAACCACTAAGAATGCAAAGAGATCAGAGCAGCACCAAAATACAAAGTGCATCAGTAGTTTCCACAGCTAGTTTCTTCCATTGCTCACTGGCTGCCCTATTCTGGAGAACATTGTGCACAAGTTTGGTCACAGGTATGAACAGCAAGGGTACAGTTCTAACCCACATTTATATGATGTCCACCTGTTTGAATTCACTAGTATGCCCTTAGCAATTTTTTTTTTCCCCTGAAAGGTGAAAAGGTGCAGAAGCTCAGAGAAAGATAACCATGTGAAACAGATAAAGGAGAAAGCCAAAGACGTGGAAATGTTCAAAAACCTCCTAATAACCTATATCTTGTTGCATTTCTCAAAAAAAAAAAAAAAATCCAAAAAAACCCAACCAGAATTATAAAGCTTTTATACATATATGTGTATATATATATATTGTAAAGTATTTGAGTCTCTGTTGTGCCATTTTTTTCCCCAAAATTCCAATTTAAAATAAGATTTTCTTAGGAGACCAATATCTAAGCATTTCCCAGTCTGCTCCTTCACTACACAATCTTGGTACAGCAAATAAAGAGATCTGAGATGTTTCCCTCAAGCTTGCATGCTACTGTGATGCAGCAGGACACCATCCCGACCCCAGGCATGTTGTGATTTTAGCATATTTCCACAATTTTTATCTTGTAGCATGAGGAAATCACAGAGAAACCCATATTGCCACTTGGATTGCAGGAGAGTGAAAAGATGCACACCCAATTACTGCAAGCATTTCAAGCAAAGCTTAGAGATATGCTGCAGGTTCTTAACTGCAAATGATATGATAGGTAGTTTCTCCTCCCTAGTTTTCTGCCACATCCAAGAGATTAATACTTACATGAATCATCTGTAATGACTAGCATAATTTAGGCAAGTGAATGAGATTTTCTGCATTATTTATATTATGAACTCACAAGGATAAGAATGGTGGCTTATGTAAATTCAAACCATGTTTACAGTAGCAAAGTGCAGAGGAAGAGCAGCAAGGGTTAAGCTGATATTTCCAGAGTTGGAGCTCTTTGTATCAACACTCTATTGCTTATTGCTTTAGTGCTGAGTGATGTGAGTTACAGCCTATGAACTACATATGGGAAACTTTTATTGTTTTCCACATTTGAATGGAAAAATAATTATGTTGCTCACATCTTTCACATACTTAAAGTAAATGCGCCAAATTCTTTCTCAGGGTGTGTGCCTGAATTCTTATTTTTTAAAAAAACTAAGGCTGCCAAAGTTTTAACCTTCCAGCAATAAAGATATCCCCCTCCCCCCTTTTATTTTTTTTTTTTAAATGCTTGATAATTCAACCTAAATGTCAGCTTAGGCTTTAAAATAGAACACATCTATTTGCTCATAATATTTAAGAAATACAATGTCATTATGCTGTTATCAGTGGTAAAACATGTCTAATCTTGATATAGCATCACCTTTAACAAATGCTTGTGGGAAAAAACTAGCGAATGCATAAAACATTTTATGTAGTTTTAAAATATACAATACATTAAAGTTTTAGTTGACTTATCTGAAAAGACATATTTTTGGCACATAAATAAAAAAAGGCAAGGGAAGAACTTGTCAGAAGGCAAATAAAGTATGTAAATTAAATCAAAGGTAAGGCAGCTACACTTTTTGTATAAATAACTGTGTTAACAGATTTTTATGCATATTACAATATATTCAGATGTATTACTTCTGCAAAAACAAATTCATTGCTTCTCTCCAAAAAATGGATTAAAACAATTTATTTTATAAAATTTGGATGGATAGGATAAGAAATGTAATAGCTATCTATGGAAAATAAATATAAAAATTATTCAAGCTCCATCTACTTTATGTTAGTAATGAGATGCACTTCATTCAAATTCCTTTCAATTGAAACAGTGCTGAGAAAGCAAGAACATGATTCTGTAGGAAATGATTTCTAATCTTCATGATAACATACCAATATAATACAATTATTTACAATTGACTAAGAGTTAATTCCAATAGTATAACATCTTTCTTGCAAAAATGTCAGCTTTTATTGATGAAACAAACTAAGAATAAAACATTTTTACTTGTAGTCTAACTGTGCTGTTTTTCATTCTGTTAACCAAAACAACACAGCAATACTGTAAACAAAAAAATAGCATCAAACTGGCTGTGTTTGCATGATTTTATCAAGAATCACAAGCAGCAGAGTGAAGTGCTTTGGGATTTTTTAGACATTAAAAATAGTTTGAGACAAATAATGATTTTTGGTTTATTAGGGATTTTTGGGGGGGGGGGATTTTCTTTTTTTTAAGATAATAAGCACTAATTCAGTCAGAAAACATCATCATTGTCAATAAGCAAAGATCAGGTATCCTCATAAAAATAGCTGCAATCTTTCTGCAGCATTCATATTTTTAAATACCCAGTTGTCAACATTTTTTTGTTTGTTTGTTTTGGTAAACCAATGGAAATGACACTTAAAAAAATGGCTAACATCTGATCTTTCTGTATATTGAATTTGTGATGTACGACAGGGCTGTTTTCACAGGAGTCATTGTATTATTTTACTCTCAGCAGTTCTCTTGCCTTAGAACACTTCACCAGTAATGTATCTCAATATTCCCACAAAGAAGGAAATACTATTTAATTGCTTCTCTGTGTCATAATCTGAGGGGATTACTCAACATTACCCAGCACGCTTTATCAAAAAGAAAATCATTTCTATTTGCAGCTACACAGGTATTTGTGCAGCATTTTGAACTCCTTTTGTCATCGCTTTTCCACTGTGCATCCTCCAAGGTTCACTAAGTAGAGTCACAACCACCGACATACTGACCCAAACCCATCCTTCCACAGCGAGCACTTGCTTTGCTTTTCTTAAAAGCACCTGAAATGAGGATTCACCAAGGCAGACTGAGAGGAAAAAATATATACCAAATCAGAAGAGAAATACCCAGACTATTCCAGCATGAAGGGCCACACAAGGCATGAGCAAGAACAAAACACAATGCTGGTTGCAAGATCATTGATGACTACTTCTCTACAGCAAAGTCTGGAATTTTTTTCCCCTCTCCAGATCTGCAGCTGCTCGAAAAGATAAAATTAGTTTAACCCTTTTCTTATGGCAAGTAAAAAAATAAAAAAGACACTGCAGCATGCCAAGACACAGAACCACAAGTAACCAAAGTTCATAATAAAAGCAGCTGTGTTGCCCAATTCACATGGGGTTGCCCTGCTGAAGCCCTTCCATTAATATTTAAAAGCATGAACAAGTATGCCCTTATAAACAAAATACAGCAACTCAGCCTTATCTCTTCACATGGGCTGGCCCAAGAAACTCAAACGCTAACACAATAAAAGGAAACAGGTGGCTGAGAGAAATATCTTATATCCTCTGAAGCAGCTGCCCTACAAGAAATTCAATCTAGGTATCCCGAACAAGCTGCCTTTTCATCAGAGAGCCCTGACGTGAGAGATGCACACTATACCTATTCAGAATGTATCTTGTATTGTACTTTCTACCACCAACTGGTTCGCTTTGATTGGCATCGTTTTGGCAGATAATAATATTTGTATTTTTAAAAACAGTATTTAATTTGTTTACAACAGGTGCTTACTTTCCATTTGCACAGAAGAGCCGTTGTTCCCAAAGGCCCAGGGATATGACTGTAAGTCTCACGTTACTGATTTTCTCCTAAGAGCCCAGCAGCCATTAACATGCCCAAAGAAAACAGCAGGAACGAGTGAATTGACCTCCCAAGTTTCAGCAATCTGAACTATTTGAAGCACAGGATGCAGAAATAATGCAGCAGGTTGGACTGTGTGAGAAAGGATATGTACAGGTGACGAGTGACAGGGTGTACCACTTGCACGAGGAGAAAAGGGATTTATAATAAACTGTGCATTGCCACTTTACCATGCTATTATAACATCTGAATCCCTTAGGGCAGAATAGGAACTGTTAAACAGGTATTGAGTATTTCTAAATATTTAATTTAAAAGTTGAAATCTTCATTACGAAGAAAAACAACCATTCTGCTTAAACACCACCAAAAAGTCCATAAAGCTGTGATCTCACTCAAATAGTTACTTGCAATATTAACCGTAAACCAACATGGTTTCACTCTGCAACACCTCCAGCCTGGAGCTTAAAATATTAAATAACTCTAGCCTTTTACTTTGGTCCTGAAATATGCATGCTAATCCAAATTTGCCCTGAAAAGCATGGAGAATTACCTCTTCGATATGGATAGATATGTTTTAGACATGCATCTTTGCACAAAGAACTCTCAACTTTCTTTCCAATTATTATACATAAAATACTTTTATTTTCTATAAAATAGAAGACTGCATGTGAAATATGTAAACATAAATCTAAATATGTTTCTTTACAAATCTACAGGGATCTCAATGTTTAATGGATGAGAGAAAACCTGTTAAAAGAGTTTTAAATCCTAAAGTCATTATTGAATCCATGAGGATTTAAGAAAAATTGTGAGACATAGTGTTAGGAGATGAGGGCTTGTTGTGGAAGTGCTCTCTTAAAGTGGTGCAGCAACACATGGAGAGGCCAACGGGATGGAGAGGTGCTTATAGGTAACTAAAGATGGAAGGCGAACAAGGGTGGATGGGTAATCAAAGAAGGATCTCAAGAATACTCTGTCTTCTAAGTCAGTAGAGTTTCTGTATTTGTCACTGATGTGATCTCCACCCTGCCCTCACTATGGCTGCTGTGATTGACAAAAAGTCCTTTATCATCTCTCCTCTGGGAAAGAGGAAGGTGTGCAATAGATTATGTAGAGATTCTTGATGACACACAAGTTTTCTACTGACAGTCCTAAAATCTAGCAAGATGTCTGTTCAGTCCAGGCTTTATATGCATCAAGAAAAATTTATAGACATCAAGAAAAATATTGCAAATGGAGCTGGAATGGTGAAGGTTTTGTGGAACCACCTTTATAGCCACACATTTCACATTTTGCTGTGATAGTTTTCACTGTGCCTTGAAAGCCCAGGTTTCTTCATCTCACTATACACGTATCTACAGAGAAAATATAATTATTGTAATAGCAAACTATCTGAATTTTTGAAAATAACTACTGATCATAGACAGCAGCTCTTAGCTGCAGCTGTTTCCATCATGACACTAATTCCCCATTCATTTGAATGGGGCTTAATGGTGCTGTCATAATAATCTTATTGTGACACCAATGGAAGTTCATGGAGACAATGCAACAATGTTAAGATTAAATAAATTGATGTCCCCACTGCGATATGTTTAGCATCGTATTCTGAAATTTCTATATTTGGGGAGTTTAATTATATAGAATTTATTAGTCTGACATATTAACCTCATTTTTATGGCTTCCTCGAAAGCTTCCAGATTTAATTAAATAATTCTCTATAGCTGCACAAGCTATTGACTTCTCTTGAATGTATTCATGAGTCTTCTCCGTTCTACAGAAAACGTAGTGTCAGGTTGTAATGGCAAAGTATTTCTGGCATGTCACTGTCCTATTAGGAATCCAGAAGTCCAGCTGGCTGTAGGTTTTGTGGAAGATACTTTTGCAAAATCCTACACTTTACAGATGATTAATGAACCACTTTACAGAGGGCTGTACAAATGCAAAACCTGGGTTTGTGCAGAGACGCCTCAGTATATAGCAATAGGTGGAAGAGAACTTCCTGAAATTTGAGAAACCGTGTCAAATAGAAAAGAAACATGCAGACAGATTTTTGGAACTGACCACGGTACATATTATGAAAAGATACAGATCAACCCCTCAAAACTCTAGACTACAGAATTAATGAGCTTTGTTTCCACTATCAAAAATATAATCCTATTCTGATTTTATTTCACATCTCCGCCTAAGCCTTGCGTTGAAAATAACATTGGCTGTTAGTTCAACCCGGGGAAGTATCAATTTCGTAATTAAAATCTCAACGTGGGTGAACTGTGCACTTCATTCCTAGAATTAATAAGTTTCAAAAACATGTAAAAGGGAGCAACAAAGTGCTGTCGAGCCCTGATCCTTGTCTGCAACCACAGGTGCCTGCACTCCCCACGGCAGAGGTATCTCACAGCATTTGACGAGCGCTGTAATATTCCCTGTCAATTTTACATTCTGCTTGGCAGCAGTGGAAACCTGACAGGCATCAGCAGAGTGATTGGCAGTACCATGCCTGATAATGCGAGTCAAAGCGATTGGCAACAGCACCACTATCCCCCTCATGGAGTCCAGAATTTACTTCTAATCTCACAGGTGACCTTTGATGATACAAGCCAGAAGGTCATGGAAAGGAGAAGACTTTTTCCGTCCCTTGGGAATTATTACTGGTGTATTTCGGGTTTGCCCCTTATCAGGCATTGAACTAAAGTAGCCCCTGACCTGGGATACTTCTCCTGCAGACACAACTCCTGTCACCTTATGGGGGCTGCACAGCCTCAGATCTGAAAACGGTGACTCTTCTGGGTGCTTAATAACATATGTGCTTTCATATTTACATCTTTGTTATCCCCAACTAAAAACAAACATACTGAAGCCCTTTCTACATTGTGAAGATTACTCAGTTAATGTTCACAGAGAGATCTGGAAAATGAAATCTTGTCTACATTCATCACCACTGAATATCTGCCAAGGTTCAACCTTGCACCTACCATTAGTTTTCCATGAGACCACAAGATTTTTGTCTTAGACCTCAACTACGAGTCACTCTTTCTAAAAATCCCCCATGAATTCAAAACATGACACCAGAAGCACAAATTCTCAGGCCTTACAGCAAACATTTCAGCATGAAAGAAGAAAGGAAAGGGAACCTTCCCAAAGGAGAGAAAAAACAGATTTGAACAAAACCAAATCCACAGAAAGGTTTGGACTGTTCACCCTTCAGCTCCTTCACCCTCACCCTCTGCTGCCCTCCTCAATGACAACAGCTTTTCAGTTGTGCTTGACGTACACATAAAACACATCCCGACCCATCCCCATTAAAGGACAGGAATTACATTTTGTTTGGATTCAGAGCCTATCACTTTATATCTTATGGGTGTGTGCTTGTGAGCACTTGTATAAGGGTGTTGTAGGAAATGTTCCTGTCGTGGAGGGAGTGATCTCAATCAGTGGAGGGCAGAATTAAATTGGGAGAGACAACGGGACTCAGTAAAACTTCACATCGTTTGCCCGCTCTGCCAGCTCGCTCTGTTGAGTCACCTAGAAACCAGAGGTTTTGAGATGAATTTCATCTAATGCTATTTTTCAAGCCCCTAAAGCCTTTTGTCCCCACATTGCTTGTCACCAAGTGAGATCCTTGTTTGACATGACAGTAGTCTCGAATAAAGGCATTTATTATTCCAAAATATTCTGATCCCTTCTGCTTTTCCTTTCTTGGTAAATATTTCCTTGTTTTCTTCAGCATACCCTGAAATTAAAACAAGAGGAACTCTCCTTGCATTTAATGTTGTCAGGGTCAGTTGATTCCAAGAGGAATTTCTCAAGAATTTTTTTTCCCTCCCAACTGCTCTTACTTAGCTCTCTATAAATTGGATTAGGTATCTATTGTAGCACCTAGGAAAAAAAAAAAATCAGGAAAAGGGAAGGATAGCTTAGTCTGAAGCCTGACCACTGCACATCCTTTACGCTTCTCTTCAGCCAAGGTTTATACCCCCTAAACTGCTGCGGTGCATGTTGCAATCCACAAAGATTTAAAATTCATCAAACAGACAAAGTGTACATTTAATACTCACATGAGGGAATACAGAATGCCTTTCAATACATCAAACTCCTAAACCTTTTACATCTTTCATTTTTAAGCTACATGGATTTTGATTTGTACAGTTTTAAAAATATTCTGAAGCCTAGTCAATCTAACACTAAAAAGCACTGTTGCACAGTAAGAAATCAAGAAATACAATTCAGCAAACCTGGTATAGTTGGTCCCCAGGGAAGTTTTTTTCCAATTCTGTTTGTCATAGCCCAGATCCATCATGTCATGCTAGCCTAACTTACTACTACTGTCTTCCCCCCCACATCCCCCCCTTTTTTTTTTTCCTCTTCCCTTTTCTTTCTTTTATACCCTTTTTTTTTTTGGCACACTCCAACTATTTTCTGTTAAACTAGTGCTGTCACAAGAAAACATATAAAAATACTCTTTGCAAACATACTGTTTGGTCTCTACTGAACTCTCTGGAGCCACGGATTTCTCTCACTGTCTTTATCAGGGGTGAATGTTGACAGATCACTGAACCTTACTGTCAGCGGTGACAGGCTTAAAGCTGTTTTGTGCAAGGTGGAGAAAAAACAAAAAAGGTTTCTGTGCCTCGCATCTAGAAGGTCCCTGCTTTAACAACAAAGGCTTATGTTCAAAGATGATTAGCTTAAAGGCATTTCAGAGCATTTTGATTGTAGCAGCGGTTGGGTGTCTTGCTACTGGGTGAAATATGTATTCCCCTGAGAGCAAAGGCGGCAGCAATCCTATTCTGCTGAGATGGCAACTTTAATAATTCCATGTATTTATCAATATTGTGTCAAGATCTTAAGGATTTTGCCCTTCAGGTGAAGTTGGAGGTAGATGGAATGGATACGGTGCTGAACAATCCCACTAAGATATACATGGAAAATGTCCCATAATGTCCTGGGGGAGAGATAGAAAAGATTCCTGAGGGTCTGAATACACATAACATAGATAAATGTCTTCAAGGTTTACAAAAAGAAGGCTGAGGATTTTACACTGGGCTTCAGCCTATGCATAAAGCAGTGAGACCAGGTCCTTTCCCCCATACAAAACAGCATTAAAATAAAGAAGTATTGATACTGTAAATTGTCCAGCAGCATTTTCACCCAGAAGTTAAACCAGAAAAAAAAAAAATAGGTATGCAGATGGAACTTTGAATGAATTGAGAGTAATAATATGTCATATTTGCTGTTCAATCTCTTCTAAAAGGCAAAATTAGAAACATAAATAATAGGATTTTCTGGGATAAAAGAGAAAAGTAATGGGAGATATTATTGCAGCTAGCCATGGCATGGTTAGGGCTTGTCTGAGCACTGATATCACACATAAACAAACACACACAGAAACAGGACACCTCTCTGCCTCCGAATACACAACTGTTTTCTGTAAGCTTACTTTATGTGCCCATGCTCAGTGACACCAGGACAGATTTCACTGTCCCACAGTGATAATGACCAACAGGGAGAAACTATTCATTTGGTGAGGATATATATATCTATCTCTTCATGCACCATCGGAGAGATATAGGGGACTTTCAAAAGGAAATGCCTCCTAATTAATGATAGTTCAGAGCCTTATGAAGTGTGAAAGACTGTCTGGAGGAATGTGTAGCGTAAGCATGATTCTGAAGGGCCTGGTAGTACAGTGTTAGGAAGCAATAAAATGTAGGACTATTGTGCAGGACAAGAGGGGCAGGTAGCTGGAGCAGATCTAAGATCAGGTTTTAAAATATATGGATGCCCTAAAGACAACACTTTGAACGCTTATAAGGTCATGGTAGGCCTTTCTCTTTTGATGCTTTGAAAACTTTGTATATTAAGAGAATAAAATGCATATTCCTTGACATGTTTACTCCATTAAAGTTGTTGAGTTCTTGGCCATGCTTCATTAATTAAGATCTTGTGATGCTTCAGGAATTACCATGGAAGCACTGGTTATATATGTGTTGATGCTGTAGTGGTTATTAGTAGGCACTTCACATTAGAAATTATTTTCAACAGTATTTCTGAGATGCAAACTTTCAGATCATTAGGAATCTTTTATAGAATTGAATGGCTACAAGAGAGAATAACTTAAATTCCTCTAAAATCACCAAACAGGAAAATGACAGAAATATCGTGGAGAAAATGCCTTAATGTGGAAAGCCAATTGCAGATCGATTTTCACAGCATCACAGAATGACTAGGTTGGAAAAGACCTTTAACATCATCGACTCCAACCATACCTGTTCCCTACTAAACCATATCTCTGAGTACCTCATCTATTGGTGATTTAAACAGGGATGGTGACTCAACCCTCTCCCTGGGCAGGCTGTTCCAGTGTCTGATAACCCTTTTGGTGAAGAACTTTTTCCTAACATCTAATCTGAAGCTGCCCTGGTGCAGCTTGAGGCCATTTCCCCTTGTCCCATTACCTGTTGCTTGGGTGAAGAGACCATCACCCACCTCTCTACAACCTACTTTCAGGTAATTGTAGGCAGTGATAAAGTCTCCCCTCAGTCTTCTCTTCTCCAAACTAAACACCTCCCGAGCTCCCTTAGATGATCTTCATAAGATTTGCCTTCTAGCCCCTTCCCCAGCCTGGTTGCCCTTCTCTGGACATGCTTCAGAACTTCAATGCCCTTCTTATAGTGAAGAGCCCAGAACTGGACACAGCACTCGAGGTGCAGCCTCATCAATGCCAAGTGCAGGGGCACAATCACCTCCCTAGACCTACCAGCTACACTATTTCTGATACAAGCAATTCCCTTTGACAGGTTTGCTTTACACCGTGTCACGTGGCAGAGCTGTGTCACTGGCCACTACTGCAGAACTAACGTTAAGGTGTCCCTTGACCTGGCCTGGCATAATCTGTGCCTGCAGCCTCTGTGGTTCCTGGCACCAACCAGTACTGCCAGGAGCAAGGCCACACTGCACGGCCAGAGAGGATACACATGCCCACAGTTTCTCAGAAACTGTTTACGCAGACTCTGTGGGATGAAACCCCTGATCTCTGGGGTCCCTGTTTTGATTTTATGTGAAGTTCAGTGATAGCTAACCCAAAGTACAGTGATAAGATCCAGAGCAACCATTTACAAGCCAAATACTTTTCCTTCTTTCCTTTCTCCCCTTCTACTCCTGCCCCCTCCCTTTTTTTGCTTTTTTTTTTTTTACTTCCCCTTGTCTTTCTTTTATAGCAAGGGGTTCAGGAAGCATGACCAAGAACTCAACAACTTTAATGGAGAAAATTAAATTCAGGGTGCCAGAATTTAACTGCACATTCTCACATTACTGGCCTCCCATAGTTCAAAAGATAACTGGCTTCTGCAGGCCTATTTTCCCTCCCAAATAGATTCATTATTGAAATCAAAGTTTTACACTGAACTTCCACTGAGATTAAACAGGTGGGATTTCTAGGGTGGATGCAGCTCCACCCACCCCGGCACCATACCAGGGTAGCAGTTGCATCAACACACAGTCCTCTCCCTCCTGCCCAGTCACCATGCAGCTGTACCAACCCCAGGATTACAAATCTATAATTTAATTTTTTTTTATTGCAGAGCTACCATAAGGTGACCAGAACTGACAGGGACTCCCATGGCCCAGCAGTGACAAATGGGTTATGCTGAACAGAAGTTAGCTCAAAACAGGCAGAGGAAAATTCTTTTCTGCAGGTGGAAAGACCTAAAACATCACTCCTCCTGACTGTCCCTCAAACAGAGACCCGCTGACTCTGGCTTTCAAAGCAACTCCCCAGCAGCTGAGGACCACCACCAGCAGGAAGCTACTTAGGACCAGCTCAGCCTGCTCCGACTTACTATTTTAAGACCAAGGTGTGCTAGTGTCACAGGCAAGCTGTACCTGGAGAGGGTGATTTGCGTTCAAACCTGAGCCAAGCTTTTCTCTCTCACTCCATCCCCAATCCTCTAGCAGTGGTGGCACAGATGGGGACTCTCTGGTGGGATGGGAATCACTGGTGTTCTGCCATCCTGCAGTGCAACTGCTCTGCTTCTATCCAAAGACCAGCAATCTTGTTTTCCTAAAAGCCTTTTCAAATGATATGTGCACATGGCATCTGTTTGCAATGTATATTTGCCATTAGTGTTTTTAAGTAGGAATGGTGGGGTCCGTATGGCACAGAACATAAGGATTGCCATGGTAATTAGTCATTATTTGGACTAGCAGAGTAACCGCTATCAAAGACTCTTAACTCACTCATATCCTAATGTACCCGACATGTATTTTCTTTGTTTCTGCCCTTTATCTAAAGTATTTTTGCTCTGATAATACTGTTGTTATTTATCCTTTGCCTGACATTTATCTATGCAGAACAATTAAGTAGAAAATTCTTAGGAAAGTTTGCTTTTAAATTTGAGGATTACCCATTTTTCATGGCAAAAACAACACCTAGACAACACCTCTAAATCATGACTTCAAGGAAAGCAACTGAAATAAGAAAGAGTAACACCTACACAGCAAAGCATATAGCTATCTCTAGTTGATCATGCTACACATTAAAAGAAAAAAAAAAATTACCTACAGCCTTTGTTCTCAGAGACATGATTACTGTGCATATATTCACAGATTTTGTCTTATTTCTGAAAGTTAGATTTATTTTTTCTTAATTCTCAAGCAGCCAGCAGGTCTGCAGAGGATGCCCACTGCTGCATGGCTTTCGTGTTGCCTGGAAAAAGCACTGCCAACTCAAACTCAGAAGTACTGTACTAAGGGCTCTGAGGCACATCGATATGCTTTGAAGAGGAATGATCACAGGTATGAAACATTTCTTTTTCCTCTGACCACTTGTGTATATGTAGGAGTGTTCCCCAACTCCTGTGGAGCAGAGGAAAGGCAACGCCACTGCGCTTGGTGAAAACACGGTGCAAGTTTCCAAGTGAGGGTGGCTCCATGCTGCAACTGGAGATAAAGATGGGTGAGCTAGGCTGCCCCAGGCAGCTCCCTAACAAATCTCACTAGCTTAGGGCTGAAGACTACGAAAACCCCCTCTCAAGCTTATTATTCCAACAAAAGGAAACCTCAGCCTCTTCACTCACAGCAAGCCAGCCAGATGAGGAAGTGGGGCAAGTGAAGTGAGACAGACAGCAAATAAAACACTCTAGTCTTCTCACCTGTGAAGAAGTATCCTTTTTCTTCTCTTAATAAAAATACAGAAGGAAAAAATTTCCCCTGAGCATCATAATGTGCTATGCATGCATGGGAGAGATGCTTGGTCTCAGAGCTGCCCCTCACCCTGCTGCACTACTCGGGAAGCGGGGCAGACACACAGGGTCATACAAGAAGGTTTGCAAGAAACCCCCAAGTCAGACAGCACCAATGATGAACATGGTGGGCTCAGAGGAACACAAGGACTGTCCTTTGAGGCTTTGAAGTCTGGAGATGAGCAAAACAGTGTTTGATGCTTAGTAATTATGCTAAGTGGGCAGGTGGGAGCCAGATGCTAACCAACAGTTTCAGACCTGACAGCACTGGTGCCCCGGTGCTTTGCCTAGACCAGTATGTAGACATCAAATACATTTAAACACCAAAAAATATTTAAGATTTGATCCCAAAAGCCTGCTAGTGAGCACCAGAGTATGTTATACTGGTTGCCATATTGGCTTGTCTGGAGCATTTGGATGAAATTTGTACATTTCTATATTTTATGTTGGATTATCATTTCTTACCGTTTCCACATGTTCTTTCATCAGGAAAAATAACGCATTATCAAATGGTAAGCCCTATTTTTAAACTGCCTTTATGCAATTGAACTGAAAATATTAGTTTATCTTGTGCTATTCTGTCAAGCAATATTATACTGATTAAGTTTTTTAAATATTATTGATGCAGATGGGGTATACATAACCAGTGTTTATACTTCATTTCATGCGCTTACATGTTGAATCTTGACAAACCCCGAATTTTTGACCATACCCTTGTGAAGGATCAGAATGTCATAACCCCTTTAGTCAATATTTTGAAAGGCTAATTTGAGTGAGTAATTGCATTCCAGTTCAGAAGAATATTAAAATAACTAGTTTATGTGAATACATCTTTCCTAATGGAAATATACATTCCAGAGGAGTTGGAAGAATCGGCTTAATATCACTGCTGTATAGAATTCAATGACTTGAGCTTTCAGGCAGGGCTGTAGAAGCAGACTGAAAACATTTTGGCTCGCTTGGGTTTGCATCCACTGTATCTGCTTCCAATCTCAAATTCCAATAAACGAACAACAAAGAAATCAAAAGGAAACTGCGTGGCTCGCCAGCTTGAACCTTGCTTGCAGAGAAACCAGACAAAACCACACAGTGTGAGGAAACAAACATAAAAACACAGTGTAATATGTTTTCTATTGTTTCTGCCAAAAAACATCAATTGGGCCAGATCCACACAAAATCTGCCTTTTTCTGCTTAAATTTACCCCACGCTTGCTAAAGGGCTCGCAAGATACAGTGAACTTTTTAATAAATGAGGCCAAGTTTTCGTGTAACCTTCATTTTGTTTCATTGTAGAAACACCACACACGGTCATCTCTCAGAATTAGACGCGTTCCTAGACAATTAAAACAAACCCTTATGCTCATATTCAGCTTACTCTCTCTATATATGTAAAGCATAGTTGCAAAATTAGAAGGTACTATCCAAACTAGTAGCTTGAACAGTGACAATAATAGCACAGAAGTTTAAGCATACACAAAGCCATTAAGTCCTAACGGGATCACATTTTAAAACTGCTTTGAAACCAGCATTATCAGTGGTTCAGGGCGGTGATAAAATGCATGGACTGTACTGGCTGCAATGGACTGTGTGCCTGGTGCTGGCCACATACTCCACTCTGAACCAGAAGAACACTTCTCTACAAAAGCATCATAGACAAATTGTATTCCTCTGAAACATATTGGTTTGATGAATTATCAGGTTTAGGCAACAGGACTTCTGTCTAGAAAATTTACTATGTATACACGTACATGTACACATACACATACTGCCTTTGCCACCTGAGCTTGCTACTACAGCGAGCAAACCACCAAGAAATAATGAAAAAAACCCCATCTCGGCCCAGTCAATTCTCTCCTGGCATCAGCACCTGCAGCCTGGAGATGTCATTAGAAAGAAGAATATACTTTCACACATACATATGTACAGCTATATACATCCAGATGCACTTGCTTCTTATTGTTGGCTTGATCTTGAGTTAAAAGAAGAGCTCATGACTAACCTGAGCATACCATGTGGCAGAATGGCATGTGTTTGATTTTTAAGCTTCTCATGTCCATTTACTGTTAATTTAAAAAGTCTCGGTCCCTCACGCAGACTGGAGAAAAGAGAAATTCTTAGTAACAATCACTGTCCTGTTCAATTAAATTTTGCTACAGATGGCAACAGAAGGACTTATTGCTACAGGACAACAATCTTACAATGCACATCTGGAGCACGTTGTCTACACCCAGACTGGCAGTGGAGACTGAGCGCATCAGATGCCATTAGTCAGAAAATGTGTTAGCAGAGAAAAAAGTGCACAGCGTGGTCAGATGTAAGGAAAGGCACCATTTGTAGATTTGTTAGTCAATTAGACTTTATTTCAAGTCATTCCCCCAAGGCTTCTTGAGGTAGAAACATTTGTTTTCCTTCATTTCACCTAGGCTTGCTTCAATTCAGTGACTGTAGATTTCTATATAGTCTCGGTGTTTTTATTTTCAGAACTGTCACTCAAAGCATCACCTATGCTTCGACCTCTCTTCTGATCCTTACTAGACAACCACATAGCATCCAAACACAGATGAAACAAAAGAAGCGGAAAGCCAGCACTGCACAAAACTATCAACCTTTGTGCTGTGACTGATCTCAACCTCTCATTAAGTTTATGAATTAAATCAAGAACACAGCTTCAGCCTTCTGGCTGACAAATAGCACTGGTCAAGACACATTGCCCACAACACCTGTATGAGATATGCAACCTTTTCCACTTCATATTTCAATCAGAAATCGACTTTTGGGGCTTCCAATCCTTGGGGAAAATAAAACAAAGCCAATGTTCAACAAGGATGTTGTAGTGTATAGAAATAAAAGGCATTTGTGCCAGCCCCCATCACTTCTAGTCTATAGAGTTTACCTACCATTGAAAATACTCCGTTCTCCAGTCAGAGGGTACATTGAATGCAAAAATGCCACGCTATGACTACCAAATAAATTAAGGCAACTAACAGAATAGGTCACAGGCTGAAATTGGTTGGCATTACCTGATGAAAATGCTGTCAAATGGGAAATAAATTCACAGAAATCTCAGTCAATTTGCTAAGTGAAAGAAGACTGAGGAATTTGAATAGTTTGCTTGTAATGAATAGCCTGAGTAATTATGCTCGGCAATTTCAGTAAAAATACTGCAGATATTTCAAAGTTACATATTTACTAGAAAGAACTTTAAAAATCTTTTTAAAAAGTAAAATGTGCACTGAACTTTTCTGACATTTACAAAAGTAATTAATTAATATGATTAAGCAAATTAGACTGAGCCAAAGTCTGACTGATTGTAAAGCATGCTGCAAGAGCCACCTGTTTGCTAGAAAGATTAGATACTATGGTGCTGGCAGCTAGAAAAAAACCAGAGAATTATGAAAGATAAGATAGAGAAACATCTATATATACTGATCTTTCAGATCTGCCTTGTCTAACATGCATCACCAGATTATCTCAGTTTCACCTGATAAAAGAATTGTCCAGACGACTTTTTTTCTTGGAAAAGAGCCCTACAGATTAAGTGAAACAAAGTCACTGCTAGCTAGGTCTATAAGGGTATTTATGGATCTGATTCCTAATTAGGTACCTCAGTTCCTCTGTGGATCTAGCTAGCCAGTTCCCAAGGTCCAAGAAAATCCTCAGCACCAGTCATCATCTCTCTAGGTTTGCTTTTTCCTTCACCCTGAGGGCAGCAGCATGTGCTCCTGATGCAGCGATACAAGATCTTTGCCCAAGTTAACATTTAGCATTTGAGAAACTTCTGGCTAGCAGTAATTGCTATGAGATGCTGTAAAACGTGCAATTATAGAATATTCATCCCTGGCCACCTTTCAGAACTTTAAACAAAACTTGAAAATACAGCAGGGAGATGCTTTCTTGTTATCTTATTCAGTTTTTTGTAATTCATACCAACATGATGCCCCAGTCATGTACTTTATAGTGTCAGGAACTATGGATTCCACCCATCACCTATGTCCCTAGGAGAGTCCAGGGAAAGCATACAGGAAAAGGTCACACACACAGTTCTGAAGGACTTGGAGAAGAGTAGCACTGGTAGTACAGCACACAGCACAGACCAGCCACCAAAAATGCTACTCAGACTAGTATTTGATTGACTAATATTTGATAGTACTTGATTTTGAAATCTACACTGATCCCTTTACTCATCATGCCTACTGTATAGCCTAGAGAAGAGCTGGACTAAAATGATACATTGGAAACTGTTGTAACATTGAACTTTGTAAATCACAGCTCTTGGAAAGGGAAAATGCTAACAAATGGTCATCTCTGTGAAAAGAAAATGCTGGATATGGAAATTAGCAGAGGTGACTGCTAGCTGTACTCAATTAAGAGCATATAAGTGGACTTTCCTAGAAACAACTTTAGTCATGCTCAGCCCTGCTGCTTGTTCTATACTTCTGCCATACAGATTAAGTAAACACACTATTAAAGATGGGGGAAAAAAAAGCAAAACAGTGATTTGAAAGTTCTGACATAAACAGCCCCTGAAAAAGAAGCAAACAGCACACATTGTCTATGCCATTTGTGAGCCAGTGGATCTAATGGTTCACTTACTTTACAACCTGCTTCGGAATAATTTGGCACATCTCTAATTTTAACAAGCTTCAGTGGGATTAGATAAAATGCAGACTTTGTTTACATCAATTAACACTCAAAGAAGTACAAAAGAACTTGTTAACTGTGTTTATGAACAAAAAGTAACAAAGTGAGAGTTAGTCCAAACGAAGTTGCTGTACGACTTGCTCAGATTGGCACAGTTGTCTCTCAAAGACTAAAACCAAAAACCCAGCGACTCAACTGCATCTTCAGAGAGGCAGATGTGTATTTTTAATTCCCTCAACAGATCTACATTTGCAATAACTGCGTTATCAGGTTTGCATACATCAAATTCACAAAAATCACTGCTTTCCTCCACATGCCATGTACACATTCACTAAGTGGCAAACCAAAACCATCACAGCCCAGTAGACAAATACATTAACCATTGCTATATTATTATTCCTATTTCCAATTATTTTACCTTGACTGATTACAAGCACATTCTTTTCTACGTGCTACAGAGCTGGAAAGAAAATGTGGATGACTTCATACTCAGCAATAAACATCTTCAGGAACAATAAATGGACTTATCACATCCTGCTCATAAAAGGTTTTCAGATAATAAGGGAATTAAGAAAGATACGGAAAGGGAACTAAAAGCAGGTAGGAGTAAGACAGAGTTAGTGAGAGGAGAAGAAAAGCGCACTATGGAATACACTACACTGTACACCATAGTATATATAGTATCTATCAACTATAATTGTGCAAGATTCAGTCTTTTTGTCAATAAGAATTTTTTGCCCCCAGCATCACAATATTTCCAGAGATCTGTGTGCACGCAAATCTCTAAGTAACATAAGAAATACCTCTAGAAGTTGCTGGTTCTTGACTCCCCTGGGATCAGCCACTTCTGAGGAAGCTTTCCGTTCCTTGCTTAGGTAGGGGTCGACACGCTGCAATTTTTTCCCTCTGTCTTTCTCCACTATTAGCTCGGGGATTCATAAAACAACATTGCCACCACATCACAATGGTCTTAGTTACACTGTGCACGTCCATGAGGCCTGGACACTATATAAATTCGTTACTCTAACAGCATGCTGTTTTAATTAGAAGTGATGCCCCAAAACAACACAATTGAGCTGCTCGCACGTGTGGTTGCCGGTGAGAGCACTGACCGGTCAATATTGTATTTCCCAGTCCTGCGATACTGCAACTTCTCCCTCCTAATATGACAAAATTAATTCTTTCAACCTGATAACAAGGCTATTACTATATTAGCAACAGTAAAAGGAGGCTCTGCCGGAATGGCGTGGCGTACCCAAGCATTGCGGATCAAAGGTCTATTGAACTGCAACAACAAATAGAATCAATTTCTTCAACTGTTTCTGCATTTCTAGACTTGCCACTGAGGGTGACTTAATGAAGCTCAGGTGAGCGATGCCCTGGGGCAGCCAGCTTTGCTCCAGCTCTAAGACCCAACAGAGACCTCTCCCATCCAGGAGCCGACTGGCTGGAGACACCTTCATGCTTTGGCATGCAAGGGTGGTCTAGACAGAGGTTTCTCATTTAGCCACAGCTAAGAGGAAGCAGAAGGAACGGAGGGTAACGTGCAGTTAGCTACACACATTGAGCAAACCGTACCAACCTCAGCAATCTCTCACCCTGACCTCTGGTTATGTCCTCTGCCTGCTTAACTCCACTGTGCTGCCATTATGAAAGCTGCACTGCCTATGTGCAATGGTTGTGCCAATGGAGAAGAAAGGAAAGAGTCTTTAATCAAGGGAGCCACATTAGCAGTATCACAAACGTCACTCCTCAAGGTAGGGATATTAAGTGAAAGGCATTTTTTATTTATTATTTTTAAGGAAATAGGACAAAGGAGAACTTGAGAGCAAAAGGAATTCTCTAATGTCAGACAACTGATTTTTATTTATTTTTTAGTAAAGAGTGAGAATTTAGGAAAGTAACAGGAAGGGAAATGTTCCTCTAAAGTGAAGTAAAACAGACTACAGTAAGAATCAAGTCAAAAAATAACACAGCTTTAAGCACAGATATGGAACTATTACTGTCGTGTTTTAAAGGAAGTGTTATGAATATCACAGCGACCAACAAGCGTGTTGGGACCTGGAGTCTTTTTCCTAGTAACTACCATCCAACAAGCATCAGTCACTGGAACAGTGACAGCCCAAGCAAACAGCACACGCTTAATATTCAAGTAATTGAGTTCATAAAGGCTACTTGATACAGCCTCTAAGTATTAAACACAGATACCTAGATGTATCAGAGAAACCTGACTCCAAAATGCTCTCTAAACAAGACCGATGTTAAATGCATACTATCACAGCACGTACAGATAAATTCCTGATAGGTATCCAAAGCCTGGGAAATCTAACAGCAGCTTATCATTGATTGCATGCTACACAACAATTTAGGTTTTGTTTTCCATTAGCAAACACCTCAAATTACATGCAAGGGAGAAAAAGTTCCCTAGATACAGACCTTAAATATTTATCAGCCTTAGTCTGCTCAGTCACCACTCCTCTAAAAAAGTTCATTAATTAAATACTTTAGAAACGATTAAAACACTTCTTTAGAACTTATTGGCACCTGTTAATTCACTGACTCTAGGAAGCTATGGCAGTAAATGTCTCTTTTGATTGCTTCTGTTACCAATAAGTCAGCAGCTTAAAGACAAAAGAGACATGATGCAACTTCTGTACCACAACATTGCCTTAAAACACAAAAGCCAGTACCTAGAAGCAGAGAAACAGAACATTTATGTAGACAGGGCAGCACAAATAATCTATTTAACCTAATCTTTTAATTACAGGAAACATCTCATAGCAAGACATACAAGAGCAATGAAATGACCCAGAGCTAGAAATCAAGATGATATATTTGTGCATGTGAAAGTAACACCAGCAGAATTCATAAAAGAAAACCTCCTTGGGCATTATTATCTTTCCATCAGGACGTACTGTCATCACATTGAGAACAGGA
Source organism: Porphyrio hochstetteri (assembly GCA_020800305.1). NCBI lineage: Eukaryota > Metazoa > Chordata > Aves > Gruiformes > Rallidae > Porphyrio > Porphyrio hochstetteri. Next base: position 38,944,131 of record CM036910.1, on the reverse strand, counting down.
GGAAAATAACACTTAAAATACATTATTAAAATACAAAAAATGTAAAACAGAGGGTAAAGAAAACCAAGAGGAGAGAAAGGTAAATTTACAGGGAAAATGTGGGTGAAAAGAAATCTCTTTTGAATTTTAAAATCCCTTTCGGAATTTAAAAAAAAAGGAGCATCTTCAGAGGGAGAGGGGAGGAAAGAAATAAGGGGCAGACCCTAATAGCTTGACATAGCACAGCACCTACTCTACAGAAGCTGCAATGATTTCGGTGTCGTTATTTACTCGGTAATGCACTGTTCAGCGTGAGGAGCATTCAAACCTAGCCCTGCCTGGGCAGTATGCAAATCTCCCACTCCTCTGCAAGCTTCTAAGGATAGCTGGCAGAGAGTCCCCTGAAGAGTCCTGGCAATGCCACACTCCACGGTGGGAAACGAGCATCTTGCAAAGAACCCCTGAGATCCTCCTACCCCCTCAAATCTGCGCGAGTGGAGAAGTGTTGCCTGGAAGGGGGAGCGAGACAGAGCGTGTGTGCAGGAAAGGGAGTGAAAATAATACCAGTAATTATAAGAGAGTCCTGAAATACCAGGAGATGGAGATAATAATTGATCCTTTTTAAAAAAAAAAAAAAAGAATTGTACACTCCTCACTATATAATGTTTTCCCCTTTCCCATTTGTGATACTCTGACCCTTTGCTCAGGTCCTTTACCTTGCTACATCTAAGTTATTACCGAATATTTGAAAAAATTGGCTTCCCTTCCTTTGATCTTCTACTATTGGATTACATTCTTCCTACTCCCAGCACACAGCTCTTCACTCCCACATTTATTTTCCCCATTTCTTTGTTTACATTTAATTTTGCCATATTTCTTCACACTTTTCTACACGGGTAAAGTCTATGTTGTGTTCCAACACACATTACTCTCTCTTATTCCTTACTTTGCACTTTTTAACTGATCATGAAGAACATTTGTTTCCAGAATGACAATTAGAAAGAAAAAAAAAGAAAAAAAAAAAGAAAGAAAAATATATGCAATGGTGAAAACATGTTCCTTTTCACTCCAACGGCAGCCTTAGCTGAATCTCACTGCCATTGTTTTCCAACATAACTTGCATTTCCAAACTTGGGAATTCCCATCAGTCTGTTTGACAGAATTTTCCTGTTTTTTTCTCAGAAGGTGTGCATTTTTCAAATGCCAGTAACATACCACTACAGAATTTCCCAGGAGTAACAGCTTGGTTTGAGGGACTCTTAGTCAAAAACCTTAGTTCCAAAAAATCCATTTGAAACAGAAAAATCAAAACTGATTTATTTATATTCTATAAATCAAAACAAATGTATAAACCAATGCATTTCAAAATATTACTATAATTACTTTCTACAGGGTGATAAATTGCTGGACATCCTTTCTGGAGCACTGGTTAGCCATTCTGTGAGCACAAAAAAATGTTTCTTTAATTTTAGATCCTGATTACAATTATTAAAAGTCGGATTCCAAATCCAATTTTAAAAAAAAAAAGGAAAGAAAGAAGAAAGAGGGAGGCACATTTCAGCTCCATGACAGAGTTTTTCATCCCTGTTTATGGAAGGGGTGAGAGAGTCCCTTTCCTCAGAGCATAATGGACTGACTGTACCCCAAGGGATGGCAGAGCTCAGACTCAGCAGGACCAAAGCATCCCGAGGAAGGTGTCTAACTCAAGGCCACAGTAATGTGCACTATGCCAGCTTGGGGCTCAGAAGTTACACAGCTCAGGAAATCTCTCTCAACAATCCTGACTTCATTCTCTAAAATGTGTCAAAATGACAGAGATATAAAAACATATTTCCCCCACTTCTCAGAAGAGAAACTTTGTCTCACTCAAAAAATAAAGAGATAATTATTTATTTCTTATAATCTGTGTGTTATGACCCTTCTTTCCTCTACAATAAAAGCCAATGGATAATTTGTGAAGAGCCGTAACACAGTCTTAAATGTATGGAGAAAGACTTCTCATCCCTGACTCCCCTCTTACCACCCAGAGCTTCCATTTGTGGCCTCTCATACGTACAGCTTGAGCAGTCCTAGGCAAGGACCAGCTCATACAGGCTCTGCTCTATCAGTTTGTAACCACAAGAAAGACACATAAGCATGGTGCCATATGTACTTACACAACTGCTTGTAAATCCTGGTGTGAATCAGGAGCGTTTGGGTGCAGTCAGTGTATTAGCACCAATGGAGGTGAACCTTGTTACCCTCTGTCAGAACTGAATTTCTATGTCTATAGTAGGTAGCCCTGTACCGTGAGAAAACATAGGTGGGCTGCAAATGGGTTTTGCTACCCAAGAGAGAGGTAAAAATCCCCAGCAACAGTCAATCGATCATACTCCAATTTAAGTACCAAAGGATGGAGTATTGAAATGTTTAGATACTGGTTATTTCAACCTCTTGCTCCATGACACTTCCTTTGTGTCTCCTTTTAAACTTTACCACACACAAATGATGTTTCTAATTCAAGAGATCCGTGTACGGTGAAGAATATTCAATTTTCAGCTGTAATTTTGTCTGGAGCAAAAGTCACTTTAGTCTGGCTGAGAGCTGGGCATTTGGTGGTAACAGGTTACTTCAACACTTCGGGTTAAAAACTGTGTCATTCACTTCACTATGCAGTATCGATGCGATTCATCTCAGTCCTTAACAGATGACATGTTCAATAGAATATGTAAAGTATGCCTCCACCTAGTGATGAGTATGTACAAATAATAGAAAATAATAATATAATTCTATTACTTAAGAGAATCTCAGCAATTGACTCCTTTTTCCATAAATTAATGTGTGCCCTCATACCAATATTTATTTACACAATTCCACATTTTCCATCCTGGAAAATGGCTAAGGCTCAATTTGTAAAAGTTTATGTGTAAACTCTGTCTTTGGGGCAGGAGGGCTGAAGCTGAATAAATTCTCTGGTTTCTCTTCAGATCTTATAAATTCTGTGTTTCAAGTATGTCAATTTTTTTAATAATGATGTATTTCGTAATAATCACAACTATGATCAAAAAAAGAAAGGAAGGCAGACTGAGGTGCTGGGGGTTTTAAGTGTTACAATAATAAAATATTTTAAAAAAAGAAAAGTGTTCTAATAATTTAAGTGAGAGAGTTTATTTTTAAATGAAATGTTAAGCAAAACACAGCTCCTCTTCACAAATTTTTTGCCAAAGAAAATATTTGCTGAGTTTCTTGGATCACCCTGCTTTACAGATGCAATTGCAGATGTAATGACATGAAATTCCTAGGAGTTTATTCATCCCAAATCAGAGAAAAAGCAATGAAAGCAAAATTTACAAAAAAAAAAGCGCCAACCTAAAATCCCACACAAGAATTCAAGAAATTCAGCCCTTAAACTCAAGTTTTTAACGACTTTAATAATCCACATAAAAATGCCTTATAAATGGGATCAATTGGAGGTGTATCCTCAAAATCAATAAACTTGAGAAGGATGTTTGAAAGCCGGGGTCCCCATGGAAAATGTTCATCTGGGTTTTCCTTTCATTTGCACCATCTGGGAACTACCTTAAATGTCTTCTCAGGCTGACTACTGTTTGTATTACCATTTCAAAAAAAAGTCTTCCCATCCCATTAGTGGTCCATGAATCACAGCCTAAGAATGACTGCTCTGCTGAAAACCAAGAGGTGTATTATCTAAAAGAAAGGGCAGGACACTATTTGCATCCTCCCCCCACCTTCCCCTTGCATTTAAATTGCCTGCCATTGTCCATTCCACACCTTGAAACATCCAAACCCATCCTCTCTTAGAATAATGCAGAAATCACTCCTACACACTCAAAAACAAATTAAAAAATAAAAAAATAAAATGTGAAGCCCTACCATATCGTCTGGCATCCCTCTGCACACAAATGCGAGGTGCTGCCTTTCAGGGAGAGGACAGCCAAGGCTCCCTGTGCCCAGCCAACTTTAAATATCTGCCTCGCTCATTAAAGAGAAACACAAAAATGGAGTAAAGTGACTTCGCCAAGATTTTAAAAAATGTAGTGGCTGAATACAGAAATACCAGCACCAAACATGTAAACAAGTCAGATTTGATTATCTCTGAGTGAGTTCATTTAGGATACATTTTTCTCTTTGTTTTTTCAAGAGTTTGATAAATTAAGGGAATGTGTGCAATGTTTGGGCACACATCAATTCTTTTTTATTTTTTTTTTTTTAATATTAACTTACATTAAGCAGGCTGCAGAAATCATAACGCTTTGGAATTAATTTCGCTGGTTTCACTCAGGAGAATCACAAAACCTTAAAGTACTGAAGAATCAGGGATGCCAGGCTCCTTTTGCTTTTCAGCTGTTGCATTCTAGGTCCACAAAAAAAACCTTTTCCCCCCATTTTATGGTACACAGCACCAAAGGCCTCTCACATCGAAGCACCCTGGGCTCCTGCCAAGTTCACTTTGCAGCAACAGTTCTCCTGATGCGCTTTACCTTGAACCAGCCCGTCCTTAGGAAGCTATTCACCCATTCACCCTTTCCCTACCCACGCCGCTGATCGGAAGATAATCACCGTTTTAAAAACATCAAACTACAACAACCACATGCATAATTTAGAGAGCACACACAGACACGTTCGCAGCAGCGATATTCCTCCCTAAAAGCAGACATTACCTCATTTACCAACCAGCTAGAGTAAACCTATAAACTGTTTGGCCGGGCACTGATTTTTGCCTAAAGATGCTTAAAACCCCCACAAAAACCCCCCACCAACAAAAAACCCCAACAAAACCATAACCAAATCTCCCTGCTGCAAGAGTGGGTGCCAAGCGACCTATGCACTGTCCGCTACGCAGCCGTTGGTCCCTATGGAAAGGCTCAGCCTTGGTGGCACACTGGCCAGCTTTGGGTGCGTGTGCTGCCCGTGACGCTGCCCGCGCCGGCTCATGAGCTGCCCACGAGATGGCAGCAATATGTTTATGAATAATGCAGCAAGAGGCTGTGCAGCCCACTGCCATTTCGCATCCGAGCCGCAAAAACACCACTCGCTCCTTCAGCTGTAAAAAGAAAATGGGGTGGGGGGGGGGGGCGGGGGGGTTGGTTTGAGGGGTGGGTGTGGGAATCCAATGCAACCCTCCATGAATTCAGCTAAAAAATGATGGGAAAATAAGCAGCTCTACTGTCGTGCTTTGCTCATGGGTTAAAGCTGCACAGATTGCTTTTTCAGAAGGCTCAGCATTATCCAAAGCACAAGGTGCTTCTTGCACACTCCTGTATTTGTCCAGGCCCTTGTGCTCAGTCGCTCTTGCCCTTGACACAATTATTATTTCACATGCACATTAAGCACTAACTACCACTACGTTTTATTTTTGCAACGCAGAAAATGCCCGTGGCTTGAAATAAATATTTTCTTTTCTGATGGACAAATAACATCTGCACTTCTGAAAGCTGCGGCGTAGCTGTCAAAAGCTAAGCGATTCACATCATTTCTTAAGAGGCACATGTGTATGAGGCATACACAGACACTCATACCTCTCTCAGCCACTCACGTATCAGCACTTGCATCCATCATAAAATGGGCTCTTAAAAAAGGGCAGTGAGCTATTATAATAATTATTTTTTAGCAGACAGACATCTATGTGCACATCATAAGGTCAGACTTGGAGAATACAGGTCATGTTTTTTTTTTTTTAAATCAGCCTGATTTTAAAAATTCACAAAAGCAAAACAAAAACCAAAAACTACTGTCCTGATTCTACAGTGAGAAAACACACAAGGCCTTTGCTGATGCCACTGTGGATTTTGTGGACACAGAAATCACAGAAAGCAAGCAAAATATATTGGCTGTAACTTTCAGCAGCTCTACCTTAACTGCTCAGCTTGTCAGGTTTACAATTAAAGTTGCTATTCCTTCAAACACTTGAAAATCTACTCTAGAGGTTGGCTATATAGAGAGGTGCCTTGAAATTCTGTTACAGAAGACGAAGACTCAGTTTCCCAACCCCATTAAATACATGCCACTGTTGAGTTTATTCCTGTGGATCCCTTGTCTATTTTCAAACTTCAATATAGTTTGAAACAAAGTATCAACATTTTAGAGGATATTATAAAAGAAACTTCATCGTTTTCTTTAAGGGGTCACTGGTCCTGTACGTATGAGGTGCAAGACCTTGCAGTTCCAATGTGCTTGTCATTAGGCATAAAGCTTTGCTGTCACTGACTGTAGCAGGAGCAATAAGATGACTTTTTGGGGGAGCAAACTGTCTTTATTACCTGGCAATCCTTCAAACATGAATCACATCACACATTTTAGCGCCCATGTTTAGAATCACAAGGTTAGAAAAGACCTTTAAGATCAAGTCCAACCATTCTTGTCCTATGCTAAACCATATCTCATGTGCCTCATCTACCTGTCTTTTAAACACACCCAGGGTCGGTGACTCAACTCCCTCCCTGGGCAGCCCATTCCACATCCCAACAGCCCTTTCAGTGAAAAATTTTTTCCTAACATCTGATCTGAAATTGCCCTGGCACAGCTTGAGGCCATTTCCCCTTGTCCTGTCACTTGGCTGAAGAGACCATTGCCCACCTCTTTACACCCTCCTTTCAGGTCACTGTAAGCAGTGATAAGGTCTTCCCTCAGCCTCCTTTTCTCCAGGCTGAACACCCCCAGCTCCCTCAGCTGCTTATCATAAGATTTGCCCTCCACCAACTTCTCCAGCCTGGTTGCCCTTCTCTGGACATGCTCCAAAACCTCAATGTCCTTATTATGGTGAGGAGCCCAGAATTGGACACAGCAGTTGAAGTGCAGCCTCACCAATGCTGCACAATCACCTCCCTAGACCAACTAGCCACACTATTTCTGATACAAGCCAGAATGCCATTGGCCTTCCTGGGGACACTGCTTTAAACAGAAAGCAACCTAAATGTCATTTCATAGATACACTCTCCTTGGGCTAACACGAGTAACACCAAATCGAAGAGTGAATCACTGGTGAGCAAAGGCAGATGCACTGATTTGCCCAGGGTGGTTACAGCTGGCTACTGCTCACCAGCTGCTTCTGGGGCAGGAGTGAAGCTGCATATCCCTACCCCAGTCACCAGCCTCTTGCTTATTCCGGATTAGATGTGGATCTTTTTCACTTCCTCAGCTAGTGCTTCTGCCTATTGTGCCCTTTAATAACCAGGGACATCTCCTTGGGTCTCAGAGGCAGCTGCTGTCAACACAGGTAAAATGATTACGATCAAATCTACCCTTTTCATACACACACCCACACCAATAATAACCAAGCACATCTAAATATCTCTCCCCTTTATCACCTTAAAATGTCATGCTCAAGTCTTTAGAAGGGAAAGTGACTTCTCAATTGTATAACTTTTAGAATGCACATTGTGTGCAATTTCCTACTTTCTGCCAAGCTTTCCCTACAATCAAGGGCATTTTGTTTCTTGCACTGTGTACTCTCCCTCTCACATTTCCTTTCTAACCAACAATATCAATTTGGCATACAGATACTCAGTGAAAACACAGCTATATACTGCCTTTACCTGGGTATGATCCTGCCAGGTTTTGCACACTAAGGGCACTTCGTTCCCAGCAGATTCAAAAAGGAAAGGTTGTGACTAAACTGCTTGATGCCTTGGGGACTTCAGTGCAAGAATAAACCAAAGAAAGTACAGTTTCTATTGTAGCTTGTAGTTTAAAGAAATTAAAAGGTAATAGGCAATTGATAGAGCTTATTTTTCAACAGATGTAGATGAGAAATGATTCCAAAATTGTGCATAGAGCCACACTGTCATAAAAGTAGAACGAGTCAGGTCCTAGATCCCAAAATCACTACAAATGCTGTACATATTAAGGGTTTACCATCCACAGCTCTGACTTTGCATCTTCTATACATTTCTGCCACATATCATAAGTATTAAGTGCCTTTAAAAATTAAAAACCTTACCACCCAGAATAAAGACAACTAAATTTGGGGAAAAACAATGCATTCACAGGTCTTGCTATATTCAGGTTACAAAAGAAAATAGCCAAGGTATGGAGTGGTCAGGAGAATTTCTGCATCTATCGATTAGGTTTTATTGAATATTTGGGTGGGGGCTTTGCTGGTAGGGTCACCAGCAAGGCACTTGGAAGAGTGAATGAGAAATGCAATATAGAGACCGTTCCACATCGCTGTGTTCAAGATCTCCTACCTACACCAATAAAAACTGAGTACTTCTACCATAAACCATACACTTGAACATCTCTAAGATGATTACAGCAATTTCTTGTGCTTTTTTTCAAACTAATTTTAAGTTTGTTATTTAAAGAAGCTCTTGCTGTCACCATTTAATAACTGTGTGATGTGGCTAAGTCTTTTAATTAGGCAATAACATATTCAGGCCTCTGGGATAGAAGCTAAACCCCAATCACAGCAGTAACCTCCAGAAGTGGACAAAATGCTGTATAGATGTTTTAAAGTCACAACAGGTCCATCTGATCTGTACCTAATTCACAGCCAGCAAAGGTCACTGCAGCCTCATAGGAGCTGCAGGGAAGAGCACTCCCAGGAACAGCATTTTCTCCAGGGCAGGTTTGGGACAGGGAACATGCTTCAGCTGCTAATAAGCACCACCAGAAGCTTCATATCTATGAGTGCAAGGTGGCTTTTCCAGATTTGCCTCCTTTATGCAGCATTTACATTGAAAGACCACACATTGAGATTACGCTCCTGGATGAAGCTGCGTAGCTTCTAGGGAAATCAACTTTGTTAAAGGGTAGATAATGGCAGGTCAAGGGAGAATGGACTAAAGCAGAAGGAGGAAAGGTTTGGATTAGGTATTAGGGGGAAGGGTTTTTTACAGAGAGAGTAGTGAGGTGCTGGAACAGGCTGCCCAGAGAGGTGGTGGATGCCCCATCCCAGGAGGTGTTCAAGGCCGGGTTGGATGGGGCCCTGGCCAACCTTGTGTAGATCCAGGCCTGGAGGTTGATGGCCCTGCCTGTGGCAGGGGGGTTGGAACTCTGTGAACCTTGGAGTCCCTTCCAACCCAGACCATTCTATAATCTATGATTCAAAGAAAAGGGAGTTACCCTCGACCAGCACCATAAATGTTATATACAAAACAGCTACAAGACAAATTCTTTCATATTACACATAGGTACAGTTGTACTTTCAGCTGTCTCATTGTTGAAATACTGTGTGCCTTACACAGATTTCCCTGTTTGTAAAATACACTTGCAAGTTTTATTTGCATATGAATGAGTAACCCCTTCCAGCTGCAGTGTATTGAAATGAAAAAGTGGTATCACACCGGACCTGTGGCAAGAGCCAATGTGTCAAACTCCAGAAAGACTTCATGTGAAACCTTCCTGAAAAAATTAACTTGGTAAACAGGGAAAAAAAATAAAAATATTACCAAAGAAACTAAAATATGTCTGTTAGTTAAATGAATAGTGCTATTAAGAGAACAAAGCAGCTTCACCAATTCCTAAGTATGCTGCTTGTGACCTTTTTTTGCACTTTTCACCTCTCTCCTATTTTTCCATCTCTTTTTTGAATGAACTGAGAGAAATCTTCCAAAACCTCTTCAAGGAAATAGTCTACAGCTCTGAGACTTTGTGCTAATGAAGCTCCAGAATTATGAAGCCAGAGGTCAAGAGCTTGTCTTCCACAGTGTCTGGGCTGATTTTGAAATTAAAAAGGCTGATTGGAGTAGAGGGTGAGTAAAGCAGTAGAAAGCACAAACTTTGGTCAAAAAGTTTTCTAGAAGCAGAAATCATTGAACAATGAGAAATGTAAGCTAACCTTGTTCCTGGTGCCTCAGCAGCCATGTTAGTATGGACTGAAAATCAGCCTATCATGTTATTTCTTTTTGATAACCCACATCAAAACACACCTACCCAATGTGCAGCTAAGCCAAATAAAGGGAAGAGGAGAACAGCAGAGTGACACAGGCACCATTTCTGTTCCAGTTGCTGACTGACAACACTGCCATCCCTTAACATGGCTTTATTTAGTTATTACAACCATCTCTCTGTAAATGACACTTAGGATTATTTAAGATTATGTTGTAATCCTTTTAATCCTCAGTGCTTTAAATTTCAGGCTAAACACCAAAGAGCAAACTAGCACTTAGCAGAAATATTTAAAGCATGTGATTTGAACATAAATCTTCTTTTATTCACCACTCCTCTGATGAAGACCTAGAGTATCACGTCATTCAACCAGCAAGAACAAACAGCACGGCACCTCGCTGCAAACTGCCACGTTCCCCCACAGCATGTGGAGCTGTTTCTAACCAGTTCTTTTCCTGGGCACTGTCTATATAATCAATAAAACAAACTAAGGGAAATCAGAAGGCTTTATTTTACAAGACATGCATCTTTTCAGTTACTATTAAGGAAAACTGGAAGAACCCCCTGCATAATGTGTTCATCAAGGACAGAAATAGATTGCACGCACAAATTGGATAGTGCGAGAGACAGATCAGACTTATCGTGTTAAACAGGGAGTAGCTCAATTAAAATGAGTAGAGTAACACTGCTGAAAACCTCATGATCAAGACCAGAAACCCAAATCTTCCTGCCTGAATATCATTTACTTGCAGCTCCCTCTTTCCTTTCTTTTTTTTTTCCCCCAGCATCGATCATGTTTCCAATTAGTTTTCTTTATGATACTCCCGTACTCCATCTTCTTGTTACCATCCATTAACTGTCACATGCTTAGATTTTAAATTCAAGATTTCCTTCATTCTCTTCAAACCAAAATCTCAATAGTCATTTTCTAGTTCTAATCTATAATTCATGAACTCAAATTGAGCACCCAGGCTAAATCAAACTCAAAATTCTGCATCTACTCCTAGTACAACACATTCCCAGAAAGTAACCACTGCTCCCTTTGAATCGGAAAAAGAATGGTTTATTATTCAGAAAGTAATGAAACAAAACCCCACAGACTATGCTTTGTTGCCACGCTTTGAAGAGATAATCATACTTATTTCTGATCATTTCAGAGGTAGGCAGCTAATGTATTTAATCAAATAGCAACACAGCGTATCTATATTTAGGTTGGGGGGAAAAAAAATAAAGAAATCAGCCGTGTTCTTTTCATTTGAACAAATCTATGAATAAGTAGATATAGATTATCAATCTTATTCCCACCCATGTGGGATAAGCAGATCATCAGAAGCATTTCCTGAAATGTTCAGAACCCAGGTACAAACTGACCTCTGAGCTTTTGAACTCGCCTTGGATTCCCTCCAGACTATCTCACAAATCTTCGCTCCCTCTAGTCCCCTTCCCACTCTATCTGCTCATGTAGCACCAGTCTCGTTCAGTCCTTTTCTTTCCCAAAATGTCACCACTACTGATGCCAAAGCCTTCTCCTCTTTCGCTCTTACCATCTGGCAGAATCTTCTTGTAGCTCTCTGTCTAAACAATGCTCCATCCCTTTTCAAAATGTGTCTTAACATATGTCCTTCCTCCCATGCTTTTACTTCTTAATGTCTCTCCCACTCACTTATTGGCTTGATGAAGACACATTTTAATGGGTTCAAAGAGTAGTGCATGAGTTTCCTTTCTCACATTATTCTGATTCAGTGGAGTTACACCTCACACTAACAGAAGTGAGAAGAAAATGCATTGCAAAGTCTTCATACAACCAGTTCAGTAAATCAATAGCAGAGCTTCATTTGTCTTTACATTGGAAATGTATTAGCTGCAATGAATCACCACTCTAATATACATTTCCAAACAGAAATTTTGCTTACTGCAAAATGAGAAATAAACCCTAGAAGCTCAGAAGACCTGTCAGCGTGCTCAGGGGGTTGCAGGAGCGGAGGCTAAGGTTATACTTAATCACATTCCAAGTGAAAAAGCTGAAGATTGACAGGAAAACCAAAATATTTATTCTAAAAATACCTAGGAAATGACAAAGCTCCAAGTGTTGTCTCAAGACAACCTGAAGGACGTGGGGGGTACAGGAGCATAAGTCTCACTGTCTTAAAGAGGAGAAATATTTCTAAATATTCCACACGCTTTAGAAAGATGTCTAGAAAAATAAACCTTAAAAAAGTCTCTGTAACACCCTGTTGACCCAAAGAGGTTTCTTTTCAAGCAGCCGTGTACAGTCCCTTAGGTGTTTTTTTGTGTGTGGTGGGTTTTTTTTTCCCTAAACCCCAGACCCAGGCACAGTTGGCTCCTCCTGCATGTTTCGCGGGTGATGATGCCAAAGGACTATCTGGTAACTAACAGTATCTTGACCCTGACATGTTCCCTTCTGCGTCTCTCCTCCCATTATTGTTTGTCTCGTTACAAATTCTTAATGTTAGAACTCTGGGAAACAACTCAGTTCATAGAGAATAAGATTTTAAATGTGGCTTGTTGCAACTTTCAGTGAAATAAAAAATGAAAGCTAACACGCTTTCCGCTGATATTCATGGGGGCTGGATTATATCCAAAACCTGAAGATGTTGCAATAAACTATTTTAGCCCCTTGATCCTGGAATGTTAACCTTGCAGTAATGTTTTTCTCTCCCTTTCATCTTCTTGGGCCTTGATCCTCCCTTCCAATTCAATGGGATTTAGATGCAGTAATTAAATAATATTATTTTCCATCAATGAAGAATAGTCCTAGGAGAAATACACATCCTTCTATGCTGGCCCTGACAGAGGCAAGCTTTTAAAAACCTCCCCTCCCCTTCCAGAAATGAACCTGGGTCATCACCGCCTGAGTACCCTGAGCAGCAATAAAAATAAACAGAGTAACCGCACTGTGTTGGAGCGATGCTTGTATAAGCAGTTTGAAGAAGTTGTGTTTAGGGAAGTCCTTTAGGTCAAGATTCTAGGCCTGAACCCAAAGCAATTACCTACTAAGTTTTAAAAACAAATCGAATAGAGAGCATTAATCAATAAATCAACAGGTTCTCAAGTGTTTAGGCGACTCAGTCATCAGAAATCCTTCTCTTAGAAAAACAGCAAACTGATGCTTGATAAAATGTTACACTCCTCTATCAGTAAGGAAAATGCTGTATTATATCAACCTCTAGTTATTAAAACCAAGGACATAAAACCGACCTCTTAGCTTTACAGAGTTTATACTCAGATGAGCAATGAAATGCATGTTTTGCCTCTTACCTGAAAGACATTCTTTCTGCTGGATTTCTCTGAGGTCCACTCAATGCGAGCACCACACAGATCCACACACTCAGGTTTATGTCCTGGTTTCTGGAAGGGAAAAAAAAAACAACAAAAAAAAGCAAAACCCATGAATATGGCCTGACTTTTCACAAAAGGGGACAGTTATAGGATAAAACAAGAATAGATCAAGTTGAAGTGACAGATTATCATAGCACAGCTGCTGGAATTACTAAAAAAGAGTTCATTATTCCCTGGTATCATTAAATAACCACTCCTGAGGTGTCTCAACTCAGAAATAAGGTTCTTATACTAGTTACCTAATTATAAAAATAGTTAGGTATTTTAAAAACCCCAGCTTAATATACCTTACGACAGATCAAAACACAAATGCATACATATCTACCAGATATTTTAAATGCTTACTTTGCAAAACCTCTTGAGAAGCCACTGGGCTTAAAGGTAAAGTTTTGTGGGTTTTCCAAATGCAAGTTTAAACTGATGCAGCTGGAAAGGACAGAAACTAGGCAAGAATATACATCGTATCTGTAAGAAAAGCTATCTCCTTTCTCCAAATGAATTATCATTTCTAGCTCCTAAAAAAAGAAAAAAAAAAACAAAGGAAAAAAAAAAGACTTGGAGGACATGTGTGACACCCAGAAATTGCTCAGTGCTGGGGTAGCTCCACGCAGTTTGCTACTTCACAATGTCAGTGCATGCATCCCGGCGTGACACAGCTCTGCCTCCCCAGCTCCTCCGTATGGATGCAAATAATTCAAAGAGCAGATTTGTTTGCCTGTATCATTTACGGTGCTGGGAGTTGGTGTAAAGCACAATAATCCTCATTTGCCATCTAAGCTCCTTCTCCAGGGACTCTGCCTGTGCAGCAGTTCTGGCAAAGCCCTTATAGTTCAGAGTAGCCTTTGTAGATTAGGTTACTGCACATCCCAGGCAACAATAAAAAATACTAGTGTTAATGGTATAAAGCATTAATAAGTCCCTTTTGGGTAAGATATGGAGTAATATCCACATAACTTAATTAGTGAGCGTGATGCCTCTTTTTTACCTGGTTGTTCTTAAGCTCTTTTGCCTTAAAAATGGCATTGTTGATTAAAAAAAAAACCAACAAACCAAAACCAGACTTAATAGAAGTTACAGTGGCCAGTCTATCAACCACACAATCAGCTTTCCAAAGACTGCTCACTGAATTTCTCCAGTGTTGTTATTAAAGGATAAAAACATGCGTGTTCTCCAGGGTGCTTTTGGGATGGGTAGAAAAGGTCCCGTTTAAGTTAAAAGAAACAGAGTAAGAAATGCTGGTCAAGTAATTTGCAGCCAGAGTCTCTGGCAGTTCCCAGTACTGGAGTTGTAATTATGTTCTTTATTTGCCAAACCATAAAAGCCACCATGGTTCAGCTCCTCTAAAACTGACAGTCCTGTGTGCCTTTGTTCTTTCCTTTATTTTTTCATTTTGATTTTTTTTTAATAGAAGAAATATGCTATTCAAAACAGAACGATGTTCTTGTGGCTAAACCACTGGAAGAGTAGGGTCTGGATTTTTTTCCCCCAACTCTGCCTCAGATTTCCTTCCTGGCCTCGGACAAGAACTTAACCTTTCTGAATTTTAATAGCAGATCAAAGCTGCAGTATCGATAATTGATTTTACAAAACAGCTGTGAAATTAAATCAGCTAATATTTGCATGGCAAAGCTGAAACAAATCCAAACACCAACCTTTTGGCATAAGCAAAGGGGTGGGGGGAAATATATTGAACATTCAGTATTCCAGAACTATACTTTTAAAAATAGGGTTCTAACGTCTCTTTTGGCAAAATCACTCTCTTTGGCCAAGAGAGAGACCAGAGAAGTTTCCTCCCCAGGACTCCATGCAGTGATCAGCTCTGTGCTTGCAGTTCTCCTGTAACCCATAACGAACACACAACACAGCCTCGTCAGAGTGGGTCAACTTTCTTCCTCCAAAATTTACACAAAAAGGGTAGTTTGAGTCTGAAAATACTGTAACAAAGGAGGGCAGCCTTAATCCACCAAGGGTCAAGAAATTTTGGAAACGCGTGATGAGATGAAAAGAAGAGATTAAAAACGTAGACAAAGAACCAGGAAACAGTTTCTTGATAGTGAAGGATACCAGGCTACGGAATATTTTCCTTAGGAAAACTGCCATGGCATTTCACACTGAAGTGTGAAAAAACAACACTGGAAAGACCAGGAAAGTTTTGCAGGGAGGTGGAATAACAAACTCTATAGGTTTTTTACCGTTTCTAATTTCTCTGGTTTTACAAAAACGCATGTGACAGCAGAAGAGGAACTCCTCTGTGCAGTCAGTGCACACCCAGTGCAATTTTGCTACTGTTTTAGTAATCTGAAGGCTGCTTACAGCTCTGATTTTGTAATAAGTGGAAGAAAAGGATAACTATGTGCATCTCCCTTTCTGGAAAGGATGGGGTGCAAGCTCACGGTGTTGTACAATAAGCAACTGGAAAACTTCTCTTTTGGAGAATTTGGCAATTCTGCCTACAGAGGGGTATGAGGTGTCTACGAACACTGTACCAGACTCCTGGTGTAGCATCCAATGTGAAGCTTCCAATAAAAACTACATGCAAAACCGTCTGTGCCCATCAAACCTGAATTTGTCCGTTATGTACCTCACTGATGGGCAATGCACAATTCTACACCTTGGGAGCTCCACCAGTGGTGAACCCCATATAAATCCATGGGGATCCAAGGAACACTGAAATTCATTCTGGCCTAAACATTGTCTTGTCTCATAGTTTCCTTCCCAGTTTATGCCTTACCCAGAGACGCCACAAGAGAGTTAAGTTAAGGTTACTGGGAAAGCCCAAGCACTCTGCGTCCTTGCTTTGTGTTTTGCAGTCAGAGCAATTATGTTATATCAATGTTGTTGGAGGGGGTTATGCAGTAAATTGATACAAGTGTCTGCTATGATGAAATCTTCCTAAACATGAATATGGATTTCAGCAGCATTTTCGCTCACTAAATTACTTTGCAGATGGGCTAATAACCTGAGGTTAAAATAACCTCTGTTGAATAAACTATCTCAGGGAATAAACAGACTACTTTTTTCTTGGTCAGAAAGGCCAACTGATTGCAGGATTTAATGCTGGTTGGGAAAGAATGGAGCTGTGATCCGTTTAGATCACAATGTAAAATAAATGTAAAATAAAAAGCAAGTTATGTAATTATAAATGTTTTTAAAAGTGTATCAAAAACATGACCACAAATGACCAAGGCAGCAGCGAAAGATAATGATTTAGCTACATGGGATGCAAAGTTGCATTTTCAGTAATATTTGTAAACAAGCTCATTTTCTGAATCTCTCCTCTGTGTGCTTTAATTGTTCTGCTCTATTACTAATAATAATACCAGATACTGTCACTGGCTTCACCAGAAAGCTGTGGGTCCCAGTCTTCTCCACGCAAATCAATTGGAAAAATGTTACAGTAAGTCCTGCATCTACAACAGTACAAAGGAAAACTATTAAACCCTTTTAGCTATCGCTAGTTCTTTGCATTAGGATACTATTACAGACTTTTTGTTAATATAATTTTAAATCACCTCTAAATGTTATCCTATCAGAAAAAGAGATATGATTAGAATACACTTTCAATTCCCTCTTTCCTGTTGCCTTTGTTTTGAAATATCCTTCCTCTTATAATGATGCCCACTCATTTTAAATTTTCACTTCGTGTACAGTATTTAATAATTAATTATTAATGAATTAATATCTTTATAATACAAAGGAACGTTAATCTTTTTGTTAAGTCACATCATTTTCCTGCTAACAATAAAAACGCTTTGCTAAGAAGTCATACTATTGTGAATGAGCATTGCCTCCATTACATTATTTAATTAATGGTTGGGCTCCCCTTTTTCCAAAGTAAACTACAGCTGGAGCAAAAAAAAAAGAAAACACACAGCCACATTAAAAAAAAAAAAGTAATCAGTAAACAAATGATGTATTATTTCCTTTCTGCTATCAAAATTATATGTGGTTGAACGGTTTACAAAGGAAAGAAACATTACATTTGCTTTATCAGATGAGATCAACGTGGTGATTGAGTTTTTTTTGATGTATGAGATTTGGGTTTAAGAAACTGGGTTATAAGATTTTGAATACTGATAGCTCGTCTTCAAGCATTACCCCCTCTTTACCATTGCATAAAGTCATATGCAATAGACAGAAAATGTAATTTTATCAGCTTTTTCTCACCTAATGAACAGTGAGTTCACAGCCCCAGTGTTGAGATCTAGTATGGAACAAAGAAAACCCCTTTCCCTGCCCCCATAATAAACCAAATATGGGATCAATACATCTGTGCTCTTCCTAACACTGTAGGACGTAGATATTAGCTCACCAGTTGTGAGCATTGGGGATGAAATGAAATTCAGGGAAAGGGACTGACTTCACAGAAGATCCTTTCTCATAATACACCTTAATATTTTGAGTTAAATAGATGGAGACCTGGGCCAGAGTCATGTTCTCCAGTCAAGTCTACTTTACTATCTAAAATAAAGACTTGCAAAAGCAAGTCTACTGTGTGTTAAACTTCCACTGGTTCATTTATCTCCTGGGATACAGGTAAGTGCTTGCAAAGAGAGAGAAATGGCAGCAGGTAAAAGCTTAAAACAGCTCATAAATTATAAGAGTAATTGTAATAAATTCACCTGAGACTTTTTTTTCCAAGGTATAATGTTTTCAAGGATTCAGAAAAGTAGGATTTTCCAGCTATAGTGACACAAGCTCAAAGTACTAGCTTTTATCCTTTACTTGCTTTTACTCTTTTGCCTATCTTTATTTTCCTGCAACCCCTTCCAAACAAGTCAGGCATGAAAAGGTGTTTTTAAAGCTGATTTTATGGCAGGTGGCATCAACAGATCAAGAATACAGAGAAGAAAAGGTTTGTATCACCTGCCACAGAAAAAAAGTAGCTTATTGTTTGTGACTCCTGCCAAAGAGAGCACCTTTGTGGCCACCAATCATGCCAATGAGGTTTGGCAGGTTTGATCAAGCCTTGAGAGCCTTTCACAACGGGGCTTTGTCAAACCTGTCCCTTCACTGCCCACAGTGTCATGTATTTACCGAATTCCCTTTTTGTTGTCCACGTTTCGGTTCATAGGCTCAAACTCATCAGTAAGTAGCACTGAAGGGATACGTGTTGTTATTGCTTGGGCAACGTAGCTGTCACATCTCTGAAGACTAAGATCAGTGGTCTTTCCTTGGGGCACAATAAAAAGGTACTGCAGATTTCACTTTGTAGTAACTACAGGCTACAGAAATTGCATTAGCTGCATTAGATGGAGTCATAGAAATATTCAGGAAGGTTAGCAGGATATGGTAGATGTCACGTTTATACTACGATAAAAAATCACTTTGCTAACTTCTAATGTTTTCTGCTTTGGTAACACCCTATATTAAGGTGCCATTTATAAATAATTTATTATTATTTATTAATGTATAAGCCACTTTATAGTACGGTAGATAACAACTTAAATTCATGTATTAAAGATGCACATACATGGTTTAATACAATTTACGTCTCACAATATCCTTTGCAACAGATTCTCATCGCATCATCTGTTAAGCATTTATTACTAATGCATTTTATAACATACTTTATAATACATTATTTGAGGAAGTAGCCGCATTTAGTGATCATTTTCATAAATAAGAATAAAGCATTTATAAATGGCACCTTAATTTAAAGTGTTACCTTCCCATTACTGCAGAGTCACTCACCATTTGTCTCACTTTGCAATTATTCTCAAAATGCACCTCTTAATAAAGGACATGCTAGTCCTATTTCTTCTCATGCACTACATCTGATTAAAAGTGTATCAAGCCATATTCCTTCTGCTACTCTCAAACATTTGAGGTTTGCTAGCTCAGCCTGTACTTGTCTAATGTAAACACCAAA
Source organism: Porphyrio hochstetteri (assembly GCA_020800305.1). NCBI lineage: Eukaryota > Metazoa > Chordata > Aves > Gruiformes > Rallidae > Porphyrio > Porphyrio hochstetteri. The sequence goes on along the minus strand of CM036910.1, from coordinate 38,925,092 downwards.
CTTATTATATTGAAGCAACAGTTGCTAGGAAGCCAAGGGTATGGGATGGTTGATTGCCTACCATCGCTGGCTGCTTTGATTCTTTGTAGAATTCCATTTTCCGAGCTGTGAGAACAATCCAAGTCGTGGACCAGTTTTTCCTGTAAAATAAAACATTTTTGAAAAGGAAACATTAGCAAGGCGGGCAAGTAGGAAGTAAGAGACACTGCATTTATAAACTTGGGGTTTAATTTTGTCATTTGAGAAACAAAAAAGGGTCTAAAGTCAACAAAGGCAATGAGCTTCCACCGAAATTGCTGGACTCGCACAATCCTTATTATACCTGAGTGTGGCTCAACAAAGCTTGGAGGCTTTCTTTCTTGTTATTCATGTTCTAAAGCCTATCTACGCTCCTTTTTCAGCACGGTGCCTTAACCACAGGAAAACGGTGGGATTATTCACACATGCTTAAAGTTCACATATATATAGAGGACGCCAGTAGCTGGTACCCTTCTGGTAACATAAGATTCAACTCAGAAGAAAATGCTGTTATGTATATTACATATAATATGATTTTTTTTTAAGCCACTGCATAATCAGGAACAAGCAGATCTGGTCTGATGGAAAACTATTTTTACATTAAGGTCTTGAGTATGACTCTCCAATTTGGGGGTCATAACGTCTGATATTTACAAAAGTACTCATAAACACAATATTTATCTTCTTTATGTGATTGCATATCACAAATCTGAACATTTTAGAACACGCTTGGAAAAAAAAGTGACGAACAGGCTGTTTCATGTGTATGCTGTAGTGCGTTAAAAAGGAGGGGCTGTTGGAAACCCTTTTTTCTCTCCTCTGCCTTCCCTAGTCCCTTTGAGCCTTCTCTATTTAGATATTCTTAAGTAATTCAAACATACTCATTTTTTATTCTAGCGAAACCTGGCTTTGCTGTTTAAAAGCCTCTTGGTCTTCTTTGCGATGCTTGCTTGCAGATCCATCTTAAAGCTCTGCTGCACTCAATATCCCATCAAACTGCACATCAGGCATAACAACAGGCAGTTTTTCTATTCATGACTTTCCTATTCAATATGTTTCAGTCATCAGCTTAAGCAGCATAACCAATATTACAGATGAAGCCTTAACACCACTGACACCATCGGAGGAACTTGCAGTTGCTTCATTGTGGGCAGGATTTCACCCAGCATGAGCTAATGGTCATCCCTAAAATATGGCCAATGAGAGGCAATGGTGAAAAAAAGTCTATGTGGAGGAGATGAATGTGTCTAAAGAAAATAAAACTGCATTTTCTTATGCCATGGTAATGGGATAAAAATAGAGAGAGAGAGACACTGAGAATGAGAAAGAAACAGTAGGGGCTTAGAAAAGTACCTGACCATCACTGGCAAGTATTTTCCCACAAAAGAAAAATGTTTGAAGGTCACATTGACTTTTTTAGCTGAATTTATTACTGCTATAAAGCTGTGTCCTTAGCTGATGCGATCTATGGTCATAGCTGGGAATTGTGCATTATGAACTGTTCAAATTCACCTAATTACTTTTTTGACATATCTTTAGGAAACCAGTGCTGTAGCTGAGAATTGCCATAAAGGTGGTGAATACAAGTTGCCTGTTGGTAAGTACAGCTTCAGTTCTTTTTCGTTGTCTCTGTTTTATTTCCTACTCAAAAGAGGTCTTGGAAGTGCAGAGGGGAGTAAGTGGCCAGGCATGCTATGTGCCTGTTTAAACAGATTTTCCTATGAGTTGGATGTCCTGAATAAAAACAGATTATCAAAGGATTAAAACCCTTGGGGGACAGTTTAGATTCAGTACCCAGCTTACACCAAAGGCTTGACATTAACTATAGAGAGGAACATTTCTGTGCCATGGCCACTTCTACTAGCCAGAGCACCGCTTGCTCAGACTATTTGCGGGGAAGGTTATTCTAGCTGGGAAATAGAAATCAGCAATTGCCTTTTGAGGTCCCCAACTTCTGTGAAAAGTTCTTAAACCATTCACATTTCTGATCAAACTGTCTGGAAAGTTTGCCAAGGTTTGAAAATATTTAATTTTAACATGGGGCCCATTGAAAAAAGAAAAAAGAAGAAAGAAGAAAAAAGAAGAAAGAAGAAAAGAAGAAGAAAGAAGAAAAAAGAAGAAAGAAGAAAAAAGAAGAAAGAAGAAAAAAGAAGAAAGAAGAAAAAAAGAAGAAAGAAGAAAAAAGAAGAAAGAAGAAAAAAGAAGAAAGAAGAAAAAAAGAAGAAAGAAGAAAAAAGAAGAAAGAAGAAAAAAGAAGAAAGAAGAAAAAAGAAGAAAGAAGAAAAAAGAAGAAAGAAGAAAAAAGAAGAAAGAAGAAAAAAGAAGAAAGAAGAAAAAAAGAAGAAAGAAGAAAAAAGAAGAAAGAAGAAAAAAGAAGAAAGAAGAAAAAAGAAGAAAGAAGAAAAAAGAAGAAAGAAGAAAAAAGAAGAAAGAAGAAAAAAGAAGAAAGAGAAAGAAAAAAGAAGAAAGAAGAAAAAAGAAGAAAGAAGAAAAAAGAAGAAAGAAGAAGAAAAAAGAAGAAAGAAGAAAAAAGAAGAAAGAAGAAAAAAGAAGAAAGAAGAAAAAAAGAAGAAAGAAGAAAAAAGAAGAAAGAAGAAAAAAGAAGAAAGAAGAAAAAAGAAGAAAGAAGAAAAAAGAAGAAAGAAGAAAAAAAGAAGAAAGAAGAAAAAAAGAAGAAAGAAGAAAAAAAGAAGAAAGAAGAAAAAAGAAGAAAGAAGAAGAAAAGAAGAAAGAAGAAAAAAGAAGAAAGAAGAAAAAAGAAGAAAGAAGAAAAAAGAAGAAAGAAGAAGAAAGAAGAAAGAAGAAGAAAGAAAGAAGAAAGAAGAAAGAAAGAAGAAAGAAGAAAGAAGAAAGAAGAAAGAAGAAAGAAGAAAGAAGAAAGAAGAAAGAAGAAAGAAGAAAGAAGAAAGAAGAAAGAAGAAAGAAGAAAGAAGAAAGAAGAAAGAAGAAAGAAGAAAGAAGAAAGAAGAAAGAAGAAAGAAGAAAGAAGAAAGAAGAAAGAAGAAAGAAGAAAGAAGAAAGAAGAAAGAAGAAAGAAGAAAAGAAGAAAAGAAAAAAAGAAAAAAGAAAAAAGAAAAAAGAAAAAAGAAAAAAGAAAAAAGAAAAAAAGAAAAAAAGGATGATCCTATTTACAGTTTTGAAATAAGGAGTCAAGAATAAAGGATTTTAAAAAACTATTATAATATTTCATAAAATACATCAGCCAAGTTGTTTCATCTAAGTTTCATTCTAGATTTTAATGGGAGAATGCTTTAATCCCACACCAAGGATAAGAAAATGCAGTGGTTTCGTAGCAGACTACAGGAATCAGAGAAGCTACAAGAACACAACTGAATTTCACCATGTGCCCTTTCAGAAGATTTTCCCCTCCCAAACACTCCAAGCTTTTTATTCTACAACTATATACACTTTAAAATCAAAACTTCATTGCTAGTCCACCCTACATTTAAAAGGCATATACAGACAATCTGACAAAGGGTTGTCTAGTTTAAAACTAGAGATTCTTTTTTATCATTTTTTAAGATATATTAGTCTCTGTACAGATGGAGTCACGCTGCATTTCATGGGACACACAGAGCAACTTAAGGTTTTCAAGGTCTTTAGAAAAGCCAGCTCACAATATTCTGATTTTTGCCACATGGCATCAACATTATTCATGAAGCCACTTCCAGCTGCTTGAAAGCTCAGGTAGGTGAGAGGACTCAGATGAAGCGGACGCAGAGTAGATGAGTCCTCAACTACCCCCACTCTGTGTGTGTGTGTGTGTGTGTGTGTGTGTGTGTATATCAGTAGGCAGAGAATTAGAGCTGGAATTAACAAGGATATTGAGAGAATTGTCCTATAGCTACAAGGTTAAAGCCGATGCCAGAGTGACCTTGGGATGCGTGGCCGGACTCGTGGAGTCTGTGAAAGGAGCCCCGAGCGCTGCGGCTGCATTTGCATTCTGTCAAACGGACACCTGATGGCAGCACGCTAAAGCTGCAGTGGTACTCACCATCTCCGAGGCTATTTCAAAATACTATACTGTTTAGGGCTATTTAAAAATAGCTATTGAAAAAGTGGCCGAGTTACACCGCTTCCTGCCTGTGCCCACGCCGAGCCGGCGCTCAAGGCCAAGCTGAGGAGATGCTGTGTGCTGAGAGCACCTGATGTGTTGGAAAGGGAGAGCTCCCTCCTTGCCTGGGTGCATTTGCAGGTGATGTAGATCCTGTGTGCACTCTGCAGAAGCTTCTGCCAGTACCCAAAGCGAGGGATAGAGTATTACAAACTTCAGTGCCTTTTCCCAAAATGCAGGTTATACCAGTCTCTGATGGCACCAGGTTGCAGCAGGCTTGGCCAAGCACTGACGATGCTCTTCAAATGAGAGGTTGGACTGGGTGACCACCAGACTCTCCCTTTTCAACAAGCATAGCTAGGGTCCTTATGGCTCAACACTATCTAGGTATGAGAACATGTCACTTGGCTCCTTTCTCCAGACAGAAAATGTAATATTCCACATTACTCTCCCATTCTCACTTGTAACACAGACTGCTGGTCACATCACCACTACTCCTTTACTGGCATCCAAATACCACAAAAAGCATAGCAAATCCTTCCACTAAAGGCAGCACTAATATTCACATTACTTTCAACACAAACAGTGCTGAGTAAGTGCTGACCACTTAGGAAAACCTTGCCTTGGCATCTCTGTGGCATCACCCTACATGATGGATTCCTACATCCCATCCCTGACCCCTGAAGCACACATAAGAACCTAAAATTTGCCCACTAGAAGCTACATTATCAGTTTTCCAGGTGTTTTAATGTTGTCCTCAATACACACATGATATATATGACATAGATGCTAACACTGACACATTGCATACATTGAGCCTGTTAGCTGCTGTCACATGGTTTCTGGGGCTGAAACCATACATGGCCCTAATACAGAACAATAGCAGTTTGGCAATTAGCAGCAGTAGTACTTGTACATCCTTAAACATGCATCAAAGCTGAAGTTTGCAGCTGAAAATCTGTAACATTTACACGCCATACCTTAATTTCTTGCCACCATCTGCTATTTTTGCTTTTAGAAGGTATCCTTCTTTCTCCACTTCCTGCAAGAAAGGAAAATAACATGTCAGAACCCCGTCATTTATTCATATGAATGAATCTACTTAACACACACATAAGAGGCTGCATCTAGATGATCTAGTGTAGGGGCATTTTATCACTAATTCTTAGTTTAATCATTTTTTCCTCCTATAAACTCAGTTCTTTTGAACATATGCAAACATCTCAAGTCAATTACTACACAGAATTAACCTTGAGAAAAAAATTATTTTATTGATTGATTTAGATATTGCAAATAAATTATGTCCAGGTACTGTCCATAAATTGAGTTGCAGGAGTCCATGTTTGACTGATAGCTGGGGGACACATCACACTTCCGTAAGAGACTCTTGCTTCTTCGTTTCTAAATAAAGTCATATTATGGGGTACCAATGTCAGAGGCAGACATTAAAAACCTGTACAAACAGGAAAAGTTACATTGCCTTCATAGGTGCCACATTCTGCTTTGAGTTAGCACTAAATAAAAGGGTCATGCAAGATAATGAAAGGCATCATGCTTTTAAGCAGTGCTGCCTTTTGGGTGAGCTCTGGTACTGAGGCACACGCCCACCCCTCACAGCTCTTAAAAGGTCACACTTCACTGGAGCGTGTGCATCCACGTGTGGGCAGAACTTGTCTTCAGGTTTCCAGCTGAACTAAATGATCTCATAGCATGATGCAGAAAACCAAATTAAGTGGTTCTGTCAGTGCTTGACATCCAGACTGAAACTAGGATTACAAACAGGGGAAAGCACAGCTGTCTTGTGTGCTATCCAAAGCAAACCCAAACTAGCAAAGCCCTTAGCTATTACCCATCAAAAGCAGTATGCAATATTAGCATACCTTTGCAGATCCCATACCCCACTAATTGCTCTCCCTTTTCTGTGGGGTCAGAACAAGCTAAGGACTGCAGGTATGGATGAGACTGCAGCACTTTTTGTAAGGTACCAACATTGGGCTTGAGTTTTGGTACGCGAGCAGCAATTCCTAGACTTGCTCTTTTCACTTCTCCCTCTTGATTTGTCCTCCTCCACATCTCAGAAGACAGTTTCCTCAAGCCAGAGGTCCTTGCAGACATTTGATTCTCTACAGTCTGCTGGAACATCCCTTATATAGCTGTGATACTTGATTTGAGAGAGAGGTTTTGCAGGGTGTGCTATGTAAATTTGTATTTCAAAGTTAAAAAACAAATCACCTAACCAAGATGAATGGTCTTCAGTCAAACCCACTGACCTGCCATCTCATCAGATCTAATTTGCTAGGGATGCCATAAGTGTCACTAATGGGAAAAGCAGCAAAACTGTGATTCAGAGCGTGCCTGTTTTTCCCTTTCAAACACTACCGAGTCAGTGCCTGGTATTAGTAACTCCACATGGTCTTCATAGTAAACTGTGTCACAAGACGATTTTGTAACAATTTCAATATAATTTTGCTGTCTGCAAAGACATTAAGGAGCAATAAAACATGCTTTAACATGCAACATAAGGATTAAGTCAAACATAGTTCCTTGGGGTCCCTTCCAACTCATACCATTCTATGATTCTATAATAGTTATTTTGATTATATAAAATATCATGTTAACAATGTAATATGCTTAACTATTTCCATAGATTTTTGTCTGTTGCTGGTACACAACACATGATGAAACATATATTGTGTACATTGCTGCTTGTACCTATAAAAATGTCTGTAGGTCTGTGGACAATGATTTAGGTGACATTCTCAAATGGGTACATGAGGATTAGTGTGTGCATTTTCTATAATTTGTACTTATCTCATGCAAATTCCTGTCATGCATATCATTGCCATAGAAAACCCAGAGAGAAAGTATGTAGGGATTATTGTGCAGAGTCATGTCACTATTTATCTAGTGATGGATGGGTGAATTATTAGAGCTAAAATAAGACTTAATCCCCATCTCCACCTACTTTATTTTTTTCTTTTAAATCAAACTTATTTTACGTCTTTCAATATTTTTCTTCCCCTTCTAACCCTTCATTTTTGTGGCATAAAACTTCTGGTTCTTGGCCAGGGCCAGAGATGCCAAATAACATATGAGAAAGCTTATTCTCTTTAATATTTCTATCCATCTGGAAAGAGAAATTGGGAGGAGCACTGGCTAACCATTCAAGCTGTTGATTGCTTCTCTGAACCAGTCCCAAAAATCTCATGCTTTCAAAGTTTACCAACCACCCTTCCCAAACTGTTATTTTAACCAATCCAAAAGCAAAAGGCAAATACGATTTTCAACATCAGATCTGAGTCACCTCTATTCTCAGATTTTCTGAAGTTAAAAATTGGAAGTGCTTCCAGATGAAAACATTGCTGCTCAATTAAAATTTCCTTATAATTGTCTTGAGCTAGAATATGAAATCCACTAACAAATGGTGGGCATATAAAATACCCTGATTTAAATTACATAGCTCAAATCCACCATTTGTTATAAATTAAACAGCTCAAAAATTGAACAGCACAAATATACTGCGTCTTCAGTTAACATGAGACCTCTCAGCACTAAGCAAAGTAACTTTCATGTATATTGCTTTAACTGGATTAGTACAGGTGTTATTAAAAAAAGAGCATGGTCTCCATCAATAAATCATGCACACAGTTTTCTCTGTAATTAGTATAAAGGGAATCTGTGGAATCACAATACAACTTTACCACAAAGACAGAAATATTTCTAGGGTGACCCCAGTATTTTTATAACCTCTGTTTGGGGAGCTGTATTCTCCTTGTTCAGTTTCTGTTAATATTCCCTTTTCTGTTCTATTTCTTTTCAAGAAAGTACTTGGATTGACTTACAATACCCCTGCAAACGAATTATACTACCTTAAAAAGAATGCCAAGCATATCCTAAATGATATGCTCTGTTCTTTCTGTCTCAATAAATATCATCACTTGCTGTTAAGCTGCTGCCCTTCCTGCACCTTTTCAGCATATGGAAGGTTGAGAAAATGACCCAAAATGCCCTGAAGAATAGGAATTATTGTCTGGGGTTTTCTGTTTGTTTAGGTCTTTTAAAGCTGCTTTTTAGAAGAACATTAAAGATGAGTATGTATGTGAATATTTGAGTTTCTAAATAACAAAAAAAAAATCCACTCTCATGAGTTAACAATATTAGAAACTATAAGGAAAAGTAATTTTCACGATATCACATATAGGCTCTATAATTTTTTTAATTAGAAGAATTCAAAGCTTCTGAACCTACCTAATCCTGAAAAGTTTGTGCAGGTAAATACACCACTGATAGAGACTCGTCAAAGAGATGTTGGTATCTGCATACTCAATTTATTTTAAAAGAAATACCTCTATGCTTCTCATTCCCGCTAGATTCTTTTCATGTCAAGGAATTTTTTTTTAAATGTCATAATCACTTTTGTTTATAAAAATTGATATTAATACTAAAACCACCTTAATATGGGCAAAGACAGGACAAAGACATGGTTGCATTCCTTTATACCAACTATTAACACTGATGAAACATCAGTCTAGCACAAACGAATTAACAGCAAAGTCAAGCTATATAAATTGCTTTGTACCTTCTAAAATTACTCTTTTTATTGATTAATCCAAGTCCCTCAAATCCCTTAACATCTCGAGGCATCCAAGGATTCATGTATTTATTCTTTAGTAAAGCGTGCGTAACATTTACACTATAAACATTTAGAACAACAGGAGTGATTTATCAGCTCCATAAAGCAATTGCTTACCTTGTGCTCTTGTGGACTAATGATGTCTGCAAGTGTTAAGTTATGTTGGGAATGATTTCTTCTGTGACGATTTACCTGGAAAAAAATAATTTAAAAAAACAGTTATTCAAAGAGGATTCAAATGTATGCAGGTAAAGATGGACCAACAACTGTAATTACTGGGCATTACACCTGGTTTCTCTTAGCACTGCATTTCTGTGAAAACTGGGGTTCACTTGAGCCATGTGTATTTGAAAAGTACAGCTACTAAACTCTAAACATCTCTAGTATGAATGTTTTTCCATGTGATGTCACATTGTCATATTTACCTAAAAATCAACCAACTGATAATAACAATTCCAAATTATGACTTTTCCATCAGGAGTCTCAAAAACTGCCTAACTGGTTAGGTGCTCTTAAACTCATTTTACAGAGATGGGAAAAGTGCCCATTACACCCTCAAAGCCACAAAGCAAGTCAAAGAAGAAACTAGGGAAAAAATAAAATAGGACAAGGACAAGCACATAGTAGCCTTTAAAGCAGTTTAAAGGATATATCTCTAACATCTCCATGCCTAGAAGGCTACTGCAATACAGGACTCAGATTCTACAGTTGTTCCCAAGTACAGAGTCCTTAATTTCCTCCAGTTCCCTCTTTTCTAGGAAGCCAGTATAACCATCTGTGGCTTAACTCTGGAAAATTATTGCATTAAGACTAAATAAAAGTTTTATTCCAAATGAAGCATTTGACAGAGCTCAGTGGCATTTTGCTTCCTTAAAAATCTGCAACAAAGAACAGGTCACACAAAAGTGTGTGCATAAATACATATATTTAAACCTGTCAATAATAATGTAATTTGGAGTTGGGATCCTATAAAATTCAGTGTTTATCTTCTCTTTTAACAAAAGCTAAAAAGCAAACAACAAAATATAGTCTCAACTGGTTTCCACTGTATTCATCGTAATGCATCCTCTTTTTCCCTATTAAAACAGAGTTAAGCAAAAGTCATAATGTATTCTGTTTATATTCAAGTATCTGAATATAGAAAATGTTCTTAATTAATCCAGAGGGCCACGCTCAAAAAACAGTTAAACATATTATGATCCCATATTTTTTCTCCACACATTGCTTTCATGTTTATTTGTAAGCACTAACATTTTTAAGCCTTGAAATCTATATCCTAGATATTGCTCTACTCTCCTAGTCAGAGCTAATGAGCTTAATGAATTACCAGTTCTAAATTTAATACAAACATTTCAAAGAAAGAGATAAAACATTCTTCACAATTCAAAAGTTTCTCTGACCTATTTATGAAGAATATCACTTAACAATTTCATTAAGGGTGAGTAACAGCTGGTGACATGGCTGTGTCCTAAAGTGTTTTTCTCTCTTAATATTCTGCATCTTAAGCAATCGAGCTTTCATAAGAAATACTTTAGTCAGTGGCAGTCCCTCCTTTGGGGAGAAAAAAAATGTCAGACCACATTTTCTGTATTTTGCAATCTTGTTTTCAGGAGTGTCATGTTCCTGTTTTATTAGCATGTAGGGTAAACAAGAATGATTTGCTGATGTTATTGAGAGAACTTCTAAGATTACAGTCTTTCTATTTAGATTTTGGATGGCACTTAATATTAATGCAGGCAGAGGCATGTATATAAATTCAAAATAAATTGATTCAATTTATCTTTTTCTTTATCTCTACTGTTCAACAACTCTGAAGGTTCTATAGTGCTCAAGATGCATAACTAAGCTATTCAGGTCTAGATCATAGCAAGTCTTTCTTACCCAGATCCCCCATTCTAATTAGCCCTTAACATACAGCAGAGCATATTGCCCAGCAATGCTTTCTACAATATATTCAACGCTCATCCAAATTAAATAACAAGACACACCACTACTCCAGAGAATCTATTTTAACATTCAGCTGCTTTCTCCAGGAATCATAAGTGCCTTTTGGGGGCCCTGTATGCAACTTTGTGAAGTGCACAGCACCGATCAGAGCTTTTGGGTCCGGTCTTTGGTTTGGCGATCAGAGCATTAGCAAAAGAAAGGCTCATGGTTGACACATGCTAAAGAATATATCAGAATCACTAAATCCATCCACAGCCAAATGAAGAAAGGAGATAGTAAAAAAGTACTATTTTTTGTAGCAGTGGCGAATTATTAGCGGTAGCATAATAAAAAGACAACAGTGAGATTTCCAGGAAATATGAAAGAAGAAAAAAATTAATTAAATTCCAGTTATGGGAGATATTATGTCCTTTAAAAACCTCCTCATTGTATGCAAAGCAGAAATGTTAAGGAAAATACTCAGAACAGACCTCTTAACTGACTGTTTAATATGACACTTCTGCTGAAAAGGTGTTTCTCTCATCGGGCAAAATAAAAGAATTTAGTTTGTAGCCCAGCAACGAGCAATCTCAGACAAGAAAGTCCTGAAGCTCCGAAGTCAGAATCCAGTTACAGAAATGTAACCAAAATCCACAGCTATGTAAGCCAAGATCAAGCTCTTCTGGAAAAACATCCCAAATATTTGTCTTACAAATGGAACTAATGGAAACATCAACAAAGTTCTTACTCATTTCTACCAGCCTTTTGGTTTAGAAATAGAACTTGTGAAAAATTTAATCAAAACAGCTTGAAAAAAAAAAAAGAAGAAAATTGACTCACCAACAACAGAGGCAATGCATTCTTTAAGACTTTATAAAAATTACAGCTGGCCTTATACAAATTTGATCTTTAATATATTTTGCAAATACTGGTGAATGAGGTCATCATAGCATTTCTTTTACAATATATTCAGTCTTAAAATGTTCTTAGCAGACCCTGGGTGGCAGTAGTCAATATTTTCATGTGTCAACTCACAATTGTCAGTGATGTACCAAAATATTCAAAGGGTAGGGTCAATTATTTTCATTCTTTCATTCAATTTTCAATAGACAGACCAAAAAGGAGATACACAGAGATATTCTTTTTTCCCCCTCTCTAGCTCCACTCGATTACCCTAACAAACTGAAGAAAAACCTAAATACTATCTGTCACAAGTCCTCTACCTCACCTCTCCAGGGTATGATGAAAGGCAGAGATTTACAGGAGAAGCTAGTGAGATCCCTTTTTGGAAAAGGCAGCTTATCAGCAGTTTTCTGATTTGATGAACATTCTTCAGTCAGCAACAATGTCACCTGCAGCATTAAAAATCCACTCTGTGAGCGCTTGCAAGTCTGTGGGCAAGTCTGGTTTTGTTAAATTCAGCCTCAGCAGTCCCCTGCCTTCCCTTAGCTAAAGGGTATCCATCTCCTACCAGAGTTATTTCAGCATCTAAGCACAAATCCGTCGTCACCCTTTCCACAAAGGCAAAGCCTCCATTACATATGCCTGGTATCCCAGCACGAAGGGACAACCATCTGACAACTGCGGTTTTAACGCTGATGAAGTAAAATACAATAACCTGATGTTTAATTTCATTTTTCTCCACGTTCCTATTTGTTCTTTAAATACTCCCTCTTTTTGTGGGAATTCATCACAACTAACTCATTGCTATGCTCTTCAGATAGCATGGTGTGGATTTAAAAAGGGACTTAGAGGGCTGATTTGGGTTTGATTTCCTATTACAGGAATATTTCTGACCCAAGTTGTCTAGGCAATGAGAAGCAGCGTGCTTCCTTTTGTTTGCAGCCAAACCTAACAAAACCCAAGGCCCAGACAGCCTGCTCTAGTGCAAAGTACAGACAATTAACTATTACCTGAAACATCATTCTGAATTCACTTGTATCCCTAAATACTTAAGGCAATTGTAAGACCTTTCTAGGTGGTTTCCAAGATTGTCAAAGAAGTTATTCACCAGAGAAGATTTACTCTAGAACATCACCTACAAATAGCATGGGAAACCTGTGTGTTTTGCTTGAACAAGCAGCACCTGGAGCATTAGAGTTCTGCTTTGGATGAGAAATCCCAGGATGACATCTACCTGTTGTTTTCTCCGTCACTGTACTGCTCAACCAAGGAGAAGTTTCTTATGGAGGTTTTGTTAGGTTTCTACCAAAACCATTTTTCATGCCGTTCATGCCTTGACCTTTCTTTTTAGGGGTCTAAGCATTTGTTTTATTTCATCCTACCCACACTGCAATCAAATGGGGAGATTCCTTTAAAAACACCCAAAAAAAGAGATAAAGCCCCTACTGTTGAGCCCCTACTACTTCATGTTTCTCCTCCCTGGACCTGATCCAGCAAATCACTCTGCAATGGGCTTAAGTGTTTTTCTGGATTAGGGCCAGAACACTCAATTCTTTATAGGATCGAACTTACTGGTGGCAGCTTAAAAGTTTGCAGTAAAAGTACAAACTAGTCACACAAACATCTGTGAAAACCATTCCCTCCACAGAGAGGAAGGGGTGATACCTGATTTAGTGATGCCCGTGGTCATTTCATTCCCAGTCACTCTCATACTCCAGTGACAGTTTATAATTGCTTAGATAGAGAAACTTAACAAAAATGCATTGTGGCTTTTCCTGATGGCCCCATGCCTTGAATGATACCTAGGCAATGACACGAGAAAGGAAAATCCTGTAACTTTTCACTCACTGATGTGCTTGGAGTGATGAAATTTGTTTTAAACATCCAGCCTTGGGCAGCATAGAAAGTCCATCATTGTTTGCAGAAACAAGGCATTAGAAGAGCCCATTCACCCCAGGAAAAGATCCTGTGTCCCAGTGGGCTCCTTGCCCGCAGCCATGGCCTGCTTTAGACCCTCCAAACACCATCCTCCAGAGGGTTACATTAGAACTACACGGTGGGATTTTTCCTCCTTGTTTGTCCTGAAGAGATCTCTTTAGAAGAAAGCTAACAGGGACTACAAGGCAGTATAAAGTGGCATTAGCTCTGCTTCTTTTCCTCCAAGCCCACATTTGCTCCTCACCCTCCATACCCTTCCCCAGCCCCCCGAAATCTTGTTACCATGCAAGGGACCAAACGCTTTGCTCGGGAGAGGAGCTTTTGTGCACTGGCTACAGACCAGATAATCTCTCTATGCATCATTTAATAAGGAAACCACTTCACAGTCCTTCCAGGCTTGAGTTTCTCCCGTATGACATACCCTCAGCAGAATCCACAGACTGAAATCAGTGGGGGGAAGGAAAAAAAAAAAAAAGCAAGCAGGATTGTGTTGCATTCCCCCTGTGTGTCTCCCTTTGAGCACACTGCCCTCTACACTCAGTTCACATCTCCAGAGCCTGTGAGAATAATGATAATGGCTTTACTTCCCTTGACCTCTTGCTCCCTTATAAATCAGAATCCTATAGACCTTTCCCACAGCGCGAGGGTCCTCCTTCGTGTTCCAGCCTGTGAAGGCAGGTATTTTATATCAAGGCAATTTAATCACGTGGGTGTGCTCCCTGCCTTCAGAACTTGCTGTAGACAAGCACCGCCGTGCTTTTACTGTGGGACCATCTCGATGTATTCAGCCTCTTCGGTCATGACATAAGCAGAAAATAATTGTTCAGATCCTATTTGAAATTTCAGCCAGTGTTAAGATGAACTGATTCTCTGATCACAGAGAATAAATAAATAAATGAGTTTGATTACAAAGCGTGGTCTGTTTCCAACTCTGTCAGTTTCTTTCCCAAAATTGTTGGAGTGGTGATCCAAATTTGAGGTATTGGGTTCAGGATAGTATTTTAACTCCAAGGATAAGCCTACATCAGGCACTAGGTACTTTTCTCCATTAATGGCTTGCTGTTTCCCAGGAGCAGATTTTCCCTAGAGTGGGAACCCTTTTGTTCCTCTCTAGTTACTCAAATGGACTTTGAAATTTGTCCAATTGATCCTTGCTTTGAGGGAGTCCCATCTGATGTAGTTGGCTTCATTTTTAGCCTTTTCAGGAGTAGGAGATCTGCCAAAACCATATGTAGAAGAGGAGACAGCTACAAAAGGTTCTTACCACCCATATGAATTCAAGAAATCCTAAGGCTGCTCTAAATTTGACTGCAGGTCACTCAGATTCACGTACCTGGGGATCAGACTGTCACAAAGGGACCAACAGCTGCGTTGCCTCTAATCCTCAGGATTTCCAACTGGAAATCAAACTGGAACCCAGCCTCAAAGCTTCAGTATGCTTTAATTGCATTAAGTACAATACTCATTGATTCAAGGAAAGAGCATTTAAAGTGAGACTCATATTTGTTCTAGCTTTTTCTAGTACAGCCTGTAATACATAACAAAATATATCAATGTGCATGCCCTGGCAGTATCCATCTAGCCATACATAAAAACGTGTATTATAAAATTAAATACATTGCCACGTTTCCTATTCAGATTTTTCTATTCATCGTGCAGCCGTTACTTTTGGTTCAGCACGATATTAGAATACATTAATCCTAACCACTGCAGGTGCTTTGGTTAAATTGCAGATGAGTAGCGCACCGACGACAGAGGAAAATGCAATAGACATGGGTAGTTCCCTGCTTTTTGCCTCCTCCATCTATGTCTGCTAAAATGTGTCCTTTGATGTCTATAAAAGGTAAAAATCAACACTAATACAGAGAGAGAGTAATGATCTTTTCACATCTCCTTTGGATCTTAGAAAAAATAAGGCAATAAATGTAAGAACTCAGCTATGATAGCAAACTGTGTCAGCAGCACTGACCTGAAATTGCACCCCCAGAATAGTATTCACAGAGCAAGGGGAAAGGAAAAAAAACATTTAAAAAAAAACCCCCAACATTAAAACTTAGCAAATGTGCAACAAAATCCAGAAGAATTGCCTTTGCATAATCACATCCAGCACACACACTACAATCAAAAAGCACTCAAAAGCTCAGTCTCTCCGGAAAGGACCGTCTTAATAGAAAGAGCATCATTAACATTGATGTCACACTCCTGCAAGTCATCAGTTACTGTATACCACATAAACACCCTTGTACAAAATATTCCTAGTATTCCTCGACAAAGGTTCGGTCCCCTCTAGTGGACTCTACGTTAGTGCATCTCTTTATCCTGCCTACCTAATTCATTCTCTCGGATTTAAACAAGCCAAAAACTCACCTTATGCTACTGCAGAAGAAATTTTTATTTTTGAAGGTTAATCCAACTCAGCAGGATTTAGGGATGGCACTTTTGCTTGGTCGTAGGCATGTTGGCTCAGGCCAGACAGCTGTTTGGACATTCTCCACTGGGAATCTTGCCCTCAACACCCACAGTTGATGCACATACATGGTCTACTGGCTGCCTACTTCCATGCCCATCTGTTCAGATGGCATGGTGCCCACTCACAAGTTCGCTGGATGCTTGCCCTTAGTGTGTAGATGCCAGGCAATGATGGGCTTAGATGGGCAGCCTGCAAAATACTGAAAGTGATCATTTTTTTTTCCTGTAGGAAGTCCTTCCTCTGCGATAGCACTGAAGCATGGACACCACATGCTACCCTACACTTAATAACACCTGTGGACATATATGTGCCAGAAATACAAAGCAGGGGGAATATACTGGGGGGGGGGGGAATATAAAAATACAAAAAATTCCAAGGATTCTTGTGTAAGGATATGCTCTGCATTGTCAGTGGCGGGATACCCAGGAAAGAAATTGGCTCAAGCAGCAGAGCTATGGACACATGAATCTAATTTAAACCACAGCCTAGTTTAAACTGCTTCCCAGGCTCGTGTGATTCTGATACCCTGCTTATCTTAAAACTACCTTGGGCACTGCCCATCATTCAGTGGCCATAGCATATAAACATTGGAGACAGATCATACTGAAGATGGCACAAACCAGACCCAGACCTGTCTAAAATTGCTTACCTTCGATGCCCATTCCATGCATGCTGTAGTATAGAAGGTATACCACAGTAAACTGGGGCACCAGTAAAGGTAGAGAGTCAAAAAGTTATTTCAACAAAGGTTCATTTTAATTTGTGTCATTGCCATTTGAAACAATGGCTTAGAAAAGGAAACCCTACTTGGTAACAAGGGGTTTTGATAAAAATCAGTAGAGAAGAAAAGCTCCTCTATTTTTATTTTTTGTCCAAAAGCCAAACTTATTGCAGATATTTTAGGACAAAGCAGCAACGTTAAATTAAAATGTCATTTTCTTCCCAAATATAGTTTAACAGCAAATCAACACATAATAATAATTTTATTACTTTAATAACCTACTTCAAAATTATATTTTTTTAACTATTCCAAAAAACTTTTTTAATTGAAATTATTTCAACAACTTCATATGTGCATATAAAACCTGCAGTATTTTTACAGACCATTCACAATTCTTTAATTGTCCCTCATGCACTGCATGGGACTCATTAGGAAAGTCCATACTATAGTTTCTGCTCTTTGTTTAGATGACAAACTTTTCAAGGGAGGAAGGAGAGGAAAATCAAAGAGCTATCTGCAGCAGAGAATATTTCCAACAGAGTCTTCCAGGACTCCTCCTTTCTGCCAACACTCTGGCGAACAAACTATCACACTTAGAAACACTCATGGAAAATTAATAAAATGAGTTGCAAGTACCCATGAAACATAGTCATAAAATTATTTTAACAAGTGGGGTTTTTTCCTGGGTTTTTTCTTCCCTTTCCCCTTGCTGAATGCACCCCAATGCTGCCCTAACCATTACGGATGCTTGTTAGCAGGCTGAAAAGAGATCTAACAGCTACAGCATGGCTGAATCTGCAGCCTGGCTTGGGGCTCTCATCTAGTCAGCAGTGGAAGCCTGTGCTCGAAGGCACATTTAAGCTGTGTCTAACTTAGTGTTTACTCTGGGGTGACTGGATTTGAGCACGTTGTCCCTACCCTAGAGAATTGTTTGCTGCACAGAGACATCAGTCTTGTCTTTGAGCATGCTCGGCCGGATCGGTCATGTGTGACTACTTGATCTGTTTTGGTCTGGACATATTGTCAAATTGTCGTGTCCAAGTTTCACAGGAGCGGTGCCGAAAAAGTCCTGGCTCTGGAATGAAATTAGATTTATAAGGAACACAAGCCAAAAAAAGTCACTGAACATTCAGTGACAAAAAAAATAATAAAATCAAAGGACCTGGATAAAAACTCTTTGCTCTGACTTCCAAGCAGAGTTCAGTCTCTTTAATCTGAAGGGAAAACACCACTAAGACTACCTCCTTTCTAACTTTTTGGCTGCTGATTCCAGGCAATGCAGAGGTAAAACATTGGGTTTTATGATGGAAAGCCCTTTGGTTTTGTAAGCACAGGAATTTACGAAGCACATTTCTAATGTGATTGGAAGGAATATCTTCTAACACAGGTCACAGCTGACAACCCCGTAGCAAAATCTTATTAAAATCCTTCAGAGACCAAAATTAGAGACTGTAATGCAGGACCACTTGGGTACCTGCATATTGATAATCAAAGAATCACACAGAACTTTAGGGGTTGGAAGGGAACTCAAGAGATCATCGAGTCCAGACCGCTGCCAAGGCAGGTTACTTAGGACAGATATAGTATCTAGACAGGCATCTAACTTCCCACCTGCTTTCCCTATCCTTTGCACTAATAACCCACATAAACTTGTGAATTGTTTTGTTTCCAGACCTGTTGGCTCATATTAGTCTCTCACATCATCATGACCTGTAATGGCTCAAAAAAAAAATAATAAAATAAAATCAGCATTGCACAGTAGCACTGTTCAGAGGACCAAAGTGCATACACAGCAGAAGAAAGAAGTAAGCAAAGTTTTCATACAGATTTTCCCAGGTGCCATTATAAACATTAACATGAAAGAACTAGAGTAATCAAGATAATAACTGATCTGCTTCAAATAGCTTTTTAAGCAAATGGGTGATTTTGAAAAGGGCAATTACCAGGGCGACTCCTTCCTGTTCTGTTTGAGATCAAAATATTCAGCTAGGAAATGAATGGAAATATTTTACAGCTTAACTTTTCTTCACTCTTCCTGTGAGATTGCTCAGGTTTATATTTAATCAACCTTGCAGCAAACCAGGTAGGACAGCAGTGATTGCTAACACTGCTACCCAGCTCTGGGATTCTCCACTTGCAATTTGTTTTCATATCACACAAAATTAATATCCCAGCCCTTTTACCAAAACCTGCTGACACAGTAAAAGTGCTATAATGTAAAGGTTAGGGTTTGTTTGTTTGACTTTTTTAAATACAGAATTTAGTTCTTCAAAGTTGTATTGGGCTTCAGGGTTTTTGATTTGATTGTCATGCAGGTTAGAAAGAAAAAGGGGGAAAAATATTGTCACCTATTTGTGTCTTGGCAAAGAACTACAATTGCAAAATGCTACTGTCCATATTGCTTAAGCATTATGTAATTATTTGCCTTCTATGGACAAAGAAACATTTGAAATACAACACCACTCCCTTCTATGCTCACTCCACAAGTTCATCCGAGCACTGAAGACAACGTGTAGGACAGGGAAGTGTAATTTTCTGATCCAAGAACACTGAGACTCCTGGCTTCACTCATAGCATTGAACTAACTGTAAACCCTATAGTATTAATACAGCAGATAAGGAAAAGAAAAAATGGGATTACCCTCTTTCAGAATTACTTCGTAACTATCTAGAAAGCTGAGAATTGCCCCTAGTTTGATTTTCCTAGTTTTGTTCTGATCGAAAAGACTCCTACCCTACATAAATTAGAAAACTCTCCACAAAATAAGTAAGAATCATCCACTACCATGCAAAATGTGGGCAGTGTCTAAATGTGGTAGATAATTGGGGTGCATTGCCAGAGATTCAGAAACTTATTTAAGAAAAGAAATATACACCTTAAAATAAAACTCCAAATGAACCAAATGTTATTAGGAAGTTTCAGTGATAAATATAGAACTTCATCTATTTCCATACATACATACTATACTGTACACACGTATATACCACACTGTCAGCCCAGTCACAAATACTCATCACTTGGTGGAGGGAAAAAGGCTTTGAATTATCACTTATGTGCTGGTTTTCTTCCTCTTTCGTCCCCAGCCCAATGAAAGGTTTCAAACAGCACCTGCCACTGCATCTCTTTGCTTCTCCACCCCTTGACATGGATAAGGAATCAAGATGGCACTGTTTATAGAAATGTTTATATAAATATTTTATCCCGACTGCGCTGGACTTAGCCTAGGAAATTTCTGTTTGATATCTCCCTGGAAGGAATCCATTTCTTATTTGAAGGCATGAAAAAATGATGAATTTACCAATTCTCTTGGTAGTTTCCCACCAGTCTTCGCAAAATGTACTATAACTCTCATTTTCTTTTGGGGGCCTTCCAACTTCCAGACATCTCATCCCACATTGCCTTTTCTGCTACATTAAAGAAACATTTGGTGCCCAGTCTTGTCCCTTAATACAGGTAAGTATGAAATCAGTTAGTTCTCAATTTATTGTGGATAATTTTAACGTGCTAAGGTCTGTAGGCCCTTCATCAGCAAGGCAAATTTTCTTAGCCTCCAATATTGTTTTGCCTCTTCCTTGCATAATCAACGTTATTTTAATATCACTTTTCTAGTTTCCTTTCCCTCAGTGCCACTGATAAGCACTAATATTTGCTGTCTCTCCTTTATTATCATTTACAACAGTCAGCTCAAACTTTTTGACATCAAAACACCCTAACAAGCTACATTTTGTGGTAAATATCTCAAAATACAGTTTCTAATTCTGGGAACAGCCTGGCCCAAGTATCCAATATATACATATATTTGGATAAATTAAGATGCACTTATAGCCATTAAGCAATCCAGATCACTCTGCACAAGTGCTGTTACACAGACCTATTTGCCAGTCCATCAATCTTTGCTTTATTTTAAAAATGTTATTAGAACCGTTCTATTTACTTCCACATCATGGATAAAAAGAGTGATTAGTGTCAAGCTTAATACTAGTCCCTGGAGAACAACTCTAAAAATTCACCCAGTTGATGATGATTCCTGAGGGACTACTTTCTGAAACGTGTAAATTAATCAGTTCTTAATCCATTTAACGTGTGCTTCACTGATACAGCGCATAGCTAATATTTAATCAGAATGTCACGTACTATTAAGTCGAGTGACTTACAAACTTTCCCTATACTTCATAAATATGGCTGTCTTTTTCAATGAGACTTGCATCAAAAATGAATACTTTTTATCTTTTAAAAAATGGGGTTTATTCAGTTAGGATGACTGGCATGATATTCCTGACTTCTTATTTATTTCTTCTTTTTATTAAATCCTGCAACAATTTTTCCCTTAGTTGACCCAATATCTGTCAGGTTAATCTGCCAATAAAATTATCCAAGCCATGCCATTATCCCTTTTTGAGTATGGGCATAACAATTACCCTTCTTGAAACTTTTGTAATTTCCATGGCAACCCAATATTTACTGAAATCAACAGGCAAGGCCCACCTCAGCAAACTCATTAAAGCTCTAGCATGACATTTATTTAATTTTCCCAATTTTTTTCCAAATATTGCTAATTTTTCCAAAATTAACATCACCACTAGATGCCATTCAACATGGTTTTTAGTCATTAATAGAACAAAATGTTCACCAGCAGTTTGCAGTAAGCAAATTGTGCATGATTTAAGGGAAAAAAATCCCAAAACAACCACACACCACAAACCCAAAGCCCCACAAATCGTTATTAACTGTTCCTGGGTTTTATGCATCACTATTAACAGCTGCATCATCATAACAGCATGCCTGTAACAGCAAAGAATTTAGCTTTTAAAATTAGAGATAAAATGATTCTTGAAATTGTGCCTGTGAACAAAGTTGAGAACTTAAAGCATCCGGGTAACTCCAGGACACAGTAAAAGCACCATTTTGGTCCAGCACTGCAGTGCCTGCAGGATTCCCATCAGCAAGACAGTATGTGATGGGGGAAGGTTTGTTAAAGGACAGATTTTGGAACCTATTTAGCATTTGGCTGCTTTTCACTGTGTAAAGGGCTTGTCCATCTCTATAATGGGTGCCATTACAAAACCCAGTCAATCAGTCAATATACCTGTTTGTCACTATCTAGATTCAGTGACTATAGATTTATAAAATGGCAAATACACAGCACAGTGCCTCACAGAAAGAACAAAACTACCTGGGACCTACAATTTTCCACGCACAAAGACAATGAAGTTGGTTTTACAGTGCACAATATTTCATATCATCGCCTCTTTGTCCAAAGAAAAGTCGCCAAATCAAAAATGGGATAATTTGTCTTGTTTATACAGGTGCATGCACATTCAGAAAGGCAGAGGCAAGCTAGCACACACTGAGTCATACTGATTTTTTAAAAGCTCTGCTTACATCTTCTTGAAGGTTTAAGCATGTGTGCGTTAGAGTAGAACACAACAGAAAATAAATCCCCCCCAAACCACAAATTCTTCAGTAATTTGTTACCCATTGCCATAGAAACTAATTCACAAAGTATTTTCTATGCAGCCCTAGAAGTACGAAAATTTAAACAATGCTCTGAATATCTTAAAATGTTCTAAGGTCATGATACAAAGGGCCATTCTCTTCCCACCTCAAATATCCAAAATGCTGTAAATGGAGACTCTCTGGAAAAAAACATAATCATTCTCCTGATTTGAAGATTGTCAGATCTATGACACAAACCCACTCAGGCATGGATATCGTGGTTGTTGCAAATGTTCAGAAAAAAATCGGCATAAAGGCACACAAAACTCTAATAGGTACTTAAGTATAACCAGTGGGAAGTGGAAATGGTTGTTTGTGTATACACTGCTGTGAGAACTCATCTGTTTCTGGTGCAAAAGCATACAGAGGTGTGGGATTGTGATTGATTCCCTAAATTTGATTCTTTTAATAATTACTGAAAAAGATTTCGAGGTAGTCAAATGGTACAGACTTTTCTATTCTTGAAATCACTTGTATATGCTTTGTAAGTGGTATTTTTCTGAGCCTAACACCCTCTGTTTTGTAGGTCATACAGATATCTACAGACTGTGCGGATACTGAAGGCGCTTGTCCTTTAGCCTTCTGCCTCACCACATGATTGAGCATCCATATACCTTACAACCATACACCCTGTCGAGTGTTATTCTCTTACATATCACAATTTACCTCGCTTTCTCCACTCAAACACGCAACCAAGCTGAGCAACAAGCTGCTTCAGCTGCCATGTCATTTCAGTTTTTACACATCTTCTCTTTTTATGTGCGCTCTACATCGCCGTGATGTCTCATCTCCCCGTTCCACTGCCATAGGCTACGAGTCAGGAACAAAGCTCAGGCTCAATGTCAAACAGAGTGAAAATGGGAAAATATCATAGAAGAGAAAATTAATGGGCACAAACACAAAAGTTCGTCCTCGTGGGCTTTGCAACTTTCCCTCATTTCTTGGCAAAATCTGAAGTAGAAGAGAGTAATAATGTTTTCTGTGGAAAATGCCTTAAGAAGGTATTTAGTGAAGGAAAAAAACAAATCCAAAAATTCAAGGTGGACGCGTTATGCTTGTATATTAAGAAACATATAATCCTGTGAAGGGTGTGATCTGCTCCCTTCTATCTGAAGAATTCACTTTCTTCCACTCTCACTATTTCCTCTGCTTTCTCCTTTCTTTGCCTGACTTCTGTGGCTCATGGAGGTTTGCATTTCCACAACCACCACAGCAGTAGTTAGTCCCAAGTGGAAGACATAGAGATGGACTCTGAGGCTGAAGTCACGGCTTCTCTGCCTGAACTGATGCCTTTCTCTCCTTTCAAACAGGGAAATTTCAAGGTGAAACACATGTGAAATCTCCCTCTTCTCAAGTCATAATAACAAACTTGTTAAGAACAAAAACATTTTATTTACTGTTCTTACTGATTTTTTTTCTGTAATAAACATGTTAGTTTTCCTAAGGTAATTCTGATGTTTGCAACCTACATTTGAAATTAAAAAAAAATTAAAAGAAAAAAAAAATAAAAGCCCTTAAACTAAAAAAATCCCAATATTTTAATAATGCTTGATCCTACCCACACTGACATAGCAGGCAAATACACAGATTTACATTATATGGAATCACAGCCTCAGAAGTCATTAGCCACTCAGTTACTATGAAATCTAATTCATGGCATAAGACTTTTTCAGAAATAGGGATTGCGTATTTCTGTTAAAAAGTAGAGGTCCCAAAGCACACAAATATATAAAGAAAGGGGGAAACATTGCTTTTATTCTCAAGCTAAAGAATTAGCTTGTTCTTGAAACTATAATACTGCTCAGAACCGTGTCTCATCCCTAGATTAATTTATTATTCAAAAAATAGCATTTACCTCTTTGTTTAGGTCCCCCAAATCAGACACAAGTGAATATCAATATAACAAATATTAACATTCACATTTTATTTAGGTTCAGATCCTTGGTATATCAGCAAAGTCACTTATTTGGGAGTTAACACTGTACTTTATGTGACCCTTAATTTGTCCTGTGTACAAACCTTCCCTGAACAGACCATATATTAGCTTAATAAACCCTTTAACTTTTACATTTCAATACTTTCATCTTTTCACTATTTGAA
This sequence comes from Porphyrio hochstetteri, assembly GCA_020800305.1. Taxonomy (NCBI): domain Eukaryota; kingdom Metazoa; phylum Chordata; class Aves; order Gruiformes; family Rallidae; genus Porphyrio; species Porphyrio hochstetteri. The sequence continues at coordinate 38,900,833 of CM036910.1, read as the reverse complement.
GCATAAAATTTATATATTTGAACTAACATAGTATAACTGAGCTTAATGCAAAATGTGCAATTTTTTTTTTATAATCCTCTTTTAGATGAACAAATCTGAGTTGAAAAATAAAGCACCTCTTTTTTTGGGGGGGTTTGAGCATGCATTCATGGTGCATCTTCAGTCTATTTATTAAGTAATCATATCTGCGTACAAGTGTCAACACAATTTACGTTTTGAATAATGTGAAGCAGATAACCTCAATTAACAAGTAATTAGAGTCATTTTCCTATTAAGCAGTTTCCCTAATTGTTTTTGAAACCTGGAACTAAAATTGTAATAAATAATAAGCGGCCAAAACATGTCCCTGCATTAGCTTAATCCAGGCTCTTCCACTGGAGCCTGGGAAAAATGCAGCAGAAATAAGGGCTGAATGCCCATGTGATACTGAGAGAAGAGGGAAAGGTTTTGTGGCTGCAGACCTCTGCATAGTCTACTTTTTGCTGTTGTTTTGCTGGGCTCTTTATCTCCTCAACACAACTCTCCTTCCTTTCCTTTCTCTCTCCCTTTTTCACCCCCAACATTTCTTATGTGAATATTTAACGTATGAAGTGTATAATTTAATCATTACTGTGGATTGACCAGAGCTTGTCAGGGAAAAGCTATCCCACAGCAAACACGTAGGGTATTGTCTCTGTCAAACTATAATCCATAGTAAAGAAAAATAATTTGATACCTTATATTCCACCTTGCCATCATACTATACCTCTGGTTATGTAAAACAATAAATAATAACCTGCTTTCCCCAAGTAGAACGATTTGTGTGTTTGCTTCTGGTCCTTCCCTTTGCTATTGGTGTTTAGATACCATCAAACATCAAGTACAGTAAATGAGCTCAGAGAACATAAAAATTTCACGTGTATTTCCCCACTTACACTACATGATCCCATGGAATACACCTATGTTGCACTTGGTCTTCAGTAGACAAAAATGGAGGGGAAAAATGCACAGTTAAATTAAAAAAATGTGAGCTGCTCCTCACTCAAAGCCCAAACAACCAGCCAACCTAAAAATTAAAAGAAAACCTACCCAAAAGACCCAGGAAAATTAACAATGAGTGCAACAATACTCTCTTCACCCACAAACTCCATCCTAAGTCAAAGCCTTCTGCCTTACAAACACATCTATTGCGGCAGTGGGAGAGCAGTACCATTTCCCCCCAAGCACAACGGGAAAGGATTCTTAGAGCCTGTGAAGGAACTACAATACAGAATCACAGAATCGTAGGGGTTGGAAGGGACCTCGAGAGATCATCGGGTCCAACCCCCCAAGAAAGGGGTTGAGAAAGGCTTTATAGTGTACGGCATATATCTGACCAGACTGCCCCCCCACCCCACAAGCAGAGAATCTGCCCTCACATCTGTGTCTACACAACGTTTTGCCAGACTCAGAAACATACAGAACTTAGGTTTTCTCAACTTTTCTAGATTTTTCAATAAGGTAATAAATGAAACCCAGACCCCTGAAAATATAAAAAGTTAAAACCCTAGGAAGATACCCTGATAAATTCCAGGAAAGGCTCTGGCAGCTACCAGAGGACATGAGCTGTTCAGAGGGAATACAAACATTTAAATAATATATCTTGCTGGAAATTAGGCTTTGTGAGAAATCCCATTGATTTCTTTTAAGTCATTTTATTAAAAGGTCTATTAATGCTTGGCTTGCACTTTGTGGCTATGAGAGATGTTGAAATGAAGAGCTATCAAAGGTGGCTATCAAAGTTTTTTTTCTTTTTTCCATTTAACATTTTCTAACTATTAAGCTGCTCATTTTGTGGAGACAATCATTAGTGTCTTTAATGTGAAACAAAGCTTCTGGATAAGAGCTGCTCGCTGAAGATCAATATGAAAGATATCATTTCAGTTACAGCTTTAATAACTGTAACAATAGGGAGCCTGGCATCGCTGGCTTTATGCATTAATGTAATTTAGAATCTACCAGGTACAAATCTTATCAAACATTAGCAGTGGCTGCGTTGGGATTTTCTAGGTGAGGAAACTGTGTGATAAATAGGAAGTATTTTATAGGAAAACTTTCATGTAATCAGGCTCATCTGCCATAAAACCATGAAAGAATTTACATCAAGGGGAAAAAAAAATAAAAATCCAAAACCAAAAGAGTCTCTTGGAAAATCATGGCAGCTTTTAGGGAGCTCGTGGTGCACGGACACGTAACCTGCTCAGGGTATACTAGGATACCTCTCTTGTTTAGTTCATCATAACAATTACACAGTCCACAAGACTGGAGAATTAGGAATTCCAGCCAAATTCAGTGCAATTAAAGGCTTTCTACAAACCACCACACGCAGAAGTCCACACCTACCTGGATGTGCATTGCATAGCTTTCAGCTAAACCACAGAATAGACAAGGAGCTTTTTGCCAGGCTGCCAGCAAAGCACCAGCACTGCAGACCTCAGCACAACCTTTCCTCCAAGTAGAGCCCACAGCTCCACTCAGCTGCAGAAAATTCACCTTCCCTCCCCCATTTCTTCCAGCCCACCTGCCTCCAAATCCCTCTGCTCCCTACTCACTCAGTGCTTTTCACAATCAACAGCCCAATCTTTCCCAGGCTTTTGAGATTTGCATGTTGATGCCATCCTTATTCTTCTGCTACAGTTTATCTGCAGTCATATTATTTCTTTTTCCAGCTCTTCAATGTCTTGATTAAAAAAAAAAAAATGTATCACACACCCTCTCCCTCCCCCCAAAAAAAAATTCAGGCCTGAAAATGTTAAACACAAATTTTGGATCTTCCCTGCAAAGTTATTCTTAAAACCTGATGCAACCAATTGGCAGGTTTTTAAACAGTTTGTTTAACTTGTGTCCAAAAGTCTTCAGGTTTTAGTGCTTACAGGTGGCTACTTTAGATTTACACTTTAATTTTGAGAAAGATCTAAACTGGGAACACTGAATTTTCAGTTTATCATTTGCTGATAAAAAATGGAAAGCTCAAAGTTGAAGTAGCCAACTACTGAAAAGAGTTGGCACCTGGCACTTTAATTTTTAAACATTGGGGTTTTTTTTGTGCAATGAGGTTATAAAGTAGGAGTCTGACTTCAGGACCACAATCAAGAAGAATGAGCTCTTCAGGATGTCAGAACTGCTGATGTGAAGCTCAGTTGGTCCAAACCCCAGGTTTGGTTCAAATAAACACACAAAAGTTTGGATGCTCATCTGGGTTTTCTACCTGCCTTGGGGCTAGAGATGTCATGAGAACAGATTCGCTCATCACAGCTGCAGCACTTCCAGTTCTGGCCATGGATGAAATATCCAGGAAAATAATCTTTCTTGTAGAGCTCTGGGGGGTTGGGGGGAGTAAGGGAAAATGGGCAGGGTATTTCACACTCTTTGTACTTTGATTCCAAAACTGGGGGAAGATTCAGAGGCTAGAAAGGATAACACATTTGGCTGTACTCTTCAGTGCAACTCTTTACACTGTCAGAACATGTGGCTGCTCAGATAGTCAGTAACCACGGAAAGGCAGGCACAACTGTTTTGGAAGTTGAGCTGTATTGAGTACTGTCCTAAAGAAACAAATATAAAATCATAGAATCGTAGAATCGTAGAATGCATGAGGATGGAAGGGACCTTTAAAAGCCAACCCCAAAAGTCCAACCCCACTGCAGTGAGCAGGGACATCATCAGGTCACTCACAGCCCCATCAAGCCTGACCTTGAATATCTCCAGGAATGGGGCCTCCACCATCACTCTTGGGAAATGTGTTCCTGTGATCTACCACCCTCATATTGAAGAATCTTTTTCTAATATCCAACCTAAATTTACCCTTGTCTAGTTTAAAAAACCATTACACCTCATCCTATTGCTACATGTCCTCATGGTCAGTTCTTCCACAGCTTTCTTGTACCTTTCAGGTACTGGAAGGCCACCATAAGGTCCCGCTGGAGCCTGTAGTAGTGGTCTCTGAAATACAAATTATTTTTTTCCTACAGTCTCTGTAGGAGAGGATGAAGGTCTTTCTTCCTCTCCAGGTGTAGGATCTTGGGCCCTTTGAAGGGGAAGGTTTCAATTCCAGTCTCGACACTGCTGTGTGTGCATGCATGTACACCCATAAAGACAAAATCACTGCTGATGGAGGCTATTTCCATTGAGGCTATGAACCTCACCAACCAAGAAATCAAACAGAAAATAAAATATCACCATGTTAACATGACTGGATCAGATCCTGACAAAAATAAAAAAGGGCCAACTTCAAAGGGAATTTGATCTGATTTGAGGCAGGAGAATCCTGCTGTCAACTATTTGCCTAAGAATAGGCACATTTCCTAGCAAGGAAACTCTACTGCCTGTTTTAAAACCTCTTCTCAGTGCATTAAGCAACGTTTAGCAAGCGTGTCACTGTGTTGTGCAACAGTACATGTATTTAGGGCATGCACAAAATAATTTGTTCCCTATTTTGTTGCATCAGTGGTGCAATTATTTCACTGCAGGAATAAAACAAACAAACAAACAAAAACTCAAACAAACCCTGGTTCTTTACCTCTCCTGTCATGTTGCATTGGGTCACTTTGTGTCACATGATGTGATATAATGCAACTCAATGCAAGGAGACACATGTCCCTTCTCATTGGAAATTTAAAGAAATGGAGCTTACTTTTCCCCTGTGGGAAACTATGCAGGTCAGGTGCCCAAGACTAGCTATGGGAAGTTTGATATCATCTCAGTTTCAGTACCTACATATTTCAGATCTTATGGCATTTTGAAAGGAAACGTGTCAGATGCCACAATTTAGCCGTAATACAGTACTTAATAAAGATAGCGTAAGAGGAATATAATTCCACAACTTATGTTCCTTGTCACGGTGTGTCCTGATGCCTATTGCCAAAGAGACTCTTTTAAACAATACTTTTAAGGATACTTTTTGAAATATACACTATAAAACATGAAAGCCCTCAGAGAAACCTAATGCCACTAGAAAGCGTATGGGTAGAGAATCAAGGGAATGGAGCTGATTAATGACAAAGCCAAAACAAGACCTTTTTTTTTTTGATGGAAAACAGTGAAATAGTTAAGCATGAAGTATATAGAGAAGGAAAATGTACAGGACCTGGGGGCAAGATCCCCTCTGAGTTACACTAGCATAACTGTGGAATAATTCTATTTCAATGAATAGAGTTAAAATGATGAGAATAAAATTGTCTGTGTAATGAGCATGATTGAAACATAATGGTCAACCCAGTTCAGAGGCTGGGTCTGTAATGTGCACAAAGATGTGCATCATCCTCAGACCTGGTTTACAGGTAGAGAAACAGAACAAAGGACTAAAATTCTCTTGGCATATCAATGTCTAATCTGGGACCAGGGAAACATGGTAAATTCCAGTCCAGCTTCTTCTCCACTTGGTTGCAATAAATACATGCAACAGAAGGCTATCATGGAAGCCAACTGAAATATTACATATATAAAATATTATCTCTCTATCATCACGGCATGTTGCTGTCTCACTCCTGAAGCAGAGATGCAGCTTTATAGTGAGTTGGGACATTTTGCATCCAGTAGTAACTTCAGCATCATTAACAGGTCTATATATTTGAATGCACTGTTTACAGGATAAAATAGCAGAAAAATTAGAAGCCTGACAAGCACATTCAGAACAGATGCAGGAAACAGGTTTTTCCTTTTAGCAAAAAAAAATACCCCAGGACCCAAGGAGGTAAGGAATGGACTATGAAATCATGACGATGATACAAAAGAACTGGGATCATTTCCATTTGAATTAGATGTTAAATTACAGAAAATAACACTATTCCATGGGTTCTGTTTAGTTAAAGCCTGATGTTTAGGTTTTCTTCAGCTGCTCTGTTGCCCTACCAGAACAGCTCAAGGCTTTGTTTTGCAGAGGTTTGGAAGAAAGTTTTGAGCTACAAGATCTTGTTCCAACCCCATGATTTTTCCCTTGACTTTGAACAAGCAAAGACAAAGGAGAGAAACCTTTGCAGTTCTTAGAATTCACCTCATTTACAACAAATTATTCATTTTTGCACATTTTGGATGGAAAGAACGAACAGGGTATGTGTCTTCTTTTCTCTCCTTTTTCCTTCTGAACTCTTGCTGGTTACACAGCCCCAGTCACCAGTTCTCACTAAGAAAGTAAAACTCAGTCTGCACCTGTACTGTGCTCTTAAACTAGAAATCACACCATGCATAATGTTCCCAAAACCTGATATTACCCTAAGTTTTCGCTGGTATTCCATAGATTACAGTAAACGAGCTATTTCAACAGAAGAAACACATATTTACCCCTTGCGTTTCCCTGAGTTTTCTGAAGAACAACTAACACTGCCCTAGCAGGTATTTTCTGAGTGTTTCCTTATCTGGTTTTCCATCAGTTTGGGAAACAAGGTTTACTTTCCAAGTGTCTTGTAGAAAAACAAAGATTCACTGGTGGGAAAAAAAATGCAGTACTATTTTCCTTCTCCAAAACCTAACAAGGCAAGTGAACAGTAGGTAGCATTAGGGTGAAGGGGAGAATGTTCAAACCACCCTGTACCACAGCATCTGATATTCCCTTGATGGAAAGGATCATGTTTTAAAGGGAACCACAAACTAGATAGGCAGAAGATGAAGGTCAGGGCTGGACTGCCCATGGTCACCATGTACATTTGGTGTCCACCAAATGAAGGTGGAAACTGTGGTCAGACACTTTACAGGGTGAGTACAGGGTTACTGGTCCTGCCCCAAGCTCTCGCACCAAGTGATGACACCCTAAAGCACCAGATCCTTGAGAAGAGCCAGCACTGGCATCTCATGTCTCCACAGCTACTGCCAACAATGGAGATAAAAAGAGCTGCGAAGAGGCAAGCACAGATTAAAAACCATGAAACAAAAGAAGTGGAGCATGGGTTTAGATGGTAAATTAAACAATATTTTCACAACTAAGTTTTCTTCTCTTTCTCCTCAAGACACACATTACAGCAGGGAGAAAAGCCATGGCTGAAGAAAAAAAAAAAAAAAAAAGAAAGAAAGAAAAAAGGACTCTTTAATTATTGTGCCAGTTTCTAGTTTGTCCTATCAGCTCAAAAAATATTTTCAAATATTTACACTGTGTTTTCTACTAAACCCAGAAGGATTTGCAGGCTTTGAGGAATGCATTGATTTTGTCAAACATCCCCCAAATTGTAGACAACTTTATTAATGACAATACAAATTCTTCGTGCTTCCATTAGATACTCAGAAAGTGACTGTGAGATATTCATAGGGAGGATGCAGAACATCCTAGCAATGCATTTGGTTAGGAAGGCATTTCGATATTAAATAGCATAGAATCACAGTTTGAGTTGGAAGGGACCTCAAAACCCATCCAGTCCCATCGCCCTGCCATGGGCAAGGACAAACCCCCACCAGCTCCGGGTGCCCAAAGCCCCATCCAACCTGTCCTTGAACCCTGTCAGGGATCCAGGGGCAGCCACAGCTTCTCTGGGCACCCTGTGCCAGGGCCTCACCACCTACACAGGGAAGGATTTCTACTGAATATCAAAGCTAAATCTATTCTTCGGCTTAAAGCCATTCCCCCCTTGTCCTATCACTACATGCCCTTTGTAAGAAGTCCCTCTTCATCTTCAAATAAACATATTTTCATGAAGCAAATGATGACCTAATCACTCTCTCCTGAAAGGACGGTGTAGAAAGGGGAGGGTCAGTCTCTTCTCTCAGGTAACAAGTGATAGAACGAGAGGAAATGGTTTTAACTCGCACCAGGGGAGATTTAGGTTCGATATCGAGGAGAATTTCTTTACTGAAAGGGTTGTAGGGCACTGGAACAGGCTGCCCAGGGAGATGGTGGAGTCACCATCCCTGAAGGTATTTAAAAGATGTGTAGATGTTGTGCTTGAGGACATGGTCTAGAGGTGGATTAGGCAGGGTTAGGCTGTGGTTGGAATTGATCATGATCTTGAAGGTCCCTTCCAACCCAAGCCTCCTCTATGATTCTGTGGGACCTCATCAAGATTTTGGAGGTCAGAATCTCTTCCAGCTAGCATCCCCCCACATTTTAAAGGAGGAATCAAGGAAAAGGAAAAAAAAAAAAAGTAAAAAAGAGGGATCCAAGCAGCCTGGCTTCCAGGCTCCTGCTCCCGCAGCATCACCGGCTGCCTCACCTGTAATCTCTAGTGCTGCTCTGCCCCCTTGTGCTGCCGCCGCCGCAGAGCAGCCACCGCGCCGCGCCGGGACCGCAACCCCCCACTGTCACTCCTCGCTTTTCTGGCAAGTTCAAGGTCAGTGCCTAGCTATTTTCAGCTCGTCTCTTCTTGATCCGTGCAGAGAAATGACAAGGTAACGTGATTTGGGGGTCAGCTGTATTACAGGAACCGTTACATAAACGGAGAAAGTGGAAATCAATCCTAGCTGACAGTGTCTTCAGGATAATCAGCGCTCACTCCATGCCGCTGTCAGCTCTCCTGCATCAAACACCATGTTACTTCTGTCAGATCTCCTTAACAAAACCATATTCTCAGTTTTGGCAAAGTAAATAAATATTTCACTCGGGCTTGCATTTAATTCATTGTTCAGAGAACTTTAGCACTTCAGACTCACAAAGAGTCCCTGTTTACATGCGGAAAGACATCTTAGGCTGTCATGTCCATTACTGCCTGCAAAGGGCATTGGCAATGATACAGGCGAGTTTTATGAAACACCCCGTTCTTCATATTTTGTGCTGGGTTTCTTCATGTGGACGATTGTCCTCCAATTCTCCATTATCGAGCAGACCTCAGCTTCCCAAAGTGCCTACCTAACCCACGGTCATCCTCACCCTGGCCGTTTTTATCAGGGCTTTTCTTCTAACGTTTTAGGACACCTTCCTCAATTTGTTTGATTATTATTACTTTCTCTGAACCGTTCCCTCCCCTAACTAGACATCTTCCCTAACGCAGAATTATGAACATATCATTTCACAAGATGTGCCGCGTTAAGCCCCGCGTCTCGATGACAGCACATGGTATGTCAGTTTAGGGAAAGAACAGCGATTCTATCCCACCCACCTTGTGCTCCCATGAAACTGCCAAGCCCGCGGTACTCCGCCGAAGAACAATTTACCATAATATTAGTTGTCAGTAAATTCAAAGACGGAACTCCTAAAGCTATAAAATGGATTAGAAGCAATTTAAAAAAGAATTAACAAACTAGAGTAAGAGTATACTGTCAACAAACAAATGCTTCATCATAGCACTGTAATTTGGAATTTTAATTACCCCTCTGCTTCTGTAACAAAACAATGTCTGAACTGGCAGCCATTTGAATCTCTCACAGGTCATTGAGCATTCTAGTTAATTACTCTATGAATAGCCTGTTTTTCTCCCCTCTGGAAACACGTTTCTAATGGCAGTCAAGGTCTGACAAATGTGTCATCTACATAATTAGCTAGGAAGCAACACAAAACATTAAACATGCTTTGTGCCGACAACTATCAAAACATTTCATTTGTTGTCAATTATTCATTACTTTGTAGGTTCTGAAGGGGTTGTTATTATGGAAATAAGTCCAGATGCTAACAAGGTTAGAGTTTTTTATTCAAATTAGTAATCAGAGGGACTAACTTTAAAAAATGTATCCCGTGTACGTTTATGGCAGCGTTCAATCAGTACTAAATTATAAACGAATTTAGTTAAGTTCAAGTTAAAATAGCCATGGCAGAGCACATACACTAATTTGTGGAGTTGTGTCTCTCTTTGAAGTTTTAGGATCTAAGCTGAAGTAGCAAACTTTCAGAACCTTTGGCAAGACTAATTTATGCTTGGTAAATAGAGTAAAGATTTTCACAGCATGGGATAATGTAAGATTGGGGGGAGGGAAAAAAAAAAAAAAGGGAAAAAAAAAAACCTGGAGGTTTTTGAACCTTTTTTCTACCCTTCTGTCACACTGAGTAAAAGTCAAAATCAGCAATTCCGACTCGCATAATATCTCGTCTGAACTTCAGTTTGGTTTAACAAGGAAGCCAAACCAGCTACATTCACCACTCCTTTAATAGAGCAGAAATGAATTTATCCTTGCTTTTAAGAAGAAATAGGTGCTGGTTATTTCTTTTTTTTTTCTATAATCTCATTATGATGCTGCCTATCAAGCTACGCAGCTGAAATGCTACAGTGGGAATGTTTGGAGGAGAAATAAATGGGGAGTTGAACAATAAAATTAACTTCTTCCTTCTTAGCCAAGTTTATTTCACTTGAAGCGTTATGATACAAATACACAATAAAGGATACCTTCTCACAGGGTGTGCATAAGAAAGAAAAGGGGGAAAAAAAATCCAGAAAAAGAAAAGGCTCATTCTGAGCCTGAAAAGAATGCCTGCACACTGAATGCTGGTGTTGAAAAAGGGTTGGGAGGCAACTTGCATTTGTCCATTGGAAAGATTGCTTATTGAAGGTAAACTGACCCCTAAAATATTCAAATGCATTCGTACTCTACTCTCAGCCTCTAAGTCAAATGAGTTTATGGTATGTAGGACATACATGAGCATGTAGGGATGCATCTGGGAGCGGTGCCCAACGCAGGCTGAGGGCCTCTGCCCTGGAGCAGGAGCAGCTCCTCAGGTGGGAACCACGGGGCACGCAGATGAAATGGCTGAAAACCTGGAGTTAAGGGCTGAATGAGTCAGTCTGCAAGCACAACACACACACACACACACACACACACACACACACGAGCGGATCTAGGTTCTGAAAGCACACGACCAGTTTGGATACAGTACGGGGACATATGACACACTTTGTGTCTCATTCACCAGCCCTAGAAAGGAGACTGACTATTGCTACTCAACAGATATATAGATATATATATATTTGGGTTAATATTCATGTTCAAGAAGTAAAACTGGACTGTTTGTACAGACTCACTGCTTTCATACCTACCCTGAAATATTTGGAGTGAACAAGGTGTGAGCTCACATTTATTAACAATCACCACACTTGTCATGAGAAGCTCATATATTTTTCTACATCTGCCCCAGTGCTGTTCCATGATTTGCATAACACCTTGAAGGAGACACAGCTACTTCCTTACAGTGATAAAAGTAGATGTATCTATAATGGACTAGTGTATTGATGACAGAATTGGCAGTGAATAAAACCTGGGCAATCACTGTTAGAACACAATAAAGAGAATGGTTTTTCCCCTTCCACCTCAAACATACATAACTATGACAGGAGAAGGTTTTCTGCTTTTAGAAATGTTTTGTCAAGATTGGGTTTTTTTTACTTCCAGAGGGGGAAAAAAAAGTAAACTGCAAAAGAGAAAAAAAAGGAAAAAAAAGGAAAAAATAAAAAATATTCCTCAAAAACTTTCCCTAAATAAAACATACTATAAAAGAAGCTCTGATGATCACTCAGAGATTGAAATAATCCACTTTCAGCTAAAACTACCCATAGCAATGAAACTGAAAATACTCTAAAAGAGGGCTGGAGTCTGTCTTGTAATTAACATTAAACAGATAACATATTTATGAGGAAGTCAAAATATTTTGGAAGCCGATAATCCTGTAAGCCTTAACATGGTATAAAAACAACAAATAAATGCAAAGTGTTACTGTTACACATGCCTGCCTGATCAATGGTTTTCACATATTGATCTATAAATGGAGTTGACAGTCTGTGTTGGCTGCACATTTTCCAAGCAGCTCTATTTTTGTACAAAACCAATACGGGCAATTACCTTTGTTTGAGATGCCAAGTCTTATCAATTCAATGTGATTTAGTGTCATTTTAATTAAATATCAGGATCTACTTCAGGACAATCTATACAAACAAAGCCTCAAACTTGACTATAAGCTTGATTTGAAGTAAACATGTACAAGCCCTGCAATTTCAAAATATGGCTCAAAAACTCTGCTAAACAGAAGGCTTATATTTTTAGCAATTTTATTTCTGCCTTTTTGGCTAGCCATAACTTTGGCAAGTGTTCTATGATCACAGGAGTAAGAAACAAAAGAAGATTGCTTCCCGTTTCCCTGATAATGTATTAGAGAGATAAATAAACCTACCAGTTTGTTTAACCTAATCAGAAAAAAGCTCTAATACATTAACATTTTTGAATGCCTAAATAGGTTCTAATTCTTAATATAGACACCAATAAAACCAGACATTTCATTGTTTGAAGTTGTTCTGAATGAAGCAAAATGCACTTCCCTGGGGTTTAACAGATGAAAATAGCAAATATTCATTTACATTGCAAGTTCAGATGCTAACATTAAGCACAGAAAGAGCCTTCGCTTACCACAGTCTGTGTCCAGCTTCGTGATTTGTGCTCTTTAAACTCTACATTAATATCAATTTCAAGCTTTTTGCAAAGCTCAAGCATTTCCATCGTAAATAAATAACATCACCCCCCCCAAGAATCTACATTTAGCTTTTGCATCAGTTAGCTTATGCCTTCCACATTTGCATCTTTACTACTATAAAATGCACAAGTGCATATGGCCCATGTATGATGTATATCCTTCTTTGTCACACTACTGAAAATAATCTGTCCACCTTCAAAATTATAGCCCCAGGTGTGCTTATAAGCATCCCAGCAAATGCTTGAGAATACAACAAATCCCTTAGAGAAAATTATGTATTTTCTTCTCTATAAATCACCAGTGTTCCTTCTAGTTTTGTTGCCTGGGTCTTGCCCTTTATGTTCCTGAACGTTTGGGATTTTTATCCAAATATCTTTTAGAAATATATATAGATAAATATTTCTATTGATTGTTCAAAACGTACCGAATGCCGATTGCCTTAATCCACTGAACTCAGTGGGTTTTGCATAAGTTGGGTAAAGAGGATTTGTCCCATTTATTAATAGAACACAGTGGATAGTGCACATATGTATGCATATGGGTGGCAGAAATGTAATATGGAGTCACCTTACTCAGATATTCCTGGGTTTTAGAAAGGAAAATCGTTCCAATGAAAGGACAAAAATATTTGGTCAATGTAAAATAGAAAATAAGCATAATCAGTGGATACCTTCTAGATTATATCTATCAACAAAACAGAGGCAGATGGCTGAAAATAGAAAATTTCTAAATAGAAAGATCAGGATGAATCCTTTTTGTCTTATAGCACAAAATAATTGACTTTGCTTAACATACTGGTAATGTGCATCTTTTAGCAAGGATCCATGTGCCTTTAAGTGTAAAAGTGAAGACTCTATAAGTGCACTGGAAAAGTGTGTCACAAATTTTACAAGATTACTAAATATATATATGTATTTTACATATATATATACACACACACCCATGCACGTGTGTGTCTGTCACACCCTGCTTTTTCAAGACACTTGGACTTATCCATCACTTTCCCCTAAATCCTTCACAGGTCACATGCACAGATTCAGATATATCAGCATGAGGTTGACACATGCAATTGCTATTTTCCTGCTCTCTTAACTTGAATTTCACCGTGTTTGAAAACGTTTGGATCCTCAGGAATCCTGCTTTTACTTTGGGCGTTAGCAAACAACTTTAAGAGGCTTATTTAAGTAAATACGCCAAAACACTTTCAGTCTGTCAATATCTAGTCAGAAAAGTCTGCATGGCAAAAAAAAAGAGATGAAAAGAATTGAAATAGAAAGGAAATTAGTAGCATGGCAAGCTTTCAATCTATTATGTCGGAGCCAAGTTTGCTTGGTGAAATGACATATACTCACTAAAATTCCGCTTTTATATAATTAGATACTAAACAAATGTAACACAAAGCAACTTTTCAGCTCCCAGCCAATGAAAATATATTGTACCTGCTATGGTTATTGGGATGCAGCAGTGAATATTTATGTCTAATTTAACTTTTTAGAGCCCTTGCTCTGTAACAGTCCAGCATACTATCCCCAAAACTAAAGTTATGTAACAAGGTAATATCAACAATGAGAAACTGCATGATAAAATCCTGCCCAAAAGTGAAAAATGCTAATTTTGTCTCATTTAGCAGCTGGATACAGAAATGCTCATTAGTTTTAAGAGGGTTAATCCTTTTAACTTTTGCATATTGATATGCCAATTATGCCTAATTGTACAAGAGGCATCAGTCAAGGTAATAGTGCATAAACACATGAAAGTTATTAAGTACATCCCAACATGTAATAAAGTAGGTGTTAATTGGTAGCTGAGTTCTGCAGGCTATTGAGGTGGATAATTCATTGAGAGATGGATCACTTGTAATTTCTCTACATAATTCCTTTTGCAGTCTCATGCTGTGATGTTTTCATGCTTGTCAAAAACAACTGCAGCCTAGTGCCTTTTGTTAAACACAGCCAATAGAATATGTTAGGCATCATTAAATATACTTAACTTTTAAACTTTTTCAAAGGTACAGTTCTTCCTGATAATACATTATAGCATTCCCAGTAAATTACTATAAGCATCGTTTCAGGTTTGCAATGGAGAAAAGTTTCATGTCAGATAAAAAGGAAGAAACATGTACACTGTGTCTGAGGCAAACAATATTGTTTAAATGGAAGGAAAATGAGTGTTCTATCAGCTGCTAAGATCTACATAGATTTTATTTCTCTCCAGAAATACAAGGTGAAATGAGTTAAGATATACCAGAGAAATTAATGATTAAGTATTTCTAAACAAGTTTGACTTTTGAGTTTGAACTTTGGGTAAAAAGGGAAGAAAATACAGCTGTTATTGTAGGCTTCCTCCATTTAATAACTCTGTTAGAAAGCTGAATATTTCATAGGAATCCATTACATCAACAAAACAAAAAAATTAATGGCTGGCACAGTTGTGAGAAGTGACTGAGACCTGGGACTCTGTCCCTAGCTAACAGAGTTTTCTCCCTCATTTGCGTTCTCTGAGAACAAAATGGATCTGGAGTCCAAAAAGTGGCTAACATTGCATAAATAATTTTGTAACATCATATGGCCTCAGCTGCAAGTTGCCACCATTACGGAAGAAAATTAACCAGGGGAGACTCATACCAATCAGTTTGTTTAGTAGCTCAGAAGGAGTACAGGGGCAGGGATGCAACTGGCAACAGAGTTCATCACTAACTATTTAATTTGAAAAGAAATGGTAATGGGTAAAAAATGACACAACTCTTTCAACACTGTCAACTACTAAAATAATAAGAGAACTTCAGTGTCTGGTTTTTATAATTCATTCATTCTTACAGCAAGACTTACTTTTGTTACTTATGAAGTTGGCCTTTGTTTTCTGACTTGTCATTTCCATTTCTTTAATCTTCTCTGGTTTTAGCATTTCCCTTACAAGAAATTACAGTGTATATTTGATACTGTAAGAACTATTCTCTACAGCATCCCTGTTTAAGTACTGTAACACTTGACAGTTGAAATGCTGAGTGGTAGATTTTATGACCCTGGCCACCAAGGCCAAATTTTCTCTTTCAGTGAAGGAGAATGGTTATTCCAATGCCTAGCCACACTCCCAAAAACATATTAGTACCGTTAAATCCCTCCTTGGAAAGGATGAGCATGAAACCAGTATCTTATAACCACACTTAAGATAAATCTGTAGGCTTTAAATAATTGGAAGACTTGGAAAAAAATAATAGTGTTTTACTTACAGGCTCAGCGACTTTCACATTCTCGGACAGAATCATAGATTTGCTTTGGCTCAGTCTATCATGGTGACTGCTGACATTTTTGATCCTCATTTGAACAGCCCCCGTACTGTGGTGGGAAGGATTTGGCTTTTCAGAGGCCATATCAGAAGTTGTAGACCTTTCCATGGTTACTGGGTTGACCTGAAGAACATAAGAGCATTAATCTGGGGACCCCTCATACAAAAATATATTGATGCCAGTTATGAGCTACCGTAATCAGGAGAAGAAGCTGAGTTTTGCTGGCAAGATCTTGATCATCTTTGAACACCAGGATAACTATCAGCTGTGTCAGCCTGTAGTTTTTTTACTGTCCTTATCACTCACTCATCCAAACTGCCTTGGAAGAGTTAGTTTATGTAAAAGATTATCCTTATCTCAAAAGCCATTCTCCTCTATGGTGTAATCTCCCTGCAAGCCTCTGTCAGGTCCAGCTGGCAGCCACTACACTTTGTCTTTGGCCCTGCTCACACTACACATTTTAAATCTTGCAAAGGAAAACAACATGCTGTGAAGCCAATTAACATATCTTACCTCCACAGTTCAATACAAGCATGTTACAAGCGCGTTACAGGACTATGCCACAGCCCTCCCAGTGTCCCAAATTCCAACCCAGATCTAATAAAATTTCCCTTCATCTTAACAATACTACCAAGGGCACAGACGGGATATTTATTTCTCTGTTCATATTTTAAATTTTGAAGCCCAGCATCTCTCAAGCCCTTGGAGGGATCAGGGAAAACTTGCACCAAATGATCACCTTCTCTAGCAGTGCCATTGTTCAACACCCTGTCTCAGCAACAGTGCAACTCAACAAGCTGTTCTAGCTGTTCAAATTCCCAAAATATTTTCCATCAGCAAGAGCTGTTTCATATTCCCTGTACATCAGGACAGTGATGTAGAAAATAACAGGACAGGGTACAACACTTGCTCTATTTTTCTCCCCCTAGTTGACCCTGGCACTAATGTAGGTAAATCATGGGGGAAGTGGCAAGAGTCATAAGCAAACTCACTATTTATATCGCCATATAACCATATAAGAAAATCCATAAGGAAGAGAGACTATATAAGCTAGAATTGCTGGAGACAAGGAAACTGAAATCCACTTAGTGCACTTATAAACTAGTGAAATTCAGAATTTTCCAAATAGGTCTGAAAAGCAGAACTTTCTCTCACACCATCTCCCCAACCTCTGAAGACTCTAAATGATGAAAATTGCTGATTTCAAGACAGTCTGTTTCTATGAAGGCATCAGAGCAGAAGATACATTACTGGTGTGAAGGTGGGAGAGGGACATAAAGGCACTACTACATGTCTCTGGACAGGACTGCAGCTGTTGTGCTGGTGGAAGGACACAGCTCTCATCGCTTCACCATCTCTTAGCCCCAGTAAATCAATTTCTGACCGGAAACTGCCTTAGATGTAGAGGACAATAATGAGAGGTCACAGAGTCACAAAATGGTTGAGGATGGAAGAGATGTCTGGAAGTCATTTGGTCTAATACCCCTGCTCAAGTAGGACCACTTAGAGCTGGTTGCCCATGACCATGTCCAGATGGCTTTTGAATATCTTCAGGGAGATTTAAACACATACAGCCAGAGGTATGGAAAGGTGAGGAAACAGCACTCTCAAGGAAAGAAATAATAAGAAGAAAGTGCTTCAATACTAGAATCATAGAATATGTTAGGTTGGAAGAGACCCTTAAAAGCCACCTAGTCCAACCCCCTTGCAGTAAGCAGGGACATCTTCACTAAATCAGGTCACTCAGAGAACGCCATCAAGCCTGACTTTGAATATCTCCAGGGATGGGGCCTCCACTACATCTCTGGGCAACCTGCGGCAATGATCTACCACCTCATATCAACAGCCATTACTCACCCAGTGTTACCTGCCATGATAGAAATACTAACTTCAGTAAAAGCAACACTAAAGCTTATATTAATTGACTGTTTCCTCCATCAAATTAGTTACTCGAGGATCCTTGCAGAAGTTGAACCACAAAAAAGAGGAGAAAAATTTGGGTAAAGCAGTTTCCTGCTACCAAGAGGTATGCATGTCTACTTCTGTGGCAGAGCTGGTATACAATGTTGGAGAAATCTCTTTCTGTGGACCTTTGGTAGATGGCACTGTGTATTCTTCCTCACTGAGGTAGTTTTCACCACCCTTCAGACCAGTCACCACTCAAACCAATGTCACAAGGTCACTTTGCCATTTTGGCAGTAAGGTCTGTAGCAGCACTAAGCTGTAAAGAATTTTTTCTCCTTCTAAACTTGGAGAGTCAAACCATTTTGTATTTCATGTTGGTGTCAAACCAAAATCACTTCTCAACAGATTTTCAGTAGGCTCCAGGCTGGAGAGCTGATCAGACTCGAGAGACGAGAGCAACACTGGCTCTGTCACCGATCCAATGTTTGGCTGGAGCACATCTCAGATTTTCTTCTGAAATCTTCCACCTATAAAACTCTGACATCTCTCTTCTTGGGAGCATTATGACTTTCAGTTAGGTAGTCTCTGGTGTTGTCAAGTACATGATGTGCTATAAAAAAAAGTTCAATAGTATGACAAAGTCATGCCCTGGATCTCAAGTAGGAGCACACTCAGTAAATGACAAATCTGCAAAGGCTCCTGAAAATTTTTATTCTCCTGTCATTGAACCTTTTTTCCCCAAAACTGGAACTAACCTAATTTTCCCAAAAACTGGAACTAATTCTCACACATTGGAGTATTACAAGGAGACTTTCTGAGGCACTAAATTTACAGGAACCCCCATAAAAGAAAAAAAACCAAACCCAAACCATAGCATTTCCTCTCTCAGATTTTATTTCTCTTGGTGTAGACCATGGTGAGATCCTGCAGAATATGAAGATCTTGCACGATATGAAGAAAAGGTTCACGTTATAAAAGTTGCTCCCTTAGGATTTCCAGAGAAATCCTTTGCTGCCCAAACTCCATGGAGATCCTGCCAGCGTTATCGGCTCTTCATGCCAGTAGATGGCAGCCTGAATATGGGCTCCGCAAACGCAACCGGGTCGCATCCGATTTTTGCAAGGATGATTTGGTGGTACTTACACTTCACACTCTTTCCTTTTTCTTCTTTCCTTTTTCTCTTTTTTTTTTTTTAAACTTTTTAAAAAGTGACAGAGGGGAATACAGTCAGGGACCAGAAAAAAACCCTATTAACAGAAAAGAGAAAAAGGATCCTATCTGACACTTTCATGACCTGGTACTTCCAAACTCTGATTAGCAACATCAGAGCCAGGTTTGGGTTAGTTTTGCAATGGGATTCGTTTCACTTACTTTGCAAGACAGAGCTGCCAAGCCCTATGCAACTACTTGTGAGGCACTCCATGTTCATTATATAATTAGCTAATTTGCCTTTTGGCTAATAGTTAGCATCTGGATATAAATTTTTGTTTTGAAACCTCCTACGGTTGATTTGCTGGAGAAAGGCATTAAACCAAGACAGACTTTATCCCTTCTCCCTGTTTTTTATAGGGTTCCTGGAGCAAAGGGACAGCATAACTCTAAGGTGTTCACCTAAGAGAAAGGGACAAGGGAACACCCTGAAAAACCCTCATAGAAGTAGGCAGTTTGGGGCTCTGTGGAACAGATGTAGCAGGTTGGATAATCATAGAGAAAAGTCAGGGAATGGTAGAGGTACAAGAATAATCCTTGACATGAGGTTGGGAAGATGATACGAGAAGGGGAAATTGTTTCATAAGATGAGGAAATAAAATACTACATTGGACGTGAGAAAGATATTCAGTTTCTGGAGAATTGGTAGATCAGCTTACTTATGGGACAAGAACCACCACTGAGCTGAAAGGACAAAAATCATCTTTCTGGCTGGGACAGCAAAACAAATTCAGTCCTACAATGACAGCCACTTTTGGAGATATCCTCAGGAGTTCAAAAACCTTCAGAGAAGGAAGAAGTTGTTCATACTTCAAATGAAATTCTTGACCTGTCCGGGTATCAGCTGAGATAGAGTTAATTTTCCTTCTTCCTAGTAGCGGTGGTTTGGATTTAGTATGAGAATAATGATAACACACGGATGTTTTAGTTGTCACTAGGTAGCTATGGTGTCTACCCTAACTCAGGGACCTTCCAGCTTCTCACACTAGGTGCCCAAGTTGTTGGGAGAGCACAGCCAGGACAGCTGACCCAAGGGGACAGAGGGATATTCCCCATCGTATATAACATGCTCTGGATATAACTGGGGAAGTGAGCTGAGAGGAGGGATCACTGCTCTGAAACTGGCTGGGCAGCGGGTTGGTTTGGTTATTTCCCTTCCACATGTGGTGAGCAATTGCATTTGTGCATCACTTGTTTTGTATTTGTTCCTTTATTATCTTATTAAGCTGCCTTTATCTCAACCCAAGAGTTGTTTTTCCCATTCTCCTTGGGGGAAAGGAGTGAGCAAACTGGTGTGTATTAGTCAGTTACTGGCTGGGGTTAAACCACAGCACAGCCTCAGTGGGCCAACACATGCAGTCACATGTCACACAACTTGATCCATGTGTTTGGGATGCTCAGAGAGGAGACAAACCTGCTCCAAAGAGTAGCACAGCATCTCCCAGGTAAATCAGGTTGAACAAACAGAAGCCAGAGCTCAAACATCAGATAAAGGTATGAGGTGGCTGCTAAAGTGTCAAGGGACATTTTATATGTCTGGCAGATAAGTGGTTAGATCCTAAAACCCCAAATGTTAGATGTACAGTTAGCTTTCCAGCTCATGGTGTGAAAGCAATGAGTATTACAGGGGAAAAATAGCAAGGTTATTACAGATGCAAATTTTTGCACACAGTAAAGTCATCTCATTTCTGAGAATCAGGCCCAGGCTAAAAGTGTAACACAGCAAATTGTGGAGATCAGATCTCATTCTTCCTCACAAAGTTCTGGGTGTTCATAAAACTATTTTCAAGAACAATTTTTTTTTTTGGTAGCATTTCTTTTAAAAGCAGTGTTTTCATAAAACCTTGATGTTTGATAAGAGTGAAACTATTTAAATTAGTTCTAATTTTTCCGTTGATGGCAAAAAAATACTTTTCTCCCCTTTCTCTACAAAAAGAGAAAGGGGATGATAGAGGAAAGAAAGTCATAGTGTTAAGTTTCCAATGAAAAACAATCCACACCTCTCTTCCTTTTGCTATTATAATATTAATGGGGGGAAAAAAAGATCAATTTTAGCTTTTTGCAAAGAAAAAAATAGTCATAAAGTGAATCGTTCATGTCACTGCCAGCAATGACAGCCAGTCACTCCCCTCCTACAGCAGCCCATGGAGCTCCAGGAAGTTCCATATCCCATTTCTCAGGTTTTCAATCCCCATTGGTGTGTTGCTTTGTGTAGAAAGTGGTCATATAACAAGTGGATTGATTGGCATTCCCCAAGAAGTTAATTTTGTGTGTTTTGATAGTATTGTTAGTGTATAGGTTTCCTACAAAGCAAAGAATGAATTCTTCACGAAACAAGAGGATAGCACTATTTCCACATTTGGGCTTGAGCTATGCCTACGTTTCCTACAGCTACATACAGTGAAAGACAGAATGCAAATGTTAGTTCTTTAGCAACTTGTACCAAGTGGAAGTTGTAGCAAGCACTTTTATCCAAGAAAGGAAAAAAGAATCTGTCCATGATTAATATAATTTGTTGCATTTGGTTTTCAAGACCATGAGGTCAAACACATTGCATATAACTTCAAGTATTTATCAAAATAATCTTCTGATTTCTACCTTCATTCCTTACAACATATCATCTACCACTATCAAGTCAGAAGTATAATGAACATGAAAGCATTCAACACAGCAAAGTGAAAACACTGCAAAAAGTAAA
Organism: Porphyrio hochstetteri; assembly: GCA_020800305.1. Classification (NCBI taxonomy): domain Eukaryota; kingdom Metazoa; phylum Chordata; class Aves; order Gruiformes; family Rallidae; genus Porphyrio; species Porphyrio hochstetteri. The sequence goes on along the minus strand of CM036910.1, from coordinate 38,879,410 downwards.
GTGCATCTCGTTATATTCACTAATTGCATCCTTCTGCTGAAAAGCATGCTGTATATGAAGAGCATCCATTGAAACCTAGTTCAACAGTATTATAGAAGAATAAAAATCAGCACTAAGTTCACCATTACACTAGACCTGGGAGCCTGATAAACCATAAAAACAGAAGAGGAACTAAGAGTTAACAAATGAAAAAACAAGCTAATGCCACACACGTGGTAAGTCAGAGCATTCTTGTAAAGGAGAAAACATATCGCTCTGTCTGTGAAAGAAGTGTTTAAAATCAACACACCTATGCAAACACTTCTGCTGTTGGGTTTTGCTCTTAGCCTTTGCTACTCTATTTGTTATCTCTGCTGAAGTACAGCTCAGGGGGGTAAGTCCTGAACACACAACTGATGGAACTAAAGGGGGACAGATGGAAAAAGCTGTGTGTAAAGAGAGGGAATTACAAGCAAACTGCCACATAGCTTTTTTCAATTATTCTTATCTGCACTCTATTGTGTCTTAATTTTTTTTTTCAGCCATCCTTGCTATGCTGGTCTCATAACTAACACGTGACACATCTGTGCCCAGGGCATGGGCACAAACAGCAAAGGCTGCTGAGGGACACAGCATCCTGGGTTGGTGCCCACAAGAGTCCTGAAGCCAGTTTATCCGATTACTAGAAGAACAGAAGAATCCATTGTAATGGAAATGCAAAGCAGATGTAACATTCTTATGCCTTCTTTGAAGAAAGGTATCATCTAGCCCGGAATAACTTGTACTTAGGATGTAGTATTAGTTTCAACCATTGGTCGTATCTCTAGTCAAAGTAGGAGATGAGAAATGATGCTACATCGCTATCGTCTGGGTGACAGACAATAAAACAGATTTCATGTTGAGTTCAGTCTGTTGTAAAATCATAAAGGTCCTATACTGAACAGCACAGTTTCCCTTATCAACCAAACTCCCAAACTCATCAGCAAACATTAGTGAGTCCCAAGTGCTATGATATCCATGGCCATCAGTATTATCACACCCCATCTTAATTTTTCCTTCTCTTACAGCCATATTAGACTTTTGGAGGTGTGTCACAGAACAGAAACACTAACAAGGATCATGGAGGCTGTCTTACCTCACATGCCTAAAGGCTGGCTTTGTAGTCACTCTCTTCTAGTCCAGCACTTGAGGACTTGCTGCAAATAAAAGCAGAAATGCCCCTCAGACTTCCTCAGGCATCTCTGATTTACGTATACAGTTACCCATGCCTCTCCTGTGGCCAAAAAGAGGCGTAAAACACCTTTCCTCTTTTGCTTGTAGCAATAACTCACTGCCCAGAATTTCTCCGTTACCACATGTGGAACAATATTCACAATTTTATTTATGCTCTCAGGTATTCAAACTCAGCCTGTGAAGGATGCACATAATGGCAAATCTCTTGACACAATTTGGCCCAAATCCCAGCAGGCTTCCTAGTGCAATACAAGTAAAGGTTTACTTGTATTAAACAGCTACCAAGTCTTCTATTCCTGATATTTTAACTTGGTCCTTGGCCATTTCAAATTTTTTGGCTTATTCTCATATTAAAACAGAGTAATAATTTAAAATAACTCTTGGCTAATAGCTGCCTAATTCTCACCCTTGAATCATAGAATCATAGGGGTTGGAAGGGACCTCGAGAGATCATCGGGTCCAACCCCCCTGCCAAAGCAGCTCCCTAGCTCATATTGCACAGATAGGCATCCAGATGGCTCTTGAATATCTCCAGAGAAGGAGACTCCACACCCCCTGGGCAGCCTGTCCCAGGGCTCCCTCACCACCACTGTGTAAAAGTTCTACCACATATTAGTGCAGAACTTCCTATGCTTCAACTTGCAGCCATTGCCCCTTGTCCTGTCTCCACAGACCACTGAAAAGGGTCTGGCCATTTCCCCCTGCATCCCATACTTAAGATATTTATAAACATTAATTAGGTCCCCCCTCAGTCTTCTTTTCTCCAGGCTGAACAGTCCCAGCTCACTCAGCCTTTCCTCATAGGGGAGATGCTCCAGGCCCTTAATCATCTTCGTAGCCCTTCTCTGGACTCTCTCCAGGAGATCCCTGTCTTTTTCATACCAGGGAGCCCAGAACTGGACACAAAATGAAATGTCACTGCTTAATATCCAGCAGGAACAAAGTGTGTTATCATTAAAAATAATTTTTTCCTAGGTTTTACAACACAGGATATGCAGGCCCAGACAGGTTTTAAAGTCCTGATCCTCATCTCAGGTTTGCAGTGAACCCACTGAAGTTAATGGAGGTACAGCAAAGCAAAAGGAACATCAAATATATCCGAGGAGAAAAGCCAAAGCATTGATTGTCCTAGGGAGCCAGGTATGGAAATACACTTTGTAACAGGCTGCAAGGGGGAAGGACACAAACTTGCACCATTATACAGCAGTAATTATGTTGGATGTTCATAGACCCAAAATTAAACTTTAAGGTTGTTTTGGTGACTGAATTCCTAAGAATAAAAGTATTAAAATACAGTACTTCATTTCTCATTCCTGGTAGCCACCACACATATTAAGGAACACGTTATTCTCAAGTTAGGCTATGTCAACAGACTCACATGGGTTGCCTATATCACACGATACCTTGCAGCCTGTGGCAGTGAGATGTTTCAGTGATTTCCTGACTGCAGAGCTAAAAATAGGAGTGGCTTAATGCTATGAAGATTGACTATGGGGTTTGTTTTTTTGTTTTTTTTTTCCTTTTTGCTCATCTAGAAATAACACCTTACACACTAAAAATAGCAGAAGGATAAAATAAAATAATAGACAGCTGATAGGGTCCATCTACTTTCTAGTAGATGGCAGCAAAATATCTTAACCAGATAAACAGTTGCAGTGAAAATACTATTAATCCTTACAAATTGTTGATTGATTTGTCTCATGGATTAGATGATGAGAGACACAAAGGCAGAAAATTTAACTCTCTCTGCTAGACAGACAATGGCCATCAATGAGGATTTAAGCAGGTACCTTCAGGTCCTCCTTTGTGTCATTCTGAAATTCTGCAGAGGATGATAACTGAGAGCCCCAGTGTCTGTTCCCTGCTCAATGTAGACCTTTAAAAATAGCAGAATAGGATGAAAAATAGGGATCTAGAAAAGCTACTTGTGCCCTATGGGGCAGAGATGTTTTCCTACAAGGATAGAAACGGCCTGAGAATTAGAAAGGTAAGAGAATGGAAAACAGTTACTACTCCAAAGTTGTGCAGATACAATGACAAACTCCTCACATCCATACTTAATGACAACAGATACAACTCTAATCCTGTAATCCTCCATGCCCTGCTATCTACAGGACTTCCCTGCAGAAATAAGAGCTTGCTAGCTAATATCGTGAGGATGTTATTTGACACAACAAAAAACATGTGCAATAGAGTAAAAGAGCTTCTTCAAATCAGCAAGAAACTGCATATGGTCACGTCTCTTCTTGCATCACTTAGTTTCTTAATCATATTACAAATGAAGGTCTCAGGAAAGGTAACAGTTGTTTCAAAAGTTCGTCTGTCCCAATATATCATATGGGATAGCATGATGGAGTCTATTTTCACCACTCCTGTGTCAATTTAATATCTCAGTTTCAAGTAGAACTTGAAGCTAAAAGTATCCTTTGTGTACAGTTTGGCCTGCATATGTTCTGGGAACAGTCGTCCATAGTAGAAATTCAGTTGAATATGTAAAAGAACATGCCTGGGAAAAAAATTGCTACTTCTAGGTCTTCCTGCTGGCAGCGCATTTCATTTCATTTCTTTCTGGAGTGCATCTGATCCGCGACACCTGCCTCCATTTTCCATGCTGTGCAAGCTAGACTACAATCCTTCAAGTGATGAATTTTGGTCATATATATACAGTATTAAAAAAAAAGACAAACTAGGAATGTCATCTGATATGCAACACTCCAAACACATCTTACAACACTGAAATATCAGAGCCAGTATGGTTTAGACACTGGATTAGACCAATGACAGAAAGTAGTTTACAGCATCATGAAATTTCATAACAATTTAATTGATTTGGCACCAAATAAGACATGAGAAGTGTGGAATAGAATGCTTGGTTACTCCTGACCTGCCCTCACCAAACACATGAGGAAAAGACCATTTTCTTCTATTTACTTCCTTTCTGCTTTAAATCTATATACTGCAGATAAGTACAGAGTAAAGGCACGGCTTTCCAACTGCCCCAGGTAAGACTGACCAGCTCTAAACTCATTTTACACCTGTATCCGATGCTTGTTGCATGGTAACTTTTCAATTTAAAGCTGTCTAATTCTGAATTAAAAAAAAAAAAATCTAATGTTTTCTCTAGGAAGATCACATAAGAATCACAAATTTTCTCCGGTGCTTGAAAGAAATCTGTTCCTATAGCCTAAATGTTCAGAAAAGTGTTGTTACTTTTAATGTTGCCAGATCTGAAGTGATGAGATACTATGGGAAAGGTTATTCTTGCAGTATTTACAGATACAAGCAGAAGCAGAAGTGACAGAAATTTCAAAGTAAGACTGCTTGAAATACTTCCAGCTCAATTTTACAGAACTTCTCCTCACAGAGATTCGGATATTCATCCAAACTTTCTATGCTTACCTGAACTAGACATGTGGTGATGGTAATTTTGGAACAGCCCAAACTCTCTGGAGAAGTAGAAGAGTTAGTACCATAAAGCAAACTGTTGTATTAGAAAAAATATTTTTTAAACACCTAAAAGCTTGCTGCAAGTAGCCAAAGAAATAAACTTCCTATAAATTCTGAATTTCAGAGCTTTGCCAACAGAAATTTCGGTTTCGGTTTGATGGTGGCTGTACAAACAAGCTGTCACAAAGACCAGCTCAGGTAGGGTGTTACAGCACATTTCTAACCTGCAACACATTCTTCTACAACCACATGTTCCACTGGTTGAGCTGTGGTGGAGGAGACCCTCATGTTTATCACCGAGTAGGACTACACACAAGTTTTATCCCACTCTACCTTTAAGTCAGTTGTGTACTAATGAACACATGGAGCTGTTTTAAGACATGCCTCAGTTGGTCTCCTGGTGCTTAGTTTTTTGAGCAGCAGCAGCAGCATCCCCTTCACTGGGAAAAAGCCTATCTTCAGCTTTGTTAAGCCTTTGGAGAAGCAGTGGCACTTGGTTTAATCTCTACCACTTTTGCTGAGAGCTATTTTAGAGATCTCCCACAACTTAGTAGCTTAAATACACGTGCCATGTCTTCATCGATTTTGCAGTTCTTTACATCCATCATCCTACAGAAGACGTGTCTGTCAAACTGAGACACCAAAGTTATTGAACAGGAAAGGCTTTAAAGCTTCTCAGACTTAAAAAAAAACAAAGTACACTTATAAACCTATTTATTTTTAAAAAAACCCAAAACAAACAAACAAAAAAAACCCACAAAAACCCACCAAACCTGTAATAAGCATATTTCTTTCTGACACTGGCTGTCTCAATAGCGTCTACAACAAGAGACTTGTCCCTTATTTGGTCAGTAAAACACCTTCTCTCCCAACTGCCTGGGATCATGTTCAAGTCCTCGTGCTGTGCACATGAAACAGTCCCTGCTACCCTCTCTCAATCTTCCCCCATACATATCTGCAGCAGTTTTTGTGCTGTGATCCTGCAGCTGCTCCCTTACTACTTCTCACTGCTCCCACTTCCCATCTGAGGGGGGAAAAAAAAAAAAGCTACAGACATTTTTAATCTGTTCCCACACTCCATCTCCACTTTCCTTTGCAGAGCTCCCAGCGCTGCTCTTGTAAGAGACGCTGCTGTGAAAGGCAGCAGAGCCAGCACCTACGATTCTAGGAGAAAACTTTTAAGCTACAGCAGGAACTAGAAGGGGAAATTCTTTGTGGTTTGCCTCGAGCAAGCCCCTCTTCTGCATTTCCTGGGGCCCCCGGTTGGCTTTCTTCTCCAGCAGCTTCTGCCGTGGCCCAGAGTAGAGCATAAGGCAGCAGGATTGCCTGCCCCACCACACTGCTCCTCAGCATCACACAGCAAAGCGGGGAGAAGACAAAAGCTTTTACTTTATGTGATAGTATCTCATATCTCATTGTGTAGGTAAGATGTCTGCTTTCAGCAAAAGGGAAATACCAAAGGTATTGCGGTGCCAAAAAAAACCCAACCCCAACTTTGTTTGATTATGCAAGTAGTTTGAGCATCAGCTCTGTAAATTACATCTAAAATTACTACTGCAAAGGTCTTGTGGGCCACCAAAGAAAACTGGTCATGATGACCATGAAAACTGGTGATGAGTCCAGGAACCTTGCATGCATGCTATTTGTGGGCCAGGGAACTGGAGCCTACTTGCACCACCAGTCCCATCACAGATGTGCTGCACGTTGTAGGAGCAGTCAGTCAGCAGCAGCAACAGCAGGAGTGTGATGGTGCCAGGTCTATGTGTGGACACCAACAGTCCTAGAGAAGTGGCAGCCATTCATCTGCCCCCAACATTGTTGAGAGTAAAAATACTTAATAAGTGTTGCATCTGCTGTCAGCTCTGGGTTTATTAGGTAGCGTGGTAACACGCAGAGATGATGGACTCCACAAATCCCTTGTTGGCTGAAACTGCTGCACTCTGCTGGAGTGAACCCTTGCAGTCCTACATGCACAAGTTAAAATGTCCTTACATTGTTCCCTTAACATCTCTATCTTGGTGCATGATACAAGCTGGTAAGAAATCTCTGCTTCTAACTTTTTTCATTCTTCTATTTGATACTTTTTTTTTTCTCCACATCTTAATTAATTCCTTCACTTACACTTCAGGAAAGACTTTTATAAAAAGACCAAAACTTTAGATCAAGATTAAAACTAGAAAAGAAGCTTTCCAAGTAAAACCTCTGCAGCAATTCTGAACACCTCAGGTCTATCCAGCTACATACTACTCAATCCAGAGCCAGTGCTGGACCTTCCAAAGGAAACTCAAGAATGGTTCGAAGAGACAAGTTTCACTAAACATCTGCTAAGACTAGGGGGACAAGTTACCTTTACCAGGACCTAGGGATTAATGAACAAGGAAGAACTGAGATGTTTTTACTTGGTCTGTCTCTTTAGCACTCCAGGAAGAATAGATGGATTAGTGACACCTCCTAGTCCAAAAAAATCCCCCCAAAAACCCGAGAATTTGATTATTCATTACTACTGGTTATTATATTTTGTGCTTTTTTTTCCTAATAAAGTAACTAAACATGCAACACTGTTGATATGAGAAACATCAGTGTTGCTAGATCAAGCCTCAGCACTAGTTGGCCCAAACTACAAAGGTAGCAAGTGTCAGAGCAGCTCAGCCAGTTGGGAAGTCTGATGTTAGACTTTCCTAATGTTGATTTATTTGCAGGAAAACCATCTGCTAGAAATGTTATTTTCTCTGAGAGGGCCCAAGGAAGTTCCTGCTGGTGTTTGCCACGGGTATCCATGGTGTTACCACCAGGCTCTCCTGTAATGCTCCAGCCAGCATCAAACACAAGGGCTTGGTATCCCCCAACCAGTGGGACATGCTGTCACTGTTGGGTCCATTCACCCACTGTGGAGGACTCAGTTCCTCCAAATGCACTGCCCGAAGCAGACATCTGGCTAGCCAGGCAGCAGGTGCCTCCTGAGCAACAGCTGCAGCAGAGATACTAGAAATTCTGAGAACTTCCTGACACCCAGCGAACTGGTGATGAACCCACCAGCCATGGAGGGGACTCTTGGAGGCAAAACTCCAGAACTTCAAATTTGTTCAAAAAACATCTATGTCACTTCCCTCCTTGCCCTCAAAGGAAGAGAGTTTAGTAACATCCTGAGGAGCAGGCAAACAAGTACACATGCTAAGCACCACGTCTTGCCTAGGAGGAGCCTCTGTATAGGGTTCAGATAGGAGCTTCGGTGTCTGATTCAGCACCAAATACAGTGGTGGCTTTGCTCAGGGTGTGGCAGGAAAAGAAATAAGAAACAAAGAGCAAAAACACATTTAAAACAGGTCTCTTGAGCTATCAGCCACATTCACTTCTGTTTTTTCTTCCTCCTTTTTCCCCCTCTCCCCTCTTACCACGTTGCAGTTGTGCTGAAAACTGATGGATGTCTTGAAGAAGGAATGAAAAGTCACTTTGAATTGATTTGCTCAAGGGCTGTGCCTGTTTAGCATATCAGTTTTCCTTCTCATGTTATGTAAGGTAGCATGAAAAGTAAGTTAGACTGAGAACACAGAGAAATGAAGACAAAAAAGGCCAAAATTTTCAAGCATATATGAATTTTGGGTTCTTGTTTCCTGGCAAACAGGACTCACTTTCATACATGTCAGACCTCAACACTTCTGGGTGACTTCTGCATGACCCAATAATGCACAGAAAATCAGCTCCAGCACAACCTGGCCGAGTCCAATGACTGAGCTTTATCATCAGTTAGCTTTGCTCCATGGTTAGTTTGCAGCATCTGAAGATCTATGCCCAGAAAATTAATGCCAGTGCCTGCTTTTCTTATTCAGAGAACATAATAATAATAATAATAATAATAATAATAATAATAATATCAACAACAATAATAATATAATGCATTTAATTGCATTTCTTTTGCTCCTATTTCACTCAGACAGGAATTTTGCACCCCACAATTCTTCAAGTCATAATAAAGGTGATGGGACTCCACAGACTCTGCAAGAGGAGGTCGCAGTCTTAAAAATAGATCTGCATTGAGGAAGTACCCTTGCAAATGAGGACCTAGCAGTGTTTGTTTGTAGTGAGTCTCCGTGACACCCGCTTTATAGTATTTCTCAAAGCAGGGAAGACTGACATGTCGAGTGAAGGCACAAACTTGCCATGTAATATGGCAAAAGCACAACCTCCTCTGTCCTTCAGATGTTGATAAGAGAAAGAGGAAAATCAGTGAAATTAAAATTCATCAAGAGTGCTTGTTGAAGTAGGCCAACTTTATGGCAAGTTTTCAGATGCAGGTATCAGCGGTGCCAACTGACCTAGACCAAGTTCACAGGTTCCCCAATGCACACCCAACAGGAAAGTGTGCTATTGTGAGGAAGGTGAAGGCACCAGGGCCTTCAGCCTGCACAGAGACTGGGAGGGTGTTACAGCAATTAGTTTGATGGCAGCAAAAGATTGAAAGCCACCACAGGATGTGAAAAGGGACCGTTTTGTGCAGGTTGTGTATCCAGGCAAAGAAATCTGCTGTTGTGCTCTGAATGGCACTTAAATTATCAAGGAAGATATGGGATCAAAAGCTGTCCTAAAATTTTATCCTATTCCTTTTCTTCAGGACCAATGCTATCAACAAATGAACCCAGGAAAATGATCAAAGCAGCTTTATAAAGATGGTATCCACCCATACCAGCTTCTGTCTTTGTAGCACCAAGAAATAGGTTTGACACATCTGCGTGGAATTCTTAGGAGAAAAGTGAACATAGAGGCTCTAGCTAGACCTCAAGTGATGCTTTGTTTTGTCTTTAAAAGAGATCAGCCCAAACAACACCTACATATACAGGATTAGGATACATTCTGTACAACTGCAGCATTTCAGGTTTCTAGTTAAGAACATGCATAAGCACTAACAGACTTCTCCAACATCAAAGACAGTTTTTAGCAGCTTTAACAGCTCATTAAATGGTTAGCAGCTCACACTGATTGAGCTGACACAGCACAGAGGCATGTAAAAAAAACAGTCAAGAAAAACAGGCAGGTTTCAGAATTGCTAGTCCTGAGCCTCAAAAAAATTCAGAAGACTCTGCCTATAACCCACTAAGCCCCAAATGGCTCAGTAGAAACCAGTAGAAACATGAGAAGACAGTAGTTTCCATCTCTGTAAATCTGTGGGATTGGCTAGCAGAGAACAAAGCTATCCTCACTGAAGCACTAGAGACCATGATGGGCACTCCAAGCTCATCACATATGATACTACATCCTAGGGCCTGGCCTGAGGGTCATCTAATTTATACCTGTCACTGCAAAGTAGCAATAACTTCTGGGACCAGAAAGTGAACAGAGACATCCAAACCACAGCTACGTACAAGTATTTTAATTAAACTAGCTCCACACTGGGGTTGTTCATGGTGGTGGTGCCACCCAAACATCAGAAAAAACAAGATGTGTCCCTCACAATTTCAGATTCTGGTTCCTGCCCCACTCCAGGTTGGGAGGAACATGCCCAAGCCCCATGGTCTGATGCAGACACCTCTGCTGCCCTGGCAACCCCAGACCTGGTGAGAGGGGCTGCCAAGAGGCCACAAACCCATGCTCAGTCAGATGATTGAATATCTCTTCCGAGCTAGGGTGTCTCTTTGTATGAAAGCAAAAGGAAGTTTCTACAACAAATACTGCCAAAAAGGCAAAGTTTGGGTTGGGGTTTTTTTTGTAATTCAATAATAGTGTGCAGCAGGAGTTTTAAAATATGGAGTGCTTCAGCTGTTCACTCTATTTGGAAAAGAAAATGAACAAATGCATGTTCCAGATGTAATTGGATTGAGAGGTAAAGTGAACAAGAGATGCCGCTTTTAAATGAATTTCCTTTGGACACAAAGAAGTACGTTGCAGGGAAGGGAGAAAATAAAGAAAAATAACTCTGAGAATTCAAACTACTTTACCAAATCTCACAGCTCTGTGGAAAATGCATTTCAAATGACTCTAAGACATTGCAGCAGAAACATAAAACCCACTACAAATCCAGCCCAGCAAGAGAACATGTTCTTTTTATACAATTTCCCTGTCTGTGCTGATTTCTGAATGCAGGCAGGACAGCTTTTTCTTCTTTTTTCTCCACAAAGTATACAAAATTTGGAATGTAGGCTTACAACACTAAGCTAAAAATCTGCCTCCAATTAGTATGCACAATTTCAAAATGAGCTTCAAGCCCCATGCGATATCTCTCAACTCTGACCCATATTTCCAAAAGAAAACAAGTTGCTTCTTACGATAAGCCTATCAGTTACAAACATGAGTAGGTGTCACAAAGTTTGCCACAGACTACACTTTACTGGGAAAACAAATCTTCACTGTAGAACAAATCTTACTAATTCCAGCTGTCCTTTATGAAAAGCGCTATTTTGTGCTATTCAAACATCTTCCTAAATTGTTATTTCCTCGTAAGGCTCGGAGGTCAGAGAGCAGTGCTTGCCTACCAACAGCAGTGCAGATCTATCATTCCTCAGAGAAACTTCAAGTGAGATGGGGACCTAGGACACACAGCTCCTTTTTTTCTGGCTAACTCTGAAGCAGGGGAGAAATCAGTCCAGATCTACACAGCCTCATGCAAGAAACATGCTACCACGACATCTTCATTGAACCGGGCCATGAGGAACAGCATCAAGAGTGCCCACAGACAAACCATGGATGAGTTTTGTACAATGTCCTTTATCCCACCCTGTGTCCTATTCCAAGTCACATCAGCGATGAATAGTAGAGTGCTACCCAAGGTTTTTCACACCCAGCAGGGCAAGAGACCTTTTGATCTCTCCAGTGATATCAAGCATGAGCTAGACATGTACCCTTACCACTCACTAACTCTTACAGTATCCACTGCTACGAATCACCTCACTCGTGGCCACCAGCAGGACAGACAGTTAATCAAACAGGGCTGAACTGCATCTGACAAAGGCAAACGCTGGGAAACATGAACTAACCTTATTTCCCAGTCAGTGCAACCAGCCTTTTCTACCTTTTTGGGACAACTAGTTAGTAACGGCAGGGATAAGAGACGTGGTTAATGGTTTAGGATACTGGAGGTCAGATATAGTTGTTTCTTGCACAGGATTTGCTAGATTCTGAATGCTAATTTTAACTTTAAAACTTTATTTCACATCTGTACCCTCTCCGCTGTTGCACATTTGCTTTCAAATTCACAAATACCAACAGAAACAAAACAATTTGTAATTGATGGAACCCTACTGAACACATACAAAACACGTGCAGTTATGATTATTTTTAAAATCTTTAGCAACAGCATTCCTAAACTGCATTAAGATGAATTTAAGGCTCCTTACCTATAGCACCACAGACGTCGTTTCATCTCAAACTGCCATCAACCAGCAACAGTTTTAGTATTTCAAAAAACGGAAAACATCTAGGTCACGTGTCTATAGACAGCATTGGGGTTAAGCTCATAAAGGCAGAAAGAAAGCAGGAAAAAAAAAGTAAAATAAAACCACTTCCTGCAAAAGCAGGAGCTAAGCATCTCACCAATGAGTTACACCCAGGTTTAGTGCAAAATTCTTCTAGATTGGACAAAAAAAGCCAAATTTTAAAGTATGGAAGCAAGTAAAATTGCAACAAACAGGAAGGGTTAGTTTTTGCAGAAGGTAAACATGAGATTTAAAAGGAAATGCTGAAAGGAATTACAATTCTAAGCCTCAAGACAACTTCCCTTTTCTTACCTTCAATGAAACCCTTTGAGAACTGAAATAAATAGCTTGTAACAAATCTGCTTTGCTATTTTGAAATGTGGCTTTAGCAAACGTGACACTAGCTTCGGATTTATAAAATAGCAAATTCTAGCTAAACAGAGAGTTTGCTAATCAAAAAAAAATATAAAAAATTGCTTATGTTCTTGCCTGGTGAAGGTTGCATGATAAACACTTCTGTTTCTTTGATTTTCTGTTTTAACACTTCTCCATGAAGCAGCCCATGGAGAAGCACAGGCGCTCACAGCTGCTGCCCCACTTCACTTCCCACAGCATCTCGCACCATAACGGTCCCACTCAGGCAAGGGCAACCCAGAGAACCAATGGGTTCAGACACAGCTCTGCCCCTCCACAGCTCTAGAAGAGCCCATTTCATGGACCTTCATCAGCATCTTCCACCATGGCCTTTTTCCAGCAACAGTAGTATTTCTAGCTTGACTTACAAAATTAGGGTTCAAATCCCCAGAGCAGCTGGGTTTCCCTTGCAGAGCAGTGTGGTTGTGCTGTGTGTGTGAGGACCACCATGGTGCTTGGTCAGGCTGCAGAGCCTTCTGTTGATGCTTTGGCAGAATAGGTGGATTTTTTTTGTTGTCATTTCCCACAATCAAAGAAAGAGCTGCCATACAACTTGAGAAAACTCAAGGTCATCCTAAAGTTTAAGGATTTGCCCCAACAACGCAGAAAAATGAACCCCATTGACCACAGTTGCCAGCGAAGCTCCTCAAGATGTGCTCTGCCTGGGCAGCAAGCAATTAATTGAGGACCCTAAAGGAGGACTCTGCAGAATATCCCATGGAGAAATGGCACAGATAATTAGGAAACATGGACCTGGGCTGAGACTGCAGTCAAATTTTGGAAGACCCAGAAAAGGATTGTGACAAACTTTACAAAGCTGCAAAGAAAACTGATTTGCAGTGAGATCATTTGCTACTGCAAGGAAGAAAAGGGAGAAAAAAAAAAAGTTGCTAGAAAGTTCCTGTAAGGAACAGCTTTAGTACATCATGCACTTATCAAAGTGCCTGAGAAGCAAGACCTTCAGGGACACAAGAAAAATACCAGCAAGAAAAAGAGGTAAAACAGTGTTGCCAAAGAGATGGCAAAGCCATTCGGCTACAGAGTGACCCTTACATTATTATTATTGATTTTTTAATAACTCCTCCAAGCTCTGTTTCATGGCCAAAGATCCAATTATGCTAAAGGCCACACAAAGTCAGAACCAAGACTGTCCCTGTGCCCCAACACTTGCTATGTATGTCAAGAGGTAACACACACATACAGCCTGGAGAGGGAGTTGCACAGCACCAAAGCTGGACGTCACCATTCTAAACCAAAATCCCATTTCTTCTGCAGGCACTGCGTTTTGGGGGATGTTTTTTAAAGGTGGGATTTTGGAACAAAAAAGCAGGTGCTGATACAAATGATGATGGGTCATTTCTCCCAGGTGTGAGGAGGTGCAAAAACAGCATCATGCTGTCCTGCAAACCAACAGCTGTTAGTGGTTGAAGAACCTGTGGCAGCACTAGTTAATTGCTAGCTCGTTTCAAAACACTGTGTGTTTTAATTTTGTCATAAGGAATAAATTTTAGAGAACCACTAATTGAAAAGATCTATTGCAGCCAGGTAGATCTTAAGATTTTCCTCAGATAAAACCATCTAAAGCACTTTTACAATTAGAAAATGTTTGCAAACTGTGTGGCCAAGAGCTTCATCACTAAAATACAAAGAGAACATCAGCAAACCTGTAAAATACTCCAGTAAAACTTGTCTGTTACCTTGTCCAAAACCTAGATTACTGGGGACATGACATTTTTCATGAAAATGTCTTTCACTGCGCACCTAACATTTCAAGTCAAGTTGCATACTCTGCCTGATTTCCTTTGCATCCATTTGACAGTATGTCAGCAGTGACAAAATTCTATAAAAGGGTGGCAGCTTTGCATACTGCTCAAACTTATGCAGCACCAGCTTCCTGTGTGATCTCTGGAAGGCTGAAAATACTTCAGATGTGCAAGAAAAACAGTTTAGTGAAATCTAAGAGCTCATTTAATCAAAGTACAACTAAACAGAAAACAGGAACTGCACAGACATTACCTGGAACAGGGTGCTGCTCAACAGGTAGGTCTTTGTGTTCTTGCTGTGCAAGTTAGAGATGAAGCACTGTTTCTGAAGCTCAGATTTCTTGTCCTTCTTTCAGTGACTGGCAGCGTCATTGCTTCAGGACATGTGATCAGGTTGGGGAACATCCAGATTTCCATAACTCATAACTGAGGCCACAGAGCATTGAGGCTAAACCAGTGGTTTTAAACATCACTCCTGAGGATTTTGCAGCTGTTACCAACTCTGTTATAATGAATTCAAGAAGTATCAGAAGTTTCATCAGGTGCTTGAACAAGGATTCTAAGACTTGTTCTGGAGCAGTTGTCTCCCAAGGAGGACAAAAAACTCGACTTTTTTTCTTTTTGCTTACTTTAGCCTTTACTCTGTCAAGATGACTGACAGGCAGCCCATAGCCTGGCTCGTACAGCAGACACCCAGTGCCAAGCCTAGTTCAGTGGGTAAATCAAGCCATAACAGACAATACAAACCTGGACAGCATGCAGGCACAAGCCTGGAAGAACAACTGTGCATGCAATGTCTGGTTCCAAAAGAAAATTTTTTATTAATGAAAATGGATAAAGTTCCAAAACTTTACAATTCACTGAGAAAAACCCGATGAAACTGGTAGGCTATGTGACAATGAAGAGCTAACATATTGTTTCCCACATTCTTTACCAGAGAAACTATATTTTTCATATTTGTAGCATGTTTTTAAGCATTTAAATTAAAAGGGAGAACAAAGAAGTATGTCTGCATGGACAGTAATTCCTGCTTTTGCTCCCAGCAACTGTTTGCTCAGACAACTATGTCCAGTCAGTAGTCGTCACTTTATTTGCTATAAGGGCTTTGACTATCTAATCCCAGGAAAAACATTTCTAGGACCACGTTTTTATATATTGAGAAGGACATGTAACAGCTTCAGTAGTTTATAATCCACGTTAACAGCAGTCTCTAATATCACCTGCTTGGGCAATAAATGCTTATTATGTAGGAGCTTGCATGTAAATGTTGATGTAAATTTACAGTAATGGTTGAATTCATACAACCCTCTCAACCATAACGTGTTCCAAATATTTTGGTATCATCTTTCAGGGCCTTTTGCTCTAAGTTGATTTTTCTCTTAAATAATCCCTTTGACTTACCTCAGTCTTAAAAGCACAGAAGACTTTAATTTTATTTTTTAAATTGACACAGGTGGTAGAAAACAGATCTGTAGATCTTCTCCTGCACTTTAATGTTGGCTGTATGGAAAAAAAACATATGTCCTCAGACTTGAGGTCTAATACCCACAACATTCAAATTTCAGGAGACAAACAGTCTTGCATTAAAACATCTCTTAACAGCTGAGCTGCTGAAGTTTTGATAACAGCTATACTTTTCAAAACAGTGAAGAAGTTTGGGATAGATTTCTCTGGACACTTCCTAGTAGAGATCGAATTGCCTTAGAATAAGGTTTGGATTTAGAAATATTCATAGGTAAGAAAAGAATGTGTTTCCACACTCATTATTTTTCAAGTTTACTTAATGCCATTTTTCACTGTTAAAAAAATAATAATAATTAGGATACTAACGTTAATGAGTACGAAAGTTTTACCTACATCCAAGCTGGTCCCTTTCTCTTTCTTTCCCAGGTGTTTTAGTGATCTTGACACTTGAAGGCCAGCTTTGCCTAGGGCTATTTTTAACAACTTAGCAAAGTCACTCCAACCCATTGTATAGCTACACTGCACTAAAAAAGAGACAAAACCACAGCATATGTTGATGCATTATGTAAAGACTTTCCTTGACAGGATTTAGTTACATGCAAGCTTTAAATGCAGTGTAAATGCATTTTCTGGAGTGTTAGGCCTCCGAGTGCTAAAAGTGCTACAATACCAAACTGCCAAAAAGGTGGTTTTACATCACACAATAACGGACCTTAAAGAGACAAATGAGTCAACGCGCTTTGCCTGACAATATCTTAATCTGTGCACCCATCATCAAGTCAAGAGTTACAAACTGGTGCTAGCAAAAGCCTCTTCAAAGCCCTTCTCTTCTGCCTGGTGTTCACCACTGGCTTCAGGTGTGACCCGGACTCTCCATGCCAATAGTTTGTTGACTGGAGATGGTCCAAAGACTGTCAATGTTTTTTTCACAGCAGCAGTATGAAATGGGTTGTCCTTGATACATAAAAATGATGCTCCAGCCAGTGTTGGTTCTACCTCTATTAAAAAAGCTTCAGCTACATGGTGAGTAACAGCAGGGAAAAGTACCGAGCACTGTAAAATCCTACGCTGTGGATGAATGCAGAAGAAAGCTGAGATGTTCTGGGATACTCTCTTCTTTTCTCTCTTCACCCTTTAAGGAAGAGGCAGCTCACTGCTACCATATCAAGTCCTATTATCATAAAAATATAAACGTAAGCATACAGCAGTGCAAGGCACTTACAAAAATAATGTGACCCCCATCAAACTTAAAGGGAAATAAGGCTGAAGACATTGCTTGTCTTTTCATAATACAGCCTTTAACCGTGCGGCAGGCTCTGCCCTTGCTCTGCTCCCTCCCACACAGCCAGCAGCAGCAGTTGTGGCAGAAGTTGTCAATAAAAACAAGAGAAAGTCAGATGCAGAAAGTAAAACTCTTCTGCAGATTGATGATTGTCATTGCACGTGTCCAGAAGCTTTCAGAGGTGACTATGTTGCCTGAAATGGACCGGGAAACAAAAAAATAAATCAGTTTATCAAAGACTTGAAGCAGTTAGTTGAATTAAATAATTCAGTACGTCAGTTCCAATCTCTTCCTATTATTTGATTTGCCCCCGTAACACAAGGATACTTCTAGTTTTTGTACGTGGCTGTACTCTGTTACCCTTCTCCCCAGCTTCCTCCTTCTGACAGGCAGTCACTACTGTACTTTCTCATACGATCTGGGAGATGTCAGCAAAGCTTACTGGTTATTGGGGAAAGGGAATATCCAGATTTGGGGGATGGGAAGGGAGAGTAAAAAGAAATTCTCCATCAGTACAAGTAATAGTCACCAGATTTCATATTGGGTTTCATATGGTGGCTGTTTGCACTTCTTGGAAGACTTCTTCACAGCAGCCACCTACAGAAGATAAGGAAATCTCTACTCAGACCACTCTGGCACGTCCACACAAAGACATTTAATTTCAGCTTGCTTCAAGCAGACAAAAAATAGAAAACTGGCAGCCTTCGCTCGACAGCTTTTGAGATTGTTCCAGTTTTTCGGTTCCTTCTAAACTCAGCAGTGTGTGGTCTCTGAAGTCATATACTTCCTTTTCCCTTGTTTCTCAAGACCACTCTGTCCTCCCCTTTCCTCCAATTCACCCTTGCAATCTTGCTTTTCTGAGCCCCTTATTCTACCTCTGCCAAACTTAATGGGGACACAGCACTGCCATATTCTGATGCTGTCATTACCTGTGTGGGTTATCACAGAGGAATCACCTTTGCACTATGATAACAAGTCCCTAGTGAGAGTTTACATCACCTCCACTCTTGCCTGATGTGGGGGTGCATCTAGCAAAAATATTACAAAAATATTCTTATCAGCTGGAATTACACCTTCTGAGCTGTGAAAAGCATTCATCCAGATCCATTATTTCTATTAGTCCAGATGGACTCTGCAGTAGGAGAGAATGCATCATTAGCAAGCAGTTCAAAAGGCAAGTGGTATTTAGGGTTAGGGAATGTTTTTAGGGTTTTTTTGTATTCTGGATGTAGAAAAGAGGGAGTTTAAGATGTTAGGTGTGGCACTGTGGGTAGCAGCCCCCACTCCTTGGCCTTGCACTTGGATGGGAGTCTCAGCAGCACCACCAGCACCACATCTCTGCTGTGGCCTCTGTGCATTTATAAGGACTCTAAATTAGAGTCCCTTTAGTCCACCCGCCCACCTGTGTTCTATCAGTTCACTTCTCTTTCAGGATTATCCTGTCCCTTCTACTTCTTCTGAGCAAACAAGTGTTGAATGTTAGGCCTGTCATGGGGGGTGAAACACTCTCCACAAGACTTTTTTTAATCCTGGTTTATTCTACCCTTGGAACAGGGTCTGCAAACCCATCTTGCACCCATTAGTCATTTCTTCATGGTGCCAAAAGTTCTTTTTCATAACCTTTTGCAGCAACAGCGTGATGGAGGCATCAGCCTTTCTCCCCTCATGCACAAGTTTAAAAATCAAAAATAGGACCTTAATGCAAAAAATTTAAGCATTATAACTCCACAGTGTATGTTATTATGATATACTGAATGCAAAGCAGCTGTTCTTAACAGATTTGGCATATAACAGGGGTAACGTAATTTTACACAAATCATTATGTTCATTATATTAAATTAATAGATTAAAATTAGTCAGTGCTGTTTTTCAAGACCCATAGATCCCTTCATCCTTGTATTCTAAGGGTGAGGGTTTTTGTCTCCTCAATAATCTGTGCAGAGAGGACATAAAATGCCCAGATCGGCATGAGCATAAGCCCTAAAATTCACAGCTGTTGAGCCTCTTCCAATATAGGCATCTGAAGGAAAGGTACTTAAGGGAAATAGAAAATGACATCATTTTTTTCCTCATCTTTTGAAGAGTGAATTTTTATTTTTTCTTCTTCCCATCATACAGGAAAATATTCTGGACTAATTTTTCCTACTAACGGCTTTAAAGTCAAAAATTCATCAAACATCTTGTCCTCAGAGACAATGTCATCCAAGTTCAAAGGATCTATAGCCCTGCAAAACTGATGTCTTATTTCAGAGCTAATGCCTTTGTTTTCATTGAATGTTTGATTTCATCAAATTAAACCACTTCTTATACTTCTATAAATGTGAAAAAGTAGGACTGAACCAAACCTCTTGATTCTCTGAAGAAAAACACACATATCACAGAATCACAGAATCACAGAATTGTAGGGGTTGGAAGGGACCTCGAGAGATCATCGGGTCCAACCCCCCTGCCAAAGCAGGCTCCCTAGCTCATATTGCTCAGATAGGCGTCCAGGCGGGTCTTGAATATCTCCAGTGAAGGAGACTCCACCGCCTCCCTGGGCAGCCTATTCCACACTTATAGATGTACATATGTATCATATACATTCAGTTGGCATGTTTTTCTGTCTAATATTTTTCCAGGATAGATTTACTGTAGATTACGGATATTTTTCAGATGGTTTTTTTTGAAGAGCCTTTGAATTGAAAATGGTAGTCTTTCAAGGCATTTGTTTTAATGAACATCATTATAATTAAGAGCATGCTTTTCATAACTAAATATAAAAAGAATTTTTTTCCAGTGAAGTCTGGGTCTGATTACTGATGGAGGAACTTCAAGATCTTTTTTTTGCTAAGCATTTCAATATTCATTCAGAAAAATGTCAAGATAACAGACTTTAGCATGCAATTTTGGTGATTCATACTTTTTCTGGTATTTTATCACTTCAGTTTTAATACCCAGTTAAGGCAAGAAAGTTTGAATAAAATAAGAATACTAATGGAAATGAAGCAGTCATATGCTACATCCATACCTCCCGAAACTTTAGAATCTTCAAAAAAATTGTCCCATAACATTATCCTTCATCCATATCCGATTCAAAGCCATATCCTGATAAACACATCCTTCATCGATATCTGATACAGAGCAATACTATTTGACCTATTAGTTAAATTTGAGAAGTTGGGAGCAATTTCTTGCCAAAATTCAGTCTATTGCCACCCCTGCTTTGGTCCAGAAGGAGTTTACCTTATCTAAATTCAGCAGATAAAACTTAGGTAAAGTGGTTAATAAATTCATTAAAATTAACCTGCCACTGAACTATGTTCAAACTAGACGCCATAAATAATGATAACAAATGGGATTTTCACATCAATTTAAGAGTCAATTTTCATTACTTTTTAGTATGCCACTATACATTTTCTTAATAAGTCATTTTTGCCAACTGCATATGAACCAGGATACGACCTAGGAGAGGAGGAAGCGTTATCAACCATTAGATTCCAGAAACCTTTCAGAGGCTATTAAGTGAATTCAAAAGCAGGTGAATCTGGACTTCCACTCACAGACAATTTTGCTAAGGAGACCTTCACCTTCACCACACTTTGCTGTAGGAAGCAACAGTATAGAAAAGCCTAGGCGCATCCCTAGAAAGAAATGTCCACACATTCAACAGTTACCTGTTCACGAGGTGTTATTCTGTTTAAGAAGGTAGGAATGACACAATCTGTTGCCTCTTGACCTCAGTGGTTTAAATTTGGTATAGCACACCAGAGCATTTAAGCACTTTGCATAAAGTTTCAGCTAAGGCATTAAAACTGCATCTACACCCTATCTGAAATATGAATATTTTAGAAAGCTTCCTTTACCTCACAGGTGGAAATTTGAATAAAACACTCATTAAAAACACAGTGTCAATATGCATGAGGTATGTCAGACATACCTCCCTGCTAAAATAAATAATATATTACATGCCAGTAATTACAGCATTCATTTTAATAGCTCCCGGTTCCCAATATCTTATGCTCAAGTATCAGTGTGAATCTGCAGATATCCTGGACGGTAAACCGAGGCACCAAGAAAATTTGCAAAGTAGCAAAGCTGCAAATTGGACCCACAAGGCTCGATTCATACTCTATTACCACAAACATGACAACATCTATCCCTCTAAATGCAGTCTCTCCAGCAGCAGGGAACTTGCTCTGTGTTGCAATAGGTGAGACCATGAGCTAGGCTGGAATCCATATGGGTATCTACTCAATCTATACTCTACTGAGCAGGTGGCATCCCAGGAGGAGTAACTCCTTTCAAGCAGCAATGATATCTCTTGTGCTTAGATCCTTTCTTTCATGCAGAATGTACTTTGTTATGAAGAAAGAATTGGAGAAGTTTTCCTATGTATATGTTTGTATTTCTACCCGGCATTGTGGTGATAAGACTGCCATTTGCTTTTATTTCAAATGAAGGGCTTTCAGTGCTGCTTGCCCCCATGCTTATTTCAGAAGCTGGCATAAATCTTGCCTCCACATGGGAGTCATTCTGAACATATTAAATAACGATTTTTCTATGTCTCTCCCACTTTGATGCATCTTCCTGGGAGAAAGATCTATCCTGGATATAGAGCTTGGTCCTGTTGTAGAAATTTTGACGATCTCTTCAAAATCCTTCAATAAAATGTAAGTTTAAAAAAATACATATTTTTTTAAAACAAAAGAACTTCGGCACTTAGTTGAAAAGAGGCCCTGTCATCCCCTCCCCAAATTATAATGTAGCAACTTTTGAATGCATACTTTAAATTCACAGTTCGTTCCTTACTTTTAAAGCTAATTTTTTTTATCATTTGATTAATTGCTTAAAACTGTACACAAAGATAAAGGGAACTTTGAAATT
This sequence comes from Porphyrio hochstetteri, assembly GCA_020800305.1. Classification (NCBI taxonomy): domain Eukaryota; kingdom Metazoa; phylum Chordata; class Aves; order Gruiformes; family Rallidae; genus Porphyrio; species Porphyrio hochstetteri. The sequence goes on along the minus strand of CM036910.1, from coordinate 38,857,559 downwards.
CATACCTTGGAGTATTAACATGTACTCAGGACTAGATGTAAATGTCAGAGAGAAAAAAGATCTAATGAACTCTTTATTGGTGAAATACAGTATTGCAGCTGCCTAGAATTTTAAATGCTTTGTAGCTAGCTCTCAAGCAAAGTAACTACAGAAGTTTACTTACAGCATGGACTCTCATTCAGCAGTTCTAATGCCTTCTTCCAGGCTGTATGGAAGCCACTTGTTTTGCTCGAAGTTGTAGCTCCTTCATTTTATTGAAGTTTAGTGGATCTTCTTGATCTTAGCAAAATATCCAGGGGAAAAAAAAAGAAAGAAGAGGAAAAAAAAAAAAATTACAACTGCTAAAGTATTTTTCTGTCTAGAAAATTGCACCACCATAAGTTTTCCTTTTCCCTGATGTCTTCTCTGCCATAATAATGGCTTCAGGATTTAAATCCTTTGCTGCTATTGTGACTTCAAAGCCTTAAAACTGCAATTGAATGAAGTAGTTCATCTGTCATTATTCAAATATGAAGCAATTATGATGAAATAAAGATAGAATTCCATTGAGAAATACCCCAATCAATTCTCACTTATATTTAACTAGAAACATAAAATGATGCTTAGAAGAGTAAGTTTAGGTAATAAAAACCTGGAATATAAAAAATATGAGTTACTGATCTATAACTTATTCATTTCTGAATAAGCTTTCTAAGTATATTTCACCAATATTGACAAAAGTTTAAACTTACAATGAAAAACTGTCTCAGCCAGTCATAGAGAGACTAGCTTTTCAGAAACTTATGTTCATCAGTTTGGGTGTCCAGAGGTTTAGATGGGAACCTGCCGAGGTTTTTAACAGATCCTGAGCATGTCAGGTCCCTCCAACATACCTTAGATCTTGAGATGTTAGTTGCATCTGGCATGAGTGGGTTTTATAAGTGAGTATATGAAATATCACACTTACGAAGACATCTTCATTGTCTTGCTGCCAGGGCTTTGATATCTACACATCCTGTAAAGCTCTTCTGTGGGTTCAGCCCTAGATGCTTCTTCTCACCTTTCTGAACAAAACCAAGGGCCATCCCTACACTGGGGCTTGAATTTGACAGGGAATTCCTACCTGTACCCGGTTTTCCTGTTGGAACAGTTAATTATTTTAATTAATTATCTTCCATTCTTTCTTTTTCTAGAATTTGACATATTACAGGGCCAGATTAGGTTGGGCTTTTCTTTCCTTACTTTCACTTTTCATCTTTCTTAATCTACCCTCATATACTACTCTACAAGGTGGATTCTTCAGTTGTCAGACCAAGGGCTCCCAAAGTTTTCCATCTTAAGCTCTTCAAATGGGTCATGTCTTTCCCATTCTCAACCATGCAATAAGCTCACATGGTAAAATAACTATATGTCATATGGTTTTCCTCATTCTTGGTGTACTGTTCCTTTGGAAAAAAAAAAAATATCCTTTTCTGTTTATGGAAGACAACTTTACCTTCTCTCTAGTTTTCCCATTGCAAAACAGGATTAAAAAAAAATGCTCAAATGGATCCTATAGTATTTTCCCCTCACGTTTTCAACAGTTACTGTGAGTTTGAGAGATCTGTACAGTATTAAACTGTGTGGAGAAAGATCACGTACAACCAGGGATCTACACATTCACATTTATCTTCCTTCACTTTATAGGCATTTTGTCATTCTACCTGGATATAAATTTGCTGTCATCTGCAGACAATGACATCCTGCATTTTTAATTTAAAAAAATGTAATTTCTTCAGACAATCCAAGAACTAAATGTTATCACAATTAAAAAGCAGTAGTACTTAACACTGAATGTTAAATCAGAGATGTAACTAGCAAAAAGCATTCGGGGTATACACAATTAATTATTTCATGCATAATTATTCTTTATATTACTCTAACCGTAATAACTTTATATAACTTCAATAATTTGAAAAAGCAGACTGTAATAATTATTTATTTTCACAGAAGCTCTTTTGCTTGATATTCTGTCACTAAATAATATGTAAAATACTGACACCTAATGTTAACTTTCAGTATTATTCATTTTGCAAAACTTTTACAAGTAAGGAAAGCCCATGTGAAACTGGTGCTTATGCTATAGTTTTATTTCAGTAAAGTGCAATATAGCCTTCCCTTGCTTTTTGGAAACAATTTTCTGAATGTATATGTATGCCTATAAAAGCAAGGAGCTTCAGTGTTTATCTTCACAGCTCAAAGGTGAAAGAAAGTAATTCAGAAAGGTTGAAATAGGTGAGTTTTGACTCACCGAATTTAGTCAAATCCATCAAATGGAACACAAACACTTGTTTATAGAATCAAAAATTGCACCTGTAGCTTGAATTATTAGTAGAAGACAAAACATCAGTAAAAATTTATTAATAATCTATTATCTTTCAAAACCTGGACTGTCTAAATTCAGTACTTTAGTTACCCTATAGGCTTCACTTTCCTCAGAGACACAATGAATTGTTTTCACAGCTCCTGAATTTAATGTAGGTGCCAAACTGTGACCTCAAAATCCACCATTTATCTCCCTGTGGTTCCCATGAGAGCTAGCCCAAACTTGATGTATAGGTGCTATTTAGAAAGAGATTCTGAGGTTCTTACTCTTGCTGGGTTTGTCTCACAACCAAGGTTCAGCTGATATCAAAATAAGGTGTATTGTACTATGACCTAGTGTCATATCTTGATTTATATTAAGCTTGCCTAACTTTATAGGGAAACCATCAGTGAATGTTAGAGCTGTACAGCAGCACAAGTGCCTCGAAGGTACTGGCAGTGAATTCAAACCCTTTTCAACACTGCAGACCATCACACAGCTTTATATTCTGGGCTTTTTCTATCAACAGTCACTTCATGGAAAATGGTCCTTCTCTAAGATCGTGTCACTTGACAAATGAAAGTAGCTGTCCTGCAGATGCAAGTAAAAAAAAACAAAACCACAGGCACTGCAATAGAGATACCTGGTCTGCTGTACAATTATTCAGCCCCTGCTGAATTAAAAAGCAATGACGTCAGTGTAATCAAAACCTCTTGAGTGAGACAGAGCTTTCAAACTGATTAAGACTCTGGTGCTATTCTTTCTAACAATATTCTAGTTAAAGAAGCTGCTCTTACCCTTCACAGGTGCTAAAAATAATAACAAATGCTTTACTTGCAGTTCTTTCAGCTTTCCCCTACATATTGCTTTTACTGCAGCAAGGACTTCAAAACTACCCATCTTCAGGGAATTTTAGAGCACAGGTAGACACTGTGAAGGCCTTTGGGTTTCTCAGAGCAGCAGGAGATGCTCAAAGAGTGTGAAAATTCAGACCAGCAAAAAAGCCTTTGAGCCAAAATGGAGGAGGCCTCACTTTGTCCCTTTCTCGCCCTTGAGGTAGAATAAAAAGAAGTGCTACCAGAAGTAATTTTCTACGTGTTTCATACCAAAAATCTGACACATTGGGTATCATATCTGAGAGAAAGTTTTAGCTGATCATTGAAAAAGGATATATGCTGAACAGCTACAGAATTAGGCTCTTAGTTGCCATTTAGGCCAAGGTGTTATTTATGTCTTAACTTCAGGTGAAGTGTTGTTTAAACCTAAGCAGTTTTTCTTCATTGCTTTTAGCTATCTGGGGCAAATCTCTAAAAATTTGGGCCCCACTATAAGTTAACAATGAAATATTTTGCTGCTGCTTTAACAGTTCAGAGTTCATTTAGCCTGATCCAAACTAAGCCGTGTTAAAACTGCAGCAAATGCTCACACAGCCCCTTGACACTGGCTCACACAAATTTAAAATTGTTCCCAGCTTTCTCAAGCATATCACCTCCAAGGTGACTACCTCAAAAGATAAACAGTAACCTTTTTGTTTTAGCCCACTGTATCACACCAGAGAAGGTATCTGCAATGTAAATCCATTCTTCAATTAAACTGTTAATGAAACTAGAATTTCAAAATGCTGGGCCCTTTGAAAGATTCAGTATGCAGCAGTTAACAGGTTTTAAACAGCTAATTGTTCAACTTTTACTTTTGAAGTACACTATGTATTTTAAATAGAACTAATAAATTTTAAAAGTAAATTGGACTGTATCTTTTAACTGTTGGTGATTTGTCGACTTTCTACTTTTTATTATGCTTCATTTTTATAATAAAGAAGGGATTTTTTTTTTCATTCCTGTTCTAGTTGATAGCAGTTCTTCCATGCTTCTCAGAGCTAATGTAATAAAACTACATAAAATGTTTAAGAAAAGCCCCATTAAAACATACAAAGCATATTAATTCATGAAGTCAAAGTCAAAGCAGAGTGGAAATATGAGCTTTAATAAAACTACGTCCGTTGTAAATAACTATTCAAGCACAGTCTTTTTTTTGCAAATTGCATGGGATATAGCTCAGTCTACTCGAAGCAAAGAATCGCTCAGCGGGATAAATGCATCTTAGTCAGAAATAGATTAAAAGATACAGCTGAGCCATCAATAAGAACCAGATAGCACAGTATTGTTTGCTGTTTGTTTTGAAGACGTAATTGCAGATCCCAGTATTTCAATAAATCTGTGCACATCATGGAAAGAATTGTAGAGAGGAACTGGGGCAATGCGAAGGGCATTTGGTTCTCTCATGTCACACTGCAAAACAGAAAAGGAACGCTTGGTAAATTCAGGTCACTTCAGATTTACCTCAGATTACATTTTAAAATGGCCTCTTGCTCTACAAGGAAGAATGACTAGACCAACAAGGAGACACATGTAAAAACTTTGAGGGCCTCAATAAACTACTGTAAGAAGCATTACCGTGAAGAACAGAGCAAGAAGAGTAGTGGGTTGCCTAAAAAAAAAAGGATGCAAGGGGCTCAGGATGGGCAGGACTCTAGCAGTGCCACTGAGGGGTTCCAAACCAGCTACATATCTCCACAATTCACCTTACTGCCAATAGCAATGCACAGCCCAAGAGGCACATAGGTGACAACAAAGCCACTAGAGGACAGAAACACGCCAGTATGACAGAGTGCCTTGTACTACAGGTACAAGTAATGTTGGAGGGCTGGCAGTACTTTTCTTCCTGCCTCTTGTGAATTTGAACATTCCACTGAATAGAATAATCTCTCATATTTGAAGCACATTACAGTATCACTAAAGACAAGCCAACAGGCCTCGTGCCCTCTTAAAAGCAGCAGTTCCTGGAATTCCCTGGCAGCACCAAAACAGCAGCATATTTAGCCTAGAAGAGTTGCCCTTTGGGGACACAAGTCACCAGCAGAAATAAAACTTATATGTCATTTATATGGCATTATGCTATCAGCCTCACCTCCCAGCACTTCTAAATCACGAGACGGAGAGACTTAACTTTAACTTTTATTCTTTTTGAGCAGTGCTCACTAATAGCTGTGCCTTTACATGGCACTGCCATTCACTGGCCTCTTTCTCTGAGTCCTGTAACACCTCTCTAAAGAAATGACACCTTTTTTAATTTTACCACCCCAATACCTCACAACGAGCAAGGGTTTGGCCATTTAAAGATCAGGAATGGGATTGGTGGAGGTTCAGAGCTCCTTGACATTGCTGGGTGGTGGGTATACAAGCTGTGATGGTGAGCACTGCTGACTGCCAGCACCCCAGGGTGCCAGGAACCTCCTCTTTGTGGTCTCTGGCCTCATGCCTGGACCCATGCCAGGCAACCTGGACAACCACACTGAACAGGAAACGCCTGTGCAGGCATTATATTGCACTGAAAGGCTCCAACACACTCGCATGTGTGGTTTTCCAGTAATTTGTTGTGTTTAGGGGTTTTTTTCTGCCTGCCTTTCCTGTTCAGATCATCGGCTTCAAATCCATAATGCCTCCCACCATAATGCACCCATGAAGCAGCTCTGACCTTAGTAGCTCTTTAAACGCACCTCTGGCTCCTGGGTGCTACTCACAGAACTATTGGAAATAAACCAATAAAGGATTATCTATAGACTAACAAATAACTTATAAAATTACCTACTAGATTGAAGATGCTATGTAAGCAAATGTCATCATTCCTGCTCTTTTTTGGCCTTATATAAGGCTGCAAAAATTATTACTTTGGTATGGTATAGGTTTACAAAATAGTGAATAAGAAGGTTTGCTTTACTCACAGCTACTCCTCTCTTCTCCAGCTCTTTAAACACAGATTTGATCGGAAGGGAAAAAGATAGTGTGAGTTGGCATCCTCTTTCCTCAATCTGAGATGGTGTTATTATTTTTACAAAGGGCTTCTCCGGATTTGTTTTATCCTCACTGTAGTAATGCTTTATCAGGTATTCCAAGTAACCAGTGAGTAGAACAGATTTTTTTCTCAATGCTTTCATCGTAGTTTGAGCAAAAACCTATAAGAATGTAAAGCATTGCAGTGATTAAATAAAAAGGAAGTAAAGAAGACTAAGGCTATTTCTGAGATTTTTAATAATTGTGGTTATACAGACACCAAGCTCTGTCATTCTTCTGTGGCTAGGCAGCAGATTTCTCTACAAATACTATCACTGGAATTAAGTAATAATATCAAATAGATTATATTATAGATAATGTCTTTAAATAACAAAAGACATTTCTGTCTACTGTTGAAGTTTTACTCACGTCATATCTGCATAAATGAATTTGCACACAAGACCAGTTCACTAAGATTAATAGATCATCTGAAGATGATCTATTAATTCTCTATACATTCGATAAATTTGCATGAGACTCAATCATATACAAGCATTTCTTGGTACATACGTCAAGTAACATAAGCCAAGGGTCAAGACTGAAACATGGTGACTGGTGTACAGACACGACTTTGAAAACACAAAACTTGTACTAACATACAGACTTTACCATTTTAAGTCCTGAACAGGCAGAGTTGAAGGCTCTGGCTCTGCTAGCCCACAAGAAGGAAAAAAAAAATTATATATATATGTGTATATATATATATATTTGCTTGATTCTGGTTTAATATCTTTGTACTCTCACACAGCTACAAGGGCTGGTGAGCTGTAGAAACTCAAAATGTCATAAGGCATGCAAAAGTGATTGCTTAGAAACGGCTGTACTGCTTTGCCACACAAAGAGCAACAAACAATGTGGCAGAAGAGTTTGGGAGAAGGCACCACAGCTTCTGCTTGTGCTGTGGAAAGGCTCAGTTACAGGGAACATTAGGAAATGTGGCTCCAGAAACAAGTCAGCCCCGCCTTTCCCAAAACCTCCCTTCTCCCCATGCGAGTAGCTTCAGGGAAAAAAGATGTGAAATAGATATGCAAGAATCCAGTAGTCCCTTTGAATCAGATTCTGGCACATAAACACCATACAGTTGCTGATGGACAGTTACACCTACACTGGCTGCAGCTACAAAATCAGAGGCAATGCAGTGAAAATCCATGACCTTCACCCTCTAGAAATCACTGCTCCACACTGAAGGAGTAAGACACTTAAGATTACTTATAACCTGGAAGAGCATTTAAAGTAGTAACTGAGAATTCCTGCTCAAAAGGCTTTGTAAAGCCTGGTTCCCAGCAGCACCTGGAAATGACTCCCTTGTAGAAGATCCCAAGTATTACTCTGTGATGCTGTTGCAGTCAATAGACACTGCACAAAACCAAAAGTCCCTATGTGATTTCTCTGTAAGAACGAACATGGCTGCTGTAAAATGGTCTTTGCACGGAGACAGTGCTGTCATGGAAATGAATGTGACAGGGACCAGAGACACCAGCAGCCAGGGCCTGTACAGGTCCCCAAAATCTGGAGGTGCTTCCCTCACCATACAGTCAAAGCAGAGCATAACCATGACTATTCAGCACGTTACTGGGGGTAAAACGGAGAGCTGCCTCCTATCCCTCTGGGCATGCACAAGGGATGGATCTCCTTAGGCTGCATGTAAAAATCTGTCTGTTCAGCCTTTGTACAAGAAATATTTGGTTTCCTGGGTGAAATTTTTTGGAAGAGACCTTTCAAACATGGTCGTATAGTGCTCCCCTTTTTTCCATAAAAGGGAGCAGCTACTGCTGTAACAGTCACTTTAAGCATTATTGAGGAATAACATGCATTAACACTTGCAGTTTTCATTGTTTCCATTGGAAACACTGCCTTCTGCTTAATGTGTCCCAGTGAAGGTGGCATGCAATTTCACTAGCCATCTCTTGCCAGACATGAGAACTATTTTGTTTTCCACTGTATTAGAGCAATTAGCACTGGGAAATCCTGGCTGTGCCAAAAGGTAATGCAGGCACAGAAAGGGGAGGCGATGGAAACTGCTCAGCCCTCATTGTTCGAGGCTCCCTGCAGTGGGCTAAATGACATCAACCCACACAAACTGGAGCACTGACAATCTGGGTCATAGCAGAATAGCTTTCAGCTTATCTCAAAGGTCACATAAAGTTTAAAAAAAATATATTGGATGTTTAAGGGCTAACAAAATAAATTGTCAGGCAGAACGAGAAGCATCGTTGTGCCCTTTGCAGTCCTTCAGCATTACATGTAAGCTAGAGACAACACAACTGGTGATTTTCTGAGTTTGTTTGCTTAAGACACTGGGTTTTTTTCAGTATATAAAGACAAGGGACATACAGTGTATGGACACTGCTCTTTGTTCCAGCACCAGCATTGCTGTTACACTAGCACTGATGGATCGCTAGCAGAAATAAGATTCTCCCATTTATGCCGATGGCAAAACCTTGTTAACCAAGGGTGGCTTGAAAACCAGCTTAGGCAGATTTTTAGCATATGTAGCACATAGTAGGGAAATCTCTGTAAGCCCATCCTTTTTAGCTGCAAAGACCTGGAATCCTGTATTTCAGGGGTGAACCATCCCTAAGAGAAAGGCTGCTTTAAATTGATATGAAACACAGCACGATGCAAGACGCTTGAGGACAGCTGTGTGCCTTCAGACAGGGTTGGACTGTGCTCTCCAAGATGGACCAGAGGGCTTCCAGCACTCCGGTCACCCCTCCCTAGGCCAGCAAGGATTAGCTCTGTATGACAGGATGGCCCTTTCCACTGCCATGGTCTCAGTGCTTCACATGGAGATGGGTCAGAAATGTGTTTCTGCTTTGGCCACCAAAAACCTAATGAAGAGAGGTAACATAACCCATTCTGGAGCCTTACCACATCCATGAACTCCCCTTTTAGGGACTATTCCCCAACAGCTTCTCTCTTTTCTGTTTGCAGTAAAAGGAGTTCCTTGAGCTTCTGGTTCGATTTAGATGCCACGACACCCAATGCCACATATATTTTCTTTCAATAAGACATCTGAAATATACATAGATGTAACTCTGGATGCAAATATTTAGACTTATGTGATTCTTTCCCAGGAAGACCTTAAACAGCATCTTTTGTTGGGTTGTGCCTGGGCCAAACTCGAGTATGTCTGTGGGAAAAGCTGCTGTTTGTACTAAGCCCCTAAAAACCAGCTTGGAGGTGCAAACCTCAAGTATAGTGTGTCCAACAACAAAGTTTGTAAGAACAGTGAAGGGATGAGTATATTTAAAGGCCTTGGTCTCTCAGGGTTGTGGAGTTATTTCCGTTGGCTTCCATTTTTTTAAGGGACACAGCAATAATAAGCGTAACATTCATTTAACATTTTTATACTCTTAAATTCAGGCTCAAAGTAAAGCAATTACTTACCTCTAAACTAGCTTGCAGAGCACAGACCAGTAAAATTGGAGGATTTGATAACCGAAATCCATTAATTCCTTCACTTAGTTGTAATTCTGGAAAATGAATAACTTATATTAGTGTTTTTGATTTCTTCCTTTTAATGGATTGAACCTTATCTTGAAGTCTGTCCTCATGCAATAAAATATTTCACTAATGTGGCCTGTAGGAATCAGTCATTAAAAGGAAATAGTAATCTATTCACAGCTAATACTTTTAACTTCGAGAGAAGCCCAATTTTATCCAGCAGAAGACTTCATTAGCAGCTTCATGGGAACTAGAGAACTGCAATTAATTTGTTTAAATGCTGTGTGTTAAAACCACCTTTACGCTTGAATCTCTTTTAACACTGGCACAAGCCAGAGAAATTCCAAATCAGCAGAGGCACGCTCATGCGGAGCCGCGGTGCTGCCACGAGCAGGGAATCACGTTCCTTAACTTTATTAAGCTGACGAGACACGTGGGAGACTGCATATGCAGCTAAGTGTAGCTTCGGGCCACATAGAGAAGTTGCATAGACTTTAGGCTGTGAAATTTCTTCAAAATCTATTTAATAAATCTATAAAGCCTCGTTGTAAGTTCTGTGTCAACGTTTATATTTCATGCTTCAACACCAGAACAAGAGGATGCTGCGGAAGAAATGCGTTTCGTGCACAGCAGACTGGCTAATTTCATAATGATCACAGCCCCAGCTTCCCTAAAAACTGCCCATGGAAATGAATAAACAACGTTTTTCTTCTTCCAACAGCATTTCAAGGCGATTTGTGTCTCCTCTTGGCTTTCCATAGTGCTACTTTTTTACATTTGGTCAGAAAACAGAAAGGAGACTAGGGCTATTTAGAGCCATGTTCTCCAGCCAAAGTCACATCACTAGGTGCTGTAACAGAAAATTAAACATACAGTGAAAACAAAGCAACCAATCACACCAAAAAGCTCCTTTTGCCTGCTGATCCCTCAGGATACTATCTCTGCTGTACTTGAAAGTGGAGCTGAACAGCCTAGCTGGAAAGGAGTCCTCGTTTCATGTTGGCACAATGAATTAGGGGTTGGATCTGATGCTCTCTTGAGATCCCTTCCAACTCCTACAATTCTGTGAATACTTAGCTATTTCAGAACAGGTTTGGTTTTACCTTATAATCCATCCTTCCCTAGTGCAAGGGATTTCAAGATGCTGAAACACTAGTGGCATTTCATTACTTGTGTCAGGTTGCCTTACCTTACCTTTATTTCTACAATTTCTCATTAATTCCAGTGGAACTAATCCTAAAGTAAGATATGTCCCAAGGGAATGACAGCAGGTCCTCACTCCTCAGAGACTTAGGTGTTTAATTCACTGAGACACTGAAATTTCATCCACATTCGATATCTGCACTTTGAAGATATTTCAGCAAAATGTCTAGAAGCAGCAAGTCAGACCCATATACCTAGAGACCATATTTATTCCCACATTTATTTTAACTCCATTGCATTACATATTAGGGTGAGTTTAGCTTAATACCTTTAACATAAGCAAGGAAATACAAAGTTCTAAACTTTCTCCTCAAACCACTATAAAAGTGAAGCTGATTATATATAAATATATCAAATAAAGTACAATTGAAAGTGGAAAAGTACATACTGTTTTCCATGAGGAATCGTGTTTTGAAGTCGTGTCCCCACCAGCCAATTAGCCTAAGATATTGTAACAGAAGCAAATTAGTAACAATCTTGTTATCGTATCTTTTAATTTAGATTTGAGAATTAAGAAGTAAGATTAAGAAATACATACATCTCAAATAGTACACTGTATTTCTAACAATGACTTAAAAGTGCAATAAATCCTATGAATAGCCAGCACTAAAAACTTAATATTACTATTTAGGAATTTCTCTCTAATGATAAAATGTACCACATCTTTCAATTAACTAATGATTTCTCACAATGTCCATTTTGTCTGAATTCCTTTCACAAAATGAAAAATAGAACAGAAGTATTTCCACTGTTTTGTTCCAGGGCATTAAATCCAACCTTTCCCTATTAAACTTAGGTTAATAAATATTGTATGCTAAAAGGTGTTATAAAATCTGACTTAGTTACACCAAGAAAAGGAGTTAGTGATGGACTAACAGACAACAGGACCTCAGAAGAGGATTGCACAGGCACTGTCTTTTCCTTACTGTGAGATGTCAGTGTGAATTCTGAGATAACTTTTCTTCTCCTGAACTGAATACTAAAATAATTTCCTTCAAATTAAAAACCAAACCAGTTTAATTAAAAAAATAAATTTTGAGATCACATCCAGAAAAATAAAAATTAAAAAAACCCAAACCAACAGCAATGTCATTTACTTGGAAAAATCATTTATCCAAGCTCATACCTTCAGATGGTACCACATTTCTAACTCCTATTTGCTCAAAAATAAACTCAAGGACACATCTATAAGAGTTTTGCAAAGGAGCTGGATACACCGGATCATCTAATTCCCAAGGCACTGCAGATAAAGTCAATAGTGCAATCTCCTCACCTCCCCTGGGTTCTCCACTTCTTAACGTGGCAATATCAGTGACTTATAAAGTCAGTGCTGCCCAAAATTTCCCAGGTATCAATGCTATTACAGCATTGGAAAGTCACCACCATATACTCCTTCCTGATCTTCCAAGGTCTCCAGGACTGGACATATTTGGCATTGTTTCTTCCAAGGCTTTGCTCAGTTTTGTCTATGCCAGGTAGCAGAGGTGGTAGAGGCAAGCCTGGCAAGTACTGCAAGGACTTAATAGTGAAAAGAAAAATCTTTAACTGGAACCTCTGATAGATCAGCCTTCATGGAGGTAAACAAGGAAAAAACAAAGGCATTGCCCCTCTCTAAAGCAGGAGCACTTCTTTGCACAATGCTTGGAAGAGCTTAACTCTGCAGAATTAAGACAACATTTGAGTTAAGGACTTGTTATATGAATTCTGCATAGTGTAAAATAAAGCACTTCGTATTTCTGTATAACAACATAGGGTTTATGTTTAGCTCTATGAAAGGCTCTGAGCTACATCCAAACATAGTGTATACAGGAAAAAAAAAAGTGTATGGTTTTTTCTTTACTACAGCATGAAGTTTTTATTATTATAAGACCCATGAAAATCAATAGTGCAATATACATTCATTTCAAATGAGGTATTACGCTACCATAATGAATATACCCCAAATAAAGCATAATGCAGCTTCTGCCCAAGCGACTCAGTTACTGGCACTTTGAATCGTAAAAGATATTCCAGCTATTTAATACAAACTATGTAATATACATAGAACATTTTAGCATAAAGCCTGAATATTATGCTCTACTCCAACATACTACTAATGCCAATGGCACATGAATTCCAAAAGTTTTAAACAGGGAGGAAAAAAAACCCATGGGAAAATGGAACATTTGGACTATTACCCTGTAGCAAGGAGGAAACAATACTACATTCTGTTTGGACCATATCCTAAAGTCAAAGGCAAGATAAACCTCAACGAGAACATTACCCAGCTAGAGCCTGATGAAAAGCACTCTGGTTGCATTTTGAGAGCTCAAAACTTACTAACTCTGAAGCTGGCTTAAAACCAGACCTCTGCTGCAGCACCATGTTTGCAACTTGGAAACTGAAATTTCAGAACTTTTCCAAACTGACAGAATGAAGGGTTTTCTTAAAGACAGTTTTAGCTGTCTTGCCCTTTCCTACCACAACTTTGACAATTTGTTTTTTTCTTTTTTTTTTTTTCCTTTTTCTTCTTGGCTGTTCTAGAACTTCAGAGGTGTCACTGCAGGATGTGCACTTTGAGGCAGCTCTGGTCCTACATTCTCATTGATCTAATGGTCCATATGGATGTCAGAGTATTTGACATTTAAGTTGACAGGCTTCAAAGCGTGGAAGTTAACAAAATCTTTACAAATTAGCAATTTACTGTTTACAATTTTCTGTGAAAATTTTGAAATGAGGGTTGCCACTGCTATGCCAAATTTCAACCTGTTATGATGGGAAATAGCTAAGGTGTTAAACCCCAAACATAAGGCTTTATAAATGCTCGCTAAAAATAATAGGCAATAAAACCCCACATTAAGATACTGCAGTAAAATCTCTTATTAAAGAGTTGTTACTCTGCATGCAAAATGAGTATTTTGAAATGCAGACACCATTTTGATTGTTCCTGCTTCAAAACCACCAAGATCTAAACTTGTTTTGAATTCCAAACCATAATCTTTGCAGAACACATAACACTGAAGGCTCTGAAAAGCCTTATATGATGTGCTCGTGTTTAGAAACACCTTAAACTTGTTAGTAGCAGGACTCTAGGGTTATATCCTTTTCACCACAGATGAGACCCATTTTGTGAAGTGTGAAAAATCAGCAGCTGGGGAGAAAAGGGTCTGATTTTGTAACATTCCACTATACACCTGGAGAATGGTGTTTGACTGGTCCCTGCCGTTCTCATGTAAAAGTTTCCAAACTGAACATTAGTCTTGTTTTGACACAGCACCAATCAAAATTACAGTTGGACTCTATCTCAGAAGTCTTTTCCAACCCAATGATTCTGTGAAAATTGTTATCCCAGTGACGGCTGGCTTGTGGTGTGTGCCCGGGTTGCATCATAGAATGGTCTGAGTTGGAAGGGACCCCAAGGATCATAGAGCTCCAACCCCCCTGCCACAGGTAGGGCCACCAACCTCAGGCCTGGAGCTACACAAGGTTGCCCAGGGCCCTATCCAACCTGGCCTCGAACACTTCCAGGGATGGGGCATCCTCTGCCTCTCTGGGCAGCCTGTTCCAGGCCCTCACCACTCTCTCTCTAAAAAACTTCCCCCTAATATCTAATCTAAACCTTCCTTCCTTTAGTTTTAATCCATTCCCCCTTGTCCTGTCATTGTCTATCCTTTTAAAAGGTTGAATCCCCTCCTGTTTATAAGCTCCCTTCAGGTACTGGAAGGCTGCAATGAGATCCCCCCACAGCCTTCTCTTCTCCAGACTGAACAAGCCCAGCTCCCTCAGCCTCTCTTCATAGGGCAGGTGCTCCAGGCCTCTAATCATCCTCCTGCCAGTCCCAGGTATCTACAACCCCCCAAAGCTGTTCAGCGGTGGTGTTCCTGGTGCACCTCTATGGCTAACACCTCTCAATCCAGCAGCAAAAGGTAACATGAAACCTACTGCCATCATAACAAAGAGGAGAATAAGCTAAATGCCAAATCAGCTGTGGGGTTTTATGTGAGTTGTGCATGTTCTTATGACATCAATGCTATCAGAGAATAACTTTCATAATAGATAATTCATTCTTCTATTTCATTTCTCAATGTCATGGTTTGACAGCATTGAGACTTTCCCAGGGAATTCTGCAGCTTTCCAATCTATGCGCCAAAGCAGTTTCTAAACGTGCCACAGGAAATTTAAAGCAAACTGCTAACTAGCTTGATTTCATGGAACAAGTAGGCAAATAATGAAATATTGCCAAAAGGTTTTCAAGTTCCTTATTTTTACCCCAAAATGTTCTCTTATTTTTACAAATCAATGAACAAAGATTTGCTGGGTTGGAAAATCACTCCAGAAAGGAACAGTATCTTCTCATTTAGTCATACTATCTTTAAGCACATTTACACCAGGGAACAATCCCTTCAATAAGTATTTTTATCTAGCTCATTTTCCTCCTTCATATCTGTCTGCGTTAGACTGGAGCACTGATTGTTCATAACTTGAGTCATCTCGTTTGTAGTCGCATTAATGATGCAAGAGTGCAGGATATAATGATCATGATGTATGCACAGTGCAACATCAAAGAAGATCCAGATAAAGAACACAGGGGAAAAAAAATACCAAAAAAAAAATTTCCTTTGACCTTTGCTTCCAAGTTACAGATGATCATGCTACTCATTTATAATTTACAGCCTGAAGAAACATGGGTCTCGTTTCTCTTCTTGGGGGGAAAAGAAAAAATAAAATAAGGAATAGAAACGCTTGAGTGGTAATACAGAAAACAGGGAAATACCATTAATGCAGCCCAACTTTTACAACACAGGGTAATGTGCTGGAAGTATCCTGTCATTCTACTGTGTGAGAAGTGATTTTACATCCATGAGAAAGCACACTGAAAAGCTACAACAGGAATGCAGTGTGAAATTAGTAATACTTTACATTACTCTTGCCAGCTTCTCTGGGCACAGAACAGTTTGCCTTCTCTCTGTTATCTAGAAAATTCATAGCATTACTTAGATTGTATCTATATTAGGAGCAAATACCAGCAAAGCATGCTATGTTTATGAAACTGTGGATTAAGCTTAATCATAAAGATGCAGTTTTGGGGCAGGCTGTGTCCATGAAGCAGCCGATGTGGCTGCTGGGTGGCAGCTCAGCTCTTCATTCACACGCTGCTTTAGTTTTGCAAAATAACTTCTAGGCATTGGTTAAGATTTCTTTGAGTTTTCCTGCAACTCTTCTAGCTATGAGCAAGAATCAGCACTGAGGAGTTAATGAGATGTCTCCCTGCTCCCAAAGTTTATGACACAGAACCAAGGCGGGTATTATGCCATGGCTGCAAAGGCAACCTTGTGCAGGAAAAGGAATGAAATGGCCAATAATAGTCATTACATTCAGTTTCTTGTGGTCCCTACATGACCATGACACAATTGGCTGGTTGAAGAGCACATCCATTCCCTGTGCTTATTTCTCACGACACCCTTAAGACCTATAACAGACAACCAAGAGGCACAGTGCAGTGTGACATGGGCTTAGAGAATGGAGGTTAACTCTGTCTCCAATATCACTCCATTAGCAGGAAATGAAGAAAATAAACTGTCCGTGAGGCCTTAGGAATTAACTGTAAATGGGTACAGAAAGTCTGGAGGCTGGAGCCAGGAACAAACTGCATCTGACCTATGTCACAGAGATTCAAACACATTTGACCATCATCCTGCTGCCTAGGAGGACATGGTGTTACCATGTCACTGCTGTCACATTCAGAGTACAGCTCTGCCCAGCTTTCATGCTTCAAAAAGCAGGTTAAAAAGATTTTTAAAAAACATACAGACAGCTCTCTCAAACAAAAAGTATTCCTTAATGCATCTTATATTCATCTATGAATCTCCAGCTCAACTGAAAGTTCAGTTCCAGTCCCTGAAGTACATGCCTCCAGTGTCCTGGGCTTCGTGCAGCACAATGCAGACAGAAAAAGCTGCCAGGACTTGAGTCCTGAACAAGAGCATCTCCTGATGCAGCTGTGTTCAGACAAAAAAATCAATCCCAGAAGGCAAACTCATACAAACTGTTGTATCACTTCCTCCAAGACACCTTACTCTCACCCAGATTTACAAAAAGTTCTCTGCAAACTCTCAGCACAGAGAAGATCCTCAGGCTCAACAGCAGTGGCACAGAATTTGCATTTTATTCTGCATTAATTGGGGGTTGGACCTGATGATCTCTTGAGGTCCCTTCCAACCCCTATGATTCTGTGAATTGGATTCCAGTTTTCTAATTGCAAATTTTTTTACAAATATATTTTCATTTCATTTCTATTGCATTAATTTTATTGCAAGCACATGAGGATGCTTTTCCTTTTTTGGATTCAATGCCAACATTCCGAATAAATAGCAAGAATGACACCATGCACACACCCCCCCAAAAAGAAACAGAAAGGAAAAAAACCTGCCCAAACTACTCATTACTTTACATAGCAAATTTTTGGCTCACTAACTAGAGTTTGAGGAGTTTCAGTTTCCTTTGCTACCACAGATTTGTCTGATCACGGATGAGTCATTTAGTCTTTCTGTGCCTCCAGCCCTTATCTCTAGAAATGCTGCTCAGTACAGCCCTAACTCTGTGAGTGGTGAGAATATAGTTGCTAATGTGTTTGTTTATTTAGTAATGAGGACCATGTAAGAACAGAGAAAAAATATTTCCTTGGAGTATCTTAGACCAGATTTTTTGAAATATAGATAGGGAAAGGGGATTTGGAAGCAATGGCTGATGCCACTGTTTTCTTTTTTGCTTCTCTCAGCCTTTCTCAAATTATTCTGTCAGGCTCAAAAACAGTTTCCAGTGTCAGGCTTCTGCTGAGTTCAGAATTTAATATATTTTTCTTGATCCATGTCACCCAGCTGGCACTTACATCAAGAAAATATAAAACTTTCTACTGCTTAATTCCACACGGTGTTTTACAGCTTTGCTGAAATAAAACTGAAGCCCAAGCAGTTGGACAGTGTTATTCCACTGCAACTCCATCCTCTCCATCCTGGGCACCACAGTAAGGTCCTGTTCTGACTGGGGACTCCTCTGCTAAGAGTTTGCTGGAAAGGAGAAAAATATTTCAAACAATATTTGGTATGGTGATGAGGGGTCTTGTTTAATCAAAACAAAGGGTAATGGAAGAGTGACTCCCAGTTTCATCACCAAAATGCAGAATTCACAGATTTTTAACCCAGCTGTGGAGGTGAAATTCTTCATACACTGTGAATCTGTCAGTTATGAGGTGTAGTTCAGAGTAAATAGCTCATATTTTTTATATATATATACACCCACAGACTTGTATGTGTATATATATATATATGTATGGGCTATGATTTATATGGGGGATTAAGGGAGCTAGCAGCTAGCTATGGGAGCTAGATTCTAGGAATACTTAGAAACCAAACTCTCACTGTCTCCTTCAAAAAACCTTGTCAACACTGCCAGAAGCTATATTTAAAACTTTTTCCTTTTTTTCCCCCCATCTCCCTTATATCTACTTAGATATCCTTTATTCCAAATGGTAAGATGGGACTTCTTTCATTATCCTGTTCAATACAATGCCTGTTGTTAATTTTAAGTAGGATCTGTTGTTAGAATTAGAACAGCTTTTGAAGCCCAGGTAATTATTAGCCTCAGACTTCTGTAGGTCTGGACTTGCACATACTCTGATGCCTTCCTTACCCTTTTCAACTCATTACAAAAATTTCCTAATTATTAAGCATATGTGACTGGTGAGCAATGCCATACATTATTAATGGGCCAGTCTCTTAGAACTCAGTAGAAAAAAAAAAATCAAAACTCCTTATGAAAAGTTGTGACTGTGAAAGTAGTAACTTTTCATATTTAATATCATTGAGGCTTTACTTTGTCAAAAGACCAAAGTAATATGATTGTATTAGAGGCTAATAGCATGACATTTTTCTTCTGTTAAGTAGCTTGCATTTTCAGTACCATCTAAAGGGAGACAATTTTTCTCCTCTATTTTGAGGCTAGCCTTGGTTAAGAAATAGCTAAATTCCCTTTCTGCCTAGCAGCAAATTTTTAACAGCAAAGAACAAAAATCCTGAGAAACAGTTTCATAGCCTAAACCATGACACTTACTTCACTAGGCAACTGTGATGGGTGAAATTAAGAGTAACCATCCCTTCCCAAAAAGTAGCTAGGCAGCACTCTGCTCCCTGAGCTTTGCTGTTCTACAAGGTGGGGAATTTAATGCAACTGTTGCCCCAATTAGAGAGACTCTTGGGTGAAAAACCTGGGCTGTTTGGTCAATCAAGTGCAAGGTGATTTACAGCTGATAGGTATGGGAAGACAGAGGGTGCACACGCTCCTCTTGAATTGATTTTTTCCTTGTTAGTCTTTTAGACTCAACACAAGTGGGAATATAGCAATTTCAACATGTCCCTCCGTATTACCCCTCCAGGTCAAAACAAAAGGAGATTGAGTTCACTTTTGTAGCAGGAAACAAGTTGGTGTGATCGGGGCATGAGAAAGAGAAATGGCTGCAATGCTGCGAATCCAATCAGGGCCCCTTGGAGTCGCACTGAGCTCTCTGCCAAACTTCTAAGGCGCTTGCGATGAGGGATGATAATTCCATTCGCTGTGATCAGGCTAAAGAAAGGTATGATCAAGCAGCAGACAAAAATCAGAGCCTAAATTAAATCCCAGGAAAAGATCTCACAAAAAAACCCCCCACAACCCCTCTAAGGCTAATGAAGTTGAATTAAAAACTGTTAAATCAGCTTACGAACAACTATTATCACAAAGGACTCATCTATCACTTCCACTAGCCAAATCTCAGATATATGAAACGGGGGAATACAGCCAACAGTATGTTAGCACATTTAGTAAAGGGAAATCAAATATTCTGCCTAACACCTGAAATTAAAAATCAATCAGGGAGCCAATTTACTCATAGAGATATTAATAAGTTCTCACTGATTTTTATAAAGTATTGAATAGTTCCCAATTATATTATGGTGATAAAAAAAGCATATTACATTCTTTAAGAATTCAGTAATTTTCTTCTAGGCCGTTTCAAATAGATTAAATTATACAAGCAGGAAAAGCAACAATCCCTCCTTGAGGTATTCTTAAATGTGAGACTTAAAGGAGACTTGGATGGTTTTGATTATCATGATGCATTTACTGGACTATACAGTTTCCTCAATCCCTCGAATGAATCTTTGAGGGGATGATATCTAGATAGATTTCTAAATAATACATGCATCTGACTGAACTATAAAAATTTTAAGACCTGGGAAGCTGCACTTCCTCAGAACTTTGTTGTGATTACTGCATTTCAAAAACAAAAAAAAAAAGCAAGACCTTGATCATATTAGAATCCTTATTAGCTAAAATATAAGAGTTATCACCTCTGCTCTTTGCCTGAAACAAGAAGCAATCCAGATTAGATGAGGTTTTGGTTTCTTTGGTTTGGGTTTTTTTGGGGTTTTTTCTAATGTTGGTAGCTGGAACTTACTGAATTAAAAGTTTTAAGCACCAGCAGAGTTGCCACAAAACTCAGTATGTTTTGTTACAAAGCATTTACTAACACTGAGTAATACTTGAGGAGAAAAGAACTCAAACTGAGTTTGTTGAGCAGGTCATCAAATCACCAAGGAGGGCAGAAATGGGCATCTTCAGCATTATTTTAAAGGGTCCCTCCTCAAAAAGCTCAAATTTCATCCAGCACTAGAGAACATGAGAGCAATGTGACTTAGAGAACTTTTCTTTACAGAGTCCTAATTTTCAGTACATGTAAACCACCAATATTTTGGGCCCTAAAATAAGCTTGACATGAGGTCCAATAGTGGATTCAGGAGCCCCCAAGCCCTTCACGCAGTGGAATCTTATAATAGCTGGCTAGAAACTCAAATCAGAAAACTGTGAATGAAAACAGAAGGATGCTGAAAAACTAGATTAGGAAATTATCAGAGTTTTGCTCAATAAACACTACACAGTGAAATAAAATAGTAACTCTTCACTTTGACGAGCTGTTTTTCATGTCACGGAACAGAAAGAACATACAAGTCTCACAAAACAGTTGCACTGATGTGACTAAGTCCCCAATATCATGCTCCACTGACTGAGAAACTAGGAAAAGGAAGGGGAAGAGAGGGGGATAGTCTCCCTCCCAGCATCACACTGGAAACTGCTCCTCAGACACTTGAGCAAGCACTACATTGCTGTAGCTTCCCTATAGATTCCACACAGTAGAAGGTAGCAAGAAGCAACTGCCACCAAGCACTGCAAGTGACTTCAAACACAAATGAAGAGCAGTGACTACAATAGTAAGAATTTACCCTTAGCCCCAAACAAGTCTGAAATTAAGTATTTCCCAGACAGAAAATAAGCAGGCAAGAAGAAACAATATATGTCCTGAAGGTCTCCAAGAAGCTCCTGGCTCAAAGATGTGTGAAGAAAGGGTTGTCAGGCATTGGGACAGGCTGCCCAGGGAGGTGGTAGAGTCACCGTCCCTGGAGGTATTTAAAAGGCATGCAGATGAAGTACTTTGCTTAAGGACATGATCTAGAGGTGAACTAGGCAGGGTTAGGCTGTGGTTGGACTCAGTGATCTTAAGGGTCTCTTCCAACCCAGGTGATTCTGTGAGCAAGGAATAAAAGACACCAGACTTGCCTTGCTGGACTGACCTAGCCGTTGGCATGGGGACAAAAGAAATTGTCTAGTTTGCCCACAGCAACTGTGAAGATAAACGAGATATGACTAAGGGGTATGACTTAACTAGATATGACTAAAAAGAAGATGATGTATGTCCTGGTAAGAGCATCTTCTACTGGCTGTGTGCTGGAGAGATGAAGGTTCAGCCAGGAGAAAGAGAGGGTATGAGGACCAGAAACCCCATGAACAGGTGGAAACAAGTACAAGTAGTAAACCAAGGAATAAAAAGACCACCACACCCCCGCCCCTCTCTAATCTCCCCAATTCACACATGCAGAATACCAACTTTGCAAGAAATAGAGGCTGAATTATTACCTCAACCTGGACAACGACCTTCCAATTACCTTTAAAAATCCTTATGGTTCGAATCAGGTGCCGGCTGTGATATGAATCACAATATGAGCTGTGTGCATGATCGCAGAGCTGTGGCTCAAGCCTGGACGGGGACACAAATAGCTCTGGGAGCCATGCAGTGCAGGAGACCCCAGCTGAACCCGTAACTGACAATTACAGGGATATACTCCAGGGGACATAAATGGGGGGAGGAAAAGGTAACTGTATTAATGGCACAAAAGCATAATGACTATTGCTGGTACTTTAAGCTTAGAGCAATTTCAAGGCATACCGTGATCACAAAGTACATTCAGTAAGAAAGAATTAGAAACAATTCCCCACTGTGGGCTAATGAACTAATACAGAAACATGAACAAATCTAATTTTTAAAGGATAGGTGTAGACCACAGCTTTAAATGAGAATCTTAGGAGGAAAGCTTCATAGAAAGTACCAAAAGTGAGAATATGAAGTAGAAAAAGTGAAAAATGATCAAATACAGAGACAACATCTAGTAGGAAATCCCAAATGCAAAATTGCATTAGTTCCAGCACATTTCTGCACAGAGGTAAGAGAACTCTTAGGGAAAACAGAAGAAGATTTACTTGACATGTTTTGTTGAAAATAAACTTTTTCCTCCTAAGAGAGAAAGGTTCCAGGAGATGGATATAGAACCATACAAATTGAGGTAAACATAAGAGGGGAGATAACTAATGTCTCTCTTTGTGACTTACTATTAAAAAAAAAAAAAAAGGAGGCAAAAGAGGTTTTTCTTTCCATTTTGTTAGGGCATGTGACACTAGCTCAAGTGTTACATCTCTGGAAGCTCATTCAGCAGGAAGGAAACGTAACTTGCAGCCTTCTTTTATGGAGAGAAAACAAGACACAGCAGAAAAGGGTTTTCAAAACTACCGGTCTCAATGTGGAGAAAGGTGGCACAGAGAGCAGGCAGCTAACAACACAAGTCCTTTGAAGTGCGTGTGGGGGAAATTTAAAACGAAAAGAATCACAGGCACCATATAGACTCTGAGGAGAGCCCCAGGATCTCTTCCTTGCTAGTTAACAGGATGCTAGAGTTGCCCCTAGGCTACATTCACCTTTTCCATCAGGCTAAGCCTGTTGGATTCCTTTCATGTGTTCAAGCAGTTGTGTCTTACACCATCTGATGAGGGAAGTTAGAGGCAGCAGATGGGAAGCCACATCTGCAAGGAATACAGCCACCTCCCTCTCGTTTCCCAGGCTGGGAGTGGGAAAGGGCCATGACAATGAGCAGATTAAACGGTGTATGTCCCATCAGTCTGGTCAAGGAGGATTGATGCATGAGAACTTTGATTCTGCTTGGATCTCACATATAAACTCACTAGGTTTAGCAAGTGATTACTGAAGAAATACCATTAGTCACATATTGTAAGAATTTGACCAGGCTCAGCCTTAAAATAAAAAGTTATTTTTAAAAAGGCTATGACAAGCATCATGCTTTAAATTACATTTCCTCACATTGTTGGTGGAGTTTTGGACAAAAGAGAGAGCAAGTTGTCAGGCAAAGTTTTAAACATACATAAGATCTGCAAATCTGCCCTCGAGATATCTGCAGATGTCTGCAGCCAAATATGCTGTAAATACTATTTTGGAGAAGATGACTCACAGAAGCAAAAGTTCTTCTGTTTACTTGTTTATTTCCGCTTATCCCAGCATTTTGATGGCTCGATAACAGGCACAAAAAGCAGGATTCAGTCCAGCACCATGCTTTTTTTTTTTTTTAAACAGTACTTCATATATGAGAGAAATTTTACAGGAACCATGTCTTTGATTTTCCACATGCTCTGTTTTAAGGTTTGAGCTTTCAAAACTTAGAGTAAAGGTCTAAATAGCCTGTGAGTACACATAGGGAATGAAAACAGCACAGTACTTTCATGCTCCAGCTATTCTATAGGTGACACAGACTTGATATACAGCACATTTACTTGTACAGGGACCCGTGAGTTTACAAGGAGGCATAGTGCTCCTCTCCCAAACACCTTAAAATCTAACCAGGACTATGATGATAAAACATAGGGGAAGACTTTCAGGGAGGAAAGAATAAGATTATTTATAATGAGAAAAGAAGCAAGATTGCTTGAAGATACAGCTTAATTACAAGGGAGGATTTGAAGGAAGTTAGCAAGAAAATGCTTGACAGAGAACAAGGAGACAATCATAGGAGCCACATAAAAGGATGTACAGAGCTGCAGAAATGAGAATGGGAATAGATGATGTGAATGCACATTAACCTTTCCTTTTTTTTTTTCCTCCCAGAGACTCAGTCCAAAGTTAAAAGATGCTCTTGGATATTTGCCACTGAATTGGTGAATCCGAGAACACACCCCTGCAGGCCCATCATGGGTCTAGATTGGCCTAATAAATCACTTGTCCCAAGACAATGCAATTAAGCCTAATTAGCCGATGCCTTTATTCCTAAACAGTCTCTTCCCAAGGGAAGTTTTAACTTTTGGTTTCTAAATTATCTCAAGGAGCTAAATTGTTCTCATCTCCTTGGCAAAGAAACAGTTCATTTCTACCTTAGAAGAGGATGCTTTGTGCACTCAAGGGACACACGTTGCACTCCACGAAGAGCTTATCCATACATCAGTCCACAATTTGAGTCCACTAGGACCAGTGACCAGCAGTGAGTAAACTTCCCTCTGTGACCAGCAACCTTCCCCCTTGCTGCATTCAGCGCAGCTCCCTGGATGTCTTGACATTGCTCCTCCAGATCCTCCCCTTGGTTGGGCCAGGGTGCTCTGTTCTGCTAAAGCTTTTCAGTAGTGATGAGATACACAGAGCTGATGGAGTCCCAGGGTCAGCTAGAACTGGGCCATCTTAGTCTATTATTCCTAGAAGCATTTTAAACAAGAGCAGCTTTAGCTGGTTCCAATACAGTAGATATAAACCAACCTTTCCAATCCTTTTATGACCATCCTTTACTCCCAACTCATATTCTTCCAAAGCTATGTTACTTTCAAGCAGTTTCACAGAAGCTTCAGCTATTCAATTTTTGGATTACATGGCTCTAATTCAAAAAGGAAGAATGGGGTTTTTCCTCACAGATCGAGAAAATAAGCAAAGAAAAACTCAGCTAGAGCTGGCCACCCTGGAAGGGATCAAGCAACCTCTTGCAAGACAAAGCTACTGGGCAGAGAGGGTCTGCACTGGAGCAGGGTGGGGGCACAGACTCTCTGGGTAAAACGGGAAGGGGAGCTCTGTGGAGATGGAACAGCGTATTTTTGTTTTTCTCATGCCAGGGTAAAAAGTCCATACACCAAAAAAGCTCTGCAGGTCTCTATAAAGAAACAGAGAGAAGCCATTTGTGCTCTAGAGTTTTCACTGGAATCAAGCTGCCGAAAGGGAAAGTGATCTAAGAGAAAGTATTGCTATCTCCCCTCTGTCTATAAAGAACTTGTCTAAAGATACTGTGTGTTTCTCAAAGGTAGTATGAAATAGTTACCTTTCTCTTTCTCATTCTTTGATACTACTTTTTTTTTTTAACTTATACTAAAAGCTTACACGCTCCTCGGCCATCAGCTGCTTCCTGCACATACAGCATTTCTTTACATCACACAAACTTCTTATTTTTAAAGTCTACCTGCTGCTAGTCTGGGCTAAAGTTAAGTCTTGATAAATCCTTTCATTTTAAACATTAGACTGTGTACAATTTTCATTTAATCCTCTGCCAACGCTTATCTATTCTTCTCCTGCCCGCTTTACATACATTTATTTCCCTTTCATCTTTTTAAATTGTGCTTTACTTTTTTCTTAGAGGGATTTGACTAGGACTTTTTTCTTCTGCTATCTTGGGAGTCAGTGAGTTTGTCCCTCCTGTCCCTCGTGCCACCTGACAGCAGAGCTGAACTCACTGCACATTTACAGCTGCAAGTACTCTGCACTTCTGTCCCAGATGCTCTCATTTCACTGTAGCTAATTGGTTTGTAGATTTTAGTTATCCTTCTCTTTCTAAGTGGAGAAATTCAGAAACAGGGAAAGGAGGGAAAAAAAAAAGGAAAAAGAAAAAAAAGAAAAAATATCACTTTTCTGGAATTCAAACAGCTGGTCAAGCAGAATTTCAGCATTAGTAGGTCACCTTAGTGCTCTCTGTGTCTTGGAAACCTCCTTTCTGTAACTGCATTTATGTGGAGACTTGATGGCACAGGATCAGCCTGCACTAACTGAACAGTGTTTCATAGCCCTGCTCTGTCCAGGTCCTTCTTTATTTGAAACCTTCCCTTGGAGAAATCGTGCTAGCACAATTAGCCAAGAATATATTGCATTGTGATATATAGAGCAGGTATTAAAAAAGCTATTCGAGTATTAAAAGAGACTTCAGGGGAGGTGAGATCATGAGAGAAGAGGGATATATTGGACCCGTATATGTCAGAGTGTTTCAGTTTTACTGTCCTAGGAAGAAATATAGGGGACTAGCAAAGGATTACCCAACATACTCTGATACAGGTGTTAATTAGGATGGTTACAATATGTAACTTTTAAACTCATGGCCCTTGCAGTGAATTAGAGAACTATGCCTAGCTAAGCCAGGGAGTGTGGGACAGTGTTGACAGTGACACAAAACAAGGAGGGGCCATAGGAGTCTGTATCATCCATTGCCTCCACCTGCCAGCCAAGGATCAAACCTCGCCCTTGGGCATAGATTCTTTGCCATGGCTTTAAAATGTCACAGGAAGCTTGCACAGCCGTAAAGGAGAGGGATTGGTGTTACCCTTTGTCTGCTGGGGTGTGAGTCAGTGTTATTGAGCAACACTGGCTTTGGGTAAGCTCGCAGTTAGGCTGCCACAACCTCCGTCTGCAGTCAAAGCAGAAAGCACTTTTGGCATGGCCCTAGCTGCTGGTGCTGAGGTTATTACCTAAATTAATTACACTTTTTGCACATTGTGTTTTAAAAGAAAGCAGTGGCAAGTTAAGTGTTTTGCTGTCCATGGAGCAGCACCCATGGGGAGCAGCTGGAGGGAACCCAGTTTCTTAAACAGTTTCTTAAACTGGGCAGAGCGCTCTGACAGCACCCATTTGCTTAGTCTGCTCTTAAGAGCAAGACTGAGCATGCACAAAAGCATACTCCTTAGATAATGCGAAGTAAAAACACCCACATGCCTTTGGTGATGGACAGTAGCTGGACTTTGGGGCTTTAAATTCCAAGTTTGGACTGAGTTCAGTCATTTTCAGCAAGTACCTAAATCCTCTCTGCCCCAGCAGCAGTCAGTGATGGGCAAAGGCATTTGGGAAACATTCTGGGTCTCCCACTCTGAATTATGGTCAGAACATACATTTTTATATTAAACTACAATACGTTATTTCAATATGAAAATAACTACTTAGTCAATAGCTTGCAGAAAATATGAAGGATGAGACAAATTAAAGAAATCTATATAGGTGGGAAAAGTGCTTTGCATAACAGTGGCCATGAGTTAAAACAATATTTCAGGCAGTTTAAGTGACAAAAGGATATCAGCTGGATTGGAATTTAATTGCTCTCTCCTGCCTGAGCTGAGAGGCAAAGAAATAGAGTGTTTGTTGCCTCAGTTTTGGAATGAAGTTGTCTGGCCACAGGGTGTCATCCTTGATTCAGATGACAGCCAGAGACTTTTCAGCTACAACATAAACCCTGCAACTTCCTGAGCAGTTAAATTCCACTCTATCTGATTGTACAACACACAGCAAATTGCTCTGCATTTAAATCAGCTATAAAATTGAATACTTTGACATAGACAAATTCTCCTTTGTCTCACTGCCTTGTTTGGAGGCCTGAAACGGCTGGTTGATATGGAAAAGAAAGAAAAGTAATGCAACTGGGGCGTATTAACTACAACCAACCTGATGAGTGATTATCAAATCTCAGGAAATATGAAAAAAAATTATGATCAAATAATGTAAAGGACCTTTCCAGGAAGTTTGGAATTATATCCTTAATTGGCCCCCATGCTGAAAAAAACCCGTCTATTTCATATGGGCAATTTTATTTAAGACATTTTATTTATCCAGATTGAGTACACAAGTTAATGACTATGTATGAAGAAGCTGTTTCAGGAAAAATAATATAAGCTCTTAGCTACAATAGCAAGCTAGCAGCCTGGCAGAAGTTTCAAAGTTTCATCAAGGAGGAAAAAAAAAACCCACCCCATGTCCTTGAGATTTTGCCCATTCCTCCTACTGCTATTCTGTGATTTCTAGCTGGCCCACATTCTTTCACTGATCAGCATCTTCCCAGCTTCCCACAGCCAGGGTCCAGAGGTTTGGCCACAAGAGCAATGACTGCACCTGGCTAACAGGAAAGCAGGAAAAAAAGAAAAGAAAAAAAGAAAAAAAAAAAGGGAAAAAAAACCCCCCTAAACCCTCACAGACAAAAAACCCTTTCCAAAAGAAACATACAGGTATTCCAACTATTTTGCCAGTTCACATGTGAGGATTGAATCAATTCACAACAGGTCATATGTCATCCTAATGAGGTTTCTGTTATGGGTGACTGAGAAAAACTTATCAGCCTTATTTTGTTATCTCCTGGGAGTCTAGACAGTCTGAAACCATCACACAGTACTGCGAAGCTGCTTATTTTAATATTATTTCTCATTGAAACCTGATTTAGTTTGCCTTCTTCAAGCTAAAATAAAAGTAAGTGCCAACAATTTCTCCAAGCATTATAGCCAGAAAGAAATGTTTACATTTGTCAGTGCATTAAAAGTACTAATCCTACTGTTCTTAATATACACACACAGAGTGCAGTCATATAACATTTTAAATAACAGGTATTTTTTTTTTAATGCAGCTAACCTCAGTTGATAGCACAGCTTTTCATGGATTATACAGTCTTTGAGAACACAGATCTCCATGTAATGCTTCCTAGCTTTACCAGTGGATATAATTTTAATGAAAACATGCCAGTATTAAAGAGCTATTAGGCACAGAGTTAAAATTGTCTTTGATTTTGTTCACCAACCAAAAGACTTCAATGATTTAAAAATCATTGAAGGAATGAAGGAATCCTTTAAAAGGAAGCTGTTAAATATTCTCTTTACATTAAACAGTCTCATAGGCATGATCTAGGTTACTTGTTTTTAATAATATAAGCATTCCCTTTCATTATTATATTTAGTTTAGAATTAATAGCAGACTTCAAGGAGGAAATGCATTTAAGAGATGAGCATGTACATTAACAGTGGCAAAGTTTACTGAAATTAACATAAATCAGCCCATCTGATGTGACAAACAACCAAGTTATCCAAACTTGCATTACTCTTTTGATTGATGCAATAAATGGGTAATAAATATTAGCCCAATGAGGTTTTTCTGAAGCAGGGAATTTCTTCTGCATCTATGCATGTGACTAGGAATCTACGAACTTTGTCACTTTCAGATCTCAAGTCAAAGGGAAGATGATTTCCCACATAAACTTTGCAGCACCATTGATTTGGGTAGAGAAATATACTTACGCTGGCTTAATACTCTGGGAATGCTTCTCATGGATGTAGGCACCAGCCAAGCCTCCTGCTCCAGAGTTTAAATACTGCAAAGAATAAATAAACACACATCATGCTTGTTATCTGTAAAGTATTTTTTTTCCTTCCTTATAAAACAGACAATTTTTAACATTTCTAATGATTTCTAACTGAAGAACCTAGTCCTTGTCTCAAAGTGCAGATGGGGGTACAAGTAGGTAGAGTTTTTCAGATTAGTTATGAAATATCTTTCTTGGCTTATAGATAATGTTTGAAATCTAACAGACAAAAAGCTAAAAAACTGAAATACAGCTGAAACAGTCTTAAATCTCACAAGAATTCAAAGTTACTAAAAATACTGTGATCTGAAACTATTTAAGTTTAGGTAAGAATATTCTCTTGGTTTAGAGCAACTTAAACTCCTATAATCGCTAGATCTCAGTGTGGGAAATAAGAGAAAAGGCCCTGATACTGTGACCAGAGCAGAGTGTGATTCAGAGCAGATGTTTTACCATCACTAGCATCCATCTCACATGCACCAGACCTTGCAGGTCATTGCCACTGTTATATTTTGGAACCTCTTATAACAAAGCCACCACTAAAGTCAGTGTTCACCTCCTCGTTGTACCTGGTTCAAAGATTCAGCCAAGTCTTGATCAACAGTTCAGGTGCAGTTCTTACTCAGCTGACCTGCTTGCTGACCCATCATGTAAGTGACATTATGGAAAACAGTCTCAAACAATGAATCTATTTTACCTTGTAGGAGCACCAGCAGGCAAAATCTACTCCCCAGTCATGCAAATGAAGCTCTACATTCCCAACAGCATGAGCCAGGTCAAATCCAACAAAGCAACCCTGCAGGAAAGAGATAATTAATATATTACTCATCAGGATAATCATGACCATAAAATTCTTTTGAAAAGCAATCTTTAGAGCTTTACTTGCTCTCTGTGTAGCCTATCGAGTCCCATCTGTTTAGAATTATTACTGGAAACAAGTGTTCTATAACATACATACATATAGAAATCATGAATTGGTTTTTGGGCTTGTCTTCAAGGACACTTGGGTATGGCTTAGATACCAGGGCATTTTCTCATGTAGCAAAGTGGGATCACTTGAAAGAACAACAAATAACTTCAAACTCTTGCATGGCATGATGCAAAATAGTAATGTATGTAATGATGCCAGTCACAGAATCACAGGGGTTGGAAGGGACCTCGAGAGATCATCCGGTCCAACCCCCCTGCCAAAGCAGGCTCCCTTAGCTCATATTGTTCACTCATGAGCAATTGTATTCCACTATATACCTCTACTTAAGGTCTCTCTGGTATTTAAACTATGAGGATCTTGCTCTTTGGGATTCCAGATGGGCAAGATAGCAGCCCATACAACACATTGATCCTTAAGGACTTCTGTACTTGTCCCTAAGACGTTATAAAAGCGTTCTGTCCTCTCTTCCTGAGGAGTGTTGCATTAGTCATAACCAAACTCTGTGAAGGGCACTGGGGGAAAAGAACCAAAATAATAAGACACAAGTATCCCAGATGTGTCTAGATCAAAAAGCAGCGGTTTACACCCAAAGTGACCGCTGGATGGCAGCCTTTTTAAACTAAAAAGGTTCTTCCAAGCTTCACTATTTATCTAAGCACAGAGAAGTAACACTGCCTTTTGTGTCTGGACTGCAAATTAAATGCTGTTTTGCATTTTGCTTTTAAAACACAAACAGCCTGCTCACAAGCAGCACTGTAGGTATAAGAGCAAGAGCACAGGCTCCAGAAAAAATCAACACCCAATAATAAACCAAAGGATTTGGGTTTTGTTTTGTTTTTTTTGTAAGAATCTCTTGCTGTTTCTGGCAGGAAGGGAGACTTATTTTAATGGTACTTTGGTATACTTAATCCTCTGTATAAACTAGATAACAAATTGAATAAGGGGCATTTTAAGAAGAGGTGAAACTAATTCTAATGGAGGCATTAATGAAATTACCAGCTTGAGGAGTCGCTCCAAAGCTATGGCAAGAAAACTCTTTGCCATAACATTTGCACAATCTGAACATTTTCTCTCAAGAAGCACCAAAGTTTCAACAAACAGCCTAGCCTTCACACCCTCTGTGGCTCGTCTTCACAGGGATGCTCAGAAGCAAGTTAAGATAAATCAACTGAAACAGCGAGGCTGGGGCAGAAGAGCTGAAGCACACCAAATGCCTATGGGGACACTCTCATTCAGAGATGAAGTGGCCTTGGTTCAGAGAAATAAGCTACAGCAAGCTAAAGCCAATCTGCAATTGAACAAGAAGGTTTTTGAAGGGTTTTAAGGCATTAACTTCAAAACTTCAGTTGATTAGATTTAAACATTTCCAAGTATCCCTCAGCACACATGTCCCACAAGCTCTTCTGAAGAACTGCTACGAGAGATACATTGGTTGCAGTGAAAACCAGGGGTGACACGATATGCTGAGAGTCATGCAGAATATGCACCTGGCAGCATATTAACAACATTAAAAGGAACAGAAAAATGGTACCTGCTCATTTAAATAAAAAAAGGATCTGTAAGAAATTTAATTCTATGGTAAGTCTTGTGTTAAAATCAGTTGTCCTTTCCCTGTCAGTACGTGAGAAACTCTATAAAAATACATGCTCAAACACAAAATGACAAATTATGAAAAGACAGTGTATAGAAGGTAGGACAAGGTTCCTTAGGACACCAGCAGGTTTGATGCCCTCAAAGTCTCATTAGTTTAATGAGGCTCCAAAGCCATATTTACACCTGTAACCTCAAGACTGACGCTGGCTGGAACAGATCAGCCCACACCCATGCCATGGTCTCATGGCCTGCAAACAAGATGGCAGCTGCTATGCCTATGCCACCCACAGGTCGTCTTCCTGAACTGCTTTAACTGCTCCCCAACCCTTTGAAATCAGTTGGTATGTCCCACTGTGTGGTATTTAGCTTAGGAATGAGGCAGAGCCTGAAAAATCTGGGTTCAGCGCTGGCAGGTTTCCTGCATCATCTCGGAAACACCCACTCGTACCATTTTTCAAGGCGTCATCTGCGAGCTGGGTGGTGCTGGTTTGCTTTCCCGGAGGAGGTGTCTGGCACTCGAGTCGCACAAACAGCAAATGTTTAGCCACACAGATTGCAAGGAGAAAGTAAAACAAACTGAAACAGCTCTCCCTGCAACGAGCTACGCAGAAGGAGGACTGCGTGGGAATGTCGCTTCCTCAGACTAGGGGGAAAACAGAGCTTTCCATCTGCTCTGGGCAGAGAAGAGGACATGTGCTCTCCCCTGCCTCTTCCGTTTTATTCTAACATCTAAAAGTCATTTCTGCAGAGTGTCTGGGTAGCTGCTGATAACCAGCAGGTAACAACTCAGCATGGACAATGACATTTGGAGAGAGGGAGAGAAATGACAGCTTCACACCAGCAAAGCTGGGACATTTAGAAAGAGAGACAGGAAAAGAAATGAAGATGAAGGATCTTAAAGCTCTTCCTACTGGGACTCAGGAGATTAAAATACTTTACATACAGCACGGAGTCAGTGGAAAGTACAATATAACTCATGAAATGAAAATCGTATTTGAAAGCTAGAGTCTCGAAAAAGTCAGACATTTCTTTGCCTGTGAAAGAATAAAATGACTCAACCCTCTCCATCCTCTAGAGCAAGCTCAAAAGTATGAAACAAGGCAAACTGTTACATCCTCTTCAGCCTGCTGATGAGTCTCTTGCACAATACGTAGTAATTTTGATTTATCTGAGAGACCTAAGATGGAAAAATAGCCTGAGGTAATTTTTCAAGCTTAATTTAGTTCATTTAATATTTAATGACTTAATGAAGCTGTCTATGCACAGAGCTTTCACTCTGGGAGGAATCTTAACGTACATAGAGAACTTAGGAAATTGGCTTAAAAAATGTAAGAGGAAATCAGTAACTTAATTCAAAAATGATTGACCTCAAGAATCCTAGGACATTTTCCAGACCTCCTGAGCTTGCAGCTCAAATCTCTAGCCAAGCCCTGATAGGGCTCAACACGGCAGGATTTTATTTCAATTGTACATTAAAAGAATTATTAAGGCTATCTGTGTAGGACTTTTCTCTCTACTACACTGGCTGACAAGTGATTTTTTTTCTTCTTTCTCCTCTTCTCAAATGACACTTCCACCTTGTGTTTTCCCCTTCTGACTTTCTAGCTTGTCAGTTCTCCTCAGATTATTTTCTGCTTAGGATCACGGGGTCATTCACCACCCTTCATCACCAGGAAGGGGAACCTCACACTTTTCCTATGAACATGACTTCTCAGGCTTATCCTCTTTTGATATACAGCCTCATATGTGATAATATGTTGCATGTAGAAACTGGTCATTCTAGCCACTGCTGGTTCCACAAGATTCAGAAGCTCTTGAAGCAGATGTGGGCTTTAAGTCCACACATTTAGAGTCCTGACAGCCTGTCATCCTGGGCGAGTGACTTATTGGATGCCACCAAACAGAAATTAAGACAGTATACATTATACAGATGTTAAAGATTTTGGTTCAGCAGTCATTTTTTTGTTCCCTTCTAAGGAGCAGCAGCTCCTTATATCAGCTCTGACCCAGGAAAGAGGAGAGAAGCCAATTCCTTTTGATGATGCAACATTGTGGGCTTTTTGGTAGCCAGCAGCCCCAAAGCTAAGAGAAGCAGCAAGATGCAAGAAGACCCATATTAGGATAGCAAACTGTTCACGAATCACTAATTTCATAGCTCAAGTAAATATTTGCTACATGCTGCTGTTTAAGTGTGGAGTAGCAGTATATGTTACACAGTGGTTTTGTATAAACACACAAACATCACTTAACCCAGGCAGCAGAGTCCGTGAAGACACTGAGCTGAGCGCATCTGGCAGTAGGGAAATGAAAACTGGGCCAGCTTGTGCTTTTCAAGCCTTATGGGTTGAATTACTACTTCTTTTTAAATACACTGATGACATTTCAGGCATGCATCTACCTGCATACCAGTGCCACAGACTCTAACCACAAAGTGGTTGGTAATCAATTTCTTTTTTTTTTTTTTTCTCTTTTCTCCTCTTGTGAAAAAAAAAAAACCCTCTGGAAGAAGAGATTCACTCCTCCTTTCTGGCATTTCTAGCAGGCATGCAGGTGGAAATGGGCCTTTGACATCTATCTGTGCTGGCTGCAGCGCAGAGCTACTATGAGAAATTGCTCTCCTCTTCAATAAGATGATACAGTCACTGTATAGAGTGTGCAGTGCTTTTGTGTATGTCCACATTGGGAGCCCATACCTCTGAGTTAATGTTGTGATTTGCACTGCCTTATAGAAATTTTAAGCTCTCTCCACCAAGTCCTCGTTATCTCCTCAGATAATGCAAACATCAAATCCATTTTTGCTCCATACTGGTGACCGCTTTTCCCTGGAACACAGGTTCTCAGCCACTTTGGTGTAGTTTATAGCTTTCAGTGAAAGTGCATCACTTCCACTCATGCAAGCATGCGTCCCACAGCCCAGAGAGCACCTTTAGAGAGGTGGTAAAGTGATAGGCTTTTCCCAGATTGTTCATGTTTACAGCAAAGAAGAAAGATTTCTCTTCTCACAGACACCTTTCAGACACATCACAGAGCAGATTTCGGGGAAGAAGCGCTGTAGGCACGTAGGCGTTGGCGGCTGAACAAAAGCCTTGCTGCCACCAGGAGTGAGAGTGAGTAGAGCAGTGGGTGGCATCATCCTATTAATAACCCATATTCCCTTTCAAACATTGCAGCATAGCCTTTTGGCTAATTGTGGTCAGCAAAGGACTGGAAGACCCTCAAGGAAGGCACCATGAAGGTCTTGCTGTGTGTATCTGCATGGAGATACACACAGTTTCCCCCAGCAGCTGACTTCCCCCTCACCCCCCTCCTTCCTTTTTTCCTTGTTTTTCTGCATCCCTGTCAGAAGTCAGTCTTGTTTTGTATTGTGTTCAGGACCAATTTTGTTGCCAGGTGCTGCTCTGTGAGAACATTCCCTCTTTATATCCCACGGGCCCTGCACTACCTCTCACACCTGCGATGTTCTCCCAGGGGAGACTTTACCATCACTTTCCAGCAGCATAACTTACTCCCTGACCTCCAGAAAAATTTCCACTGCCAAACCTACAGCAGCAGAAGACATATAGCCTGATGTGAGCCAGGAACCTCTCCAGAGAGTTAAAACATCAAAAATAAATAGCTGGTTTGCCAAAATCCAGCGATACTAAATAAGGTTATACTTGAGTGGTTTCATCTCGTATGAGACAAGGTACATCCAGTAAAAGACTGCCCCTATGGAAACTCTGGTGACCTCCTGTTGGTAAGAAGACTTAATTAAAAACTATTTTCTCCTGGA
Organism: Porphyrio hochstetteri; assembly: GCA_020800305.1. Taxonomy (NCBI): domain Eukaryota; kingdom Metazoa; phylum Chordata; class Aves; order Gruiformes; family Rallidae; genus Porphyrio; species Porphyrio hochstetteri. Next base: position 38,821,864 of record CM036910.1, on the reverse strand, counting down.
TTCCTGAGGCAATCGAGATGCTTAAAGAAGTTTTACAGCTATGTCCACAAAACACACTCCCCGCAAGCTCCTAAGGCTGAGTCATCATTGAAATACAGCCTCTTGTGATGCTGATGTGCCCCACATTGTGCCTGTCTCCAGAAAACTGAATAGCCGAGTCTGGTTCCATGGGGAGCTCACCTCTGTGCTCACTGGGGGAAAAACCTGCCACAGCAAGGCTGTGAGTAAGGAGGAAAATCATGAAAGTCTGCCAAAAAAGCAGAAGTCTAACTCAAGCTAACTTTTAAAGAGGGATTAGAGCTGTGATTACCTCCTCCTTCTCCACTGAACCTCTTGAAAAATCCATCCTTCAAGAACAGCCCTCTATAAGTTAATAGTCATGAATTATCTCACCACAGAGTTTAAGTCACACCTGTAGGATTGCCCTGGCAGGGCTATTTTTTCATGTAGCACACTGCACCCAGATCCCTGGGGAGAGGAGTGCTTTTACTTTGAATTAGAGCCCCACAGGTTTCCACGTGCTCCATATCATTCCACAAAAAGTAGAAATTAAAAATACTTCACAAGGAAAATTGATCTAAGATCAGTGTCAGAGCAATGGGGTTGGAGCATTCCTACCTTTCTTTGGCCAGCCTTTGTTATTCTAGGGATGTCAAACAGCTGTCCCGTGTAGTACTGCACCCCACTGAACAGAATGACAGCAATAGAGTCCCCTTCCTTCTCAATTACAGCAAGGATATCTTCAGTCCTCAAGGTCTCCTCCCCCTAAACCAAAGTTAAAGCACACATTTTACATCAACTCTGGCAGTAATGAAACTGTCATTTCTTATTTCATAATCTATATTTTACCATGAGCCATGCTGCTTGCATAAGGAGATCAAAAGCAAATCCTTAGCATGGTAATGATATACAAAGGTAGTACTCTGAAGTAGCCTATGAGTAAGTTACCTCAAAAAAAAAAAAATCATTAGCAAACTTATCTTGAAGGTGCCAGTTAGAAAAAGTCTATTCACTTCATATTCTAGCATGTTTCATACGCTTTAATATTTCAGACAGTTTTAATTTACAGTGGAAAAAAAAAATCCTGGTGCAAACAGCATATATAATGATTTTTATACAGCATCTGAAATTTGTGACACCCACAAGACTTGAAAGTTGTCTATCAGCTTCACTCTGTACTTTTCTGATAAACTTCATATCCCACAGGAAGCTATTATAAACCTGCCGTATTTATATTTCAAAAACAATAAGTCTCACATCATCAAAAGTACAAAAATCCCCAAACTTGGGGTCATTAAATATAGAGGAATTTTAAAAAAAATAAACTAAAAATAAAAAATATCCCACTTCATTCTTGATTCTTTATAGGAAAATTACTGCCCCATCCTCCTCCTGTCTTCCTAGCAAGGGATCATGTAAAACATACCACCACCTAGGGATCAATTAGGCAGTGAAAACCTAGAATTAAATTAGACTTGTTACTGAAAAGAGCTTGGGCAAGATTGTTGAATTGCAAGTAACTGTTATTATCTCAACAATCCTTGCAAATCTATCAAGCGTTCAGGAGTGGGCTCTTTGCTCACAAGATGACTCAGATTTCTGAAGCAAAAGGTCACCATCAGTTGATAGTCATGGCAAAGTTCTTAATACCACAAAAGTGAAGCAAGGCAGTTTTTCAAATTAATCTGAATTGCATATCACTGAAAGCAGACCTTTCCCTTCGTCTGTGCTGCTTCAGACACGGTGTTGTTTGTGTTACAGCAATCTTTTACCTTAGGACATTAAAAGGATGTTGGGGTTTCTCAATGAGCTACTGTATTTTGCAGCTGGTGCAGGATGCTGTCTGGTTTTGCAAGCAGGAGAAAGAAGGAAAATTACATTTTTGTTCTTCTTCAAGGCAAATGTATTAATTGAATCAGATAACTATAAAATGGGTTCTAATAGAAAAAATTAAAACATAAAAAACCTCCAAAAAGCCAACACAGAAACAGAATACACAATTCATAAACTTTACCTAAAATTACTGGTAGAAACTAATTATTACTTCTACAGGCAGACATTAGAATATTTAGAATATTTGAGGACATATGGCTCTGCTCCTATGAAATATGTTGCTGCCCTTGACAATAGCAAGCAGAACTGATGTATTTCTCACCAACCTCCCGTGGCTGCATCATGAGCATGCATTTCTCCACATCAAGTCCATGAAGTCGAAGTTGGGACTCAACAGCATACTGGAAGAGATTTCCATGCAGAGCGCGTTAGCACAATCCCATGATAAAGCAAGTAAAAGGAGAACAGGTCAGAAAAGGAATTCAGGTGCCTGCCTTTCACTAAAAGTTACACTTTGAAGCCTAATCCATCTCCATTGAAAACTTTCTGGGTTTCCTTGAGTTTGACAAAGATCAGAATTGAATTCACATCATCACATAGGAAGGATAAAGTCAAAGCCTAAGTCCTACAGGATGAGTTCATGGAACAGAGTTGGGGGTGGAAGTATGCTCTACCTAATGCCAGCAAGAAAAGCCCACACAGATAACAGCCATGGAGAAGACTAAACATCACCTCTCCAGGGGCACTGGACACCCACTTTGCTTGGTAGCACATAGAATTGTAGGATCGTAAAATGGTCCGGGTTGGAAGGGACCCCAACCACAGGCAGGGCTACCAACCTCCAGGCATGATTTAGACAAAGTTGCCCAGGGCCTCATCCAACATGGCCTTGAACGTTTCCAGGGACAGGGCATCCGCCACCTCTCTGTGCAGCCTGTTCCAGCACCTCACCACTCTCTGTTAAAAACTTCCCCCTAATACCTAATCTAAACCTTTCCTCCTTTACTTTAATCCCTTCCCCCTTGTCCTGTCATTGTCTACCCTTTTAAAAAGTTGATTCCCCTCCTGTTTGTATGCTCCCTTCAAGTACTAGAAGGCTGCAATGTGGTCCCCCTGCAGCCTTCTCTTCTCTAGGCTGAACATGGCCCTCCTCTGAACCCTCTCCAATAGTTCCACATCCTTCTTGTATTGGGGGCCCCAGATCTGGACACAGGACTCCAGTTGGGGCCTCACGAGGGCAGAGCAGAGAGGGACAATCACCCCTCTGTCCCTGCTGGCCACCCTGATGGAGCCCAGGACGGAGTCCAGGATACCATTGGCCTTCCAAGCTGCAAGAGCAACATTCTAGATCCCAGCCTGTCACATACACAGCACTGTCAGTGCAAACAAGGCTTGGCCAGCACACCCGTGCTGTCCCCTGCTATTCTCCCATCTTACATTCACTGCACAGCTGGGAGGAAGTGAAAGCTCTAAATTCTCCAGCTATTTTGAAAATCCTACCCACGGATTTAATCAATAAATAATGGTTCTGGGATAAAAAAAATCATGGAGTAACGCTATTAAATAGCTTAAAATTACATGGCAGGAAGCAAAGCGACAGACGTTGCACAAGTCATTACTGACGTGCTACAGACATTTAAGAAGACCAAGTCCAAACGTAGAAGCATGCCTGGAATGGACATGGGATTAGTATGAACATTACTTAGAATAAAGGCAATTTAAGGTTTATAAATCTGTGTCGCCATCTTCATCACCAATAAACCTGTTAGGAGCTTGACTCGTTTTTATCACACCATAGAGATCAAATTTGTTATCAATTTCCAGTTTACAGAGTTGACGATAAAGTAGCAGTGGGCTGCAAACTTAAAGATTAATTTGCTCTAAGCTGTGATGCACGGGCTATTGTCTCCTGTTTTATAGCAGACAAATTATGTTTGAACTAGTAATCTGAAGTGCTAAGAACAAACATTTCCATCTCTGTCTGGGGATATATAAGTCTTAATGTTGTGAGTTTGTATTGATTTGGTTTCATAAAGTAAAACAGCAACAAGAATTAATAAAACATTTACAACTTCAGTTGATTTAGGCCAGTAGTTTGCTCAATGTCTTTAAAAAAGACTAATAAATCAATGTACCCATTCAATCTTTTCCTCTTGTAAAATTTTTTATTTGAACGAAAGGAATAAAGCTACAATCTGTAAAATATGCTGAGCTCAAAAGCTTCTGACAGATTTTTTTATTGTAATGCTACTTGGACAAGATGAGCTAATAAATATTCAAATCAGGCTACTGATATGCTTTAGAAAAATATGATTAATAATACAAATATGGTGAAATATTAATTTCTTACATGGTCAGAGGGAAAGGCTCTGGCTTCTAGAAGAATTTTATAGCGTCTTGGAGTAGGCTTAAAGAAAGATAGCTGTTAAGAACAACAACAAAAAAATAGATCTGTTGAAATGTATCTAAGCAGAGATGAGAGAGAGATGCTCCCAGTATATAACTTAATAAAAAATGCTTTACTTTCATGCAGGGTACAGAGTATCCCCCAGAAATTACAAATATATACTTTGATAAATGTTATATGGCCAAAGAAGAAAGCATTATAATACTGGTTTTCATATATCCATAACAAAGGCCATGAAGATCCAGTAGTGAAAACTTGCACTTACATCAATGTCAAAGCTTTGACAGCAGCAGGTTTCACCCGGCTCCCTCATGAGCAAAAGCTGCAGCTGGAGAGTAACAAACAGTCCAAAAAAGCTGGATATTCATTCCTGTCCTAAAAATCAGTTATTAAATCTTACTCTTCTCTGAAATAAGCCTGACCAAAAGACTAAACCTTCTGCAAAGACTTTGCTCTCATCCATCTCACTACCTGCAGGTCAATTGTCTCTCCTTCACAGCTCCTTGCCCAAATGCAAGTTGGGCTTCTCACCATACTGAGAGGAGTAGGAGAAAGACACTTACAAACCTTCCTGTTTATGCTAGTAGTGGCTACACAGAGCTCAGTACAGGCTGTGTATCTGAGTAGTTAAGCACAAGACGGGCTGCACTGAACCTAATTCAGGGCAGAGGAACCAGGTAAACTGTCTTGTATTTAGCCTTACACTCCTTTGCTTCAGTTTTCTTGATTTAGCCAAGGTCAGAGACACATTACAGAGGAGCAGACCTAAGTGATAAACCTTTTTACGTGACCCATACAATATGAAGGTTCATGTCTTCACTGAGTTGCCCAAAATCTTTGGGAAAACTAGAGAACCAGAGACAGGTCTGCATAAGGTAGTCAAATTTATAGCCTCTGTGGCATAAATATCAAGATCATATTTTACCACCTTTTAGGCATAGATAAGAGAGCACAATTCAAAATGCCATCTCTTGTGCACAATTGTATTTTAAGCTTAACTGAAATTATAGCTTTGTCTTGCTCCAGTTGAGCTCTTGTTTCTTAGCCTTTGAAATCTGGTGTGAAATTCAAATATAAGTAGTTATTTTTAATTTTTTCTCAACTAAAAGGGACTCTAAGGACTGATGTGCAGCACATGCAAGAACAGCTCGAACTTACCCTACAGAGCTCTTGAATGTATATTCTTCCCAGCTTTTCTGCTGAAGGGGAGCCGGGTCTTGCACAAGCCAAAGCATCGTACAAGGTACAATTCCCACAACTTAAGAAAAATTAAGCTATAATGCAATCTTTGAGGTCCTCAGTAAAGGTTTTGCTTACATTTACAAACAAAGGAAAGAAATAATTGTCAGCACAACCATTGTAAAGACATACCATCTGGAGGTGCAAGTTAACTGTTAACCCATTCATTAAGGCTACTTCATGTCTCTGGGCCCCTGAAATAATAATAATAATCATTAAAAAAAACCTGATTTGGTGTTTTCTTTATAATTTCAGAGAAATCTAAATACAGTCTTGAGAAAGCAAAAGTATATTTTCAGCTGCTGTCTCACTAGAGACCAGAAAGCAAACAAACATCTGAGGTGTCATCACAGTGAAGTAAAAAGATTTCGTGTCTGACTCACTACACCACACTGGCAGGAAAATATTTATTTTTTCAGGTCAGCCACAGAAGACAAAAAACAGTGAAGTATTTCCACTTCCCAGCAAACCACCGGTGGATTTATTGTGATTAATACCTCAGACAAAAATCAGGTCAGAAGACTATACGTAAGGCAAGACTTGCAGGCTTATTTGTGTCATAAGTTTATATGTAAAGCAAGGCAGAAAACATATTGAGACAATCATCTATTGTAAGTGGTTACTGTAATGTCAAGCTAAATCTCATCCCTAATAAAAAAACCCAAGCAAAATTAGGCTATTGAATACAACAGGCTATTATTAAGGTAGCAACTTAGCAAGCAGCAGTCATACCCACATAGCTTCCAGGATGCTACCACCAGATGCCTTTTGGCTGCAGCTAATCACAGGCAGAGCTAATGGAGTAACAACTAATTGTTATTACAAAGTATTTAGTAACAAATTCTCAAACCCTTATCAACCTTGGGTGAAAGGTTTTAGACAGGCCCAGGGACTGTACATTTGGGCAGGGCGCCACTGAGATAGGAAGAAAATCAATTCCTGTTTCTTCCCGTTTTGCCTGATGTCTGTCTGTTGAAAAGCAGTAATTCACCCTTGACACAAATCAGTGCTTTGAGAGTCTTCTTCAGCTGGATGACAGGCTCACATGCCTCACCCTAGTCATCACCCCGGCAGTGGAGTTCACCAAAGATGGAAAAAGGTTGAAGCAAGGGAGGGAGGAAGACAAGTTTAAGCAGGCATGGAGTGAAACAAGCACCCTTGAGATCGATGAAGAGGAAAGTCATCCTGTTGGGGCTAAAAGGATAAGGGAAGCCACCAGAAATGAAGAGGTGAATCCTGGGTGTCTCCTGATACTTCTTTGACAGGCACACAAGGTCCCAGACAACACAGGGGGGAAAAGGCAAGAGCACAGATACCATATCCCACAGAGGTTAGTTTCATGGAGTTATACCTTTGCCAGCCTAGGAAAAAGACATACCCATGGGTGGAAGAACATATAGCCAAAGAACGTGGAAACCTGTAAGGACGGACTTATTCCTAAAGCCTTGCTGAGCAGGCCTCAGCTTCTGCTACCACAGAAAAAGCCAAGAACTGTTCTGATTGAGGTATTCAAGGGCCTTTCTTTGTGTTGATAAAATCTGTAAGTGTTGGACAAAAAGATCTGTCAATAGCTGTCAGACACTCCAGAAGACCTGTCCACGGGATGAGCCAGGAGGAAAGAGAGATGTCGAGAATAAGTTCCCTCCTTCAGATACCAGGAACATCATCAAGTTTGTGGGAAGAAATTTAAGTAGACCTAGAAAAATGAACTCTTTTCTTCACTTAAACTCCTTTCCTTTGCTTTCTTTTCTTCCCTCTGATAGCATTGCATCTGCAGGCTCCATGCTGCTGGAAGAGGTCACCTTGTGGCTGCTCTATTGCAGATACAGAAGACAGCTAGAGAGAGTGATTGCAGCTCAAAACAGTATTATTTGCAGTCTTAATATTTCTATGGAACTCTTGAGGCTGAAAAAAGGGGTAGCATCAAGAAATGGTATTGTTCTTATTTCTCCCTCTGCTCCCTCAATGAAGTCTGTGGCTTTCACAGCAAATTCGGCACGAGCAACCCTCTGCCTGCTGTACCGTATCCCTATAAAACAAACGGTTAATCTGTAGATCACTTTTAGCTGCATACTAGCATCCCAAATTAAATATGACACTACATTTGTCATGTAAGTCTTGGTCTTCCGTAAATTATATATTTATTAAAAGCTTTCCATTATTGAATTTCATGCCCACAAAACAAGCCTCATCCGTGTCATTGGAAAACTGTTATCCTTTATAACCTGCACTGCATTTCAGAAAACAACCTTTCTATGATCCAATTAACCTATTACAATATTCAAAGACCCAGCACACAGGAGACAAAATTATGTTTGCTTTCTTTATTTCCTAACTTTATACCATATCACAGGCTAAAACCTGTATGTTCTGCTTGATAAATCTCCTCTTTAATAAAAGGAAGCAGCATTTACAAAGTACAACTTCAGAGACAATTATGATTGTGTTAGGCAGACACTGCCATCCTTCTCCTCTCCTACTGCAGCGGGAGCCTGATCCTCACTCGAGTAAGGAAAAAGCATTTTGTAAAATGATTGGGAAAAAAGAAAAAAAAAAAAAAAAGAGAGGAAAAAAAAACCTAAGGGCCCCAATTCTGAAAACAGTTTGGTTATTTCAAATAATCCTTATCACTCAAAGTCACTACAAATCTGCTAAGCATTCAGTCTTCCCTCAACAGAGACCTGCCTGAGCGCATTGTACAGCAGCAGCCATACAGTTAATCTTGTTCCATCAGAAGGTGATCCTGCCAAGGTTGTAATGTTTTAATAAAGTCTGGTAGGAGAAGCAGAGATTACCGTCACTGCATTATGCCACTCAGCGCAAGCACAGGAGGAAAGCAAAAAAGCTTTGGCCTCCATTGACCTTGACTCTGGATTTCACAACGTATTTACTACTGTAACTTTCATTGAACAAGAAAATGTGACTGCATTTAATAAGCAAGGTGTTATAGCACTATAAACCATTAAATGGACAAAGATATTTTACAGTCTTTAGTCTGTTCCTGAATAAATCTCACCAAATAATTTTTGTTTTCTGCTACTGCTTAGAGTGAGAACTGACAATTCCTCCCCTTCCATAACATATTAGATGCTGAATTAAAAACCAGGGCAAAATTCTGTTTGTTCTTACATTAAATTCACTAAAAAAGGAAATTCAAAATTTCCTCTGCTCATACATGCTTGGTATTAAACCTCGATGGAAAATAGTACTTATTTGTAAATAACTCACTGGAAGAGAATATTTAACATAACTTTCTGCATTTTTTCTCTTAGCATTTTCACTATTGCCTACAATTATAAAAAATAGAATTTAATACAACACATCCATTATTTGAGAATTACTCATTCATTTCTAAGAATTGCTCACCTAGATCCTGAAAAGAACTTTGAGGATATTATATAAATAAAAGCCTGCTGGCATTCACATCTGAGGGCCATATTTGAACTAAAACCACATTTTTATAGTACAATTAAGTTCAGTCCAGAAATCTAAAGAACAAAATCCAAACTGATAACGTTGACATGCCCGGAGGAAAACAACAGGACTACGAAACCCTTCCCAACAAAGAATTTTAAAAACAAAAGGAGGTAAACAGCAGCATAACCTCAGTCATCAGCATTTTTTAATAGAAAACTTTAAAATCTACATTTAAAATTAACATCACTCTAGTCTAGCTATTCTCAGAGAAAATCCACCCATGTGATTTAGAGTTTGGAAAAGAAAAATAAGAGAGACTAATAAGAAATTCAATGAAGTTTAAGCAAAGCTCTCATTTCCCAGTCCTTACGACCCAGAATACTTTTAGTCAAACAGATATCATAACACACACTGAGCTGGCAGCCTCTACAAGGCAGATGGTTAAGGGGAAAAAGTCCCAGCCTGACTCCCTGCTTTCCTCCGTGGCTCTTAACCTAAAGCTGAGACCAAACTGATCCTGGCACCAGCACTGGCAGGAGGTCAGTGCTCAGCCAACCCCAGCACCCTGCAGGGAGTTCACAGGGGCCTGGATTTTGCAAACAGAGCAGTGACAAACATTTACAGAAGGGATGCAGAGAAGGGTGGTGATTCACCTGCTTCAAGCTGCCCTTTCGGGGGATCTTGGCTCTCCCTCTTGGTTATGCGAAGGGCATCAGTGAATTACCTTGTTCTTTTACTAATTCAAGTTTCTCAAAGTATGTAGTGCGACTGTTCTCTGTTCTCATGAGGTGCAGGATAAATTCCCCACCTCTCAGTTAATTAAGTTCAAGGTTTCCAATTTAAAAGCCCTTACCATGCATCAGGCTGGTTGTATGACAGGTCACATTTTCCCTCCTGCCAACAGCTAACCACTTATACCCTACCAGACTGATAACTTCCACTTTCTGGGAAAGATCAAACTCAAGAAATCCCTAAATCAGCTGTGTTCAGCATTTCAACACCCTTCACCCCTTTATGTTCTCACATTTTTATGTTCTATGCTAGTTAACAGATTAATGTACTGAGTTTGCCCTTGAACATAATGGAAGCAAGAAAAACAAATTCTTAACCTCCTGAGCAATACCCAGTAGTAGAGAAGCAACTTCCAAAATCAGAACAGCCAACATGAATTTTTGGGTTTCATTTCATTCTGCAGATGAGATCACTCCACATAGCCCAGTGATGACCAGTGTAGCCACACTCATATTTTATTATCTTAGTGTTTACATACATAGACCAACTATAACAACACTTTATGTTCATCCTGGTCCAATAATAATGGCCAATAGATTAGCACTTTGAAAGCTTCATGAAGAAGTCAGGGAGTTACTTTGTTTATAAACATATAAACTTGTGTATTACATTGGACTGAGGAGGAGTTAATTTCCCCTCCCAGTGCTTTGCTTTGTGTTGGCAGCCAACAAGGAGTTGGTAAGACAAGATGGTTTGGCTGCAGCACCAAGGCTGTCTCTCCAACATTCCCCCTCACCAGCTGGCTGGGCAAGACCTTGGGAGGGGACACAGCCAGGACAGCCGACTGTCAATGCCCAAAGGGATGTCCCACGCTGTATTCCTTAACATCTCTGTTTCCAATCATTCAAGACTCCACTTGCTTCTCTTGAAGGAGAAAGAGTATAACTTTCTCATTGAACACTTGTCTACTGGAGGAGAATTGCAAGATGACAGCTAGTATACAGGAGGTTAACTTAACTGTAATATTTTTCCTTAGTGACAGCATAAATGAACACATGATAATTCAGTTCAGACAGTCAGTATTGACAGTTGCCTTCAACAGCTAACTGAAGCACTGACCAAATCTCACTGATGTCTACTAACCTAGCCTTGACAATGGCTCTAAGGGTTGGGGTGAAAAAGGGTCTGTGAGCAACCCAGCCAAGATCATTTCTCTACTCCCTTCTGACAGCAACAACTCAGAAGGAAATCCCAGTGAAAGATTATTTCAGCAACTCCACACAGGTTACAGGAAGAGATGATAGAGGAAATTTGCATTCAGACTCAACCGACTGCTTTCATGGCTGGCAAACGCACCAGGAGAAGTCTCCAGGGCTCCTTCTCTATCTCTAGAATAACCAGTTGCTTTTACTGCCAAGGTCCTGCAGCACCACAGACTCCTCAAGGGGTATGGCAGGGTAATGGGAACTTACAAATAGCAGGTCCTGCCCCAATTATCTGCTTCATTGACATAAGCAGTTCTCAAATATGAGGCTGGATTTAGTGGCAGGGAAAGGAGCAAAAGCAGAAAGTGTCTAGATAGAAATCATTTTGCAAAGGGGAAAGTTCATTGGTTTATTTCTAGGAAAAAGACTGAGAATCTGTAACGCCAAGTGCCCTTTAAAAGGGCTTTGTGTGTTAGACCAAGTAGTTTATAATACTCCAAGAAACCCTCTACTGCAATTAATTTCACTATATGCATACGCTCATATATTATCACATACATTCCTCTCTTAAATCACTTGCAGCTATAAAATGAAGTGTTAGTCTGTGCACAAGGCAGGCAGAAAACCTACTTGAAAACAAAAGAATGCAAGGAACTACATTCTGGTTATAGAGTATCAGGACTTTCACTCTTAAAAGAAGTCAAATTTGTTTTCATTTCTAAATGAAGAGATTTTTTATTCCCCCCTTCAGTTCGCACCTACCAACCAGCTCAGCCATCAGGTCCAGGATGCATTCGTCTGCCAAAGCCCATGGGCGCTGACCGTTGAAATGGCCGTGAACCCCTCTGAAAAGACAGATGCAAATGATAAAAACACATGCTGCTCCTAAGAAATGCACCTAATTTGTAGATTCCAAATTTGGAAGGGGGAGATGGAGGAGACGACTCGCCCTAGGTGAGCATGGCACTTTTATCATACCACTAAAGCTCATCGCAAACACAGATCATTTGTTAGTTTCCTACAAGTTTTAAATTTTTGCCCTCAAAATTCCTTCAGAAACCCCTCAAAATGAGAGAGGATAGTTTTTTCAAAAGCCCCCTAGAAGTAGGGGCACAAGAAGGGATGGCCACACCAAAAGAAAGGGAACGGTGGTGCCCCAGGGCAGGATAGCACCCTGCTAGCCCCAGCCCACAGAAACTACTCGGAGAGCAGAAATCACCCCACAGAGTTACTCCACCTGCACTTCTAGCTGAACATGGTATGGCACAGAGGATGGTAGACTTGAATACTGCCTGGCTCCCAGGCAGAAATATTTCTTGTCAGAAACAATTTCCATCCTCCTGAATCTCCCGTCTGAACTCACCCTTCTGCAGAAACCAGCAGGTACTTAATGTATATGCAGTGAAGCACCTGCCCAAACAGAGCCGCTTGCTAATTTTTATTGCTTCCCTTCTCCCTGCCAAATTGTTCCAAGTCTAAGCATGCAGAAAGCTTTTTTGGTTTGACAGAGGACGTTTAAAAACTTTATTTCACAAACTGTTCCTGTCCATAGTGGATCATACAGGCACCTGAAACCTGAACGCATCGCTACTCTGAAGTGACAGATATGTACAATTCAATTCTGGATTCTGAACTAGTTTTTGCTTCAGAAGTGACAGGAAAGTAAACTTAAGGTAGGCACCGTGCATATATGAATAAAAAGTTGCAATGTTTCTTATACAAGCAGTGTGTAGCGCACAGATTTAAATACCAATGAAGGCAGGTTGAGGGAAGTAATAACAGGGCTAATCCAGAGGAACGTTGCTCTGGGCTTCCACCTCACACAGGATGATTCTCATATTTGCTGAGCTCTACAGGGTACTTGTGGAGTTGGAAACGCCAGGCTGCATGTGGCTGAGCCAAACCAAGTAGAAAGCTGTTGTAAAACAGGGAAAAGAAACAGCAGGAAACTGGGTAGAGAGAAAAGCACCCTAAAAGTTATGATGAGAGGAGGGGAAAAGAAAAAACTAGCCACAGTAACAAAAACAGAGTAAAAAAACCTTTTGAAGAGGAACAGGCACACCATGTTCACTCAAAATGACGAGAAGGTGTTTGGCAGATTAAGACATGAGAAAGGAGGCAATATGAGACACGAACGACTAGTCCCCCGTGCTTAAGGCTATTTAAAAGATTTGTTTTCCCTGTCCACCTCCTACTTTCCCTTCTCAGGTAGATTTTTGTTCTGTCTCCCACACGAATTACCATGATGTTTTACAGTCAGACCCTTCCTGACTGACTTGGGTCTAATTCACGCCTCCTAGGGATATTTCCAAAAGAACCACAGTCCTAAAGAAAAGTACTCTTGCAAAAGACACGATTTGTATTTGCAAAAGACATGATTTGTATTAACTGCTTCATGCTCCTCTTCCTCCCAGAATGTGGTTTGCTTTTGGGCTAGTTTAGGTTAACAGCTGAAGGAGGGCATAGGTACCACTGAACATCTCACAGATAAAATGAACTCCCTACGTTCAACAAGTCCAACCCCACAGAGGCAAGGAGGAGCACTCTGATCCCTAATTCGGATAAGGTCACGGTAGACTGGCTGACCGCTTTTCTCCATTTCAGAATCGCTCTCTGATGAGACATTGATAGCAGAAAGCGGGCAGTGTGAAATAGCACTCGTTTCCAAGAACATTTCCTCGATAAGGAATAAAGACAGTAGGTGGGTAGAGGAGAAAAATGCAGTAAGGGGCAGGATTAGAGCTAAAAGTTCCTCCCCTCTATCAGACCGTAATGCAGCTGTGCTCCCTGAAGACAGTGGTATGCGTTCCACAAACAGCATGATGCTTATTCCTAATTTCCCTTCTTATTTTTAACTGTAATATAGCAATCAAGGGACTTTGGGGTAATACAAACTATTAAAACGAAAAAAAAAACCAAAGAAGTGGTCCCAGCCTGAGGGGATCTGCATTTCTGAAAGAGGATAGCAAACATAATAAGATGGGAAAAAGAAGTCTAACTACCTATGGGATTCTCTTTCATTAGCTTACTCTGATTTTTATAGCCATTAGTGCCCTTCTAATGGGAATTTACTGATGAAAGCCTCTCTCTCTCCCAGCACGCAGGGCTAACAAAATTTCAGAATACATTTCCAAGATATCACCAAAACAGATATGATATTTTGGGCATGAGAATGTTGTATTTTTTTAGATGAAAACATGGAAAGTTTAGTATATTGAAAGAGGGGAGAGCCAGCATTAATTATTATTCATATTATTATTATTACAGCCCAGCTTACAGCTTGCCTCCCTCTTCATGGCCAATATAAACGCCAAGAGACAAAAATTATTGCAGCTAAAATGGTAGTTAAAGGCATATTCTTGGACCTCTTTTTTTTTATTTTAATCACATGAAACTCTGTAGCCTTTGCTGATGGCACAATACATCCTATTACACTTAGGTTGTAAAATTCTATGCTCTGCCTCAGAGAATTTATATCTCTGTATATTATGCCACCTCTCTCTCAGCTCTGGTAGGCACAGGGGATAATAATCTTTAAGGACACAACTGCAGTGCTTCTGGCATTCCCCTCAGGCACGGATAGCCTAAGTCTCATTCTGTTTCTGCTGCACCCTAGGTAGCAAGAAAGATTTAAATCAAGGTACCCAAATTAATGAATACAAAGCGTGGCCCATCACATCATAAAGCATCATAGAAACAGAACTATTCCTTAAACTACTGTGAGAGTTTCTCATTGTGCAAATTAATTTTTCGTCGGTTACCATTTTATTTTCAATTTGGCAAGAAATCACAATGCCACATTTTATTCACTGAGGTCTGGTTGATTTAAAGCTCGCTAGGGGAGCTAGAAATACATTTTCTGATATGATCCCAGACTTTCAAAGGTGGTAACAAAAGGGATTTAAATTAATTGCCAGCTTCAGGAATCTTCTGCGGTCATCCAAATCTTATTCAAGTGGAAATTTCCTTCCTGCTGCTTTGCCAAAAATGATGCAAGGTATTTAATGAGCCAATACAGATTCTTGACAATGGTTTCAAGCAAAGCATTAGCCAAAAGAAAGGAAGATATTTCCAAAGGAAAAGAACTGTATGAACCAGTGGATTGAAGGCAAAACTAAGGGTATTAAACCAGGTATTCACAGCTCTGCCATGCAACCTGCTCAAAGGCACAGCGCAGAGATGACTCCCAGCGAATGGCAGGAGAAGTGGGTCCATCAAAAAGATCATGATCAAGCCTCACCAAGCTTCACTCCTGCTTGCAGGACTTCTATACCTTGCAGGATTGGCTCAGCACATAAAACCAAAGATACCTTTCCACTCTCTGAACAGTCCTTTGCTTCCACAGGTGGTGTGTTATAAAGCCTTCCACAGACTTCAGTGGGGGTTTTTTTGACTACTATATCTATGTCAGAAGCTTGTTGCCAGACTGCTCCAATGCTTAGAAGTACATATACTTATTTAGTTTCTAGCCTCAACTCATTAATTCCTAGTTTATTTTTACTGTGCCAGCATGTGATTTCACATAAGTGCCTCCTTTTTCCCCTCCCTATGTTTTACCCCCACATACATTCACATAGAACAGCCTTTTTTCTTCTCAGTCTTTATTTTGCTTGACTAAACAACTCTAAACCTCAAGACTTCCATTCAGCAAGTCCTCCGCTCCCCAACCACCCTGCCAGCCCTTTGTAAGAGCATAACAACGGGCTATGGCGGACTCCCTTCTGTTTTAATAGTTCCACTTTAATGAGTTACTCCAATGTGAGAGACATTGCCCACTGCACAGAGTATGTTTTATGTAATAATGATTTTATAAAATACATTAATTGCTTAAACTGTTGAGATGGGGGAAAGGGAAAACAAGACACCGCAAAGCACCTATTGGCCTTTGTCCAATGAAAAAGTCACTTCAACCTTGGTCAGATTCAAAAAGCAGGATTAGTTACTCCAGGCTAACTACAGAGGAGACAATTCTTCATCCCTTTATGCCCCTCATTCAATAAATCTTGGATTTAACTGGAATCAAAAGAGAAAGAAAGATGAATTCTCAGAGGCTCTTTTTTAATCCATACTAAAAATGTCCATGGCTGGAATTTGTAGTCTTTATACATCAGCATAAAAAAAGACAACTGAGGAACACAGAAAGAAAGAGCACAAAACCAGAACAGGTATATGCGAAGCAGGTGTAAGAGCAGAAAACTATAACCTACCTTGTAATAGCAGGGGGAAGACAAAAGGGACAGTGACACTGTAAGGCACAACAAGAGAGAAATGGATGAAAAGGCCTCTTTGTCTCCAGGCCTTATTCCAATGAGTTGCCATCACCACAGAGTTAAAGCTATGAACATCCCTGCCCTTCAAAACAGCTACCAGATAGTCTTCCTGTTCAACCACCATCTACAGGCAGTGAAACCTGTTTAAGTGGACAAGTATAGTAGCTATTTAAGATGAGTCTCAAGACACAACAAACAGAAAATATGGTAAACTAATTCATAAAACAGCCAGGATCTGTATCATTGCTGACTTGAAGGATATATCTAATTTTGTGCCATTCTTTATTCTCACTACTTATTTATCTAAGCCACAGCCACTAAATTCCACCCTGCCAACATATGAGCCATTGACAACGCTTCAACTGCTAACAGCTGCTACTGTAGACTAGATTTTGCTAAGTTGTCCTTGGTGACTGGAGTGAAAGCATCCATTCGTGCTTCTCCAACCACCTAGTCCTTTGCAGCCCCCTGCACCCAATCCTACACATCAATTTCTTTCTACATTGCTCTATTCAAGTTTAGCTTGACTTTGCTACTCTCTCAGTTGCCTTAAGTACATCTACAGCTAGCAGGATTTTATACTGGGGCTTTGTTTGGTTTAGTTTGGGTTCGTTTTTTTAGGTTTTGGTTGTGGTTTTTTGCAGTTGGGTTTCAATTTCTTTAAAACTTTCTGTTATTCTGAATAAGGTGCTTGGGGCCAAGATTGGTTAACAGCCTTTCTAGATTTGCTGTCTCTCTTGCAATAGCTCAAAGTCATGTGCAGCCCTATTTCTCCATTAGATAGAGCTACTGAAGGCACTTTTGATCTTCTGGAGAAGCATGCTGCCTACTACCCTTTTCTTTCAGGTTTTATAATCACGAAGGGGTGAAAACAAACACAGAAACAAAACAAAACAAACCCCACACATCCTGCATTGTAGCAAAAGACAAACACAAGAACAGGGGGAACCAATGAAAAGGTACGGTGAAGGAGCTGAAATATGTTTGCACTCCCAGCCCATCACTCTAACAGATAAGAATGCTATCTGACTTTTTACCTTTTGAAAGAGCTCAGCTGTTTCCCTGATAAAGCACAATAATCATACAGAAATGGACAAGGTTGCAATTTTTTCAAATGACTGGAGAAACCGCAGCGCTGTGCTGAATGAATAACTAGGAGTAACGAGTGCTTCCCAAAGTTCACATGCGTTCCCATTCACTCCCAACCTCCTCCACGCTTATATGAATGCAAATAATAAAAATAGGAAGCAGAAAACCATTTTAATTAGCCCACAGCTTTTACATCAACAGGTAAAGCCAGCTACATTGCAAAGCCTCCACCTAGACTGTTTCTACTGAACCAAGGCTGCCTAGTTAGCAGAATTAGCTTTTCCTCTTCTGCCTCCTATTTCCTCTGCTCTCTCACCATGAAATCACATCTGTTCCCCTCATATCCTCTACCCTATAAATGTGTTCATCTCACTCCCAGCTCACTCACTCATCTGGAGGTTATTTTTCTTGCCTGCTTTCAGCATCCTGGTTTTTACGTTTTTCTTTGCTCATCCCTGCTCCAGCTGCTGAGGCAGGTGTTGGACACCTTTAAACACAGACCCTTCATAGAAATAAGATGCAATATGTATTTAAAAAGCCTTTGTCCACCATTATATCTAAAAGTTTCCCATTTTCTATGATAATGTCCCTTTCCTGTGATACTGAAAGGCATCCCTCTCTTGCCCTCCTGTCTTTCCTACATCACCTCCATTTGTAGAGCTCATTGCGATCCACTGTCAGCTCCTCACCAAGATGCTCCTGAGAAGACAGGAATGCTTCTTTCTAAATAAAATGAACTTGTCAGGCAGAGACCTGGTTTAGGAGGAGCCAAAAACCTGCCAGCACTGGCGGCAGCACCACCTGCGCTCGGTGCTATTTCAAGGGGAGCTGCCTGTTGCAAGGCCTGCAGGGTGAATCACATGCAGTTAAATACACTAATTAGAAAATTCCAGGGACTGAAACTGAATCACATTCCCCAGCAAAGCAGCAGTAAGCAAATGAGTTTGTGCGTCTTGTGTACAAACACACAGAGCAGCCGGATGGGGATGGTTAAACTGTGCAGGTCCTCTGGAGGAGTCAAAGCAGAGCCACCACATGCAGCATGGATTATCACAGCTGGAAGTTTCCCTTTCCCTGTTTTACTATTCATACCTTTAGAGGAGGTTTAAATAGTGCTGGGGAAACACCAAACATGTTTTACTCCTGGGCTGCAGTGGTTTTAACACGCTGTTCTTCTACTGAAGCGTTTTCTAGACAGATCCCAAAACACCACAAAGTGCCCATCTGAAGCATGGGTTCTCGCCTACCCTGCTCTGCACTCACGTTCGAGCCCACTTGTCCAGTTCTTCATCCAAGTAAGTTTTAACTTTTCTTGGCTGGAGCCCGAGAGAATTCCCAGCAAAGTACAAACAGCTCTCCTCTGCGTTCACCAGGCTCAGGTCAGCTGTGGAGGGAAACAGAAACACACATGTGAGAGTAAGCATGGGAGGAACCATTCACACACACACACAAGTGCCACTCCCCAAGAGCTTTGCCCATTCTGGAGCTCCCTCAAGCACCATGGTCCCCACGCACAAACAGACATGCCACATCCTGAACACCACACAGGTGGCCCTGCAAAAGGAGGAAGGCAGCTGGGCAACTTGCAACCAGTTCTTCCCCTCAGGCTCCTGCAATTGTTTGGCTGAGGCTATCTATACTTGCTCCAGAGCTAGTTCAGGCAGCATAAATTCCTGTGGGTGCAGCCATTGATTTTGTCAGGTCTGTAACCAACAGTGAGTGAAGAGGGAGAGTTTTCCTGACCAGGCTATCAACTTCTCTTCCATCACCAATGTATTCCTATCCCGAGTCACGAAACTACTTGAATCGTGCATTTAATAAAAGTTAAGACTAGGTAAGTCTGTGTCTTTCATGTAAGTTCTCCCTGCATTATTAAATTGCTATTTGGAAAAAACGTAGTCATAGCACAGAATATTTTAAGGCAGTCTCAAAAGTTCTTGTCTTGTCAGCATATATTGTGGGCTGCACTTCATGTCATCATCTGAAGAGGAGGAGGAAATCTATGTTGACAAATCCTTTCAATGATTAGGAGAAAAGCAAGGAGGTAGAAATTTATAAATAATAGCTCTAGTGAGGTTCTGAACAATCTAATTACCCCATGTCATCATCTATCAATCTAAAGAGTGCCTTTTCCTATTATTTCTCATGTTAGAGATTCTTGGAGGGACAAGTGATGGTGACCTTCTAGAAAGAGTAAGTAATTTGTATTCATCTATACATATACTTACAATACCCCAGAAGCCAATATTACACGTATTTTTGGTAAACATAGTTGATATACCTCAAAAAAAAAGCCAAACCATCAAATGAATGAAGATGTTAAGACACATGCTAGAAGCAAATGATAAGATTACATTTCTGTCTGGAAATTTTATGCAGGGTTGAAGAAAAATAATTAGATGCCTGGTAAAGGTCTCTTATTACCTTTTGCACTAACAATTACCAACTTCATTGAACTTCACCACAAACATTTTTCAGGAGTATAGACAACTTGGATAATTCCTTAATTAAAGCTTTAGAAGCTTTTAAAAAGCATAAGTCAGAGAGCAATTTCAGCCTAATCTGTTTTACAGATACTACGTCTGTTTTTCATCTCTATTCTAATATGAATGAAAACAGAGAGGCATAAATATTAGCCATGGTCCTAAATTGGTTCTATTAACAGTTCTTTTCCTATCAAGAAACAAGTTTTTTTCCCTATCAAGAAACACAATGACACTGCCTCATCCGGAATAGAGAGGCTCTTTGCTCAAGAATTCTGAGTTCAACCTCCCTAATAATCTTTATGCTCCAATCAAGCGCTGAACAAGGAAGGAATTAGAAGCAAGTTAGCTTTTCTTTCACCACTGCCCTTTCTAAATAAAAATGTATTTTTTTCTACTTCTATGCCTGTTACTGTTTTGAACATGTTGTCAACTCTGCATTGGGCTGCACTCTTTTTCTTCTCACAAAAAGCCATTTACTACCCTCCCCACCCCTGAGATCATCGAACAACTCATTTAGGACCACTGTAGCTTCCCCAGCTAGGCTTGGTTTTTTGGAGCATCTATGTCATTTCACAGCGTCTCCTGACCAACAGGCCATTGTGCTCCAACATTTCCTCACTTACTGCAGTATTCTCTACAGTAAGATACTTGATTTCTTAAGACTATCCCTTGTCTTTCCCCAAATGACTCCACCCTTAGTTTTTTGGGAGTATTGGCCCCTTATTATTTCTAAAGGAGCTGTGGTTGACATGTAATGTGTATTGAAATGATCAAATAGGAAATAAATGCAATTGAGGAAATAAAGGCTGGTTCAAATCAAACAGGAGATAATGATTGTATTGAAATGTGTCCTCAGAGTAGCCTGAATAATCTCAGTGCAAATTATTGTTCATGTATTTTGTTTTTAATTAGTTACATTATATTCTCACACCTACTCAGATTCATGCAGACTAGTCAGATCTAACAGCGTACATTATTATGCATACTAAATATGCCCATTCTTCCACACTGAAGATGTATTTGTACACCTTTTAAACCTCAAAGAAAAAGCAAGAGTTTATTTTCAGGAATATTCAGTCCAAAGGAAAGGGAAAAATATGTCTTTATTAACCCGAAAGGAACGACTAAATCTGTTTATACATTAACTGAGTCCTATTCCTTGTTGAAGGGATAAAAGATCACCTTTCATGCCTTCCTATACCCGCTTCACAAGCCCTCCAAACAAAGAGCCAGATATATATGATTAACCACTACCTTTAACCATGGAAATATAGCTCAACATTTTCACTCTGGGGCACCTTTTTATTCCCAAGAAACCCAAATGTTGCTCTACCCCTTTACAAGATGACAAAGCACAAGCCATCTCCTTAATCAGATTGGTGATTTGATGCCCCGAATGCCAACAGCAATTCAGTCATTCCTACCTCCCCTCAGCACACAAAAAAAGCCTTAAAGAAACTTTGTTGTCAGCCTGGAGAAAAGCAAAGAGATCCAAACATTTCTTTAAATCTTCTGCTGTCAGCTTTTGCTATTTGCTCACCTGAGCCTCGTCCTTCACTCTTAAAGATAAAAACTCAAACACAGATTTGCCAGGCAGTTAGTCTGTTAGTGGTTGCTATTTGATCAATATGACAAATAAACAGCTGTGACAGTTTATAAGTCGATAACTAAATTAAACTATTATAATGACTTTCTAAATAATTTGTGTTATCTACAGTTGCCTCCTATGGATATTCTCATCTGCCTCTTGTAAGGCTTCATTCTAACACCTCATTGTAATGTTTTATGTAAATATATAAAGAATATTTGATGGCTAATATCTGTAATGACGTTTATCTTCAGAAGCATGGTATCTAGAATCCGCTCCTGTGCTCAGATAAATGTCATGGGAGATCTGTCTCTATGCTATAGACACACAATGTAAATATATATATATATATATTTATACCCCTGCTGTTTTTCATCAGGGAAGCTCTTCCTGATGACAGACAAAGCACAGAAAAGAGATGGGGGGTGGGGAGGAAAGGAGGGAAAGCCCTCAATTTGGGAACACAGGAATGATGGGTTCTCTGCACTGTTTGACTTGTACTACTTTGTTAGGCTGTTTATCTTCACTTAAACATTAAATCCAATTTTTGGACTAGATGTTTTAAGTGACTGGGAAAAGCCCAAAACTACATTAGCAGGTTTTGGGTCTAAATATTAAGGCAATTGAAAACCAGACAATAACAGAGGTTGGAAGGGAAGCAGTGAAAACAGTCACAGGCAGACTGAAACCTCTTCAGGCTTCTCAGAGGAAAAATTTTTTTCATCTGAAGCTGCTGAGACACTACACTGAAAAAAGACCTCTCATCCTCAAGAGCCGTTTCACACGTTGGAGTCAATGACACAGCTGCAGTTCGGGTGCCCCAGTTGAGCTGGATTTCAATGGCACAGCCAGATTAAGCACAACAGCCACGTGAGCTGCCTTCCAGCATCTTTCCAAACTTGGAGGGACCTTTTCCAGTGCAGCGTAGATACAGGAGCTGTAGGTTGTGCACCAGCTACACAGTGGCAGCTGAACTGACTTTTGGGACTAAATAGTCATACACAAAGGAACAGATGGGTTTAGGAACCTTTCTTAAGCAACCAGGGGGAAGAAAAAGAAAATGACTTCTTGGCAGACAGTCTGAGAACACCTCCTCCACGCAGAGGAAGCACCTAGTTCAAATATTTGTAAAGCGTCCAGTTCTGCTCAGAATAATATAAATAGCAAAACTCAAGTATTTAAATGTGGGGAAAGATAACCCAGTACCACCAGTACATAAAGAGCTAAGATTTATCATCCTCAAGTTCTAAGGACACGAGCAGACTGCATCCCCAATGTTCATCAGTGCTAGACAGAAAGATACTGAAGATAAAATTGTTTCAAAAGATGTCCAGGAATTGAGACAGCTGATACCATTTCCTATCACAGATCTTTACTGGATATAATTTGGTGAATGTACTTGTGATTTCTCATGTACTATTCTTTTCAGAAAAAGACCTGCAGGAAATTGAATCTGCATTTCTTAGAAAATGAAAACATTTTGCAAGGAAGTTCTATAATATTTTGGTCATTTCTTTTTTAATAGGCAGGACTTGGGAATCAGGAGAAGAGCCCAGGACCATGATGCTTCTGTAGGTGGGTCCTCCCACCAGGTTTTCCTGTATGATTTTAGCCAGACACAGCAGCAATAGATAAAAAAAAACAACAATCAAACAAAGAAAAAACCCTCATAAAATGGAAATGGTTTGCAGTTTTGCCAGGCTAGAAGTACTAACCCAAAGAAAATGTTTTCCCCTCAGCTTCCCAACCCTTCTGCACACCCCTCTTGCCTCCCTGCCTACACCCCAGGTCCTCTTTTAATAAGACAAAGATGTCCTTGCTTTCACACCCTGCCATACCACAGACTCCTCAAAGCAACATACAGATCAGGAATGAGTCAGAAAAAAAACCTGAGAGCCATTTTGCATGGCTACACTGAAGCCATGCGCAGTTATCTATTTGTAGGCAATTCATGAGGAAAGCAGGAAAGATCTTCAAATAAAAGGTTTCATTATGAATTATTTGCTCAGATCAATTATTTGTTCTATGGTACAGTCTTCCATTTGCCCTCAGGAAGAAAATAGTCTCTACTACTATCAGTATGGCATAAATGTTAATATAATATATGTACCATCTCTTTCATTAACTAAAATAATTGTAACTAGATAGATAATACCAAACTATATTATACCAAGGAAGAAACTACTCTGAACTATTGTAAGCTACGTTGCTATTTCAGACCATTAGACAGAAATGCTTCTGCCTATAATTTTCAATCAGTCACTACATTGTTCAAAGCAGCTGACTGACAGCATAAGCACCATGTAAGTACTGTACCCTCGCGTTTTATTCAGGATGGGAACGAGAGCATAAAGCTCTCGGTGCTAGAATAAGTTGATGGATTGATTTAGCAACATCAGGGACATACTGTGCTCATATATGAGTGCAATTGCTCAATTATCTCATAAGTGACAATGATTTCCAAAGATTTGTGATGAACACATGCAGAAGATGTGAAGCCCCACCCTTCTCCCCCCACCCAGTAATTCTAGTCCTCACTTGGAGGCAGATCCTTGACTTTTGGGATACAGAAACATTCACGGAGATGCTTTAACTCATCTTCTTCATCCAAGTGAAACGCAAGTTTCTCATCTGCTGGACTGCACCCGAGCTGCAAGGCGGTTTGTTCTAAAATGGTTGCTGGTAACGTGGGAGAAGATGGATCCATTTTCAGGTCATCCAATTTCACCTTAAAATGAAAAACGCCACAGTTTAGCGGCTGCAGGATGCACATTCACACGTGGCTGAGAAGCAGACACTAAAGTGGAATCATTCAAGACCCAAATGTATTTGATTTAAAGCTTTAAAAAGTGAAGTATTTGAATAGAACTGTTAAAACTGATCAATTCAAGTATTTCCAAGGCAACATATCGCTGTAACCCCCCCAAAGGTGCTTTTTCCACCCCCCCTCTACGGATACAATGCCGTTCCCTTTTCAAGCTACATCAGCAGCTTCTAAGTTCTCCCACCAGAGTGCTAGCAGCTACAAATGCTGAAGTCATTCACAATTTTGAGCTCTCGAAGCCAGAGGAAGTGTTATTGTTTCTGCTGCCTGTGCTCCCAGGAACAGCAGGCGCATAGCTACACTGAAGTCGTTTCCAGGCTGCGCGACGTTCAGCCTCATTCAGCTTCTCTTTCCTAAAAATAGGAGGGGGGGCTGTATGTGTACGGCCACGCTTGTGTACAAGGGCAGAGCAGGAGGGATACAGGCAACAAAGGCAGTGATACAAATGTAGCTTTCAAGACCAGGACCTTGAATTAATATTTCCTCCTTAGCTACAACGAATGTCCCGGTATTACAGCTCCAATTGTCCTGGGAAAAAGAGAGGAGCCCAAGTCAAGCTGCAAACATGACAGACCATAGATTCAAACAGAACGTCCACAAACTGTAACTGCAAACTTTACAAGCTCATTGATCTTTTTAAGAAGAACAGTTCTGTAACTGTAATGCTCAGAGACACCATTGTGCTCAGGATAACATCTGTGCACTTGGTTTTACAGATCTATTGGCAAGGAAAATTTATGACACGTACTCTGTACCTTCAGGGCAAAACTTTGCCGGTGCTGCCCGCTGCGTTCTGTTGAAGAAGGCAGTCAAGAGGCTCACCAAGGTGCTTGCTGGAAACTATATAGTTAGACCACACAATATTCTCTGCCTTTTTAACATCCCCAAGAGTTCTGGTGCAGCAGAAAAAAAAACCCAACCCTTTATAGAACATAGGTAGACTAGGAAAGATTAGCACACAACATGTAGTGTAGAGCCACTGGAGAAAACAGCTTTTTCCCCCCTCTGTTTGAGAAAGAAAAATCTTCAAGTACGTATTCTCTATAACTATCAGCTCTCTTCTTAAAGCCCAACAGTATCTTATAGACAGTTATCCAGAAACAAACTTCAGGGAGGACAGGCAATCGTATGAGTTGTACCCAGCTGAGAGCATCACATCCATCAGCACTTCAAGAATCACAAGGTTGGAAAAGACCTTTGAGATCCAAGTCCAACCTTTCCCGTCCTATGCTTAAACCATATCCCTAAGTACCTGACCTACTCTTTTCTTAAGCACATCCTGGAATGGTGACTCAACCCCCTCCCTGGGCAGCCTGTTCCAGGCCCTGAAAACTCTTTCAGTTAAAATTTTTTTCCTAACATCTGATCTGACCCTGCCCTGGTGCAGTTTTGTGCCTTTTCCCCTTGTCTTATCTCGTGTTATTTGGCTGAACAGACCATCACCCACATATCTATAACCTCCTTTCAGGTAGTTGTAGGTGGTTCTTAACCACTTAACCTAGCTCAGATTTTTGTGGAAGGGGGATTCTGAAAGCCAGCATAGTGGAATCTTCCAAAGTTATAGATATCTTAAAAAAATTCAAATCCTTTATGACATATTTGCCTTTACACTTGTTGGCATAAATACATAAACACAGATTAGTTCAGGGGGTTTTTTAATCCCTGAAAACCATCCAGAAGAGCTTCATCAGCACATATGGAGAGGACAACAGTTGGTATTTAAATATAACCCTCTAAACAGCACAACCTCATTAGCGACAATTAATCCAAACCTGTTTATACTCTAGCCAAATGGCCATCATGATGTTAGTTACCTGGTTTACATTGCTATCATTAGTTTTACAATGAGAAAGTTTCTTTTTCCCCCTCCAGACTTGATATCTTCAAGAGTAGCAATTTTTCCTTTCCCACTAACACACAGAATTAAAAAAAAAGTCAGTAGAACTGTAAGACAGCAGTTTTCACTTAGCTAAAGTGTACCCTCTCCTGGGATGTACTGGAGATACCCTGGTTTTGTGCTGTCTCCATACAGGTTTTTCAGACCTCCCCGTTGTCACCAAATTTGTCGTTCTCACTCATTGGTCCTAATCATCTCTTAGCTGATAAAAAGGAAAATAAAATAGCAAAAATGGTTGATAAAAATTATTTTTACATCTTGGTTCTCAGAGTGTTTTTCCAAGGCTTCTAGGAGGCTGCACCTAGCCAAGAAGCTGGCTGTGATGCTTAAGTAGCTGAGCAGGCTGAAATCAACACACATGACCAACTACCTCCTGAAGTCACCACCCCATTGAAAGCCCCACTGGACATATGACCAGGCTCCCTATTCCCCAGGAAACCACTTCTCAGTTCATTTACAGCTGAACAGCAAATCCAAAGCCTTGTCTACGCCAGCTGGCCTGCTGGGGCATTGGTAACAACATGTGTGCTTCTGAAGGTCAGAAGCAGATTGGCCTTCTGGACCTATTTTGGCAGTCATCAGGGAGGATGGGTTAGAGATCTTTTATTTCCTCCAGTAGATTTTCCAAAGCATTTAGAAAAAGATGCTTAGTACATGGACACTACAGCCATTGCCAGTGCAGGCATCTCATTATAATCTAGGCACTGTAGGGCAACTTAAATTTCACTTCTCCAAGTAACAGATTTTAAGAACTCATGGGCTTAATCAGTAAATTGGAGTTTGTTTCCAAGCAGTACTGGGATCAGCACTCGGAAAGTGGAACTGCTTTTTTGTAAATCACAGAAATAAGCCTTTGGAAACAACACTAGCATGGGAGCCCTGATCCCTTCGGGATTATCAAACATGCCCAGTAGATACTCCCATAATCAAGACTGATCCCCTATTTTTAATAAGGAATATCAAATGCAAATTATTGCAACAATCCTTGGAGAAGTTAAAAATCAGGTCTCCCTGACTGTCTCCTTCCAGATACAGGACCATAAACTAGTCTACTTAGTCTTTTCTGCCCAACCAAGCTCTTTCCCTCTCACCTTAGTGCCTGAATTTTTGTTACTCCCCAGTGACATAGGTCCTGAAGTAAGGGAAGGGGCCTTTTAATCTAAACAGATTACTCCAAGTTAGAGATATTTGTTCCATGACGCTCAGTTTCCCCAGTCCCTAGGTGATATCACTATCACCTACATCCTCTCCTGGGTACAGCCTATGAGGAAGATTTGGGATTCTCCAATATTTGTCTCCTGGGGCCCACACAAACCACACTAGCAAATTCCATTGCAATTCATGATCAAGAGATGGATGATAAGGATGCTTGAAGGACAGTACAGTTTTATACACCAGATCCCTCTCATCTGGTTTGCAGATTCTCCACTTTACACCATAGGAACACAGCACAGCATCCTCCCATTTGTCTTACTAGTCACCATTTTTCACTAAAGACACACAGTTATTACAGTGGATTAATGACTATCATATTCCAGGTCATCCACTGACCTGTCTGGCAAGCATAGATGGGTTTTGTTTCCATTTGAGGCCTGACCCAAAACCTGCTGAAGTCAATAGGTGTGTCTATTACAGACCAAGATTTCTGGATCAGGCTTTGGGTTCGCTGTCATTGCTGTAGTTTGCTGTATCTGATCAATGACTTACATTTATTGTGATTCTTATTTATATAAAATTTTGACAGCAAATAAAATATTAAATACAAAGATCTAAGAAGCTAAAAATGATTAAGTGCTCAGAGGTATCTGATTTAATACAAACGTTATGAAATAAGATAAAACTACTAAAATAAAATCAATCAAAATCCTATTGAGGAATGAAATCCCAGAGATCCAATTCTGAGACCAGAATAAGAAAGTACTTTTGTCCTTCAAATGGGAATTAGGCTTCGTAGCGAAGGAATCCCACAATTGCTTGTGGTGGGTTTGTTTGGTTTGGGGTTTTTTAACCTCTGACACTATTGCATTTTCTAATTACTGCAGAATAGAGTCCACTGTAGTTATTTTACAATAATTCATAACTCATTTGTTGTTTTCTACATGCAGAGCAAATACATTTGTATAAGACCAGCACACATTTATTCCATCCAATTAGCTTCAATTAACTGGAAATTATATTCAGTATCCCTTTCAAATTAAAACATAGGCCCAACAGTGCAAAATGCAATTCTCACCAGGATAAACATGGTTTCTTATCAGGATTTGGTTTATTTTTTTCATACAACTAAGAGTAAAAGCAATCAATGTTTTATGAGAAAGAACTTGCCCCCACTGCCTGCCCTAAAGAAAGCATTCAGGTGCTTTCTTTTCCCCTTCCTTAAAACTTCATTATACTTTTTCACTTAATAAATGTTCATGACCTAACGTAATTTTTTTTTTTTCCTTTTCCTTTGCTCTTTTGTCTCTTCTGCAGAAGTTACCTGTGCTACACACAGATCCAATGTAAAGAGCTCACCTATGACTGTTGGCAACCTTTTTAAAAAAGTATATGGGACTTAAATTAAGAAAACAGTCATTGCTACATATTTTATCAGCACAGATCTCAGCCCTGCTACTTCATCTCCCATTTTAAAACTATAAAAGACAACGGACAAGAATTAGTGAGACAAAAGCGACATGGATGTCTGGGTGATTATTTCTGTTTTGTCCTTTATGCATAATTGACTGACTAAATAGGAAAAAAATAATATAATGTGTGAATATTAGCAAGCCATCTTATCAAACTTACACAGGAAGGTCGATTAGGCTTAATTACAAGAATGATAATTTGTCCTATTTTTAGATCCACTTATGGTATTTTTATAGATCTTCCCTCTGTCTGTGATTATATCTGGCTTAGTTTTTTTCTTTAACTCAAGACAAGTCCCCTCTCCTCCCACCCCTTAAACATTTTCTTTAAATATTCCAAGATGTTACTCACAGTCTTTCTACCCAGCACAGTGCTGACAGGTGCACAATGAATCCCTACTTAAAAAGCTGTATCAATATACTCAGGAAAAAAGAGTTTATCATGGAAATAGCATGTCCTGCACTTTCTGCCCTCCAATAGCTGTTTACCAGGTTGCTAAACACAGCTCAGCCCACAGACCTTTAACACTTTCAGGTTAGCGTCCAAGTGAACTCTTTGGAAGGAAAACCAGGGGTATGCACACGTATAAGCACACGGATTCACAGTATAGGTCCAACACTGTCAAAATAACACCCACCCAGAGCACCAATAGCACTGTGAACTGGACTTGTTTTTAAAAAAAAACAAGCAAAGAAAAGCCACAGAAATGCACTGCACGTAAGGGCTGCTTCTCCAGCCCATCTTCCCACGAGCAAAAATTGCCTCTGCAAAAGCAGCTTCGCAGAAGGAAGTGCCTAAAAAAGCAAAAGAAAAGCACAGCCCACAGCGACATGAGTTCTAGATTACTTCAGGTTAAATACACTTCAGCGAATTTGCTTAAATTACTGAAGTGCAGAGAAAGGAAAATCTAAATATTCATAACAGAGCCCACAACAGACACACAGCGCCAAGCACAACTGTATAATTAAATAAGTTACCCAGCAGAGTGTCACAGCTGCAGCGAGGGGATGTGACAGAGAAGAATTAGAATAAACTCCGTTACTTAGAGCAATTTAGGCCCGTATTGACCTTCATGTCAAGCAGTGTTTCGGTGTTAAAAGTAATTTTACGTACAAAACTCATCTTTTTTTCCCCCCTCCACAGTGAAACCACATTACCCTGCGGTTGGCAGCCCGTTTCTGAGCGCAGATGATGAAATTCTTCTGCAAATACTCAGCGTTGCATGAGGAAACAGCCAGGGTCACGTGCCTGCCCTTCCAGACTCTGACCCGAACACATGACCTCAGAGAGTTAACCAAAAACCAGGTGTGGATGTATAGATATATCTCTTTTTTTAAAACAGTAGTATTTATTTTTTCCTCTGTAGGAAAATTTGAAGCTCTGAACACATTAATGCATCACCTTTCTCCACAGACAGTTGTAATGTAAACTCGTTCAACCCAGCAAAGGAGCAGCTCGATAGCATGACAGCTAGACATCAGCCATGCCAGCAGCCACATGGCAGAGGGAGGGGTGGGAATTTACACGGAACATGGCTTTGCCAGGGTGGAAAACAGAAGAATTAGATGTGAAATTAGAGAAGAATGGGGATGATATCTCACTTTATAAACGTTATCTCAAACCAGGCATGTGTTAGTCCAGTCCCCTCCTTTCAAGCTCAAATGACAGCCATTCCTACCCATAGCTGGAACATAGTAATTTGCAGCCAACAGGAATAGCTTCTCTCTATTCAGCCTCTGAAGTTTTGGGAGGGACAGATGACCACATAACAAAAAGAAGAAATAAACACACAGTGAGGAGAGATACAGGGAAAAGGGGTCAGAGTTGTGGGCTAAATGTAACTCAGAGATACAACTCTGTGCTGGTGCTCTGCCTACACAGATCCCTGCAGTAAATGGTTTATTAGCTGGATTTTCATTTTCAGTAAGCATCAATGTATCTGATGCTCTTGAACTGTAACTGTTAATCTCTTTTGTTAGGAAAAGAATCCAGTAAAACAACCACACAAAGCACTACTATTAACCCAAAATAAATCTAACCTCTATCCATCAGTACTTGCAGCATCCTTACCCTATTTTGCACTGTTGACTGATTTTTTCTCACTAACTTGTTTACTTCACCAGCAAAACAACTTGACCACCGCTCAAGAAACTGTACCACAAGGAACTTGGGCCAAGAAAGAGAAGCAGGGGGTTGAAGCACTTCACTAAGTGAGGCAAGAAGGATCCAATGTCAAACCTGCACCAAAAAGGTATTGATTTCTTGGTTAGTTTCGCCATTCAGGTCAAACTAAGTTGAAATACACTGCAACTTTTCATCCTGCCCTTGGAATTAAAACTGCATGAAACAGTAGAATGAACTTTTTCCCACTGCATTTTCCTTTGAAAAAGCATCTTACCCTTGATTGTCAATGGTGGCAGGAAAGCTGATGTCCTGGCAAAGGCCATCTGTTTGTAGACTTTCATGTGCGTAGGAATGCTGACCCCTTCTTCCCAGCTATTCTTCTCAGCTCTTCAGGTGGAACGAGAGAAAAAACAAACCTTTGCCCTTAAATTCAAGGCTCAAAAGTCAGCAAACCTGTCTCCTTGGCACCTTCTTTAGCTGCACAACTAATCTGATCGCCTGTATTTGTTTTCCCCCTCTGTGACACTGCAAGTAACCAAATGGCAGGAAAAGAAGGAGCTACTGCAAGCCACAGGGAGACCAACGTGCAAGGGAGTGATGCCATGAAAAGCCAAAATCAAAACTCAATAGTCTTGGTGGCTATGAAGCGGATATTCTTTAGTGCAGCACTGGTGCGGGGGATCCCTCCTCCAAATGCATGTGCCAGTTACACAGCTTTTATACAAGACACATATGCATATTCATAGGGTTTCTAATAAATGGTTACTTTTTCCATTAGGAGAACCTGTTATCACCCACTTATCCTTTGGGTGATTCAGAGATATTTGATGGTTGTTTACTTCATTTATTCCTATTCATTACAGGTCCTTTTGGTGAGCTTTAACTTTTCTGCAGACTTGAAGAGCCATCCTGTTCTTCTTTGTCCTTCTTCCTCTTTATCACTCCCTTCTCAGAGAGAAGTTCTTTCTCCTGATGTATCACAATGTACACAAGGTGCTAACATTGTGGTCCTTTAAGGCAGAACTTTGCACATCCTTTACATAGTTCATTGCTGACCAACTACTATTTATCACATTCCCTGCTTCAGGAGCAAGGCCACATGAGATGCCCAAGGTCATAGTGGCCACTGGCTGATGCGGCATAGAGAAGGCAGAAAACGCAACAGAAGGAAACCCTGCCACCCTCTCGAAGCAGTTGATACAAGAGCAATAGGGAGGCAGTGGCAATTGACAGATTGTTTAGAGAAGAAAAAGAAGTACTTGCAGCTTTGTGGGAAGCCAAGCTCTGCAGATCTGCAACTATGGCATACATGAGGTGGAGAAGGAATTACGGGGTGCACAGGCAAACACATTTCTCATGCCTGGCTCAGAGGTGCTTGACCATGTTAAGCCACACTCCTCCAGACACATCCACAAGCATACTGATACCACTTCATCTCATCCTTCACCCTAGCCACTTGCTGTATCCACTTGCCACACATCACTGCTGGCCCCAGGCTCACCAGGGGACATTAAAAACCTTGTTGTGAGACCCTTGTCTCTTGACTGAAAGGAAGTCCAGGATTCTACTGGAACACCAACAAAGCTCATAATAAATTAGTTTGACAAAACATACACCTTCTTCTCAAGACATGTGAGACAACAAATAACCCAGGGTTCCCTGAAGCACACCCACCCCATACCAGATGGGATGCTAGGATGCTCAGTCCATCAGGTCAAAAAGACATGCCTTAGCACTACTAGCCCAGAGCACTCTTGCTGCTGAGAGGATAAAACGATCCAGTAAACAAAGAAGAATTCTCTGTAACAGAAAAAGGCAGGTCTTACTCAAGATGAGATGGCCTGGAAGACCCTCAGACAGGAAAACACTGTGGTGGCTACAGTCAGAAATGGAGCAGCAAGGCAATGATTTATCCAGCAGCACACACTGCACCTGCAGCACAAAACTCTGCTCTGTGCACAGCTGCTTAGAAAAGCTAAGGTTGTCTGTATTTATAAGGCAAGCCCCATAGCTAATTCTTAAAGCATGCCATCTGCACCTTATGACGGCATGATGCATTTCACCTCAGGCCTAACAGCAAGGACTTGGTAAACAACAGCATAAAAACCTTTGGTCTTCTTTCTTCTGAGCTCACTATACTCACGATAGACTTTCTTATTGCTCCTGTTTTCTCTTCACCCCATCAACACTTCTGCTCCACCTGAAAAGGCTCACCTTTCCCCTCAGGACACATTTAAACCCTACTTGATGAGGATATCCTACACCTGAAAGCACTCACCTTGTTTTTCTCCTTCCCATACCATAGAGAACCCTATTTTCCTTCTAAAGTGATATGAGGACAAGATGCCAGTACTTGGCTTATTTGCAGCAGCGGATCACTCCGGTTGTCTCTGACTTTTGGTCTTCTGGTTAATACTGAGAAAAGCTCATTTAACCCACTTGGCTTCGTCTTATACAGTTGACTCTGTTGATGCCATGAAAAGCCAAAATCAAAACTCACTAGACTTGGAGACTACGAAGCAGCTATTCTTTATTGCAGCACAGGGGACCCCTCCTCCAAACTTGCGCTCCCTAAAGGGTCAGTTACACAGGTTTTCTACAAGACAACATCCATATTCATAATACATGCATATTCATAGTGTTTTCCAGGAATGGGTAATTTTTCCCTTAGGAGAGCTTATTGTCACCCACCCACCTACCCCACTCCAGATAATATCTTGGCGGGCTTCAAAAACATTTGATGACCATTTACTTCATTCATTCCTTTTCATTACAGGTCTTTTTGATGAGCTTTAGCTTTTGTCTCCTTTCTCAGAGACAAGTTGTTTCTCCTGAGGTATCACAATGAACACAATTGTAGTGCTTTAGGCAGAACTTTGCACATCCTTTACATAGTTCATTGCTGACCAGCTAATACTTATCACGTTCCCAGCTACACAGTGTAACTATGATCCAGGGTTGGGTTGTTTAGGTAGGGTTTGGGTTTTTTTTTTAAATATATGGAGCAGTTATTAGTAGCTAAATTATCGGCTGCCTTTTGGGTGGTCAAAATGAGCTCCTGAAATCTTCTTCCTTGTCTGAAGCACTTCTCCCTATTTTCTTTTCAGCTGGACTGTTAGGCACACCTCCTCAAATACAGATGGATTTTTATATGTTATGTGACCTGCTCTTGATACTGGGTTTTTTTCAGGCTCTGTATCAATTATCATTTTCATTTCTTTTGGAGCCTTTAAACATAGTATTTGTCCTTTAACGTCTATTCTTAAAATAGAGACTCTATGGAAAAAACATGAATAGAAATAAGAAATTCTTTACTTTTCTGCAGTAACATTTAGGGAGAAATATTCCACTGCTGCACCAATAATAATAATAGCCAGAGAGGGACAATAAGGGAACCGGGGTCAGGGGATTTCCACGTAAAGAAAAACAAGAGCAGTTAACTCCCCCTCGGCTTTGATAACACCGTGGTAGCTGCGACAGCAGCATAACATATTTTGAATAGATGAAACCTCCTTGTACCTCTCCAAGTTAGCTGCTACTAATAAAAGATGACTGTACTTCTGATGCCCCTCACCCGAATTTCCAGGTGCAATGTCCATACACATACGTTTATCACTGGTTGATCACTGGTGTTTATCTTAATGTTTTGCAAAGGGTAAGAGGTTTGGTGGGGTTTTTTTTTCCCTTCTGGTTAAATACTGGGTCTTAATCGTTGCTTTGGTCAGCAAAAACTTTTTAATCTGTTTTTACCAAATGCGTGGACAGGAGTGGGGATGTTTTACATCTCTTCCCGAGGGAGCAGTGGTGTGACAGCCAAAAGGGCACTTGAGAGACTGAAAGCTGAAGGGGGCACCTGGCACCCCCTTTTCTCATGGCAGCTGCTTGCTATGTTTTGCATAACCTCCTTAAAAATTAATGTGCACACCTTGGGGATGGATTTACAATAAATCTCCCAACTACTCTTTCTCCATGGTCCTCTCAAATCCAGGTGAAGGTGTCTGTGCATCAGATGCAGCCTCTTTTCTAACAGCCACAGTTTCATCTGCAGGTCCTCACCCTCCAAACGTACAGCTGTGTGCCTGGACCCTCCCTGTACAGGACAATTGTCAACTTCTTAATCAACTTGTAGCACGTTTCCTGCCTGTGGTCAAAGAGGTTCTGAGAAAGAGGAAATTGGAAATCAGCTACAGGCCAGATGCAATGTGTAGAAAATGCTGAGGAATGTCGCTTTTACAAGCTGTAGAATAAGTATAATATGTTTCTATACTGACTTGAAGAATAAAAGACTCAAGCTGCCTCATCAAGAATCATTTACCAAAGACTTGAGTGGTCTTAGGGGACATTGAGGCCTAAAGCTAAGGGAGATAAAGGTCAATTGTCAATCAAGATATGTTAATAAAGGGGCAACAGTTAAGGACTATGTGAGATGAATATTAGTAACTTTAGAGAGATACTGCATTTTGATCAGTAAGCTCATGAATATTATTTTCTTCACCAAGGGGGAGCAGGAACCTGCCCAACACCAGTGTGGATTATGTTATGTATTGTTACAAAGAAGGTGCCTCTGTTGAGCTTGTAAACCTTTGAAGTACCTGATTCATAGGTAAACAAGGGAGGGATTTGGAGTGGGAATAGGGTATAAAATGCTGGACAATCTGACCACAGGTGTGCCTACTTTGCTAGTTCACCTGCTCTTGCAAGAACCTATAATAAATTGCTGCTTCACTAGCGCATCTACTGCGAGTACTTTCTTAGGACCATTGGCATTTCTAACACATGGGATAACAACAGCTCCCCGCAATACCAGAGCTTTCTTTTCTTTTTTTTTCTTAAATATTTGTGTACTGTGTCTTTTATGATGCACTTCATACCACTGCAGGTTGACTAATGGCTGAGGACATTAATGGAACCGAGGTAGACAAACGATACGAGTGGATTTTCCCTCCTTCCTCTACCCCCTGTTCACAGCTCCATCAAATCGAATGCACTCCATGCTTTCATTTTTATTTTTAAGCTCTTGCAGCAGTTACCATCTGGAGCAAGACTCAGGGAGGGAAGAAGGAAGAAAAAGGAGGTCAGAAAATAACAAGCTGAGCTTGTAGTTGTATCAAAACAAAAAAAAAAAAAGGAAAACAAAAAAAGTGTGTCACACACAGCACAGCCCTGATTAACGAGAAGCACCATGTGGATCTGGATCCTCCAAGAGCTGAAATTGCAAAGATGGGCTATGCCTGATTTAAATAGCACTCTACTATTCTGGAGGGCCTGGAAGCAGGAGAGCAAGCAACAGTACATAAAGGATCATGACAAGCAGCAAAGCGGTGTGTGACACCCTGGGGGACGCCACTATAAAAAGCCAGTGGTGGCTTAGGAAGGGGATATATTCATTCTGGTTTGGGATAAGAGATTCATTCTGCAGCCTTCTGTCAGAGGGGGTTTAACAGCACATGTTCAAACAGTGGTAGAGCTTTTCAGCAAAGTTGAAAATCCTGGAAAATACTTAAATGCCAAATAACACACAAGAAAACAAACAAGTGCCTGTGTTAAGGACACTGGGACATCACATCACTCTTGCAAGGGGACCGAGGGGAGAGGAAAACCTTTCCCTTTGTTCATAAACCCAGCAGGTTCCTTGGGAATGACAGGTGAATACCAAACTCCTCCGAGAGGAACAAACACACGTTCTTGTGGTGCTCAGAGTAGCCTTTTGCTATCCATACACTCACGGCTCCCTCCACTACCCCCATATCTGAACCTCCCAGCCCTCCCTAACTGTAGATTTTATCTTTCTTTGATTCACTAATGAACTGATTATGCAGCAAATCAGGCCACAAGCTGGCCAAGGTCTAAACGAAGCTTTGCCAATACCCAACTTCCTACCAATATTTACAATCCTCGAACAACCCTTTGCTTGAACCTCGGGTGCCAGGCAGTGAGTCAGCAGTCGCCGGGCTCCTATTAGTATTCTCAGAGCATTTCCAGAGCGTTTTAAACCGGCTGTCTCACTTGTGCCATGATCAGACCTATCAGTTTGTAGTGAATTGCTCTGAGGAAGGTTACAGGTCTCCACAGGGACTGCACATGATCTTTGAAAAGTGCATTTCCCCCCAGCAAGTCATAAATGCTCAGGAGAGTTGCTAAAGATCACTCAAAATACATTATTGAATACTTTGATGCTGTAGCCTCATTCTCTGTTATCATATTATTAAAGTATATTAAAAGGTTCCCTAAATACCAAGTGCATTTGCGTGGAATAGATTTGTGTTTTCCAAAGCCAGAAGAAAACAGCTTTGCATTGTTACAGGATATGTAACACTTCTGCAATTCTGCAGAATGGATTGGAAGTGTTCAACAGTGGGTTTTTTAATTACACACCCTCCCCAGCTCAGACGACTGGTGTGATAGACTTTAGTTAACTTCTTTAGATTTTCTTTTTCCTTGCTAACAGTTTGTAGTCAAAATGAAAAATAAGAACTTTCTGGATCCTGTCCTGATAAGGTCAGATTGTAGAATTTTTCTTTCCAACAATTTAGCCAGGCTCTATCCATCCAGAATACATTTACTCAGTAATAAACATCTCCAGACAGCCGGGCTGTACAGACTGGAAACAATTAAGGCAAAATTGGGGAAAGCATCACACAAATGAGTATTCCATGTTAATGAAATTAGACTGAAAAATTCAGGAGCAAAGGAAGTAAAAGCATTTCCAAATTGTATTAATTAGAGGTATTTGTAAAAAATTTGTGCTTATGCAAGTACCTTGTGCATTTCATAGTATCAAACCACATGGAAAACATGCTGGGTAAGTACAAGGCTTTGGCGCTGTAATGACATGGTCAAACACCATCCACAAGCCAACATTTGGGGCACGTAATTCAATATCTAGTAGGAAAACCAAGGAAATTTAGCCAGTTTCCTTCCAGCTATTTAAAAAGAAGCCCTCCAAGCAACAGGTTAAGATTAAAACCCAGCTTATTCCAGAAATGAGTTAACAGCTTATGCTATGAAGAAGCCTCACATGTTCATTAGGTATGAAATGAAGTAAATATGTTTATCTGTCCCAGTTTGTTAGAGATCCAAGTAAAACCCCTCTGAAACAACCTGGACTTTTTCTATCATCACAAACATTTCACCAGACCCTAAATTCTATAGTTTTTCAATTTTTGCATAGATGCATTTGCCTCTCAGGCATCACACACTTAATTGCAAATCCATCACCTGTTTACCTGCAATAAGGGAACAAAAAACACCTGTGCCATTATTTGTAATTAAGCCATCCTCCTAAACCTCTTCTGTCCAACATCCTCAAACAGTTTGTACATAAATTCTAAAATAATTTAGAACTGAATAATTGCCCATCATGGTGGTGACATCTCTTGGTGCGATTTTCTCAAGAGACTAGTACAAAACTAAACTTGGTTTTATAAAGCACTATTTCAATTTGGAAAGTTCACAGCATTTTCAAGAGGAATTAATGAACTTTGCTAATAGCTGGATCTGAGTTACAAGGCATTAGGACACAATCATGAGGAAAGGCAATATATAACCTTTAGATGGGACAATTAGAGATCAATTATTAGAGCCAGAGAAGAGCATTCGAAGGCAGCTTCTTCATTAATCAAAGATTATCTCAAATTAGAATGTTTAATTATTTGTCAAGGTTCTTTGTGTATTCTTCTGCATGCACACATTTAAAAAGAAAAAAAGGCTAGAGGCTTCTGGAATACCACTACATTGGTGAACATTTCATTTGAACATGGTTTTAATGCTAAAATACTAAATATTTTAAAGAACTTGTAACACAGTGAAAGTAACATAACTCAGGAAATTTCATGAAAAGATGCTGCAGCTGCTGGTGGTTTTTAGTACACGAAGTCTGGTGGGGATTGTTAACTATTTGGATGTCTGGCCACATAGAAAAGATGTTTTAATAGAAAAAGCAAGAAAGAAGAAGATGTGAAAGTCCTATGCACTGTAATGATTCGGGGCAGGATCCTGAGGTCTAATGCTAGATTTAGATCCAAGTTGTAGGCATCTGAGTTTTAGGCTCCCAAACCACTGAGCCTATGCAAAATTTATAGTAGGCAGCATAATGAGCAGGCACAGAAAGGGTGAGTAGACCCAGATGGTGCCTAGAAAATGCTGGCCACCAGCATCTGCAACCCTGTGACTGCACAGAGAGCACCAGCTCTCATGTCAGAGGCAGTCCTCCAAATGCAAGCTGCGAAATGCGCTGGAGTTCTGTTCTTTAGCTTTCCTGGGCTAGTAACCATCAATGACTAAATCACCACGTGTATTTGTATATTCTGATAGTTTAGATGATAGCTGGGAGGAGATATACCTGGATTGCAGGAAAGGCCTCTTGGAAACAGGAATTTTTAAGAAACACAAGGGGAGGAGAGCTTTGCTGAGACCTCTTGGTTTAGGCAGGTGCAAAGTATGCGGCTCATGAGGAATGATAACTTCTACTCATCCTTACAAGAGCTGAAGCACTTGGGCAAGTCCCCTCTGATATGTCCCTAAAAGCTACTAGTTTTAGGGAGCACATCCTCAGCTGTGACAGCATGAACAGGAGCAGCCAAGTTGTCCTGCAAAGGCACCATGGCCGTCCTAGGGCATGGTTCTTATGTCCCTAGGGAAATGCCATCCACCAGATGCTCATGATGTAAAGTGTGTTCAAGCTGTCCTTGGCACACTCGCCATCTATCTCCTACAAAGGAGATAAATGCTTAGCAGGCACAGTGTGAGCTGTCCATGGGACCATGGGCACCTGACTACCTGCTCATGGATCTTCTTAGGAAGCGTGTCCTAGCACGACACCTGGGTAGTTATTCTTCAGTGACAGCCAGACACAGATAAAGATGCAGTCTGGGAAACACAGCTGTTCCCATTATGAGATTCCTTTCTTACACAATTATGCTTTGACTCATGTCTAACTTTATATTCAAGCCACAATGAAACTCTTTTACAACTTTGTTCCTTGGTAAGGTGCATCCTGAAAGTGGATACAGAATTTCTTCTTCTCATCGATGACCTTCTTTCCTTGCAAGGCCCCTATCCTTGGTGAGTGAGGTCAGGATGATCCCAGGCATGTTCAGAGTCATTTGAACTAGACTTTGTACCTTTGGTATAGCATAAGATCTCCAAGATATTCTGATTAAAACCTGACACTGTTTGTGAGAAATGATGCTAGCAACCCAGGACAAACAAATGGTGCTCAGTCTCTGTCACTCACCAAGACTCTCTCCTGGCAGTTGTTATTTTTCCTGCTGTTATAATGAAAATTTGTCAAACATGCACACTCTGATGCAGCAATCTACTTAGTCACCAGTAAAGAACACAGCAGTGATAGCTGCAACACATGACAATTGCTGCTGCTGAAGTATAACCTTGTGCAGCATACACATGGTGCAGTGTGAATTCAGGGGCAGAAGGGCTTCCCTCCCACTGAGAGCTTAACAGGAGCTCAGAGAGGAGCTCTCCACAGCCAGCTGTAAGAGGCAGAGGTATAGGGGATACTGAGGGGATCCTT
The DNA here is from genome assembly GCA_020800305.1 of Porphyrio hochstetteri. NCBI lineage: Eukaryota > Metazoa > Chordata > Aves > Gruiformes > Rallidae > Porphyrio > Porphyrio hochstetteri. Next base: position 38,781,593 of record CM036910.1, on the reverse strand, counting down.
GCTGATAAAAGAAGGTGAGGTGAATGCAAAAAAATAAACCCAAAACCCTAGAAAAATCCATGTGATCATCATGAACAGCCTAGAACTTGTCTTCATTGAGTCCAGAGGTCAGGGGCCTGCAACATCTGCTGGCCCTGTCACCAGAACAAAGCAAAATGTTTGTCCCTTTCCACAGAAAGCTGTGATGGGGGAAGGGGTGCCAAATGTACCATCACTCTTCTATTTAATAATTACCTTTTCCCTGCTTCGACTCCTTGACACTCTGCTAAATAAAAGGTAAAACAATGGACACCTAATTATGCTGTGTGCTGTTTGCTGCAATTATAGTTGGTTCTCAAAACTACTTGGTCTGTTTTTTTTTCTAAGACTGCAGGGAAAAAGTTATTTTCACACTTCCCACAGTTTTCTTAAATGCTTTAACTCTTACTGTGGCAAGAACGTAACAAAATGAGGTGCTCTTTAGAATGACTCAAACCTTCAGCTAATAATAGCATATGATGTAATTACTATATGGACTTTATCAGAGAGGCTGTAGCCAAAATAGCTGTCTGTGGGAATATCATACAATCATAGGCAAACATTTGATATAAGTAGAATATCACAGAACCACAGAATCACAGAATAACAAGGTTGGAAAAGACCTTTAAGATCATCGAGTCCAACCATTCACATCCTAAACTAAACCATAGCCCTAAGTACTTCATCTACCCTTTTTTTGAACACATCCAGGGAAGGTGACTCAGCCCCTCCCTGGGCAGCCTGTTCCAGGCCCTGACAACTCTTTCAGTAAAAAATTTTTTCCTAACATCCAATCTGACCCTGCCCTGGCACAGCTTCATGCCATTCCCCCTTGTCCTGTCACCTGTCACCTGGCTGAAGAGACCATCGCCTACCTCTCTATAACCTCCCTTCAGGTAGTTGTAGGTGGTGATAAGGTCTCCCCTCAGCCTCCTCTTCTCTAGGCTAAACAAGCCGCTCCTCATAGGATTTGCCCTCCAGCCCCTTCCCCAGCCTGGTTGCCCTTCTCTGGACTCGCTCCAGGACCTCCATGTCCTTCTTGTGGTGAGGAGCCCAGAACTGTACACAGTACTGGAGGTGTGGCCTCACCAATGCCGAGTACAGGGGCACAATCACCTCCCTAGACCTACTGGCCACACTGTTTTTGATACAAGCCAGGATGCCATTGGCCTTCTTGGCCGCCTGAGCACACTGCTGACTCATATTCAGTCTGCAGTCACCCAACACCCCCAGGTCCTTCTCTGCCTGACAGCTCTCCAGCCAGTCTCCCCCAAGCCTGTAGCGCTGCATGGGGTTGTTATGTCCCATGTGCAGCACTCTACACTTGGCCTTGTTAAACTTCATCCCATTGGACTCAGCCCATTGGTCCAGTCTGTTCAGATCCCTCTGAAGAGCCTCCCTACCCTCAGGCAGATCAACACTTCTTCCTAGTTAAGTGTCATCTGCAAACTTAGTGAGGGAGCATTCAATCCCTTCGTCGAGATAATTGATAAAGATGTTGAACAAGACTGGACCCAGGACTGAGCCCTGGGGGACGCCACTCGTGACCGGCCTCCAGCTGGATTTTGTTCCATTCACCACCACCCTCTGGGCTCGGCCATCCAGCCAGTTTTTAACCCAGCTGAGGGTCCACCTGTCCAGGCCAGTGGCAGCCAGTTTCTCAGTCAGAATTCTGTGAGAAACTGTGTCGAGGGCTTTACCAAAGTCCAGGTAGACACATCCACAGCCTTCCCCTCGTCCATTAAGTGGGTCACCTTGTCATAGAAGGTGATCTGGTTAGTTTTACAGGATATATATAATACAGTTGTTCCTGCATCGTTCCGATTTTCTGCAGTAGGAAAAGCATCCAGGTCTGAGGAAACAGGACCTTGGCCATGGTGTGTCTTACACCTTATAGATTCTTGGCTGCTTTCTCTGCCCTTTCAATCAGCCACTAATGGCCTTGGTGAGAGCAGATTTCAGGACACTCAAGGTCATTGCCACTCAATCCAACAATGCCAGACTCTACTCCATTTGTTAATTATTTATGCATCTTTGCAGCATAAGTCACACATGCCATGGTGCCCTGCACTTCACTTGCTGTTCCATAAAGCTTTATAGCTAAGATGCATCTCTCAGGTTGAAGAAAGGAGCTAAAAGGTTGAGGTTCCACAATCACTTTAAGTTGGTGCAAGACTTGGCCACTCTTGACAGGTTTCATCTCTTTCTGTCTCCACTGTGTGTTAATGCTTACCCCTTTTTTTGCTAACACTAGCACTTCTATAACCAAATCATGGGCTGCAGCTATATATATTGAATTGCTGGATTAATTTTCAGCCATATATCTTCAAGGATGCTAGAACTCACACGGGGAAAACAGCAAGAATAAATAGCTACTCCTAAGTAGGGTCGAGCAGACTTCACTTGTCCATGGCATTGAAGTCTAAATCAACCACTACACCACCTAAGTGGGGGGCTACTGGGTTATTCATCTCTGTTTCTTGAATGCACAGAGTTTAGCAATGCAATGCTAAGGTGTATGTAAATATCTGGCCTGACAAAGAACGAGTAAGTCACTAGTAGGGTGTGCACGTATTTGAAAACTGTTAAACAAACAACTTGACTTTTTCAAGTAGTAAATTCAGGTGGGTTTAGAGCAGAGAAGGAAAAGTGCAGGCTCCTTCATGGATGGGTTCAGGGCTGTGGCAACTGAGTTGAAGGAGTCTCAAGTGATGGGCTGAATTTAAGGCACACGCTGTCCTTAGTGTTTTCTACAGGCAAACTCTATGTTGTCCCTTTCTCAGTGCACTGGATCCTATTTGAAAAAAGAGCAAACAAAAAACCTCTCACACATATTATAGGGAGAACATAAAACTAGAACAAAAAAATCTGGATTAAACCCCTGCTGGGTTACATATATTCACAATGGGGGAAAATAAATAAATAAATAGAATTATGCAGCAATCCCTCTGAAACCTGAAGGACTTTCTGATAATAGATATCACTTAGTTCTCTGACACAAAGCTTTTAATTTGTGGCAGAAGAGTCACCCCTTTGAGCTGCCCATTGACTTCAGGCAGAATTTGAGCCAAAAAAAATGAGATCCCATTGGAAATATTTTGTTACATCAGTGTGGGGAAAATGGCTTGTCCCACGCTTTAAGAAAGCATACAATTTACTTGTAAATTACTAAAAAGTATATCAATTCTACCATTTATTGGCATGAAAATTGCTTGTTGTTTCAAAGAAAATGCTAGAAACAGTTTACATAAAATTACTGTGCTAAAAATCTATAGCAGTGTATAGCAGGGAGAACTTTTGTAAAGAGTTGTTAAAGGAAGGAAATTAGTTTTATGATTCAAAGGATAAAACAGGTTTTTAGAATGTTTTGCAAAAAAGCAAAAGGAGAAGTTTTAGGGAGGGTTAAATAATATTGTTCTTCTGGCTCATTTTAATCCATACCAACTAATGTTATCTGTATAGAAATGCAGGGTTGTGTTGTTTTCCTTCAGAAAGCAGAATTATTTATAGCAAAGTAATATATTACATAAAATTATTATTACAAACAACTCAGGGTACAGCGTGAATGCTGCTTTATCACAGAGGTGACTCTCAACCTGTTTAATCATTCCCATCTTTGGCACTGCAGAAATGTATGAGAAAGGGCAGGAGAACCAGGAGAGAGCTGGTACTCATGCACCAGCACTGGCTGTCCCTTACCAGTGCTGAATGGAAGCGAGAGCCCTGCCTTGACTTCACAATGTTATTCTTTAGGATTATTCACACACTTAGAATAAAATACCTGCTTGAGCATGGCTAGATCAAAGCCAGATGTGCCCCCACCCCCAGTAACACCCCTTCCCTGTTCTGCTGCTGGAAAATGTGTATTTCTGACTCAGTAAAACACTTATGCACACAGGTTGATTCCTCTCAGTCCCCATAAATCAACATAAATATACACACGCTTCCAGTCGAGTACGTGCACAATTGCTGTGCTGGAACCAGACTTGTATCGACAAGGGAGCTTCTTGCTGGTTTGTTAATCCTGGTTTAATGTATGTGAATCCTGCAGTGCCAAAAGTGTGTCCAAGACAGAAAGTAGGAAAGGAATTTGCAGATGTTTGGGCTTCTAACAACCGGTGTCTCCTCACACTGTGGATCTAAAGGTGCTGGATTACCAGGATTGCATCGCCTTTAAAAAGGAATCTGAGGAATAAAGACTTTTGGAAGGAATTACTGCCTCATGTACTATATTCCCACCCAAGCTAAGATGAATACGTTGCTCTCCATGCAGTTAAATCCTCTTCTGCACAAGAAGAGGTAAAGAGGAGTCAGAGGGTCTGTATTTGTGAGAATATACAAACCCCCTTCACTGCAGCCCCCATTTTTTCCTCAAAAAGGTCATACTATAATCTTACATTAATGTAAGTAAAGGTGTTGCAATTTAACCTCACAGGCAGCTAAAACAACCATTTGTTTTAGAAGTTTATAGAGTGAGCTTGATGCCATATGGTACGGAACATCCCCTTGGACAGTCTGGGTGGGCTGTCCTGGCCACATCCCCTCCCAGTTCCTTGCCCAGCATGAGAAGCTGAGAAGTCCTTGATTTAGTGTAAACACTGCTTAGCAACAGCCGAAACATCAGCATGTCATCAACATTATTCTCATCCCAAATCCAAAGCACAGCACTAAAGCAGCAACTAGGAAGAAAAATACCTCTGTCCCAGCTGAAACCAGGACAAGAGGTATAATGTGCTTCTTACTGGTGTAAGCTGAAGATGTCTACACCAGCCTGATATTTTGAGACATAGAGCCCATAAAAATTATGTTACCTGACAGCAGCACAGGCTGCACATTTCTGGCAGAGAGCAAGTTTCAGTTCACCTCAGAGGAAACAGTTCCTAACAATTTAGAACCAAGGGCTCATCGATGTGTGAGTTTCCACCACCTTTATCTGCGAGTTCTCCACCATCCTTCTCCGATATAGCATGGAAGAAATGAGGCCATAACTTTACAGCTAGTTGCAAAACCAAGTTTAAGATAACCATGCTGCAGCAGGGTCCATAATTTCATAGTGGGTGTTGGGAGCACGATACAGAAGTATCCCAATATCTCACTGTGACCACTAAGAGAGAGAAAAAAAAAAAGAGAGAGAAAAAGATAATGATTGCATTAATACAGGTGCTGGAGCTCTGGTCAGCATTTCAAATTGCCCCTGCCTGTTAAAGATATTAACCTACCTTTGAAAAATAAAATACCTGCCTGGAGCATTTCTCAATGCATTTCCCATTAAAAAAAATCCCAGTTCAGCTACTTGAAAATTGGTTGCATAGGTGATGAGGTATTTCTACAGTATGCCAGGCTTAACCCCAAAATGCCCTGTTATTCCTCTACATGCTATTAAAAATGCCTGAAAATGGGATTTATTACAGAAGTGCTTGATCACAGCTTTACAAAAGACAACACCATAATTTCGATGTCTCAGGAGCTGACTGGAAAAGCTCTTCACTGCAGGTTATCACAGAATTTTTTTATTAGTCAATATCTAATTTTGTTCTGTATCCCACATAAAATATTGCTATTTTCAAATCTCCCAGAGTAGAGCTAAGATGTGGTATCTGCCAGGTAAAGACCAGTCCTCCCAGCCAAGCTCTCAGCTTCACTGCAGGCTTTTTCTACAGTTCCTGTAGTGCAGAAGGTCTATAAATACCACCAATAAAACCTCTTACATGTCTTCCCAGTACAATTCTTAGAGATTTCACTGCTGGAGTAGTACCCTTCCTCCCCCCCCCAGAAGATGTACAGCTAAAAAAAACCCAGTGCCACAGTAAACACGAGTCGTGAAATCAGTCAGAAACTACTGAGAGCTACAGCAATACTGTCTGTGGTTGTGCTGGGGTGAAGTGGCTGCTCAGCACACAGCATAGGAGAGGTACAAAGCCAGGTTTCCCTCTTCTGCAGAAGGTATTGCCCTGAAGATGAGGTGGTTCCCATCAGGGATGGCCTCTGACCCTGTGCACAGAGCAATTACAACGTAGAGTCCACTGGAAAATGAATCCTGAATAAAAATTATAGCAATAATAAAGGAAATGGGAAAAATCTAGGAGCAAATTTGTGGTGGGAACAGACACATATGGGTGCAGAAAAACACAAGGGTTTTTTTTGTTTGTTTTAAAATTGGTGGTTTAACCAATTAATGGTTTAACCATGAAAAGGTGGTCAGTTTTAAAAGCTGCTATCAGATGATGGACTAGAGCGTGTTGTGAAAAATCACATTCTTTATTCCACTTTTTCTTCTGTCTTTAGAAGGACAAATGTGATTAGCAGGGAACACATCTACCTGCATAGGAAAATTTTCTAATTACCCTCTTTTTTTGCTTTTTTTAAAAATCTGTCTTCATTTTCAGCCATGTCTGCTCCTGATCCAGCTCTCTGTAAGCTCAGACAAAAGTAGGACTGCTGGTTTACATGGAGAACACCAAGATATTTTGCACAGACAGAGAAAGGAATGAAGGGGTGATATATTCAATGTTAACATGTTCCTAAACCTGTCCAAACTCGCTGCAAAGTTGCAGCCTGATTCATCCTCATCTGAGGTAGCACAGATGTCCATCTTACATGAAGACCTGTGCAATCCTTCATGTTGTGTTTGTAACTATTAACTGCAGTACCAACACCCCACAATGTAATAAACCAAATAGGTTCTGTCTGAAAAATGGGAGAGCCAAACTTGTTAGGTAAGATGAAAGTCTCTGGATTTCACTCAGAAACAAGCTTTGCAGCTAAGCCATAAATACTTAAAAATCTTGTTTTCTAATAGAAATCTGATACAAGTCGATATATTTCATTCCTGGGTGGCACATAGAGCACCAGAAAATCTAACGTGTCCCCACAGCAAACCCATGACTGGAAGACACAAACTTAGTTTTTCTCTAGAGCTTACCTACAGGAACCAAGTGCAATCTAGCCCCAGCTGAGAGTTCATTCACTCACACTGCTTATTACAGCGGCCCACAAAATACATTATTATCATACCAGTATTGCCATTAAATTATGGTCTATGGTTTTGAGATAACAATGCTAAATAAATATTTATGGATTTCTCAGTGCAGTGATCTTGCAGATTGGATCACAATTTGCTTTGTCCAATAAGCAGGTTAATTTGCAGATGGAAATATTAATCTTTTTTTTCCCTATTATTTCTGTTTCCATAGAATATCCATATTGTCTTACTCTATTTCACAATAATTATGCTATACTGAGCTACCTTTAACAATTCAGTAGCCAATTAAAGAAAAAAGTGCTTAAAATGCATGCAGTTATTAAAGTAACATTAAGTGCTTTAATAATCATTTTTGGTGGGGGCACACATGTTATAAATAAATTCAAATGCCTTATTAACCTTAAATTAAAAAACAGAAAAATTGCAGTCAGCAAGAAAATTAGATGTCTTACCAAACTTGGTGCTGCAACTTTTAAATTCCTTGAGAAGGTTTTACTGGAAGTGATACTTAACCTTTATATGTCATGATCTTGGAATGGCAAGGTCTACACTTCTATGGCCAGGCCAATTATCTTCAATTAAGCAATAAATGCACAAGGCTTGTTCAGTGCTGGTATAAATTCCCTTGCTTTATACTATACCTTCAGAAATACACTAAGAGTTAAAAAGCAGACTCACCTTCCAGTAACATTTTAATGAAACACACCTTTATGTAACTTCGCCATTTAATACCTCTCATTTAGATAAGGTTTTACAGCAGCGTTAAAAGGATAAAACTGCTTGGCTACCCTGTTTCAAAATAGAAAGCATTTTGCCCTAGTGCCTTACAGGGGTGGCTTAAATATCCGACATGTATATTTCTTCTGGACAATGACCATATAAAAGATTAACATATTGAGGGTGCTCATTGTAAAACATGAAATTTATTGGAGCAGTTCATTTTTTTTAAATTTACTATAAAAGATTACAATCAGCTACCCTGCAGGAAGAATGGCAATATATCTGTGGCACAGCTTACTCACACTGTTCTTTTGTCTTTGTTATTGAAGAGGTACATGAAATACATCTGAGACACGTGCTGAGATTTATTTTTTTTCCCCCAAGATGCATCAAAAATTATATTTAATTTTTCCCTAGAACTAACCTATTCTACTGAAGTGCTTTTATTAGACAAAATATATTCCTTGCAAAGGTGTAAATAGGGGCTGTATGGGCTACTCTGGTGTTACTGGGGCACAGTAGAAAAGATCCAAAGGGTAGGAGAAAAGTGAAATAGAGTGCTCTCCTGATTTTCACTGAGTGTGTGTGTGACACATCACATTTTTTTGCTATAACAGAATCCCAGTGTGCACAGAAAGGCTGTTATGCTTTCCTTGACTCTCAAAAATACCAGAGAAATTTTATTGTGCACGAAAAAAAAAATTAACAAAAAAAAATTTAAAAAACACCCCACAAATTATTTTTACAAAAAGCAGCACAGCATTTACTACAATCTGACATGCCTTTTAAACACACTCATTCACTTACTCCTCCTATATGTGTTTCCCAAAGCAAGTCTTGCAAATACTAGTGAAATAAAAGACCCAGTAACCACGTCCTATCCTTACTAAATGGTGAGACCAATCACTTTTTACATCACTTATTCTGCACAGCCACTCATTTTTAGCACTGCATTTCTTTACAAAGCCACAGGACCAGATTGGTCCCACTGTATTAATGTCACATTCACCAGGGTGATGCTTTCTAGCCCAGAGACACCGAGCTAAATGACCAATGGGTTTGAGAGGAGAAAGCTTTGATGTAAGACAGGGTGCAGCAGCGCAGAGAAGGTCACCAAGGACCCTCAGAGAAGCACAAAGCAGCTAATGAATGGCAAATATCTCCAACAAGGAGGCTGAGGATGCTCTTGTGCAAACAGAGAAAAAGGAGAAGCAAAGCCCTGGGCAGGTCCAGCCTCCAAGAAATCTCACCAAGTGTTGGCAGGAGGTGGAGAAGAAATGCAAAACCTTGGTGCAGAAGACAGCCCATGGCTGCAACTCACTGTTGGGATTCACTTGGCCACACTCAGAGCAAACTCCTCAGGTTTCTAAATTCACAGGGCCAATGCAGTGGGTAAGTCTCATCAAAAACATGCTGAGAGCTCTGGTCTTGCCAAGCTTGCAGGAGCCAAGATTAAAATATCAAAAATACGTAATGCTACTTCTGCATATAAGTCCTCTGTTGTCTCACACATGGTTTTCTGTGTTTACATTGCTCTCTGCGTGCGAAACGAGCGCGTGGTGATTGGCATCAAGAAATCTGGGTTTAATCACTCAAAACAGGCAGAAAGGACTCCAAAGCACCAGACAGCTGGGCAAAGGATAACACAGATTGCTGGATGGAGCCGCTAGCCACATTTCCCTGCCCTCCAACTTACTGGCACAAAGGAACTCACTGGGCTTAACATTAACCAAAAAATAATCAAAAAAGGGAAACAATAGTACCAGCTGCCAGGCAGCCTCAGAGAAAGTACCTCGTTATTTATTGCAGTGGAAAAATATTCAATTTGTACTTAAACATTTTCAGATGTTTAGGATTCATTATTTACATTTTGTTAAATAAAGCTGTTAGGTTGTAAATCTTTGCTGTTAAAATAAAAACCTTTGCTGACACTGTACATATTTTGCTGTGAGGTTCCAAAGCATAGATGCATATTTTACATCTAGCATATTTGTGTAGATGTAATTATACTACAGAATCAGGTTTTTAAATTACCTTAAAAGAGCCTGTGTCTGGTAATTGGATTCTCCAGAGCACAGAAACTCTTGTTTCTCCTCTAAGTCAGAATCCCATCACTTAAGTAGCATTCAGAAGATGCTGCTCAGTCCCTCACCCTCAGTTGTTGCCTTGGTTTCTACAGAGAGAAGTACTGTAATTCTTACTTCAAGATACACAGGTCATTCATAGCCAGAGAGATGCATAGATTAGGGTGCAGTCTGCCCTGAAGACATTTTTTAGTTGTGGATAATTGAAAAAGGAAGGGCTAATATCTATGCAATGGCTTTAATACACATACTGTAACTCTCCTACCTCTGCTTCTCACTGGTTCAGATGGTGAACCTGTGAGACTGCTCTCCTTTGTGGAAACTTTTTTGTAGAGTTTCAAAAGCAGCTATTGAACAAGTCTAATAACCATATTCCTCTCAGCATCTTTGAATCCTTCCAACAAATTGCTTTGCCTAGCTCTCCATAGAGATTAAAAAATATATTAAAAATCAACTAAAAATCTATGATGTCTCACGCCTCCTCTTTCCTGTTACCCTCTCTATCTGTGGACTTTAAAGTTGAAGTCAATGCAGTAACACAGGGGTGATTCTGTGATAGAAAGATGGTCCTTAACTTCCAAGTAAAGGAAGTGGAGGTGCTTCCTTCAGCGTAGTTCAAGACCAGTGGCAGTAGCTGTAAAAAGCTATCTGTTTCTCAGGTTTGCTCTTGTTTGGCTCTAGCCAAATTAATTTGACACTAATTTTTCTTTAGCTTTATAATGAGACTAAAGAAACAAACATGCAGCATCCATACATTTAATCAGAGCTTTCTATGTACTCTGATACAGGCACTTTACTGATACATTCGTTGGACATAGGGGAGTAGCTATACAGTTAACACAGCCTTTGTTTTGTATATGCCAAATAACTGACCATCAGGAAATACCATTGTGGGGTTAATTTTTTATTAATTACGATAACATGAAATGGCACAAATATGTCTTTTTGATACCTTTGTTGAAAGCCCAATCATAACTTCAACAAGTCTGTCAGGAAGTGGTTGGAGGCTTCCATACCACCTTTTTCTCTAAATAGTCATTATTTGTGTGGGCAATCCTACAGAGCCTGTGTTAGGTAGAGCATGTCTCCTTGTACCTGGCCAGCACATACCACGTAGCCTATGGCTACCTCTCCTCTACAAGTCACAGCAACAGCGCTGATCCATCAGAGTGTGGTGATGCTTCAAATCATGGTGAACTGACACCTTTCCTCTTTCTGCTCCCTTTCTTAAACCAGCATTAATGCCCACCTGTTTCCAAGAAAAGCTGATGTGATCAATTATGAAACAACTCACTGAGCAAGAAGAGTGGATAGTTCAGTTTGCAGCAGACACAGGGCTGGAGAAACCAAAATGCCTTGAGCCTGCACACTCTTATGTACACTCGTGCAGGCAGCTGCTTTGAGTATACAAGTCTTCAAGAAAACAGAGGTAAAAAAGATATATTTTGTCTAACTTAACCTTCTTTCCAGAGCTGAACCTAAGCAGTGGTAGAAAAGCTATAGATCTTGGCATCAATGTGGGCCAAAAAGCTTTGCTACCTCCCTCCAAAGACTGAGAGCATCTGAACAGAAGAAATAAAAAAGCAGAGAGATGAAAAATCAGGCATAAGAGCACTTCCACAGAAATATTATCACCACTGCTTGAGACATTGGAATTAAGAAAAAACAATATATCTTAGATTTGAAATTTTATCAAGTAGGCCTCTCTGTCTTCATCTGAATAAGCTCTGAAACAGTAACTGTTCATCTAGCACAGGCTGCACTTCCAATCAGAAAATTAACCTGTGGCTGCACTTAGAAAAGCCCTTGTGAAAATGTGAGACCCGTTTCTGTGGAGGGTGACAGGAAGGGCTGTTGAGACACAGAGCAGAACCAGCCTCAGCTTTTAGTTCTCCACACACGAGGGGACAGTCACAAGACACATGAGAACTCTGGCCACTGCACCCACAGCAGCTCCTGGGTGAGCAAGTTTAGGGCAGATATGCAAAAAACAAAGGTAAAATTGCACAGACAATTACACACTCAGCATTTCTTAATCTGTAAGAGTTTAACTTCACAACTAAAATACTGTTTAGCTTATAGAGGTGTTTGGTAGGCGGTATATGCTTTGTGAATTTATATATGGAGCTGCTGCACTAAAACCAATGCAAGCATCCCAAAGACACTTTAACATAGCTTTTATTAAATGACACCAGCAGATCTGCCAGTCTCTATGTGTGAATCTACTAATTTCAATTCAATATCCTCCCTGGGTTATTTTTTATTTCTTTGTCCTGCTTTGATCAGGCTCACTACTGATTTCAAACTGTCAAGGCACTGCTACCAAAAGTGCCTGTGCTGTGATGTCCATGTGTCTAAGAACATTACCTTTAATAATTTGAAGGTTTTTTGCAAATAACTCAGGCAAACAAATTAGAATTATCTTCAGCAGCTCAAGAGCTAGATTTTATTTCTGTGATGAGTACTTATTTCTCTCAAGATCAGATCACTTGTAGAAGGCCTCCAAGTGTAACAGGCCGCCTTCTTTTTTAGGAATTCACCATTGATAACATTTATAAATTTCAAGGACATCTTAGAATTGCCAGCACGAGGCCGCCAGTATTATGTCACTCAAACTAAAGGCCTTTTCGACAACACAGCATTTTCCCCCCCATATTACTGACAGATGTCTCAAGAGCAAGTCACCTGTTTCATTCAGTGGTCTGTAGCTGACACTTCTCTTATTTTATATGCTAGAACGTTCCTCCACAATAATTTTAAATGATTTTTCTCTTCAGTGGCTTTGAAACAGATAAAGCCATTTGTAACACAAGCCAGACAATTTTTACACTGCGACGGCACATCACACATCCCACATTTTTCTCTACTGCAAGGGTTTCACTCACAGCAGGAACAAGACACCTATTTAATATCATCCAGGGTAAAACTCACAATTTTTTTGTGTTTGATTTACCAAGAAATGCAATGAGGTTCTAAACATTTAAAGCAAAGGCACCCCATGTGGCTCTGTGTCTTGCTGAACAGTTTGCCAATTCAAGGCGTGTCAGGAAGAAGCAATATCTAAGTAGCTGTGATACGCATAGATTTTATGAAGGATTAAGTTTTGCCAAATTGCAAGGAGGAAAAAAAAATTAGGCTTCAGAAATCTGCTCAACATAAGGGAACGAATGGTGGAAGTTCATTAATCAAAGTCTATAAGGGCTTTATTAATAACCTTACCTGATAGTTATAAAGGAAAACAATGATATACTGAAACATTTAGGGTACTTGCAGGAATTGCCTTTGTTAGCAACCAAATTCATACTTAAGCTCTACTAATAAGATGAAAATTGCTGATATCAGTCTGAGGAAAATATGAAAGAGCAATTTGGGCAAAGATGTGCTTGCAAAAATGCATAGTTAAAGCATCTGAGAGTAGTTATTTGGAGCTTTCCCTGAACTATAGCTATTGACACAGCAGCATCTCAACATACCAGACACATTAAAAAGTTGTAAAAGTCAAAAAAGCAAAAGAGCTGGCATTTATCTTGTTTGCCATCTTCAGGGACTTGACAGAAACAGTTTGGGGTTTAGTACACAGGGTGGAAACCAATTCTTTACATTTTGCATAGCAAAACTATTAATATTTTCATGAGTCCATGAACACATGTAGTTAAGCCCACTGAGCTATTCTTGACACCAACCCCAGTATTTTCTGGGAGAATGTCAGGTTTTGTGGTCAAAGCTTAATTTTAGCCTGATTCTTAATGTACCAAAATGTTACTTGGAAAGCATTTGAAAAAGGTCATTCCCAGCTATAAAAGGATTCAGGGAGAAAAAATTCCTGAAGCAAGTATACAAGATTGATAATCAGGTTATTGCAGAATTAACCAAAGTTTCCATAGTGGAAACCTTATCATGAATTTTAATGTGTACAATCTAAAATTATTTTCACATTAAAAAATAAATATATAAATGAACACAGACTTTTTATGATTGTTCAACAGAATAGAAAAACACATACTTTTCCAGTTTACATAACCCTTAGTTTCCAGCTCCCCAGTCCTATTCCTTTTAAATTTTACTTTAAATCTTCCTCTTTCTCTCCATTCTGCCCAGTGTCTGCTGAGGACTGCCACAAAGCATATTATTTAAAAATAAATAATATCCTCTATTGCAGTGCTTTTGCTCTACTGAATTTATGTAGGTACAGTTAACAAGATTATGACTTTTTTGGGGGAAAGACCTTGAAGTAGAACCACTAAATTATCCTTACTATACTGTAACACGCCTCTACAACAGTATTCAATAAAAGCAATCAGGCCATATTTTCCACTCATGCTTATGTAAATTAAAAATAAATCATAAGAAGCCAGCAGGCATGACCCAGTGAGAACAGGTTCCCAGATGTTAAGTATGGACTTAGTCAGGAAAGATTTGTTGGCTTCTGTGGTTTATGCTAAACACAAGTAAAGAGCAGATTTGTCTTTCCTCCTGGTTTATAGGACATGGGATTTGGGCTTTTGTAACTTGCATTATCACTTTGTTCTTCCCTGGGTGTGTACAGTATATTAACTGCTCTACGCAGGAGTTGTGATCCCGTTCAAACTCTGATTGAGACCCAGATACTCACTGACACCCCACCGTCACTTGAACATCCTCTTCTTTACACTTGTCACACACAATAGAGGCAATTTACTGACACACTGCAGAGAAATAATGTGTCTCCTCTTACCATTCTTTCAGTTTCATTTCTTCAGGGCTTAAGCTAAAATTCCCAACCCTGAGTAGCTTCAAACACCCCATCCTTTTTTCCACCACACTTATCCTACCATCTGTCTCAGAGCCGCCCTTTGCAGGCTGTCCTGTGAACATGCAGAGCTTGGAGAAAAGGCATCGTGCCACAGGGTTGAAGAGTAATATAAACCCCCCACCCTCCCATTTTATACTTCTTGATGTCATGTTTATCTATTTCTAAAATAGATAAATTTTTACTTATACTATTTCATAGTTCTTGATGTCATATTTATCTATTTGAAAATAGGCTAGTCACTCTCTATCTGATGTAACCTGGCTTGTGGCTATTCTGAACATAATGTTTTATATGTCTGAGAAGAAGCAAGACTGTCTGGGCTGGCTAAAAGTAGTTTATAGAGTTTCCCCACACAGTGACAGATGAATATATATTCATCCTCCTACAAACCGAGCGCATGCACACTTCAAAATCATATTTCATTTCTTCTCTATCTAATAAGACAGAGCATACTGTATTCTTCAAGCAATCAGTATTATTATCTACTCAAGCACTGATATTTCTGATCTCCTTGTTAGCATGGCCTTTGGAAGACCTTTCTGTGTGATTAGATAGCGGATGTGATGTGGTCAGATGAACAGTTATATCTGCTCACATGCACAGCAGACAACCTCTAGGCACTGATACTTGGAAAACCAGACCACTTCTGGTTTGCATCCCAAAATCTGAGAAGGTAGTGGCCTGTTAAATAAAGTAACATCAAATTAGAGGGAACAGACTCTGCTTTCCCCATCTCTAAATTTACTAAAATTTGTCTAAAATCACCCAGTACAATAAGATGTGCAATATCAAATCCCACATGTCAAAGAAAAGATTCTCCCCAAAACCTGCTGAATCATTGGCTAATAGATTGAATTATACCACAGCACGATCATTGTCCTTAGTAAGGACCTTTCAGGGAAATAAGATACAACAGCTGCTTCAAAAACATATAAACCAAACCTAATGTTCCCTTTTAATAAAGCAGATGCATTAAGGGACCATGGTCTTATTCAACCTAAGCATTTAAATTAATTAATGCAATGTAAACAAAAGCAAAATGGTAACCTGATGGTTATTGGCAGTCCTGAGATGCCACAGGCTTGATCAGGTACTTGCTAGACAATACTCATCAGTCAAACCCAACTTGCAGGGCTCCACACCTGAAGAGCTGATGGAAAAGTCAATGGCCAGCACTGTGCTGAGGTTCAGATCTAACAATCCCATGCAGACTTCAGAGCTCAGTTTCTGTGCATTTAAGGGCTTCTTTGTGATCTGCCAGGGTAACTGCACCCCATGAAACTCAGCCTTACGTACTTCCTGTGCTGGATTCTGGTCTCTGCAGATCAGCTTTAAGCAGATGGGACCATTTCACCAGACCTTCTGCAGAGCTGGGGCTTGACTCTCACTTTCACCACTGTCAGTCTTTTTTCATTTACACATCTGCCTTAATTTAAAAGCCACTTAATTAGGGCCCAGAGCTTGACTTTATCAGCAGGGATTAGTATATATTTGGTATTTTCTTATTAAACAGTTATATCTTCCAATAAAAAATAATAAATTTTACAGGTTTCTTTATACTATTAATTCCATTTTTAAACAGACATAACAATGGCAAGCAATAGTGAGAGTTCAGACCTTCAGTCCTGGAATCAGGAATCATTCAAGCAAGTAAACTCAAAACAGCTGCAGTAATTGGCTGAAATTGCCACTTTTAATGACACAAATTATACCAGAGTGATGTTTAATGAAAGCTACAATTCCCAGCTACTATAGACAAAATTTAAAACATTCTCCTAAATTGTGTTGACCTCTCTTGTTTAATACCCTGCTAATCTTTGAAAATTGGAAACAAATGCTTCAATTAAGAGACAATTAATTGACAATTAATTCAACAATAAGCAGATGGCCAGAAAGAGCATCCTGCTATTAAATGAGTCAAATGTGAGAGGGAGCATTTGACCTTTCCTATGTAAAGCCTCCCACCCCCCTCCACCCTGGAAATAACCACTTTTCTTTAAAAAAAAAGCATGTGGATTTTTTTTCTGTCATACTGTGCAGAGCTATAACTTTGAAAAATGAAAATAAAAAGCTTATTTACATCAGTATGTTGGTCTAGGGGATAGGAACTGTGAATTAGGATAGGAATAAAGAGAAACAGCATGCACAAGTGCAAGAGGATTTACAATAGCTCATGCACCCCAAGGCCTAATAGAAGAAAACAAAGCCGCCATTATCATCAAAACTGCAGATGATCTCATAAAGGGCTTGTCTACACGGGGAGGTCAGCAGAGAACAAGCTCTGTTATGAATTTAAAGTGCAGTTG
This sequence comes from Porphyrio hochstetteri, assembly GCA_020800305.1. NCBI lineage: Eukaryota > Metazoa > Chordata > Aves > Gruiformes > Rallidae > Porphyrio > Porphyrio hochstetteri. Next base: position 38,764,691 of record CM036910.1, on the reverse strand, counting down.
CAACTTTGCCGAGCTCCCGGCGCAGGCATGGCGGCAGCTTTTCCAGGGCCACAGAGCATGAGGCTCATTAAGAGGCTCGGAGTAGGAATGTCCTCTCTGATCCCTGTGCATTAACCAAAACTGGAGAAAGGCGCTGAAAGCACAAAGCAAAGGCCAAGCATGTGCCTTCTGCAGGGTACAGCCAGGGAGATCTCTGATTTGCATCATGTCATCCCCTTCACTGCTGCTCTGCAGGTGAGCAAGGGGCAGTTCGGTGCCTGGGGAGGGAAAAGATTTTTTAGATTCATCTTTCTACTCTATTTCCAGTAACAGCCCCATGCAGACTAGACAAAGGGTTTGCTATTCTTATTATATCCTAGGAAATATCTAACCATTTTGCTGGGGAGTATGAAGGGAAGCCTTGAAAGCCATGGCAAACATCCCTCAGCCAAGCCAGGACTTCTGTCTATATACCTTAAAAAGATCAAAGCCAGATTTTCAGTGTTTCACTGCTGGGGCTGTTCAGCCTTGAGAAAAGACTGAGAGGGGATCTGATCTGATCTGATAAATATCTGAAGCGTGGGACATGGGGGAAAATGGCCAGCCTCTTCTCAGTGGCCTGTGGGGACAGGACAATGAGGAATGGCCTCAAGTTGGAGCACAGGAAGTTCCACACCAACATGCAGAAGAACTTCTTCATGGTGAGGGTGACAGAGCCCTGGGAAAGGCTGCCCAGGGGGGTGTGGAGTTTCCTTCTCTGGAGATATTCAAGACCTGTCTGGACGCTGACCTGTGTGACCTGTCCTAGGGAACCTGCTTTGGCAGGAAGGGTGGACTCAATGATCTCTTGAGGTCCTTTCTAACCTCTACGATTCTGTGATTTTTAGATAACTTCAGAAAATGGTCTTTCTTTAGCTCTTTGCTTCTTTGAGAAGATAGGTAAAAGTCTAATTGTTATCAGAGAACTGTCATACAAGTAAATACAAATTTATGCTGAATTTGTAATGCCAGCATTGAACATCGAAAACATCCCATGCAAAAACAAGAATTATGCTTATGGAACACTAATAAGTTAATTTTATTTTAGAAGTAATTATTTTGTCTTTACAAAAGCTACATTGATGAAAAAAGATAGACTTGACCAAGGTGAGAGTTCCTGGCAAACATCCCGACCTACAGACAACCCCACATTGCTGTTCTCCAAATTTTTATTTGGCCTATATGAAAAAAAATAAAATGGTTAATGATTGAGACATATAAATAAAATATTTCTGCCATCCTACACACAGCATTTCAAGAGGTCTTACTGTGTTCCATTTGTTAGAGTATTTTATGTAGTCTGGCTATGACTTCATTGGTAATTTATATCGCATAAACCTTGACACTGTGTGTGACAGAAGCAGTAAGCCGAGTTTTCTAGGGCTTTGGCACAGGCAAAGCAAGCAGAGTAATCATTGCTTATACCTGGAGCTGTCTGAGTTTTGTTAATATTCATCAGATACTTCTGCCTTTTATTTCAGTGTATGTCTCTTAATCCCACCATGAGAACAACCTAATCCAAAAGCCGGAGCAGCAAGACCATTAAGCAAATTTATGAATACTTTCCTCATAATACTCATCTTTCCTATGTCAACATAATAGTGATGCTTTTTTCTTTTAATATTAATGATACATTTGTACTTGGGGGGTGGGGGAAAAAAAGTTTTCTTAGATATTCTAGAAGTTCAACAACCAAATAAAAGTTGCTGTATAAAATCAGATGCGTTCCATGACTTCTGCTTGGACACAAAGGTGTCTTTCAAAAAGTAACTCCTGAACTTAAGAGGCTCCAGGTAAAATTTTGCATGGTTTAGACAAGCAATGTGTAGACAGAAATAATTATGCTGGGTTTCTCCAGGTAGTTCCTGGAAAGTAGAAGACATTATTGTAACTTGAACAATGTCAGGGCAAATATGTTTGTATCTGTCAGAGATCTGGGAACTCCAAGTGTGTAATAACACAAGTACAATCTAGGACAGGTCAGACAGCAGCTTTGTTAGCTCTGATCATAGTGAGAACATTCAGGAGCATCTCCCCCTCTGCTGCACTGACTTCTCTCAAGTGTTTGCAGACATTCAGCCTAAATATTGTTTCAGAAATTAAAAGGTGAGAAAAAAACCCAAGCAGTTTTATGTTAACAAAGCCAAACTCCTTAAGTAGATCCTAAGATGGAACTGAACAGCAAATAATGTGACAATATGGAGAGATGGGTCTTGGTGGAGTCTGTAGGAATGGCTCACCCAGTATTACCTTAGCTCAGAATTGGGGAGTTGGAAACAATCACAGCTTTTAGTTGAAGGGAATATTCTTTTACATCAGATAAACTTCTTAGCCAGACCTTTCAAATCTTAATTACTAATGATTTTACCCACACAAATCATTGATTCCTGTTCAGTTTCCTCCTGCTCAAGCTTAGGACTTGTGAAAGAACAATAGCAAATTGTAAATACATTTATGATGTTCAGAGCCATAGAAGAATACTTTTTTTCTCTCTCTTTTTACACTTGAATGGTGAAGATGTGATTACCCAAATCATTATCTCAGTTTTCATTTTCAATCATTACTGATTACAGAACTACCCTGCCTTTTGCCAAAGCTATCCATAGGTATTTAGTCAAACTCCCTCTGTACAGTGAAGCCTAGAAACTCCTTTAAAATTGTAGCGTTGTTTCCAGTTACATTCTTTAATTAAACTTTAAGAGTCCCCCAGCAGTTTTGCGCCTATATCTTAAATTGGAATATCTCAATTAATTCCCAGTTGGCATGCTGCACAGTGCTGAGTCTGGACACTTATTAGCAGATGTCATATAGGTGGGGGAAAAAACCCTAAACAAACAAAAAGAAGAAGATACTGTACAAATTCAGGAAAAATTGTACATAAAAATGTGCTGAGTTTGTCTTCACAGCTCATTGGACTTTTAAAATCATTGTAATTGTTCTCCACTATGAAAGATGTGAAAGCAAAAACATTTTTAACAGTAAATTTTTACTAACATCTTGACATAATTTATTTTTAACCTTAAAATAAGGAGAAAAGTATATATTTAGTTTTTTCATTTCCAGATTTCTATTTCAAATTGCCTTGTGACAAAGGAGTCTGAAAAGTAAAAAACAAACAATAAACAAAGAAACAAAACATCAAGGCATCATCTAAAGCATGAAGGTAAAAAGATTTGTTTAATATGAACTAAGTTTTCTTGGGAAATTTGCTACTTTTAATTTTCATCCCAAGAAGAAATTATGAAAAAAACACATAGATCAGCAAGAAAGAAAAACTCCCACTCACAGTCAAGCCATATCATGTGAATTTTAGTTAAGTATTTAAACAAAAAAATATTTAAAAATCACATTTTCTGAATTTCATTTAAAGAACTTTTGTTTTGATTGCTATTTTTTGATCTAATATTGCTAAGATTAAGCTGGGCTTTGATTTTCTGAAAATTGTATGTCAGTGGTTTCATTCCTGGAGCAATCAAGATAATGATGAAAAAAGGGAGGTTTATTAGTTGCATCCAATAATTTTTAAATGCCTGACAAAGGAGCTACCATAACCATCAATATAACTTCTATTTGTAAATATTCATTATTATATTACTATAACATAATATTAGAATAATCCAGGGATATTCTAAAATGACCAGAAAAAAATCTAGACAAAAACATCTTGTCAATATTTCCACAAAGTGCACAAGAGCATCTCTGCAATTATATTCCTTAGCCTTTAGTTCCAGGCTTGATCTACTTATCTAATGACACTAAAATTAAGGGTTTGACTAATACAATAGACCATGACTCCATAACAACCATTTACCATGAATAAATTGATGAGTGCTCCTCAATACTACACTGAGATCAAATAGATGCCTTAGATATTTAAACTGGCAAACTCAAGTATGGTTGATTTCCACTGTCAGAGAAGGTATTTGAAATAATAACATATATAAATAAAGGTGTGTTAAGTATTCCATCATTAACAATATCTGAAGGTGAATTATTTCACTACTGCTATTTGAAGAATTCACATAAAACCAATGCAATCCAGGGGTCAGGTATGGGACCAGAGGTGTAAAGGGAGCCATGCTCTGGGTTACATTCAATTTTGCAAATTAAAAAAAGAAAGAATTAAGGGTTTTTCTAGTCTTTTGCCCTCATTTTCCATTGTTGCTACTGGAACACAGGCTTAACCGTATTTTTTTTGTAGCTCTTCATCAAGCCTTGGCAGCTTATCACCAGCTCCAAGGCAGGATACGCATTAGCAAGAGTATTAGCTCTGTGTCATCTTCACTTGAGACCAAAAAAAGCCATTCAGTCAGCTAATGAAAGATATAGTAGACCTGGCAGTTTATTGTAAATCCTGTGCACTCATAAAGGGTCCCAACAAGCAGGTAAACTTCTGCAGCTCTCTGATCCAGTGAGGCATTTCAGGGATGTGCAGAGGATAATGTTCCCTTTAGATCTGACTGTCCTTTGCTAATCTCCTGTCAGCCAAATTCTCCTTGCTCTTCTCCATTTTGCATTGTGTTTTATTTTAGAAATGCTTAATTAGACAGCAAGAGGCAGGTTACAAAGGTGTGACATCACTGATGAGTCAGCATTTTACCTAATAATTGCCAAAGTTTTTTGATTTCTTTTTTTTAAGTCCCAAGCTCAAGAAGTGCCTGGCTCTGCAGCTCACTTTCTGGGTCTTTGAAATGCAAATAAGTAAGTCCAGTAGACTGAAACTCAATCTGAATTACTCAGAAATACCAGAACAAGAAAGGCTTTGCAAGTGCAATGCCCTATTTAACAAACCTTTTTAGAAAGATCATGGTGGAAACCATGGAGTTTATCACTTGAAAGGCTGTAAAAAGTGGGCTGCCTCGTGACAGTTATCAGACATTTTTGAGCAAGATTTTAATCATACAAGTCAAAATGTGCTCAAGTATACAGATTGCATCCAGTTCACCAAAGACCCTCTTGACGGTTTTGTACAAAGCATGGTGTAAATGCAGTGCTGCAAAGGCAAAGGGTGATAAGTTTGATAAGTTAAGGGTCAAATCCTTAAAACCAGCTTTATTCATCCATGACTTCTGCAATTCACGTTATGCTTCAGTGGTGCACATATGAAGTGACCTTAGTCCCAGTTAAGTAACACTTCTATGAGGAGAGGTGAGCAAATGTATGAGAATCCCCTTAACTGGATGCTTCTCTGACAGAACACTTCCTCCCATGCAATAATTAGTAGGAGTTAATTCAACACAAGAATTTGCTGCTATAAGATTTTTTAGAAGCAGGGGCCTTCAAAGCCCACACCAACTAGAAATATCCTACGCAGTCATTAGCTGGATGATTCACCAGATTTAAATGCTATACAAAAATATAGATGTGGACATGTATTGCCAGACAGGTGACTACTGATGTCCTCCTTTTCCTGAGTGTTTAAATACACCAGTGGAATACTGTTATTTGGCTTGCCTGTTGCCTTGTGCCCACACAGACATGGGGCCACCTCCACTTTTCATAGAACCATAGAATCATGGACTGGTTTGGATTGGAAGGGACCTCAAATCTCATCAACTCCCAATCCCCTGCCACAGGCAGGGAGACCCTCCACTAGCCCAGGGTGCCCAAAACCCCATCCAACCTGGCCTTGAACCCTGCCAGGGATGCTGGGGCAGCCGCAGCTTCTCTGGGCACCCTCACAGTAAAGCATTTTTTCCTAATGTCCAACCTAATTATCCTTTCTTTTAGTTTAAACCCATTCCCCCTTGTCCTATAACTACATTCCCTGATCTGATGGAGTCCTTCTCCATCTTTTCTGTAGTCCCTTTAGGTACTGGAAGGCTACTCTAAGTTCCCCCCCAGAACCTTCTTTTCTCCAGGCTGAAGAAGCCCAAACTCTCTCAGCCTACCTCCATAGAAGAGGTGCTCCAGCCCCCCGAGCATCTTTGTGGCCCTCCTTTCCCAAACAGGGTGCTGTGGCTTATCCTCCCTCTCCGACTCTCTAAGCCTATGACTACATTGGTCAACAGATAAAACACATCACAGGACAGATACCTTTCCTTAGGTGAACAGAATGAAGGGGTAGAAAAGATGCATTGGTAGCTTCTTATAATTTACTCGCCTTTTACAAGGCAAATAGCCAACGTTTTGCTATGAGAGCTGTTCAGAACAGACATTAATGCTAATCTCAAGGTAAATGCTTTGTAAAATGACTGTAAAAGCCTGTTTGTTTTCTAATCCACCAATTAATTCTGGAGAGTCAGGGTGTAAAACATCATGGCAGCAGAGCTCTGGGTGACAGCCACCTATCTGCTCTTCTGCTCCCCCTGGGGAATGGTACCTGGAGAAAGAGTGGTTTCTCTTGAACAGAGCCCTTCTGTATTTCCACGTGGATTCACCCAAGAGAGCTCTGTAAAAACTGCCTGAAAGACAAATGGATGCAATCACAAGCCCTACAGGAGTCTCTTGCAGAGCTGAGTTGGTGTTGCCCACCAGGTTCTTCTACCTTACATCCCACAGATCAGTAAAGGCTGCTGGGTACCACCTAACTACCCACCTAGTTGTACCCACTTGGGATCTCTAAACACAAGAGTTTTCCTACTAACACAGCCAAGAACCCGTTTTCAGATGACAAGAGCAGGTCCCAGCTTTATGCTGGGAGGTGAAGTCTCAGGTCAGTGTTTTGCTGCTACAATACATAGATGAGCTCAGCAAAGGTCTTTAAGAAAACAGACCTCCTTAGACCTAATTTCAACCACCAGTGAGCAGTTTGTGTCATCATTCTTTGTTACCAGTCATCGCCTGTGAGCTCAGCCATTTCGCCTCACCCAGTAACTTACTTCAGATCAGTGCTGTCAAGGACATAAATAACTTTTTTTATCTCACCCCATTGCCATTCCTTCCCCTCCAACAGATTCAGAGATCAAGCATCCCACTGGAATAGCAGACAGAAATTCATCCATTGTTTCAGTCCCAACACCCATGCACCATCTCACTTGCATGATGACTGCTGCCCTTATGGCCCAACTACTGCATTTTCCACATTATTTGGCCATTTGTAAAAGTATCTGAGAAATTAATGCATGTATGCCACATGGCTGCCTCTTTATCCCCAGCTTCTGTTTGGCATCTCCCATATATTTGAAGAAAAACAAACAACCACACAACAAAACAAAACAAATTATAGGAATAATGAAAGACTATACCATGAGATACCTGCCCAGAATAGAGTGATTAATTCAAATTAGCATAGGGACTTTAGTGGGCTGCAGGGACACAATGATTAATGCGACAAATACTTCATGCTAGAATAACAAAGTAGACTTACTCACTTCCATATATTACTGCAATTAGAGCCAAAAAAAAAAAAAAAGTAGACTCTGCAATCTTTCCACGGAGGCTAAACTAAAGGTACATCTGTATCAGTCCTAACTGTGCATGTCTTCAGCCTAAAATCTTACCCCCAGCACTTCCCAGCTCTTCTCAGTGCGACCCTGCCATGCCAACCCTGCTGTGCCTCATCCCTGCAGACACAAGCCAGTCCCACCTCCCTCCATCATGTTTCTGTTAGGCTCAGTCACACCTTCTTAAAGGGATGTAAAACAACTGCAGAAGGAAGTACAAACAAATAGGAGCTGCCATGGTATCACATTCTGGAAGAGTTTATTCCTGTGTGGGAAGGGTTAGAGTGTGCAAAGGACTTTTATATCTGTGTAAGCGTTAACACATTGGGATCACAGATTTCACAGAACTGTAGGGGTTGGAAGGGAGCTCCACAGACCACAGGGTCCAACCCCCTGCCAAAGCAGGGTCCCTAGGACAGGGTGCACAGGTCGGTGTCCAGATGGGGCTGGAATCTCTCCAGAGAAGGAGACTCCACACCCCCTGGGCAGCCTGTCCCAGGGCTCCCTCACCCTCACCGGGAAGAAGTTCTTCCCCAGATTGGTGTGGAACTCCCTGTGCTCCAACTTGAGGCCATCACCCCTTGTCCTGTCCCCATAGACCACTGAGAAGAGGCTGGCCATTTCCCCTTGTCTCCCACACTTCAGGTATTGATAAACATTGATCAGATCCCCTCTCCGTCTTCGTGCCAGCAGTGCTGAGGAACTCCCCACCCCTGGGTAATCTGACCATGAAAACTTTGTGCAGACCAGAAGTAGATTTTATTAACATTGTTCATTGCTTACAGAGCCTGACTGTGCACAACACAAAGAGGATGAAGAATGCCCAACTCCACTGCTTGAGCTGACAAATTGCTGCAATAGCAGCCTGCACACGTGTGTTTTCAGTTACACCCTTTGTGTGCTACATGGGAGTACCATGACCAGGGGTGTGAGGCTCCTTGGTATCCGACAAATGAACAAAGGCTCCATTAAGACTTCTACCTGCCCTGCACCTGGAAAGACTCTGATTTACAGTACCATGTGCAATCATGGTTTTTCTAACATGCATTTTTAATGAGCAGGGAAACGTCCTGACTAAACCTGAGCAATTTCTATTAATAAGGATCAATCAGTAAATAAAAGCACTGAAATGCAATGTTGTCCCCTATGGCCAAAGACAACACCTTTTATTTGCCTTAGCATAGTGGAGTCACTGAACTGATAAATAAATAATAACAGCTAGTGCAGAGACTCCTTTCTATGCTGTGTGCCAAAGGAAACAACACACTACACTTGTCAGGAACAAAGACAAAAACAATACCTTGCATAATGTGGTTAGCAAAGTAAAATTTAACTATCCTCTGAAGTAATTAGCAAGTACATGAAACATGTAAACAGAGAAAAAGGGACATCTCCTGTTTCTGCGTCTCAGACTGTCAGCCAGGGATGGGGAGTGTGAACCTGTTTGACAGTGACAAGGCAGCAGCAGAAAGCGTGGCACTGCTTGGCTGGCAGGATTTCACAAAACCACAGCTCTTTCAGAAGGGCAAATGAGCTGTTCTTGTTCATCTTTCTGCCCCTCCGAAAATATGCTGTCTGCATCCAAATAGAGACATAGGGACGCAAGACAGCTGGGCTGTCAGGGATCCCACTAACCCAGATCTGTCAAGGTGAACATGTGAAAGACTTCAATTTTCCATAGACCGGTTGGAGGAGGAAAATGATGTGCTGTCCCTACCAAACTGTTGCTGTCTGGGAGTCAGTAAGCTTGTGGCAACCCTCGCTGGTGTTTGAACACAGAACCTATTCCACTTCCTGTGCACAAGGTGAGGGTGCTGCCCTTGGGTGCCCACGCGGAGGGGCTGCTGCTAAGGGAAGACATTGGAAAAAGGCACAGAGGAAAGAGCCAGGGTTGTTTTGTATTTTGCCAGCTTTCTTTACCTGTAGCCCAGGCACCTAGACTCCCTGAAACAAAAAAGTTAGCAGCCCCAGCAGCGCTTGACTCAGGTTTTAATCTCTCTGCAGCATAAATACTTTAAGGCTGTGTATTACAGGCACTGGCATCCTTTGGGGTGAAATGTTAAAGTGGAGAATCACATCTGTTCCATCTGAGCATTTAAGAGCTGGTGGAATTTTGGTTACAAGCTGGAATTTGCCACCATCTTCCTCTCTTCTCCCAGATAGGATCATAAAATCATAGGGGTTGGAAGGGACCTGCAGAGATCATCGGGTCCAACCCCCCTGCCAAAGCACGTTAATATTTTAATATTTGATATTTTACTTCAAAATTCAGCCAATATTTTATAAGGGATATCTTTGAAGTTAAAGCTTTGCACGTTTTTCTAATATTCACATACAGGCAGAAGCACCGCTGTAGAAAAGACAAGAATTTTACTAAAACAAGAATTACAGAACTTGGAATAAAGAAAAGGCTACACTGTAAGTGGTATCCTGACAGCATGCTCAGCAGATATCTTTTCCAGATTAACCTAGTCAATAGTAGGATGAGTTAAGAGAACATTTAGAGAAAGCAATAGGTGTTTTCAAAATGGATGGGCCATTAACAGCAGATAATTGAATCCTCGTGGTTAAGAAGTGCCACTGAATTCAAGAGGAGCTGCCCATACATCTGGGACAACACATGCTTTTGACAGACACCAGATAAGGAGATGGGGGAGCAGCACAGTTCTGAGCAACAACAAGAAGAAGGGTTAGTTTAAAATAAAATTTGAAAATACAAATTGCCTCTCAAATGTCTTTAACTTGGCCGAACTTCTCCCGAAGTAATGGAAAACTTGGGTGGAAATACATGAGTCCCTCCCTTTGGGGCTGCTTCATAGACTGAGTGTCCCTTCACTTAGGTCTGGTCTGGGGAAAAGCAAAGCACTGGGCTGTTTGACAAGAGGTCTGAGATGGGGACTTGTAGTTTTGTGGGTCTGCCAGAAATTTTCCTTTGCCATCTAACACTTGTGTTAGGAAGCATATATATATATATATATATATATATATGTATGTGTTCAAGACCAGGTTGGATGGGGCCTTGAGCAGCCTGGTGTAGTGAGAGGTGTCCCTGCCCATGGTAGGGTGTTCCAATCCAAAGAGGTTGGATTCGAATTCAGCATCCTTTGGGTCACCTAACTTCCCTACCCTAGAAAGTGCAAGAAAGCTCCTACTCCATCACAATAGTCCTGCCTGTTTAAGAGTTCTGACATCCTCCAGACAGGTAAATGAGGTGTGTCAAGGGTTTTAAATGGCTTAATAATCTCCCGTAGGGAAATGAGACAATTCACATGAAACCTTGACTGACTGGTGGCTGCTACACACAACCCTCAGGCACACCTTCCAGCTGTATTCAAACCAAGCCGGTGTGATAACCCCTTTTATTTTAATGCCTTGAGAGCACTTTATTGCATGTGAGCAACCTCAGGATAATGTCCTGATGGTATCTAACAGCAGTAATTATCCATCTATCTGTAATGAATGAGTACAGCGTTCACAGTGAACACAGAGCTTACACCAGCTTCTCATTGATTCACAGGGAAACATTCAGTCTGGTGGGTGCATGTAAGATCATAGCAGTAGTTAAAGCCAAAACCAAAACTTCATGAACTTCCCTCCTGTTTTGAGCCTCGATTTCCCTAATGCAGATATCCCAGAGCTGACCTGAATTCTTTGTCTACTTGTCTTTGACCTTACCACCTCTGTTGGCTGTCTCTGCACTGTCACCTTGCCTGCTACATTGCTAAACTCACATTAGCATCTTCTTATCCTATTGTAGGGATTTTTTGTTTGGTTGGTTTTTTTGTTGGGTTTGTTTTTCCTTTGGCTTCAGCTGCTCTATATTTTATTATCTCCCTACTTAACTAAAATCAGCACTCCAAATATTTCTGTAGCTTCTGCTTCTCCTTTGGAATTAATTATGCCCTGTTTTCATCTTTAATTTGGATTATGGCTGTACATTTGCAAAAATGCTTTGCTGGGAATGCATGCAGTATATATTACCAGCAACTGTTCTCAAAATATGCCTACTGAAGAAGCTCCTAAGCCAGAAAAAAAAAATTGCAAAGTTTGAAAGAGTTGCACAGAACTTGCAAGATTTTTTCCTAATTAAAACTTTATTATTATTTGTATTAAGCATTTGAAATATGAGGTGGATTTCTGTAGCCTCAGAATATTATTTTCTTGTAAATTTTTGTCAATCTGCAGCAGTATTTCTTTGCTATTTCCCAATATTTCTCCAGTACTTCTAAATATCTTTGTAGGCCTCTGCTAATTATAGTTATAAAATACAAATTGGCTCACAATTCTCTTGAAGACAGTGTTAGGACTAAATCTATCATGCTCTTCCCTATACATTTGAAAAAGGCAGAAGTGAGGAATTCAGAGACACAATTCTGTGTGATACTTTACAGACATTTTTTCCCCAAAATAAAAATTAATTTAGTCAAATTAATTTAGTCAAACCTTGGATTTTGAATCTGTAACCACTGATAGGTGGATGTTGCCCTGATACAAAATTACATTGCTCCACTGACATTGACATAGAAAACCCAAAAGGCCTTCCATCTCTTACCCTTGGCTGTGCTTGACCATTTGGGTTTAAAGAGCTACTTTCCAGAGCAAAAAATATTCATAGACTGAAGTCAGTTTTCAGTACTTTTTTTTTTTGTACTTTTTTTTTTTTTGCTGAAGCAGAAACCTGACATATTTACCAATTCCACCAGTTACACATTTGGGCCAGAAAAAAGGGGAATCTAGAGCTTGGCTCCATTGTACAAACTGTCCCAGTAATCTTAAAAACTAAACAGTTTAAGGTAATGCCAGAATGACGAATCCATCTCCCAGAGGTGATTTATGGCCATACTTTTGTTGACAGATTATTCTTCTATAATCTCTAGATATTGTTGTATCATTGGTACTTTTCTCTCAACTTGAGAGATATTGAACATAAAATTGCAACCTGCCACTGCTGTTGAGCCGTTTACCAGCACCAAAACCTCTCTTTAGCCTGATAAATACCTGTGGAAGACTCCATTTGTATCAAGAATTCGATAGACAACAGGGAACGTGACTGCTTGGAAATAATTTGTCCCTCACTTTGTCTTAGTCCTTTTCTAGGGAATCTTTAGCTATTGTGAAAAATGCTACAGGAATTCTGCACATTTTACAGCAAAATTCACAGATCTGTATCCTGGCAGCTGAAAAGGAAGAAGTTACCCTGAGCCATTATATTTTGGAGGCTTGGCAATACCATGTGCAAGCCCAACACGCTCTTGGGAGCAGCCAGCCTTACAAAGAGCAGCAGCATTCAGCACCTTCCTTCCTCACCCAAAAGCACTAATCCAGAAAGACAGAGGAGAGATGCGTGGAGTCCACAAGCTCCTGGGAATAGCTGCTGAGAAGGTAGCCCATGAATAAAAAAGTCCTGCACACAGAGCTCCAGGAAGCTCTCTGGCTGGAAATGTCACCAAGAGCTATGCCCTTCCAGTAGAGAGAATATAATTTTGTAATTTTTTTTATTTTTTAATTTTTTTTTTCCCCCTACAGTCCTTTGGAATCTGTGCTTCTGCTCTGAGAATTCATCAGCCAGCTATAAAGGTATAACAATAGCTGGTCAAGGACAGAGCAGCACAATGCCTTTTCACACGGGGCAAAGGCAATCAAGAGATTTCACACATATTTGTGCTGCCTGAGAAACATCCTTAATGTGTGGGGACATAGACAAGGGTAAGAGCAAGAAAGATAAATTATCTTGCTCCTAGCTACAGTCAGCCTGTGGATAGAAGCAGATTGACACAGTTGAGTACAAGCACCACAAGCCAGAGAATGTAAATACCTGTTAGAGCACAAGCTGGGCTGAGCAAGGAAAAATACCTCTCTCCTCCTTCCTAACCCTTCTGCTCATCTTTATCTGTCTCTCCTGGTAATTTTATCATCCTTCTCAGGGAGCAGAGAGGGGATGGAAAGGGTAAGTGGCATTTCTAACCCCAACCCTGGATATTAAGAGTGAGGTATTTAAATCTGTAAGATAGATTTAAGAGTCATCAACCCTCAGAGACGAGCTCTTAGATTAGCAGCTCTAAAAACTCGTCGGGAATTACAGCTAAAGCGACTCATGCAAAGCCTCCCAGTAATCCCATTTTTGTACATTTGCAAAAATGGATCGAGGAAGGTGAGAAATATTCAGTCCTTTTGAAACCTGGTAGCTTAAGTGGCTACCGATGCAGACTTGGGCTAATTACAATATCCAGCGCAGATCTTACAGAAAGATTAGAACTGAGAAGAAATAAGGAAGAAAATGTTGAAAATGTCTTTGAAATATTCCTACCTGCTGTCTTCCTAAATCCTTCTGCATATTGTAAAAGTACTTCTGCTTTGTTATGGCTGAGGCTTTTATAGAGAATATTACACACTGGGACAACATCTCATTTGCTGGATTCAGATCTGGCACTGCACCCAAGAAGATTAAGGCCAGGAACTGGCCAGATACAGACCAGAAGATAAGGGCCAACTTTTAGGTTTTGTTGAATCCTTAGCATGCCAGTGTAGCACAAGCCTCTATTTTGGATCTGACCTAGAACAGAGCCTATCACATCGCTTTCTGAGGATGGTCCCTGCACATCTCACCTCTGTGTAGAGTAGAGAGAGCCTTAGCACTGGCTTACGGGAACCCAGAACTAAGAAAAGGTCTATCATCAGGCCCATAGTGCTGCAATGCCCTGACATACCCAAGCATCTGGCTTTCCTCATGATTTAAGCTACAGAATACTCTTTTACTCACTCCAAACTGTGTGTGCCAGTTTGCCTTCATGGAAACCAGGTCAGGGGAAGCAAAGCTGCTGAGTTTCTAAACTCTGTTATACCTTTTGCAGGACACAAGTAGGGAATGGAAACCCAGGAGGATTTCCCCTGATTTATATATAAGTAGAGGTAGGTACAGCTACAGCTATACCTACCCTAATTAGCGAGTGAACCTGGGAACATCCCAGAGAATCGATTAAGAGAGCCTCAGCTCCCCAAGATGTGGTTCAGAGCTTACCATAAATGTCTGTAATGGACAGGAAAAGTGGGATTCCCTGTAAGAGCTGCTGGTCACTTTGTCTTTATACACATTCCTGCAATGAAAAAAATATAGGAGAGCTCCTTGTATTGGGAAACTGATATCCTGAAATACTGACTGTGTCCAAGAACAGCACAGCGATCATCAGGACACACGACCATATGGCAGGTCAGATGTGTCAGGTGAAGGTCCCAGGAGAGGAGTTTCCACCTTCAGAATAGTACTGGTAATCACTCTCTTCCAGATTGTGACAGGTAAAAGGCACAAGACCCCACCAGACTCATACAGAGGTCTTAAGAGCTAACATTTTCTGTAGATAGCAAACATATCACAATATTGAAATGTGAATAAAAATGGAATACATTGGAATAATATTAATAGATCTTTTTGAAATACAGCAGTAATACCTTTTTATGATCCCCAGTTGAATCTTCTTGTTTTGCTTCACTTCAACTTTTGCATTTTGTTTTTTCACTTTGATTTGGAACTTAGTTCATGTACAAAGGATTTACCACAAAACAACAACAACAGAAAAAGTGCTGCTCATCACTCAAAAGCAAACACTTTGCATTTAACATGGAAACACAGCTCCTTAGAACTGCAAGAATCCCTGATCAAAAGAGAAACTTCATTGTTTTTCAAAGTCAAATATTAGTGATTATTGTAAGGATCACTGTAAATACCATCTACACGAGTGCTCAAGGAGCCCATTAAACTCAGGATCTATTCACAAAAGCAGCTATGCTAATAACCATAAATTAGTGTAGAGTTTACTTAATGTTAAGATTGCTGAATGTTAAATAAGAAACTTGTAAATTCCAGCACAGCTGATCATCCTCTAGATGAGCCAGTGAGTAAAATCATCCCTGAAGTGCTCAAACTCATGTACTGTTGAATCACATTTTTCATTTCTGATTGAAAAGCAGAACGACTTCATGTTATCTTAGTTTTATCTCCATGGAGAGCTAACGACAGCTACTGTCATCCTGTATGCCAGGATTGTCACGCTTGGGACATCTTGCTTTGGGATCCTCAGAATACTCCAGGTTTTAAGTACAGTTTTCTCAAAAGCAAGATAAAAGCTCTGAAAAATCCTTACCAAAAGGGGAAATAAGATAATTCCTCCAGTTGCAAGTCAGATGGAAAGGTCCATTTCTTTGCCATTTTGTATCAGGAGAGAAGAAAAACAAAAATCATAATCAAATGCAACAGTTCATGATTAAAACCACAGTTAAAACTAAACATCACAAATAATGTTTTAACTGCAGCAAGCAGACGTAAGGCACACAACTGACTGCAGCTGAGGCAGTTCTCACTGGCTGCTGAGCTCCATATGCTTGCTTAGATACTGAGTAGTTAACTGCTGAACGGATTCTGATAGTTGAAATGTTATTGGGAAACTGTAAAATACCAACAAAAACTTTTTTACTTGTGAAAACAGAGACTTTAAAGACAATTCTAAGAAAGAAAGTTATTTTTTTGTTGTTATGATGAAGCATGACCTGGAGTCTATTGCAATAAGTGAGCTACAACAATTCCAATAAATGAGCTACAACAATTCCAATAAACGAGCTTTTTGTGTGGCATCTGAAAACCCACCACCCCACCCTTCCTCTTCTGTTGGTGTTCTCTGTAAAGAGAAGAGCCTCAACAGTCACCTTAAGGCTCTGAGTGAACAATTGCATCAATTTGGGTGTAATTCCCCAATTATCCAAGTCTACAGGTGTTTCCTGGGCCCCCAGGGACAGAGCTCAGTGCAGCTAGAGAAGGATTTAAAGTAGTTTTTGTTTGTGTAATGCCCCAAAAGCCCTGTGCATGACATAGAGAGCTAGCAGCCCAACAGAGAGCAGGTGAGGAGGATGGAGCCCATAAGCTAAAGCACTAGACCAGCAAGATCTTTATTTTCATGCTGGAGGAAATGTGTCAAAAATAATACCATTCCTATTAAAAATGAATTGTCTTAAGCAGTATATGACATTAAAATGTAAGTTTAAAGCTCAATCTTTTAAGGTGCTGAACCATATGGCTTTAATCCACGGAGGCATTAATGCACGTGCTTAGACTTTGTGCTGGTGCAGTCTTATTGATGTAAGCACTTCACTAAAGGGGCCAGATTACAAAGCCTCTTTGAGGATCTAGCCCTCCACAGTGAAAAGTAGTTTAGGCCAAAGACATCGGAGTGGGCTAGAGCCCACATGTGTTATTTGCATTTTGAATGAAAGCATTTTAATAATTTAATCACTTTTGAAAACCATTGTAGGGAGAGGATCCCTAGTCATTTTGAGGAAATAAGTCCTCTTAAATTCTAATTCTTACCCTTCTGCTTATTCACAAAATAGCTTTAAGAAATATCCTGCCATGTCTCAGCTTTTCCATCTCTACAATGCTTACCTCAAAGGGCTATTGTGCATGTCATTAAATAATGCTGGTAAAGCACTCTGAAGATCTGCACTGGGGTATATATATATTCTAAGAGAAATCATTATTGTAGCGTTACTACCGAATGAAGTTTGATACAAATCCATGAACTATACCATTGGTTACAATTCTTTAAACACAATCTCCGGCATAAAGACATTAAGCATAAGAAATAGTTGACTACTTTAGAACATAGTTCTGTAAAACCCTTATTCTTATAGCTATATTATATTCAAATGTCAGAATCTATCCAAACCCCTATTTTTATTTTAAGCTTGGCTGATTTATTGATGGCTGTGCTTAATTTTTAAAACATTTTCTCCTTTAGAAATTAGTCTTCTGTCAACCTTTCTAATGTACACAGTCTGGAGTCCCAGTGTTCATCTTAAGCAGCTTAGCATTAATGTTTAATTCTGCAGTCTTTACCCTGGCTGTGCAGAACAGTTTGATAGTTTATGTCTTTTGCAATCAGTAGCTAACACATACTCCTGTATTCTCAACAGTACTGAGGGTAAGTTGCCATTCTTTCCCACTCTACTTTCCCTGGTTCCCCCTTCACAGCTCCCCTCCCAATTTCTACCTAGTTTAATGCCCACATAAGTTTTCAATAGCAGGTAATTTTGAAAGGCAGCGATGGGAATGCTGAAGTACACAGGCTTTCTCTTATCCCTTTGGATGCTGTAATTCATGATATGCTTTTGAATCAGATTGTGCAAGCACCTGTGGACGTGGTCTGCTTATCTATTTCCGTGGGTCGCCCCTTTGTCACCAAGGATTTTATTCACATCAGTACTTATTGCTATGAGTAGCTCCATTCCCACAGGGCAGACCTTCACATCAGTAAATTTTAGCAAGCACTAACAATATCTTAACCCTCTCTCACACTTCATATAGGACAAAATAAAGCGTGGGGTGCCTTATGCATGGACGTGTGCTCTCTAGGGGAATTTGTGTTAGCTTAAACGCATTGCTTTCCCTCATTTTTCATATCCTCCATCTACATCAATGCATTATACACATACATTTCTTATAGACCCCAGGTTTTGCCATCTGCTAGAGTCCACACAAAAGCAAGCCCCTTCTTGCTCTACAAGAGTCTCAAGCCTGCTGCTCCAAAGTATACAGAGACTGGGTTGGTCCCGATTCGACAAAGTCTATGCTGAACATTAGCCTGTGCTTATCTTCTATTAAACCTAATAGGACTAGACACTTGTTTAATGTTAATTATACACTTACGTGTTTTATGGATTGGGGCCTGGATTACTTATTTGATTACAATTAGGCCTGTGATTGCATGTTCACTGAGCTGAGACTATTCAGCAATGAGTGACTGTTTGCCCACCTACCCTGGTTCTGAGTAACAGAAGCTGCTACATCTGCAGTGCCGAGGGGTTTCTGGAAGCCTTGTGGTAAGGATTGATTCTGTCCTTTTTATGCATTCAACTGCAAAAATAAAACCGCTTTACTCCTCCGTGCTTTGCATCCATGTACAGAGAGAAAAGTTGCACAATGAGAGAGCTAGCAAACTACCCCCACCACCCAAACCTTTTACATCTTTAGGACATGAATATACGCATACATTATTTTTACCCAGAGAAGTTGTAAACAAGATGAACTCATCTAACCTCGCTCAAAACTGTCAAACTAAAACCAAGAGAGCAAATGCTCTAGGGAAAAAGAAGAGGTAGAGCAACCTTTAGTAGAGCGACAAGAACATCTCACCTCTTCCCCAGTAAATGCAGAAACTTCAGGGGAGAAACTCCTGCCTGTGAAACACTAACAAGCTTAAAGCTTAGCGTGACTGCAGCAATTTAACAGTTGACCTTGCAGAGTCAAAAGCGACCGTCAGCTGGAAACAATATTAATTATAGTGGTACAAGAATGATGCATTTAAAAATCATTCCATACAAGGTAATGACTATCAAGTTTTTAAATAGTTCATTTCTTTATGCAAAGTGTCTTGTCTAGACAAACACATTAAGAAATGCTGATATCCTCGTCAGAATGGTCTTGTGGTTAAGGTAACAGATTGGGAGTAATTTCTGAGGTCTATGTCCTTTTCGTGTCTTATCTTTGAGAGACAGATTGTGATCCAGTTATTCTCATTGATGAGTAGTACTTGCACTAGTTGTCCCATACAAAATAATGATACAGCTCGTGCAGGCAGTCATCCATCACTGCAAAAGAGACATTCTCAATGTAACCTTTAGATTGCATGAGATGTTCAGGGAAGTTACTATCTCTTCCTGCATTTAGCACAAAGGTCTCCCTGCAGCTGGTGTGTCAAAGTATCTGCAGAATAGGCAGTCTCAACTGCAGTCAAACAATATCTTTTTGAGAATATTTAAGTAAATCTTACCACAGGAAAAACATTGAATTCCTAATATTTCCACTGCAAAATCATTATAGTCTGCATCCCTATGTTTATTTGAGGCCTCAAGAATGAATTTGAGGTTGAAGTATAAAAGAAAAGGAATAGTTAAATACTGATTCATACATAAAAGCTTGGTTTCTTTTTTTTCATAAATGACAATCATTCAAACTATCAATCATCTGGAGAGGAAGAATCAGCAGGCAATCTAATTCAAGGAATTAGATTGTAATGCCTGATGTAGATCTACCAGTTAATTTAAATAATGAGTCACCTGGTAGGCAATCAAATCTAGGTCAGGACATTTAGCAGGCTGAAAATAATGAGTCTAACAGCAACAGAGCTAACAAAACAATCCAGATAATAATGACAGCACAGAATGACAGTCCTAACATAACCAGACAGCATGCACAAACTGTAAACAGACAGAGTAAAGAGAATGAACTTGCGTAGGGAGGCAAAACATATTCTCCAATGAAACTATTATAGAAGAATTATGTTTGGTTAAAAGGAAGCATAGTGACAATCACAGGGAGGAGATACAATATTTATGTACTCTTACTGCAGCTACGATATCTGAAGCATTCTGTTCTGGCTTTTTGCTTTGTTTTGCATGTAAAAGCAAACATAGTAAAATGTGATTGTTGTTGGTCTAAGGAATTGAGGCACAAAGGCCAAACTTTTCCTCTGTCTTTTCCTGACTTTTGGCTTGTAGTGATTGATGGTCTTGATATTAGAAATTGCTTCTGGGTTCAAGAAAATAAGACTGGTGGCACAGAAGAAAGTAAATGTTCAAATGTAGCCCCTTCCCTGCAGACCTCCTTGCCTCGGTGTGCAAATGGATAAGTATATTAGAAACACAGCCAACATGGACAGGGAATTTCACGCCTGTATCCTCTGCAGCCCCCTCACTAAATTGGTGTCACGAAGCCCCACGGCCTGTGCTCTCTGAGCATCCATGGGGCCGTAACCAAACACACACACTTCTACTCCTGAAGAGTGTAAGCAGATGATTTGTTTAAGGAGAAAACACTAGATGTCAGCAGTCCTCCTTGCTCCCTGATGTGGGCTCCTTGCTCAGGAACACAGCATTTGAAGCTAACCGAGCTGTTCCAGGCCTGGGGCACGGCTACCATTTTATGGGGCTTTTTATCTCCACGTACTCCTGCCTGTGTCTGGCTGCTGCAAGGTGTTTTCTTCTTGTGCTGGATTTCAACCTCGTTCCTCTTCACAAGCAGAACACAACTCATTGGGTTGGGGAGCTGGGTCCTGAAAATCCTCATACCTATTGTCCACTGGGTAAAGCATGTCACATACAGCAAAGGGAGGCCAGTTATACCTCCCATACTTCCCCAGTGGTCTGGGACAACATTTTTAATTGGGTTTTCAGTTGGTTTTTTTCTTTCCTATTTTGTATTAAGAACAGCTTTGGCTTACCAACAGTATTACTAAGTTATTCAGATAAAATGTGGAATGGCAACAGATTTACCCATTGAGATGCATTTTATAATCTATTACCCACATGATGCTCCAGGCAACTGGTGCTCTGTTGGCTTGTTACTAATGCCGGTCTGTTGAGTTTATTCTGCTTAAACTAATAGGGAAGCATATAGGAGATGACTACCAAATAAATCTGCTTCGACTTTGGCATCTCATTTACATCTTAAAACGAACGATGGAACTTCTTTCCATAACTTCAGGTAGGTAATGTTGAACAACTCATTTTTTCCCCTTTGTGAGCTGTTTTTTTAGTTTATAATTACACTTTCAGTTTTAAAAGGACTGTTGAGTTACATCCACAGGTTTCTAAAAGGATAGAGCTTTGTAGCTTAGCTTCACATTTCCAAACGTGTCACCAACTTCTTTACTGCTTCAAGAGATCTGTGGGAGCTCTGGTGATTCCTTACATCATGCCTTTTTTTTGTTTCTTTGAAAAGTCAAAAGGGAATGATCAGACTTTATTCTTACTTATATCAGTGCAAATTATATTTGCCTATGGGCTGGATCTACTGCAGTGATAAAAGACTACGTGATATCTACTTGCAAAAACTTCATCAGGTTTCAAAAAAGTAAAGTGGGTGACACAGAGTCTAAGCTGGATTTTATAAAGATGTAAAAATTTCATCTTCTAAGACAACCAACCATTGGCTTGAGAATTAGCTGTAATATTTCAAATTTGCCTACCTTTTCACTTCATTTTCACACACACAAAAAGCAATGGAAGCAGTTTCTAAAGCATTCAGTATCACAGAGCAATACCTCTGTGTTCCTTCAGCAGCACAAGTTAAATCACACCTGGATGGTGGTACCCATGACCAAAGGGCAGTGCTCAAGGCAATAGACGCTGAATGAAAAGATCTCAGCTATTTCTTCAGTTCTGCTAATGACCTTCTGTCTGTCCTTGCTGAAATAATTTTAATTTTTTGTGTTAATTCCTCTCTCCCCCTCTGTTTCTACTGGAGATTTCTTTTAGGACTTCTGAGATCTATTGCAATGCAAATAGTAAGAGGAACAAGAAATTTCAGAGACATTACTCCATCTTCCTTACTCTGTGCTAAAGTAGGCTCTTCACAGCATCACAAACTCAGATGTCTTTGTTCTTGTTATTTAATTCTATTTTATGTTAATCTGTTTTATGTGTGCTCAAAGATAACAGGAACTTCCTAATACATCAAGGAAGTAGAGTTCGTTGCACAAAGTAGGTTGTGGAGTGTTTTGAGGTCCACTTAACTGAAGGTGGACTTGTAAATGAGAAATTATAACCAAAGAGTAGGCTGAAAGTTTTAGAATACATGAGAAAGCACCAGCCTGTGCAGGCAAGATGGAAATCACAATGCTATACCTAGAGCCTGTATTTAATTTGTATGATTCTTGTTTCACAGACATTAAAACCTGTCACAACTTGAATGTTTTTCACAACTTCAGAGTCGCCCATTTAAGTTGTAAAGTAGTAAAAACATTTGGCTAGGTGACCTGCTAAAATAGTAATCCTTGAAGTAGTAATTTTCCTCTTTCTACTTGTATTTTACAGTTTATAGATACCTGAACTAGTAATGCCATGTGTAATTCTCTTTCTAGTCAGGCCTACTTAAAATGCTCGTTCAAGAGTAATAAGCACAATATATTTTCTAATCAGGTCCCCTTGGAATGAAATCATGGAAAAAATGTTCCTGCCAGTTCATGCTGATTACCTGTGTGTCTCATTATTCTAAACCCTATCTGACAGCTGCACAGTCATAACTGTCTTTCAACAGGAACTACCACTGAGTCTTTTAAAAATAATTTTATTTCAATTTCTAGCTAGTTCTAGCTTAAGCAGCACATATAATTGCCTAATAAGCAGTTCATAAGAAGAACATAATTTCAAAGTAAAATGTTGAACCTACCCAGTCTTTGACAGTAACAGAAATTAGAGATGCCTTTTAAGTTCTCCAGTGCAAGTTATTCTGCAACAGAGGAATCAGCAACCTGGAAACTCATTAGAATACTGATGAAACTTTCAAAATATGCACCGATTTTTAATTTTTTTCAAAAAAATATTGTTAATATTAAGCAATCACAGAACTTAAAAGATAAAAAATCTGTTCACTGCTTCAGAAGTAGCAGTAGGCTTTAAAATAATTAAAAAAAAACCCCAACCCAACAGGTTTATATGTGGACAGGGAAAACTTTCCACACTACTGGAAACTGCTGTTAATTTGTTATCACACACACTATGTGTACAAATATATGCAGGGTCTAATTTTGTCTGATCTCCCATGTAACAAAGGCCACACTGTTTAATGCATGTATTTGTCTCTTTTAGCTCAATGATGTGTGCCTGACTCCCAGTTTCAAAAAGCCACATTATCTTGAGTGGTCCAAGGTGTGATGGACTGGACAAAGTTCTGTTAGATCCTTGAAGTTCTTTGGAAAATTTCCTTAGGATTTATTACAGGCCAGAATATCTCAACTCCATCACTTTGTCCACATGTGCGTCTGAGTCTGGGCATATGTAACAGATTCCCTGTGAGCCCAGGTCTGGCTGAGAAAAGCCAGGTTGCAAGGGAAAAGAGTCAGGTAGGAGGAGAGGAGGCCCAGAATCCTTCAACAAGGAGCTGGGATGTAGCTGTAAAATATTTTGAGTTAAACATATCCAAACAAGATGTGGTCACAGATCTAAAACCTTAATTCACCAGGTTATAGGTGACAGAGTAAGTACCTCACCCTCTGGATGTTTATCATGTCTTGATTCCTCAAAGAACGAAACGTTACAGTCCAAAGCCTGAAACAGAGATAATGGCTGAAGAAGCTACTCCCTACTCTTCCTTTCTGAACTGCATAGGTACAGAGTACTCAAGAAAACTTGTTTCCTTCCTTATCTTAGGATGATTCAAGTACCAAGAGAATCAAAAGTGGCTGGCAGATCTACCAACCTGGGCGTTTAACATCTAAGAGTGTTTTCTGTGTTTGGAAGACAGTATAAGCCAGTTACTACAGGAGATAAACTATAGAAAGGCAGTAAAATCAATTGAATTTTTAATGGGAATGTTTTTCTGTTGAAAAAATATTAAATTCTGGAAATATATATTTTGTCAAAGCATCTTGACTCTGATAAAACAATGCAAATAAATAAAAAACCCCCCAAACAAACAAACAAAAAAAACAAACAAGAAAAGAATTAAACTCCAATGATTTTGATAAGATCAAATGTACTGGGATATCTTCATTACTTATTTTAAATTACTCTTTTTTTTTAATGATACTATTACAAATTGCATGAACATGATGGAAAACTTCTAAGATTTCTATATTCTGCTTTACTTCAATCAAATGGGAGACTCGGCTTCATTTTAAAAGAAAATATTATGTTCTTAAGATGCTGCAAATGTTTCATGAGATTTTTAGTAAAAATAATCAAGAAACTGTAGCTGTATAGAACAAATACAATACAAAGTGAAATAAGATTGCATAATCAAAAAATATAAAACATTATTACAGGAATCACTTCTGAAGATGAAATTCCCTTCTCCCATCAGCTCAAGATGGAATTGTCTGTGGTTTTAGTCCCAGAAAATGAGAAAATAATTTAGTCCATGAGCATAAACTAATAAACTGAAATTTTAAACTATAAAGTCATAAATCAAATGTAAGAAAAAATTCAGAAATTATCAAATAAGAATGTATTTTTTTGCTATAGATCTGTCCATAGCTATTCCTGTGAAATTCCCCTTTAATTTTCCCCATGATTTTTGCAAAGTGTGGCACATTCAGTTCCTCACCAAAATTCTTATTAGTTAAATCATTAATCACTGGTTAATTGTAATTACTTGCCTGTGGAAAATTTGGGAATGAAATTAGACTGTGACTACAAGTCAAATAAAGTTTGCTTTTACTATTGATTCAAACATTTTTGAGACAGATGTTCGATATGGTTTGCTTAGCGTTTTCGTTTTGGCAATGCTTGGTCAATGTGCTGAATAACAATTGAACTCAGCCTTTACACAAATTTTTGTATCACATGTAAGCTAGCTTGTAATCACCAATGTTCTTAATAATAGAGGAGAGCACATATATTGCTTTTCCAATATACCTGCACAAAATTACAAACAAAGGTATTTTTGAGCTTCTATACATTTGGTTGTTCAATTGCATGTACCTGACAACACTGAAGATGATTTAAAGCCTGCTGTGCTGACGCATTCTGTAAACACTTTTAAACTTTCTCAGCGTCACAGTCCAATGCCCCTTTCTTAGTCTTGCAAAATTTTAATTATGCTCAGAAAGCCCTGTCCTCAACAGGCTTTCAGTATTGCAAAGCACCAGCTGAGGGTGGGGATCTGTCTACATCTGAGACTGGATTTTCTTCAGCTATTGAGGGCAAGCTGGATTTGTTGGGAACTGGGTGAGATTACTTTCAGAGCAAGTCTAACGTCTTTCCCTCTGACCTTCCTCCTATGCCAACAGAGCCCCTCTACATCTTGCTGGGGCTGTTTAGCTTAGAGAAGAGGAGGCTGAGGGGACACCTTATCACCACCTACAACTACCTGAAAGGAGGTTGTAGAGAGGTAGGTGATGGTCTCTTCAGTCAGGTGACAGGTGATAGGACAAGGGGGAATGGCATGAAGCTGAGCCAGGGCAGGTTTAGATTGGATGTTAGGAAAAAAATTTACTGAAAGAGTTGTCAGGGCCTGGAACAGGCTGCCCAGGGAGGGGCTGAGTCACCTTCCCTGGATGTGTTCAGAAAAAGGGTAGATGAGGTACTTAGGGATCTGGTTTAGTTTAGGATGAGAATGGTTGGACTTGATGATCTTCAAAGGTCTTTTTCAACCTTGTGATTCTGTGATCTTGGGGATCCCAAAGTTTCCTCTACCTCTGGTAGATCATCCGTAATGAAGGAAAGGATTGGTGTCTTGCAAGGCATTGGCTTTTTAACTGGATCACAGCAGTGGTTCACCTCTTTGTGTCTGAACATGCAAGGGAACAGACATCAGGCTGCTTTGCTCACAGACACAAATCAGTGCAAGTCACCAGAGAATGCAGGTAGGGAGAAATTAAATGGTGGAGATGGTATCTAATAAAGTTCTTCACTATGCTATGTCTCTCCCTCCCTTATCAATCTGCCTATTTCACAAAACCCATGGGAAATACTTACTGCCCTCGAGGCTCAACACCTCTGTAGAAACAGGATGAAATTAGCCCAGAGGTCTAAAAGTCCATCCACTTGGAAAAACAAAGCAGCAAATAAGAACTTCAGAATAACTGTTCCTGTAAATGATATCTTCCCAGTTTGAGAGCTTGAGATTGGTGATGCAGACATTCATTTACTGAATCTATCACAATTTGAGCTGGCAAAAATTATTCACAGATTCCAGGGGGAAACCGTAATTCAAAAAAACCCCCAAATTAATTGACTTTTAAATTTAAAAGAAAACTGAAATGTACTACATATTAAAAGTGAGAAATTTGAGATACTGGTTCTTCCATTTTTTCTTCTGTTTTTCTTTTTTCTATTTTTGTTTTTAATAGATGCATAAAAGTAGTGAGAGAGAAAGAAATCTGGGGAAAGGAGGCAAAGAAACAGGATTTTTTTCCCCACAACTTTAAAATGGCAGCAAAGAAAATTATTTAGCAATATTTATTTAAGAATATTTAATGATTTAACAATATTTATTTTTACAGCAAATAATTGATTCCCTAGAATTTAAAGTTACTATGGAAATTTTTCACCAATCACACAGTACCACTCCTAGTGGAAGACTGTTTTGCTTTTCTAAATTCTATTTTTCTAAGCTGAAGTCTGAATAATAACAGCTGTATTTTCCCTATTCCATTCAGATTTCAAATACAAATTTAATGATATTTTATTGTTACATTTTACTTATTAATGCAGTTTAAATCCTGTAAAATACTTGCTTTTAAAATAATATCTGAAAATATTCCCAAATGGAGGAAAAAAGAATTATGCAGAATAATTGGAGTTGTTTTATTTTAAATTCCACACTGAATTGATGCTGCTTCTTCAGTTCCCACCATGGCCACCCATAACATGACTCATCTCAGATAGCTATGTCTATTATTATGCAGCAAAAAGGTAGGAGGTATTATTTTTCTCAAATGCTTTTAGCTAACTTTTCCCTCATTTCCAGTGAGGGCTAAGGTAATAATTTATTGCTTAGCAGAAAATTATAAGACTTCCACACTGACTCATCTATGTTGGTTGGCTTGTATGCGAAAGCAGACGTATAGCTCATCTTTTCCCCCATTCTTTATAGACTGTTTTATTCTTAGGTTTAAGATTTGGATATTTCTGAATAACAAGATGAGTAACAAAATGAAAAGATCTTGACACCTTAAAATTCGTAAGCTCTTCAGCTCTAAGTTTCTAAAGCAAGAGCAGGCAGACAAACCAGGCTGCCTTCCTAGCTTCACTCTCAATCCCACCTTCTCCAGAAACCCATGCTGGCCATCAAGCTGTATTTGTATTCGTTACACCAAAGAACCATCATTTACAGTAACACCATGAGATGTATGCTTTTTCTTCTCTATCATCTTTCTTTTTTAACAAAGGTGATACAATAAAACCTGTTAACAAGGATGCAAAGTCCTTGTGATACTCATAGAATTCCTCATGTTACCCTTTTCCACAAGATGGGTCCTGGATGCAAGTCATGAGCCAAAGTTCACCAAGTCATGGGGGTCTTTCTAGGGGAGAAAAAGCTCCTGTTATGAATAATACATCCATAAATAAAAGTGCATTGCCTTTCTGAGAACTCTTTCCTATAAAGGAGTGTAGTAATCATGAGTCTGTTACAGACTTACAGATATTTTTACATACACAAATAAAGACAAAAATTCAAAGGAAACACTTGAAGAGAGGAAAAATTCAGAGCAGCAGAAGTCAAGAGTTACAATATAACTATAAAACACAATATCAGCAAAACATTGCATTGGCCTCTTCTGCATTTGGTCATGATATAATTAATCCAGTCCAAATCCTTTTGTAAAAGAAATAACTAGTAAGATAATTTTAATGAGTTTTAAATTGCATGCTATACTTCACATTCTCTCTAAATTTAAATATTGGCAATAATTTCTCCACCAAAATATTTTCTTCTATTATAATTTCAATAACTTCAGTGTATGTAAGCCAAGATATGCCTTAGTGGAAGAAAAGAAACTTTGGATAATATATCATTAACCTTAGGCCATTTTTTAATCTTCACTCTAAAGATTTCCCTTTCTGTACAGTTTATTCATTACACATTGCCCGCTTACAACAAGCAAATTCAGCAAACATTATTTATGAGGCTTCTTTTGTAGGCTAACGGCTGCCTGGGTTTCCTGTTGTGTTGTGGAGGACAATCCAAGGAGGCAGATTCAACCAAAAATAAATGGTCGATGCCCAGGTTGGCACTCTATTTCTTTAAACATAGTGGGGATGTCCTTAAAAGCTGCAAGGACACAGAGCAAAGTGTCACAGAATCATAGAATGTCATGGGTTGGAAGGGACCCCAAGGATCACAGAGCTCCAACCCCCCTGCCACAGGCAGGGCCACCAACCTTAGGCCTGGATCTACACTAGGTTGCCCAGGGCCCCATCCAACCTGGCCTTGAACACTTCCAGGGACGGGGCATCCACTACCTCTCTGGGCAGCCTGTTCCAGCACCTCACCACTCTTTCTGTAAAAAACTTCCCCCTAATATCTAATCTAAACCTTCCTTCCTTTAGTTTTAGTCCATTCCCCCTTGTCTTGTCATTGTCTATCTTTTTAAAAAATTGAATCCCCTCCTGCTTATAAGCTCCCTTCAGGTACTGGAAGGCTGCAATGAGGTCCCCCCACAGCCTTCTCTTCTCCAGACTGAACAAGCCCAGCTCCCTCAGCCTCTCTTCATAGGGCAGGTGCTCCAGGCCTCTAATCATCTTTGTGGCCCTCCTCTGAACCCTCTTCAACAGTTCCACATCCTTCTTGTATTGGGGGCCCCAGCTCTGGACACAGGACTCCAGCTGGGGCCTCACGAGGGCAGAGTAGAGAGGGACAATTGCCTCCCTGTCCCTGCTGGCCACCTCTCTTCTAATGGAGCCCATTAGAAGTGTCCCAAGAGGAGACTAATTCACGGCCTGACCTTTTATACCAGTTTGGCTGTACTATGTATTCAATTACACAATTAAAAAATAATAATTATAGAGATGAAGGAAACAAGTATAATCCATAACAATATCATCTTGACGCCTCTGATTCTTGAACCGAGTTATGCCTTATTTATGCACTACAGCAAGGCCCTCAAAAACTAATAATCCGTGAACAATATTCTAAACAAAATTAAACTTTTTTGATCAAGAGCTCTTTTTATGAAACTGACAACTTTTTCTCTTATATAATATCTGAATTTTCTACCCACTCCTTACTTTCCTGTCTTCAGAAACCTGGAAATAAAAAATACGTCCTCATTTGAAAGGAGGAGGAGATTCTTTACATCAAAGGGTAAACAGTGCATTTCTACCTCAGTAAATGAGGTCATTTTGTTATTACTCCACTTTGCTTTTTTTCTTTCTTTCCCTCGACACTGAAGTCTGAATGTAGATTATCCATATTTCCTTTTCTTAGGAACTGAAAAGGCAATTTTGTCTGCATTATAATATTTTTAATAACCACAGGGGGTTGAATTTTTTTGTTTGTAGGTAAGTGTAGCACTTGCTTTTAGTTAAAATAATATATTGTTATTTTTCTAGTATTTGTGTGTTATTTAATTGCATTGTTTATTCCATTTCTTATCTGCATGAAAGTTGCAAAGTCCCATGAATTATAATAAAATTTAATGAGTTTTTCATATGATACCCACAGGAATATTGTAATAAAATTCGGCTATATTCTAAGAACAATATATTTAAAATATCTACTTATTTTGGGTTAATTTGCCATTGTATGATGACTAAAGTTGCTGGATTTGTGGAGGACATCTGTTGGTCTTATTTAAAATTGTATGTGTCCTTCAATTTTCAGAATCCAAACTTCTTCAACAGGCTTTTTTCTAAGTGTCACTGATGTCAACCTGAGTTCTATTGATGAGTCAACTGTACCATATTCAAGACTGTGAATTCATTTGACACTTGGAAAGTTTAAGTTCCATCAATACCATCAATCATGAACATCATATAGTAACAGAAATACCTATCAAGGAGTTCTCCACAAGATTTTGCTGTAAAAGAAGCACAAAATCATCTCAGAGAGTGATGTTAATTCACATTCAGTGAGATACTTGAGTAAGAATTACTCATGTGGCTAAAAAATACTTTGAAGGAGAGGCAATCGTATTTGTTACAATTGTACAATTAGTTCCATAACTGAGAAATCATTGATCAGTTTTATTTTTAAAAAGAAATCATTATATTCTTTAAAAAAATCTATTGCTAGTTTATTTAAAGAATGGCTGAAGACCAAATAGAATTACAATATTCTTCTTGGGAATAGAAAGATTAAATTACATTTTATACTTTATGTTGGGGGGGAAAAAAAAGGGAACTATTTTAGCCATAAATATAGACTGCAAGAAAAAAAATAAAATACTGAATTTAGATTGCCAGGGCAATGCTATTATACCAGAGTAATATAATATCCCCATGGATATGATAGGTGCTTTCAAAACAGTACAGATATGTAACATGATGCAGTACACTCTGTAGATGAAACGTTCTCTCTTAATAAATACCCTGCATAACAATTTCAGGATAATAAATGGTGGGTGGATTTCTTATTATTGATTTACTGTCTCTCACGGTTGGAGGTCAGCATACATTTACACAGGACAAACTACAAATCCCAGTAGTCATAAGTACACTGCCTCAGCCTTTTTTTAACTTTTTTTTTTCATATAGATGGTACAACAGCAAACACAGAAAATAATAATCCTTAGTGCTTAGCAATTTCTTTTCTTGTCCTTTATATTATATACAATCTTTTGGTGTGAAAGCCCTTAAAAGAAACAGAATAAATAAGACACTAAGAAACTCTATCAGGAATCTACAGAAATCACTCTGAGAACCATCAGATATAATAGAAAGTGATAATATCTCCATAGTGCTTTTCTTTCTAGGGCAAAGAATCTAATAATTACCAAAAAAAGCTAAAGAGCTTGTTTGCTTTTTTCCTAGTAGATTGTCTTATATTCTACAAGGGCTGACAGAGGAAAGGTGTCACTGCCACTCTGAACGTACCCTTGAAGTGTAAATGCTGAGGAGAAGCTGAGCCCTCAAAGGAGGAGTTCCTTCCTGAAGGACTCATAGAAGAGGACTCTCCCAGAGTGTCCATCACACTTCAAAAGAGGAAATGATCTAAAAACGATGGGAAAGACTGGAATGTTCAGGGGTTCATTTCTCCAGGTAGTTTGAGATCAGTGGGTGATAAATTCCAAAGCAGTTTCTGAGATACTATGCTGCATCAAGCCCTTTTAGAGAATAAGCAGATGATACAGCTGTATCCATTGGAAGGAAATCTCAGAGCAAAGTGGTTGAGATTTTTGCACAAATTTGTTGGGTTTTTTCATATCAGACTGCAAAATTCTGTCATAGTTAGAAAGCTCTAGCTGTGTAATGCCATATTCTGATGAGCTGATGACTCATAAAAGACAGATCAGTAACAGCACTAAGAGCACCACAAAGTCATTCTTACTTCATTTCTACGTTTAGTGATATTCTTAAAACCTTTCAAGAAGTTTGAGTGGTGACGACAGTGTAGACCCTGATCAAAACTTACCTACAGCCAGTCAGAACCTAGACTTTGATTTATTTAATCCTGATTCAGCTAGATACTAAAGCCAGCGCTGAATTTTAAGTGTACCAATAGTTCTATTAAATCTGATGAGCTTAACATTATGTATACAAATCCATTTCTAGATTGGGATATACGTTAATCTATAAAACACAGATATAACTTCTCCAGTAAGCTTCCTTTTCACATCTAATAAATTCACAATGGGAAGACTCAGAATGAGTACGTCAAAACTATATCCTGAGATAAGTAAAAGCTTCAATGATCTGCTGCATGAGAGACCAGAATATTCCCTGTCAACTATCACAGTTCCGAAACCTGTAACCACAGCCTCTTCATACAGTTTAACTTCTAGTATCTCATATGCTCTTCTTTATACAGTTAAACTTCTTATATTTCAAGGAAATATTTTGAGTCAATACCTGCAGATGTCTACCCTGTATGGCCTACTCAATCATAGAATCATAGAATGGCATAGGTTGGAAGGGACCCCAAGGATCACAGAGCTCCAACCTCCCTGCCACAGGCAGGGCCACCAACCTCAGGCCTGGATCTACATAAGGTTACCCAGGGCCCCATCCAACCTGGCCTTGAACACTTCCAGAGATGGGGCATCCACCACCTCTCTAGGTAGCCTGTTCCAGCCCCTCACCACTCTCTCTGTAAAAAACTTCCCCCTAATATCTAATCTAAACCTTCCTTCCTTTGGTTTTAATCCATTCCCTCTTGTCCTGCCATTATCAATGTCCTACCTTTGGACACCTAAAATACCTAAGTCAAATGCCTATAGAATCTGAAGTACACTGTGAACACCTTCTCAGTCAACAACAACAGATCATGTCAAACCCTACGCTCTTCCACTGTGGTACCAATCTATGAAGGGACTGGAGTTAAGACCCATTTGCACTGCATACGTATTTGGTTCTGTATTAATCATCAGATCATTTGTGTAGCTGTATAATAACAATGGAAACAATTATTTTTGGCAATGTAACCTTTTTTTCACTAAATAGCTAAACCAATCCAGACTGAACTGACTCATAGCAACAGCAATACCCAGAGCGTTCGTGTCCTGTTTTCCCTCAGTATCCCAGCCACAGAAACTCCACTCAGCCCATATATTCATCAGAGTGTTTTAGTGTGCCTTTTAAATTTTTGTCATTCTCTTTGCTCCATTAATAGAACTATTTGCATGAAAGAAAGAACAAATTGTCTTCTAACTGGTCTATTACAAGGGACATTAATGAATATAGGGGAACTTTATTAGTACTTTTATGGTGTACCCGTTCACTTCAGGCAGTCATAGGTGCTTTAACGGGCTGCTTCACAGATGTCTTAAAGTGCTGCTAGGTACAACAAACAATGTACTTAAAAACAACTTTTACACTTGTACTCCTCTTTTTCATTGCAAAAGAAGCATTTTCTGAGCAACATTTACCACCAGTCATTTGATGGCATCTTAAATGTATTTGCCAAGCCAGGCACTTGAAGTTCCATATGACTTTGTCCCTGCAAAGTGACTTCTTTTTTTTTTAAAACAAAAACCCGTTGTAAAATAAATTTTTGAGGAGCAGAGTATTAACTTAATGGTTTATCACATTAACTAAACAATGTCCTGTAAAAAAACTTTACCATAAAACACCACATTAAAGTTAATGCAAGATTGAATATTACACACATGGACACATTGACTGCAACTTAAACCCTCACTGGGAGTAAGCTTCCATGGACACCTTTGAGAGCTTGGCTTGAATGGGAAAATTTAACCTTATGTTAGGAAAGAAAATGACCTTCTGGCACATGGGTCATACTTAACTTTTTTTCACTAATATTTTGGTTTTGAAGGCTAGCCATCACCATTCAATACTGGAAATGTAAAGGCAAATTAAAATGACTTGTTACTTGCTAGTGTTTTTATCAGCAAGGGCTACAGGCCACCATAGGATGGGCTAGATATAAATCTCATACACAGGATATAAAATGTCTTCATTCCATATCCCTTTTTCACATTGTCCCAAAGTACCATGATTGTGGCTTCTTTTGTTGGAAATATTTTTAGCCATTTCCTGTTACTGACAGTAATTATTTATGCTTTGGAAAAGTATTACATAGTAGGAAAATATTATACAACCACAATATTTACTTTGTAAATTTAAAGAGAGATTTGTTGTTGCTCATGTGACTGTGGTGTATATTCAATGCTATAAATACCATATGCATGCACAAATGATATATATGTGTATATGCTACATGCTGGCTAAGGTTGCAGTGCTTTCATAAATAGTCCAAAATAACAAGAAGTGAAGTAAAAACCTTAAAATAAACTGATACTAAAAGGGTATAGTTTAAGGAGTCTATTATATATAAGGAGACTTTTATATATATATAAATATAAGACATTTCACATGTGAAATTTCTATCACAGTGTCACTTTTCTGTGACTTAAGATATATTTTTCATTGCCAAAGCAAGTTGATTTTATTTTTTTTTTCTCTACAAAACACTATTTAAAACTCTAAATAATATGTTCTCTTCTTCATTCTGGAAGAACTACAGAAAGACTCCTGTATTGAAAAATAAGGTAAAAAAAAAGACTTTTCCAAGATTATGCCTTGCTCTTTATCTGATTTAGGACAAAGGACTGTGAGCACAGGCAGGAAGATCTGGAGTCACCTTGTTCAGTGGGACCTACCAGTGACAGTGATGGGATTATGATAAATATTTACAATGGTACAGATATCTTTAGCCTGACCTAATTTCACTCCATATTCATAATCTGTTCATTCATAATCATTTATCAAGTTGTGGGCTTTTATTTTCTTTAATGAAGTACTGTTTGTCAAAAAGGTTTGAGGAAAACTTAATCTGGTGAAAGGGTTTAAATACCTCAGAAAAAGTACAATAAGGTTGAAGTTAGCATTAATGTTGATATTCATGAAAATCATTATTCTCTCAGCATTTTTATACTGCTTTTTTTTTTTCCCAAGCTGATAACATAGGCTGACGTACCGTGGTGCATTTTTTATTAAGTGTTTGATTATTCAGTTTGATTTCCTGAAGGTTTTAGTGTCTAATTTACTGAGGAGGGAGGGGATCACCTTAAACTATAGGCAGAAAAATGAGAATGACACATTTCATGCAGAATTGTTACGGTGTGGCATGGTTCTATGAAGTCTTTGGGAGACTATAGAAACAATATCAGTTCATGAGAACTGCTAGTGTGACAGAGCATATTAAGTCACTGGGAATATTTAAAAAGGAATACAAACTTTATGTAAAATATGTCAAAATTTAGGTTTTGAGAAAAAGAAGAAAAAGAAAAAAAAGAAAAAAAAAACTCTTCTAACAGACTTAACACCCATTTTGGTGTTGATTTTGTAACATCTACATTGCAAAGACTAAAGTATTGGACAACTGTAATTCTGTAATTTTTCATTACAGAGTTCAGCCCTATTCATAGCATCCCAGACTGGTTAGGATTGGCAGAGACCTCAAAGTCCATCTAGTCCCACCCTCTGCCACAGGCAGGGACACCCCCCACTAGCCCAGGGTGCCCAAACCCCCATGCAACCTGGCCTTGAGTCCTGCCAGGGATCCAGGGGCAGCCACAGCTTCACTGGGAACCCTGTGCCAGGGCCTCCCACCCTCCCCAGGAAGGATTTCTGCCTAATATCTCATCTAAATCTACCCTCTCTCAGTTTCTATTGATATTTTCCAGTCTAGACAGAGAACTATTAACTGGTCAAATTTTACAACAGGTGAAAATTATCTCAATAACCCTTCTCTGATGCTACATTTAAAATTTTAAAAGAAAAAGAAAAAAGGATTTCCCACTTTCCTAAGGTTCGTAGACACATAATCTAGTTTAAGTGCTGCGTCTGGTATTTTGCACTCTATTGCAATATATGGCATGTTAAGTTGAATATAATTTACATGTTGCTTAAAATCATATTAAAATTTATATGCAAAAAAAATTTTAGGCTGGAGTGGATAACTGGCATTGAAAGGTTCCTCCAGAAGTAAGAGAAAGGTTGTATGTAAGGAAACAGAATGTCAAACGATCAGGTTCTTTGACTTAATCTTGACTGATGTTCAGAAATTAGGATATTAATTATCAGAATTGCAGAGACACCCTCCCCTCTATTTTATCATTCACAGCTTGGGTAAAATCCAGTTTATCCAATTTTGTGTTTGTATACCAGAGGAGATGGAGCTAAATGCAGCATCATTTCTCATTTACTTCTGTTTTACATCATGTATACTTGCTTTGATAGATATACTTTCCTTGTTAGAGGTACTTAGAGTATCAAAGTGTGCATTTCAAGAAGCATACGTGTAAGAAAAAAAAAAAGTGATACAAAAGAAGATATATATGTATTCCAACAGAAAGGTTTTAAGGCTTTATGGAGTTTTGAGTTAGACAAACTTATGGGGAAAGTAGCCAGAAACAGAGGTAAATTACATCAACGTAGATTTATCCCTCTACTTAGCTCAATGTTTTATAACACTGATACAAATACTTGCATGGGTTATTTTAAAACACAAAGCACAGCAAACATAAATGGTGAGATAGAAGGACTCAAACTTTTTTTCTCCCAGTTATTAAGCCTCTGACATTCATAAATCACCAGGAAGGCTGACCAGATATTTTGAAGCCCGTCCAATTTATCATTGCACTGATAGGTTACACTTTCTAAACTTGCTTGTTCATTCCAATCATTATACTAATTTAAAATGGCAAGATAAATGCTTATATTGATTTAATCAAGACAGTATTTTTTGCCATTAGAAGCACTGTTTAATTTTTTTCCCCCCTCAGGTTCAGGCACCAGCTCAGGAGAGCGTCTGTGCATAGAGTTAAACATGTAGTTACTTTACTCTGAGTTTAAGCACCTACTGAAAGCACGAAAGCATTTAAATAATGCACTTAAATGCCTTCTGCACAGAAACCTCAATATCAGCATTTTTTTATAGACAGCTATTGATTGCTGCTGGCCTTGTTGTCACCCACAGCTCCTGGCTCCCCTGTGCTGGCAGAGCAGCCTGATCCCTGCTCCCAGCCACAGTCCACCTTCGCCGGGGTTGTGTTATCCCTCCCCTCACAAAAACGTGCAAACCTTATCAAAAATATCTTTAACTGACTTCAACATCTTTATGTTCCAGGCCAAGTTATAAAACTGAAGCCTAATTTTACAGAACAGAAAAATAATTGGAAAAATCCAAAATGATGTGTCAATCAAATGAGTAGAACTGGTCTCTCTTGTGAAACGCACTGGTTTGTTGCATGTCACAAGAAAACCCCAGAATCCCTCTCCCCAGCTTTAATGGATAGCATGTGCCTCCAGCTACATGTTAGAATGATGTTCTAAATGTTCTTCATCCTAATTAAACAGTTTAAAGAATATATGGCATTTATAGAGATGAGACTTCTTAAAAGTTAGAAGAGATGCCTTGTGGCGGGCAGGCACACTCTGATGATATGTCAACCTACAGCATATACCCATCTAAACATTGCCATAAATGGCAGAGGAAAAGGGGAACACTTTGCTATTTACCAAGGGGTAAAGTTCATTTCAATAATATTCCTGATCTCACTCCTGCCTGTTCTCCTTTCTGAGCTCTACCTATTGTATTTTTTTAACACTTCCTCTGGGATTCAGAGAGCCAAGTGCTCTTCATAAAATTCCTCAGAGAATTTTCTCATATAAAGTGCTAGGGAAAAAGACTGCTCCAAGAATTGACTGCTGAATTGGTGGTAGTCCTCAGTTTGATGCACATCTCTCTGCTTTCCCTGACTGAGTTTTTGAGTCAAAAGAGTCATCACCATATCTTCAGAGTTTGGTGGTTTTTTTTTTTTTTCCTTTTTCACAGTTCATTATCTCTCTTGCCATTAAAATATTAAGGATGGATGTTCAGCATGCATCCAGTGGTGTTTAAGAGCTCTATTGACTTCCATTAGTAATGAGCAGCTTGGAGCAAATCTGACTCTAAGCCTTTGAAGAAAGGACTATAGGAAAACCTATCATTATAGGGCTTTAAATTGTTTATTTATAATAAAGTAGCACCCTGGACAACCAGCAAAGAACCTGATTTCCATTGTGCCAGGCACTATGCTGACAGAAAATGAAAGGATAATTTTCCTGTACAGAACTTTTAAGGTGGTTGAAGTGATCAGAATATCTTTAAACAGTATTTAAACTTAAGCTTTTTCCTGTCTGCTGACAGCTCGTTAGTTATTCTGTTTTCCTAGGAAACTTCTTAAGCAAAACCTTAATTTTAATATATCTGACTTGATTTGACTTCAGCTTCTACTTAATTACTTGAATCAGGTCCTATTATATAGCTCCACAAATATTGATAAACCAGGTAATCTTTCTATGCAGGAAGTGTGATCACAGAAAATACATCAACAAATGAGTGTCAACATTGCAGTGAGACAAATGCATTGGCTGTCCTGGTATTAGATGCTCTCTAAACAGTGGTCCATCTAGAAGAGTCAGTATCTGAAAGGCAGTGTCACTTACTAAGTAAAGAGACAGTCCAAATACGTTAATCTCAAAGGATTACAACCAGTACAAATGGAAACAAACTTTCTAGCTCTTTTCTAAATTAAACAATTAACTCTAATATTCAGACCCTCAGAGACATTTCAGTTGAGCTAGCATGTCTAATTTATAATCAATGATTAACAGAAGATGCAACTAATTTGTCTTTGTTATTTGATTTTGCCACAGTCAAATTTACTCAGTACAATGGATTGAAACAATGTTCTAAAGACTAGTAAGCATTGAATTAGAAATCTGGTATGTGCCTTCTTCGTAGGCTAGCATTAAATAGATGTAGTACAGGACAATATCACTTGCATTAGGTAGTTATAACAAATTAATTTTGACCCATGAGATTAATAAAGTCTGTTAAGTAGGCCCAACATCTCCGTTAAGTCAAACGGAGACTGAATATTTAATTATTTTAATTGTCTAATAAATTTGAAATTGAGAAAGTAACAGCCCTGCAAATCTTAAAATATATTTTCAGCCCCGTGTGTCATTAAGCATTACTCTAGTGATTTTACTGCATTCAAGAGGTTACAAAGTCAAGCCCAGCCACCCCTGATTGAATGAGAATTGCACATTAGTTAAAGAAAAATAGTTTTCCAGAGGTTAAAGTACCAGTCCAGGGAAGCCAAGACACATTTGCAGGAATATTTAGAATGGCAATTAGGCCGTAGAAGAACTAACAAGGATGGGCAACCTTAATAATGATAAAATATATTGCACTGAAGTCAATTGCAATGATTCTTATAGTAAAGGACATGAAATTTTAGTAGTTTATGTGTGAAGAACTACCAGTTTCATAGTCCTATGCTAAACACAGAGATGTGAACATTGCAAGACAAGGTAGATGCAACAGAGCTACACTGGTAGCTACAGCATGGCTGCATGCATCCTCCCAGCTCTCCCAATTCCCATCCACACAAAGTCCCTGCAGGCAAGCAGCAGACTGCTCCACTCTCCTTATCTTGGGTTGAAGAGCTGGGGCTTTCCCACCTCGCCCCAGCCTTCTGCACCCCATTTGTGACACCCATCCCCCCGAAGGGTCTGCTGAACTGGGTCAGTGTTGTCACAGAGTGAGAAGGTGCAAAGAATGGAGAAGTATCAGGGGGAGGGGTAACAGGTAAAAATGCACCTAGACATTTGGATAGCAGTATCTGGTTATTAAACTGCAGCTCAAGTATAAAGTTTTTGAGCAATCTGATCTCTGGGCAGCACCGCTGAAGTCAGTAATAATTGAGAGTGTGATATTTCCTAGAAAGAGATTTCATAGAAAAAGAAAAAGAAAGACAAAAGAATACCTAACAAGGATAATGACTGAACAGAAAAGTAACCTCTCTACTGAGAGGTAGAAAAGTATTCCTTACACGGGAAATAGCCTGTGCAGAGGTATAGATGAAGAGGGGCAGATGAGGAGGACACCAGAGGGAAGAAATGCAACGTGTTGGGAGGTGCCCATGCCTGTGCAGTACAGGTATATTTGCATATTTACATGCAACAGGAAGATATGGATGACAGTGTTGCTAACACAGGAATTAATTAATGGCACAAATATAAATTAGTCATCCAATACAGTAACTCAAATATTCTGAGGTGTGTACTAATTACAAAGAATGACCTCCAGTTCACTGGCTCCAGGTGTTAGTTCCACCTCCAGACCAGCCGGAATATTGCTTTTCTTGAGCAGCTTTCTCACTTTTGTGGAGTATCTATGCCACAACTTGATATTTTCTAGCAAGATTTTTGTCAAAGTGGTCTGAAATGAAAGAATCTACAGTTTCTAGCCATGCAGTACAACACGCCTCTTAGCAAAATCGGTATGTATACATATATCTTTTAATTTCCATAATAATCCAATAAGGACACAAGATGACTCAACTGCAGTTAATAAGTCTAATCTCTTCAAGTAATTATTTTACTAAGGGGAAAAAAAAGGTATTTCTGAAAGCACTCTCTCCAGAGGATGGTTCTGCACTGGACATAGGACAGATACTAATCAGCAGCAGTAAAATCAAAAGGACAAAAAGCATCTACAGTCAGTATGCTGAGAAGTCATCCCAGTTAAAATCAATACTGTGATTAATGCTGAAACACAGGAGATCAGGATCCATCATGTAATATTTTTTTCTGCCTGTACTGTTATTTTTATTGCTTTAACTTTGCTATGCTGGTCTGCTTTACTTCTGAATAATTGCTGGAAACCAGCTCCAACCATTTAACGAGGAGCAAAGGGAGGATGAGTTTCATGCTTAGCTGAGAAGAGAGAGAATGAAAAAGCAAAACAACATGAAAGTAAATCTGTGTTGTTTATATGTACTTCACAGCATAAACTAAAACATACAACCTGGCAAATAATTCCTGATGAAATTGCTGCAAAATATTTCAAGGTTTTCTGAGATGAGGTTGGTCATCCTCTGTTTGACAACCCACACCTCTCTAGCTAGAGGCTTGTGGTTGCAGTATTTCTGCCCCTTCCCTTGTGCTGGTTTTTTCTGGATTCATTTTCCACTGCAAGAGGAGAATCCTCAATTTCTATCTCCCGAAAGCAAACACTGCAAAGTAACCATGACGCACTGATATATAATTTTAAAAGACAAGATCAGGTTCGTATAATTAAAAAGTATCTGTTCAGAATATTTCAGTCTTACTTTTTTTTTATTTAAAGTCTTTGATTGCTGCAATAAAGGATGACCTTGATACATAATAAATGCCTTGATTGTCTAGTAGTTTAACAGCTAAGTTGCAGTGTAGGGTAGACTTCTTCACAGGAAAGGAAAAAATGATATTTGCTTGGATTCTTGAAATATAATAACTAGCCACATATCTGCAAAGTTTGGCTGGTAACATACCAGTATTTATCGTGTGACAGCAAATGACTGAGCACGCTGTGAAATTACACAAATAACTTTCTACTCATAAAGCTACAATGAAGAAAGCAGTCATTAATTCTAACTATTCCTCACCTCAAAGTACCTAAAGTACCTTAGCATGCCTTAGTATACCCTGACACCGCTGGACCGGAGAGCAGAGTGGTGAGCATCAGCTTCACAAGGAAGAAAAACTAAAGTTGGAGTGTCTTAGTTACAGAGTGGAGCTTTAGAAAGCCTGCCCCATACAGATAAACACCTTACTATAACACTACCAAGGAGTAACAGTGTTAGCTACGAAAAAAATACCAAAACAGGGTTCTTTTCTACTCAAAAAATAGCTATAAAAAATCCCACTGAAGTCTACAGAATTATATTGATGTCAGGTGAATAACTGAGCTTCCATATCTCATTAAAAAATTTTTAAAAAGAAAGAAAGAAAAAGGAGAAAAACCGAGTCATTCCCACATTTTCTGCTTAGTCAGGCTCTCTGCAAACGGATCTGTTTGTACGGCAACAGAAGCAGACCCCAGAGGCGTGGCAGGCTAATGCCTTGTTACCTCTTCCACAACAGTAGCCCCTATCCTTGCTGTTTGCTAAACAATTAAAATGATTTGCATTTGCCTTACAGCTGACATGGGCTGAAAGTGTTTTTAAAACCCTCACTGACCCTTTGGTCTCGTAACACTAATACATAAAAACTGCAGAAGTGGTGGAAGCGAATATTTCACGGTTTTGCTAAAGAACCTTAGTTAACCATTGCTAATTATAACGATATATGATTTAGTGTTAATTACAAAGTCATACTGTACAGGAAAGGTACGTCTATTTTATACACCTAGCAGACTTCATTAGACAGCTATATTGGGCTTTGCTTTTCATCATCTCACGCAAGTTTTTACATCAAAGATTTTAGCTTGACATTGGCTTTTTTCCCCATTCCGTTTTAAAATATTATTGATGTATAATTTAATGATGGAAGATTTGGAATGCGTTTGTTGATAAATAGACGAGAAGCTTTGTTCTCCATAGGATCATTGCTTTTTATCTTTTCTTCATCGAACTGTCAAGCCTGCATACTTAATCACAGCTAGATGTTGGGCCTCGTCTCGAATGCCATAAAGTCAACGAGAGTTTTGCAACTGATTTTTATTGGAATGGGACTGAGCACACTATTGGTAATGTGCAACTTATAAATGCCATTTGCACACATATCAATTTTATTAACTCCCTTAGTATGGGATTTTCAGAATGTAATAGTTTGGCAGGCATTACTTTAGATTTATAGTGCTCCAAGATGACACTATTAAGCCACATTCACACCTCTGAAAATTGCTATAGCAACCGACTAGGACCAGTTCTTCCTCCACACTGGTGGGTGAGAACCATCTCAACTGAAGTTCTGCTGCCACATTTTGGAGGGGTGTCACTTGAGGAAAAGGTGTGTGAGATATGTTCATCAATACATGCACACACAAATAAACACAGACACAAATAGTATGAGCAGATGGTCACAAGCTCTAATGTAAACCAGAGATAATGTGGGAAAGCATGGGATGTGTGGGATTTCTAACTGAACTGTTATGGTGGAGTCCGGTCTTGGGGAAGATGCCTTCTAAATCTTTTGTCTTCTACAGACCTGGAAACCTGGGACAGAAACTGGAAAGATCATCTGAGTATTTATTAAAAAAAAAAAAGGACAAGGAAAAATTAAATCAAGCTTCTCTGAGGACACTGCTGGTGAGAAACATTTGGCCCAAACCTCCACTCTCCTTCATGGAAGAAGAGGGATAAACCCAGGTAGAAACAGAGCCAAGTCACCAGACTGATTTCTCTGGTAGAAGAAATGGAGATTCTCCCCTCGTCTGAGAAAGCAGCTACCCAAAGAAAATCAGGAGGAAAGGCAATGTAATGTTGCTGTTTCTGACACCTTGAGGTCAGCCTTTGCCCCAGCTGGGAGGCCAATGTCTTAAAATGTGAACCATTAAGGGACCACTATTTGTTTATAAGGATACTTTTAATTGTACCTTCACACTTTTAACTAAACAGTTACATTTCTGTTTGCCTGGGGAATGAAATGCAACTCTGACACCAAGGATTGTCAGGTCATTGTACTATTAAATGTTATTTCAGAATTAGAGTATGGATCCATCTCCTCTCTAACTGTAACGTATGGTAGAACCTGACTCACTTTTTTTTTGGCAATGGTGCCCCTCCTGACTATTGCTGAATCATGCAGGCACTGTTATTTAATAATTTTCTAGCAGAAGAGTTACAAGCAGTACTTTCACAGAAATATGAACTAAGATTAATTTTCTCAAAAAAAAAATTAAACTCATTATATACTTGTGAGTTTGAGATGTTCTCTAAAGAGTTATCTAATTCTGAATTAATGCCTTCTAAAGCATTTCTGAACAACTGCTTTTTGATAAGATTATAGAGATATAGGTAGTTAGCAGATAATCTTTTGAAATAAAGAGACTTAAAAGCCAGAGGAGTAATCTTTCTCAGTGCCTGGAGATGGAGTGTAACCATCACAAAAACCTCTTAATTTTTTATTCTTTAAAGATGATAAAAAGAACAAAAACGAGGATCAAATTGATGCAATGCAGAGATGCTGGCAGAGAGCAAAATAAAGAGGCTGTGGCTACTTCACAGGTCCAACATTGGTGGGCAACACAGCAGTAGGTTCTTCCCTCTTCCACAATAGCT
Organism: Porphyrio hochstetteri; assembly: GCA_020800305.1. NCBI lineage: Eukaryota > Metazoa > Chordata > Aves > Gruiformes > Rallidae > Porphyrio > Porphyrio hochstetteri. The sequence goes on along the minus strand of CM036910.1, from coordinate 38,721,082 downwards.
GGTTGGAGGGCAAACACCTGATTGCTTCAAACCAGATGCTTGAACATGGGCGGTCTGCATTCCCTCTGTTTTCTAACCACTGGGCAACAGATTCTCTCTTTCTGCAGTAATATTAATTAGACAACACTCCAGCAGAAGACTCTTGTCCTCCAAGACATACTGAGACAAGAGCTGACGGGGGCATAAATCATATCATCTTAAATCAGCTGTGCTGGGTCTGGCCCAAAGCTCTTATTACTCATTGTGTTTAAAGGTTTTTATTACAATGTCAGGCCATTGCCATGGCCACTGCCATTGGCTATGTCACCTTCCTGTATTCTGTATTCTCTGACTACTCGCTGTGTCGTGAGCACAGGATGATACCAGCAGATAGCTTCTGAAGAGGACTTGAGAGGAAGAAGAAAAGAAGTAAAGAGTTATTTCACAATTAGCAAGTGAAATGGTATTGTCCTTGCAAAATACCCACTGCATCAAACCTGAGGTGCAGCTGTTTCATCCCTAGTTCACATGTCTGCTTATCCCTATGCAGAGTTTGAGTTCTCCTCTACGTGCTGATCTGCTGATAATGTGGCTATGAGTGAATTTTTAAAAGGTGGCTTAGTTTATCAGCTATGGAACTTATTATTCCCCTTTTTTAATTAATCTGAGCATTTCCTTATAGAGTACACAGCCACTATGCAACTTATATATACTTATGTCTTCATAAATTCATTACATATTGATGATATAACTGTAACTATATAACTATATATAGATATAACTATAATATTATTATAAATATGACAGATCACTTGTCTTAAAAGGCTCCATATTTAGAAAAAGAACAAGTGAAGTTTAAAGACAGGGAAGTTACTGTTGAGTGTTTAAAAGAACTGAGAGAGTCAAAGGACTAAAATAGGATTCTATTAAAACTACTTCTATGAAAATTATTTTAAAATCCTTGCCATTTGGTTCAACACTCTCCACACCAGTGGTGAACAACGCACTTTCCAAGGACATTTAGCCCCTGCCAGCTCAGTTCTGCCTACCCATCTTCAGCTTGCTTTGAGTTTCCTATGGATCAAGGTCTGGAGTATTACACGCCAGCTGCATAAACTACACATTACAATCTGAGACAATTCCATCAGTGCTTTTTCTCATTTACCATTCTCTTTTCTTTTCAGATAGGTTCCTCAGATATGCTTTCCTCAAATTTCTTCACTATTTTAGCTAGTGCCTTAAATCTTCTTTCTGTTTCCTCCAGACTGATTTCTGACAAAGCTCTTCCCTCTGACAAAGCCATTCCAAGGATTACTAAACCTTGAATCACCACTGAAAAGAAACTAAGGTATTTCACACATAAAACTCCAAGTGAGCCAAACATGATTTATCTTAAAAAAAAGCTACAAAACAACAGGCTTCAGATAGACACAGAAAGCATTCAGCAAAAAGTGGAATCATTCATTTAGATTAAAGGTAAGTCATGACACAGGTTACAAAGACCGGATATTTGCACTTGTGTTTTCCCAGGCTGTATTGTTGCTGTTATTCTTTCATGTCTAAACTTAAGACCTGACTCTTTAATGTGTAGACAGGCTTGTAAAAATAGGTGTTGTTAACTGCTACTGTCTTTATAAAGGCCTCTACAAAAAACACAAACCCTTATAAGTGCAACATTTATCTATTTTTTCTGTTTTTCCCCTCTAATGTATGTCAGCTGATTACCCCTCTTAACAAACAGATTGCTTATTCAAAGGAAGGATGAATCTACGCTATCTTAACAAAAAAGATTGCTTATTCAAAGGAAAGCTGAAACTATGCTATACTACTTCACTGTAAAAAAAGAGAACCTGTTTCTTGATTTCTTTTAATCTATCTGTAAACTGTAAGGTCTGCCTTCAAGTAGTTACATATTAGTTGTGGGTGTTATAACCTGTCAATCACAGAAAATTATTTAAATTGGTAGGTTTCTTAGACAGTGATTTTCTCTCAGATATCAAGTTATTTCCTACTTAAAAAGGATACAATAACTTCAGACACCTATAAGAAAAAGCCAAACTAATCTCAGGGAACTTGTGCATTTCTTCCCATGTAATTTTGTGACGTTCTTAAATTCTGCATAAAGTCTCCTTTCTATGAGTAATTTTAATCTCTGGTGATTAAAACTTCAGGACTACAGTTACAGATTTTCTAATAGAGAGGAGGAGGGGGGGGGGAAATGTAAACCACCCTGTAAATCAATTCTCTTCAACATGTGGAGTATAATCCTCCATTAAGGGCAAAGAAATTCTCTACTGGGTGAGACCCTTTGTCTACCTAGTTCATCTGGGAGAGCCTGCATGACTCGCCATGATCTGCAGACTTCTCTAACATCCACATTTATTGTATTAGGGATATTGGTGCAGACATCTCTGCCTGATCCCTTCCATCAGAATATTTTCGTGTACTGTTACCCACAGATTTGTCAAAGCCCTTTCTGAACAGGCTGATGCTGTCTGTCTCCACAACATCTTGAGACAGTCAGTTCCAGAACTTCACTTCCACAGTGGGAAAAAAGTACATCTGTTTTGAACAGATTTTCTTCCAGTTCCAATGAGTTTCAGAACCAAGAGGAGTTTGATATTAAAATGCTCCTTTGGTCTATCCAAAGCCCAGACCTCAGAGAGCATGGGACGACACACTTCTCTTTTCCCATGGCTTTCCAGCATGTGATTGTGCCTGCAAAATTCACTGTCCTGCGTTAGCAAGCATACAGGCTCTTCCAGTCTCTTCAGCACTACCACATCACAGTTTACTGAATCCACAGATCTCCCCTTTCAGTCAGTCACTCCACTTCATTTACCTTCAGCCGTAGGGCAAAAAGTCTCCCTGTTGCATAGTCTACCCTTACTCCTTGCACGGACATCAATGGCAGCAGTGAGCCTGAACGCCAGGCAGAGACCCACGAAGCCGCACGTGGTGCGGATCAGAGGCTGGCACTTTGCCCTTGCTCGGATACCAGCTGGGAGAATGGGACCCCTTAGCAGGGAAGCTCCTTGAAAGCAAAGGAAAACACAATTTCCACAAATAGACAGTTCCTAGGAAATGCTGATGCCATGACATGCTGTTCCAATTAGCTTAATTCAACTATTAAAATCAATCTAGGAGTGACCGTTGCAACTGCGGGAATAAAGACATTTCTCTGAGAGCACTGATTCAGCTTAAAGACCCTTCTCTTGTGGTTTCTTAATAACACATGGCAAGTCCCATTAACTAGCACACACACATGTCTATAATGCTGTAAGGAATCAAATGGACTATGAGAAAAAAAATATGGTAAGACCTGTTTAGCTTTTTCTTTGCAAACTGATTCCTTAAGCCTGTTAACTTTTTCTTTGAAGTGGAATTTAGATAGGTGCCACTTGGAGGCACTCTTAGACTGTTCTCACTTCGAAGTTTCCCAACATTTCATGCAAGGAAACAGTGATTTTTTTTTAATTTCTTTTTTTCCCCCTAATAATCATCTAGAAATGGGTAACCAACAACGGTTTGGGTAGTTAAACTTTGACATTACTCGTATTTATTACCTTGTAATTTTGTCCGAGATAAACAGTCCCCTATACTTTCAATAAAACTGACCTAATTCCCTTGTGTAATGCATGATAAAACATTGTCTGTGATGCAATACTGCTTCAAAGAAGCTGTTAGAGAGGATTACAAACTGCAAACTTACACAAATTATTCACTTTAAAACTGTGTGGGGTTTTATCACTTCAGATTTGAAATTAAACACCCAGCTTATAATTATTTTCTATATATGTTGAATTATATATAATTACCTTCGAGAAGCAGAGAAAAGTATTTCTGTTTTACAGGCACATATAATCTCTCCATTTTGACTGCATATTAGATATGGAACTTTGGAATACATTTCATTGTATTTGGAGGAGAGTGTTTCTTACACAGATTCAAAACTCATATAATTATTCTCAGCCTAAGCAGAGATGACATTTTGCAAAGCATTTGGGCGCCACAACAGTACTTTTACATTTTAAATGTAACTGGCTCGTTAATATTTCCATAACTCACTAAAGAAAAAGTTAATCAGGGTAGAAAAAAAACCTCTCCCATCTTTTGCAAGGCAACATGTTGCACACCTGTGAAAGACCAGACTGGAGGGAAAAATTAAAGAGGACTTGGATCACAGCATTGTCCTGAGTAAAGGGTACATAAAGGGAGCTGGTCTGCTAACAAAGGAGAAACAAAATCATGATTCAGAAAATTACAGGCTGTGTCCTTTTCACTCCAACCCAGAGCCTTACTACTTATTCTCCCACAGCACCTCCCACCTCCACATTGCGCCCACTGACCAAGGCTTGTAAAGGAATGATGCAGCATCCTGCTTGCTGCCCGCCCTGCTGAGGATGTGCCACAGACAGCAGCAGCACAGACCTTTGCTGAGGTGCTGCTGGCAAATCTTTTCCCAACCAGCGCAGAGATAAGAGCTCACCCTCCTGTACAAGCACAAATTAACGTCATCTCAGCATCAAGCAAACAGCAACATTACAAGCAGGTTCCTAGCGAGATCTTCGCGTTTCAAATGACAGTTTCACAGCTAAACTGTGCCATTCAAAACACTTCCGAGTGACTCGTGTAGTTCAGAGCTCTACCTCATGTTCATCCTCCTGAAGAAAACCTTGCATATGCTCCAGATATATGTTAGGAATTCCTCAGAGTTAAGGAGATTAGCACAAACTATACTTGAGCGCAGTGTAAGTCTAAGTACTGAGTGGTGAGAGATAATACCTGCCTGGGGAGCCATAAGGACAAAAGTGTACTTAAGGAGAATGATGGGTTTCAGCAATGTCATAAAGAAGGAGGCAAGTAGAAACCACCTCACCGAGAGGAAGGGAAGGAGCTAAAAGCCAGGGAAGTCCTGTGCCATGGAGAAAAAAGGGAAATGAATATTAACCCTCTGGATATCTTCTGGATCTACTTGCACCCTTCTTTTTAAGTCTGCAATCTTCCCTTGGCAGCATGCACTGATTGTGATTTTCTGGCAGGACTGCTTTATTTTCCTGACATGGGAGCAGCCCCGAAGGGCCAGAGTAGCAACGCCAGACTCCATTCCCCATCTCCAACAGTGAGCAAAAGCCAAACCCTGTCCCTACCCACAGCTCAGCACCTACCAGACATCCCTTCAACATCCTAAGCTACCCACAGGGGATATTTCTTCAATGACTACCTCGCTTCTACCCGAACATAAAATCTCTTTACTACACTGTTTTATTTTCTCCTCTCTCCTAAAGACATCTAAGCAAAACTTGTACAGCCTATGGAAGCAATATTGACTGTGAAAAAGCAATGGAGACAGAGTACAGATTTCCTCAACATCCTGTGGCAAAAGTTTCAAAGCTTACCCTTGCTTTATAGCTTGGTTTGAACCTCCTACTCATGACTCCATCTTCAATGACTTGATATACTTCTTTTTTACCCTTTTCCCCTTTCCTTGCTGTTTATTTACTGTTTCTTCTTTTCACTTTATCCTTACTCTTTCCTTCTTGTTCTTCTCCCATGCCTTTATTTTTCCCTCCAGGCATGTATCATTGGCACAAAATTATTCTTGCATAATTAAGCAGGAATCAGAAAGATACATCTCTTAAGAGGCAGTATTTCTTATAGGTCTTTTTCTGTTCACAGAAGCCTTCTGAAAGTATTCATAATGCAGACTTGTATTAAGTAAATAATATGTATATTTGGGGTTTTTTTTTGGAGTGAAGTAGTTGGTTTGCATCATCTTCCCCCTCCCCTGCTGAAGACTTTCTACACACAGACAAGACAAGACCTAACCAGAACATTACCCGAACCAAGCATTTATTTATGCGAAAGTCAATTTTTCCTGAGGACAAAGTAATGGAGTAAGTACAAGGGATCTGATGGCTGTTAGGTTTAGCAAACCTATGCATACATGGTTATGTTACTCCAGCATTCTCATCAGTTCAGTTAAACACAGCTTTCTAAACAGACCTCCATTATGGATGTGATTATTATGTGTCTGGAGCCAAAATTTCAGTGGTGGTGGGATCATGCAGCCATCAGACCTTGGCACAAGGGACTCAACAAATATCCTTCCTTCATCCTCCCATTATTTCATGGTAGAGCAGTAGGCACCTCCATGACTTCAGTGTAGAAGGACACACATCCTGCACAAAAGAAGTCCGACTGGGCAATGTCTCTGCTTGATGATGTTATCAGAGCAAAGAAAAGGCTTTTCAAGTTAAAAGTTTCCTTTTAGCTAATACTTTATCCATCCTCAGGTCATCAATTTATGCTCATGATTTTACACCCAAACTGGTCGCTGATGCTAATTTGACAAGCCAACTGGTGAATCCTTAAAACACTTTCCTGTTAAAGTGACTAGACAGAGTTGAAACTGTGCATTAGGGCGTCAATCACAGAAACCATCTGTTCTAACAGGGTTTTTTGTGCTTTCCAAATTCAAGCTTTCTGAATGAGTTGCTGACTGTTTTATAAAATACTGACAAGAATCAGTATACAAGAAATTACCTATTCAGCATCTCTTAGAGATAATAATTGACAGTAGGCAGTTAACAAGTAAAGATGTTTTGAATGATTAACATTAGGGAGGATGAGTTATAGTCTCTTCATTAATTCTGTATTAAATTAACCTTCATAACACTTACAGTTTGAGAATTGCTTTGCAAAACATTGCATACAAGCTTTAAGAGCAAGTTGTTGTTCCCCATGGCTAGTCATAACTGCCATAAAATAAACCTGGCATCTGGATGAGCTTTGCTGTCTTTCTTCAAGACAATATCTTAAAGTAATTTTATTTTTGGTCATGAATGACTCACTATCACCTTTTCATTTGTCACACTAATACTTCAAAATTAATGAACAATAATTCAGAATAGATGAGAGGAAAATCTTTTTTCCCCATGAGGGAAGTCAAGCAAGCTTGCCCAGATATGTCATACCATCTCCAGCCTTGGAGATTTGCAGGACCCAAGTAGATCAAGCCCTGAGCAAGTGGGTCAGACCTCAGAGCTGACTGTGCTGGGGCAGGATGTCTGATCAGAGAGCTCTTGGTGTCCCTTCCCACCTAAATTACTCTGCAACTCTTGGATCCCAAAATAATCCACTTACTCCCAATATTCCACCATTAAAATTAAACTGACCCAGCCTTGTCTCAGATACCCCAATGCTTCCTGATGCTCCACAAGTTTAAAGCAGCGATTATGCTGTTTCAATCACCACCAAACTAACTACAACCCCCATTTCTGCTCTGACCCCTTCAGCAGAGCTGACAGGGACCTACGACACCAGATTTTTCTACAGAGATAAAATACAGCTTTCCTTTACAGACACTCTACAGATATTTTGACTGATAGCAGTGTGCTGTGGAGAAAAAAAATATTTTAAATACAATCATTTCAAATTTTGTGCCCTCCACTTGCTGCATGGCATCACCATCCCAAACCTCTTACAGGAAACTCTATCCAGTCTCTTTTGGGATATCCATAGCTGGTTGGGGAGACACTTTCTTTTTTCAGAGGACATAATTTATATAGAGAGAACCAGATAGTACTGAATTCAAAAGGAAAGAACAACATGACATAGCATCAAGCCCCTTGTTAATCTACAATATAAATAGCTTTATCTTGAAAGTAGCTGGCGCCAACTTTCTTCATGCTGTATTTTCTATAGAAATTCTATAAAGACTTTTTATATCCTCTCCAATACATTCCTTTTTTTCCTTCAGGATACCAGAATGCTTTAAAAAGAAGCCAGTGTTTGCTTGTTGGTATGCAGCTACAGAAGGCACAATTCCTTCCCAACACAGTGCACAACAGAAAAACAAAACCCCAACATGAGGGCCAAACCAATCTGAAGAGAAAGCAATACATAAACTTTAGAGAAGCACACAAAGTGCTAAGAATCTCACCATTAATATCTTCCTTTCATGTGCTGATAGACAAAACAAGAAAATGGGGGAGCCAACATGACACTACAACTTATTTTTCTAAATTAAAGAAGTCTGATATAAATATATATATACACACACACATATTGCTTTCGAGCACAGCATTCCTTTCTACCAGCAGCCTGTGAAGCTCACGATGCCCTAGGTGTTCTCAGAAGGGCTGCTGAACAGGCTGCTGTAATAGAACAGACCTTCGCTCCGTGAAATCCTGCTGACAGCTAGGAGCTGAATGCTGCAGTTTCTTCTACCCTTATGATAACACAATTGCTTGGATGCACAACATCTTACACGGTTTATGAGGTAGTGATCAATCTCTGATTGACAATTCTAATTAGCAGCTCTCTTACATGCAACATTATGGCATTTTATAGCAACTTTCTGCTGCCTATTAAATCTCCGCAGCCATCTTACATGAGGTAGAGTACTTCACAGATCATTCAATACCCAATGTTGTCAATTAAGTTTGTTTATACTGAAAGGCTTTATTGGTGTTGCAACGTGCTGGTTTTGATGTAAAAATTCATATCTGTAACACCCAGTGATATCTTCCAAAACCTCAGTGTTTCTTCTCTGAAGAGCTACTGGCATTTGAGGCTGGCACAGGAGGACTACTGTGTCCTGTTATTACTGTTTCCAGAACACAGTGTATTTCAGGTATAAGGCTTTGTAGATTTAGAGATGAATTTTTTCCCCTCCTCCAACGGAGGTGATTCATAATGGAATACAGTAATCACAAGAAAAATGACATCTGTTTAAAAATATGGTTCTCTGTTACAGTCACGATGACATATCACATTTTCTTGGTTGAAAACACGCTAGAAAATAGTGTTCATATGAGATGTGTTATGAAATGTCTAAACAGATTTTTCTTCATGGAATAACATCTTTCCCCAAAACCCCACCACAAACTAGACAATTACACAGTGGGGTCACATCTTAGCATCCCCATTAGAAACTGTAACTAGTAGACCAAGGTCCATCAGAAACACAGGAAATAAGCTTGTCCTTTAGTCATTGAGTTTCTCACCTGTATTGAATATGAGTTTGTTTCAGGTTTTGGTTTTTTTTTCCTCCCTGATATTTCTTTTGGAAAACTAGGCTTTCCATCATACAGAAGGTGATAAATTACTGAGAAAAAACAGTATCTTTTCTTGTCATGTGTGTGGATTGTACCAGAGATCTGTTTTCCCTGGTGTTCTTGGAGGAAGAGACAGTGTATAAAATAAAGTTTTCCTCCCTCTTCCCAGGAAATCCCAGTACAGCAATTTGAGCTTAAACGTTACTTTAAGCATACTTTAAATTAACCACTGAACACTTCCGAAACTAAATTTAAAGATGAGTGATCAGCAAAAATTCTGTAATACCACCCAAAAAAAAGAGGGGAAAAAAAAATGATTGTGAAGTACAGATAAGGAGGTCGATGATATATGCACTTGAAATACTAGATATCAGCAGACAGAATGCAAAGCACAGCAGGGCAGTTACAACTGAGTGTGATTCATCTTTTAAATGATAAGGTTTTTCTAATTTTATGAAGTATTTGTCATATCAAATGCTTCCTAGCTCCGTGAAAAATTTCTTTGATTTCCATCCCTTGGGATTTTGATGTACAGTATGGCATTGCCTTTGTGTAAGGATTAATGCTGGGATTATAAATAAGCTGCTCGATATTTAGGACTATTGATGGTGGTAAGTGGCACCCTGAAAGTCAAATTCCCTCACTTCACAGCAACTTTACAGTATCACACAAGGCTAGAAGCTGTACAGGGATGATGCTCTCTATTTTAATCAGAATGGAGAGGGCCTGAAGATACATTGATTTCAAGCTTATTTTGCAAATTACCTTTAAAAAAGTATATTATAAATCTTCCCTGTAACTCAAAATATTTTTTTTTCCCTGGGAAATTAGTCAGGAGGTAATATATATGCATATATCTAATACACAGACACACATACCTATAAAAATGTTATTGGAGAGGAGAGATTGTATTGCATTGCATTTAAAAAGCAGAGATAAAAATTTAAATCATAGCTTCAGCATAACCAACCTCTCCTAGTCGTATTGACTGTTCAGGAGTTAAACCATCCAAGATACCCTTTGGCTTTCCCTGCCTTCCTGCCAGGCCACCCTCCTCTACGCCCTGGGCATCTCCTGCTTTCTGGCTGAGGGATTTGTATTCTGGCTGCCAGCCCCGATCGCTATTTGCGCTGCCAGGTGCTCTGCATATCCTCTGCTAACAAGACATTTCTTCTGCTCCACTGAAAAACTTGGTCTTTTGCTATTTTGGTAGGCTTCATTTGCTCCCAGCTTTTCCTTCTCTTCCTCATCCCTCTCCTCTGCCGACCAAATTCACCTTCCTTCAACTTCTTTCTCCAACTCACTTCCATAACGCTGTGGGGGCATATAGGGCAATTCCTCTGTGATATATCCCAATAAACCTGGTCCCCAAACATCAGATGGGAACCTTGGTCATCTATATGCTGAGGGATGGCATGTTTTAGCTTTAAATTGAGTCTTTCCTTAACAGGAAACAATTTGTGTTAATCATTCTCACACAACCTATTAAAGAATGAGACCTTGTTCAAATTTAAACCAAAAAGAGCCAAATTTGCTTAATATGTTAAATAGCACTATTCAGAAGTGGCAAAGAATGCTAATACCAAATGCCACTTGTACTTGGAGAGAGGGGAGGGATCAGCATCACCCATCCTGAAATCAGTGTTGAATTTGACATTGCTAACAACTCCATAGACAAGGATAAATTGCCCCTCTCATCTGTGTTCAAGCATGGTTTGGCTCTATGCTGTGTGTTCTGTACTTTGCTATTCTCTACTCATTTTTGGTAGAGAGATGCATAAAATATGCAACACAGACCTGTGGTGCAAACTGGCAGATGTAAGTTTATTCCTGCTTTGATGAAAGGAAAATACACTTCTCATCAATTCCCCTCGGACTGCATAGGCAGGAAAATGGAGTTCCATGGCCTTTGGAAAGGAGAGTGCTGTTAGCCCAAATAACTTGATCCAGTAATAAAATAAAACCATAAAAAAAAGCGCCACAGTTCTAATAGTTGACTACAACAGTGTGACATTCCCTGTGCAGCAGAAATACCTCTACAATTTTTAAGATGTTGAACTCCAAGTTCGAGTTTACATTTTACTGTATAATATAGCTGAGAATCAAATTTAATAAAAATCTATTGGAAAGCCTTAGGTGTATTTTAAACAACATCCACTGTCTTTATGCAGTATCTTGAGATCTTTATCCAAAATGGTAGTTAAATATTGTAGCATGTAAGCAACACTCACGCTTTTACTTTTTTATAACTATCTTTGTTGTGCATATATATACACACAGACAGAAGCACTAACTAACTTTTGTGGTGTATCTTAATATTTTTCAACTTCCACTCTTCATTTTCTTTCTATTTTTTTGGGGCACTACCCAAACAAAAATTACTTGCTTAAATATAAGCCAATAGTTCAGGATTTTACCAGTAATTCTATCTCAGGTACTGTATACCACCTTAGAAAAGGTAAAGCTATTACATTTTAAATTAAATCTTAATTTATATTGAATTTTAGAGCAAGCCTTAATTAAAATAGACTTTCTGTACAGTAGCTTTTTTCTTTTACAAGGACCTGCAAAGCATATAGACAACGCACCTTCCCATATACATGTGCCCAATGCCAGGTCAATCTACTTGCAAGCCAGTTTTTGAGGGCGTGTCAGGAAACTACTTTAAAACTATTTTATTTTTTAATCATTGTATAGATAGGAAATAGGTTATCAAAGACTAATATGCCCGAGGTTATCTAGACTACTATCTAGGAATTCAGATGTAAAGATGAGGATTTAACATGTGTCTTCCAGCTCTTCTAACACTGATGCCTTCCCAACAGACCATGTTATCTCCTATACTGTACCACTAAAAAAATACCTAGATGATAAATAGTAGATGGGTCATACTGCAGCCCTGCCTGTTACTTTCCCTAGTTAGAAATGCAAACAAGAATTGACCTGTACCGCTTCTAATCTCAAACAAGTTAGAGTGCATCTCTTCCAGAAGCCAGGCCAAGAGAACTCAAGTCAATGACCATGGATAAAAGCTTTTCCGATAAACTCTCAATTCATTAAATCAAATGGAGACTTTAAATGGATGAAGATTATAATAAATTATTTCTTAATCCTGCTGTATCAATCATAGATGAGACTACAACGCAACGAGCAGTAACGCTAAAAGCTTTATGAACGTCATCTCATCTTCATTCAGAGCTCAGCAGTGGCTGGGAGAGGAGTTAAAGTGGAGGATCTAGAGGAGCAGTGGGTCAACTTCTGTGTAAGTGGCAAAGAGGATCTCATGTTGGCATCATGTGAAAAATAATGCTCACAAAGTGTCAGCAGTTGCACTGGTTTGCAAGCCTTGTTTGCTACAAGCTTCTCCCACACTCTTCCCCCTTCCCTGGGCTCCTAAAGGGCAGCCCAGCAGCTATATCTAAACATACAGTAGGCAGACAGGCTGATCCAAGGAGGACAACAAAACCAAGTGAAGAATATCAGATTCACCTTGTGGTACAGAGGTTGACAGTGCCACAGATTGGAACAATCCATTCTGGATCCTTGGAGTAGCATAAGGAACAGGATGCTTCCTCAAACTTAGGTAATATTTACAATTGTTACCAATTCTTATACTATTATTATTAGCAAGATCATGAAGCACAGAGCCCAACTACTCTGCTCCTGACATCCTAGCTACTTTGATCTTTGCTAGCTTATGATTATCAATATTAATTTAGGAAATTACAATACTGTTAACTTTTTTGAGCATGTTAACAAGTATTTTTTTAAACAATGAACAAATCAAAGTAGCAGCTGTTTTCAAAGCTCTTGGTATTAGTAAAAGGGGGAAGCAGTAGCTATAAAGAACTTTTATTTACTTCATTTTAAACAAAACCAGCCTGATTAAAGAAATACACCTTGAAAAAATTCAGATGTGGGTTGCATTCACCAGCTAGCTCAGAACCTGGCTATTTTATTACTCTCATGCATTTCTGTCTGATGTATTTCTCATTGGTACTTCTGGATACAGGGCATTACCTTAACACCTATTGCTAAAATACAGTGTTGATTCTGATCCATTACACTGGATCCTCATTATCTGAAATTGTAGTATTTCACTACCACAAAGGAATGAGTCTTAATGCTCCAAGTAAGCACCCTGAAGTTGGATAGCATGAGGGGCTACACAGGCGGCCTAGTCCTAGCATCTCAGGCTGCACAACCTTCCCCTTGCTTCCAGTGGTTGGAAATGCCAATGTGTGCCAACATGTGTTCATCAGGATGGTCCTCACACCCTATTGACTCTCAGTAATTCATGGAAAATTCCCAATGGTTTGTATTTATTCAAGCCCATATGGTTTTACATTAGGATAATGACATTGTTACAGCCCCCCCCCATTCCTTTCACCCGAAATATGGGTGTTTAAAAAGACCAAATGAATTTTCCTACAATCCTGCAATTCCCAAGGAGTTTGGTCCATCGAGTACTCAGAGGTTCTTTGTTTTACAGCCTGTGCTTCACAGGTCAGCTGAGCTCTCTGTCGACCCATTATATCTGCTCTGAGATGCAACATCACAGACACCTAAAACCAAACCAAGAAACGTCTGTCTTTGAGTTGCATTTCACTGCAGACATTTTCTATGCACCAGAGCACGCTCACAAAAGGTAAATCTGATGGGAATACCACATGAAAGGGTGTTATAAGTTTTTGAGTCTGGTATTGAAGACTCAAGACTTCAGATAAAAATCCAAAGTTTTGAAGTTCTCCTTGTAATAATGTTTTATATTTACACAGGCATACAAGCAACTCAAAATATTTTATATTTCTTATAGAAATAAAACTTGCAGCATCCTTGTGAGAGAGATGTATTATACTCATTTTACAGATGAGGAAACTTAAGCACAAAGCAAAAGGACACAACTATCAAATTGACATTTACTTTCAATACTTAAAATAGACTCTTAGGTATCTAAATGATGGCTCAAATATTCATGTTTGGAGGGGAGAATCTTACTCCAATTCAACAACAGGAGTTGGCAAACAGAAAATACATAAAATACTAAAAATAACATAGCCAACATCTTGGGTTAATTAGCAGACTTAACTAGGCAATGTCCACCTGGTAAATTTTAAAATAGCAACCCTACAGGGAAAGAAGGGGTCTAAATATTAATAGCCGTTCTTTCACCACTGGACTTAGCATTACTGCAACAGAAGCAATTATTTTTGGCTTAAGAGTGTGTGGTTGGGATGTTTATTTATCACCTTGGTAAATGAAGAAAATAATTCAATTCACAAACGGAAGCACAGTAGGCTATTTAGAACCTACTATTGCCAAAAGCTGGTTCATCTCAATAGAAAAAAGAAAATAAGTGTCTCCTAGCTAAATGCAGGCTTTGTAGTTTTTCTGGAGCAGGACAGTCTTCAGGACATTTTTCTACATGAGGCAGCTTTATGTTTTCCCCAAGCTGTGAACTCAGGGCATGCATTCCATTTTGATATTTTTGTGCCTTTCGAGTTTGGTCATGCCACCTTCACCTACCTGCCACTTCCCAAACCTCTTTTCTTCTCTGTGTGCACAGAAGATGGCCCAGACAATGCAGAAATCATTCAAATCACTTTACATCTCCAGCACCCGCTCCTTCTGAGCGCATGTTGGATCTGAGATGGCTTGCACTGCTTCTATCCCCTGCAATAAATTTTAATCAGATACTTTGTACCCAGTTGTACTCTTGTCTGAAACCATCCAAAGTGCTGTTGTTGCTAAGGAAACCACTTCCCTGTTATCCTTGCACTCAGCTCCGCTACCTCATTCCCTCCCTCTTTTCCCTCTCCCCATATTTCCTTAACTCCAATGGGCAACTCTATCACCACATTATGAGTGATGAACTATTTACCTCCCCACACCCCCCCGTTCTTCCACAAACTCACTCGAAACACACAAGGAGTCAGTATAAGTAAAGTTTGTGGCATTTAAAGTATGCTTGTCCTTGCACAAGCCCATTATGTTTAATTAGTCCCTATGCAGCAAGAGGCAAGCTGATCCCAATGGGATGGAAGAGTGAGGAGGAGCTCTAACCCACTGTGAAAAAAGGCAAAAAGTCATCTCTAGGCTCTTCTTTCAGAAGCTCAAGGAGAAAAATATACTCATGGAAGAAAGTAAAGATGGATTGGATATGCGAGTACTTGAGTATTCTTATTATTTTTCCTAAGTGTTAAATTTCCAGCCCCATCACTCCCCTCTGTAG
Organism: Porphyrio hochstetteri; assembly: GCA_020800305.1. Taxonomy (NCBI): domain Eukaryota; kingdom Metazoa; phylum Chordata; class Aves; order Gruiformes; family Rallidae; genus Porphyrio; species Porphyrio hochstetteri. The sequence goes on along the minus strand of CM036910.1, from coordinate 38,705,809 downwards.
AAGACTCCCCTCCTTGCCAGCTCCACCACAGAAAGAGCTGTTTACCTCTTTCAGAGAAATAAAGTCCTCTGAGCCATTTGACTGCAGGATTGATTTCTCACCCTTTGCTTCCTTCCAGTCTCCTAATGCTTAAATTATGCAGCCAACAAGCGGACCACAAGATCAGCTGGCATTTAGGGTTACATTCTCAAGGCTGGGAGCAGCACATGCAGAAAACTGCTCCATCATCACAAGCACATGGGAAAATAAAGCAAACAAGCAGGGAAATTCAAGTTTTACCATGTCCTTCCCATATGTCCAGATCCAGAAGGTAAAAATAAAAGGTAAGCTGCTAATTTCCAAAAGCCTGGGGGGAAAAAGGAAAAGGTCCACAAAATGAGGGTGCTTTCATCACTAGGAATTTGAATAAAGCTTCAAGTTTTTGTTCATTTTTTGGGTTTTAGGTAAAAGGGAACAGGTTCAACATACACAACTCCCAGTGAAAGGGCCCCTTTATCAACTGTGCTTGTCAGTAATGGCAATTTTGACATATTTCAGCTTTTTCTACACACATTACTCTTTACCTCCCCCCTTGCTTTTGCTTTTTGTCACATTCACCTTTGTATGGTGGGATGTAGAAGAGACAAAAGGCAAAATTCAGAACTAAAGAACAAGTAACCTCTAATATTACAGCAGCTTCTCTGTGCTTTTGCTTTTCCAAACTAAGCCTCATTGCCATTAGTATTGAGTGTAAGGATCCTGCTGGGTCTGTTGCGGTTGTCCTATTGACTTTCTCTGGATGAATAAGTTCCTGTCAAGAGCACCACTAAATATCCACTTTAGAAAAGCACTTTTAGCCATAAAGAGCACATTTTCCCTTCCTTCCTAGAGTCAGAGCCAGCACTGCAAAGTAAAATGAAAATGCAGTCTTTGGAGACAGATATAATTAGAAGTAAATACTTCATAGGTATTAATTAGCAACATTTTTTCACCTGTGTTTTGTATAGGGAGTCAAACATCCCTCAACAGAATTTGCTACTGCTCCTATACTTGCTACTACCACTTTACAAGTAATAATTACACCAAACACTTGTACCACACCAAGCTTCAGACACTTGAATATTATGAATCTAAATTCTTCAGTTGGAGAATATTTTTCTAGTCAAAAGAAGCTAAGATACAGATTCAGAGTCATTTGCATGGGAGATTCTTATTGTTTCTTTGTGGTCAGGAACCGAAGCAGGGATAGACTCATCACACAAAACACCCACAAAATTCCAGTTAATTATCTGAAAATGGTCATTGAGAGGAACAAAGCATTGTCTCATCTACATGCAGCATCAGTGTCATAAGATGAAGGTTAAAGGAAAAAAACCCTACAGAAATAGGACATCAGAAGAGATGAAAAATAGAGGTCACTATTGGTCTTCACACTTCTAGAAACAGCAGGGCAAATGCTCGCTGAGAGTATCAGGCAGTAGGTCTGTATTTGCCAGCACAGAGAACAGCCAATTTCTTCGGGCTGTTTATGTCCAAGGCTATGCAGGTTTTAATCAAAGGCTACTGCTCTTGCTGACACAGACAATGCATTAGCAATATTGTACACTAAAGAGCCTTGAAGAATTTCTTAAATTATTTTTCATATGCTAATTTTAAAGAATTCTTGACTCACTTGTCAGAGTTCTGCCCTTTTGTTAGGCACGAGCCATGAGAGATGTTTGTTGCCTTGCTTTGCTGGGATGATGTTCAGAGTTCAGACTCCTACACCAATGCAGAACACCACAAGTCCCAGAGATGCTTATGCATATACTGCTAAATATTTACAAAGGTTTTATTCTAGTGGATATTATAATCAATAAACCTACATAGAAAGTTCAGAGGCAGGTGGAGGAGAAACCCTGATGCATTCATCTGAAAAAATAAAACCTCTAGAAAGACTGGAAGTATTTTACAGAAGTTTTGAGATTCCTGCCACTGGCATGTCCCCACAGCAGCTAAAGGAAGTGCTGGCTCCTAAGGCAGACTAGTGGAAAAATAAACACAGCCACTTATGACTGTGACTCAGCATCGTGATTGTCTTCTGACATACAGTGTACTGCTATCATGTACTCGAAGGGGTTCTTAACATCAAGTGGCAGATTCATTCCTAAATGCCTTCAGGTTTGCTTAACCCAGGGCTTGTGAATGCCTGGTTCATCTCATTCCTCTGCTGGGCAGAGGGGAACATCCTTATAGCTGTCTTAAGATTTTCATCCGAGATGTAGAGTTCACTGTTTGAACATATGAATATGCAGCTAGGAGTCAGAAAGAAGCTGTCAGAAAGTCATGCAGCTATTCACTGGAACAAACAGGAGAGGAGAAATGTCTTAATATCAGTGCTGTCTTGACATTTCCCAGCATAACCAGATCTGGATGTGGTCGGCAAGAAATCAATTCAGAGAGAAGCCACAAATATCAGCTAATGCCTCGATTCATAAACTTTTATCCGTGCTGGTATGAAAGTCCTGTTAGAGTAAATAGGACCATCATCTCATATGCTCAGGTTGCAAGACCAGAGCAGGTCGAGAAACCTGTCTGAAAGCTCCCTGGGGGTAAGGGCTGGGGTGTCATTTGGAAACCAGCCCTAATCTGTGTGAAGGAAAAAGTTTCACATTGTCCTTGTTTTACCTACCCTGGACAGTCTGAACTGATGAGATTGCTTAGTGCCTTAGTTTTTGTAAGGACTACATAAATATCAATCCCTTCTGGAAAGGTTCCAGAAGCCTTTTAAAGTGACATTTTTGTTTTGCACTAATTAATTATTATTCATGTATTTTGTAAAGAAGATTTCTTGCTTCCACTTAGTTGACAGATGCTTGGAGTGACTGTTGTGAATGAGAAGCTTTTACAGGACTAGGTAAATCGGAAGATTTTTGTTTTAAGGATTGCAGTTCACTCCTTTAGATCTGTTATTTTTGACAAGAGGGAAGAAAGGTTAGAGTGGTGTACAGCATAAATAATTTTCAACTAATGACCTACAACTTCAGGGTCAAGTCTTTTATGGTTTTATTATTAATCTCTTGACTTCAACTGACTTAGAGTTTCATTTTGGGGAATTGGTTTTTTTAAAAAAAATGAGGGTTTTTTTTTCCTTTTAGAAAAACAATGTTAGGCTTTTTAATTTTTTCAGACAGCTCTTTGTTAGCAGCCATATAAGCACTGACTGCAGAACCTTACAGAATTGTGTTAAAACATGTAACAGCTAATCACAAAGGTAGCATTTCTATATAATAATCAAAAATGCTACACTGTGAGAGATGAAGTCTATTTAAAATATACTTTGGCAGGAAGAGATCTGATTTTCTTTCCGGTGTCCTTTACTTGTAGCCCTGTTTAGTAAAGGGCAGCGGTGGCTGAGAACAGCAAAGCACCTGTTTAGAGACACAGCAGGATCCCACAGCCCTTGTAAGAGCAGGAGCCCATCCAAATGGAAGGGACTAACCAGGCTAGAGCAAAAATCTCTGCTCTGCAAGAAGCAACTCTGTCTCCTACGCTACCAGACTCATGAACATGTAAAAGTAATTCCCATTTAGGTGAGAAGTATTAATACAACTTCTATTAATACAATCTTTTTCCAGAAGAGAAGGCTCCAGGGAGACCTTATCACAGCATACCAATACTTAAAGAGGTCCTAGAGTAAAGTGGGAGAGGGACTGCTCACCAGGGAGTGCAGGGATAGGACAAGGGGCAATGGCTTCAAGCTGAAAGAGGGCAGGGTTAGGTTACACATTAGAAAGAAATTCTTTACTCAGAGTGGTGAGGCACGGGAACAGGCTGCCCAGAGAGGTTGTGGAAGCACCATCCCTGGAGATGTTCAAGGCCAGGTTGGATGGGACAACCTGATCTAGTGGAAGGTGCCCCTACCCATGGCAGAGGGGTTGGAACTGGATCTTAGATGTCCCTTCCAACATAAAGCATTCTATGATTCTATGAAAACCACTTTAATGAAGTCATTTTTACTTTTCAAAACTTGCACAGAAGTTAAGCCATCTAAACTCTGAAGTTTTCCTTTACAAATTTTGGGAAACGCACTTGGCTACAGCTGAAGCGACCATGTGGTTGGCTGAACTGGCCTGGATGTCTCCCCACTGTTTTTTCCTCAGGATAGGGAAGGAACTGGCTGAACAAACACCCCTACACCCTGTAGGCAGACTTTGGAGCTGATTAGTCAGCCGTGTGCTTAAGTCTATTAATATATAGTTCTATTGCCATGGCAGCAGGTTAAAGTTAGATGTAACTAGATTTGAATAATTTAAATATGCTAAAAATACCAACTTCTAGGCTTAAGTGGTTCTATTTGTCACTACATTTTGTCATCCATAATGACAATTGCCGCCTATGTTAGAAAGCCTCCTTAAAAAACTCAGCCACTGCATATGCACATAGTTCTCCTGTTTATGTATTCATAATCCAAAATCCATGTTAGAGCATTCCAAGTTGCAGACAGTGAACCCAGTAGGGTTTTCTCCTAATGAATACATGCTTTGTGATAGAAATCAAACTGCAATAGCCAGATATCAGAGGAAGGTTGAATAGATTTAGTTTGATTCTATATGGCCCAGACAAGTGAGACTCCAGACAAACCTGAGAACAATTTCATGTTTCTTTTCCTACATGCTTAATCACAAAGACCACACAAAACACTTAATAAATGTAGATTTTTAGAATTTAATTTGTAGCTCAAACCTACAAAGGATGCAGATGATACCAAACTCTACTTCTCTGTCAGCTCAAAGAAGAAACCATGCTTAAAAACCCACAAACACGGCACTTAGGCAGTAGAGAAGGTAGTTCCCCTATATCAGTTTGCTAAAGAGCAAATGATGTAAGCTGAATTTTTTCCTGTTCCTAAGAACTCCTGCCTGAGCGCTCCAGAGCTTCCAAATTAATCCAGTGTCAATCCCAATCAATATAAACCACTCACCTTAGTAAAATCATTCAGGTGCATTAGTGTTTCCCATTGCTGTCAAACCAGCAGTCTTGGAAAGAGATGTGGCTCACAGTTAACAAAACACACCAAAAACCAACAAAAACATCAAAATTAATTTTAGTCTGTATTTAGCACAGATTCAGTATTCAAGATCATCTTGGCTTATCGTATTAATTTCTTAATTAAAAATCTGGGAACATTAAACATCTCCCCATCTCATCTTTCAGTATGTAAATTATGGATACCAGCCCACCAGTAGCAGCCTACTGAAAGATATGGCTGCGTGCCATGCAGGTGCAAGAGAAAGAGAGATAATTTTAACATCAAGTGATTGCAACTACAAATTTACCTATCAGAAACCCGGTTGGGAAGCTGGTCTAATGGACACTAGATTAAAGATTTTGAATGAGAAAGGAATGTATTGTGTAATACAGAAGAATACATGGTTAGTTCTATAATTTAACACACTTTGGGACTGGACAGTCTTTTACACCTTCTTGGGGGTGAAAAAAACCTGTGGTTTTTTTCCCCCTCATTTCTACTTCAATCCTATGGAGTTTAAAACATTTTCAATTTTCAATTTACAAGTGATTGTCCCTCTACATCCATCTGGTTCAATTCTTTCCTGCTGGTCAGACCATGAAGCTATGGATAGAAATAACTGTGTTGATTTCTGCTATAAGACCAAATCCAACTCTTGTACTCAGGTGATTTTCTCCCTGTATGCCAAGTAGAGCTGACCACATGCTTCCTGCACCACATTGGCTCTGTCATGAGAAAGTGACCCTGCATGAGATGGGGAAAAGCTTTTGTGCACAAAAAAGATGTGTAGGCATTCCACACATTTCCAGCCTGCCCAAGGTGATCCTGCTCTAGCAGTATCTAGGTCATCTTTGGGGATTGGACTCAATCTCTGGAGATCCCTTCCAACCCGTACAATTCTATGAATCTGAATTTTTTCATCTGCAGCATCTTCTCTTCCATAAGACCCTAAAGATGGAAATAGCACAACAGGAAGGGTTGACTCAGTCCTCACTTATAGTTCCATGGGCATTCCTAACATGACAACCACCATGCAACCTGTAAGATGCTGCCTCAAAGACAGCTCTCCTCCTCCTTACATCTCACACAGCTCAGTGAGAGTGGGGAACTAAATGTTTTGTTAATTTTGTCTTCTCTGGATTGAAAGAAAGTAATTATGGCTTTCATGGTGCAGAGACACACTCAGCCAAGGTCAGTAGGGATGCAGATATATCTACATACCTCTCCCAGATCCCCAGAAGCAGAGGAATTCTGTTTTGGTGGGGTAACAAAAGACTGAATGACCCATGATGAAATGACTGCTTTGCCTCTGGTAGGCAGTGTAGTCATGGGTGTGAGGCAATAAAACCATGGTCCTGGCAGGCCAAAGACCCTGCTTGGGCATGAAAAGCACAGGGCAACTCATTCCCAGAGATGCAAGAAAAAGTATTGAGTTTTCCTAAAATGATGTCACTGCACACACCAGGAACATGAGGCTAAATGGCAAATAGTCCTGCAACAAGGAGCTTCTGGGGGGGATTGTAAGAGCAGCCAGATAAGCTTGCAGAACAAGCTGATACTGATAGCTGCTTGAAATGCAGATAGAGAGAGCCAAAAGTGTTTTAAATTTGAGCTGTTGTTGCAACTGTGGATTTCCAGCACTGCTTCATTTGCTGCCCCCACTAGATTGCCACTCTAAATTTCTGTTAGATTATGCTGTGCTGGGAGATCCTTCTCCTGGGATCATTAGGCATATCTCAATTTAGTTTTCCAATAAAAATCTGAAAGTTACAATTTAGTGACACAGCTGCTGTTATTGAAATAGCTCTGACTGAGGGCTCTGAGGTGGGGAAGGAAGGAGAGAGGAACAGCTGCAGCACAGAAGAGCTGGTTGGGGACAGACACAGAAAGGCATGGGAAGGACAAAGAGGCTTCATGTCAGCAGAAGCATCCAGGAGAAGGGGAAGTGATGCACGTCAGCTGAGACTATTTCATTGTGTTCCTATTTCATACTTTAATGAATTAAGAAATCTTGTTCAGACCAGGGCCAGGAGTGACAGTTCACCTCCCTGTTCCATCCTACTGTTTGACCTGTTCACAGTCCTCCCAATGCTTTCTGGGTTTTACCTGCATACAACCAACACCTTGAGTATTTTATTAAAAAAAGCCAACCCAATACATCTACTGACAGTAGGAAGTAAATATATAGCATAACACTGCACTGAACAGGATGCTGAATTCATAGGACAGCTTTTGGTACTTTCTATATGCTGACCCATGGGTCAATTTTGTTCCCTAAGAAGCCAGTTTAAACACCTAAAAGGATGCTTTTTCACTTCTATTAATGGAGAGGTATGACTGAATTGTAGAAGGACTTGCCCTTCAAAACAGGTCTTGAAGGACACCATCAGTACTTTCAGCTTCCACACTTCGAATTAGCATCCATAGGTCTTTTGGCTTTGTCTATTCACAGACCTAAGAGAATGAAGGAATAAGAATTTTGGCTGAAAATCTGGCGGCAGGAGATGTAATATTCAGACAACAATTATGTTCATAATCCCAAAGGAACAGAAGAAGGAAAATGTACAGTAAAAGGAAATGTCAGTAAGTTTGAAGGAATAGTCAAGATAGTTCCTGGGGCTAAAAAATCCAACCAAACAAAAACACAGACTGGACAGCTGGTGTTAAAGGAGAGCCTATTAAGAGCACCATATCAAATAATCCCAATGCATGGAAAATGGGAGAAATAAAGATACTTTGGACCTCAAACAATCCAGATAAAAGTGAATTGTATTTGAATAGTAACTATGTTCAAAGAGGAAATATAATTAAGGACAAGCATAAAAGTCTAGCACAAGTACATAGGCATAGAGCTGAAAAGGCAGAGGCACAAAGCAAGTTTTAGCCAGCTATTAATTTAAATAAAACAAGAAAGATGTTTAGAAACGCATCATCTATAGCAGAAGACAATCGTCACGTTACCTTACTTTTGTCAAACAAAGGCTGAAAAGCTCAAGTATCCAAATCTTGCCTTTCTTTAGTTTTCACTAAGGTTAACGACAGCCAGATAGCTGAACAATTAATTTTAACTGGGAGATAAAAGTGTAGGACAGGAATATGAAAGGACAGGTTGAAGACTATTCAAGTTAGACACAGTCAAGTTTAGGGACAAATGAAATGCACTTTCAAGTACTCAAGGAATTAAAGGAAGCCATCTAAGAACCATTAGCAATTATCTTTGAGAACTCAGGGGACAGGGAAATCCTGGGAGACTACGGAAGGGCAAAGAGAGCATCAAGTCTTAAAAGAGAAGACGGAAGGAAGGTCTGAAGATTTAAAGATCAGTCAACCTTGCTTTTATACTTGGAAGTGTATTAGAACAGCGCTTAAAATGATGAGACAAAAATCTGAACGCAGACTGCATGAGTGTCTTGAGAACAAATTAACCCAATCACTGAGAAGAGGTATAACTGACAGTGATGAGCACAGGGAAAGTTGCAGACACACTCCAGTGAGTATCTAGCTAGCAATAGCTAGATTAGCTTTCACAAGTTTCATAAGTAAACTCAGGAAATATGGCCTAAATGAAGTTATTATGAGGTGCATAGACAGATGGTTTAAAAATAGCACTTAAAGCTATTAACTTTGATCATACAATGAAAGGGGAAGATGCTTCCAGGGATCTTCCACAGGAGGCCTTAGCTGGACTTTGCTCTGTTTTGTATTTTCACCTGGGGAGGTAGAATTGACTGCACTTCATAGGTCAGAGATAACGTGTTCTTTAGCAAGAGATGTGTGTTTTCACAAATACAGCTGTTTGTGTCATCCCAAAGTAGCAAACAGATAATAGAGTAGCACTTTGCTGGAGGACTGGGAACAGTTATTTTAAGTTGGAGGCATTTCTGGAAAGGTAGTCTTGTGTGAAATGCTGCACACAGCTACCATGCTTAGCAAGTCCAAAGTTACCTCTGCTTCTGAAAGAAATGCAGTAGCAGAGACAAGTGCTCAAGTGACAGTGCTGAAGACAGATATAAGGAGATGAGGATTTATCAGCTGAGATAAGGGGCTTCCTCATTACAGTCACTGTGGTTGAGCAACTGCATAGCTTCCTTATCCCAACCAGGGATAAGCTACAAATTGCTGGGAATTCTGTATTTATCATCAGCTCCAATTAATTTCCAGTCTAAGTTGTGTTTATACCTCATTCAGGGGAAAAAAAAAATAATGGCCATAGAGAAACAGGCATTCTGAAGCAGTTAGATCCAAACCCTATTTCAGACTTTGGGAATACAGAAGGTTATAGTCCCCACCAGAACAGAGCAAGCAATGAAGCATTACCCATACAAGAATATAGGTTAAAAACAGACTGTACACCTCTCCCTCCTTCCAATGGGCTCAGAGGTATTTTTAATGCATAATATGGCTTGACCCAGAAGAATACTAATTCAAGGAATACATGCCTTGACAGCAGAACTGAAGATAAATCTAAGCATGATACAGTAAATTTAAATTGTTGATATGATAGTTGCATATTAATCAAAAAAGTTGCTGAGGTCTTGCATATTGAGCTAAATTAGACTCACAGATGGACATGAAGAACAGTGCAAGGGAGCTCTTCACTTGTGCTGTTCCACATGCTTTGACTCTAAGCCTGAGGACCAGGAGTGAAGAAACAGCACAAAAACCCCCAGAAAACTATCAACAGATAAGATTAAGGCTATTACTTTTCCACCTACAGACTTCTCAGCAAGTCAGTGGGGGTATGAGCTCGTGGTATTTGCAAAGAGAACAGCAAGGGAGCAATTGGGCTTGTTGCTGCTTTGCTTCTCTGAAAGAATTTCCTGCAATTTCTTCCCTTCATGTGGAATTAGGATTAGTCTTCCCAAGTTTGACTGAACAATGAGAGTATTTAGCATGAATGCTCTTGTCTTAAAAAGATTGCCAGGTTCAGAGAGCAACCTTTAACAAGCTGTATTTCCCAGAAACTCATTGGACCTCTGACTCCACAGCAAAACAATTAAGTTATTTCCCTAACATGCTCTGCTCATGTCATCGGCATTCCTGCCTGCACCAATGATTTGGCCACTAAAGGATCTTTCACCCTTAATGAGACCAGACTTCTAATGTAAAACATGAGTGGAGTTCTCCCCCAGCTTCTTCACAAGCATTGCAACTCTAATACAAAGCATCAAGACAGGTCACCATCCTTTTTTGTCCAAGTAATAAAGTGTTTCAAAGCCAAGTCCCCCAGGCATTGTACATGCAGACACACACACAGATCCTTCTATGCACTGAGACTCAAAATTACAATGCAGCATTAAAAGGTATATTTCCCCTTCAAAGTCCATTTATAATTCCCACCAACACTTACAGGAGCTGTGCAAACCCATTAAGAAAGAGATGAATATACTTCCCTCCTGAGCATAGCCTAGAATTACAAACCAAGAGGAGCTACAGAGGTCTGACACCTAAAAGAAAACCTTGAAAATCTATATTTCTAATGGAGATGCATTTGTTTCTCTCACTCCAGCAGCGCTACAGCACAGCGTGCTACTCACCTCTGCTGCTGTTCTTATGCAGATATGCTCTCAATGGTAAAAGTTAAGAAGCACTAATGATATTTTAAAAATTCATTTCCAAATCAACCCTTTTCTGCACCTCCCTCCCCATCTGTATTTGTTTACTTGGCTGAAAATCTGTTAGCAGCACTCATTTTTCTGCAGGTAACCCATGTAGACGTTTATTCCAGGACCAGACTTCTCCAGCAGCTTTTCCAAGCTACTTTGGTATTTGTCATATCCAAAGCGTTCTCTTGCTTTCCATTAGGAACAATGTCATAATGCCACATACTTTGGGAAACCAGAAAAATAAGTCAGCTAAGAGTTGACATTGCCCCAGCCCATGAGCTCTCACTAGTAGCTTTCATAGCCAAAGCCATTCTTAGAAGTGGTGGTGTTTCTTACCCCTCACAACTCACTCAAAAGCAGGTTTGGATCTTCTTCAAACAGACCTCTGAAGTTCAGGCATGTCAAACACCTCCTGAAGCACAAGCATGGGCACTCAATAAGAGTGGCAATTTGTCCTTCACAGGTAATATGGGAAGAAATATGTCAAAGTTTCTCTATACAGAAGGACCATATCATTTCACTGGTGTTCATATGTGTGAGAGAAATTCATTTATCAAAACCAGCTCCCCATTTGTCTTTAAGGGTTTCATGAAGCAATTCTTGTCACCATCTTCCTGCAAAGATTGAAAAAAGCACACATTGAATCAAGGGCAGAATTAGTTATAGAACTAGTTATTAGAATTATTTATTCTGAACAAGCTCTAGAGAAATACCAGTCCTTTTCCATCCACCAAATGTGTACCCACCAACTGACCTGTTCATGTTGTTTTATCTCTGTACGTTATATCTTGTAAGAATTGGGTAACAATTTCCAACTTGATTATTGCCAGATCAATTTGCCCTAAAAGCCAGTGGTATATGCTAAATACCTGAGAATTTCCAAACTGCTACAGTCAATCTGTAGGTGAGAGAGACCTGGGGGTCCTGGTGAACAGCAGGATGACCATGAGCCAGCAATGTGCCCTCATGACTAAGGTGGCCAACGGCATCCTGGGGTATATTAGAAGGGGGATGGTTAACAGGTCAAGAGAGGTCCTTCTCCCCCTCTACTCTGCCCTGGTGAGACCACACCTGGAATAGTGTGTCCAGTTCTGGGCCCCTCAGTTCAAAAAGGACATAGAACTCTTTGAAAGAGCCCAGAGCAGGGCCACCAAGATGATGAAGGGAGCAGAACAGCTTCCTTATGAGGAGAGGCTGAGGGAGCTGGGCCTCTTTAGCTTGGAGGGGTGACCTTATTAATGTTTATAAATAGGTAAAGGGTGAGAGTCAGGAGGATGGAGCCAGGCTCTTTTCACTGATGACCAGCAATAGGACAAGAGGCAACTGGTACAAGCTGGAGCAGAGGAAGTTCCATGTGAATATAAGGAGAAACTTTTTCACTGTGAGGGTGATGGAGCTGTGGCACAGGCTGCCCAGAGAGGTTGAGTCTCCTTCTCTGGAGACATTCAAACCCACCTGGATTCATTCCTGTGTGATTTAGTCTGGGTGATCCTGCTCTGGCAGGGGGATTGGACTAGATGATCTTTCAAGGTCCCTTCCTACTCCTAACATTCTGTGATTCTGTAATCTGGTGCCCAACATGATGCTCCCCCCTGTATCACTGGAAATCTTTCCTTCCCTTCCTAATCTAGACTAACACCTAACCCCTAAGGAATTCCCAACACACAGCAACTCCTTTGTTACTTCCAACACTTCACTGTCAGGATAACTTCTGAAATTAACCCACTGCACAAAGGACACTCACTTACAGGTGGAAGATCACTGTAAAACACACCAGGTGGTGATGGTGCTTGTGGCATAACCAGAGAGGTTTGCGTCAGCAACACAACCCCAGGGAGCTCTTGGTTGTCCATAAGGATGGCTGGTGATTATTTCTGTCCTTTAGAAATACACATTCCTTAGGTTCATTTAAGATGTCTGGACAGCGGCTGCCCAGAAGCCTTTCATTTGTTCTCCACCACACACAAATCCACCTGTGCTCACTGCCACTGAGGAATGTCCAACCTACTGCTTGCCTGCTTTAAAATTGATATTTATAGCTTTGTAAATTTAACACCCCAGAAGTACAGGGTTTATCACATCTTTACACTGCACCACAGACGCGGTGGACACTGCACATGACTTGCCAACATCTGAGCACATGCTTCTGTCCAGAAACTCAAATGGATGCAACAGCTTCACCTTGCTACAAATACATCCCAAGTATGCTCCCTGTCAGCAACACTGACCTGCCCAAATTTCTGCAGCCCCTGCTAGTCTGATGAGCCTGCCTTACTCTTGCCACCAATGGATGCAGCAGCTGCAGCGCTGGCTCATTTTAGATTTCATCCTAAATTAGCCCACTGCACTAAATTGCTAAAGGAAGAAGCATTATCACAGGTGACTAGACACAGCAAGGTGAATACAGACAGGTGTTCCTTTCCACTGGAAAAAAAACCCCCTCAAAATATATATGCTGTGCCTGGGGTTTCAAGCTCTCAAAATTCAACACAACACCAACACCTCTAGGTAGAGCAAACGCTGCATAGGAAAGCAAACCTTGGTGAAGAAGCAGGTGAAGAAAGGTGTTTTAAACACTGTCTTAATTCATTCTCCCTTTGTTTTTTTAAAAAGGTACTTGCCTTTCACTGCTGCCCCCCACTCTGCTCAAGAGGAGCTCCTACCTCATGGCCCTTCTGGATTAGGTTAATCTGTGCCTGCGTACCGCTGTGGGTGTCGGGGCATGCATGTGTCATGCTTTGTTTGCTAGCTCACAGCATCACAACAAATGCCTTTTTTTAGGGTATGGTGGGAAAGGGTGAAGGGTGCTGGAGCCTCAGGGAATCACTCACAATTATTGCAAAGGAAAGGAGAAGAGTTTACTGAAACAGATCCCAGCAGCAACAGCAGACTGCAAAGTAGCCAGTTTACAACTCTCCTTGTGTTGAAGAACCAGAAAAGTCTGTATAGAACATCAGGAATGAGCGGGACTCAGCTTTTCCATCAGCTCCCTTCTGCAGTGTAGAGTTCAACTTTTTGATTATTCCTGGTGGTTTAATGAAGAACTTTGTTCTAAACTATTAATCCATGGCAATGGGCTAAGCAGGTGATCCTTCTAATGGAAAATTGATTACACAGCAAAGTTTGGTGCAGAACTGAAATAGTATGGATATTAAATGGCTCTTAAGCAAGGAAAAATGATTAGTCATTGAACGTTCTAAGTTCTGATTTGAAATAAAAGGTCAATGTTTCTTAAAAAAATTTTTAGGCTTCGCTGAAATATAGTTTTGACAACATTTGGGGGGATTACAAGTTTAAAAAACAGGGCATATTAGAAACAAAATGTTTTTTCCAGACATTTTAATCAAAGCACTGAAAATATAGCTTTCCTACCTTTTGTTATAGTTTGCTTCATAAGAATTACAAACCACCTGTACTCAAACACTCAAGCTGTCAAATCTGAACTTTGTCAAACATTCCATGAAGAAACCTCCCCATTGCTGTTTTTAATCACTTTATTGGATTTTACATTTTTTGAAGGGCTTTTTAATTTATTTTTTAAAATTTGAACCCTACAATTCAGCAGCATTCAAGGCCAGTGCTGAGGCAACTTTTCTGCTCTGACCAGCCTAGAGAAGAGGAGGCTCCAGGGTGACCCAATTACAGCGTACCAATACTTAAAGGGGTCCTACAGGAAAGTAGGACTGGTCACCAGGGAGTGCAGGGATAGGACAAGGGGCAAAGGTTTCAAGCTGAAAGAGGGCAGGGTTAGATTAGATGTTAGGAAGAAATTAGTTATTATGAGTGTGATGAGGCCCTGGCACAGGGTATGCATAGAGGCTGTAGAAGCCCCACCCCTGGCAGTGTTCAAGGACAGGTTGGATGGGGCTTTGGGCAACCTGGCGTAGTGAAGGTGTCCCTGCCCATGGCAGGGGGATTGGAACTAGTTGATCTTTGAGGTCCCTTCCAACCCAAAGTGTGCTATGAATCTGTGACCTCTATTAATTCCAGGCACATTCAGACACCTCTCCTCGCTGTTACACCTCAAGCACTTACATTAACTAACCTCAGTATTGCTTCCCATCAGAGTCCACTGACAACAGCCATTAGCATGGCTCAAGGAAACACTGCACTGAGTATAGGGAATTTCCCCTCCTGATCAGAGTTGTGCAAGAAAACCTCATTGTTTCAGGTGCAAAACCCACTGCACATAGTGGCTGAGCAAAAGCAGCTCAGTTTTCACCTATCCTATGTCTAACTTGTCCTCTTCCACCAGTGAAATGCAAAAAACCCTGCCATCTAAGAGGAGAAAGAGGCTATACCTATTTGCAGGCTTGTTTTGCCCACATGTCCAACCTGCAGAACCACCTTTGCACACTCAGCATCACTTAATTCATAAAGCCCTCTGGGGAGTTCAAGGGCAAAGTGGACTAATAGAGGAGGCGGGGGGGAAGTTAAAATGGGGAAGCAAAAGTAAGAACAAAGGTTGCTGGATATAATCTGGAAAAAGGACAAGACTGAAAAAACCCTCTCAGATACTCATTCAATAAACATAACTATCCTAATGTGCAAACACAACACAGGGCAGCAGTAAATATTTATGTCTTAATATGATTTGAAACATTCATATTGCCCAGTACAGAGGGAGAACAGTGACTCATGATGAACAGATTTCAATGCCTTTGCTCAAAGAGACCATAAAATAAGAAAATATGTACAAACATATTCATGCTCTGGAAGACAGGAGAAGTTGGACAACATGGTAAGGCAACTTCTTGACCTAAGAGCCAGAAGTTCAATGTAGCAGAGACCAACAGCATCATCCCAAATACAGTCTCACTTCTGATAGTGGTTTGACACATTGATGATAGTAGTACTTTCCATTACATTAATTTAATATCTGTCATTAAATTTACAAGCTAAGCAACTATAACCATTAATAACTTGAGAATTACCACCACATACCACAAAAACATAAGTGTATTATTCATTAGGCAACATGATGGGAAACTAAATTTTGAAGCCTATCAGCAGCTGAACAGAAACAGCCTCCAAAACTGCATTAGGAGGGATAGAGGAATACAAAGCCAAGAGTGGAATATGCTCACTGGTCATTGCAGGAAAGCAACCAGTTCGTTTGCGTACAGGCACTGAAGAACAAGCAGTAACAACCTTCAAAGGAGGCAAACACAGCTCACCATTTTGTTTGGGAAGGTCTCATGCAACCAACAATGGTAACAGGTTAAATGGCTCCATCCAAGGACATCTACCTGAGGAAAGATATTCTCAAAGAAGCATCAACTTCTCACAGAGGACCGACAAGTTCAAATGGTGCTTCAATGCATCTCATGTGAATTGAGTGTCATGAACATGGCTAATGTTCAGTAAGTGTTTGAAGTTATGTTAATTGTTGTTCTTGTTAAGCTTGGATGCAAGAAGTACAATCAAACTGCAGCCTGGGTGCAAATGGCACCAAGGCACTAATGAATGCTGGTAAAACATCTCTCAAACAACTCTGAAAGTCCACATGCATGCAAATAGTCCAATGGAGGCTTTCATTGCTGGTTCATGTCGAGCTCCTAATCAACCAACACCAAGTACTTCTCAGGGCTGCTCTCCATTCTCTGCCCAGTCTGTAGTTGTGCTTGGGATTGCCCAAACCCTGTGCAGGACCTTGCCCTTCATCATAGTTCTCATGGTCTCATCTCTCCAGCTTGTCCAGGTCCCTCTGGACATCATCCCTTCTCTCCAGCATGTTGATCACACCACACAGCTTGGTATCATTGACAAACTTGCTGAGGGGGCACTCAATCCCACTGCCCATGTTGCTGACAAAGATGCTAAGCAGTTTCCCTTCCATGAAAGCACTTTTCATCCTTTTCCTGCCGTCCCTCTGTATGACACACATGGCCCCCTGCATGCTGGCTTTGGGAAACACAACCTGAAGCAAACATTTTCCACATTCACTCTCTCACCTGAGCTCACTAAATCATAACTAATGACTCCAGCACAACACCACAGACCTGAAGCCATGTATAAAACAAGCGAGCCCTCACTTTATTTGCCTAGCCAATATATTTCAGACTCCTGCATAATGAGTGCTCTACCTGGCTGTTGCCCAGGAGCCCTCTCAAAGCCTACACATTTCTCAAGTCTCCTCTTTAACTACTACTTAAAATGTGAAGTTTCAAACTGAGAAATAACCAGCATGAGGTTTATAATTTTTTTGAAACCATATTTACCTGCTACCATTAAAGAGACACCTGGCTAAAAATAGACTCAAATTATGGCCAACAGTGTTCCTAAGCTTTCAGGAACCCTGTAAAATTAGAGAAGAAACAGTTCTTGACACGATAAAAGGTAATTCACTTTTACATTTTCCCTCACATATAGGGAAAAACATATACCTTAACCACCAGTGTGCACATACCTATGTGCACAGTAACATCTCTTACTCACTGATCTCAAAGTCACACTGGAACAGGGAGAGTCACATTTTCTAAAAGAGAACAGATTATTATCTTCTGTAACTTGGAACAGGAGGGGTTTTTTATATTATATCATATGGTTAGTACCATAGAGTGAAAATTATCCACTGCTCCTTTCTTGATATAATACCTGTCAGATTTTGTTACTGACCTTCCATTGAAGGCTCAATACTAAGCTGTCAAAAAACTGTTTATTTTTTTGTACCAAAAAAGTTAAAGGGTCATCATCTACCAAACAGTGCTGTGACAAAAAAAGGGCTTTAAAAAAATGAAAGAAATTGCAATTTTGCACTCTAACATGAATTTCTATGTAGCAATAAATAGGATTCTTATACTCTCCTATTGCCTGTGATTTCCTGAAAGTAATTTGAGACAAATATATGCTGGAGTTCAATCACATATGGAGCTTGGGCACCTCACATTAGTAGAAGTTCTTCAAAGCTTTTCTCCAGGTCTTGCTTTGTGATGTATGACATTAACACAGATTCTCAATGTGAAAAAAATCTCCTGGCCTTTCATGCCATTTCACAGAAGCCTAGATTGCTGTGTCTCTTTAGCTTGTGTGTGCCCTCATTCAGAGGTTACGAGATGTAAACATTCCCTGTGGCTAAGTGCTTGTAATTACATACAGTGCTGAAGAAGTAGCTAATTAAAAAATGTTTTGATGATAGCTGCCTAATACTTAATAACCTTCGTAGTGGAACAGCTGTGAAGAAAATATTAGATTTGTTAACATTTCTGGGGGTCCTGCAGTAATGTTGTGTTTACAGGACTGCAGGCAGTAAGCTCAGGTGGCTTTGGGGCTAATCACAGGGGCTAGGTATCACCTAGCCCACTGCCAGCACCTGGGCACAGGGGAACAGTACTCCCCATCACTGCCTTTTGTGGGTACCACTGCTGAGGAATCATTTAAATGCAGATATACCCTTATGGTAGACTCAGGCATGGACATCTTGGGTGCCAGTTAGAGAAAGGCAAATATACAAGCAAAAATCTTCTTGCCATCTCATGGTGATGAGCTTCCCTTTCATGATTTGGGAGTGTTTTGGGGCTGTACCTGTACTCTTTCCCCTTTGCTCTATAAGGGACCTCAGTGCACAGTCTGGAATTTCTGGATCCCACTCTGCAGCAAGGGAATAAACAGTAGAGAATACAGAATATATAGTGACCATTTTCTTACTTGAACTAGCTCACTTGCCCCAGTGTAGCTATTTTCTTTGGTACCAAATCATCACACACCCCCAACAGTTACCAGGACTCAGCTCAGAGAAGACACAAATGGACTCTTAATAAAAAAAATAAGATAAATAAATATATATATATTTAAAATCACTATTTTGCCATGCCTCAACAGTGCAATAAGTTTTCACAAGCCACAGAAGTCAGATCACTGTAAGGGACAGATTGAAAACAAATATTTCAACTTCATATGCACATGGTAAAAAGGGGACAAAGCAAAATCAATAGCAATATGCTTGTTAATATGTGTCGTAGCCACAGGCTGCAGCATGGAATGCAATATACATAAGGTAAACATTTTCAAGCAACAGTTCAATAAAGTGATAGATATTCTAAAAATAAAGTGTCCCCAAAGAAGCAGAAAACATAATATCTGCCCTAAAAAAAGAAAACCCTTCTAAGTCTCAGCAATCAGTTCACAATGATATATGCCTCCAAGACTCTTTGTAACAGAAAGGCCTGTTTTTGGGGAAATAAAGGTAAAGTTTCACATATATTGCAGTCCTGCAGATAGGCCAGGCACCCCAGAGCTGCTCACTAGAAGGTGATGCTTGCATGGAGATGTGTGGCTGGAGGGGGGCTGCATTCAGGGCTGCGTTGGCCAGAAAGCTCAAAAACCATAAGCCACAGGGAGGGGAGAGCAGATCTGAAGAGAGTCCTACGGGCTCCTGTATGTTGGCAATGAGCTTTCAAAGTGGAATAATATCCTCCTCATAGCACAATACCTTCCAAAAGTAAACAATGTGAGCATAAAGCAAAAATTAACACTTTAAAAAGTGGAATTTCCATTTCCAAGAGCTTTGAAAGGTCCTTGTTCCTCCTGCACTTCTCACCTCTCATCACTGTCACCGTGGGACTAATTTCATACAACATTGCCAAGGTTTCATTGGATTGCTGTATGGAAAGGAAACACAAATCAATCCTAACTGTCTGCTTGGCAATCATCTAATTTTTAAAGCAATCCCCCAGTGCATGTGATTTGTAGGGGAGAATCTGAATTTGACAGCTGCATCTCACAACACTGCACACAAATTTAAAACATATCATGGACTTCACAAGTAAAATCTTTGAGGCACTTACTTAGACTCGTTGCATCAGAACAGACCAACCCCTTATCCAATATCTTCCCATCCAAAACTGATCTTAATTTTTTCTAGCCAGTTGTCCAGAAGTAGAAATTGGAGGTATGACAAGGCAAGCACAGCATTTCATTATTTTTTATACTGAGGAGTCTCAAAACATTGCCTTGTAGTCCAATTAAATGCAGGTGCTAAGGGTTTGGTCTACTGGCTCCTGGTTTCATTTTGCCAGGTTATTTGCTTTAATCCTGTCACCACAGTGACTTCCACAACCTAATTATGCCTTTGTCCTGGTTTCAGCTATGATGGAGTTAAACTTTTTTTTTAGCAGTGGATGGAATGCCATGTTTGGGTGTTAGCATGAGAATAGTGCTGATAGCACCCTGATGTCTCCGATTTGTTGCCGGGCAATCAAGTACCTTTCTCAGCTCTGCATACTTCCTTACTAGTGAGAAAGGAGGGGACGCAGCCAGGACAGGTGACTCGAATTGGCCAAAGAGCATATTCCATGCCAGTTACATCATGTTCAGTATAAGGGGGGACTGGGGGGAAGAGGGGGAGACAACGCCAGGACGTGCAGTTTCTGGGGACGGTTGGGTTGTCCGGGACGGGCTCTAAGCTGTGCGGCCTGAGTTGTGTGGTTTGGTGAGAAATTGCATTGTGTATCACCAGTTTCATCTATTTTGTGCTTTAAACTTATGTTATTGTTATATCTAGTTTTCTGTTATTGTTTAGTAAACTATCCTTATCCCAACCTGCGTGGTTCTGGTTTCTAGGTTGTGGTTTATTTTCCTCCTTTCTTCCTTCCCTTTTCCCCTTCCCCCAACTTTCCTTCCCCCTTCCTTTTAAAAGTACAAGCGACTGTGTGGGGTGCGGCCCCCGGCTGGGGCAAAACCACGACACCTTGCAGAACCAAGTAAAAGAATAAAACAGAATATGGCCAAAGTTTCTTGAGTGCTGCCTTATGTCATTAATAAAAAAGAACAATATCTTAGGAAAACAAAAGTTCTTCAACAGAAAAAGAAAGATGCTTCTTCATATGACTACTTTGCAAGAATAAGTATTTTTGTGGCAGCAAGATTTTTATTGCAAAAGCAAGTATTTTTGGATGGTGAACATTTCTTGAACCTTGAATGACTGAGCACTGTTTTTCATTATGTTAAAGTGGTAAAAGGGTTTCCTGACTGACACTAATTGATAGTCCCTCCTGGGGCTTAATTGACATGAGTCTGTCCCTATAAACCTGTAGTGTTAATCAGCTCCTTACCCACTTGGAAAAATGTTTGCAGCTGAAGAGTCAGTGGGGGTTACAGACAGACTACAGTGATTCTAAGTGAGGGTACTTTGGAGTTCTCTGCTTGGGGTATTTCATTAAATAAAATAGGATATTTTCCTAATCTTGCTCTAAGGTAGAAAGATAGTGTCTTGCATTTCTTTACTGCTGGAATTATTTTTGTTGTGCTGTAAGCACTTCATTCAGATGTTAAGTGTTTCCTTTATCTATTGCAAATCAGTAGGCTTAGATAACTAGGTGTTAAATACTGTTTGAAAACATATAGGATTAGCTAAGATATCAAGCTGTCCTGTTCCTCAAGGAAAGTCATCTTTCTGATAGCTACAACAACAGTATTCCTGTAGTGATATCTGATTTATGAAATACAGGTAAAAATTCATTATGTGCTAGTGATCAGACAAACATCCTTTATTCTCATACACAACTCTCATTGGCCATAATGTCCAGTAGGTCCAGGGAAGTGATTGTGCCCCTGTACTTGGCATTGGTGAGGCCACACCTCGGGTGCTGTGTCCAGTTTTGGGACCCTATAAAAAAGACATTGACTATAAGAAAGATATTGAGGTCCTGAAGCATGTCCAGAGAAGAGAAGCCAGGCTGGTGAAGGGGTTGGAGAGCAAACCTTATGAGGAGCAGCTGAGGGAGCTGGGGTTGTTTAGCCTGGAGAAGAGAAGACTG
Source organism: Porphyrio hochstetteri (assembly GCA_020800305.1). Classification (NCBI taxonomy): domain Eukaryota; kingdom Metazoa; phylum Chordata; class Aves; order Gruiformes; family Rallidae; genus Porphyrio; species Porphyrio hochstetteri. The sequence goes on along the minus strand of CM036910.1, from coordinate 38,684,456 downwards.
AGGGGAAGACCTTATCACCACCTACAGTTACCTGAAAGGAGGTTGTAGAGAGGTGGGTGTTGGTCTATGCACCCAAGCAACACATGATAGGACAAGGGGGAACAGACTCAAGCTGCACCAGGGCAGGTTCAGATTAGACATTAGGAAAAAGTTCTTCACTGAAAGGCATTGGAACAGGCTGCCCAGGGAGGCATTTAAGTCACTGCCCTGGATGTATTTAAAAGACAGGTAGATGACATGTTCAGGAATATGGTTTAGTAAAGGAAAGGTATGGTTGGACTCAATCTCAAAGGTCTTTTCAAACCCAGTGACTCTGAATTTTCTTGTAACAATTAAGCCACACCATTATTGAAAGACCCAGACTACTCTGCCCCGTTGGCCTGAGACCTTTGTATTCTGATTTAGAAAGTCCTTCTAAAAATCAATGCTTATTCACCTAGCCTTAGTCCTTTCTCCCATATCAGCTGTTGGAACTATTTCTAGCTTCTCATTTTAGCACATCTTTTACTTGCATCAGTTTTCTAATTTCCTAAGAAATCCTGTATACTCGCAATATAAGCAATTACCTATTAATAATTTTATAGTTCTTATAGACATCCAAGATAGGAATTCAGATTTATCACCTATCTATCATGCATATAAAGAAGAGTCAACTTCATAGCATTGTTTGTCACTAGAAAGCAGGGTATGTGTCAAGGTACCAATTTGTGTTTGATTTGCTTTACTGATTATAGTCTTCATTCACTAAGAGTATCAGAAAACTGGTTAAAAGCTGTTTTAAAGAGTAAAAAGTGTGATTTATGAAGCATAACCAATTATTTTACTGCCCATTGCAGATGGCAGGAACGTTGGCAGAAACAAGAGCTACCAAGCAATGGCATTGTTGGTGACCTCTACAGGGGCACCACCCTACATGTTAGGGCTCTCTTTGGAGTTCAATTCTCAAAAGATGTTTGGAAAGATAAAGCAAAAGAGCTATAAATAACCTTAAGTTATGTAGAACTGATGCAGTAAGGTATTTTGGGGATGCAACTTTTCCTCTTGCCTTAAGTCACTGTCCAGGATCTCAGCTTTGGGGCTCAGGTACTGCGTTGCTCTCCTGCAGCCCTGTTGAAAGCCATCCTGCCACACTGATCTACACTCTCAACGCTGACATAGACAGCATTTTACTGACCCATCATGCTGACCACCCTGCTCCTCTCCATGCACTCCTCTCCCACTACCCTCCCTAAAAGCATCAGACGAATCATTTATCTACTTTCACAGCCCTTCACGAAATCGTCTGCCCTAACATCCCTCCTTCCAAGTCAAGAGCCCAGTCTTTCCCCATTCGCTCCACAACATTGGCTTTCATCACTCAGTTTTTTTAAACAATCATCTTCATGGTCTCTTTTATTCTGGGGAGGAACACTTTAGAAATACCTGTAAAGGTACTTCATTATTCCCCTTTACAACTCCACATAATCCATCGTCCGTGAAGCGCTTTGGAACAGTAACTAGATTTTGGAGGAGGGAGTGGGGTTGCCTTGTGTTTGTACAGTGCTTGCTATGAGGTTATAGAAGCTACAGACAAGCTGATAATAATGGTAATATTTGGTAGGTTCACAAAGATGCTGAACTACTTCCAATTTTATAATAGCTACCCAAGTGGGAAACACACAGCAGTAAACATGGCTAAATCCATTTTTATAGATGTGTATATAAATTATTGGGATAAACTCATCAAAAGCACAGCAGGTTAACTGGCATACCAAGAGAAAAAACATCTGATGATGTCCTAAAAACAGCAATACATGTATGGCCTTTAAATTGTTAAATTATTCAGACAGGGAAACTTCCATACATAAAGATAAATTATTTGGTGTGCATCTTATGCTTGTTTCAGTCCAAGTTTTTGTTTCTGAAGTCAAAGCTTGGGGGTTGCTTTGAATTTACTAGTCATAATGAGCTGACCCAGTTTGAACAGGTACATTACAAGTCTCCAGAACAGTTTTTCACATTATCCATTTAACATCTTTTTCTTTTTGATGGCTTTATTGTTTAGCTGGGCATATGTCAAAGGGTACCATAGCCTGTCAGGATATTTTTTCTGGAGTTACACCAAGGAAAAGAAAGACCAAAAAAGATTTTAAGACTGGTTCATCTCAACTTTCAATCCTATACAGTTCCTCAACACATAAATCAAAATTGTTCAGATACCAGCACTCTGTGCATGGTAACATACATGTTAGTCAAGCAGCTATCAAAGCCATTTCCTATTTCTTCTGTTCTGTTGTACCTGCCTGCTTTATGCTGCCCAATGTTGTTTCTCTCTCCTCTTGCACAAAATGCAATATATAAAGCACATTATATATAGCTTGCTGTTACATTATCTTAGTTTTGTGAAGGTTGAAAAACAAATCACTGAGAAATAATAATTATTAAACTGTTCTTAAGTACAAGAATGGTGGTTATAAAGCAAATTCCAGGCTGGATAGTGAAAGTGTCATGTACTTTAGCAAGTTGTAATCATACAGTGATGCTGCCATTGTAAGGTTCAAGCCCAAGTTATCTGTGCTTCTCACTCACAATCACCCCAACACGTTTTACTACCAAGATTCCACCCTCCCTCCAAAGGATTCCTTGGCATACTCTGCTCCTATTGCTGCCTCTGAGATGCTGAATACCCAGATAACACTAGCCATCACTCACTGTATTTTATAGCAATTAAAGACATCAATAAGCTCCAACATACCCATACCTCTCGAGAAGGAGCAGCTCAATAGATCCCTGGCCCAGCCATATGGAGTTGCACCCTGGCTGTGTTACCTGAGCTGAAACACATATATAAAACCCATTTCATTTAAAAATTTTGTAGCGAGCAGAAATGCCTGCAGCAACTGAGAGCGTGTTACAGATGAAAACAAAGCCCCACAGTCAACCCTGACAAATTCCTCAATAAAATACTTTTTCAAAGTAGGTTACGTAAATAGTTTATGGCTCCAGCAGAGAGGCTGTGTGGCATGTTTGCCAGCTATTAGCTCAGCAATTGAGAAGGTTTTCTGAAGCCCCTTGGGAAGCTTGAAGCTCAAGCATTTTCCCCTACTCCCCTGATGCTGTTGAGCATAAATGGCTTTACAGCAGTCACTGGGAACTGCTGCTTCCTCTCCCGTGCCTGTGATACCAGCTCCTGAAGCATCCTCGCATTGAGAAGGATCTCTTACAAGTCCTATAGCTGCACTCCTGCCTTAGATATATTGTGTGTTCGTATCAAACTACTTGAACAGTACAAAGTTTATTTTTTCTTACCTTAACAAGGCTTGGATAAAGGAACACATACTACTTCAGAAACTCCAAACAAAAACGAAGGTGTGAAAGGATGCAGATGGGGAATACAAGTCTTATTGCACTTACACCAAGGTTAAGTATAAAAAACCTATTCTGAATCTAACAGCCAAGCTTTAGACTTCTATTTAATCAAAGAAGGAAGCAGCCTAGTTTTAATGTACATCTGTGTGTCCAGTAGTGTTTCACAGACACAAGTTTTGGGTTAGGGGTGGATATCGCCTTCAGCCAGATTTGCTGTTTTCTCAGGTATTCCCTCACATCTCATCTGTTCCACCCTTGGGCTTGTTCAGAAAGGTGTATTTCCTTCAAAACTTCACCTCTTTGGAAATATAAATCTCCATTTGTCAGTCTATTATGTTTATATTTAAGTGTCTAGAAAACTGGAAACCCACTGAGCTATGAAAGCCTCTCACCTGTTAACACCATTCACAACCCAAATGCTGAATATTTCCAGTCAGCCATGAGCATAACACATTTATGTGCAAACAGACAATCATTCCTTAAAGTTATAAATCTAATATTTAATTCCATTCAATAATTAATGTTTCTTAATTAATCACTTAGTGGAAAAAGAGGCTGATGCATGTAATCCTTGTCTATGAGTGTTACCAAACCAAAAATTCCAATTGTTGTATGAAACTTAGCATAAAATAAATAAATAAAGCTCATGGTGGTAAGATACTTAAAGTTTTGAGAGAGTGGTAATGTTTGCCCATTTACATGCCCTGAGTCACACTAGCAGACTCTGGGGATCTTTTTATGCTAATAGCATTTAGGGTAGACCAAAATGGGTTTCCAGATGAAACTACATAGAAGTCACAGTCTAGTAATTGTCGATAATGAACATATAAAAAAATAGAACTACAGAGGTAAAGGGTAACAAGAAATCCTTAAGTAAACTCTGGAGTGTTATTAGGGTATTTTATAGAACCCTAAAACCCCTGATGTCATGCATTTGTATACTCATATCATAGAAGTATCATGCAGTTGTACAGCCTTCAAGCATGAATGCAAACAATCCATTCTTGATACCAAATGGATTTCAGTGGGAAATTGAGCTCACTTCCAAAGACTCATGTTACCAAAGACTGAAAAATTGGTAGCTCAGATTTTAAGCAAGCCATTTCACCATGTGAGCCCTAACATTAAATGTATAATTTATTGTCCTGATTTCAGCTGAGAGAGTTAATTTTCTTCCTATTACCTGATACTGTCCTGTCGTTTGGATTTAGTTGAGAATAATGTTGATAAGATATTGGTGTTTTAGTTGTCAGTAGGTAGTTGTAGTGTCTACCCCAAGTCAGGGACCTTCCAGCTTCTCACACCCTGACAGTGCCCAAGGAGCTGTGAGAGCACAGCCAGGACAGCTGACCCAACAGGCCAGAGGGATATTCCCCACCATATAACATCATGCTCCAGATATAACTGGGGAAGCAAGCTGGGAAGCAGGATCACTGCTCTGAAACAGGCTGGGCAACGGGTTGGTTTGGTTATTTCCCTTCCACATGTGGTGAGCAATTACATTTGTGCATCACTTGTTTTATATTTGCCACTGTTAATATTATCTTCCTTTATCCTATTAAACTGTCAGTATCACAACCCACAAGAGAGGGTTTTCTTCTTCCATTCTCCTTCCCATCCCTTTGGCTAGGGAGAGGTGAATGAGCAGCTGCATGGTGCTCAGACACCAGCTGGGGTTAGACCACAACATTTAAAGCAAGGAAAGCTGATGCAAATGCACGTGCTATAATAGCTAGTTACAGACCTACACTGCTTTCTAGGTGTACTGGTTCCTGTTAGAAGAGTTAATCAACTGGCTGCTCTAATTAATTTGCTCTTTCTGCTCTGCTACTGTAGTTGTCAACTCAGTTATTAGGCATATGCAAACAGCCTTGCTCCAAGTCAGCATTTTCTGAATCAGTGTTGGTTTAACTATCAAAGCTTTCTCAAGATGAACGCTTAATGCTTCTATCCAAGCTGCTAGTCAGACACCCAGGCTTGGTTCACTGAGCCAACTAGTGGCACGTAACTGTAGCCTTGTGGAGGCATTTCAAGCCTATCTTGACATAATCAATAAACTATTCTCCACAGAGAAGAAATAGAGTATTGGAAATAAGTATCTGTCACTGAGTCAGGTCCACACTTCCTTCCATTTGCTGCTCTGCATGCATTTTTACAAGGACTTACTGCTCCTGAAGTTATGCTAACAAGAGGCAAATTAAACCCTCACCAATCAACTCCTGTTACCAGCATGTTCAGAGAACACCATTCTTCCAAAAAGCTGATGCTTTTATTAGTCAGAGACGGATTAAAAAAGTCTGGGAATGGGTTTCCCTCTGCACTTTCACAGGTACTCACTAAGGTTGTCCCTGTGTCTCTTCTGCTAATTCTCCCTCACTGTATTTTCTTAGAATCAAACTAGATAACACAGCAGCTGATAAACTCTTTGACCCTTCAGAGGTTACACCTATCTTCTTGTGGATCTTTCTAGGAAATTGATCTTTTGGGGGTGTCAGTGATACTGAGTAGGAACTTATACCTGTTTTAGCCCCCCACCCTCCCACATGGTTTCATCTGTATCCACACACAGGTATTGCACAGGTAATAGCTCTAGCACAGTTTCTGGTTGAAAAGAAATCCCCCAAATTTAAAAACCCACAGAGAAGAGAAACTGAGAGCTAACATTAAGAGCTTTGCACTAAGCTCTCCATACACAATTACTGTGAAGTGTTGTGGGACAAAAAAACCCCATCCCTGCTAACCACTGCTTTCAAACTGTCTCACCACGTTGCTTTATTATATGGCAGCTTTTAAAATACAAGCACCAAGTCTTAACCCTGGTTTTGCCTTTCCCTTACAGTTTTGAAAGTGACAGCTATAATCAGTTGTCTTTTCTGATGACATTAGGAGTTGTCTGCATAAAATGCTGCTGAGGAAAACTCATAATTCATTATTTTGGTTTTTTTAAGAAATAGACCCTTCCCTAAGTCTAAGGGAAGAAAGAAATAGAAGTACCCCAAATGCACTAATAAAAGAAATAAAACAGATGGAGTTCAATTCTATTGATGTGGTAACTGTTTTCAACAAGAATATCTTATGAATCTTTCAAGTTTAAACCAATGTAGAATAATTAACTCTAGGAAAAGACCACAACAAACAAACATGGGAGAGAAAAGAACACATTTCTGACCATGCCATTTGATGGCTGTGCACACTATCCCCACTCTTCCCACCAGATACATTCAGTGCTTTCCTTGTTCTGGGTTGCTACAGTCAGTGGGACTGACAAGATAAATCAGTCAAAGAACCAGCACACAAAACCCCAGGTGATATTTCTTCTCTCAGTGACCTGAGCTTGCCTCAAGCAGCTTCAAGAGGAGGAAATGGAAAATGGCAGGAAGGAGTGCACTGTGTTCTTGACCGTTTCAGTGGACACTCCAGCTGATGTTAACCCCAGCTCCTCAAGAAAACATCACAGTAAAACCAGGTTTTTTTGCAAAATGGACATGAATAAAGAGACTTTTTTTTTGTTGTCAGACAGTTGAAAACCAAGACAGGAAAAATCACCTCTTGCAACCTGCAAGCTCATGTGACAGTATTTTAAAGCCGGTACTAAATAACACAGATCTGGACACATGGCAAAGGCTCCCTGAAATCAGCAATCATCCCTGCCATTACATTGGCAGGAATCTCACTCATTAAAGCACCACCCCTGCACTGCTGGAAAACATATTGACAGCCCAGTTAAGAGTTCTATGGCTTATTATTCATCTATCTTAAAAAGTGTCTGCACAGCCTGTTAAAAACACAGATTAAAAACCAACCTGAAAAAAACCAGAGAGGCTACTTCACAACACACCCCAGGCTCACCGTCACCATGGGAGGAGACCATAGGTGCTTTAAGCCTGGAGTTGATTATTTCTCACACAAAAGGTGCTCACACTGGGGGAAAACATCTTTGCTTTGATATCAAGTTGCTCTTGAACATCTGTAACACCTTCCTATGTCTACAGTGCCTCCAATAAATATAATAAAAGTAGTAATGCAGTGACACGCACTATGACCTCAGAAGCATAATGAGTGGGGGTAAAAGCTCCAGAATCTTACAAATGGGGTGAGCAATGCAAGAAGAGGGGCCAGGGTGTGTGTTGGTGTGGAACATGCAACTGTAATGTAAGCACATCAAGACAACAAAAGGGAAATAATGAATCAGTGGGGATTTAAAAAAATGGAAGGAGTTACTGTTAGGAGACCTAGGTTGGATGAAGAAAGGCAGAATTTAGGTGGCTGGTTTAACCCCCTCTAAGGTACTCTATATCTGCAGAGATATGGAGGAGTCAGAGGAGTTGAAATGAATCAATTGACTTTTAGTCACAAGCAGGCACTGCAATGATGCTACAAGAGACACATACGACCTGACTCTCTTAAAGCTGGAGAAGTGACTCCTCATGCTGGGGAAGATTACATCTACTCTTCCCAAGTCTGCCCAGCCTGTTTTCCCACTTATTTAGTTTATGCTGTGTTCACGTGTGCATTCACAGAGTGAGATTTTCATAGCACTAAGCCACAAGTGTCAGAGGGAAGAGTTTCTCCCTGTTCATAAACAGCATGCCATAACTAAATAGGTGTCAAGGTTGCAATTTGACTGAGTGTCAATAGCTGACACTGAATTGTGATAATAGAGGCGGAATTGCATAAAGGAAGCTCTCCTCACTCTTAAATTAGATTATTTCACCTTTGTCTTATTCAAGGTTTCTTTCTTTATAGAAAGGAAAAGAAAACCTCAGAGTTCTGACTCATCTGAGAAGCAACAAGGAAAACACGAACACATTGGACTGAGGAAAAGGAAAAGCTTGTAACTCTGGCTCTGTCCCAAAAATCCATACAATCTGGAGCAGCCTCTGTTTCCCCTTGTGCTTTTAGGGAGCCAACTGCCCTCACACGTGTCCCAGATCAAGCAGCCATTCTGTGGCTATAAGCAAACACACAACAAAACTTCAAACTCCAAGTATGCAAATAGAATATCGGGTGATGCAACTGATCCCACATCATTATATTTAAGATAGAAATAAAAATAATCAAGAATGACATCCAAGGGAGATTGAAAAATAGCAGCACCTATCCTAAAAAGACACCAAGCCTCTCAGAATACCATCCCCACCGGTATTTACCTTCACAGTATAAAGCTTCTTCACTTTTAACAGATTTTTTTGAGTGATCAGTTTTCAATTCTGACAGGAACAGCCACAGTAAAATACAGCTTTCTGAAAAACAGAGAAAGCTTATAATAGTTCTGGCTTATTTTGTAGCACGCCCTTGGAAAACATCCCTTGGTAATTATGCTTGTGCTGTTTCATATTTCCTACAATGTTCAGACACTCTTGTCTGAGCCAGGTGTCTACATGAAGGGAAGAGATCTTCAAAAACAGTTAAAACCTCATAGCTTCACTTAATGAAGGTACTAACATTGCAGAAAATCTGGTCACTGTGTCTCAGGGTTTAGCTATCATTGCATTTAAAAAGGAATGAATGGAAATACAAATAATGTAGGCAGTCAAAAGCTACTAAAACCTGCAGAAGACCTGCCAGTGTGACCAGGGGCATCTTGGAGACTCTCCATGAAGACAGACTCTCCAATTCTTCTTCACCCCTGCCCCAGGTGGAGTGTCACAGCTTAGAAGAACCAGGCAGAGAACTTGGAAGAAATCCTGTGCCAAATGCTGCTAAGATGCAGCAGGGCTTTGTAAGTGGGGGACCAGTAAGCAAATGGACCAGCAAGAAAGAAAACTAGAAACATTCACATTTCAGTTGGCAAGTTCTTGCCAAGAAATAAATTTGGAACTATTTAAAGGATAAAACCACCTATTTTTTTTTAAAGGATTAATCAGGAATTTCAAAGGGTTCTTGAGGGGTTTAAGCATTTTTCCAGCACCACAGGGAAACCAATAATTGGCTTTTCTCAGCCAATATGTACTGAAAAGTTATAAAGTATGTTCCATACACCTACCTGCTCAGAGGATGCAAAGTTTATCCTTACCACTATGAACCAAGTCCAAGTTCAGCTCGCCAGGCTGCAAGTGACTGTAGAGTTCTGCTAACATTCAAGAGAGGCACAGTCATTTATCTTGGGGGAATTTACTGTAAGATGCACAGATCTACTAAGCAATTCTTAAGTGTGCATACTTTGTGGAAGAGCTCATTCATTCAAACTATAATAACCTAACTAACCCACATTTTAGAAACAACAAGCAGCCATAAACACCACCTCTGCTAAATAAAAACATGACAGAAATCTCGCTTTATTTTTTTTAAAGTGCCTTTAGAGGCAACATCAGCATCAGTGGGAGGCAACACAAGGCATCAGCATAGCAGTGTCTGCAGAGGTTGGCTTGGGCAAATTCATCATCACTTGGCAAACTAAAGACTGTCCTCAGGAAAATTTTTCTTCTTTGGAGGTTTTGATTTAAACATACTTAGGTGATGCAGCCCCTTCACAAGTCTTTCTTTCTTAAAAGCACCTCTGGCAAAAAGTAGAGCATAAAGGCAGAGCAGAGCCAAGTAACCAAGGTTCTACATGTAGCTGATGCCTGCACACAACTAAGCTCCAATTGTACCACGAGGAGACAAGGACAGGACAAAGGTGAACTCAACCTTGACTGTAGTATCTTTGTGCAATCACACATTGGAGCAGAGCCAGCCTTAAAGCAAGGGCAAAAAACACCAGGAGAGCTACACTGCCAGCTTTTCTAAGTTAAAACAAAATCTGTACAGCTTTTCCAGGACTTGCACTATCCCCCAACCCAGCCTTTTGCACATACCTGCCTGCTGGATTGATGCTTGCTCCCATCCATGCTCACAGCAACCTCCCCATCATGTGTTCTCCCTTGCTCTTAAATGCTCTTCTTTGCAATTAGACACATGATTCCTCCCACCTGGGCTGCAGGGCAGCCTGACTGACCCTCACCCTTTAAAGGCCTGTAACATTAATATATGCTATGCTGCAAAAAGGAGGCACTTGTCTCAGGCTACCACTGCTTGCACACTGAGTACAGGCTGGAAAGATGAGGCAGACCAGATGAAAGCACTAAATATTTTCAGTCATGGGTATCAAGCAATGAATAAAGCCTTGGATTGTTTCTAAGAATAAAGCTCATGGGGAAATAAGCCAAATACTGGAGATTTCTCAGCTGTGTTACATAAGTTGTATAAATCTATCTAGGTGAAGAAGGTGAGCTCTCTCTCTAACTTGGACGTTTATGGAGCCAGGGTGGGTATGCAGGTGCCAGCATCTCCTTAGTAGAGGAGTCCTGGTTACCAGAGAGAGTCTCTGGGTTTATCCCAGCAACCACATTGTGGTGTCCATCCAATGCAGGAAGGATTCAACCACACCACACAGTTCCTAGCAGCTTGCCATGCAGCCTCTGAGCCTGTGCAGTTTTGAACTCAGGCAGGAGCTCCTAACAGAGAAGGTTGTCAGGGCCAACCCAACTGCCGACTGTGACAGCAGCATCTCATCTGGAGGAGCAACCTGTCACCTCTGTACTTATCAGGGACAATTTTGAAGTCAGCTGTATGTCACTGATGCTGTTTACATTGTGTAATCCTAGAAAAAGCTCTGAGGATTCTGGGATGCCTGGTGTGCTCTTGGAGAGGAAAGAAGAGTTTGCTTTCTGCCAACAGTTGCCTGCCAGAGCATCGTGCAGGTTGTAATCATGGGAAGTCCCCTCTCCTGGCTGCTGCCTCTATCATGACAGAGAGCCCAAACCTCTGTGGAGGGGCTGGGAACCCCACCAACTGATTCAAATCCTATAGGGTCTGTTCCTGGACACCTGCCTCTGCAGAACAGAACTACACAGATTAGGTTGGGCAAAGAGCAGAGGCAAGAGCAGAAAAGAGAGTTTATGTGGCTTAGGTGAGTGTGAATAGGATGGAGTTGAACCTAAATATCAATATAACCTATTTCCTTCCAAGAATGTATTTCTTGGCCACTGACTGATCAGTTAATCCTCTTTTTTATTCTCCTTCCTTCAGTAAAACTCCCAAGTTATTACAGGTGATATCCAGGGACACAATATTCACGGTTCTACTGTAGTATGTTTTACTGCTCCCAATAAAATTTCTACAAAGTTTACAGACTGAACTTGAATTGTGCCTTTACTGGAAGCAGCTTGAACCCCTTGGTTCTGTATTTTCATCCCACAAGATGAAGACTATCTTCATAAATACCTGAATGATAAATGAACCCCTTGCACCATTTCTCTTCCTTCTCCTTTTCATAATTTCCCTCTCATTTTTATTTCTCCGTGTCCCGAGCCTTGCTTTTTATATATCTTTCAAAGTTCAGCATATGCATATACCTCAGTATGGGCCTATCCTGACTTGCTAATATCATAGGCTATATGTGCTTTCCATCTTGCTGGAGTGAATGTGGTAAAAGAACAGAATGCGTTTCTCTGAGATGTCATGTAACATAAGATATGCAAATTGTCTGTGATTGGGAAGAGGAGATTATTTTCCCTGTCAAATACATATGCTTTATGTACACTGCTTGTTAGAACAATGTTCAACAAACATTGGATTTTTTTAAAGGCCAGAACGTCCCAAATTTGAGTTTTGCTTGTGAAATCTTCATCAATAAGAAGAAAAATGAAAGTACTACACAGTGTATTCTGTTATCAGGCCTAAACACGGGGAACAAGAAGGGTCTGAGGGAAAGCAAGCAAAGGAGACTGCCAAGCTTTTCCATACAATGTTTGTTTTGTCCTTTTTATTTCTTGACCTGCATGATGGGGCAAGGGGGGAGGGAAAATGTGTGGTGGTGGTGCCAGCCCCAGTGCCAGCGCTAAGAGGAGGGAGGGACCGTTGTTAGGATGCAGTGGCTCAGTGCGAGCTCTGTGATATCCATAGGATTTAGCCAATCTGTTCCTGCAGATGTCATTTTTATGCATGATTTACCTGGCTTGACGTGGCTCCTGCTTCCATGCCAGCGCTGCCAACTCACAGGTTGGAAAGCCACGGTGCTCCACAGCCGACTGCTCCTGCCAGGGCTGCACTGAGCATCTATTCAGCCCTCTGCTGCCCCAGAAAAGGGAGGATAAGGCCTCTGTGATTTTGGTCTGCTTCGTTGTAGGGTTTTTTCCTGAGCTTTTCTGTACAGCTCTGAATATATGCAGCAGAATTTTTATTTTATTCTTTCTTTTCCCACCTCTCCCCCAATGGGCTCCCACTAATGATTAGAAGTAAACAAAGGAAAACAGACACCAAAAAGTGGGGGTTTTTTTTTGAGTAGATCCTGGGACAGCACATACACTTTCCATCCATGAAGTATTAGCTATTAAAGATGTAATATTTCCACTGTATCTCAATTGCAGTATAACAAGACTGATGCTGAGTGAGTGTATGCAGCTGACCTTCTGTGAGCATTTTCAATACACTTCAAAATATCATATTATTTACCAGTTGTGGGAAAGCGTTCCTTACTAAGTAGTACAAAGCAATCACAGTGGCTTTGGAGATTTTAAAGATTTCCTAAGGAGCCACTAGTGTCTGTAAGATGCCCTTGGGGCTTCTGTTTTGCACTGTGATTGTGCAGTGTTTTATTTCTGTCGTAAAATGCATACAAAGGGAAAAGGAAAGAAGTAATCTTCTACAGCTGGACACCAAATTACAGGACTCTCTTATAATAAGGAGAGATTTTCCCCAAAGTGACACAGTGGGACATTAAGGCTTTGAATTTGATCCTACCTAAATGAACAGGAAAAAATTCCATTGACTTTAGTGGTGGAGGATCAAACTCCAAAGGAGCTATTTAAAATGTTATGTAGGTGATTTGTGAATCTGGTTTTATATATCTTCATTAAGGGTCTTTTTATCCCCCACCCCTCCAGAAGTATTGTAGAAATATTACCAAATTCTGTGACTACAGCTGTGGGGTGATATGGCAACGGTATCTATAAATGACATTTCTGTTGAGGATCTGACTCTGATGAGCTTTATATTAACACAGATTCACAAATAAGGATTTATTATCTCCACTGTTGGCAATTGTCAGCACACACTAAACTATTTATAACATTCAGGCAATCAGCAAATAAAATACTACACCTTAGTGCCGACTGTGTTGGTACATGCAGGATCCAAGTGTTATTGGCAATTTGAGTTCCAAACAGTTTCCTATCTAATCTACCTTTTAGCAGTACTTCCAGAAAAGAAATAAGAAAAGCAGTGAGGAAAAAAAAAAAAAAAAAAAAAGAGTTTCTGAGATGGATGCTCTGGCATCTTAAATCCCTGAATTCTCTCTGGAGAAAAATAAGTATGCATCTGTAAATTTAATATTCCATGTACCCTCCTATATTGGTGTCCCTCACATTTGGGAAATTCAGCTTCTGTGGCTGATTTTCCAGGAGCCAGGATTTCCCATTTCATCACTCCTCAGACATGACGTGTAACACCTAGAACTGAGCTCAACTTGAGAGGTTATAGCAATTTTGCAATGACTGTTTTAAGTATGAAAGTGAGTATAATTTAATATAATGCAATGATAAAGTGGTTGTAATCCATCAAACTTCGCCTTTTTTATCTGCACTAAGCCATAAAGTTACTTGCAAGGCACCTGCCTCTGGCTTATGCTTAGAAGGGAAGGGAAGGAATTACAGCTCCTGAGGTCCAGTGTTCCAGTCTCATTGCAAATCCTGAAAGGATTTGGCTTGATGTTTCTTTAGCAACAGGATAGTTAACGAATTGCCAAACTAGAGTTCAGCTCCTTGGGTTATTCTGGAAAGCTGCAACTGTTTCATTGTAAGGCCAGGCCTCTTATGTCCATCTTCCCATTCACTACCTCAGACTATAGAAAATGTTTAATAGAGTCAGAAAGTGATGTGAGGGCAATCACACGTTTGCTCGCTAACTGTTGAAAGAAGAAATGAGCTAAAACTGAGCTAATGGCTTACCTTGAGAGATTCTTATAGAATAAGATCATCCTTAAATAAAAACTCTCAAGAATAGGTCTTCTAATTTTGTGATAGTTGCTCCAGTCAGCTGAGTAGTTTTGCTTTTCTCACGAGAAGAACTTCTAGTTTACAAGTGAAGGGTATAAAATTGCAGTACAGGATAAACCAGGCTGCTTTGGGACAACAAATGATGAAGCTAACTAACCTTTGAAAGGGAGGAAAAAAAAAAAAAAGCAGCCTTTTAAAATTAGTCTCTTGAACATCCAAAGGGGATAATGATTTTGTAATTCACTTTCTTAACAAAATCCTCTCTAATACCTACATTCCTGTAAGCTCAGAAATGTTGCTTTCCTACAGGCAGGCAAGTCCAGGCTGCCCGAACCTGAGCTGAGCCCTCCCAAACCATGAGCACTTCAGTAAAACCCAATAAGAGCCCTGACAAAAGTAGCTGCAGTGGCTGTTTGACTCCTGGCAATTGCTTTATCACTCGCCTTTGCTTTCTGCTGTTGCCTTAACATCGCTGTGTGCACATCACTGCCAGCCTGATGCTGGGCTCTTGGGTTTTGCTCTCTCCTCCTCACCAGTATTTTAGCTCAGTGCTTGGAATCACAGTTTTTGTGATCCTGTGTTAATTTAAAAAGAAACAAAAGGTGGTGGCCACACTCAAGCTGGTGTGCTGTGATGCTTTGCTGTTCCCAAGCAGGGGGTCTTGCCTTTCCTGCCCCTGCAGTCCCTCCTCTACTCCTGCCAGCTCTGCTCTCGCTGGACTTGTCTATGAGCCCAGTCATCTGTATCACCTAGCAGGATCATGTATTTTTGCCTGGCAAGTTTTCCACCAGCTTGAGTAGTTGGATTAGCTCACGGAGGGGTCTGACGGGCAGGAAAGCTGGTGCAAAATACACAGTTGGAACATGTAAGAGGGAGCAGGGGAGAGGAAGAGTGGGGTCTCCCTTTTCCAGTGGCAATAAGCTCTCGTGTCAGCTCACTGCCTCGTGAAAATGCACCCGCGGGCATCTAATTGGTGCTGTGATATCTTTCAGCCTTCCCCTCTCCAAAGCAGGGTTTTGTTAGGGTCGAAAACAGCCTGCACAAGAGAGCAGGCTAAAATTGATACGCTTAGACTAAAGCTGCCAAGAGGGAGAAGCAGCATATCCCAAGTGCAGCCACTCAGGGCTGCGTTCAACAAGAGCCCCCTGTTTGGTATCATTAATGTCACACGCTCTCCTGCAGACACCTCAGCTGGATTCCTCAGGGGAACACAGTAAAAGCTCACATTATTATTTCTGTTCAGACCACAGACTGAGGCTAGAATGACACATCTTCCTAAAGAGAGCTGTGGCTAGGGCACTTCCCCAAAACACAGTAGACACATCCTGGTCCTGATGCCACTCAATCATTTTAATCACCTGCATGGCAGCATACAGCCTGGCTGCCACTTGGCTGTTATAGCTCCATGTCCTAGTTTAGTCCTGAACATGAATCTCCGCTTTGGAGGAATGATTATACAGTTTACATGAAGCTCCACTGCATAAATAGCTGGTCTTTGAGGCAAGGACTACCCTCCAAGGTCCGTTGCTCCCAAGCATCCAAACCACAAGCCTACAAAAGCTTCTTTTGTGGTTTTTATCCTTCTCCCAGTATACTTTGAAGTACTTCACACAGAGTGAAGCAGCTTGGGAAAAAGAGGTGATAGGTGCCTTCAGCCTGCATAGCTGGTGGCTGGTACACGCAGCTCAAAGAGGTGGGTTTGGGTCTTTCCAGGCAAATTTGGGAATCCAGCATGTTGCTTTCAACTCAGGCGTGTGCTCTTCATGATGAGGAATGAATAAGAAGGAGTATACAGCCACCTACTCTAAAAGAAAACAGTCCCTGTAGTCCTGTTTTACGTGAAACTCAGTTTTCCACAAAGCACTGTGGGAAATGCGAGGGTGTGATGGGCACAAGGGGAGTTATAGCTCATCTGAGATTAAACTTTCTGCAGCCAGGCCTGGCCTAAAAGGAGAAAGGGAAAAGACTGTGATGGTTGTACATTGTCACATGGTGTTCTGGTGCAAAAATCTGGCTGAAATGGCTGTGGCAATTTCTGGAAAGCAATTGCATTCAGGTACATTATTAGCAACTCCAGCTTTGATTGCTTGATATGTTTTCTGTTCAGTAATTTGAAGATATAAATCTGTTTAAGCCCCTAAAAATGAAGTGCTACTTAAGTAATTAAGAGTACAGTACTCTTAGTAATCCTCTGAGACACTGAGAGAGTAACTTTCCTGCATGTAACATCTCTTTAACTAGATCTTTGGAAGTTACAAGGAAGGAGTTGACTTTTATTTTAAGCAGACTTCAGAATCAGAATTCCAGCAGTGCAAACCAAGAATACTACGTTCATAGGAAGTGTAATGACCTGCAATCTAAATAGCTTTTATACAGATTATTGGGGTTTTTTTTAAAGAAAACAATAAACACAAGCTCTAGCAGTGGATGTTGGCTGAATTGAACCACTGGTTTTACCCTGCAATGTTCAAAGAGCAGTCTTTTGAATACATACAGCATAGAAGCAATCAATCAGTCAGTAAAACTGGCCTGGACTAAGCAATAGGTTAACATTTCTGAAAAAGCTTTATTTCAGTTTGAGATCTAACTTCTCATCAGAGCAGACCAGGGTTTGTTTCCAAACAAGGATTCAGATCTAAGTTAGATATTGCAAGACCTAAGTAAAAAACAAAACAAAACAAAACCCAACCAAACAAAAAAAACCCATACAAATAGCCTAGGAAGAGAATTTAAAACTCAAACCAGAATCAAAACTAAGAGTTTAGATATCTAAAGCTCCTAAGAGTAATTTAGAAAACTTTCCCATTGTGTGGGGCATTACTAGGAGCTAGCTATTAGGAAATGCTAAACACATAACTGTGTTGGAAGTCTCAATCCTCTCTGGAGATTAAATGCCAGGCTGAATCAGGTTGGAAAAAAGGCACTCTCATTCCCTCCAGGCTCTGTAGTCTGTAGTATATTCCTGGGAGTTTAAATCAAAAGTTTAAAAAAAAAAGTTCAACTTTGCAGAAGTCTCAACTTCAGTGCAAAAGCCCAGCATAAGTACCATGGCCATCTGGGTGACCAGAGAAAACATGCATTTTTCACCTCAGAGAACTTTTAATGTAGGCAGTACTTGCACAGCTGTGGGGTGACTCTATGGCAAAGGATGCAGGTATTCAGGAGTCAGAATTGACAGGATGGGGTATAAAACTCAATCCATAGTGGATATTCCACCCATCAAGCAGCAGGAAACTTGGGTTCACATCCATGCTTAGTCAGTAGTTTGTGCATTGTTCTTCATTATGATAATTGGATGCAGAATGATAACAATGTTGTGGGTTGAAGCCCAGGACTTATTGTCTCTGCTGAGCCTTTAACCGCTGAACATCCCTTCAGGTCCTGCATCACCTTGCAAACTGTGGAAAACTAGATTTGAAGCATGAGGGTGCTTTGACCCAGATCAGCCTACAAGCTCACCTCTGGGTTGGAGTTTCAGATGAGGCATGCCTGAGACACAAACTTTGTTTTCTGGAATGTCTTCTACAGCTAAGGATGGAGTCATCCCCATCCCCTGCCCAGTGGTTCCCACACTGGGGCCAGAAGACTACTGGTGTTCTGCAGACGTCTGCAGGCCCAGTTTAAAAGGGTCTTGGTGAGTGGCTCACTTGGGGTCACAAGGTAATACTACAGCCCCTTTCCTGAGAAGCCAAATTTATTCCTTGCCATATGCAAAGCTTTTATATTGAATTTCAGGCTACAAGGCAGGGGAGGGGGAAAGGTGTGTGAGAGATTTTGATCTGGAAAATGATGTCAGGGTTTTTTTCCTTTCTTTTTTGGAACTTTAGGATGTCTTATTTAAATACATGGTGCTTGCTAACTGTTCTGAAAGGGAAGAGTTTCAGAACTCAACTGTGTAGCTTTGAAGACTTATCAGAAAACTGAAGGCAGCTGGAAGCCTGTTTCTGGCTGTACATTGAAATTTTCAGTAAGATTCAATTTCATGTATTCATAACAATTTTGTTTGTTTCCTATTGAGTGACAGGCTAGAGATAAAAACATTTGTGAAGAACTGGGGTTTTTTATTGGATATGAATGAAAGTAATTATTTTTTCTTTGGGTTCCTTATGTAGAGCCTAAAATTCAGACCATTTTAAGGAAAATTTCTAATGGTAGCACGATAAGATTGTAAAAGAACAAGTATTCTTGAGGTAATTTTTGTTATCAATGACACAGATTTTTCCAGCAGAAGATGTACCTTCACTGTGTGCTGCAAATCCTGCGACAGATCTTGGAACTGCACAAGTCAAAAGCACTATTTTCAGTACATTGGATGTGGATGGTATAATTCCTCATTAGGAAAGATAATGTAAAAATTAATTAATTATATAATACAGAAATAAAATTAAGAACTAATGTAAGTGTAGTTACATTTTTTATATTTCCTATTGGATCAATCTCTGATCTTGTTAGGCGAGAAGCAAAAAAAGCACCTGTCTTTGATAAGGTGAAATGCTTCATGGGGAACAATTCTCTTGGCTTTTGGAATTGGCATAGGAGGTTTTTAAGCAATGTGTTGCTTGATTTAATTTCTGGCATGATGATCTCTCTCTCCCTTGGTAGGCTTTCAGCTGCTTGAGAAGAAGAAAGATGACGAATTTGATCTATGTGAGAAAATCGTCAATGAAGCAAACTGGCAATTTCATCTAATTCCAACTGGAATGAATGAACACCAAAAAGAAGATAAGTAAAACAAAACAAAACAAAATAAAACAAAAAGGCTTCCATAGTATTTAGATCTTGTGTTAAATTTCACTGGGAAATAAAATACTTTAGTAAAAAAATATTAGGATCACCAAAGAGCCTCATGCCCCCACTGTTTTTTATCCCTTTTAATTTCTCCTTCAATTTCCAACTTCTTCTCTTCCTTTGTACTGCAGATCTTCATAGTATCATGGAATCACAGTACGGTTTGGGTTGGAAGGGGTCCCAAAGCCCATCTAGTCCCAACCCCCTGCCATGGGCAGAGACACTCTCTATTAGCCCAGGGTGCCCAAAGCCCCATCCAACCTGGCCTTGAACCCTGTCAGGGATCCAGGGACAGGCATAGCTTCTCTGGGCAATCTGTAACAGGGCCTCAACGCCTTCCCAGGGAAGGATTTCTTCCTTATATCTAATTTAAATCTGACCTCTTTTTGTTTAAACCCATTAACTCTCATCCTATCAATCCACACCCTTGCAACCAGTCCCTCTCCAGCTTTCCTGTAGCCCCTTCAGGTACTGGAAGGTGCTCTAAGGTCTCCCTAGAGCCTTCTCCAGGCTGAACAAGCCCAACTCTCTCAGCCTGTCTTCATAGCAGAGGTGCTCCTGCCCTGCAGTACTTCAGATGGGCTCTCACAAGACCATGGTTTCATCCATGCTTTTCTCTGCACCTCAACTTTGTAGGTCTGGGGTATACAGTTGTATTCTACACACTTTCTTACAGCTTAGTGAATCTACAGCCATTAAGATGTGTATAACAGTTTTGTAACTTAAGAAATACTCACTTTACATCTTTGCCATTGGCTCGGGAGCTCTTTGGTTAACTGGAAAAGCTCACAAAATGCCTAGTTATCAAAAAAAAGAATATTAAATCAAGCTTTGGGCCCTCATGGCTGAAGTGGCTTAACCAGCTGAAATGTTTGTCTCTTGTCCATATGGACACAGGAAATTCTGTACAAAAACTGTAAATAATATAAAATGAGAAGGCAACATATTTTTTTTTCTTTTTTTTCCTTTTTTTTTTTTTTGGTCCATTGGGATGTACAGCTTAGAACAGGAAGTTTTTTCTTCTGTATCCCATTTTCGTTCAGCAGCAAGATTGCTGCAGCTTATTATGCCTCATTATGTATTTAGCAAAATCAGCAAACAAGTTCAGCAACTGACTAACTAAAGAGGATCACACAGACATGAAACTGTGCAGGAAGAGCCAGCAGTACAGACTTACAAGTGAAAAATCTTTGTTGGAAGGCTCAGCTCTCTAAAATTTGTCTGTGATCGAGGGATCGTGCAGACACAGGGACCATCTGAGGGAAAGAACTGCTATTCAGTAATTGTTTGAGGAATTATGGTAAGACTTGCCTAGATCTTATGCATGTTCTGCTAAATAAATTTGTGTCTCAACAGACGTGCCTCTTGTGAAGCTGAGAGGGATGCTTCAGCACAGGCCTGGGAGAGTGGCACCTCAGCAGCATCAGTGGTTCTCGTCTGCCTCAATAAACTTCTTAAAGATGCTAAAAAGCTACTGAAAGCAAGGAATGAGCAGATAAGAGAAGGACTTCAAAGAACAGCTATCTCTCCTACCTCCATAGTGGAGGTGATTTGGGATCTCTGCTGTTTCTTCCACTGGTGACACGGTGCTGCCCATCCACCCATATTCACCTCCTACACGTGCCTGTAGGTGGTTATTATTTTAATTCAAGCCATTCCTTATGCAAAAAGCAATTTTTCCCTCTCTATGTTTCCAGATATTTCATAGATAATTTTAAACAGTGTTTCATTCTTTTAAAGACAATATTTAGACATCTTGTCTGTGGGAATTACTTTCCAGAACAAATACCAGCAAGGACAGGCAAGAAATAGTAAAGATCAGTAGGGTGAATTTTCCTCTGAACTGATCTTTGTTCTATGCTGAATCAAACTACAGCCAAAACCATATGCCAAATTAATTTCTTCCTTCCTCACCTCCATTATCTCTACAACTGGAATATCAATCTGATAGTTACAGTCTCTTCTCCAGATTCTTAGGAAACCTTCCAATGTAAATATTAAAAATGTTTGAACAGTACCAATCTATAAAAGTTGATGGAAAGTCTCACTGGCTAAGCTGACTCTGCTCCTTAATAGCACCCCCAAGAGCTATCCATCATTCAGGAGGATAGGCTGCAGAATCAAACATCCCCACATGTCAGAGGTTGAGGTCACTTCTGGAGTGTCCTGTCTCCCTCTATGTTGCAGTGAGACAGTATGAGATGCTTCAGTATCATGTGACAGTTTGGTACATGTTATTTTGGATGCTTCTTGCCTTTCTGGACAGTTCTGAACCATTAGGATTTTATAACCTACATCTCCTCCTTTCCTCAAAATGTAGTATTCTTCCTATTAAATGAAACCTCAGTGACAGACCCAGCATATCTCTACAACTTTGGAGGAGGAGATTAGCCAGAGGGGCCTATGTGTCTTCTCCATGAGTAAGTAAAAGTGCCCAAAACCTCAGATTGGGGCACTACTGGAGCAGCTGCACTGCCACAGACACTGGGCAGGATTGCCTCTGGCCTAATGCACCCTGATTTGTCCATTTTGTCACATATTTTTCATTCACATGTACAGCAGGATTTTTGGAGTCTCTGGCAGTGAATACATACCCTGTGCTTCTCCCTGTCATTCCCATCACCAGCAGGAGCACAAGCCATGAGCAGAGCGGTAGCTGCTTGAGGAGCCCATGCTGCACCAGCTCAGGTGGTCCTAACACGTGCACTCAGTATGGTGTCCACCATCTTCCCTGCCAGGGAAAACCATCCTAGACCACATCTGCACCAGGCTTTGGCAGAGGAAAGCCCCTGGCCAGCAATGCACCCCAGAAGCTGGTGTGCAGGTAGGCTCTCATGGAGCCTCTGACCTGGAAAGAGCCACCCAACCTATCCCTTGCCTTGTCAGCTGCAGAGGCCACACTTGATCCTGAACTGCAGTCTACTCTGATCTGCTGGTGACACCCAAGGCTGATGTCTGGTGTGGTGTGAGCTCTGTGGTGTGGTATGTGCAGTGTTACCAGGGCAGTAACACAAAACAAGGGAGAAGCCATTCAACAGCTGGATCTGGCAGAGGCATTCGGGTACTTGCTGGGGAGTTTTCAGAAGATTTGGCACAGATGTGTCTGGTAAGCCTAAACATCTGTCCCATGATATTTTCTGGCAGGCTTGAGGCACTTCATATGGAGTGTTTTAGAAGAACTCAATGGGTACATCTACTGTCATGCCAACACGTAGGTTTCAGAGGTGCTCTTGGCTAAAAAGTGTGAATAAACTATAGTAACACCATGAATGCCCACACAAGTCAGGATAGGTACTTCACCTTAGGGATGTTAAAATCTGTGCTTGTTCAGGAGCTGCAGAGGATACTTATTTGCCTTAGGAAAACCCATGTATTAGGGTACTTTAAAAATGAAAAGCACAGCTTCCACTATGAAACCACAATGAATCTGTAGATAATCTGAGCATTATTGTCTGATTATCATATTGAAAACAATGCCTTTGCTCCCCTCCAGTTTCTAAGTTACTCAAGTTTTCAGAAAGTAAACAGGAATTTCCCTTACTGTATCTTCATTTTCAGTGTATTGTGTTATTATGTTCAGGGTAAGGTGGAAGATGCTTTTTCTTTTCTCTGTAATACTTTCTAAATTCTCTAGGACTGCTGTATCTCCTCTTGCATAACAGAGCAGATGGGAGAGAGAACAGAGTGGGGCAGAATCCAGTAACATCCTTTGGATGGTTGGACTGGCAGATTGCAGGGAACTG
This sequence comes from Porphyrio hochstetteri, assembly GCA_020800305.1. NCBI lineage: Eukaryota > Metazoa > Chordata > Aves > Gruiformes > Rallidae > Porphyrio > Porphyrio hochstetteri. The sequence continues at coordinate 38,661,601 of CM036910.1, read as the reverse complement.
TGTTGATGGTACCTGCCAAGTCACCAATCAGTCTGAATCAATTAATTGTCAAACTGGCACACAACTCCTAGCAGGAAGCTCCGTGTCTCATTCCGGTTGGTCTTCTTTGTTTTTCTATTTTTATCAATCCAGTGTCACATTTTTTTTTAAAAAATAGCTTAATTCTTTTGTATGAAGGTTCATCTTTTTGTTTACTGACATCTTGAGTTATCCATACTTCTTACAGCTCTGTAGATAATGCATCAAAGTCAGTACAGCCTGATTTTGCTAATGTTTAATGCTTTCTGGATAACACATTGTTTTCAGAAAGTGAAAATATTATTCAAAAGAAGATGTGTTTAAGATATCAGAAGTTAAAGCATCAGTGACAATACTGGAAAAGAAAATACACTTTATTTCTTCATTAGCAACATCCTCTAGCCACTACACTTAAAAGTTTTATTTTCTATTTTTGCATGTGTCTCTCTCTCTAGCAGTAATATTGCTGTTGGCTTCACATAAATGACCTTGTTTATGTCTTCATATTTATTCATAGCACCAAGCTATGATATAGTATACAAATGTAATATACACATGACTAACAGCATTTAAATTAAATATCATCTGCAGCAGAGGCAGCTGTTTCCTTGGGGATAGTGAGGTCCATCCCCACCAACATTATTCCTGTTGGTAAAATCTTTCTGAGCCTTATTTCTTCCAGAGCTGCAGAGATGCCAGCCTCATGCTTGCCCTGGGGCAGCAGGCACACACAGAGCAGGAGTTGCCCCACACAGCCCTCGTGGCATCCCCACCAGCTAGGAAAGAAGCATTACAGCTACCCTTCATTTATATATTACTTTTTTAGGGCTTGTTTTCACACCAGATCTAGCTCTGCCCCATCTCCCTGCCTACTCTTATGCCTGTAAAGATGCAAGGCTCCAGCCCCAGCAACATTTCACAGCACAGTGGGAGCACCCCGTGTTCTCATATCCACTCTCACAAAATCCAGGGTAAGATTGATTAAAGCTGCTGTGGTATAGACAGAAGCTACCCACCTAGCTGCACCAGCACTCCCAAGTCCACCATGTCCTCACTAGTATTTGGATAAAATCTAGTGGTTCTTTCAAGTGGGTTGAGATGCAATGTGAGCTCTGTGCAAAGAACTGCTCTGCAATGGACCCACTTGGCAAAAAAGTTTGTTTTTTCACAAGTGTAACTTTCTTTAAGCTGTTTTTTGTCAGTGTGTAGAAGTGGAGGCCTGGCCTGCAGGAAGCAGGTGTTCCCTTCCAGTCCTGCTTTGCCATCAACGGTCTAAAGACATATGTCATTGTGCATGGAAAGGTAGTCTGAGCTGGAGTGAAAGCGCTTATGTAATATATATATATATATATATATATATATGTAACTAGATAAGTTTGTATCAAATGAAAAAGAGTTGCAAATGTTTCAGAAAAAAAAAGAAAAAAGAATGTTAAATACTGCAGCCTGTGCAGCATCTAGGAGAATCTCATAACCTAGGACATCCCAAAGTTTCAACACTGGGTGGCAATGGTCAGGTACATCCCTCGAGTGATGAAGGACACTGGGTCCTGCCTGGCGTGGACCACCACTGTGAATACCAGATCTTTACAGCACATTTGATGTGGTGCTTTCATTTCTCTCAAAGTAACCTGAGCACACAACGTGGATTTTGTGTCAGCGTTATGACACTTAAACATTGGATGTCCCAACATCCAATGATAGAATAGAATCATAGGATGGTTTCAGTTGGAAAAGACCTTCAAGATCATTGAGTCCAACCATCTATCCAGCCCTACCAGGTCCAACACTAGACCATGTCACCAAGTACGACATCTATCTGTCTTTTAAATACCTCCAGGGATGGTGACTCCACCACCTCCCTGGGCAGCCTTTCCAATATCTGACAACTCTTTCAGTAAAGAAATTTTTCCTGATATCCATCCTAAACTTACCCTAACATAACTTCAAACCATTTCACCTTGTCCTGTCACTAGCTAGCAGGGAGACCAGCCCCCACCTTACTATAAACACCTTTTAGGTAGTTGTAGTTAGCGATGAGGTCTCCCCTCAATCTCCTTTTCCTAAGACTAAACAATCCCAGCTCCCTCAGCAGCTACTCAGAAGATCTGTCTTCTAAAATAATGATAATGATGAGCATGACATCTCCTCATACAAGCTTAACCAATCAAAAAATTCCTGAATACACTTGAATCAGCCGAGTGGGTTCTCGGTATCATGTGGCTACAGTAGCTCTAACCTGGTAGTAGAAGCCCCACCAGAAGATAACTGAGTGGGGATCTAGGGCAGCCTGTGGTCTGTCATATCCATGGTCTCAATCTTCTCCTAGACTGCAAACCTTCTGCCCATTCATGTCAGAATGGAACTTCACTAGGACAATATTCACCCTGGTTCTAGCAAGACCAAGCGTGAGGGAGACAGAATGGCCAAAAACCAAGAATAAGACCTAGCACGATTTTCAGAAATACACATCCTCTGAAGACCAAGGAATAAATCCACAAATGCACATCTGTCATGGAGGTGAAATCACTGTCTGCACACACAGCCAGAGAATTTGAATGCACAACTTTTCCCCAGAGCCAAACGCTCGCATGCTCAAATACAGAACTGCATATGAAATCCTAGCGACGTTTAATGTGTTTTAATCCGTCCCTTAGGGTTTCTTTGGATACTTGCCACTCTCTTCCCACATCAGCGCATTATTCAATAATAAGTTAAACCTATTAAAAAGTTGCTTTGTGTTGGCTGAAGGATAGAGTTTGAATTGTACAAAGGATTTTTTTTTTCCACTGATGAACCCAGCACACGGTGTCTCGCTCTCCACTTGTCCAATTAATTCTGTTTTTATACTTGGAAAAAAAAAAAAAAAGAAACTTGCATCAGGATAGTTCCTGTTATACTTCAATGTGATTGTGATTACATTATACTACAGAAGTAGCACTGGCCTTCCTTCAAGTCTAGGTGAGAAGCTAATTGGTTTCAAACTGTTTTAAATATGCTGAAGTTATAGTTGTCAATTATTTTTCTGGAACAATAATAATTTCTCAGATTGAACTACGCTTTGTTAAAGAGCTTTAAAAGTGAAAATAATTAAATAACTGACATCATTGACCTTGCTTTCCTCTGCTTTCACATTTAGAATCCTTTGGTTTCTGGCCTCCAGATCCTGTTAATTTTGATCAGCTTTCATTCTGAATTTAAAGACTGTGCTGTGTTCTCTTCTTTTAAATTGCTATTGTGTTAATATGTTTTACATTGCTTAAAGTTACTTCGGAACTGGTGCCAAAGGAGACACAGCAATATCACTCAATAAGCTTGCTATTTATGCTTACTTTTAATGTCTTTTTACTGATCTAATCAATATTTTTAAAGCAGCGCTGCACCATCTTAGTAGCCATCTCTCAACTAACTGATTACATATTCTTTTTAATAGATATTCAAGGCTAATGTGCTGTTATAAAATTTAACTGTAGAGATGCAATAGTGCTGAATGCACACAGAATGGCCTTCAAAATTTCAGCTGTGTTACACAAAATTGTTATCCAGTTTCCAAAACCAGAAATGCTACTACAAACATTGTGTTGGGTTTGTGTTTGTTGCGGCGCTGAATTCAAAACACGTCTGGTTACTCACAGATACAGCAGTCTTTTAGTATTCTCTGGATAATATATTGTTGTCACAGAACATTTATCACTTTTGATACATAATTATCTGTAAAACAGGGATTAGGATTTTGTTGGGTAAGGCCCAGCCGTATGTGAAATCAGAACAAGGGTCATTACCTTTAATGCCTTTTTATCTCTTCGGATGCTGGAACAATTATTGTTTGGAAAGAGGGAGGACCGGGAGTGAGAATGGGTGGATTCCAAGGTGTTCGAGGCATCTGTTTGCCTGGATCAGTGTACAAGAGAAAAAGAGAAAAAAAAAATACCAACAAGAGATTCAACCAAAAATTAGCAGCTCATCCTCCTCAGAGGCACATAGCAAATCCCATTGCAGGGAACAGAGGGAGCGCTGGAGAGGGGTGGGATGCTGATGGAGCAGAGTGACTTTATTTCCTCATGGAAGAAGGAGGATTTCCTTGGCTGCATATAGCCAGAACCATTTGTCCAGTTTCAGCACTCTTGTTTTTTTAGAAAAGATTTAGGGTTTAACCAACGGAAATTAATAGATTTGATACTGAAGCTTGGGGGAGTTCGATTTAGCTTTGGAGGGTTTTCACATGAAAAGCCAATATATATTTTATGAGTGTTAGGAATGTAAGATTCACCTTGCCAGATCAGATTAATCTAGTGCAAGGTCTGTCTATCAGCAGTGGCCAATATTGATGTCTGATACTGCTCAAATAGTTCTTGAGTATGTCTATAACAACCGCTTACCCTGACCCTGAGCAGCCAGATAACTTCTCTCCTGGTATGCAGGGATTTATGACCCTCATATATTTCTATTCCTTCAGTGTAACTGCAGACATTTTATTGGGGTATTTTTGTTTTATACCAAATATTTTTTCTAATCTTTGAATCTTACTAAGCTTCTCTATTATTAGCTGCAAGGCTGAGCTGGTGTCACTGCGGCTCAGTATGTTTACCTAAAAGGATGCATTAAAAGAGATGCTTATGAAGCCAGACGTCCTCTACGCAAAAGCTTGGTGATTAGACATCTGATCCTGCTCCCATTGGCATCAGGGTGACTGCTGCCAGTGATGTACGTGGGAGGAAGAGGAGATCCTGCAGGTGTGGATTTTTATGGCTCTATGCTAGGTGCAATGAAGCCGTGATCAAAGCCGTGCAGTCTGAGGTGTGCACGGCGCTTGCGAGTGAGATCTGAGAGCCTGCTGGAGCTGCTCTGAGACTGTGGGCTGATGCATGGTGGGCACAGATGAGGAGATGGTTTGTGCTAGCTCCAAATATCCTTTAAAGAACTGCTTGCTTCTTCTACCCGCTTGCATTTGGTGTGGCATGCTTGTCTTCCCTCTTACCTGCTAGTTAAAGAGAACTGAAGCAGCAAGGGGACCAACTGCTCTGCCAGGGGGAGAAGGCTTTCCAGAGGATGCCAGAGGAAAAGGGAACTTCATCTTCTTGTCCTTCTGTGACTTCATCCATGTAGACAGACTACTGCAGAGTGTCATGAAGTCAGGATGAATGCTATGAAAATGGACTAGATAATTACTGCAGGTGCCTTCCAACTGAAAATTCTATTCTATTCTATTCTATTCTATTCTATTCTATTCTATTCTATTCTATTCTATTCTATTCTATTCTATTCTATTTTCTATTCTATTCTATTCACCAAATGCCCCCAAAAGAGTGATGTGACAGAAGGTACAAGCTAACACAAGGCATGCAACACTTGAGGGCTGGTGAGAAGGTTGGTTTGGAATAGCTTTTATTCCCTTCAGCTGAAAATATACTTAGTGACTTCAAAGATCAGGCTGTAAGACCCAGAAAACAATTCTTTCTCCAGATCAAGAGTACAAGCTGCAGCAGTAGGTTCTGCTTGTTCATTCTGCCAGCGTGTCCCTGGCCTGACAAGGAGTGGCCACTTACTGAGACGTGCAAGTAATTCACTTTCCACACCAATTCATTTTTTGGCTCCTTCACTAAGATTAATACTTCTCCTTTGTATTTAATAGCACCTCTATTTAGCATAACATAAACAGCTTTATGAATGTCAGCAAACAAAGCTCCAGCTAGGTTGCCAGCTACTATGGTGGATTTGCAGGAGAGACATCTGTCCAATGGCATCTTGACCAAGACCACTGGCAGAGCAGCAGTCACAGTCCCACATGCCAACTTCAAGCTGGTAACCTCCAAGGATTAAATGAAAAGTTGAAATTTTTTTTTTTTTTCAGTTTTTCAGTTCTGTTACCATTGCTCTGAAGTTTCCTTCCTGTTTCTAAAAAATTCTCTTCATGTTGCACTTGGCACTAGAATACCCCAGAATGCAGCACAAAGCTTCAACAGCAAAATAACCTGCTCTTCTTTCCATGGAGCCTACGCACAGGCTTTTCTCCAGGGCCTCATTTTTGTTATACTAGGACAAGTTTCAGTCCCTGTCATAGCCACAGACTGAATAAAACATAAATTTAGATTTTTCTGAATAAAATAAAATCCCAGCTAAGTATGTCCTGAAACTGGAACCTAGGGCTGAAGAGTAAATCCCTGGGATCAGAACACAAACCCACTTCTAAGTCCAAAACCACAATGTACCTGTTCCTCAGTTAAGGCATGGTTGCATTCACACAAGAAAAGCTATTTTTCTAAAACTTTGGCTTTTGATGGTAGGAATCTTAGATCTAATTTCTACACTTTGAGGCTGAGGTGCTATGGAACATACATTGTGAAATGCAGGAGGGAGTCTCTGACCCTCCACTCCAGTGCTTCTCAGCCTCCTGCTCCCTAGCATCCTTTCCTGAGCCCTCAGGTCCCAGTTCATGCACAAAGTGCCAGCTTTTCCTTCCTTCCAGTGCCAGCCCCAGTCTCATGTCAGTTCTAAATATGGTTTTGGCTGTGGTTTAAGCATTTGCTTGAAGTGTGTGTGTGTTTTAACCACTACACTTTCTCTGCACAGTTCCTTTACAGGAACATGCTAGAGCCATTTGAAAGTGGAACGACTTATTTGCCTTCCCCCCATCCCAGGAATTGGAATGCTCCTAAAGAGCACAGTTACACTGCAATAACTGGATCTGTACCACTGCTGGTGAAGTGATGCAACACCCTCACTTTCATAAGGCTTTTCTCCAGGTCAAAGCATCGCTCCTGGCCATGAAAACTCAGACACTGATCTTGTCATGTTTAGCATCTCTCAGTCCCCACACCAGGGTCTCAGGGCAGGGTGTACAGATCCCACCAACCCCCTGTTATAATCTCCAGGTCTTTTTAAAAGAAATGCAATCAGTTGTCCAACTTTGAACTTCCAGGATGCCCTGAAGCTGGCTGAGCATATTCTTCCATCTTCAGTTTCTAATATGCCTATGTTTGTCCTTGTTGTACAAGTAGTTCTTGGCTAGACATAACTGTCAACTTTGCTGGAGACACAGTGTAAATATTTTGCACTTGTACAGCAGTGTACTTACTGAAGGAAATTGTGCTGCATACCAGTCTGTGCCGGGTTAACAGAATAAGCAGGTTTTCTCATCTCTTTGGAGCAGCTCAATCTGTAGTGTGGTGCATGATTTAGCAGCATTTGTGATGTTTCCCTGATTAATTCTTAAACAGGTCTCCTAGCAACAGACGAAGGGAGACCACAAGTACTTTGCCATAGGAGAAACATCTTTGTATTTTTGCCTGGTGTCGAGTATTAGGATTCTTACTTTCCCATTTGTGAATGTGCACAGAGGTCTCTGGCATACAGTCACTTCTCCACATATATATATTTCTGAGATAATGCACTGGGGTAGGGAAGCTTATGTAGACATGATAGAAATAAGAAGAGTAAGTAGTTCCCTAAATTCTAGCATCTGGATTTGAAATTCACGGTAATTACTTGGGTAAAGTATTTCTTAAAGGATTCCAGCTTCGATTTTAGAGATTTTTTAAGGATATGTTCTGTACCTTTCTAGGTAATTCACAGATGAAGAGTGAGAAAAGTAAGGAGAGACTCTTCTTTTGATACTTCCACGCACAGGAGAACTGTGTTTGCAATTAATTTCCACTGCTACAGAAATGACGTGTAAATATACGTTTGAGCACCTCTCCAATATGATCAGAAAATCTGATATTAGAACGTGACCCTTATACATATTTTTTTACATGTAGAACCGAAACAAGACTGCAACAGAATAAATGCACCATTCCCATTACTTCTTCCTACCCTTTAGACTGTAAAAGCCTGTTCCTTAACAAATTAGGCACGGTGCCTACAAAAGAAAGCGTCATTAGGAAGAAAGCAGCACGTTTCCACCGAAACACAAAGTATCAGTAGGACTTATCTGTGCTTTGAATTAAAATTGTACTAAAAGACTGAAGCGCTTGTGCATCCTTCTGGAAAAATAAAGGTGGGACCTCAGCAAAAAATTTGTCTTTGAGCACAAGGAAACTTCCCTTTGGGTGTGCTAGGAGGAAAAAGCTGCTGTTGTCTGAAGGACGGAAAGACAACCAGTTAACCCAGGGAAAAGGCAGTTGGATAATTGCGAGCTGTTAAATCCTTAATTAAAGGACAGTACAAAGGAATCTCAGCAGACACACACAGAAGGTATTTGTCCTCTCCTCAGTTCTAATAAAATTGTTGTTTGGATGGATTTATTAATTGACTTCAGGATTAAGAGTTTTCCTTAGATGTGTCTTCATGATCTGGAAGTAAAATTTAACATAACACCAGAATTGTGGTCCTAAAGAATTGAGAAATAAGGATGAGTTCTTTAGTTGAGGGCCTGGACCTCTTTAGGAAGTCAAATCTAACAAAATGTATTTGTTTTTTCTATACATTATACCTGGGGAAGCAGGATTTTATCTGAAATTAACCCCAACTTTAGGGTGAATATTCTGTGTATTTGGATTATTGCTCAGCTAAAGAGCTGCAGGATTGAGCTCTCGGCACAGTCCTGGGTCATTATCTTTAAATCAAGATTTGGCAGCTGAATACTGAGCTGTAGTCATTTCTGAAGACCCCAAGATGAGTTTTTCTGTAAGCAGGAAGATGGGATGGGCAGACAGGTTGAGAGGCAGGTTTGGGTTGTGCTGGGGTTGCTGGGAAGAGATCGTGAGGTCTGCACACCCCATCCGGTACCGAGAGCTCAACACTTTGCTTCCAGCTCAGCTTGTCACCTGCTTAGCTGCCTCCTAGGGCAGATGCCTTGGCTTCTCCATTTCCACTTCTCAGCTCTCTGCTCCTCTGCACTGCAAGCAGGCAGCTCCCTACACTGAGAAACAGCTTGAGAATTTAAAGAAGTGTATAAGACTATCCATCATTAATACTAAGCCTTAAAACGATGCTTAATTTTGTTGTCTTCAAGAAACTAGCAGACTAAAATTCCAGCTGCTCAAAATATGTCAGCGTTAACTGCAGCTGCAGGGTTTTGAGAGTAAATCATAGAAGCCACATTGATTTATACATCTGCCTGTTTCCACAGTGCAAAGCTCAGTCTCTGCCTTTTATCAGTGGCTCATTATTGGTGCATCCCACCATACCTGTATGAATCTTATCCTCAAGTTTTGGGTAGTTCAAAGTGCAGGGCCAGTGCCTGAAGAGAATGCTGTCTTCAGAGAGGCAAAACTACATCAGCACAAGCCAGTTATGATTTTGTGCCTCATGCAAGCAGGACACCCCTCCGAAGAACACTGTGTGTGGCTTTTATGGCCAAGCCCTCTCTACAGCATTATCACCCTACCTCTCTCACAGGAAGGCATTTCAGAACATAAAGGATGGCATGGTTTCCATATCCTTTCAGCAGATGGCATCAATTAATCCATCTTCTAACTCAAAATGTTAATATTTTAAAAGAATGAGAGAACATTCACTTATTTTATTCCCCTTCCCACAGGCATACACTTAAAAAATGTTTCCTAACTTATCTTAATTCATATCTCCTATTTCATAATTACCATTTTACTATACTTGCTGCCCCTGTCATTGCTTGGTTGTGTTTTTTGAAATTTAATCAAATAATAATTAAATTCTGAGGTTAACACCTCTGGTTATCTCTTCATAATTAAACTTTACTTTTTTCCTCAGAAATATTTGAAAGGGAAAAGCAATTGCTTGTAAGAATACATGCATATCATTTGTGTCTGAGTTTGATGACTGAAGTGACTTTGACAGGGAATTCAGAGGAGATATACTTAATGCATTCAGACCCTGGCTTTTTGGAATTTCTCTTTTTCTGTTTGGGATCGGTTAGTGAGTTTCAAGAAGTCCCAGATACATGGCAAGCACAAAACCCAAGAGATTTGTAAGCCTTCCATCTTGAACATTGGTTTTGCTAAGCAAGGTAAGCAATACAAATTGTTCTCTTTTTTTACCTTCCCTCACAGGCAGACTAAATTATGCTACTGGGTAACAACTCAAAATTCTTTCCTAGATGTATTCAAGGAGCATCTAGCAATATTTGCATAATAGGGCATTGGATTTTCCCTGAAAACCTAGGGCAAAATCCAAATCTCGCTTGGCTGAAGAGGAGAGAGAGAGTGTGCCATGAATAAGGTGAGAACCAAGCCCAGGCTCCTATTCTCCTTAAGCAACAGTCTTTCTGCACTTGAGGCAAGGGTTACTTGGCATCTGAGATTCACAAAGGGGGGGAAAAAACCCACCTACACTATAACCCTCTCAATATTTCAGAGTTTACATTGACAAAATTGTTCTTAATATTTTATTGGGTTATCTCCTCACTAGATGGCTTGAGGGTATTTTCTTCAAAACAAATAATGGTCAAGAAGCTCTAAAATAATAGCTTTTTATTCTAGGGTTATTTGCAGTCCCATGATTAAGTCATGAAACTGTGGAATATGCAAAGAGGTGATTATAACACTGTCAGTGTCAAGCAAGGTGTCTGACAACACTTAGCCGGGCAAGTACATCCCCAGCTGTGACAGATGTGCAGCCAGCAGATAGAACATAGTTTTAGTCTGTCAGCAATGGGAAGTGAGATTTGAAAAACACTGTCAAAGAGGAGAAAATGACTACAGTGATGGAGAAAGCAATGCAAGTTCCCCCAAAGCTGAACTTGGAGCAGGGCAAATAGAGGGAACAGTAAATAATGATCAGCGCGTGTGTTACAGGCAGAATGATGTGTTTGTTCTTGGTTACGTGGAATAATTCTGCAAGGAAAATGGGCTGTTAAGTATTGCACATCAATGTTTCTTCCCTTATTAGATTACAAGGTTTTACAGCAGTCTCTCAGAACCCAATAACAGTTCAGAGTCCCTCTCCTTACGCAAACCTTGACAACTATACAACATTTTAAATTTAATTACTTTAGTTGAAACTGTTCCTTGTACAAAGGTTGTTTTCAAATTAATTAATCTGCTTCCTCCATATGTCACAATTCTCTTTTGTATCCTTCATGATCTTTCAGACATGAACAAAACTCATCCAGGATCCATATGTCTATATATTTGCTGCTGTTCTGTATTTGCACCTGCATTTTTTTTTATTTAAACTTTCAATGAAAAAACTACCTTTAAAAATAAAAAAAAAGCTTTTCAGAATATCATCTAAGCATAATAAATATATATTTATTTTTTTCCTCAGTATGAACACTAATCTTATTCATATAACAACTGCCTAAGGAAGCTACTGTGCCTTTGGCCTTTTAATGCAATCCAATTGCTGGAATAACTTAGCCTGTAGATAACCAGCAGGAACCCTGCAGATCACTGTCTAGTTGTCCACCACAACAATATTCTAGATCAGTTAGCACCTAATCTAATTAGTTTCCTTGGGAAAAAAAAAAAATGAGACCACTATCTCTCTGGGTTTATAATGTCTACTTCTTAATGCTATAATTAGCATTGCTGTGGCTTATCCTGGTAGCATGAGATAGTCAAAGTTATCAGCTTTGCTACCCAAATTAGAACTCTCAGGCTCTCCCAGTTCAAACTATCTCAAAATAATTATAATTATAATAATATCAACATTTAAAAAAACCCAAACTAAAACCGAAAACAACCAATCAGGAATCTCATGTCTGTCTTGTGTCCTCATACAGTGTATTTCCTGACAAAAATGAGCACCACATTATTTTCAGGAGGTTCTCAGAGATTTGGGCTGGTAGAGGAAAATCTTCTGGCACACTCACACTTCTCTGTACAGTATCAGAGTAAGAGTGGTCTGGGTCTCAGAGACCTCTGGGTCACCTGATCAAGGAAGGACTGCTCCAACCCAGGGAAGGAAAGTGCTTGAACAACCACTGCTCCCAGCTGCCATAGTCTCAGCCATTCCTGTTCTGGGAAGGTTTGGAGGTCAGTGGATGCATTGGGTTTGGGTGACAAGATTTCGGTACCAGGGGAGCTACAGGGGTGGCTTCTCTTCCCTGAATGTCTGATAGAGACAAAGCTGTCTGGCTCCAAGATAGACCCACTGCTGCCCAGTTGGGGATCAATACATGAGGTTAGGAGTTTTCTGGATCCTGCTTAATCTTTTTCAGATCCTGGCAAAACAATGAAGCTCCATATTTAGGGGATGCAGAGTATCTATGAACAGTGACATACCAGGTCTTGAGTTCAGTTGTATTGTATAGGAATCCACTGAAAAAAATACCCTGTTGATTTTGTAGATTCAAACTAAGTGCTATATAACAAAAAAAAAAATTAGCCAATTTCTATTCCAATGTGGTTTTTTATCTTCTCCCCACCCCATATTAAGGACAAATTGCAAAAAGTACATGGTTTTCACTTCAGATTTTACCATGTAATTCTGAAAACACCTTAAACCATGAAGGATGAGGTGTGGAATACCAAGAATTATCCATGCTGCAGAAAAAAGGAGAGGGTACCAGCATAGCTTTGTTTACAGCTCTTATTTAGAAACACCAGCAAACACAGAGGAAAATGGTGAAATGAGAAGCTGATGGTTTATTATTGGCAAGAGCTCCAAATCTGGGGAGTCTGACATAAAACTCTAAATGTGACAATTTCAATATATGAAATTTCAGAGGATTAGGAGCACTGTTCTGAATGCCTTACTGAAACACACACACTACACAATCATCTGCCACAAAAGTGGAGCCATTTAATTTTAAGGCAATTTTAAAATCAAAGCGAACACATCTCTCATTCAAAGTGAGTGAGACTTGGCAGGTCCTTTACAGATGAGGAGAGTTAAGCTCTGGTGAAGACCATAAAGTTCTGGTTCATAGAGGCAGAAACTACAGAAAAGAAAAAAAAAAACACAACCCAATCCAACCCTGAAACCCTTAACAACATCTATGACTGAGGGAGAAGTAAGCCCCTGAAAATCAGAAGGGAAATCAGAAGAGTCATTGGTATGGGAATTTTTGTCTCCAGATCAAAGGCTTCAGAGCAATACAGGCTGCTTATGTAAGAAAAAAATCTTTAGAGCAGGTATTAAAAAAACCCCAAAAACCAACAAACCAAGCACACAATAGTATTTGCTTTAAGTCAATGAAAAATAAGTATTCATTACTAGAGAAGAAACATTTGCACAGCTCAGCAAACAGCCAACGAGCAACAGAGGAAAAGGCAGAAGCCACAACAAATTTTAAGTGTGATCCTAAGAAATGAGCTTAAATAGTCTTAAACTCACATAAGATTGAATGGTTTTGTAACTCTGTTTGGATCATCAGTGTGAATGAAACAAATAATCTGATACACAGGGAAAAACCAGGCTAAACTCTGCAAAAATACCTAGTGATCAAATCTGTTACATTATTGAATGTACAGAAGAATCAAAGTAGATTTTCTAAAGACTGACATATTTCCACATAGCCTTGTCCACAACTGAAGTTTTTTAAAATGACCCGGGGTCAGATATGTGGAGTTATTCAACAGCTTAAAATATATACATAAATGCTAGTGGGACCTGCACAATTGCTTAACTAATTCAATTGCTTGACTTCTGTTAAAAATTTCAATTAATATATTCCCCTGGACTTTGAAAAGAAATTGCAAATGTTGAGAATTTATTCATTAAGCATTCATCTTCATAATCTGGTGTGTAAGAATAGCAATGTTAAATACTCTTTGCTGGCATCAGATGTCTCTTTTGACAACCTGCATCCAGTCAGAAGATATCTTCCGAGGTCTAGATGGTTCATAGAATGGTCTGGGTTGGAAGGGTCCCCAAGGATCATAGAGCTCCAACCCCCTTGCCACAGGCAGGGCCACCAACCTCCAGGCCTGGATCTACACAAGGTTTCCCAGGGCCCCATCCAACCTGGCCTTGAACACTTCCAGGGACGGGGCATCCACCACCTCTCTGGGCAGAGGGCAGAGTTCACTATGACTTTATCAAATATGGCAAGGTGATTTCACTATTATTTCTCCCAACATAAAATTTGAGTTTTACCTTCAGATGTATTGATATGATTTTGGCTCCATCTGCACTTGGTAAGCAAAATGAATTGGCATCACATTTAACTGGAGATGTTTTTGTTTCCTGTTTTAGGTAGAGTTGAAACAGATTTTTCCTATTCTTTCCTGGCTGTGGATTTTTTTCTACTCGCTCCTCACCCCAAAGAAACAGAAGGAATTCAGCAAAATAGTCTGGTTTTTCTTTTCTCTATTACCAGTTAAAAACACTATCCATGAAGTCCTTTTCATTTTAAAAACTGAATAGGAGAATTAGAGACTCTTGTATTTCAGAAAAAGGGTACAGATTTGAAAATATACAGGGAAAATGATTAATAAAAAATGGGGCACTGACACTGATTGAATATTAGTGCATATGCTCAACCACTGAGCCAGTCTGTGCAAGATGTGCCTGATACTCAGCACATTGAGTGCATTCAGAACAAGAAAATTAGTTTAAAAGTATCCAAGAACTTCTGAACTGCAGATTAAGTCCATCATCTTCTACAGAAAGAGAGAGTGATTGTCTTCCATTTGCTGCCAATACAACCCAGGAAAGGAATGCTTTGCCCTCTCTTAAGTACATAGAAATGGCATGCAATTTTAATTTGTTTCTTGGTGATCCTGAGGCTGTTTTCCTGTATTACCTCTAACTGTTTATTTTGTGTCCACTGACAAGACAAGAAAAAGAATAAACATTGAGTAAGGAAACATTAAAAATATATCAACATTTAATCAACAGATCATCTCTGCCCAGAGTACTGTTACCTAGCTCTTGACATCCTATATTAAATGACACATGTGATGATCTTCTCCAATCTTGAGCTAAAGGTCCATCTCCACCCCCTCCTCCTTCTGAGCAAGTTTTTCAGGCTGAATTCTTAAGACAGAAGGTAACAATATTATTTTCCACTTTGATTTTTAGAAGGCATTCAATTTCTGAAATACTTCAATTAGTAGAACATGGCAAAGTGTGTCTTGAGCATCTTTCATTTCTGAAAAGAACACAAGCTTTCATCACTAACTTGTCGATCCAATTAGCCATATTCTTGATCTGATGCATTTCTCCACAGCACTGCCTTTCTGTTTATTGTCAAGGACCACCTATCTGTGACAAACCTTTCAGAATGAGTGAAAAGGTTAAAACATCTCCTCTGAGGTTATGTTCAAATGTTCTGCACATTCTCAAACCTCCCCCTCCCCAGCCTATTTTCTGAGGCCATGTTTTTCATTCTTACTCTGGTGCTATGGTTGCTATGACTTTAGACATTGTGATACCATATGAGAAAACCCTAAATAACAGTGTATTGTGAGTGCTGACTTAGTAACTAACAAAATGAGAGCTTTACTGAGCCACAAAGATCCATGTTTCCTTACATTTAAAAACTGCTGGAAGACCTGTAATTTAGATAGCAGGAACTAAGAAGTTCTGTGCTCTAAGTAGGGAAAAGATACAGGGCTGTAAGGCAGAGGAAGGGAAGAGATAAAGAGCATCACTGCAAGATCCATTTTTGATAGTATCACTCCCTTTTAGCCATCCCTTTTAGCTAAAAGGCTTGTTTACACCGTCCTGGGGTTTTATTCCAAATGTCAAAGTGACAGGAATGATATGAAAAACATAGATTAGAAAGCAATTGCCCAAGCACAATGTCCTCTGAGGTAGAGAAGAGAGTTGCTTTACGAAGCCTTGGACAGAGGAAACACGTTAGCCTTTTCATACTCCAGATTGTAAACCATCTGACTACAACAATGCTGCTAAAACCCAGGGTATCCCTAAGTCCCTACTTGCATTAATCAGCAATTGCTGCCTATACTATGCCAAACACACTGGTTCCTGGAGTTCCCTTCAGTGGAGGAAAGGACAATTCCTTCTGTCTCTCTTGGCAGACCATGTCAAGGAGAGAGTCTTGACCTTCAGGCCAACAGAGGTGAGTACCATCGCTCCCATAGTGTCCCCATCTGTTGCTCCTTGGAGCAGACTGGCCAGGTCTAAAACTGTAGATCACTTGGTTTGCATTTCCATGGGTTGTCTCTGCCTCCTGTGGCTACCCTGGTAGCACAGGAAGAAACCAAGATACATGCAACGTGGACTGTCCAGAGAGCAGTGTTTTGGAGTGAAGTGGGAAATGAGCCAGTGTAGACTTGGATCCTTTATGGAGGAGGGCAAATAAGTATGATCATGAGCCTTCCATAGTACCAAAACCACCTTTACACCATGGGCCAGTGTAAAACTGTCTGATGCATGGGATCATTATTTATGCAAGGAAATGGACACTTGGTTCTTGCTGTGCAATGTTTTATGCTACCTTGAAATGAGGGGGAAATAAAAGGTTTACAAAGTGGTGTGACTTTTTGGAGAAAGCATTAAAAATGGTACTTTGCATAGCTAAATGATGTATTTTAAAGGCATGTAAAAACACCAACCTGTTCTCTGTGGCATTGTCTCACTGCTCAATATTGCAGCAACCCTACCCACAGGGCCCTACTCCCTTGGGAACAGCAAAGAGTACTGATTGCTTCTCTTCTAGAGGTGCTGCTTGCCAACATTGCATTACAAGCGGCTTTCACTCAGCTTCAAAAGGAGTTCATGTGTTGCAGGGGGATTTAATGTCTATGGCCTTTGTTCACAGCAGGGAATGATTAAGTGACCAAAGAGGTTGCATTCATAGGGCGAGTTTAGCCAAGGCATGGCGGTACAAGGGCAGCTACCAGGGTTTGCTGTGTTCAGTCAGTACTTGAGCTCACTGTGTGCATGCCTGTGCAGCTCAAGGAATAACCTAAGCTGCGGAAGAGATCACAGGAGCAAAGCAGCGTGCATGTGGGGCGGGCAATCAAGAGCCCAGCGCTTTGCATTGCATTAGGAGGCAAGCAGCCTCTAATGGCTTGAACAGCAATGAAATCATTGGACTGGATTACCAGGAGGTGGGTAATTCAGCTGCTCTCTATATTCTTGCATAGAGGGACTAATGGCAGCTCTGAGAGTCGTCTTAGTTTGGGCTGTTCCCTGAACTCCTAATGTTTCCAGCCACAACATGATGATTGCCTGTGTAAATGATATTAGTCCAGCTCAGTGCAAAGGTGAGCAGAACAGTTTAAACCATTCTTCAGTAGTCATTTAAACTAAACTGGATTGAATTAGGAACAGCCCTTTACAGTCGTACCACCTACAGCTGAGGAGAGCTTTAAAAAGCTGTCCTTGACACCTCTTAGCTTTTAGTTATTCTTATCTCCTAGTTTCTTTATGACTCTGTCATTCAATCTACCGTCCAAGCTGTATCTTGCTCAGAAACAGCTCAGGCCAATTCCTTAGTTTTCAGGAAAAAAAGTATAATAGCTAAAGAAGAGAGAGTGGCTGAGGGCAGGACCAGGGCACTTGGCAGCAAGGACTTGGAGGACCAGGACCTTGAAAGTAGGGTTGGATGTAACTGCAACTGCTCTTCTTCCTCTTCTCTCTCTCTAGATGGGCAGATGAGGTCTGAGTGATTCAGGGTTGAAAAATGCCATCTCTTTGGTCAAAAGACAGGCAGAGTAGCTCCTGGAAAGGGATAATAACTGTGAATAGCATGGTATTATGGTGAAAATTGTTAACAGCTCTTTTGGTAACTATTATAAGAATGAGATGGACATTTTTCTGGCTAACGTTTGGCTGTTTACTTATTTTTGTATGAATTAAGCATCACACAATCATCTTTTAAGAAACATCTACAATATCTTGTGTCTATCTGAAATAGACTTAATAATATTTTGCATATATTCCGTCCCAAATTTACATTTGGAGGTCTGTCTTTAAATATTCTATAGTCCCATATACCCTTAATTGGGTTTTCATGACTCATAAATTATTTCAAATTCTTACATGTAACGCACACCCAATCAGTCTCTTGTTGTCACTGTGGTGAATTATAGAGGGGATTAATCCACTGGTCCCTGTAACTACTCTCACAGGAGCCATGCTCCTGGCTGTGGGTCAGGTTGGGCACAGTCTATTTGGCTGGTCACACCCCATGCACGTATATACTTCACCACCTGAATGACCTACACAGATTTGCTCTGCAGTAATAGTATGTAATAAAAAAAAATCATTTTCCTCACACACACCCCCCCCCATAACATGTATGTACCACATTTGATGTGGGCTTCTCTCATCCTGGGCTGGTTTGGGCTGAAGAGCACTGTGTATGATGCAGGTATGACATGGGGCGTTCATGCTGCTCTTCTCACCGTTGCCACAGAGATAAGAGCAAGACATGTTGCTCCCAGTGTACCCTCACACTGGAATGTTCACAAAACCAGAGTGGGATCAGTGAAGGCAATACCTAGACATCCTTTTAATCAGGTGTTCCTCTCCAGCTTTCAAAACCCAGATGGGGGAACATGCAGAAGCAGCACAAAAGACACAAGCCAAGGTGTGCATATAATTAAAAAGAAAAACCAGTAGCAGCATAATTAAAATGATACCAGAGGCAGAAAGGTAACCAATATTCAAAGGTGATTTGAAAAAGCACCAAGGTGAAATGGGATTTTTGCCATTAGCTTAACTAGGGCTGGGCTTTCCCTAGAAATTAAACACATTCCTAGGTGTCCAGCTATTTCTTTGTTCTTATTGGGAGCTACACAAACAAAAATCAAGTAGATAATTTTCATTGTGTCATACTTTACAAATATTCCAAGGGGAAAATTGTCCCCTAGAAAAATCACATTTTAATTTTAGAGCAGAGTATTTATGTGATAGTTCAGTCCACTATTTCAGCATTTCCTTTTACATGAAATAATCCGTATGCCGCACGGTGACACAGATTGTTATTATTAAAAAAACACCCACATTTCACAAAGTTCAATTGCACATAATGGTTTATATTGCCTTTGCATATGTGCATACACAGAATAAGTTTTATTTCAGGGGAAAGAAAAAAAAAAGGAGTAAAGGAGTAGAAATTTGCAGTGTTTGTTACACTTATCAGACTAGAACACCTTTAAAAGATTTCTTTTGAAAGATGTTTCTTTGTGACCAAAAGCAGTTAATAGCAGTTTCTTGTTGAAGACCTCAAGCTACCTTTCTATAAAAGACTGATACTTAAAAGTCCTGTATATTTATTTCTGCTACAGACTCTGGAAATCCAGTTGCATGGATGCTGAAGGAGGAGTTGTACTTGTGCAGCTGGCTTTGTTTAGAAGGGCTCTGCTATGCATCTCGCCTGTGTTTTCACAACAATCCACTACTGCTTAATAACAATCCATAATGTTCTAAAAATAATAAGCCAAGGTGGTCTGGAAAAATAGAAAATGGAAATCTTGTCACATTTTACCCAGAGGGAATTGATACATTTTGTTTTGCTCTATTCCCAAAAGGGTACAGCAGATGTACAGGTGCTAGGCTAGAAATTGTTATAATTACAAAACCTGTATTCAGTTCCTCAGAGGGCTTTGAAATTTTCAACATACAGTTGAAACTCAAGCTTTGAAGAGAGAAAAAAAAAAAATAAAAAAAGAATCCTATGCCCAAAGAACAATAGAGTACAGGATGATTTCCTGAATTATTTACTGCACCAAGTCGATCATTAAGAAATACAGCACAACAAACAGAACTCAGAAGCAGCATTGTAAATCTAAACAACATCAAAACCAAAATTGGTGGCCCACAAAAGGCTTTTTTTACATATATATATATGCATACACAAATTTTGTTTTACACTTTCAGCACCTATGAAGTGGTTATATAAGAATCTCTACAGACTTGACATCACTCTTCTCCTCACCCTCTCTCTGTTGTCTGTGAATTGCAAACTATTTGTTTTCTGTGAGGGGAAAAGTGTGTTACTACTAACATAGGAAAATAAGTGGAATTCTGTATGTTCCTACGAAGCTAAAAAAAAAACCCAACCAAAAAAGGAAAAGGAAAAAAAGGTGCTTACTTTTTACTTGCAAAAATTCTATCATTAATGATGGCAATAAAAAAAATGGTGAGGTCCTCACTTGCAATTGTGTAGTGCTGTTGGGTACCACATGGTTCTCTTAAGTCCAAGAATCCTCTGGTTTCTTGGGTAGATCCAAAACTTACTGACACCAGTATGAAGGCTCCTAGGCTTTCATCGGTACTGCTGGGACACTCACATGTTCCTTCTAAATCAAGATATATATAATTTATGGATATCTTCTGGCAACCAGAACATTTTATGTAGATGTGTCCCAATTATTTGACAATCTGCGTTGTTCGAGTTTCATCCCTTCCTGATATAATTTGAAATTCATATGGAAATTGAAATGCGCTGTAAGATGGTTTCAAACATCTCCTGGGAGTTTGGTAAAACTGGAGTTTCCTTCTGTTTAGCATTTTAACCCCCTGTTGTATGTACCTGCAGACACTTTGCTGCAGGGGAATGCAGCTGCCAGCTCTGGGCTAAATGTGGAGAAGCTTAGTGTGTTTGGTGCCTGGAGTGTTTGGTGACTGGCATAACACCAAATTATTAATACTGTGATAACGGCTTTAAATCAGGTCCTCTGATGTACATCCTTTTCCTTTTACTAGCTGAGTGCTTTTCTGCTACTCACTGCCACAGCTCTCCTGTTTAGAAGACCGTGCTTAGGTAGTGAGGTGTGGGAAGAAAGTGGGGAGCAATGTCAAATGAGGAGGACGAGGGCAGAAGGCACAAGGCAAGGCCTTGAGGAAAGGCTGAGTGAGCTGGGACTGTTCAGCCTGGAGAAAAGAAGACTGAGCGGGGACCTAATTAATGTTTATAAATATCTTAAGTATGGGATGCAGGGGGAATTGGCCAACCCCTTTTCAGTCATCTGTGGAGAAAGGACAAGGGGCATTGGCTGTAAACTGGAGCACAGGAAGTTCCGCACCAACATGCGGAAGAACTTTTACACAGTGAAGGTGACAGAGCCCTGGGACAGGCTGCCCAGGGAGGTGGTGGAGTCTCCTTCTCTGGAGATATTCAAGACTCATCTGGACACCGACCTGTGCAATATGTACTAGGGAGCTGCTTTGGCAGGGGGGTTGGACCCGATGATCTCTGGAGGTCCCTTCCAACCCCTACGATTCTGTGATTCTGTGAATAGCTTGGACTGATTAACTGAGCCCATCAGGATGTCGTGTGAGAAGTTAATTTGTGCACTGGCACCCCCAAACAGAAAGAAGCAGGAACCAGGATTTCTCTGTGTTTTCATTTTGATTTCTAGTCTGTTTGCAGATCATGCATTAAGTGCTACTCCTTCATTAGCACGGTTTACAAACAACAGCCTAATCCAAACCGTTGCTGAAATGACTTGATAAATAATCTGTTATACTAGCAAACCTTCAGTCTTGCTGAAAACATGAAAGCTATTATACAATGGATTTTTGACAGTCTCACTGGAGCTCACTCTGATAAAATCTATAGGGAAATCACTCCCTGCTCTCATTGCGCAGCTGTTTGGACAATAGGCTCACTACTGCTAAATAGAAAAGCATTACTGCTTTTCCTCTGTACAAGAGCAACTTTATTCTTTTCTGGTTTTCACATAAAACAAACCCAAACACCAACACATGAAGAAGGTATCCTTCAACCATCGCTGTCACTTCTGAGGGACTCCAGAGAGTCGGAACTTTCCATTCAGACTCTGCAATTGAGAAGGTAAAAAGTGTTTGCTCTTCTGCTCACTCTAAAGTCAGCATCGTGTTCAAACGGACATCACAAGCCCCGCTCCATAAGCGGACACAGAAGGAATGCAATGTCACAGTCAGTTTTTTGTTGTGTTTTGAATTGGTGTAGCTATTTCTGTTATGGAAATGTACCTTTCAAGTCATCAAGATTTGTATTCTCCAATAGAGAATAGCATGAATTTAATAGTGTTGTCTGCATCCTGAGATGTCCTGTCTTGAGAAACAAAAGTAGGAACTTATCTTTTAGACTTTTACATCTAAACCATATGAAATGGCAAACTGAAAATCTCCATAGGAAGCAGCATTCTGTGAACTCTATAGCATTCGTAAGGTTTTAGAAAGTTGTGTTAGCATGGCTGATAAACAGAACCATTTAAAGGAAGAGTAGTTCAGATTAAATAAATAAATAAATAAATAAAAGCCAACCAATTGCAAAATAAGCCTCAGACAATATGCGGGCATTTACATTTCTCATAATTAAGCTACAAGCAATGGATTTTCTCTACTTTGAAGGAAACTTCTGCGGTAGCTTTTCCAAATTTTGCAAAAATAAAAAACAAAAAGAGAAAAAGAAAATTATGTACTAGAATTGTATCACATTGTGTTTCATCTGGCATAGTTCTTCAATCTCTTCAATAATTTCTGGTGCCACAAAATGTCTTCATGTAACATAGCAACAGTTTCAGCAACTGTGGTGATTTCAAATCATCAAAAAAACACTGTAGTTTGGTCTAAATCACACAGATCCTTTCCCTATTCTACACGTTGTGTAACATGTAGGTATGGAATTTACACACAGCATCTCCCCTCCCACAGCAAGAGAAGAATGACGAAACAATACGAACGGATACGATGACTGATGCTTGAAATCCCTACGAGGCATCTGAGACATCTTGGAAAGGAAAAAAGCTCCTGGCTCAATGGGAAGATTGTCCCTTTGTGAATGCTTAATGACAACGCAGCAACAGCCAAAATAACCAGATAGCAATAAATAAAATGGAAGAGCTAGAAGGAATAAAGATTTTTTGCTGACAGAATTGTGCATGTCCTCGTGTGATTTACTGAGGTTGGAAACAGCATTCGACTAGATACCCAGTGCACAACGTTGTGTTACTGATGGGGTATGGCCAAACTGGTCATGGAAAATTGCCAGAGCCTGGGATGTACTGATTCATGAGTGGTAGCTTACACACAGACTGCGATTTAATCACATTAAATAAACACTATAATGTGACTGTAAGTATACCCGTAAGTATACATGTAAGGTAAGTGATTCTGCCCCCCTCTACTCGGCATTGGTGAGGCTGCACCTCGAGTGCTGTGTCCAGTTCTGGGCTCCTCACCACAAGAAGGACATGGAGGTCCTGGAGCAAGTCCAGAGAAGGGCAACCAGGCTGGGGAAGGGGTTGGAGGGCAAATCCTATGAGGAACGGCTGAGGGAGCTGGGGATGTTTAGTCTGGAGAAGGGGAGGCTGAGGGGAGATCTTAACTACCTACAACTACCTGACAGGAGGTTGCAGAGAGGTGGGCAACGGTCTCTTAAGCCAGGTGACAGGTGATAGGACAAGGGGAAATGGCACAAAGCTGCACCAGGGCAGGGTCAGATTAGCTATTAGAAAAAAAAAATTAATGACAGAGTTGTTGGGGCCTGGAACAGGCTGCCCAGTGAGTCACCTTCCCTGGATGTGTTTAAAAAAGGGGTAGATGAGGTATTTAGGGATATGGTTTAGCTTAGGATGTGAATGGTTGGACTTGATGATCTTAAAGGTCTTTTCCAACCTTGTGATTCTGTGATTCTGTTACATGTTTAAACAAGGAAACATGTAGGATTAACTTGCTAAGGGGTTGGTTAGTTGTTTGGGGTTTTTCCTCTAAGATATGTTACAGTATAGGTTATTTTCCAAAAAAGGAGCATTGGGAGTTATGTGGGATTTGTGGTTTTTTCTTTTTAAACTAGATTGAATAAAAAGCTCAAAACTTATAATCTCCCAGAAAACCTAGAAAATACAGTTCTTTCACAAGCCAATGCAAAAAGATTTCCACAGTCTGGAAGGTCTTTGCCCATGTGTGCATGTATTCTTATTATACTGGAGTTGAATGATGTGATCTGTGGAGAAGTGGCAGCTGATGATCGGAGAGGGATGCTAAGTAATGGACTTACACTTATGTGTGCATAAACAGGGGTGTGTGTGAGTGTAAAATACATGTGGGTGAATATAGCTTGAACATGGAAACTCTACTCAGAAAGGGAACTTCTTTCTCACCATCTCTCTCTGTTATGCTCCAAAATTATGACCACAGGGAGTTGTTCTTCCTGGCAGAAACTCCACAATCAAAGCAGGGGAAAGGAGCAGCTACACAGTGGAATGGGCTCCTCAGTGGGATGATGCATTAAATGTCTCTTGATCACACTGAGATAAAATCAAGACTTCTGGAATATGAAGTGAAGACTACACTGCTTTGAACACCCTGAAAAAAATTATTTAAACACAGGAATCCCCCCTGCAGTTGAGTTTACTACCTTGAAATTTAGAATGAGCATCCTTGCATTTAGGTGCATTAAAAATAGGAATAGCCACACGTGTCTAAGTAAGTAACCCCGTGGAGATGCCACCAGGCTCTGCTCCCAGCCCAGAGAGACGAGTACCATCTTTGCTGACAAGCTGAGCCAAGATGCACCTTGTAACCCCACACTATGAACCAAGCTGATGTACACCCTGCTAATGGGGAGCAGAAGCAGAGGCAGCCAGTGCACTGCATGGAATGAGCCTCTGACAATAACCAGGGAGCACGGCGCTGCTGGTTGTACACAGCGTCCCTCTCTTCCTGGAGCAGAGCCACAGGTGACATGAAAGGTACATGTTTCACATTTCAGTATCATTAAGATGTCCAGGACGTGCACTGCTCATAGCCAGGTAAGCAATTAGCTCATTCTGAGTGTACAGTTTCAGGGAAGATCTCATTTCCCTTCTTGTACAATACATCCTACCAAATAAGGGCTAGAACATGAACATCACAGGAGCCACACACTAAAAATTCACTAGTGCTGCCTGACTTCACCTTTAGCACATGGTAAGAGCCAAAGAAAGTGTGATCTAAATAATCTTATGTAAAAACAAATATGATATTAGGGGAAATCTTGTCCTTGATGAAGTCCATTAGGTCTTGCAATTGATTTCACTACAACCAGGATTTCATGCAAATAGTTGCTAGCAGTATTAAAGCTGATAGTAACGTTCTCCACAGCTGGAGGCCATGAGAACTTGAGGACATTTTCCAGCCCTCTTTCCTGAGCACCACTTTTGCAAGGAATAATTATGCAGAGTGAAAGCTGATGGATTGTTCTGATATCAGTGAAGCCTTCATGTCTTTTCACCAGATATAAGGTGTAATCAGAATTTTACAGAAGTACTTCTAAATGTCATTTTTATGGTTTTCTTGGCAGCTCTTTAGAATCCATTTCCTGTCATACACGGACATACAAAGAGGCAGAATTGTAAAAATGCTGCATTTCTCTTCCTCTTTTTTTCCTAAGCAGGGGAAAGCTAATGACAAGAAACAGAGGACTGACTGAATCGATATCAGATGTGTAACACTGTAGGAACTTTGGTAGCCCTGTAAGCTGGCTGTGGGGTGGTTTTATTTTTTCCCATAGTCTCATCATGCCAGGTTGCCTATTATCTCAACTTTTGTTTTGTAATTAAAACATCTTTAGTCAGAAGTATCGTTGTAGTGCTATGCTTACTGATGGAAAATTTCAGATCAGCAGCATCCCTTGCCAAACGCCTTGTGCACGCTGCGCCTAGCACCTGGAACGTGTGGTTTGCAGCAGCTTCCTATACAGCAAAGAAGAAATATTTGGATTGCAATTCCAGTCTTACAATGGCAAAGCAGAGCTGATACTGGAGTGTCATGATGTGCTGCCGTGCCAATGGCAACAGCAGATCGGAGCAGGGGAAGAGCTCAGCAGAAGATTGCCCAATTACTTTTATAGACAGTCTCCCTACCTGGCCAAACAGTGGAGAAGCCTGTGGCCAGTCACCAACTTACTATCATTACTGGACCTTTAATTAAAGCCTATCACTTCTGATTGTTGATATGGGGCAGTTAATTTAGTGTAGGTATGCACTGTTGTCATGGACATTTGAGAGTCTGCGGTGCCAGGTCATAAAAAGACTGGCAGCTCACAGTCATATTGAGAATCTTACACCTGTAAAGCTGTCAAATAATAGATAACATGTATTCATTGTTTTACAAAACAGATAAAGAGAAAGATTTAACAACAGGAAAGGGCTGTGCCTACCTGATTGCTCCAGATTGAAAGGAAAGGTCCATATTGGCAACACCTTTACCAATTTAAGGCTGTTTTCTGGAATCAACGGGGGTATTTTTGCTTCTTAGACTTCCTTTTGGATGCTACTCCTAAAGATGCAGCTTAGTCTTTGCTTTCGTTCTCTTTTTTGCTTCTTGGTGTGCATTTCTGCATTGTGAAACAGGCTCCTTCTCTTGGGGCTGGACACACGTGACAACTTGGGTGGTTTAGGAGATCTGAATACATAGTGAGAGGACAGAACTTGGAAGCTCTTACCATTCCTAGTGTTGAACAATAAATTATATTGTAGGCTACATTTCTGAAAGGTCAGGGGAGAAAGTGTTGCCCAGAGAACAAAAAGTGCAGTCAGATGAGGACCATCATGAGCAGCTGGAGAAGGGACCTCTGGAAAATATTTTGGTGAGATAAGGTCAGGAAAGTTGTTTGTTTGGGTTTTCTTTTTTTTACGTTAATGACATGACTTCAGCAGCAGGATATATTTGAAACTTTGTTTCATTTTGATCTTCTAAGGAGTTAAATCAATGGGATGGTGACTGACTGAAGGAGGTGCTCTCCCATGAGGTCTTTTATACAAGAACAAAACCTTTGTCATATTGTGCATCACAAGAGTAAAACCAGGAACAATGTAACTCAAGGTGAACTACTGCAGAGTATCTCAACCTATTTTTTGGGTAGGAACAGTCCAAACAGTTGGCCTTTTGTGTAGTTAATTAGCCCAGTAAGGACTTGCAAAGTTAGTGACTAAATGCTGCTCTGCAGTTTTTGCTCAATCATCTGCATGATGCGGTTGCTCTGACATATTTTGTTTGAGCCTGGAAACAAATGCAGTCTAAACCAGATGTCTGCCTGTGCATCCTATACATAATGCAAGCTCCATGAGCTCTTTTTCGTGACTACTCACTTCTGAGCCTGCTAAACTGCCCTTCCTGTTCCTTCTCTTGTTGTCACAGACCCATTTTAAGATGGATTTGCCATTCCCTGAACCTTCTTATTTACCTGGCTTGGCTTTTCTCTCAAAGGCTTAGCAGCTTTCCAGAGATAAGGTTGCTATTGAACATACAGTATTTCAATGCAAATGTGGTTAGAAAGAAATGTAACTAATTATTAGCCAAATATTTGTATCCATGCCAACGGTGATAATATTGGTTTTAAGACAAATTAGAATGTTTTCTAAATCCATTTCAGATTTTCTTCAGGGTGGTGAGATATTTTCTGATAGGCTCTGCCTTTGTACTAGACTGCTGAGCTGGTGGTGTATGACTGGTAGGTAAAGAGAGAATGTGAGTGTGGCCAAGAAAGGTTAAGAATTGAGCATAAATCACAGCAAGGTATATTTAACCTGGGAGATGCTATGATCACGAGATGGGTCTTCTATCAGCCAGCAAACGAGACATGCAATGCTGTTACTAACATTATAAGAACACTTATTTCTATTCCTGTAATTACAAATAGGCGTTAAGTAGAACGTAAATATCTCTTATGTTTGCTACCTGCACAGCTGTGAATTTCACTGTGCTCCCATGTAGTTCTTGCACATTTAAAGAAGGAACTTTTAAAGCAGAAAATAAAGAGCTGGGATCTCTCCAGAAATAAAAACAACTTCACTGGGCATCATGTGTCTTCATACGGCTTTGTGTGACACATAACTTTCTGCCACATACCCAAATAGGAAGGGTGTTTTGTTTTAAAGGAACCTTTTAACTTTGCTGTCCCCAAGGTGCCTAAATAGCATAGTAAAATCATCCAACCTTGAAGTCAGCTTATCCAGCCTTGATTTTTCCAGAACCACACACCAATATGAAAAGAAATACTGTCTCTAAGTCAATAGGTTTATCTATGCATTCGGGAAGATTTAATTTGGTCAAACACAAGTGCTCAGGGATTGGAACTTGATGATCTTTAAGGTCTCTTCCAACCCTGACCATTATATGATTCTATGATGCTATACTTGCTTTCAGGTTTAGCTGAGTACAATCAAAACTCTTGTCAGATATAAACCTTTAATTAGATTTTTTTTTTCCTCAATACAATTGCCACAGGACCTTTTATATAACCTGTGAGAACTGGTAATATCATTCTTCTTGTGGCATATTTACACTCCAGCAAGCTGCTGGGTCCGTAAATGCACCCAGAGACAGAGTACATTGGTCACCACCATTCCACTCCCAAGTGCCAAAACAGAAGAAAAAGGGCAAAGCAGTTAATAATTTTTTTTTCCACAAACTAAAGAAAAAGAGTCAGTCATGAGAGCAAAGTGATTGCCACTCTCTGAGAGATAAGAAGATTGCAGCTGCAGAATGCAAGAGAATTTCATTGACCTGTTGTTGGTTTGAAAAGATAAAAGGCTTTCTCTAGAAGTTCTTGAAAAATGCATATATACACACAGGCTCACACACACACACACACACATAAGGCTAATAGAAAGCTAAAAAGTTCAGCTACAAGCAGTGTTTAGAAATTATACCTGTGGGGCTATTATTTCTTCATGTGACTGTGGATGCATCGTAGTTGTCTCATTGCTTGTCGAGGAGTTTCTGAATGTCTGGAAAAAAAAGAAGAGAAATCCCTGTTAATTAAAGCTGAGAATGGAAGAAATGAATCAGTAAGAAATAAAAGGAGGGAGGTAATCAATGAGCAAGGAGTATCCTGCTGGTAGGATGCAATTAGACTTCAAGGAAAAGGATATGGTGCAATTGATCATATGATAGCTCCCTGCCTATTGTGAAACATTTTGCTCCACTCACTGTGAGGACACAAAAGTGGTAATTGTGTCAGTCTTGCAGTCAAAGTTTTAAAACAACAGAAGCTGACAAAGATAATTGCATTGAATGAAAAAAAATCCACCGACAAGTCCTGAGAATCACAACATCTTTCCATGAGATATTGGGCAAGAGGGGAAAAAAGGAACAACAAACCTACTGCACTGATGACAATATGGTGTCACTAATTAACTCTGAAAAAAAAAAAGCTGACTTGTCTTTGATGACCTTACATAACAGAGATCAGCAGAAGCATGGACAAAATTTCTCCTTAGCAAATTTGGTAGTAGCCGGAAGGTTGAGGTTTTTATGATTAAAAAGTAAAAGAATGAGTAAATACTTAAAAATTAAGAAAATCTGACAAGGAGCAGAAAAGCATGTGATATCCTTTTCTGTAAGAACCATGAGACCTGTAGGGGCAATGGATGTCTCCCTTTGTGGTTGCTGTGGGTAGAGGTCCTTTGAAATGGGTGAACCATGGAGTGAGGGATGGACCACTGTGAAATATTTTCTACCCAGATCTCATCCTATTGTGCAAGTTCACATTTTAATATTGAGTTCTGTTCTGGCTTTGGCAGGGGGGTCAGGACACCACTGTGGTAATGCCTGTCAAAATCATATTAGATGGAGTGGTCTCAAGAGCTCATAACTAATTGTCAGCTTAGTTGTTTATTAACAACTAATCCAAGCCCTATAATTTTTATAGAAAATTGGATGAATCTGGTTTTCCTCTTCCCCTAGCCCAGTGTACTTTCTGGATTATTCTTCACATGCACTCTGGATTTCTTTTTTTCCTCAAAAATCCTTCAACACCAGATGACAAATGCCCCTAAAAGACAAACCATCAGGGGCACAGACTGGGCTGGGGCAGGATATTACAGGACATAAATAGAAAGAAGAAGCTGTAAATTCCTAATATGATGACTACCTCCCTTCCCTTCACCACCGGGGCTCTCAGGATATATTGCTGCCGTTGAGGAAGTCACCTCTGAAACCGAAATGGAGAAATGGCCAGGGCTGTGTTCTTCCCACAAGATGTTTTCTCCAAGGCACTTACTTGTTTTCCTTTCTGGCAGGGAAGCCACAGCAGTCCATCCTGCTTTTCTTCTTCCTGGAATTAATGTTGTGAGCAAATGGAAAAAGTCACACCTAAAATAATTCCCCATCGGTAAAAATGGGGGATAATAACGCCCTCTTCACAGGGGTGCTGTACATCCCAATTAAGGCTTTGGCACTCTCTGAGCCACCTCCTCTCTCTCTGCATGGCTCACTTAGCCATCAGCTCCCTCCCTGTCTGCTCACAGAGGAGCTGATCCTCAGCAACATCTTGGATGCTTTGATTTTCTTTTAAGCCAGTGGCCTAAAGATCATGGCCTATCCTCTAAATTTTTAGTCTCTAACTCCGTAGATCTTGACTTTTACTCTGATGCACACTTCAGAAGAACCCTGTAAAATGTCACATGTGTTGCATGACCATTTAAGAGAATTTCTGTAATAATATGTTCCAAAGAGTGTACAGCCTTTGGGTACTGTTAGGCAATATCCCAGGGCTGGTTAAGGGGGAGACACAATCTGCACTGCTGGAGATGAGGGATCCACACCCAGCTGATACCCTCCACACCATGCTATCCACAACATCGCCTTCATAACAGAGCCACTCTTCACAAAACTTTCTGGAAATTATTTGAAACAACTTTCTTTTTTTCCTTCTTTTCCTTCAGCTTCCTCTAAGTTTCAAGCTGATGTGAATTTGGATGAGGGTTTTTTGCAGGTTGGGTTTTTCCTTTCCTACACGAAATGTGACATCTGTTGACAGCTGGGTGATAATTCTTTGACAGGAAGGGATTTTTTTGGGGGCGTGGGGGGGGAAAGGAATCAAATCTGGCGCTCATGAAACATTTAACAAATTTGCCTTTGCGTCTCTGAGGAGTTTGTGCCCAACAAATTTTATAAAAAGCAGTTAGATTTATCTTGCACTTTGCAATGTAAAAATAATGTCCTAACATCTCAGTGAGCACCATTATCGTACACTGGAAGTGCATGTGGCCCAAGTATGCTTAATGAAAAGAAATTTTGAAGACACTAAATCTAGGTTTAAAAAGCTTTGCTCCTTACAGCAGTCATCCCCCCCAAAGAGGAACACTTTCCTAACAAAATGTTAATGTTAAAATACTCTCCACCATCAAGGGAGCTGCAGTTCAGGCTGAAGAGACTTATTCTTTAAAAATTAGTGGGAGAGGGGATTATTTCTCCCTCATTCACAAGCATGTTGCAACCTTTCCATGACCCCCACGCTGCTGGATAGGAGTGCCCTCTTACCTGTTTGAGCTTTCTGCCCATGGCTGGAAACGGTAGCCAGTGTGAGAGGGTAGACAGGCTCCTTGTATTATAAGCATCCTGCTCACTGAGGGATACTAGCCCTGCCAGCCTCCACTGGTGTAAATCCCATCTTAATACGCAGAGATGCTGTAGTGTAAAACTGGCCTAAGGGAGGGAAGAATTAAACCCCTGTCTCTGAGGAGTTCTGGGTAACATGTTTTGCCTGTGGCGATGGTTTACTTTTGAGTTCACCTTCCTACGAGATATTCTTTCAACAACTTTATGCTGTTTTCCAAATATGTGGAATATATTTGAGGCAGTTTAGGAGAGTCAGGACTCTGGGAAACCAAGTGAGCCACTCATATAGTATTTGAACACCACATTTAAAGATTCTTCTTTTCCTGCCCAACTGCATTTGTACACGCACTTTAAACGGGGTATATTTATCACTAAACACAGAAACCCAGTTTCCTAATACACAGTGTGAGCAACACGAGTGGTAGAGGTGTAAAGGCACTTCACACCAGCCCGCCTTCCCCTTCCAGAGGGTCCCAGTGCTGTGCTGAGACCCAGCTGCAGCCCCACTGCGCGGTGGCTGCCCTCCCGCCGACCGCCACTCCTGCCAGTGTTTCCTAATTGCTGCCGCCAGCACCTCTTTGCTGCAGGGTTTCTCCTCTAACAAATGTGAGAGCCTGGGTGAATGTCAGACCAACCCTATCGGGATGAAAATCCTCAACAAAAAGATGATGATTGCAGACTCATTAGGCAAACCTATAGTGAAAGTGCTGTGACCAAATGTTCAGTACTTACAGTGCCATAAATTTTCCTAAATGGTGAAGCAGCGTTCCAAGCAGGCTCGCACTTACTCCGGGTCAGGGTCATTAGGGAAGGATTCTCTCTTGCTTTAACTCACATGGCAGAAACAGAGGCTGTATATTTTGGGGTTGCTTCATCATTACTTTTAAGTGATGGTCTCAAGCCAAAAGTCTGCATCTGAACTCAAGCTTTGCATCCAGGCTTGCGCTATCAAAGCATCCCTCTAACAGGCAATAGCAGGGCAACATGAGAAATATTTCTTTTTGGCCCTGGATGTCAATCTTCTAGCTGAAAGATCTGGATCCTTATTTTTGGTCCAGTAAAGACAGGCAATATCTGCACACAGAGCCACAATTTTGGTTTGCATCTCTTATATTTGGGGAGCGTAGGTTGCTTTATAAAGAAAAAGGATCCTGGTGTATTCACTGCAGAATTTAATATTAAACTTGCTGTATGTACAGTTGATGGTGATTAGGACTGATTAAATTAACTCCAGGGTTTATTTTTCTTGGAGGGGTTTGTGTGTTTCATTCAAAATTGATGAGTTGCCTTTCCTTGACTTTACTGCACCACATTGAACTCACTGGCACTGAACCTGCTCCACCTGTGTCTGTGTGGGAATGAGTAATGCAGCCTCCACAACATGTCATATGAAGGAAATAGCAATCTGGGCAGAGAAACACTGTTACTGATGTCTGTCTTGTAGTGAGCTAAAAAGATATTTGGTGCATCTTCTGCTGGGTCATAGAATCATAGGGGTTGGAAGGGACCTTGAGAGATCATCAGGTCCAACCCCCTTGCCAGCAGGCTCCCTAGGACAGGTCACACAGGTCAGTGTCCAGACAGGTCTGAAATATCTCCAGAGAAGGAGACTCCACACACCCCTGGGCAGCCTGTCCCAGGGCTCCCTCATGCTCACTGTGTAAAAGCTCTTCTGCATATTGGTGTGGAACTTCCTATGCTCCAGCTTGCAGCCATCACCCCTTGTCCTGTCCCCACAGAGCACTGAAAAGGGGCTGGCCATTTCCCCCTGCATGCCATACTTAAGATATTTATAAACATTAATAAAGTCCCCCCTTAGTCTTCTTTTCTCAAGGCTGAACAGTGCCAGCTCACTCAGCCTCTCCTTATAGGGAAGATGCTCCATGCCCTGTGGTGTGTTGGACATCACTTGGATTATTTCCTTGAAGGAACATCTGAATGGGAAACTTGGCCTCCTACAAGGAGTCATAGGTAATAAAAAAAAAGAACTAGTCTTTGAGTAGTATTCTACTGTGATTAGTAGTGAAAATGGTGAAAACGTTGGGGTTTTTTTATATAGAGGTGTAACTGAACATTAATCTGGGCGCTATTTTTCCTGGGCACCACAGTTTATTCCCCACTGTATCAAGAGTTATTGTTTGGCTCTTGTCACCAGAGGGATAGGCAAAACAAGCTGAGCAATAATGGAGAAATTTGTGCTATTTCAACCACTCTCAGGGTTACTTTTTTTTTGAGTGACAAGTGGCAGGAAGCCAACTTTTAAGCTAGTGTTTGGAAAGAAGGGACGAGCTCATTGTACTCCTGTTCAAAGCATGCCCACGGATAACCAAATGGAACAATTTACCACTGTTGAAAGGCTGAGAGGGGACACGATCTCCTTTCTGAATACAGCATGGAGCTTAGCACTAGGAAGGAAGAAGAGCTGCTTAACTTAAAGGCAATATTGACACAAGAGTAAAACAAAACAGGATAAAATACCCATAAATAAATGGAACTGGAAATCAGAAGGTTTTTAACCATTACAGGCATAAAGTTACAGAAACATCTTGAGATTTAGGTTCATGTATCTGCAGAATCTCATTCCTAGAGATGACCCCACCATATTTATCTGAGTTCTTTCATTCCTCTCTTGAAAAAGAAAATGAAAAAATGACTCAGAAATGCTCTATTGACATGGTGTCAGTCCCATGAGCCTGCCACATTCTGCAGAGAAATAACTATAGCTCTACACTTACCCACCTAGATTTTACTGTTAGATTTGCACATTTGCTCTCTCCTATTTTCTTCTTTTTTTCCTTTAGTTATATTCCTGTATGCAGTATCTTTCAAAGATTAAATAATTTGCCATTCAAAAGGCAACATTACAATTCTATTTATACTCCCAGGTTCTTCACTGAAACTCAGTACTACAATGTAGTTTCTGAAAGTGAAAGAATTTGCTTTTTTGCTGTAAAATATGTTAATATAGAAAGGCTTTTGAAGGAGAAGGAACCTGAAAGATTCTGTAATGCTCTATTATTATCTAGTCCATAAAAAGGTACCAAAGTAGCTTACCTAGCTGACAGTGCACACAACTACCTATTTTTTGGACTTTAGAACATATAGATTATGCTTCACCTGTGAATTTCCCTGAAGTAAAGTCACTTATGTACATATATGAAGGAAAATGCCCTTTTACAATATTGGGTCATTATACAGAACTGTTTTCCCCTAAATAAATACTCAGCAAGTGGGCATTTTTACACCTTTGCTGGTTTGTTGGGGATTTTTGGGGGGTTTTGTTTCGCTTTTTTAAGCATTATCTTAGTTACCATTCTTTATACCCTGTAAATCATTACTTGACTGAAGGATCTGGGAGGTTGCATACGTAGTTCAGCTGAGGATGTTTAAAAGGAGTTTAGTGCCTTGCTGCTGTGTTGCTGTCACTGCGAAGCTTTCCGGGTCTGCTTCAGTGAGCACAGGAACCTAGAGCAGGACCTGCACACCCCCCGCTCTGGTGGGTGCTCCTGTATTTATTATTCCTGTACCCCTCTGGCTGCTGGGCATCTCTGGGGGCTAGAGGAATATAGGAGGGATGGACTGCAGATTGGGCTAGTAGGCTCAGCCCTCCCATATATCATCACTATACTCCTCTCTACCTCTGTCAACAAATATAATATCTCTTACACTCTTTAATCACTGGGGATTTTTGTCTTTAATGAACCATCTTTAAAAAAAATTAAAAAATAGACTCACATACATATATATACTGATATTAATCAGACAAGATATTGCATATGCTCCAAGCCATGGAAACTTCTGAGTCTCCAAAGACAGTTACAGAAGTTGTAATCATTATTAAAGAAAACAAAAAACCAAAACCAGAAAAACAACAAGAACCTCAAAATTCCTTTCGGAAGGAAAGAAGTTAGGAAGATTTCTGGAGGTCTCAAAGGCACTGGGGGGACATTGCTTTTCCACACTGTGCCCATCAGAGGAAACACAGAGCCTACAATGCTCTGCCGGGGCCAGTTACTCTGCGCCACGCTCACGTGGTGCTGGATGGCACCAGGGAACAATAGCTGGCTGCATCAAACTGTATTCCACTTCTGCTTTGAAAGGAAGGCTCCAACTGCATGGTTAGGTATTGTTCACACTGCCTTTTCTCAGAAGGTTGTAGCATAGTGTGGCTCCAGATGGATCCTCTCTGGTCTGTATTGAGTACACAAGATTGAGAGACAGCACTGCAGGTGGGTGCCCATCGTGCTGAGTGAGGGGTGCAAAACAAACTGGAGGGGAAAAATCATCTCTTTTCAATCCTCTTACCATGCCTTTGCTTTATTTTAAGAAACCAAGGCATGAGAAACATCTTATAATGTTTATAAATATCTGAAGTGTGTGGGACAGGGGGAAACAGCCAGCCTCTTTTCTATGATCTATGGAGACAGGACAAGGGGCAATGGCTTCAAGTTGGAGCACAGGAAGTTCCACACCAACATGCAGAACTTTTTCACAGTGAGGGTGACAGAGCACTTGGACAGGCTGCCCAGGGGTGTGTGGAGTCTCCTTCTCTGGAGATATTCAAGACCTGTGTGGATGCTGACCTGTGTGACCTGTCCTAGGGACCCTGCTTTGGCAGGGGGGTTGGACCCGATGATCTCTCAAGGTCCCTTCCAAGCCCTGTGATTCTGTGATCTGTGTTTCCTGATTTTTCTGACAGTTCTTCTTTGAGCACTGCCTGATGCAAACCCTGCATTTATTCTTTCATTTTTTTCACCTTTTTAATTAAAAGTATTTCTTCTCTCTTTTCCCTCTTAGTGCATTGTTTACTTTTTCTGCCATTGTAAGGTTACTGAAATTTGGAGGAAGAAAAGCAGTAACCATGAGCTCTTCAGGTGAGAGGGTGAACTAAACCATGGGAAGAGCCTGTAAGAAGGTTTTACAAGAGGAATAAGCATCAGACAGGTGTGTCATCCCCGAGAAGTCAGTGAAAGCAGAGAAATGACAGGACAAATTAGGTTCTATAAATTAAAATGTAAAGAAACTCTGACTAAGCATCTCAAATGTCTCATGAAATAAGAGGTCACTAAAAGATTGCTCTTGCTTGTGTCAACAGAATGCCTTCAAATGCAAAGCCCTGTCTTCTGCCGGTACAATGATGTATCTATTCCTCCATTCCTAACTCCTACATTTTTGCATCACATCCCTGTCAAACACTGCACACAGCATCTTTACTCATTACCTTATAAATCTACCGTAGCAACCTAGAAGTCATAAAATTGCCGATGTGTATTTATGGAGTAGGTGTATTTTATCAGAGCTTTTTCTTCCATGTCTTGTAGCAGTAGCAGACTGATACCTATTGAAATTCAGAAACATTTTGTATAAACAGATGTTTATTTTGTTGTTATTTAAATATATGAGACTGTGCTATATGTGTGGCTCCTGATACTTCCATGCAAATTTCTTTTTAAAAAGATGACTAAGACAATTTAAGCTGCATGTAAAGAAAACATTTCTTTACCGAGACTTGCATGCTAAATTTCAGCCAGGGAGAATTTTAATACAGAACCCTTAGACTTACAAACCCCTTAGAAACAATATTTATAATGGAAATTTTGACAGCACCTTCAGTACAGCGGTGAAAATAACACCACCATAATGAAAAAGAAATGATGATAAACAGAATATATTATAAAGTAGAGTCTAACAAATTCATAGCCTTTACTTCTGTCAGCAAGCTGGTGACAGGCAGTGAAATACAAAACAAGCCATAGCTTTTAAATAAGAAAAGTCTGAACAACAAAAGGGCTTCTGTAAAATAGATTAAGAACATATAATACTATCCGTACTGCAAAAAGTACTATTTTCATTAGAAGCCATAATTCACAAATTAACAGTAAGAGCACTTAGACTTGACAAGGTAAAAAATGTGGCTATCTGTCATTTTGGTAGCATATTTTCTTCAAAAAGACATTCTTATTACATTTCCCAGGCAGGTTTGTTAATGCCTTTTGTTTAAATATTCATACGTGGGCTTTTGAGTCTGACTCCTGTGAAGAGAAACAGCCTGGGAGCTCCTGCTGAAGCTCCTTGGAGATGCAACCTTGACACACTGAGGTGAGAGCTACGGGTGGACACACTGCCCTCCTTCACACAGGGGCCCGGGGGCTGCCCCATGTCAGAACATGCATACATACCTATATACACATGTACCAACAGGCTACTCAGGAGGCTGGCCTATACTAGAATTTGCAAAACAGATACCGGGAGTGACCTTCTTCCTATATTTTCTAACCACATTTCTGCATTACAGCTTCCAAGATAGTTCCAGCAGCAGTATGTTGTGGGGCCAGGGAAGGAGATCTTCCCTTGCCTAACATGACAGCAATGCGACATCTCTGTATGGAAGCAAGATGAAGCACTCACACATTAACCACAAACATGGCTTTTCATCTCCCTGATTTTTTAATGAATACAGCTATTAGCTCACATAATCTCTTAAACATGGTATCAGCCATTCTTCTATTGGTGTAAGCCATCTATTTAGTGAAGACATACATCTACAATTGAATTTAGGTTTTGTAAAAATGTGAAAAGTGCATAACCCAGATAATGCATGGTTTCCATATTTTATCTGCCAAATGTAATGCAGTATTTGAAAAACAATATATAGGACTAAACCGGCAGGTCAAGAATGCCCTACCTCTCTGGTTGGAATATTCTGTGTACATCAGATGCTCCCGACTTTGCAATCTATTTCATTTCCCATTCAAGAAAAATATCAAGATTAAGCCGCTAGAAATACATACCGTTTCAGCTCTCAAATAACTTCACTGCAAAGCACTGCCATTTGTTGGCTGATGTGAGCAGAGCTCTTTAAAGCAAAGAAAGCAGTAATATGCTATATAATTTTGAAACAATGTTTGCAAGAAATGTGGTTCCTTACATGGGCACGCTGAGAAACAGAGGGGTGTCTGTCCATGCATATCTACTGCCGTCCTCCATTCAATACCCCATTTGAGAGGCCAGTGTGTAATTCACCTGCTCTTGCTTTTTAAAGATTAGTATGAACAGGGAAATTGTCCCTGCCTTTCTGCTAGTCTAGCCTCATGTCTCTGAGTATGACTCCTTTTAGGATCTGATCCAGCAGGTATTCTTTTCCTACCCAACAGTTGCCTAACACGTGGGGAGCTACTTGCTGTGTCACCTCACCTCCTAATGGGCCCATGAGGATGACAATTACATGATAAAAACTGCAATAATGAAATTACTTTATCCTGCACATTACATGATTTGTCACACTGTAAAAGATTAAACTAGATGGCAGGTTGTTTTCTCCTCTATCAGAGCTGGGCCTTAAATCTTGACTGAGGTCTTGGAACACGTCGCACCCGTGAAAAACTGATAAATCCAAATTGTTAATTAAGTCTTGGTTTTCTGCAAAGAAAGGATTCTATTTCATGTTCTTTGCTTGGCTTCCTGTGCACACTAGTTTATTTGAAGTGGGATTCATAGTAAAGTGAGAAATTTTATCACCCATTGTTTTTGCTTTGAAGAATCACACTCACTCTTCACTTGAGGGCAGTCTATCTTGTATATCCATTTCTATAATGCCTCTCTAGCACATCTGCAATGTATCTATTAGTTATAGATATCTTTAATCTATTAATCTATTAGTTTACTCCTGAGGAGTGTCCTCTTGGCACTCAACTCTGGCCTTCAGATTACCTGAATTTCACACATGCTCCATACTATGTGGAATATCTACACACTTGAACCCCATCCTGTAAGTCCTTCTAACCTTGTCAAGGTGCTTCTAGCACTTCAAAGTGCTTCATCGTCTGTCCTGTCCATGGGTTTAAATAGAATCACCTGCATTGCTATTTCTGGCCAAGACATGACTGCACAGAGGATGAGGCACAGGGGCAGTGATGCTGGGTCAAGGTCACGTACAGACTCCTGGGGACCACAGCCAGGCAGGGGACCTTGATGAGCACCTGCCTCTCTGGTTCAACCCCTCTGCTTGCACAGAGACACTGCCTACTCCTTTGCCCACAACACTAGGACCAAGCAGCAACCTCTGCAGCAACCTTAGAGCAAATCAGGTGATAAGCAGCAAACCCAGGCCTCTACTGTCACTTTACATGCTGACCCACTCCACAGCTGACAAAAGCATCATCCATGTACCTGGGAAAAAAACATACACTTCTCATTTCGGTTGTTGACAATTTCTATTGGCATGAACCACATTGTGCCACATCACTAATTTTCTATTAACACAGAACACTTTCTGGCCTAAGGTGACCTTACCTGGGTGCATGCTTCATTTGAATAAAAAGCTGTCTTCTCCACAAGCACTGTGGATGGTATATACCATCATGCTGCCACTTCATCAGTTTCTAGCTCTTCTCTGTGTAAAGCCTAGCAGATATTTTCTGCACAGCACATCTAGTATGCATAAGTATTATAAATACCAAAACAGCTAGAAATTAACCCAGGCTCTTTCAATCATGAATTTCAGCTTCTGCACTACTTCTCTCCTTGGCAGTATCAATGCATGCCTGCCTTGAGCAGAATGCTGCTCTTAATCCTTCTCTCTTGCTCATATTACTCCTCCTGCTTCCTCTGCCATGTCAAACACAAGCTTCTTGCTTCCTCCTCCAAACTCATGCTGCATTCCCACCTCCGATCAGATCATACCGCTAAACTCCTTTTTTTAAGATGTTCATTTTTCAAGTTGGCACTTTCATGCTTTCTCCCATACTACCACTCCCTCTTTGCTGGAGCTCCCCATAAACATAAGAAAAAAATAACTGCTCCTCCTCCAGAATGTCCCTCAAACTCCTCTTTTCTTGAAATTACTTTTGTCTATGGGTACACCAAGATGTACTACATACCATGTTAATCAATATCACCTCATTGCTTTCTCACATTTGCCCATTCTTTGTTTATTTCTAGGTTCTTGCCTGTCTTACTCAGATTAGAAAATCATCTTTTGGTCCTGCATGTTCCCCTTAGTTAGATAACTGCCCACCCTTACGATGAGGCCTCATAGGCAATATAGTGACACTAAAAATAGTTACAGGCATAGATCTATGAATTGGAAGTGTTCTCCTAAAGAGAGCAGAGTGGAAATACACTGGTGAGCATTACATCTCAACTGTTCTTTGATTTTAAAAATATGATGCACCCAGACTCGGACAGAGACATCCTGGTGAGCAGCATGGGGTTCCTCATTAAGTAGAGAGATATAATTTGAGTTATAGCCATGCCTTGGCTCTTTTTTTTTTACAGGAGAAAAGTAGAGATCCTCTGTAGGATTTACCTCTAGATAAATACGCCTGCATGTCTTGGTGAGACAGGGGTTTCACAACCTGCCCCCAGCAAGGGTTGTGTTTTAGTGCTAATTCCTGGAGGCAGACAAGGAATAAAATTCTGAGACTTTTTACCCCCCCTTTTCTTCAGGACAGATGTTTTCTGGGTCAATATTGCATATAATGTAACATATGTACTTGAATATGCAGGAACAAGTCATACTAGATTCCCCACCTTTAACCAGTTGCTGTCTGCAAACCTTATGATGAAAAATTGTTGTCCCATCTTACACCGTTCTTCATATTAACTAGCGTGGGAGAGGTATGACAGGAGACATGGGATGCATCACTATTACATTTTGGAGACAAAACTTTCCAATACATTGTCTAAAATGCTCTTGAAATGGTGATGACACCACCTCTTTTTTTTCTCTTAAAGTCATAAAAGCAGAAAGCTCCAATATTTCTTAATACTTCTTTACATGTACAGATGATGGAATGCCAGAGAAAATCATGCAAACAAAACCTTCATCAGCCTGTCCTGGAGGCCAGCCAGAGACTAGATAATTTGGACAAGACCATGATGGGCCAGATGAGTGAGTGGGAATGAGGTACTGCTTCCAGACTTTGTAAAACTGCTGTAGACAGTCTGTCCCTTTCTAAAATGTGCTTTTCTTTTTTCCCCCCAGAGTAAAAACAAAGCCCAAAACTTTTGCCTAGTTCATTTAAAAAGACAGTCTTGAGAAGGTGAGAAACCATGTTTTGCCATACTGGTGCTCTCCAGTCATAATCGTATGGCACAAAAAGTACACCACTAAAAATCTGCTTTTAAAAAGCTGCCAGGATTTTTAACCTCTTCTGAAAATACATGAAAGACCTCTTAAATGTATTGCCTTAGCACACTGCAAATCTATTCATTTAGTAGTTGTAT
Source organism: Porphyrio hochstetteri (assembly GCA_020800305.1). NCBI lineage: Eukaryota > Metazoa > Chordata > Aves > Gruiformes > Rallidae > Porphyrio > Porphyrio hochstetteri. The sequence goes on along the minus strand of CM036910.1, from coordinate 38,620,258 downwards.
TAGATATATTTCTTTGTCAGCTACCCATTTAAGAAGGGATCATCTTAAAAGGCACTGACATAAATTGTTGTGCAGAAGATCGATTAGTTTAAAAGGTTTTTCCTTTTAACAGATCAGATAGCTATTATATCTCACCATTTGGTATATGGAAGTTTCATTGAACAATTCCAGTATTTAATCACTTCTTTAAACACATATTCATCTTAAATGATTCCATGATCATGTGTTGCCCCAAAGATTTTTCCACTTGTGTTGTATTGAATGGATGTGACCAAAAGGCCAGGAAATTCTTCTGAAGAAACCAGTTTAATTAGCTAGGAGAGGCTTTTGGTGCAAAAGTAGGCATTATTCAGCTGAGGCAATTAAAAGCAGCTTTTACGAGATAGGTCATAAATTATCAAAGCTTTGCTATGTCTTAGGGAGCATGCAGGTGAGAAGTCAAGATGGGGGAGTTTGTTGGATCCCACCCTTGCCAGTGCAAATCACTAAATTAATTCCTACAGTTGTGCAAAGGAGTGCACAGGAACTGTTGCTATTTACTGCTCTGAAAAAATCACACATTTTGACAGATATGTAATTGCTATTGTTTCTTGAAATTAGTTCATAAGAAAGATGCTGAAAACAGCAATCTGGTAAATAACATTAATTGAATTCTAAGGGCAAAATTCTGCCAATCATTATTCCCATTGGGTAACACTTCTCTGCAATTAATCTATTGATTTTGTTGAGAATACAGTTGAGTTTCACATTAGGTTCCACACAGTGAATGACAGAGCAGAACCTCACCTTAGCACTGAAAGTCACCGGGATGTTTCCTTTCTTGGGGTCTTTCTAGGTTGTTTGGGCTGATGGACTCCATCCCCTAAACCAGTGTTTATTCTATAGCAGAAATTAGACTGGATGGGGTAGTGCATGTCATGTTTCCTTCCTATCTGAAGATAGCCTAGCAGCTAGAACAAGAGCCCTCCTCACATCCAGCAGCCATGATCTGTTTCTTCTCTGGAAGAAGAGCCTACAATGCCCATACAGTCATCATACAAGCTTGGATACTATAATTAGCGTATAACAGAAGCATAAATTTTCAATGATAGACTTCAGCTATACTGTTTCTTCTGTATGAAGCCCAATATTATTTTTTTTTGCCTTGACCTGTTGAAAAAAATGTTTGACAGCTCCACAAACTTCAGACTCACCGAGAATTAAATAAACTAACTGCAGTGGAACTATGATCTCATCAGCCTCCCACACGTTTACTTTTGTGTTGTACTCGTTTATATTGCATGCTTAATTAATCGGGGGACTTGACAATTACAAAACTAAACTACCAATAGATTTTCTTATGTTCTTAAAGCTTTGGAAAAAGAAACAGAATCAAAAATAAAGGATTATGAATCAGAAACTTGCTGGAAGCGGTGTAACCAAAATCCCTCATATTTAGAAATAATTCAGCTATCTTTTCAAGCCAGCCAATGACTTTTCAGGCTATGTCTCACAGAAAACCCAGATTTATACCACTGCTGAGGGATTTTTATTATTTATAGTTTGTTTTCTTGTGAAAGCCATCTAGAGAGAAAAAAAGCATTTCCACCTTTATTCCTTTTCTTAGCATACTTCCATAATCTCAACAGGAACAAGAAGATGTCACATTTCAGATGAGTTTATACAGATTCATGGAGTTTTAGAGGCAAGAATATCTCCATATGAATGGCATTTCAAAACTCAATTCAAACATTATGCTGTAATTCCCTCTGAAGATTCTTTTTCACATACTACATATTGAATAACCTGAAAGGGCTCCATATGTTTCTAAAACTAAACTGTTTTTTGTTTTGGTTTGTGATAACTATTTACCAAGAAGCTGTGCATACCACAAACAATGCACTGACTTTCTGATTCCCCCTGAACCTCTTTTCTCTGCTAACCTATGCTCTTGCTTAAGCTCCTTGTTGGCTGATACAAACAACAAACATTAAAAAGGAATTTGTATTTCACACAAATGTCTGCTGGGGACAGAAGTTGTATAACTCAATGAAGATGTATTTTCTAAAGCCCCTGACCTCCCAGGTGACAAAAGGGGCACTTGTGCCTAAAATTATTAGTTTCTTCACTATTGAAAATTCATTTTTGTATCTCTGACCTTTTTCACGTTGCATCATTATGTGCATACAATAGTGTTTGTACCAAATCCATCTGGAGAGTAGGAAGAAACCAGACTCCTTTCATGCTTTACTCTCTATTTTCTGGGCTGACAGCACAGTCCTTCAGAAGTCAGCAGATGTCCTGCATAGGAGACCTCTTTAAGAATCAAAGGAATTTGTTATGTTCCTATACTGTATTCTGCTCTCCTCACAGTCTAACTGTAGCTTGAACTACAAGGGAAGCAGAAGTCTTCCAAGCACAGAACTTCTGCAAGAGTTCCTGAACCCTGTAGGCATACGTGCTGAAAGAGGCATCTTGAAAGATGCTGTCAAATGGCTCCATGACTCCAGAAGATCAATATGTCAGAAGTCACCAAGAGCAAATACGTTTGTTCTGCACAGGTCAACCAGTCTGACTGCTGAAACTGATAATGAATAGTCATTTCTGTTTTCTTTTTGTTCAGTGATGGTGGATGAATTGCAAGCCAGCCTACCCACAGAAGTATCTTGTTTGCAATACCTCCAATAGAGATGCTTTGCCTTTCCTCACAGGTTTCCAGCTTCCCTCCTGCCAGATTTTACTAGAATTGGTAGAAGTCTGCATCTCAGTTGTGTTTCAAGTTGCTCTTGGGAGACAACTGAGGAGGAAAGTTCATTGTTTCCAAGTCTCACTTGCTCTCCAGGAGTACCTTAGGTAGGTGTGTACTCTCAGTAGGCTCAGCAATAGGTTACTGCTCTCTCACATCGGTGTACACTGAATGGTGTATTCAACAACCCCAAGACCTTACATTGCCCGTTGGTTGAGTAGAGTCTACTCTTGTGCATCTACTTCAGGCAAACCTGCATTCAGATGAGCTGTATATACTACACCTGGATTTTTCTGTGCAGCCTCAATTTTCTCACTAGTTTTAGAATATTTTTAGTATACATCAGTACTACTTGGCCATATTTCTTCATGCTACTTCTGGGATTCTTGCTCTCCAGTACAGTTGGAATGAAATTATTTGAGTGTAAGTAAGTGAAAATACTGCCTCCAAGTACGTAGCAACCTTTTTCAACATTGTACTTATAACCTATGTAACTTATTACATTGGGTTTTGTCAGTCATTTAGAATCTTTTTGCCTTTCATGCTGCTTTATGGAACATATATACTTGACATGAGTATCTGTTAGTGTGTCTAGCTCTTCACCAAATATTCAAGTGATGAGCACAGAAACCAACTTGCTGAAATATTTCCCAAACATTCCCTTTCTGGCTTTCTCTTGAAGTACCACTTCAAAAAAAAAATCAAAAGGACTGAAAGCAAACTATCAGAAAAATGGACCAAATGTACTCAGACAAAAAAAATTGGAGATGTATGTATCAGAGTGCTGGGGATTTAGTTATGTACCCAGGTAGAGTACATGCCCTAATAAAACATATAAAGCAGTGAGATTGAGTTAGTTCATTCAGGTAACAATTTTTATTGGCATGTGCAATGAGTTATGTGATATTTCACATGTGCTAATGAACAGCATTTTCATGCACATAAACAAGGTGCTTTTGCAAGAAACTCATGACACACATTGGGATTTGTGAATATAGCATTAGCATTTCAACTCTAATCACACTAAACCTACATTGTAGGATGCTTTTCCAAAATACACATTAGTACTATGGTCTATGTCCTCTCTGCGTACAAGCCAAAAGTAGGTAACAGTTCCCAGTCACACAGAAGGAAGAATCTCTTGAATAATCAAAGATTTGTGACTGTTTGGTATTTCAGAGTTGTTTCTAACCTGAGGAGAGCACTAAGAGCCTGAGATAAAGGTGGCATACCACAATATACAGGAAAGAAAGATTCATACCTGTTTTTAAATATATATAAGAACAACTGCAGATAAAATAAGAATTCAAACATTTCATGTATTATGCTTGAGGGCATTCAAGCTCCTAGTCGATAGGTATAACAAGAAACTTCCCATTTAGCTATTATATTGCTGTGCTGTATAGGGTTTTTCCACCTTTCTCTGAAGCATCTGGTATGAGTTATTGTCAAAATCCTACTTTGAGCATTGCTTTGCCTTAACATAATAATTTCTATGCTCCTGAAACTGGGACATTCTAATTATCTTTCAACATTACAGTACTGTGCTGCTAAAACCACTTTAATCTATAATAATAACAGAAAAGAATCATAAGCCAAAGGACTGTTTACAAGTTGACACAACTGATCTAATCTTTGCAAAGAGCCATAGTGGAAAAAGTGTGAAAAATGTACTTCACAGAAGCATCCTTGGCAGAAGTAGTGAATTCAGTGAAAAGGTTTAATACATTTTAACGAAAGCCTGAATTGGATGACAGAGCTATAAGAAGTGTATCTTGTGCCAAAAGAGTGGCCAGAAAAGATCTTGGAAAATACAGTACATCTCTGCTATGTTACCAAACTAATTTCAAAATAGCAAATACAACAAACAGAAAAATTGCAAGAAAATGCCTAAACACAGCAAACTAGCCTCGGCAGGATTCTTCACAGCTTTGTCCCCTTGTATATGACCTGTGATTTGAATGTATATCAATATTCTTCTAGCAGTTGTATGGGTCCATTAGCCAAATGCTATTCCTCATAACAAAACCATTATAAATATATGGCCTCAAAGTGCTTTTGGCCTGAGTCCAGCTGATCCCATATTTCAGCAAGCCCATTACAATATAGGGAAAAGAGAAAGAAAAAAGGAAATCTTTTTTTGAGCATGTCATATCTCCAAATCTAATAATGTGTAGTGGGACAGATTGGGCAGCTTTCTGCTTTGTCCAAAAGTTATAAGTTAAACCAGGGAGAGACTATTTAATGAAGTATGAGTGCTACCTGGCTTCAGGACAATATGAAGCCCATGATGTTAACCTCAATACTGCTGTCTCAACAGCATTTAGTTTTCTCTAAGGAAAGAGAAGTGAGATTTGAGATTCCATACTCTAAGAAGAAATGCCCTGTGATACTGCAAACTAGAAGACAAAAATAATTATTTTATAAAGTCTTATCAATAGTATTGTTTTATTTTTATTTTATTAAAATAAGAGAAGTGAGATAAGTTATTGTCAGGTCACCCTGAAGTAAACCCAGCTTGCAGCAGTGCTTAAAGCAAAGCTCACAGTTCACTAGTACTTTCTTTCTGAGAATCAATCTTTCTTAGCAAAATAAAAGGGAGGGCTGTCTCAGGCAGCATCTGCTAGGGCACAAGCATAGCTTAAGTGCTGGAAGGAGAAAAGTTAATGTGCGTAAAGCAAAAGGCCAAGACCATATTTTCTCGACTATCACTTCCCAGATTTACTGTTATGGGCCAGTACAGATTACTTAATTTTTACTTTGTCTCAACTTCCACATCTATAAACCAGGCATAACTTGCCTTAGCTGCCTTGTGTATCTATTTAGTTTAATTCATTTGCACTGAATACCCTGGGTACATGAAGATAGTACTATCAGCAGAAGCCTTCTCAGCCCAGCTAATATTGTTTTGTCATTCTCTATTGAATTTTTTTCCTCATTTCCATAGGAATCCCATCTAGTCAAACTGTTGAGCAAGTCTCAGAGGTTGATCTGCAAGACAGCATGAGCTTCTACACACAGCTAGCAGCAGCTGACCACATCTGGTGGCCTAATGGCAGCAAGGCTTTTGGGCATGAACAGCCTCTAATAGTTTAAAAGATCCAGGCTAGATAAAATTGTTTTTTCACTTAACACTCTAGCATCAGCAAAAAGTAATTTTATTTGTGGACTTCTTTTTCTGGTTTGTTTGTTAGAACACAAGGTACAATTTAAATCAAGTAATCCCAATAATGTTAATAGAATCATGAAGAATCAACTGAACAACAGCTGGGATTTTCCCCTCCTTGGGGGTGTCAGACATAATATGGATTTAAGGCAGAAAAACACTAACAAGACACAGAAGTTCTTGACAGCATATAGTAACCATGCAATATAGCGCTAAACAGATGCAAACAAATCATGAGGAGATTAAAAATCAGGTATTCCTGCAATTAGTGCCACAAAAATAAGACGTAGAAAAATTGAAAACTTCTTGGAAAGGGCTTGCATTTCAATTATTTGAAAACTCCCTAAATTCTTTACTCTTTCCTAGCCCCCATGTTTGTTCCCCCTCCCTTGATGAAAGCTGAAAAAAGACCAGAGCATGTACAAAAAAAACGAACTCCCACAAAAACAAATAGCACAGACAGAAAAAATAACTCGAGGGATTGAAATTTATCTTATATAGTTGGAGGAAAGCACAAATTCCACAATTCAGTACAGCAACAAAGAGTAGGTATCAGCGAGGGCTTAGCTAGCTCCATCCAAGACAAAGACACTTTAGCCAGAGGTCTCAGAATAATGAGAGATTCCACAAAAGCAATCACTGGAAGTAAACAAATATTTGAGCCTGTAGTAAAAGGGGCTTTGCATACATGCGTGACAAGAAATCCAATGAATAAACAAATTACATATAAACACTGCAAAAGCCCTCAGCTCTGCAGAAGAAGTTCTGAAGCAATTTGTGGTTGCAAAAACATTTAGAGAGCAAGAGAGACTCAGGGCCAAGTCATCTTTCCCAGTCCCAGTTTGAAGAGCAGGTTGGAACTGGGAAAATGAGGCTCATAGGGGGATAGACACAGCCAGAAGCTACAGGTCAGCTGTCAGCTTGACCACAGGTCAACATGATAGCAAAACAAAGCCACATGAACTGTATCTGGAATGTCAAGGTAGCAAGAAATTCCCTAAGCTAGTGCCTCCTCTGGGACAAGCAATATGCTACTGGGCTTTAAGCAGTGTAGACCCATCTTTTCACAGCTGCTTTCCAGCCAAAACAGAAATCAAGGGCTCCAAACTGCCCAGCAAGTCAACACATGCTGAGACAAAGCATCAGGGTTGCAGGTAAAAGCCTATTTTGAATGCCTGAACCATCAAGTTAAGGTTATCTTAGCAAGGCATTAACATATGAAGGAGCTAGGAAAAGAATACATATTCATTTCACTTCAGGATTTCACAATTTTAAATCTGGTTTATAGATTTCTCATTGTGCAACCAAAAGACTGGTTCAGCCCCAGACAGTGGCTGAGTACCACATGCCACTCACTCACTCCCACAAGAGACCAACAGCCTCCCTGGGATGGGATAAGGACAGTTTACTGACAAAAATCACCATGAATGTAAAACAATAACAGCCAGTTACACTCATACCCAGCGCTAACACAGAGTACCTTACTGACCTGATGAGTGCAGCCCAACAGCAAGGACTGCCAGGCCCAACAAACCCAATCCCAGCTACACTCAGACTGTCCTGAAAGCACCAAACCCATGCCCTTCCCCAACCAGCTGCTTTTATGAGGAAGTGGTGTCAGGTGGTGTGGCAAACAGCCCAGGCTAACTCAGCTCACCTGTGCTGGCTGCTTGGGGAGGTTAATTCCGGCCTGGCCAGAATCAGGACACTCATCAATGGCACATTCCTTACTTCTTCCACTGTCTGAACTTGTCAGACAGCTCTGAACCAAAGCTGGACTGCATGTACTGGGTCAAATTAATGAAAAAATTAAATTAGAGAGTTACCTTTCAAGTAAATCAAATAAGATACTGCTGCAAGTAAGAAAAATCCACAAACAAAACCCAAGGAAGTTGAACACATTCCTAACAGTTCTGAGTATCATATATTTTTAGAAAGGTACAGTTGTCAAAAACGTCATTAATCCTATAAAAAATCCCTATACAATTCTTTAGGGCTCAAGTCCCATGCTCCATTGTGTCATTAGGTACATTGGGAAGCTATATTCACAGCCATGAGTTCAGCTACGATGACTCAGGCTTGTTGCATGGAGTGGGCCTTTAGGCCACCTGAAGAGAAGGCTCAGTTCAAGAGACGTTTATTTTTTCCTTTAGAAACTTGTCAAAACATGATACTTGGATTGAGACACTCATCTTGAGAAACAGCTCTTTCTTTTCAAATCTGCAAAAGTTATTTTGGGTAGCACGTACTTTCTGGTACTTCATGTTTAATGGCCACAATAGTTCCATTGTATGGTTGTCATTAAACATAACACAGCCATCCGACCTTTGAATCACCACTAGAAGCCACCATGAACAATTTATATGCCAATCTTGATTCCCAGAGAAGGCTCAGGCACAATTTTTTGTAGCCTCTCTTTTAAAAATGTCCAGACATGCTTTGTATCCAAATACAAAGTAATATACTTGTGAAGTACTTGCCATCGATTACAAATACCTGTTACAAAATTAAGTTGGTGGAAGGTTCTTTTCTGCCCAGAAACTTTAAAGAATTGCCAAAAGCTGAAAGCCGTCAGATATTTTAAGTAGGTTTATAACAGAATACTGTATCTTTGGCTTTAGCATATTATAAGTATTAAGCTAAACTGACAGAATTAAAGCTATTCATACTGGAAAAGCCCACAGTGTAGTTATCACACTCCAGGACTAATATGCATAATGAAAGAAGTTTTATAATCAGAAGGGAGCTGAAGAAAAAAGTTTGAGGAAAAACTCATTAAAGGACTGATCCTCAATGTTGATATGTTACTAGCACATGTGGGTGCTATGCACCTTTCCAGACCAAAGTTGAAAAGCATTAGATGCTTCAAATGCCTTTTGTAGCCAGATAAGGGAATTCTGGGTTTCACTATTGTGTATGAACCATTCACTTCATGCAGGATTTTGATAGTGGGAAGCGCTATGAATTATTTTCAATAATTAGCCTTATTTTGTAAGCCTTTAAAAGTGCTTTTGTACCAGTTGCAAAGGGTTTTGTCTTTTTATAGCATTTGTCCTCCCATCCACCTACCAAAACACTTTTAATCCATTTATTCTAGAGAACAATGTAACGATACCTTCTGTTTATACAGACAAGTATGGTTTTCTTGACCATCTTGAGCTCTTGTACAGACTCCACATCTTATTCACCGAGGTCAAGGAGAAGTGAGACGGGCATTGATGCATGTACATTAGGCATTACACACTGCTTGCAGGATGCCTTTCAAATTAGGGGACCGAGAGACGGTCCCCATGGGCCCATGCTTTAAGACAGTACTGCATATGAGCATGAGAATAAAGTAGTTAGAAGAGCCAAAATGCCACTGTGCTCTGCATATTTTATGCGGTTTAATTGTATTATATTGATTTGAGTCCATTATAGCCTGGTTTGTTACTCTAATAAATTACATTGTTCTTTGAAACAATGATAGCTTAAGATTGAAATATTGTATTAAATGTTATATCTGACTGGCATGCTTCAAATTTGATTTTTACCACTGACTATGGAAAAAAGTAATCCTTGAAAGGATTTCAGTCTTTGAGTAAAATCTCTAAATAAGAACCTAAATAGAAATGCCTCTTTAGCACTGGTTAGAGTGGGAGGAGAACAAAAGAGGGAACAGCTATTTTTCAGGCTGAGATTTGCAAACAGGAGATGTAAGGGAAATAAAAGATGTAACTTCTCATTTAGATCTGAGAAACAAAATTTCTAGCTTTTAAACTCCAGTTACAGCTTTGTTATAATAACTGATCTCTGGCGCTAATGCCTTTTTTGCATATATATCAAGTTTGGACTTTGGAAGAGTTAATTAGTGATAGAAAAACAACTTTCCAGAGACAGCTGTATTAAATATGTCACCTACAACTGATTGTATGCTTTATGTGGCAATGCCTATGAAATTTGAAGCTAGAAGAATTTGCATAAAACAGCATATAAAGACAAACTATTTTTATGACTGGGCTTGATTTTTGTTAAAAACACAACCAAGGGTGAATATTTTCAAGGTAATTATCAAGACAAGACTGAGAAATTATTATTTTTTTTTTTTCAGAAAACCTGTCAGGCAATGTACATTCCACATATTCTATGTGCCTTTCTGGAAGTACAAAGTTCCTTTAGATGAAGTAAAAGAGAAATAGGTATTGCTGGAATGGAAAATAATGTCAAAAGGAGCTCAGAGCAGATTAAAAAAATAGATTAAAAAATTTAATGACATCATATGTACTGATACCACGTGTTAAGTCATGAAGGTGAGTCATCAACGTGAGTACCTTATCTTTTAAACTCCCTCTTTGATGAGCAGTAGCACAGTCACTGCAGGTAGATGCATGTTGAGAGGCAAGGTGCTGCATTGCACTAATTTGCATGTCAGAAATTCCCACCGTAGCAGCGAAATTATGTTCTCATGGGGTTCAGCTCCTAGGATGCAGCAAGTCTAGTGACAGCACCTTGAAGAAGTAGGTGTTCAGTGGCAGAAATGGAAGCTGTTACTCATCATGGAAAGCATCTCTCTACAACTGCATATTAAACAATAACCTCAGACGTGCAGAATTTAAAATTTATTCACAAAAATGAACTTCATTTAAAACACTCACACACCTCTTTTAAAAATACCATGAAATGGTGTGACTAAGAGTAACTGAATCTTTGTAGTTGTGTTCAAATCTGTTGATATTTTGGTGCTTGGTTTGAAAAAAAAAACCCAACATCTACTTCATTGATGACTTTTCTGGTGAGTCTGACAAACACAGTACCACCTGCCAGCAGGTGTAATATCAACTCTACATCCTAGCTCTGAGCTGGACAATGTTCAGGTTACTTGTTCCAAGTGCCTCTGCTTTGAAATGAAGCAGGTCTGCAGCCGAGGAAGTCCGACAACCTGCGCTATGCAGACCAGAGGAGCTGATGTCCGTAGTCCCTCCCGGTCTCTCCCCTCAGCTAGGTTTGCAGAAAACACAGGGTTTGGTGGGTTGTGCCATTGCTGGAATTACCACTGGGACTGACATTACTGAATTGGCCATTCATCATGTTTGACACTGGGGCTATTTCAGAAAGTACTGCTTTGGCACATTCAGGAATAATTATATCAAAGTTGGTGCTGCACATTGCTTCAGAGGGAGGTCATGCAGACAATAATAATGCATCACATATTTTTTTCCCTATTGTAAAGCTACCTATGTCTTATATATGTCTCTTGCTATTTGTCTGTAATCTTCTGGTGCTGTGCACCAGGGCTGTTTGCCTTTGGAGACAGCCTGCGTGCAGGTATCAGTCAAAGAGCAAAGTAGAGTGCCAGAGAGATAAAACCAAGCAGAAATAATAAGAAAAAAAGTTTTAAAAGAAAAAAAAAAAGGAAAAAAGTATTATGCTTGTACAAAATAATGTATGCTGAATACATTTGAAAGAATCCGTAAGAAAAGTCAATGTGACTTGCTTAGAGCTTGAACTTATAGAACAATATGCAAACTACCATTATGTGTTCAAAACAGCGTATTATGTTTCATTTATAAAGGCATATTTCACAGTCACAGGAGTAGACACTACCAAATGATCTGATTTACACAAAGCAGAATATACAGAAACCAAATTATAAATAGAAGCCAGAATATCTGAAATGCAATCAGAAGGCCTATCTGTATACCCGTTATACTAATAGCAAAACTGTGTTTCCCGGAGGCATAAGATTGGCTCATAACGGCCTAATCCCACCGATGTTACTTACCTTGGCATAGTCTGACGTCAGCCTTATGAATAATTCTACGGGTGTCAGGAAAGATGCAGCTGTTAAAATGTTAAGCTGGTCCAGATCATTAGATTAGTCTGAAAACGGTGACTTAAGAAATGGGAGTTCTCGCAGCTGACTTCTGATGTTAAACCTTCAGGATCACAGGCGTCTTTCTCAAGCTTCTCTCCACCAAAACATAAAATTAGGATTTCATTTCAATTTTTTTTTCTTTCTCATCCCCTTCCCTTTTGAAAAGTTTGGTTTTCATCACTGACTGTAGCTTAGAAATGAGATTTAAGGGGAATATTAACCAATACACAGGCAAGAATCATCAACATGGAGTTTGGGAGAGAACTCTTCATTTACTGAGTACTGCCTTAAGGAGACATAAACCATTCAGTACCATGCAAACACCATATCTATCTTATCTTTTCATATTAGCACAAAGTGAACGCCAAGCTCATGAAACCATATCTACCTGGTTATATCATGTCCTCTTCACAAAGATTATTTACTTGGCAACCAAACCAGCAGAATTGAGGCAATTTCAGTCCTTGCATGTACGCAATGCCCCCATTTTAACAGGCAGCATGCATCACAGGACACCTTAAAACACAGGTAATTATATCTACTGCTGCTTGCTTTGTATGAGACAAAGATATAAATCTGTTTATTAGGACTTTGACCTACTGGCAGTTTACGCTAAAATTAAAGGATCAAACAGCCCTGTAAAGATCAGTCCTTTAAAAATCAGGCTCCTTCATGTCAGCAAGAGCAAGAGCAGCATTAAAAGTGCTGGTTATTATGTGTATTTTTATCTTTATAATGATGATAAAAATAGGACAGGAAAATAGTTCCAGAAAAAAAAAACCCAAACAAACCTTAGAAATATCCTTATGCATTCCACTTTTCCAGCTGGAGATTGCATACTGAACATTTCAGTGTTCCTGTCCTTATAAGCTAAAAGCACTCCTAGGAGTTAAACTGCACACAAACCCCTAATGAATGTACTTGCTTTCACTGCACCAGTAGGAATGCTTTAAGGCTTTGTAAAAGGTTTTTTTTAACAGAGTTATGGCTGAACATACCGCCACTGCAGCATAAAGTTATAAACACAACCAAAATAATCCATTTCTGACACAGGAGCTGCACAAAACTTCCCCAGAAAACAGAGTAGCAGCTGATAATGAGGATAAATCTTTGTTGTGGGCACTAACAGATCTGAAAGAGGAGTCAGAGTAATGAGAGTGGGAGACAGATCCCAGGGCAGGAGAAGGGGAAGGAAGGAAAGGAAGGAAAGGAAGGGAGGAAGGGAGGAAGGGAGGGAGGAAAGGAGGAAGGGGAAGGAGGAGGCAATGAAGGAGCGTAGACAAGGATGTGATGTTCACACTCCTCCAGGACCCTATGGACAAAAGGATAACCATTTTGCTTTAATATAAGAAAACTGCCTAACAAAATTCCACATAGAGAAAATATCATGATCTGTTTGATGCCCTGGTGAAACTGCATGACTGACCTTCCCAGCTAGAAAACGCAGGGCGTCAGGATTATGACTATACCAGGAGAAACCATGATCTGTGCAGTTAAAACCAACAAAACAATCTCTGTACTACACCTCAATCATTAGCTGAAAAGCAATCCAATCCTTTAAAGGCGCTTCTTCCCCATTTCTGGTGTCAGGAAGCAATCTGCCTAACTTGCTATCTGGCTCCACAGACTCCAACTGACTGTAACAGTCAGCCGAAGGTCTGCCTGCACCCATCTGTTCCCGACACTTTTAAGACCCTAGGTAGCTTTGACAAAACAAAAGGTTTATACTTCTTTTTTTCTTTTTTTCTTTTTTTATTTTACCATTCCAGTGCTAAACTCGAGGATAATTATTCTCAGATAAAGGAGAGGTGAAATTCAAATCTGTTCTCAAGTTTTGAGACTTAACATATACTCCTAGGTATCAACTGTGGGATTGTATCTGCTGGGTGGACACCCTAAAGTACATTAAACAGTAAATGTTCAGCATAGAAGTGATGATACTTGGCAAGGCTCAGATTTCCAGCTGGTTACACTTTGCAGAGCTTGTTAGAACCATATAAATCTAAAGCAAACAAAACTGTTTCAAGTAGTATGTAAAAACCCTCCTAAAGAGTAAAAACCCTCCTAAAATACTAAAATGTGTATTCTGTAAAATTCTCCCCTAAAACAAGGGTTATAATGTCTTTTGTTTGCCCTTAACAACAAAGATAACCCAAAGTAAGCCCCAGATTTTCACTTTTTAAAATAAGCTCATATCTTGAATGGAAACTGAGGAAAATGTAAATTAATACTTAGAAAGACAAGAATTCCCTTTTAGGGAAATTCTTGCTTCCCACAAGCTATTAAGAAAGGCAAAAGAAAGTCTTAAGAACATAAAGGATACAACAACCCCCCCCCCCCCATTGTTTACACTACAAGTTTCCTTGGAACAGAATTGAAAGCTTTATGTTTGATGAGCACAAGAAGCTTCAGTTTCTATGTGGTTCAATTCTTCTTGACTCCCCCATCCAACAAACAAGAAATTCTGGCATAAAATTCCCCAATAATCTACTGCAACACTTTTAACTTTTTCAAGAGGTACCAGGCAGAGAACCAGTGACTGAAACTGGAAGAAATGGGCACATATATCACATAGTGATACAAGAACACCAGTTGGACAAAATGAGAAACTTTTGATTAAGCATTGCCATATACAGGAGTTTTTACAGATGGATTTTCTGGCTCACACATTTGTGCAGAGTTACCATAAAGCACCAGAAAAATTGCATCTACAGCCTGGAATTACCCTATTCTACCTACGCTGCTACACTCAGAACATTGGAATATCATTTAAGATTTCTTGTCCCTACACTAATTGACCTGACACAGCCCTATTAAAACTCCTACAATCTAATAACAGCATTTCAATGGATGGGAAATACATTTGCTTGTTTTTTTCTTAAAAGACAAGAAGACGGAAAAAGATATTTTTGGGTTGGCTAAGCATCTATTCCCAACCCATAATAAGGTTGTTATCAACCAGAAAAGCCTATTAAGCTAGAAAATGAATACTGAAAGCTTTCTAATTAAACACTTTCCACTTACATGATACTGAAAGAATAGAGTGGGAGATGGTGGTACTGATACTGTATTAGTCATTGTATCACTCATATCATGATGTTGTAATCAGCTTTTGGGATAGTGTACATGAATAACCCAGGTGCTCGAGCTGTGCTACAATTTGTAATTGGAAATATCTTTGGATAATAGGTGTCTCATGAGTTGTTTTCTCTTCTTGTCATTTTTGTTAATGTTATGTGACTTGTAATTGAGTTTTTTATTAACTGTCAAGGAATTGTTTTTTTTAAAAAACTTAGAGTCTGATCCTGACAAGCTGCTCTGTGCAGTTAGGTCCTGGGTTTGAGTGGATTACCACTGTGGAAATGGGACAAGATGGGTCCCATCCCTCACAGACAGCGGGATTAGGGCTGCAAGCTTTGCATCCTTTGCAGGTGGAGGGATAACATTTTCATGTTTAGCCACAAAGACCCCCACAATGGGATGTATATCCTGATAGTCACATTACATTATTCTAATAACAGTAAAGCTAAGCCAATGACAGCCTTCCCCTTCTTCAGATGGATGTCTCACCAAAATTTTATGTAGCAGAGGATGCAGTGTGACAAAGATTTCATTACACTGACTTATGCAATATTCCAAAATGTTGCCAACAAGAAGCATAACTTTTGCCACACCAGTAAGATCACAATTCTACATAACTGCTTTATTTAAAATATAGTATTGACATTCATCATTATGAAACTTGCAAGAAAGGGGGGTGAGTTTGGAGCCAGCCTGATTGGAAAGAGGCTTGAGAAATGCAGAAATTAGATTTGGTCTGAGTGGAAGGCTAAAAATCATAGCAGCTCATCTACAGGAAAACTGCTGGTAAGATGTAGATTCCAAACAGAGTCACAGTGAAACCCATAATATTTCCTTCATATTCTTAATTAGGTATTTCCGCAGATCTACCACACGCTGTACCTACGCTTTACCAAGACACAGCACTAGTCTGTACAACAAATAATCTTGATCAAAACACAAAAATCATGATTAGCCTTAATGTTGTCAAATGTAAACTCTTTCCAATATCTATTGTTCTGCATAGTCCAGTCAAAAGTTTTTCAATTAAGTGATAATTGGGGTAAAACAGGTACACCTGTAACAGCATGGATTCGAAAGCACTTGATGCAGTACTTTTGCAGAGGCAAAGCAGATTAAAAAGTTGGGTATAAATATATAGTCATTCTATCAAATATATTGATTACAGTTAATTTTTAAGGGCTTAATTCTTTGTGAGATAGCATCCCTACCACAGGAGCACATGGCAGCCTGTACGCAGGACTCCAACCCTCCTGCAGCACAGTGGCCTGCATGGGGAGGATGATTTACAGAGCTTCCCTTTGGTTGAAGTTCTTCCAAACCCCTTTATGGGGTTGTTTGCTCTTCAGTTTTAGCAATGTGATTGGACTTGGTGGATGTTTATTTTCTTGGCTTTCCCCCATGGCCAGTGGTAATTCCCCAAGAACACACAGCAAGGATGAACAATAATAGGAGCTCCATTTCAGACACAGAAACTGAAGAAGTGGAATTGGCTTATGGTCATGGTGATTGTTGGGTTATGGTGATTGTTGAAATCTTTCTGAAATTTTAGGCAGTGCTGCCCTGCAGAGAAAGCTGTTTGTGGTAGCTGCCTTCCTTGGCTGATTAACTACAGGGGGATATGCAAAACTGCAGTCCAGGTTTTAATTGCACTTGCCTTTGGAGGAGATGACTGTGGACTCTTGAATACAAGCCTCATGGCTTCCTTGCCTGGTTTTGCTGGCCTGGCTCCTTTGCTTCACTCCCCTTTATGTTTGGTTACACACAGAGATACATCTAATACTGCCTTATGCTGTACAGTGGCAGAGGCTGCCCAAAAAATTATCCTCACCAGCCAAACATTTTCTATGAGGCAACAGAGCTAATTCTTGTTCTAAATTCTATCATCATCACACCCAAAGTCACTGTATCCATCCCTGTGAATCAATCTACAAGAAGGGAACAAAAATATGTTGTAGTGGCCAAAAAATTTGGATTTAAATTGTAAATGTGCAAGTAAAAACCGCTCCTTTTTTTTTAATTGTCAGTAAAATATAGAAAACTAAATTGTTTCCCTTAGATGAAAATTCTGCAGTGTTTGACAGTGCAAAAGGTTCCTTCCCTGGGAGACTGGAACTTAGTTAGCCATGCAACCATGTGGTCATTTATTCTAATTAATGGGAATATATTTGCATTTGCATATCTATTAGATTTTGCAAGCCCAGGAACCACCCACAGCAGGTTTACATGGTGCACACAGATGTGCCAGTGGAGCACAGGACACGCTGGTCAATGTAGGTACCTGGTGCTGGAGCCCCTGGACCTCCTGGTGCTGGTGGTGGATCAGCTCCACGTCTTAGGTACTCTAGAGACAGGCACTCTTGAGAAGCATTGCACTCACATCATCTAGAGAACACAGAGATGTTACACACACATGCACTGCTCATCCATTTGGCATACCGAAGAGCTTGGCATACTGAAGAGCTTGGCAACCCTACAGCTCACTACTCACACCAGTAGAGCGTTGGGCTGGGCAATGGCATCTCACCAAAAATCGCTAATTGCAGCAGTAGAACTTGGGTCTCTAGTGGTAATGAAACTGGGAAGACTTTTTATTAGTTCATTCATAGCCATGTATTTTATTTCTGGTGTGTTCATGATGAAGAAAGAAATTAAACAGGCTTGAAGATGAGATGAAATAACAAATGATAGACTAGAAGAATCAGACAGGGAGGTGGATTTGAAGAGTAGGCATTGGCTTGAAAAAAGCATTAGTAGAAAGAAGCTCTAGTCTCAGAAGTTGAAGATTTTGTGCAATGTAGATGGTTGAAATACCCCATACAGGCAGCAGACAAGAGCAGCCCTATGAACATAATCCTTGGTCATCCTTAAAAATCATCAATGAGGACCAGTTTAGGAGAGGTAGTATGAATTTGATAAAAATATACATGTATTGTTATACCATAACAAGGTTTCCTGTGCAGTCCCTATGCACCCTATTCTCTGTCCCAACATCTCTGACCCACAAGAGCCTTAACTTGCTCTGTAATGGTAGCAGAAACATTTTGTTCTGCCCAAGACAGACACCAGAAACTTGACTTAATTCTTTACATTTAAAATAAATAAAAATCAAGCACATAGATGAGCCCTGTTTAACCTGCTTAAACTAGATCTGCCTTATTCCTTTGTGCTTTGTTCCCAATTGCTGGCTTTGTGCTTTGTTCCCAATTCTTCTACAGACAAGATTTTATTTTGGAAGTCACAAGTTCTTAGTTAAAACAGGTTTAACTATTTAGCATCAAATTCACCCACCTACATAAAATTCTCCAACTGTTGAAGTTGATAAAGGGACACTGTCATTTTTAAAACCGCACGTCTGTTTGAAAATCTTTTACCTTCTGTTGTTAGGAGTGAACCCTAAGGTTGTATACTTGAAAGGCATTAGAGAGAAAATATCTTCTTTGACAGTGTTTCAGGTATCATTCATTTCACTGGTTCTCTCTCTAACTTTCCTAAGCCAGATCCAGCAACATGTGCTGATGTCTCCATGTGGGACTCAGGCTGCAGAGGAACTGCTCTAGCTTTAAATAGACCTTTTTTTTTTTTCCTAAGTGATTGCCTGTCAAGGTGATCCTCATCTGTTAGTTCAAATACAGGATTAACTATAGTGCAGGCTTTCACTATAGTTGTCAGTTTAAAAGATCTGCAAGAGGCAAAGAGTTAACTTCAATATTGCACCCCTTGCTCCATACTACATTACCTTCGAGTCCCTGTGGCTTGAAACCTGCTCTTGATCATAGAATCATAGAATGATCTGGGTTGAAAGGGACGCCAAGGATTGCAGAGTTCCACCCTTCCTG
Organism: Porphyrio hochstetteri; assembly: GCA_020800305.1. NCBI lineage: Eukaryota > Metazoa > Chordata > Aves > Gruiformes > Rallidae > Porphyrio > Porphyrio hochstetteri. The sequence goes on along the minus strand of CM036910.1, from coordinate 38,601,593 downwards.
CCACAGGCAGGGCCACCAACTTCCAGGCCTGGAGCTACACAAGGTTGCCCAGGGCCCCATCCAACCTGGCCTTGAACACCTCCAGGGATGGGGCACCCACCAACTCTCTGGGCAGCCTGTTCCAGCACCTCACTACTCTCCCTTAATATCTAATCTAAACCTTCCCTCCTTCAGCTTCGACCCATTCCCCCTTGTCCTGCCATTATCTACCCTCTTAGAAAAGGTGATTCCCCTCCTGTTTCTCTGCTCCCTTCAGGTACTGGAAGGCTGCAATGAGGTCCCCCCGCAGCCTTCTCTTCTCTAGGCTGAACAAGCCCAGCTCCCTCAGCCTCTCTTCCTAGGAGAGGTGCTTCAGCCCTCTAATCATCTTCGTGGCCCTCCTCTGAGCCCTCTCCAACAGTTCTACATCTTTCTTGTATTGGGGCCCCAGCTCTGGACACAGGACTCCAGATGGGGCCTCACAAGGGCAGAGTAGAGAGGGACAATCGCCTCCCTGTCCCTGCTGGACACCCCTCTTCTGATGGAGCCCAGGATACCATTGTTGAAGAACAACTCCACACCTTCTGGTATCAAGAATTAATTCTTCCTCTAGTACTGTGGGAGCTACATTAGGTATTAGAAAGGCACATGTCTAATGAGACTGACGAGGGAGTGTTTGAGAAGGTTTTATGAGAGTGAGAGCAGTCAGAAAACATCCCTGAGTTATTGGAGGTGGTAAGACACAGGCTGCAGGATGAGAAGATGGATGGGGTGGAGAGGGATGGGAGCACAGGACAGGAGATTTTGGTGGTTTCTGGGTTGAGGAAGATATAAGAAGAGAAAAGCAAAGATGAATGAAAAAATTAAAAGATTTAAGGACAGGCAAGATGAGGTGAAGGGATCCTAATACTGTGAGGGAGCGAGGGAGAGGTTTTGTGGGAAAAGGTATGGACAGCTGTTATTAAAGACATTATTATTTTTCATAAACAGAAGGAAGCTTAGTTGGAAGGGACATGAGCTAGCAGTGTTTTTTTAATGGCCTTTCCAAGCTTCTAAGTGTTTGGTTTTGCTAACTTAACATTCACTTACTGTATTTTTTGATATGCCGTATAGATATTTGGGATGTTGAATTTTTTGTGAATGCAATGTATGATTCTGAATGACTCAGTTTTGAATCAATTTCCTCTCCATATTTCAGATTAGAGGACTTAAGCGGAGCTGTGCAATATAGCTGAACTTTCTATCCTTTAATTGCCAAGGCATGAGAGATTTTGGTAACTACAGCTTTCCTACAGCTTTGTGTCTGGCAGAATAACTGGAAATAAACAGCAAGAAATGCTGAGGAGATGCTGGGAGGCAGTTGAGGAGCCCCAAACACAACCCCAGGCTTCCCTGGTAACACTGGAGAAGACAGAAGAAACTCTCAGGATAAACTCTTTCAACGGCTCATCTCCATAATTTTGCATATTGATGCATGCTAAAGGGCAGAGAAAGTTTTGTTGCTGCCTTGAGAAGTGGAACTGGCTCCCAATGCATTGTAGATGTTGTGTAAATTACCTACACAAGCCCACGTTGTCCTCAAGTGATCCTTTGAATGTTTCTAAATAAACAAATCAATGTGGCTCCACGGTTGCGTTTCTGGAGTGAAGGTTAAGTGGGAACACATTGTTGTGCTCCTAGTCAGTAAGAGAAGGTAAGATGTGCATTCAGAAAAAGAGGAGAAGAAGAGGAGCATTTGGTTACCTTTATGCCTTTCTAGGATGTTCTGTGTACAGTTTTATACATTTAAGCACCATAAGCTAGTAATGAAGACTAACTTCCTCTTCCACTTCCTAATTTTAATTAAAGAAATGAGCAACCTGCTATAGACACTAATAAACTGCTGGACAAAAAGGTTATTTAGAGGAACAAGAGGGAAATACACATAAATGTGTAGTCACAATCACATTTCATGACTTGTCTGTAGAACTGCCTGAATAAATGTAAGTTTTTGAGACTCCTTCTGAGTTGAATTACTTTCTCTGTATGAATACCTGAAGAATAGGGATATCAGCTCCCTGATATTTCTCTTCAGGACCATAGAAAGGGATACTCATTCTGATTTCCCTGTTCCAGATTATCAGGTAGTAGAATTTTTATCAATATCTCAATTTTCTTTCTAAAAAACCTGATTTTGAAGGTGAAATATGCATACTAAAAATGCAGGGAAAAGGAAGGGTTAGTGTCTATGTGAAGAACTTTTGCTGGTACTTAATACTCTCAATAATACTATCAAATTTTCTGAGTTAAGGAAAGAAGTTCTGTATTAGATGTCGTTCATTTTTCCAAAAAGATATTGTTGCTTTCCCTAATGCCTGATCTAAAGCCCTGAGAAATTTTACTCACTTCACTGTACTCCCATCTTCGCTGCAGAAGACATAGCTGGTCAAACAGTTAACAATTAATTAAATTAAGTACTTTGGCCCCAAATTCTTTCCAGTAAGACTTGAGTAGTAATAATAATGGTATCAGTGCATGACATATGTGCAATGCAGTCAGCATTTGACAAAATGCTTCTAAAGAAAATTTCGGTGAAGTATGTACCATTAATGATGATAAAGTTAAGAGAACAGGCTTAAAAATCACATCCTCTTACTTAGTAGATGTGATCCTGATGATCACTGGGAGTCTGTCAGATATATGTTTGACTCCAAAACATATGTGCCTCACAGTTGCCGGAAGGCAAGGAAAAAAAAAATGTTTAATGGGATTTCTTCATAATATCTTTTCACAGGGGCTTCAGTGAGAATGAAACACGTTTAAGGGGATGGGGAAGTTAAGGAGTTATTATCACTCAAACATGCTATCGTTTTAGTGCAAAGGGTAAACAGAATCAAGCAGATAAAAATCCACAGAAGTCTCCAAACCCAGCATACTGGAGTGACAGACATTTCAGATGAAAGAGAGGGAAAGAGATGGAGAAATGTGTTTTCAGAGCTACAATATGAATGAGAAATATTCCCAACAATCCAGAGGGAGTTGGAAAGAGTTGTGTTGAGTTTGGTGCTGCCGTTTTCACTCGAAGTAAGATTTGTGTATTTGAAAATGAAAATACATTAAGTTAATGTGAACAGTTTTCCCTGTTGTAGCTTTACCATTTTAGCCATTTTACTGGTGAAAAACCAAACCTGCTCTGGAGGTTTGCTTAAGAGCTGTTAGTTTGTACAGCAATTTACAGCCACTCAAAACTATGCATTGAGCTACTAATTGATTGCTGATGTTCATGTGCTTGATTGAATGTCAAGGTACGTGTAAAATTTATTGAAAATAATTTTGTGTCTTTCCCCTCTCTACATCTGCAGTCATTAAATCGAGACAGGTATGCAGAGTAGTTATATCTATCTCCTCAGGCCTGATCTTTCACAGAACCTCCCACCAGCTAAGACCTTTTCAGACTATACAATCAGGATATCCTAAAAGGTGTTACTAAGAATAAGGAAAATATAAAATTCTCGTGCCCTCTTTTCCCTCACTGTTTCTCACAAAGACATGAGAAACATCGAGGACACCCAGTGCCAGGTGAACTACGCTGAGATTTCAAATTCTTTTCAGTTCAATAAAAGCCTAAAGAAAAGTCAACAAAATTATGAACCACAACATGGACATTTGATATTCATTTTTCTTCTATTTTTTTTCTTCTTGGGTTTTAAGTGAAAATAGAGCAAACGCACTAAGCATTTAATTCAAAGACCAAATGTGCCAGCGGAGATTAATGAAAGGTGTCTAAGGTCTCTGTGATAGGAGTTTCCACAGTAAAAATCCCAGCAAACAGTACAGCTCGATTTTCTAAACTTCCATTGACCTGTCTTCAAGCTGCTTCATTACCTGTACGAGCAGGTTTAACCTACTGTGCTTTGAAATCAGCTGGAACATTAACCACGATACTTCTTCTTCCTCTGCGAGCTGCTCAAAGGCCCCATGGGTCTTTTAAACTGGGAGTTACAGGTGCAGAATTACCTATGCAAGATGAAAGAGCGATAGGTCTGAACTCTGCCAGCCGCTCAGGAGGCAGGGAGTACAGCACCCCAGGGAAAAGAAAGCAAACCTGAGAAGCCTCAGCACTGTGGATGGCACTGCGTGCTACTGCCAGCCAGGTTTGCAATGGGATGTCACACGATTATTATTTTGTGTGTGTGTGTGCTTCAGGACTTGCTCAAAATGATCAACTGAGCGAAAAAAAATGTTTCTAATCCCCAAAGAAACTGCAGCTCTTAATGCCTATATATTGGCTCAACAATTGGAAAGCTAGCTCAGGATCAAAGCCACCTGGAAGTCGAGAGGAAAAGGTATTTTTGGACATTTTTAGAATAGTGTTTGTTTCAGTTATTGAGCACTCAAATAGCACCACTACCCAGCTAATAAAAGGAACAGCTTAAACAAGGCTGGACTTTGTGCTCCCTGGCATGCTGAAAGGCAGGGAGGGTCAGGGAGAAGGTAGGAGGGACCCAGCACTCAGGATACAGTGGATGCAGAAGCATCATTATGTTATTTGTAGTCAAGACCTCGGGAGCACTGCTGTGTTTGCATGCTAGTGGAACAAGGTGTTTTTAATCTGGAAGGAGACAAAGGTAGAAGCAAAATTTAACGTTGTTTATACTATATTTTTTCCTTTTCTCTCCAAAGATGGACAAGATAAAAGAGAGTGACCCATAAGGAAAACAGGTTATGAGGGAGAAGAACATATTTGATCAGAGTGACTTAAAATGTGCCTAATTTTGGAGGACATGTGGGATGATCTAAACCAATACTTTTGTTTTACAGATTAACTGGAAAATTTTTTTGAAAAAAAGCTTTAATATCGCTAAGCAAACAACACAATATTTCTTAAAGCTTATGACATGAAGATACTAATATTTCTTTCAGGGACTACTTTTTAATGCCCCTCCTGACACAGAAGCAGGGTTGGAGCCCAAGTTCCCTGTTTTCACAGTGACTGTACACTTTTACCTGCTGAAGATTGTGCCGTATGTGTTATGCGGATCCTTCTGCGGCAGGGCAACGTGGCTTGCAACCTGCTTCCCAGGACAGGTCCCAAAGGAAAAGCCAAGCTATCCTTTGGAGCCCAATTCAAGACTTGCCATGAGTTTAAAATGTGTTTTATTTACAGGAGAAGCAATACACAGTTGTATCATAAAACAGAGAAGCTTTATGGAAGTAGGAGCCATGTCTGTAATCTATTCTTTTAAAGCAGATTACAATATTTTGGATGGATATTTTGAATGAAGCATTTTTACAGTTATTATTATTACAGCATTTTGCTGTCTGAACATTCTATTCAGTACTGTCATTATATTAATTCTTCAGCTTTCAGTGGTAAAGATGTGCAAAGAGCAAAATAGCAGTGTGTCCAAGTTAGCTTATATAATCATGAGTAGAGCAGAGTAAATAATTTAATAGGAACCATGTATCTGTTAGGAGTGCCTCTGAAAGTAGTTCAGGATTTACATGAATTCCTTCACATTCTGTTTTCATACGGAGAATTTTTAGCTTCTATTTTCATCCTGTGTACCTCTTTGCTAGCTCTTAATAATCCACATCTGAGAAGGCGGCTGCCCCAGTGCTCTGTGCTGCTGCATGGGGGACTGAGAGAACAGCATCACACCTGGGAGGGGTTTGGCCTTAATTTCTCTCTGCCTCTAATATACACTCGAAAGACGATGAGAATCTCGCAGTCTCTTTCAGGAGCACAAAGGAAGCCTCTTCCCTTGCAAAAGAAGGCAAACCCTGTGAAAATGACTGTCTACGCTTCATATTCTTGGGTACCACCTAGTGGCACCAACTCGGTTAACGATGGATGCAAGTCATTTACAGAGCACTCCTAGTTTGGTTATCATGATTCTGAGACGAAGTTTATGTCCTTAATAACTGATCTTTCCAGTGTAGATAGAAAGTGACCAAGAATAACTGCAGCAACATACTGAAAAGAAATAGGGCAGATATTCACAGCCATTATACAGCAATATTTATTCCAATCGAATCGCAATGACCCATGTCCATCACCTCATTGTACTGGCTGCTGTATTAATCTAAGTCTCTTTCTTTAAAGAGCAGCTGAATAACTTTAAGATAGCTTGCATCAGTTTGCTACTCCAGACATATTATTATTCCCAAGGAGAATAGCTTCTAACTAAACAGGAGAAGCACATCAGAGTCTTTTTTGAGGGGTTTATGGTACATCCACCAACGGTATAAACTATCTGCAGACACTGCAAAATGCCTTCATTTTATAGATCCTTTCCCCAGCGTCCTGAATGAAATGCATATCACTAACCTATTAAGTACAAATCGCTTAAAGATGTAAATTTTTAATGACTTGCTAAATGTTAATGTATGACTTGTAAAATGTTAAAGTAGTAAATAGCTGCTTTGAGCTCATACACACTAAATTTCATTTTGTAGCCCTAAGCATTTAAGGTAACAGTCACAGGGCATTAGTCAGAGAGATTTCGATAATCCTCATTGACTTTAATTTATTATTGTTAAAAAAAAAAAGCAAGATAATTAAGAGTTAATGTCACTGGAATAGAAAAATAGGCCATTGTCAAAGGATAATGGTCTTCCACTAATAGGAGACTGTTGAGACATTCACTGAGAATAAATGTTATGAAATATGAAACACATGATACAATACCACAATGTGTAATTATAGCTATTTTATGTCAGCTGTTCCAAATAACTCTAGAAGACGTTATCAAAATCTGATTAATGTATCCACATTTGATACTTCTTGATTTATTGATGTAATAACCAGCTGAGAAGGACTCCTCACAAACCCAATTTATTTAAAGTTTGCTATAGAAGATCGTATACACCCTGCCTTCCATCTGCTAGAACGTTTCCTATATTTAGAATAATATATGTGTATAAATGAAAGCCACCAAGTGAAATTTGTTCTGGCTTGAAAATATCAGAGGCTGATATGGTTATTTGTTGAGAAGGGAGCAAGCTCGTTTCCAGAGAATATTGATGAATGGTCTCCAGATACACAGCAAAGAGCTAAATTCAGAGGTGTGAAATTAATGTGACTGCACCTGTGAAAACTAGCCATGAATTTGATTCAAAATGATATATTATGAATATGTGCAGATAGCAAAGATATCCAGGGCCTTGGAACAAATACTGTAGCAAATCACAAAGATCCTAGTATTAAGAAAAAAAAATTTTTTTATATATATATATATATATCCCCTTAGCTATTTTAAAGTTTTGTAGATTTTTAGTACCAAATTTTGATTCTGTCAGTCATGGAACATTTTAATTTTCAGGGATGGTTTAGGAATAAGTTCTTGCTATAGGAATAGGTTCTTGCTATCAGTACAGGTTTTCCCTTCAGGTCCCAAGTGAGTAGATATGCTAAATACTTTGATCTTCTAGAATAAAGACCATTCTGTTTCAATTTTTAATCACATTTTGAGATCTAATCCAAACGTGATTCATAATCAATAGGTTTAGCCGCTTCTTTTGAATCATTTAGAGCAATGTTTCTCTTCAAGGGACCAAATTCTGACCTGATTTATGTTCTGATTTACTCCACAACCCATCGACTTTAGAGAAATTTGCACGTTGCGTAAATTAGCACAGATTTGACTCCAGGGATCTTCGGTAAATGGCATAAATTAAGAACAGGGAAATTCTGCTCTCTTTTAAAACCCCATAAAGGTCAACACAAAATTGAGAACAAGAGAGAGCCTCAAGTCTCCTAGTTAAAATGTATTAAAAGGTTCCATGAAGCCCTTTCATCCTCCCTACCGCAATCTGCCCTCGTTCTCCTGTCCCGCGGTGTCTCATTTCACACCCACCACGCCGGTATGCTGAGAATAATATGAGTCAGATTTTTGCCCCCCCAGAGCAGCATATTTCACATACTGTGTTGACTTCTAAATTGGATGATAGCACCTGGCATCAGCTTAAGTAAAGGTGACTGTGGCTGAAACAATCTTTTTAATCGGCTGCGAACCCACAGGCTGAAACTTCCATCTGAGGAAAGGATTTATGCAGCTGCTAATCTGAGCATTTCATTACTAGTATTAATATTTGAGGACATCTGTGACTTTTTTCCTGCAAGACAACTGCATAAAAAATTTAGCAGTATCAAGAAGCCTTATTTCTTCTGGGGGTTTTTGTTGGGTTTGTTGGGGGTTTATTTGCAGGGAAGCTCCCTTCTGGCAAGAGCACCTTCTCTCTCCTGTACCACACAATGCAGAGAGAAACAGGTATTTGTGGCCAGTGCCTAATGTTGTGCTCTCTCTGGGTAATCAATCATTTCCTCCTTGGTCACCAGCATAGTCAGGGCAGATTGCCCACCTCTGTTTGTGCTGACTGGGGCATTTTTGACAGAAGTAGGAAAGGCACCAGGGAAGGTGAGATGTGCTCCTTTCGAACCACGCAGCAGACAAGCAGAATGAAAGCTGTGGAGAGCTGTAGTGGAACTATTTAGGTTTTTCTTAACAAGCATCAGTGCTGTTCCCCTGTAAGACATCGTGTCTCTCTTATCAATGACCACCAACAGCCCAAGCAGTTCCTGCCTGCTATTTTGATGAGAAATACCAGCTAAAAGGATCACTCTGCAGTTGTGATACGCAGAAATCTCTCACACCCTGACTCATGACTGTGTCCTAAGTTTACATGCCCTGTGAAAATATGTCCTACTAGAACATTTCACACAGAGATGCAGGTTGTGCTTCTTGTAAGATAAGCAGAATCTTTTACCTTTCCTTTGTGAGTATGGAAGCAGTGACTGTGGTGTGTATCATGAGATACCATCAATGGAATTAATGGGATACAGAAAATATTTTTCCAGTTTAATCTACGATTCATATAAAACAAGAACTATGGGACCACACATCAAATCTGAAATTAAAATTCAATTTACTCTCAAGGCTGCAGAGAACTAGACTTTTTGATGTGTGAACAAGCACAACAAATAGTCTTGATTGTCTTGTGGACAGAGTTAATCGTCGTGAAGTGGGGATTTTTGAGCATTTGATGAACTCAGAGAGTGATGAATTCTTTAGGTTTGCTAAGGAGAACTTCTTTTGCAATGTTAAGAGAAGCACGGGGCTTATTACTCACATCATAAGTGATGCAAATTAATGCAAATATTTTGTGTGGGCCATGAGAAAGAGAATTTTACCTTTAAAGAACAAGACACATTCCCTTTTCATCCCAGACATGCAGCTTCATTTAAGCACCCAAATCACTCAGTGTACCGACAAGTTTACAAATGCAGGACTCCATAATGGTTGACATAGTTCTCAAAAGCTATCTCCCGACCTCCAAGGAACAAATTTCAAATTTTCAAACTTAATTGAGAATTTTTGTCCTTTCATGAGTCATGCTTAACCCCACACTGCCTGGCTTTGCAGGAACTAGCTCTCAAAAATTATTTCAGTGGGTGCAGAGATCCATTGTAGCTATGGTTTCAAGCATTGAATACATTAAGTACCCAGTTCTTCTGCAAACAGTAGTTAACAGTAAGAATTGCAAACATCTAGCTATAAAACTTGAGCAGTGGATCTATGAAAATTGCATATTACATCTACATGTATACCAAATGCATTTATAATGAGTATTGTCATTGAACAGCAAAACAATGAACTGTGATTAACCTCCTCTTGTGAAGTATTGCCATTAATTTTGGCATTTACTATGGAAATACTTTTGAAATTTTACAGGAGATTTGAATACTTCTATTGATATTTTCATGGGCTTTTTGATTACTGAGAAATGAATTATCTGAACATTTTAAAGTCATGAATATACAAGAGATGAGGAAATGTGACAATATATATCAAAATGTTCTATCTTCTTCATTAAAATTGGCTTTAAGGCACAAGACATAGGGAATTAAAAAGCTGGTCTGGCTAAACTATTTATAACTATCTGATACTCTTTCAATCACTTGAGTTAACATTAGGCTATTTTCACAAAGACATAAAATGAAATCCTCAACACACTTAAATTCACTGACTTCAAAAGCATCAAGTTCTCAACTATAATCTGGTATTTTTTAGGAAAAAAATTGAGTGAAGGATAAATTAATTAATTCAAGTTCAGCCATTCAATTACACAATACTCTTTTAATGTCAGAGTTTCCCAAGCTTTCCCCCACGCTAATTTTCTGAGGTGAAACTGGGCTCAACCACAGTGGATTTTAGAGTTTCCCCACTCAGGTGCATTAGACACTCGTAAAAATTGGTGAGTGGGTGAATGGGACAAGGGTTGGGGTTCATATGTTTAAAAAAGTCTGAAAACATTCCTTATTTGCACTTACACATGGAATTAGGGCAAGATCTAAGTTCTTTGTCTCTAATTTGGATCAGCAGGAATTTCTAGAACTTTATTACCTATAGTTGTATTTCAGAAAAAAAAAAAAGACAGAAAAAATAATCCCACCTAGAGTATAATGAAACAGGATAATGGATTCCAGATTCAAGTAAGTATTTATGACAACACATAGCTTTTTATTCAATTAACAAAAATTGCAGATTCTCTGCTAGCACTTCTAATATATTCGTGGAAAGTCAACGTCCTTCTGGCCTCATGAGTTCAAAAGCGTGTTTCAGATGAAGGGATGAGCCCTCTGTCCTCCTGAGACAAAACACATTTTAAAAAGCCACTAAATATATAATCTGTGAAGTAAAGAATCAAAAGCAATGAGCACACCTCTACTAAACAAACAAAAACTAAGGCAAGAAGTTTTCTGAACTGATTGCCAACATATCTACAATCAATTTATGCTCTTCAGAGACCCAGTGACCCAGTGACTGTTGTAGATAAACTGGAGGCATAGAGGGTGCAAAGAGCTGACAGTGGCAGTGATGGGCCATCAACCACAGTACCGCTGAGTAGGGGAAGGAGAGAGAGAAAATCTTGACCAGGTTTTCAGAGACTCCAGGTTTCAGAGCAGTTCTACTTCCAGGTTGATAATCCAGAGCAGATCATCCCAGGGTGGTGGACACAGCAGAGTGCAAATGTTCAGCTGATCCTCATAGAACAATCTCATTTAAATGTGAAGGTCAGATTAATTTCTAGATAATTTAAATTATAATCTAATAGATTAGATATTTAGGAAGAAGCAATTCCTGATTTTGTCTTAAAAGCCACTGAGTAATAGGAAGTCTAGCTGTACCAAGGTACTAGCAACTTTAATGAATTAATAAGTCATCCTAAATTTATACAGTAGTCTTCAAATTAATATATGACATAAGGAAAACTGTAGAAAGTTGAGAAAACCTTTTAAAAAGTTGTTAAAAGTGGAAGTCAAAAGGGTGAAATATTTGCAGTAGGGGAAAAAAAACGCATTTTGGTTCTGACAAGGCAAATTCTCAAGAAAAATACCTTTAGAAAGGTCAAGAAAAAAATAATCATGGGGCTTAGTTAAAGAACGCTGCACAGGAGATAATTAGAAAGAATAAGACATCCTTAAAAAAAAAGTCAAATCCAAATAAAAGAAATAGAAAACAGCATGAGCTCTGTCAATTGAAATGTGAAAGCATGGTCGGGCAAAGCTGAGCAATATGAATGCCTTCTGCAAGGAGTAGTGAAAGGATTTCACAGCGCTGAGTAACGGAGCAATAAAGTAGCTAAAGAAATTATAGGTGTAGGAGTGTTATGGAAAGTCTGCACTCACTCAAAGTCAGAAAAGCAAACAAAATGCCAGGATGTGTTTAGGGAAGGCACAGAAAGTGAAACAGCAAAGTCACAGAGCATCGTGTCACTGCACAAATCTACAGTACACGCACACCCTGAACCCAGAGCACAAAGGCATAGTGGAATGGACAAGTTCAAAGGAGATGACTGAAGGTTTTCTTTTAAAAAATGGGATGGATGCAATATGGAGATCAACAAAATTGAATGGCAGTGGCCTGGCCAAAAAAATTCCTTTTTTTTAATCCCTTTTTATTCACACCAAAGGACAGCAGCATGTCTCCAGTCTCATTGGAAGTGCTGGCATTGTTATGTAGTATTTTTGTGTGTGCAGTGCCAAGCCACTGATAACATATAAAGCAGAGGTAATACATGGGAAATTTCAATCTTTTACATCATAGTTTGAGCAGAAATTAAACAGTCAATTTGTCTGATTGGTGATTTCAGGAGCCCTGACTTTATCAGGTGCCTCTGTGGTGTGAATTTGTGTTTTTTCATACTCACCTCACCAGGAAACGGGTTCCGGACTTCTTTGCCTTGATCGCTTTGAGATTAGATTCCCCCAAAGTGCTCCCCATGCAAATGCACCTTCTGTCTACTTGGTTGAGCTGCAGGAGGCACATGTGCTCCTAAGCGATACCAGTGGTTTCCGAGTTCTTCTAACGGCTTCTGGCTTGGCTCTGGGGTGGAATTTTGTCATCTATTAATTGCTGAATGCTGTATGATCTGCCCCTCAGAAAGGCTGCATCTCCTCCTGAGCAATGTCCTCCTGAGGCTGGTAAGCCCTTCAAAAGTCATTTTAAGCAGTTACATTAAAATAAGAACTAATAATTTCCATGTTTATGAACATTTAATGTACCCAGCTATTACTCTTCACAGGTACACAGAAAGCACAGTCTAACACAGATCCCCTTGATCTGTTTGTATTTGCCAAAGTAACACTGTTACCAGAAAGATATGTCAATGATCTCTCATTCTATCCTTAATTTGCATACCAGGACAGTTGTGCCTAATGAAAATGAAATGCAAGCTACCCTGAAAAGAAGGTGAACAATTAATAAGGCAAACATTTTATTTAACACCATCTATCCAATAAACTTTTTAAGGCTAACCTCTAACCTGCCCTCTGATTACCCGTCCCTAGGTTCCTGTCACCCATTAATGACAGTTACAAGGGTGGAACCTGGAACATATTTGACCATCAGATGCGATATTGATGCACTGCAATTTCTTGTCTTTTCAAACACATAAGAGAAAAAGCTGAATATCAGCCTACCAGATTTATGTTTTGAACAAGAAAAAAAGAAAAAAATAAAGAAGAGAAAAAGAAATTAGTAAACCCATCACTTTCTGAATAACTTTTGGTAATCAAATGAGAAAGAGAAATGAGATCATTTAGTCAGAGGGGGCAACACTTTGCAAGCCACAAGTTCTCTCTTTTAATAGCTTTTATAGGGCTTCACTTTAATTTTGTTTCCAAAAAGCAATAAAGCAGAAGTTGTTTTCACAAATCAGACAGAAAATTGATTCACTAAACACTGATCCTTTTCCAAGGGTGTTTCAGAATTTCTAAACTCTTGCATATTTAATAGTAGCTATGTTTTTTTTATTTTAAATTAAAATCTCAATAAATAGATTACCAGTTAACTTGCTTATGATTTACATATTGATATGTGCCATTGTTTCTGGTAGGGTTATCCATTCTGCTCCTCTGTTTGCTCATATTTAAAAGTGAGACTTGGAACATTTTTGTCCTTTTTCACAACAATTGCTCTTTTCGCTCACCTCAAGTAAAGTACTGTATAGATGAAAATAGGAATCTGAATATAATAGCATATTGCAAGCAATTTACTGCTTGTACTGCTCATTTCAACCTTTTTTTATTTCTAGTTCTTTGACAGGAATGCAATTTGCATTTTCTTATTAATACTGATAAGAAGCCGGACATTACAGTTATTGGAAACACGAGTCAATTTGGTTTGCCCTTCAAACAAAATACTCCTTTGTTACAAGATTTGGCAGCTCTGAGTTAAAAGATTGATAGGTCTGAATGCTGAATTCTTTGTAACTGAAAGGTTACCAGCGAAGACTATTTATACTAAAGCTGAGACAGAATCTGATGCTCCATGAAGGAAAATTTAAAAAAAAAATTAAAATTATGAATATAAGTGTGCATTTTACTTGTATTTCTGAAACAAGTATGAATTTTAACCAGAGCACTCAGTGTACCAGAGAGTCATCTCTAAGGAGTTACTCAAGAGATGCTGAAAGTCCAAACACATGAGGTACAAGAACAACACGCAAAACCTCTTTAAGGGAAAAGGATTTTTTTTATGCAGTCCAGATTATAGTGTTTTTATAGCCAAGGTCACATAATTTTATAGATAATGAAACTACTGCCAAGCAGATAATAGGCTGCTGTGCTCAGAATGTTTGTTTTTCAGAAAAAAAAATTTAAAGCATAGCTGTTCCACTTCTCTTGCCAGGAAACTGGATATTTTATTTGATAAATTCTAACAGAAAAAGGCACTGTTATTTTCCATAGGAAGGCTTTCTTATCAGTCCATATCTAAGGGCATAACTTGATTCAGAAGTAATAGTCATCTAGGCTTCTTAATGATTTTATTATTATTATTAATTTTTAATTGAAACCTAAAATAATAATATTTTTATGCCTAAAAATGTATTGGGTTTATGTCTTCTTTCTAGTAGAGGGAAGGGGACTAATGAAAGAGAGCACCAGAGAGAATGAGAGGAAACTGAAGCTGACCACCAGAAGATTTTTTTCTTTGTCCTCTCCTCCTATTTTCATTACTAATTCTCACACCTTAAACTTAAGTTGCTGAAATACTGGAAGAAATATTCACCTTAGATTTGATGTCTCTTTGCCCTTTTGAAACAACCCTCTGCTGCTCCGCTCTCACTGTATCCTTAGAAAACACCCATTTTAGGTTGGGTGGGGTTTTTTGTTTGTTGGGGTATTTTTTTCCTTACAAATCAAAAGTAACATAAGGAGTGGTCCAAGCCCATTTCCACTGTGAGTTACACCCCCCAAGTTTTTAGGGTTCACATTTTCCAAGACTCTATGTGTGAGTTGTTTGTCTCTTGGCTGGAAGCATCACTCAGCGTCCGAGTCCGGTGTGACCACTGAATGACTCAGTCTTCACACTTGCTTACGACTTATGAGCAGGTCAGGTATTAGAGTTTAGCCCAGGCTGTGCATCACCATACACAGGATGCCTTTATTGATATAAAGATATTCTTTTTATTTAGATGCACGCCCCTGGAGAGCAGCAAAACAAAGAGAAGAGACGGCACAGAGTCCTCCAGTGCCTAAAATAGAGTTTGCTTCTAACTTTATAGAAACACATCAGGGCTTGGAGATCATATGACACCCATTTGATTTATATAAACTAGCTCCACTGTTTGCCTTTGGAGGTTGTACTAGACTTCAAGGACAGTTTTCATGTTGGAATGACAGAATGGCAGGATTCAAGTAAACAGAACAGTCAGGTTTTCTTATTTTGTTCTCCTCTTTAATATAATTGCTAGTTTTTTTCTTGGAGTGACCCTGAAAGTCACCCCAGTGGTAATGAAATCGAGCTGCATAAACAAAGCTGTCTGATTTGAAAAAAAATTAAGGTCTTAGTTTTTCACAGCTAAGGAGCCCTTCACAGACTGATGATTTGGTTTTAAATTGACCATCTCCAACTGAATATATGCCTTTATCACAAAAAGCACTACTGTTTTTTTGATTAGTGGTTATAGAAGAGAGAAATATGTCTTGCTCTACCATGTTTAGTCAACTGAAACTATTCTCTCTAACTTCACCACTCCCTCTCATCCTCCAAGCCAGGCAAGTCAAGGCTGGTCCTGTTCATTGATCAGTATAGTGAAGCTCCTACTCCAGGCAGGAGTAGTCCTACTTGGGAAAGAAGGACTATGCCCTCACCCTGCTTTGTCACTGTTGTCTCTTTACACCACTTCTGAACTATTCCTTATCTGTTCTGATGTTCTCATACCTGAAATATTAACAAACAGAAGGTTTGATGCTCTTCATACTGAAGCCAAGGGATGCTTCTCTGAGTCCATAAGAACCAGAAGTAGGTGAATTTGGCCAATTATTTGTAAACTTTTTTGGCCTTGACTCTCCCCTAGCAGTAAGTTTTCATTACGTTCTCTTACAAGAAAGTGGATGAGTTTAAGTAACACAGCCCATTTGCTTTGGGGTGACTTTTCCAAGTTCTGACAAGAGATTCATAGAATCACCTGGGTTGGAGGAGACCCTTTAAATCATCGAGTCCAACCACAGGCTAACCCTGCCTAGTCCACCTCTAGATCATGTCCTTAAGGGCTTCTTCCACATGCCTTTTAAATACCTCCAGGGATGGTGACTCCACCACCTCCCTGGGCAGCCTGTTCCAATACCTGACAACCCTTTCAGCAAAGGAATTCCTCCTGATATCTAAGGTGCTACACATGCTGTGTCTTCAACACACCACCAAATCCACAAGTTGCTTCTGTGTTAAGTTTCATCCAGGAATGTTTTTTTCCCCCCAATATCAATCAGAGCTACAAAGCAGAGTAGATAGCTAGGAGTCATGATTTTGATTGACAGTGAATAGCAAACAATATTTCCAGCTCAATATATGTCAGTGAGCATTTGATAAGCAAGATAAACTATAATAATCTCCAGAGTAGAACACAGCACAAGAATAGTAAAAAGAAAAATTAAAAATAATAATAATACTAAAAAAAATTAGTTGAAAGAAGCAAACCCAGCTATTTGAAATGTTGTGATTGTTTCTGCAAAGTGGGGCTCACAATTCCATATGAACAGCTGCATTTGGAAAAAGGAAAGGTAAAGAGCTTGTTTTCATTAATTCTGGAGATAGAATGAAATGACCAAAAAGAAAAAATGCAGCAATAAAAAGTAGGGGAAAAGATTAATTTTGTATTCCTGAAATTAATGTTCACTTCTTATACCCAAACTAGTAAAAGAGTAAGTTTAATCACCTCATATAATGCCTCGAATATTATGTCTGATCTAAATACAGGTCTAATGAAGGATGTAATATGAATCTTTAAGAATGGATCTCAAAAGCTATACAGACAAAAACAAAATAAAAGAAACAATAAAAAACATTTCCAAACCATGCTCAAACGCCCTCTTTCTGCTTGGTGTGGCTGACTAAGTTTATAGGTGTAGAAACCTGGGATCTCTGGATATTCATTTCCATCGTGCATATATTACACATCTCCAGAACTTATTAGTGTTGAGTATTGTCATGTACATAATTTTTCCTTTCATTTGGGGTGGGGGAGAGTGGGACCATAGAGAATTGATTTCTTGTGCTTAGAAGTCATCCTGTCACCATCTCGTTAATCAGAGATATGCCCAATCCTAGATGAGTACAAATTTTGTAGTACATCCTTATATTTTTCAGTCTCTTGAGATCTTTCCAGGGGAGCATGGCAAATCAGCAGTCAATACTTGGACTTAGGTAGACCTAGATTAATAAACAGGATATCTCTTTGCTTTCTGAACCCTGTCATGCTGCACCATAACTTGCTTCAATAACCCAGCACGAAAAATAGAACCACTTCAACATTTTAAAGCGATTCTAAATCTTGAACTTCTACTAAATTTATTTAGTAAACCCTTGATTTAAGTAGTGGATTCATACCTTATTCTCAGCTGAACAAGTGTTTATATTTTTCCCGAACATGCCATAACAGATTGCAGGCAGGAAAGTTTTGGAGAATTTTCTGTGCCTATGAGGTGGTAGGTGGTAAGGTGTGTTTGACTGAAAACTAGTTCTTGATGTATAGGAACTTGTATGGGTGTTTCGTGGGTGAGAATACATTATTTATTTCCCTGTAAGAGCATTTTTGCACAGCACAAATAATATGATGGTTTCTCTGCCTGGTCAAAGTGCAGTGGGCATAAAAATCTGTAGTGAAACAATGTAAATTAGACTTCTGATGACATTATTTTGGTAGGTTCAGGATTGTGATGGACCTTGATCAGGGCTTAAATGGTTGTTTGGGATTGGGGCTTTTTTTTTGTGTCAAGCATTTAATTTTCTGTAACATAATCTCAATACTTGGGAAGGAAATTTTTCTGGGAGACATGGTTCACAGCTATTTAGGAAGCTGAAGACCTTCTGAATCGTCAATATCCTCCTAAAATCTCAGTAGCTACACGTGATCTTGACCCACAGAAGTTGATAAAGTGCCATAGAGTCACATCGGAGGCCTGTGTCATGGCTCTGCTCTGGGCCTTGTTTCTATTTAATTCTGTCAACATCTCTGTGACAAAAGTGCATTACAGCCCTTGTCAAAAAATAGATTAGAAAAGAGATGTTCAACATGGATAAGTGCTCACTGATTTCTAGTGCCTCCTTTTTTTTTTTTTGGGGGGGGGGGGGGGATAGGCACTTATCAGCCACATCTGAAACATGTTCAGAGATGTAAAAATTACTATAATCAGCCTCTACTCATAATCAGTTTCAGTAAGTTTTTCAGCTAATCTAAAAATTGATCTCAAATGCATTTCTAGCTGCACTTTCTAGTGTGACCCAGGAGAAGTGAGGAGCTGGGGACTGGAACAGGCTGCCCAGGGAGGGGGCTGAGTCACCATCCCTGGATGTGTTTAAAAAAAGGCGTAGATCAGGTGCTCAGGGATATGGTTTAGCATAGGATGGGAATGGTTGGATTTGATGATCTTAAAGGTCTTTTCCAACATTGTAATTCTGTGATTCTGTGACTGCAGGTGGAGCTGCCTGGCCAGGGCTGGCCACCAAGGCAACAGCAGCACTGGGAACCAGCCTGCTCCTGCCCAGCCTCATTCTGCCTCAGGCCCTCCTCAATTCAGATCGATTTACTCCTGCACCAACTGCTCCACTGTGCAGAGCTGCTCCCAGTCATCACTGCAGATGATGCAGATGAACCCACTAAGTGCATGAATAAATCTGCAGGGCTTGCATTTGCAATGGGGGTTCCTCACCCAGCACCAGGTATGTGGCCTGTCCCTTTTGTTTGCAGAGAGCAGGAGGAACAAGATGGTCTTTTCCTCCAACCAGCTCATGAGAGATGTGATAATCTGAAAAATGCCCAACAGATATTTTTTCCCCACTTGTGGAAATGTTACATACATGTTTTAACATTCTTTTTTTTTATTAACCCAATTACCATATTTGGTCTCATCTGCTCGCTGTCATCTTACCTCAAAATAAAATAAAGAACTCTAAAAATTAGGATTCAGGGTCCAGGAACAATGCTGCCATGTGTGAAAGCCCTGGAAATGGCGTTGTTGTTTTACCACAAGAACAGCAGCAATTTATTCAGCGGCACTGAAAGGCCACCCGAACTCTTTTGCCTCTCACAACATTGATTTGATGGGATCCATCTCAAAGAGAGTGAAAGCAATTTTAGTTATGAAATTCTTGCCTTTTCCCTTTCTGCAAGGCTGACCACCAGTGATTATTCGATGTAAACACCTCTCCATCATAACACAGGCTGGGAACATCAGCGGAGAGACTGGCAGATCAACTGAGATTGGGTAATAACAGTCTCCTCTCAGCAACAGAGGTGACCAGATTTAAACAAGTCCCCAAGTGGATGGTACCTATACAGGACAGAACATGGACATCCATTTTGGGCTGCTATGAATTTACATTAAGGAAAGAAAAAAGAAAAAAAAAAAAGTGTTGGAGTAACCAGAGTTTTTCCTTTCTTCCTGCAAGTCATTCAAGTTGAAACTACCTAAAGCCTTTTTTCTTAGCTATCAGTTTGGCAGGTTTCTTACATTTTAGGGTACTGTCCATTGTAAATAAAAAGATGGGGACATCTGTTGCAAGATTAAACGCTTCATAATCTGTTACCTATCCCCTCAACTCTTCACTGCCTGCCTAGCTCCCTCACCAGTGTCTCATACTTGCACTTTTCCCCTTACATACTGAATGACAGCCTGGTATTGATCTGGCAGAAAAAAAACCCTCTCCTAATTTAAGTCCCCTTCAAGCCTTTCCTCTGTTGTGACAACTTTGGGAAATCATCCAAAAAAAAAATGGAAAATGATTTGGATGAGGCAAGGCATGAAAACGTATCTTTAAAGATAAAAAGTGTATGTAAGCCCCATGTTCCTCCTCTTTTCCAGCCAGGAGCAGGACTGCTGCATTTTCAGCAGCCAGCTAGACAAGCCGTCAGGCAGGGGCTTTCTAGCCCCATCCATTAGGAATGAAGAAGAAATAGGAGGATATTGCTCCCATAGACTACCTGCCCAGAGCCCGTGGTTCCCACATTGTAGCGCTCCACCTTCACCCTCACCCACTCCCGTTCAGCTGTCGCAACATCTGCAGCTCACCACTGAGCCAAGAGCCATAGGGGCACGGGGAGCAGAGTTCAGCTCATCACACGACCTCTTCTTCCCAGTAGCCATTCCCCAACTCCAGTTAGTCAAAAAGGCCAAGCCAGGAGGGATGTCCAGCCTGAGCACCCTGACTGAGGCCAGCACTGATACCGACAGCGCTACACCGCGGGTCCTCAGGGGCTGAATGCAACACGGTGCATCAGCTGGACTGAATGAATCATTTCACAGGTGCCTGGAATGCCATCATTCCATCAATTGGGAGTTGCCTTACATTTTTAATGACTCCTAAGTAATTGCCAATGTTATCTTGTGGGTGAAGGTTCATGTAAATAACCTGGTGTACATAGCCTACTCATAGTGGAAAGCTTCTCCTTTTCCAGAGTCTCTCACCATCTGGAGGTCTGAGAAAAGAGCTTTTTTGTTGAGGTGCTGTGCTGTAAAAATTACTCAGGTTCCATCGAAAACCACAGAAACAAAAAGGTGGGGTTTTCTCTTCTTTCTCCTCCTTCATTCTCCATCCCAGAAGATACTGAAGGCATAGACTTCTTAATGGAAATGCTTTGGTTCCCTTGATCATAAACATGCTTCTCTTGCTTTGTATGGTCTTGTTCTTCACTGGACCATTAAGTGCTAATATATTTTTCTTTTTGTATTGCTTTTTAACACAGCAACTCGAGGAAGAGTCGGGTTATAGAGGAGTTATTGTAAATCTGACTCTGGAGGACCTTGAAAAGGACCCAGAGTTTGAAATACATCATTCTATCATCTTAGAAACACCCTGTCTGAGGGCATCACAAATGGCATATATGATCTTTTATTCATAATCTAGTCATGCAGCTGATACAGTTAGATAGAACCATGTTTCCCCTTCATAGATCAATGCATTCTTTAAATGTCTTTGAACCTTTTTTATGTATGAATGTACCATACAATATGTTGTGACAACTGGTTAATTAGAACTGATTTCTTTTTTTTTTCTCCTTTTTGGAAGGTTTCCTTTCATGTGCACACTAACCTGTAAATTATGTTTCCTTTCCAGCATCAGTGATACCAAAACCTAAAAAGCTATTCACAAAATCAGCTACCAAGACTGATTGTTTGGGGTGTTTTTTTGCAGGTTGTTTTTCTTCCAGTTGGCTTGGCTACCACTTCTGGTGCATTAAAGAGAGAGATTTGTAACCACAACATGTCAAACAAATACAACATAACAGCTAGCCTCATGCTGCCACGTGTAGTTGATGCTCCACGTTTATTTGATCCGTGGTCTGTGTTATTACACAGGTTGGTGATGTTGCAGTGGATGTGACACAGGGCTGAGTCACTCAGCTTGGCAGCTGGGACAAGTGTGGGCCACTCCCTGAACTCATTGGTTTTCCTGCCCTTCTCCATCCCCATCCCAGAACTGCTGCATGACCTCGGGTGCTCACATGATGAGGGCTGAGGTAATTTGCTGGCTCTAACTACAGCCACAACAGTGTAGACTGAGGCTAAGTTATCCTGATAACGGTTATCCTTAAAATCTTTGAGTCTGAGGGAAAAATATGAGCTGGGAAAGCAGTTACATACATGAATAAGACAATTCATTTGATCAATCCCCATTTTAGTGCTACTGACTGTATATTCCTTTGGAACAAGAAAATCCATATATCGATAGTCGTCATCTCCCAAACCCACCAATTTGAATTAGTGTTAATTCACGTTTCATTATAATATTATTTTTATCTATCATCTAAAGCCTGTTATGTAACAAAGCCTACAGTGTACAACAGAGAAAGAGTGCCAGGAAATTAAATCAGAAAAACTTACAAAACACATTATCTATATTAAACCTATAATTCTGCAGATATTTAAATTCAGAATAAAAATTGATCCACAATATTCCAGAAGGAAGAAGATTGAATTTTGATCATAAAAGTACCCAGACTGGTTTCTTCTGTGTTATCATACCAGCTCTTATCTTCCTTGCCTTGCCAGTGGGAGGCATGAGGAATGTCAGTGGATGTATACTTTCTATGTTGCCCTGAATACCTTTCAAAAGCAGAAGTGTTTACCCAAAATAAGGAATGTCATATTTTCTCAGTATTTATGTATTTTGAATTTAATAATAATAATAAACCATTAAATCCTGAAGACCTTTGAGGTTTAGCCAGGCAAAATCCTAATCCTAGAGCTGTCCACCGAGCCTATGAACTAGTAGTCACAATTTCTTGCCTTTGACATATGGATCTTAGGCCAATTGTACCTTCAAGTTAAAAATAACTTGCTATCTTCTATGTACAGCGATTGCTGTAGCTCAAAGTTACAGATCACACCTGAAATTAGCTCTCAAAAGTTGCTGAAATTTTTAAAAATATGAACTTATGTACCTTGACTTTCTGAGAGTTTATCAGCTGTGAGTCATTTCACCCCTGGTAAAAGTGAGGAGGACATGAGCAGTCCCACAACTCCTCTTGTCTTCCCTGCTTCAGAAGAAAACACAGCTTGATGGGATTTCTGAGAGCATGAGTTAGAGACGTGGACTTTGAACTCAGGTGCTGTGCATCCACCTGAGCTCTTACCTGGGAGATAGTGGGGTCCTCCCCTCCATCTCACGCTGCTACTTCTCAGGTCAGTTTTAGGAATGAATTGTGCGATTGAACCTTCCTTTTAATGACAATGCTTTGTGTTGGAAGACAAGTTCAGTGAAGGTTTTAGTGGGTCCTGGTGCCTTCATGCTCCAAACACCAGCTGCAGAGGGGGATTTTCATGGGATGCTCCAACCTCACAGAGACAGGCATGTGGCAACTCCAGCTAACCCTTCTGCCCTTGTGAGGCCCCATCTGGAGTCCTGTGTCCAGGTCTGGGGCCCGCAGTACAAGAAAGATGTAGAACTGTTGGAGAGGCTCAGAGAGGGCTACGAAGATGCTCAGAGGGCTGGAGCACCTCCCCTACGAATAGAGGCTGAGGGAGCTGGGCTTGTTCAGCCTAGAGAAGAGAAGGCTGCAGGAGGACCTCATTGCAGCCTTCCAGTACATGAAGGGAGTAGAGAAACAGGAGGGGAATCAGCTTGTTCAAAGGGTAGACAATGGCAGGACAAGGGGGATGGATTAAAGCTAAAGGAAGGAAGGTTTAAATTAGATATTAGGGGGAAGTTCTTTCCCGAGAGAGTGGTGAGGGGCTGGAACAGGCTGCCCAGAGAGGTGGTGGATGCCCCATCCCTGGAAGTGTTCAAGGCCAGGTTGGATGGGGCCCTGGGCAACCTTGTGTAGCTCCAGGCCTGGAGGTTGGTGGCCCTGCCTGTGGCATGGGGGATGGAACTCTCCCTTCCAACCCAGAGCATTCAATGATTCTATGATAACCACAAGAACTCCTGGAGAGGACCAGGTTGCGGGGACATCTGCACCGAAGCGTCTCCTCTTCCTGTTCTCCCAAGCATAGCTAAATATTCTCATCTCAGTCAAATTACCTTGAAAATCACTCATTTGTGGCAGTTTAGCTTTGTACAACGCTGTTCTCTCACACCTCCCCAGCATACACACACGTGCACATGCAGACCTCCACTGCAAATTCTCTTGCTGAAAACCCCACGAGCTAAAACCCATTTGAGCCCCTGCTGCTGTGCACAAAATCAAACACGTCTGAGGTATACCAGTTTACCAGATTACATTTATTAACTGAGTGACTGCAGCTCACTTTGGATGTAGTTTGGGCTTTGGGTTTGTTTTTTTTTCACACTGACAAGCATAACACTTTAGCTTAAACCTCTGTGGAGGTGATTTAAGTAAGCTCTACTGCTTTATGATTTCAGCTTTGAAAGTGCTTTTCTTTGGTCTCGGTCAAATAATTTCATTTTACCCCATGATGTTTCAACCACTTTGCTCTGGAACAGGGAGAACACTTGCTTGACATGAATTGACCATAAAATAATGAAAGCTGTTTTGTTAACTGATTATTTAAAATGCTAAAAGGAGATCAATATGGGGATTTGCATGAGCAGATATTGATTTGCATGAGCAGATATCTGAGAATGTGAGCAAGGTGTTAATGCTCTTTCCTAACTCTTTCCTAATGTTAATGCTCTTTCCTAATACCTGCAGAACACTGAAGGAAAAAAAAAGCCCTACCATTCACTGAATGTAGGAATACTCAAGGCCTGAATTTCCCTTCAGTTTATTCAGGCAATTACTGACAATTTTTTTTTTAGAAGGTATAAAAGCTTCATCATGTCAGAGTCAATGCATTTACCAGCTGGGACAACTTAAAACTACTCAATAATGGTACTTTGGGTCCAAGTTGAAAAGTAGCCCAAGACAGGAAGCAATTTCCTCATCCCATAAAACATTTTCAGATTAGAAAAGTCCTATTCTGAGGTGAGGCATAACCAAGAGGGTTCAGGAGTTTTCACCATAAAGCACAATTATAAAAACTCAGTGTTGGATGCATCCACCTCAGGCATGCCCCAGCCAAGTCCAGCTCTCCCCTCAGTCTGGTTCAGGGACTTCAGTTTAGGCCTCCTCATGGAGACCACTGCTTGCAGCCTATTACATATTCCTGTGCCATCCTCCTCTTGACTGAGTCTACTCTTTACAGATAAACAGTTTTTGAACAGGTAGAGGTGTAAGGGTGAGGAAAGGGGACCAACTAACTACTTGACTCAAAGCAATAACACAATCCTTTTCCCAGGTGGGGACCATAACAAATTGTTCACAAAGTTTTTATCTCGGTGGTTCCTCTTTGTATAAAGGCTACTTTGGAATAGGAGGAAAGAATGAGACTATACCCCTATGGGGATATATATACTCATAGGATATTTGGGGAAGGGTGGGTTCAAGGCCCTAATTTGCCACAGATAAAAGCCAACATTTATTTCCAGAGGTAGGTTTCTC
Organism: Porphyrio hochstetteri; assembly: GCA_020800305.1. Taxonomy (NCBI): domain Eukaryota; kingdom Metazoa; phylum Chordata; class Aves; order Gruiformes; family Rallidae; genus Porphyrio; species Porphyrio hochstetteri. Next base: position 38,576,687 of record CM036910.1, on the reverse strand, counting down.
TATATTACCAGAATCAGAATTTTCACCCTCAATTTGTAAAACATTTGAGTCACAAGTTTTCTCAAAACTTGTACTGTGAAACACTTCACTTTACTACAGGGAACCAGAATTTCCTGAGCAAAACATCCTGCTTAAAAAAAAAAAAGGAATAAAACATCCCACTGGACTATACTATAAATTTTCCCTTCCATCAGTAATGCTGTTAGTAGAATTTGGTGCATACTGGAGTCAAGGTTAGAAGACTATTGCCCATATGTAAAATAAGCCATTTAAGTATAAAGTCTGCTCTATACTGAGGTCATGGTGGACTGACTTGACTTATCTTTGCTGCAGAGAAGCAACAAACTATTATTTTTTCCCACCTTCTGCTCGGTCAGCCGTCTCAGCTCCTATTGATTTCAGCAGAGATTCACTTGCTTTAAGGTTTGGTTTGTAAGTTATACATTGTGCATTTGACCTAGCACCAAGGTACATTTTTGTCCATTTTCTCAATTCCTACCCATGCATTTTAACCCAAACAAAATGTTATGAAGGAATAGAACATTTAATTATATATTAAAAAAAAAGAACAAACCCCAAAGCACCAACACATCTTTGAAAGCCAAATTAGAATATATATTTTTTTTTTAACTGTTCATAAAGATACATTTTCTTTTTTGTTTTGGTCATATTCCTCTTTTCTGTGTCATGATCAGAAATAGGATGAGAATAATTATCCTTTCCTTTGTAAGAGAGGAGCATGTTTTCAGAATGGGGTAGGCTTCTAATTCCCTTCTTCCACTTACAGCCTGACTTAGGAAACGATTTGGTGTGATTGGAGACATGATCTAAAAACGATGCAGGTGCCTAAAGCGTGACTTTGGGGAAATTAAAGTATCTAAGTCAAAGTTTTTGCTCAGAGTGTCTTCCCAGCTGCTAGATACCTCTCTGGGCATGTAGGGTCTGGCCTCTTTGGCTGCTCACAGCTTCTCCCCCCTCAGCAGGGAGGTGCCTACATCCCCCATGAGGCTGGCCAGGACTCAGATATCAGCCTTCTTTTCCTTAAATGTCTTGAGGAATTTGATCTAATAGCTGTTTGCAGATCACAGCCAACAAACATGTGAAGAATACAGATGAAGTCACTTTATTTTTAAAACTTGGCCCTCGAGAGCATGATTGGTGGTAGTGCTTATGTGTTATATATGCTAGCTATTTCTTACAGCGTTTGCCCGAGAAATTGAGAATATATATTTAATTTCACCTTCTGCCAGGGAAAGTTCAAGCCCACATTTCCAGCCCCACTGTGTAGTTCTTTAACCATTACGCTACAAACTACTCATGGGTTTCTGATCTCAAGACCAGAGGAATTTTCCAAAGACAGTTTAATCTAGCAGCAGAGAGTTTAATTGCTTCTGACCGGGAAGGGAGCTGCACTCCAGGCTTCTGCATCAGTACAAATGATCAAACCAGTCCCCTGTTTCACAGGTGCTGGATGTGACTGCTGGCCCTTCCTGGAACAAACCATGAACCTCAGTTGCTCCATGAAGGGATAGGTACAGGTATCTGTCCCAGGCCAAGAGCATCGGACAATTCATCACTGCAGTGGTCATCCTGCCTGCAGACAGCTGAGTCTGGACATGGGCAGGACGGGGAAGCCTTCACCAAGCTCAGCATTTCCTATCACCAGGTGCCTCACTGCCCTGACCAGGCTCCTTTGGAGACCAGGCTCTTCTTGGAGACTTTCCAGACGGTGTACTCACCATCCCAAAAATGTTTCATGCAAAACAAGGAGCCCTCAAAAAACTGTATTTGTTGAAACACTGTTCTCTGGTTTGGGTTTTTTTTTCCCTTAGTTATTTAAATAGTCCATTACTATAGCAACTAGTGCTTCACTATCTTTAATGGATTAAACTTCAGTACACCATGAGGCAAGGGAATATTGTTATTTTACTTTACAAAGGTGGGAGCACGATATAGATACTAAATGAGTGTTTACATAGAAAAGCAAAGTGAGGATTTCAGCAAAGGCAGCGTATATGCAGGGTAACTCTAATTTAGCAGTCACCAGTAACAACAGGAGCAAAGACAAACAATCCAGTGCAGCTTAGTGACTGGGAGCATGAGACTCGCAGCTCACACTGAAACTCACACCATCATCTGCCCCCTGCTCTGGCTCCATGCATTGGACAGATGAAAGCTGGGGGAAACTCATTCATGCACATTTTGCAGCCACGTATTATTTTACCTGGGTGATCAGGGGACTGAGTATGATGGGCATGAGCTTTCCTCTCAGGAGTATTTCAAACCACACATTTCTGCAGATAGGGGTCCATTTCTGGACCAAGCTGAAGCATCACTCAGATAAGAGCCATCGCCCCTGTGCCACACTCCATCCCACTGCTGGGTCAGTACTGCATTGAGTAGGTAAGCACTACCTCACACAGGGGTTTGTGTGTCTGCATCATGCAGCACTACACTATTTAAGACGTGTCACATCTTGAAGTCAACAGTATTTAACTGTGAAAGCACATGAATTGATAGCACTTTATTAGCATTGGTGGCACATCGCTCCTGTAAAGCAGAGTGGCAAATGAGGTCGCTCCCTCATGTGAAGAAATGTGTTGTATTATTCCAATACTCATTTTGATCTTTAATTTATTTGCTTCATTTGAAAAAAATAAAAATCACTGACATATACATTGATTCAGAATTTCTGCTAACACTAGTGCTCTGAGGCTTATCAAAGACAGGAGTGTTTGAAAAGCAAGCTATATTTCAAAGAAAGAAAGAAAAATCAGAAGTCAGATATAACACAAGGGTATTTTTTCTTGAAACCCTGTCTGAAAATTATCCTCAAAGTTTTAACAGCAGCTTCAAATAGATATTAAATTTATTTATTTTATTTTTACTTTTTCAATTAAGATGTTAGAAGAACTAAACTTACATTTAACTTAACTAACAAGTCCATAATTCTAAAATACTGCATATGATCAGGGAACATAGGACTAACATGAGTAGAAGTTAATATACAGAGGCTGCAGAAGTCACCTGAAGTCTCCTCACTGACTTCAGCAAGCTGGAAACAAAAAACACTGAACAGGATATCGCAAAGCCAGAATTTGCATGGAAAACTGCTCTTTGCTATGAAATAATTTTCTGGAGTCTTGGGTTATGATTTTGAAATGCTCCACTGCTAGTGGCGATGGTTACAGAGAGGAGCTTGAAAAAGCTAGCTGAAGGTAAGGTGCTACCAGAACATATCCCTCAGCTTTCAAAGTCTGCAATAGCGTTTGTGAAAAGCAGGAATGCAGCGTTCATCTGAAAGGCTTGTTAAATCCCAGACCCTGGGGCAACAGCAGGCAGAGAATTGAATGAGTAGGGACCTAAAGAAACAGTGAATTTCAAATCAATATAAAAATATATAACACAATTGTTACTGTAACTGAATGTTGTTGGGGTTTTTTTTTTCCCCATTCAAACTCCTCTTCCCCTTTGGCCCTATTCCTGTTGTTATTAGACTAAGCAGCAGAGACTTCATTAATTTCACTACCCCGGTAGCTAATCTATAACCTGAACTGCTGCCACCCACAAGATCAAACCTGGTGTTTAAAAATAGGTGCTTATTACTAGGTTTATGGGGAAAAAAATTAATAAATTATAATAATTTGTGTGAGTGTTTCTTTCAGCATTGCAAAGGAATAAAAACCCTGACAACACACCATAAGCACTGAGGGAGGTTCAATGCTGGTACTGGGGAAAGCCTGGGGATGTGCCTTGCATTGCAGCACGCCGTAACACACCATCAGGGATGATCTCACTTGCTAAGGATGCCTGTGCCTACTTCCCAGAGAGGCAAAACTTCCCTTCACAGGCAGCAAGTCCTCTGCTGACTGTAAGGACGTAGGATGGAGGATATCACTTTGAGATGGAGAAACACAGGGGAGTGTTCCTGCAGCCTGGATGGGAGGTGAAACTGATAAACCACTCACACTGTTTCTCCCAAGGGAAAAACTCCACACTGGTAAGTGGTTATGTGAAAAGAGCTCCCAAGTGCCCTTCCAAAGCCTCAGAATAATCTTGTGAGGTGTCTGGCAGCACCAGAAAGGAGCCCTGACTGGGGAGCAGGCTCCTCAGGTTGCAAAAATTTGTTTCAACTTTCTTTTTCTCCTTTTAAAGGGTATAACCTGAGAGTCCAGTTGGTATATTTGGGCATTTTGAGTTTGTATCAGGATACTTTTGAGTTTTTTATACATACAGAAGTTTTGAAAATATAAATGGGATTAAAAACCCCAAGCAAATCTGATTGCCAGGTTTGAAGGGGAATTACTGTTGCCAGCATAGTACAACACAAGCAGGACCTAAGAAGCCACCATCCTTTATTCACCTTATCACACAACCCAGCAAAGGCTGAGTGCTCAACACTCCTCTCATACTCTTCCTCTGCTCTGGCTGTTTACCTCACTGCACTGCCTGGGTACTCCTTGCCCACTCTATCCATCTTTTCTTACTTAATATGGAGTGATGCGAACTCTCAGAGGCACTGGCTTAAAACCCCTCACTTTCAGGAATCATGTGAAAAGCATTTCTTTTAAAATGAAAAAAGCAAAAAACCCCTTTTTTTAAACCATGAAGGCTATTTAATATATATATTTATTTTTATAGGTGTATAAGAGCATGGAAATAAAAGTAACCATCTTATTGATGCTGAAGGTGTCTACTTTGGACGGATTAAGAAAAAATCTGTCTTCAAATACTTCGAGGCACATTTTATAACAGACATTTGACTATTGAAATAATAGTAACAGTAAAAATAATGGAATAATATTTTTAAAATCAAGTTCTCTCTTCAATCTATAACAATATTCCAGTTAATGACTTGACCTATTATATAGTTCTGTTATATGCTAATAAACTTAATACAGTCCCATTCAAAAAGTGCTTTCCAAGATTATCATATCAATTATTCTTATTAAAGTCTTCTGATGCTCCTGTGGGGAGGATTGTGCAAACCCAAAGTATATTCTTACTATGCCTCCCTAACCCTTTAGAATGGGGCTAGTGTGGTTGCTCCATACTGGGTGTTATCACACCAACACTTTGCTTCTGTGTATTAGGAAACCCTTTGGCAATAACGCTGTCAAAGGAAAGTAATGCCATGGTTAGCTGTACATTGAGCAAACTAATGGATCTGAAAGAAATTGCAATGTGGTAAATAATCTTCTGTCTACTATAATTAAGGATGTGGTTGAGAAGAGGAAGATTACTTATCTGCCAGTGTGAAAGGGAAAGACCGTGAATGAAAAGAAATTAGGCACGGCCCTCTCTAGCAAAGAGGACTGCCCCTTGGCACTCACTTGGGGGGATTTATGCATTTTTGTAGACGTTCCTGTGTCTGCTGCTCCAGCAGCCACTCCTGCTGGGTGTGAGTCCCACGGGGCAGGAGGGAGGATGGAGGAGAAGCCTCCAACCAGATGGCCCCCACAGCTCCTCTTCTCTCTACAGCAGGAAAAGGTAACACCAACATCACAGAATCACAAGGTTGGAAAAGACCTTTAAGATCATCAAGTCCAACCATTCTCATCCTAAACTAAACCACATCCCTAAGTACTTCATCTACCCTTGTTTTGAACACATCCAGGGAAGGTGGCTCAACCCCCTCCCTGGGCAGCCTGTTCCAGCCCCTCACAACTCTCAGAAAATTTTTTTTCCTAACATCCAATCTAAACCTGCCCTGGCACAGCTTCTTGCCATTTCCCCTTGTCCTGTCACCTGGATGAAGAGACCATCACCCACCTCTCTACAACCTCCCTTCAGGTAGTTGTAGGTGGTGATAAGGTCTCCCCTCAGCCTCCTCTTCTCCAGGCTAAACAGCCCCAGCTCCCTCAGCCGCTCATCACGGCACCAGCCACCTCATCCCACACAGTGACCTAACACATCATTAAATGACATTAGCAAATTCTTCTCCATTCAGTCGTTCCAAGCACAGACATGACATTCATTCAGCTGATGTGACCTGGTGTACGCCTATGTATATAGCATGTCATATTGACCCATGGTAACTAAAAGCTCCTGGAAAGTGGGAAACCTTTAAATGATTCAACAGCAAGGACTGTTCAGCTACAACATGAACTATCCTGCTCCTCCCTGCCCTGCCCTTTAGAAGTGTTTCTAGGATGTTCATTTCTCAGACCCACGCTCTCAGCTGGCATTTAGTTTTGACAGAAAAACCAGCAAGTAGATGGAGAATAATCCCACCTGGAGATGATTTCACATGATATTATTTTCAGGGAATGTAGCACGATGATTTTGGAGAGTGAATGGCCCATCTCCCCCTGTGCAATCCAAAGAGACTGGATCAATACAGTCCCAAAACAAAACTGCACCAAACTTCTCATCTCATCTTTAGCTGTGGGTTTTCTCCCACCTACAAAGATAAGGACCTGGCTACCTCCAGTGACAGACAGTGCTACAGGGAGGCAAAAGGTAGGAGGAAAAGTTTTTGGAAGACCCAAATTCCATGAAATGTGAATTTTTTCATATTCATACAAGTTCTCTGTGCAGCATTGCCAGTACTTTGGATGCTGGCAAAATGAAAACCACTTTCTTAATATTTATGGGGATGTTGTAATTTCACTATGAACCCTGGCATGGTTGAAAAACCCAGGAATTTTCTTTCTAGCACTCACAAGAAAAACACAAGGATACCCCAGAAGAGATAAGACAGTTGCACAGAGATATGTGCTGGCTATTTCCATGAGGTGTGAGCATCTTATGAAGCTGTCACTTCACATTTGACAGTGGATGCTCTTACTATCAATACAAACTCTTATTCTTTAGAATTCCAACACTGGGATTGTAAACATTGAGTTGCAGAGGTTAATAGTGTAAGAAGAAGGCGGGAGAGAAGATGTATAATTTTATATTTTCTTATGTGTTTGAAAGGGGAGAGCTTTCAGTTTTATTGAATGCTTTATCCCTCTTGCATTAGTAAAGTTTATATGATCACAGAGTTTACCTCCTGGTAAATAATATACAGCACAGTATTTTATTTACTGCTTCCTTTTTTTATAATTTCTGCACAAGCTAAACCATCTTATTTCTTTCTATCCACATATAAAACCAAAGTTATCTAAAGGGTTTATTTTTTACAGTTTGCATCTTTGCTCAGTATATCCTTTTATTAGTGCTACACATTCTATGAAATAACCAAAATTGAAGACATAATTACAGGTGAGACCATAGCATTGAGATGATTTGTTGACACTATAACCTTTCCAGTAGTAAAAAACACAGCAGAAAGATATCCTCATTTTTTTTTGCCTTTCATTCTACCATTATGGCCAAATACAGTATTATGCATTCCACTACATGTCTCAAAACCCAAAAGAACCTATTAAAATAGATATGTTTACTTTTACCAGCAACTGTAATGCTTTTAAGAGGTACTTTCTGGTTAAAAGGTGCAGACTTAGTGGTTCTTTCTGTTCTTTTGCAATCATAGCATCACCTAAGCTGATAAGCATCCTGGATCTCACAGACCTTATGAGTAGAAATACTGGCTCATAATCATTCTGAATGCTCCTGGAGCAATCCAGAGGCGAAACTATATTACTCTGCATTGGTACAATATTGCTTCACAGGAGAACCTGAAGAAATGTAGTAATTTGAATGGATGGGAATTCAGATGGAGGCTTTCATTCAATCTATTTTTTCCAGAAAATCCAAGTATCCAAACTGTAAGTTGTGACTGTGAGTCAGTCTGGGGAGCAAACATCCTCTTTAACTGCAAAGGATAAATTCCAGCTCAGTTTTCTCAACATTGCCTTTTCCTTTCCTCCTTACATGTTTCCAGAGTGCCTCCTCACCCCCATCTTCTGGAAGAACAGTACAACTCTAAGAAAAATGAGATGTAAATCCTTGTCCTGTGTCCAATATCCCACACCACCTTGGCCAAGTTGGTCAAGATTTGAATCTCATTTCTGATTTAAGCCTGTGCCAGTATGCTTCTCTGCAAAGCACTGCATGTGTGACCCATAAGCTGTGTCCTACACCTATACCTATAGTGTCAGGTCCTCTGGTCACACAGAAGCTATATAAATATCCCAGAAAGTTTCCCAGGAAGGTGAGCTCTTATTTTACTGGAAGTACCATACTAAAGCTTCTTGCTGTTATTTTTCTTCTCAGTCTAATTTCTAATTTTGTTTACTTTCTTGATATGACCACTGACATCTGAGGAGAAGAGATTGCTGACTGCAAATATATCTCTCTGGCAGAGTCATCCCAGTAATTTGTGCTGACTGTATGAATATCTAGGTAGTTAATACAGCAAGAAGATTTTCCTTCTTCAAAGAGGGGGGGAAAAAGCTACCTCTACGTGGTGTTGGGTGAAAGTATGGTATCTCCTTGAACAGTTCTGTTAGGAAGAAATTTGGAGTTCAAGTGAAAAATTATTATTTTCAGTTACTTCAGTGCAGATGTGAAATTACTTTATTGAAGTGAATTTATTTTTGTGTTACCTTGGGCTAAGTGATCAGAATTTAGCCACACTGCACCAGCATGCATTTTTTTCCCTACTAAAAAAGCAGGATAGCATAACTTAGTTTTTAATGGCAAAGAAGGAGACATTAGCACCATATCTCAAGTGGAAATTTTAGCTCCTGTGTCATACAACTGCCAGGGATATATCACATAGGAGGAAAGGACTGCAACTTGCAGTAACTACCCTCCCAGCTTGTAGTGTATTTAATATACAAGATGTTTTCCATAGAAGTCTGGAAAAATATATATCATATACATATATTAACACATATGTAAATACCCCGGCAATGAGAAAAAGCAACATAGGAACTATGCTGCACAAGTGGCATCCCTCTAGTAAGGTCAAGAACAAGACTGAAGACAAGCATAACCACATTGAAAAAACACACAACCTCCAAAATCATGAGAACTTCATTGTGTGAATTAGCCTAAAGTCAACGCAATTACTGTCTCTCCAGTGTTGGTTCTAATTCCTTCTGGATATTTTTACTCATTTCCTTGAGCTTCCCTCAGGCTGATTTCTGAGTTTTTAAGCTAATTTTTTAGGTTTGGGGTTGTTTGTTTTGGAAACTTCAGAACATTTGTAGTTCTCATGCAGCATGTATCACAGCTTAATGGACTAAGCTCACAGGTCTGTATTTCCCACTAAATGAAGGGAAAACAAAGATCTATTAATGACATTTTATAACAACATCTAAATTATGCGAATTATGTTTTGGAGTAAAACTAGAAAGGCTTTTCAAATCAAAGCTAAGGAGCAACCTCTGTGTATTCAGAATTGCTCTAATATCAAGTGACTGTTTGGGGTTTTTATTACTTTTAACATCTCCAAAGAATAAGTATATAGAAAAGCCCAGTATTGCCTTTCAAATCTGGTGGGTTTTATAGGAGATCACTGGTTACTGGAAACAGATTCGATGTAACTCCAAATGTCCATTGCAGTGTGAATGCAGTTATTAGCCTAGCCAGGGAGATTATTCAGATTTGGAATTTCTTCTAAAATCACTGCAAACAGAAGGGAGTGTTAAAAGAAAATATCCTCAAATAGCTGCTTAATAGACAGGAAAAACAAGAGAGGAAGGGGAGAGAGAGAAGGATGGAGCTGATGGTAGATTAAAAACCCCATTGCCCTAACAGTCAACTTTGAAAAGTTCAAAGAAACATAAAGCCTTTATAGAGAGAGCTTATAAGAGAAAGGGAATAAAAACGATCATTCTAAAATTGCTATCATATTCACTCATGGCTCTATTACTCCAGCAAGACACCCACAGCTTCCCTTCATGTCAAATGGAGTAGCTCACATGCATGAGCAGGCCGACAAGACAAACTAACAACATTTTATGTAGGGAGCTCTACTTGACATCCCTCAGTAGAGTCTTTTATAATTCTATAAAACTACAGTTGTGGTTTTTCAAAATTGCTGTTCCCATTTGCACATACTCATCTTGTCCAGGCAAGTGCTAAAAATATGTGCAAGGATTGAGGGTCCCTTTTTTCCTACCTTCAAGTTTAACATTGCTCTATGAATAGAGCCCCATAGGTTTGGCCCTGGCCTGAAAGTCAGACTTACATTAATTTAATGTCGCCATTAATGGATGACATCTATAAGGTCCATGTAGCAAGACCTTGCATAAATTTAAAATATGTCAATAAAATTGAACCCATGCTAATGAAGTAATCATTTGCTAACTTTTCCAGGTTCTTTTAATGAGAAGAAGACAAAGGTGTAGCTTGAACCATGACTGTATATCCCTGTTGTGATGTTATCTCATCTTATTCCTTTAAGCAAATCTGAACTACACAAGTCAAGATGAGATTGCATCAGAAATGGGATGGAAGGAGCAGCAGCAGGTATTTTTTTCTGCAGCATAATGCCTTACACTATATTCTTGCTGATAACTTTTGGAGGGGGTTTCTTTTTATGCCGATGCACACAGTTTAAGCTCTCACCTTGAAGTTAATTTTATACTGCAGTAGGCAGAGCAGCCATTATGTAGGAGCAGAATGAAATTCAGAGAAACTAGTTTCACATGCAAACACACGGGACCTGTGAGTGCTCTTGAGTGCTGCTACAATACAAAGGCCTGTCTTCCTGAGATTGTGAGGGAGTATGGCTCAGCAGGAGGACACTCTTCTACGACCTGTGGAAATGCAAATACACCTTGCTAAACAGCTACAAGTCCCTTAACTCTAGAACTAAAACCGGTGAGAAATAGCAGGACCCAAAGCTCTATGTATTAGGAACTTGGACTAAAAGTTAAATGCCTCAGAAGTGTGAGCCAAAATAAAGGATGGACTGAGCAGGAACATGCTCTGTTTTATAACAACAAATACCATCAACAGAGGTAAGCCTAAAAATCACACTGCTGTCCTGAGCTCAGCTACTTGAGCTGAGGTTGAGAGCACAGTACCTGTGTTGCCTGGAAGGAAACCCAGAGGCTCCTTGTACTCATCACTGCCCTTCCAGGTAGGGCTTTCTCCTCTCAAAACCAGATGGATGATGAGGTACTGACCCATACAGAAGTTAGGAGTTTCTGAACAAAAGAGCCATCTCTAAAAACCAATTAAGGAACTATGAAGTCTTCTTCACTGGTGCAGGGGGGTGCCTGGCCAGAGGGACACCCTCCAGGTCTCCTATTTCAACTTCCCAAAGAACCAGAAGTGGAAAGGGACATGATATTCTAAATTTCACATTTATGGATCTCATTTGCAGGACTGTGATGGTTCATCCCAAACCAGTGGCTGAACACACTACTTGCTCACTCACTCATGAAAGAAACAGGCAGATCCTAGATTGGGATAAGGACAGTTTACTAGCAAAAATCACTATGAAAGAGAAACAATAACATCCTGTAGCAAATTACATTCACAGCCAGTGAAAACACAGAGTACCTTACCAACCCAAGAATACCACAGTATTGCATGACAGGAGGACTGACCTGATGTCCTGGAGGCAGCAAGAATACACCTCCCTGACCAGCCCCTTTTATGGGGGAGGGATGTCAGGTGGTGTGGAAACAGCCCGGGCTAACTCAGCACACCTGGGCTGACTCAGCTCACCTGGGCTGACTCAGCACACCTGGGCTGACTCAGCTCATCTGGGCTGACTCAGCTCATCTGGGCTGACTCAGCTCACCTGGGCTGACTCAGCTCATCTGGGCTGACTCAGCTCACCTGGGCTGGCTGCTTCGGGAGGAACTCTGGTTTGGCCAGAACCAGAAGAATAGAAATCAGCTCTGAGTCTGTATCTTTCTCCCATGCATCTTACTCTTCATACTATAAATAATTGTCAGATACATGGGGAAGTAACGGATTGACAGAGCGTTATCACAGGTAACAAGGATAAACCATGAGAGAAAGAAAAAAGCCAACCCAACCCACCAATGAAAGGTGATGTTTCCAGATGTCTGAGAGGCTTATTTTCTACAGGAGCATTTAGATACTACAAGGTAAGTCTATTACTTCTGCACTGATGGGATAACTGATACCCAGGCATGTTCTGCTGCGTGGAACAAACTGGGTAAAACGGCGAGGAATTCAGATGAACTAACAGTAATTTTTCTCTTCTCAGTGTTGTGGAGTTGGTTGGGTTTTTTTTTTTTTGTCTATTTCTTCTTGGTGTTGTTTTTAATCTCAGTATTTTTTTTTTTTTGGTCTCAGTACTTTTTTGTGAGCACAGGGAGCTGTTTAGGGGAGGAGAGGCACAGGGCTGAGGTGACTCTTGTTTTTCACCTGGCATCCATTGTTTTTAACCCAGGAATTAATCAGAACTCCTGTTCCAAGGTTGCCGTTTTTCTTCAAGCTGGTTTTGCAGATATGCTCCTAATTTGTGATGTTTATGTTGACCATGACCCAGTTTTAGGTCTAGCAATTCCTGGCCAAATAAGTAGGTCTAAAGAAACTACAACATCAGTTTTGACATGCCTACAGATGCACCCCCAGTACTGGGGTGTAGGTTAAAGCCTTATTTGCAGGATCGAAGCTTTGACTGCAGAAGCTGTGAATGGGATGTTCTCAGCATTTCTGGTGGTAAACTGGTATTTATGTATATGTGATTCCTGACTGTGTCCCCCACCCACAGCCTGTACATAGTTTATTGCTTTTACTGGTATGGGAGCTGAGCTGCTGCCAAGCTGAGGATGCTATTAAAACTGCATTTTAAGGTTTACATTTTGAGTGCTCTTTTATGCAACTTGGGATTCTGGCTGAAATGTTGTAATGCTGGAGAAAAGTCTAAAAATAATACTTTATAATTGCAACGTATAAATCTGGCACAATGCTGCTTTTCAGCTGAGTCAGGTACATTCACAATGGCACACTGAAGCCCTCGGTGCTTCTGGCTACAACAGAGATTCAAATGGTGAGAGGGAAAAAACCAAACAGGGGAAAAAAAAAGAGTCTTGCTCTTTCCTGTAGAGTGTTGTTTGTTTTTACTGTCACTATTTCAGACCTGGACAAGATGTGAACCACGGCACAAATAAAGAGTACATGAATTTACACAAGGACGGGGCAGGCAGGACTGAGTAAGATGGCAGCAAATCTCTTCAGGCTGCAATCTTTTTTTCCTCTAGGCTTGAGTAAAGGCTGATCTAAGTGAGTAATGGGGATGGGCTGGGGCAGAGATAGGAACACATGAAAATAAGTGCTGAGGTGAGGAGGCTGAAAGAAGTTGGGTCCTTCCAGAGCAGGGCAGGATCAAGAGAAATGTTGTGTACCTGAGCTAGCAGTGATCAGTGCAAAGCATTTAGCAAGTGGCAGGCTCGAGTTTGGGACTCAGGATTTCCTTTTTCTCATCTTTCTGTTCATACCTCACGTTAATTTATCTGAAATTTGAAATGTGGTTCAAGAATGGCAAATATAGGTTAGCTAATAATCATTAGACCCAAACTAAAAAAGTTTTGTCTGTAGAGAAGCACAAAAATAAACCAAGTGTATCTCTGAATAGAAAAAAAAAATTCAAAGCACAACTAAAATTTAAGTGTCTTTAGACTTTAAGCAGAAAGAACACTTTTCCTGTTTAATTTGGGTGAGGTGTGGGATAAATTTTTAGTCTTCTGGATCCACTTCTTTTGCATCCCTAATTTTTTTAGTTTGGCAAATAAAAAGCATATAATTACCATAGCTATGGCCACATCTTTGCAATTTAAGGATCAGAACATGCGGATTCTATCTTGAAATTATTGGACTTTTTAATCTTCTCATCTAAGGCTTCAGAACACGATCGTACAGGTGTGTGCTGACTCCCTAACAAGGTCCAAAATGCAAATCCCTCTCAGTAAGCCAGCTTTTATTCAGCAAAGAAGTAAAACTAATAATTAAACCAATTTTTTTCTCACCATCATTAGGTGGGAGAGGAGAGAATACTGGGCAAGTACTAGACACCTGCTTATTACATTGTAAGGTATTTTCATATTCCCCTGTTGAGCATGTTATGAATAATTGCTTTTGATAAATTTCTCCAGCCTTATTCAAGGAAAAATTGTTGTCTTCATTGGCAGAGGCAAAAGAAATCTTTTTCTTTTCTTTTTTTTTTTCCCTTTTGCCCAGATCTCATATTTCTGTGGTTGCTATAGAAAGCTATTACTGGAACTCATATCTAATAAGTTTTCTTCTCCATCACCAAATAACTCTCTAATACCCAGTATTCCTAGGTGTTTGCTTTAGATATTGTTCTCCATGATCTCTCTTTTCTTTTTTTTTTTAAGCTGTAAAAGGGTCAAAGTTTTCTTTTCTCTCCAGACACCTTCTAACCTAAAAATTTCTGAATTTAATGTAATTCCTCCATTGTCAAGCAACAGCCACCAAGATATACAGCAAACCACTCTTGCTTGCTTTGCTTTTGCTCTGTTGTGAAGCCAGCATTTGGGATGAGTGCTGAATAGTTCATGGTTCCTGCTCTAGATGACAAGGACCGGCTTCGGTTGCCTGATGTTTCCAGGTGGACTGATTTATGCAAGGTGGCAAGTCTTTGTATCCTTCTCCCATAGGAGAAGGGATGTTGTTAGTCTCTGCTGGAGCCAGGATGGGAATGTGGGGATGGGAAGTGGGATGGGCAGGAAGATTTGAAATAAAAAGAAAAGGAAAAAAAAAAAGAAAAAGTGTCAAAGCTTGGAACTAATGTGGGGTTTTTTCCATTTTCAGACAAAATAGCCATGGCAGCAGCCTTGCTTCTGAAAAGCAGATGTAACGTGGGTGACAGGAAAAGGGTGAACTTAAGAGTCTTGAGAGTAGCTCTTGCAAAACATGCAGCACCCCTTCGCACAGGTGACTGGTAAGAATGGAGTTTTGCCTAGGGCAGCAGAGCCTCTCCAGCCTGACAGTGTGAAGGGATTATTCAGGAAAGCTGCTTTTCCTTCGGTGTCAGGTACGTGCAGCACATGATGCATAACCTGAAGATGCATCATTTATGCTATTGTCCTATGAGGGTTATGAATTCCAGAATGTGAAAAGCACTGTATGACACACACATACTTTTTTCCACCCCTCTTTAGTGAAATACAGGAGTAAAGATGTACTGAAGGCAGAAATGTTAGCTGAATTACACCCCATCACAAGAGTTTTATATATCAAATAAAAAAGAATCATACTTTAATTATGCAGAATGAAATGCAATAGTAAACTCAAAGACTTTTTTTTTTAATCTTAATGCTTAAATGTTAAGCTAGATATAAAAAGGATGCATAAATAAATGATAAATTGTTGATTACTTTGAAAGCTTATTTGAAATTTGTGTGCTGTGTTGCTGACAGTGAGTGTCCTGAATTGGCCTAACAGATGCAACTTAATGTAGAAAACACCACAGCAGCATGTATATTCACCTGATAGCAAGATGTGTGTGGGGGAGGTTGAAGTAGGGTTCAAAGTACTGAAGTGATTCTGACCACATGGAAATAAAACCATTACATAATCTGCTACAACAGGTTTGAGGGATTTTTAACACAGCAGCAGTGAGGGAGAAAAATAACTATAAATTCAGCCCTTAAATTTGGCCTGGACTTCAAGTATGTGTACAAAAAGATGACCTTGATTTCCCTGTGTTGAGTATTTCAGTGTAACATAAAATTATGTTCAGCTAGTTCCCTGCTCCCTGCCTTCATTCCTACCTAACAGTGCATTTGTACAGATGCATGCTCAGACTTCACCATATGTACACTCATTCCACAGCATCTTTTACAGTGCCTGAAATTGGTATAGGAGTGGCAGAGGATGGGTTTAATGGTCTGACTTCCCAATTACACTTACTCTTCAGGCATTGTGCATTCTCACTTCAAAGAGGGAGCTACTACCCTTACTCAGTCCTTTTCTTCAGGTTGTCATCGTGTCTTCTTCAATCTGTCCTGATACCCTTGCTCAGGTGTTGGCATTTATAGGCTCCTGGCAAGCTCACAAATCCTCTCTCTACCATCCAATGGGATGAGTATTGTCTTCAACAGCTGAGGACAAGGCAGGCAGGCAGGCAACAGCGAGGTCCTTCTTTCTGCAGCCTGTGGACAGGTCAGGTGTTACAGAAAGTTCACACAGCAAGCAGTGGGATGTAAAGCTGGCATCTGAATCTCTGTTTGCTTTGCAGCCTTCTCTGCTGTTTGATTAGAAAATCAGGGTTAGTCACTTCCCTTGGGAAAATCCACTGCCCTCCAAGGAAATTGCTGTGCTCTGGAAGTCTACGTGAATGTTGGCTTATGCTACCCTTCTGGGGATAGAGGGGTTTGGTAAAGTTGAAAAGGCTTTTGTGCATTGCATGGAAAAGCCAGAGGAACGTATTATCACGGCTCTTTCTCTCCACAGCTATTTTACAGAACCATGCAGGCACTGAAATCAGCTGCTCTTTGGAAAAAAAGCGTGGACAAATGGAGGATATTTGATCCAGCGATGCATACTTTTCACTAGATTAATTTCATGATATTTAGCCCTCTCCTGGGGGAAACTGGTGAATGAGCGGGGAGACCAAAGGCAATGCCCAACAATTTGAGCACAAAGCCAGCATCCAGTGGAAGAGCAGGACCTTGCCCCGTAGGCATTGCCCTATCTGCATTCACCCTTGAATGACCTTATCGCTGGCAGTCCAGCTCCATCTGTGCTCCAGCCTTAGCGGGTTGTGTGTTTCCTCTCAGCTCTCTGTAAAATCAGGAAAGCAGCTTTACTTCTGTCTTGAATTGCCAGAATTAAGACGCTTTTTGCATCTGATGCCTCTCTGTGTGCCGAACACGGATCACGTTCCCTGGATCCTCTTCCCGTGCCATCCCCCACCCACCTCTGCTTGTGCTGGCTGCCTTCTGCACAGCGCAGGGAAGGGCAACATATGCTCCGTAATCGGAGGCATCTCCCCTCCAAAATTTGGGATGGATGGGTGGCCAGGCGCAGTATGACAGGCGACAGACAGAACGCAGCTCATGCGTAGGACCTAAGGGTAGGGAGAACAACGCATGCCAAATTCTTCGAGGTCTGGGTGTGCTCCTGGTGGGTTTTGATGCTAGGCCAGGCCTGCTGTTCCAGCTCCTTGGCTGCTCCCATGCGCTCACTCCCTCAGGGGAAAATGCTGTGGGGCTGTATCTTTAGGAAATTCAGATGAGCCCCAAAACTGGGGGTTTCACCTTGAGCTGCCTGCACCCTTGGAGAGGAGCAAATGTCTCTTCCTGAGGCGGGAATGAGGAAAGCAGGTCCCAGGAAGTGGGATCGTGGTGCTGAACGCCAGGGCTGACATCCTGCAGCCCTGGGAAGGCGGCCAGTGCGTCTCTTGAATCTGAATTTAAAGCCTTAGGCTGCCAGGATTTTGTTAAATAGATCTCATTCTCTATGCGCCGGACCAGATCTTGCACTTTGAGCATATCACTCAAGCTGCTGACAACAGGGTTCGGTGAGCTGAACCTGCAGGATCAAACTCTGCCCAGTATGTAAAGTCTGAGCTCAGGCAGCAGGCTGGGCTTTACAGGAAGGAAACCTCATATTTATTCATGATTTAATTAACGGAGATCAGGCTTTTCAGCCTGTTTTGAATATACATGAAAACAAATATATAGATAAGGTATCGCTGCTCATATCAGCCCTGTGCTTCTGAGCAAAAGGTAGCAGTTCCAACTACTCCTGATAGAGGGATTTAATCCATCACTGGGGTCAGACCCTTCTTCTCCCGTATAGGGATTTAGAGAGTGGTACTACAGGTTTGAATATTGAACACCAAACAAAAGACACATGAAAAGCAAAAATTCCCTCACTGACTTTTCTTCAAGCCTTGTTTGAACACAAACCTCCCTGTGCTCTGGGTTTTATTCATTAAAATAAAGCACACAAAATAACTCTCACCTACTATTATTAATCATAAGGATTTGCTCAGGAAAACAAATATACTTGGGCTTTCAGAACAAATCAATTCAGAGAAAGGGAATATTTTGGCTGCCATGGCAGCCCAGAAGAGGGTAAAAACAAACATCTTTGCTGCTCCTAGTTCGCAGCTGACTCCGAGATGGACTGTTGGTGATGTGTGATGCTATTTTTAAGCAGCAATTGTTTAATCACTTCTGTTCCCCTGGGCTGAGACTAAAAATGATGCCTCCAGAGCACTTTGTCTACAAGCAGGTAGAAATAATGTGATCACATCCTTTATGGCTGCAGTGGAGATGGAGCTGTATGAAGTATCAGCCACATGTTTCACAAAGAATCTAAATACTGAGCAGAAGTGAGAGTGAGTTGATCATGACATCTGAGTGGTGTAACATCACTAAGTGATCTGCTATGAAACATATCATCTCCAACAGAAAAAGGCTCGTGTAAAACTGTATATTCTTCTCTGGCTTTCATTTTTTTCTTCCAGAGTTAACTCCTGGGGTTTGTGTACCCATTCTACATGAAAGACACAGATAATTCTGAAGGACATACCTAATTCTAAGTAAGCATTTCAAGTGTGGCTATTTCTTGAATTGTTTATTGGACTTGCTGTTAGTTTGTGATCGTTGACAGCTCTATTGTGGACTCTTACTGGGGGAAACAAAATGAAATACAGATGGATTTGCCAGGAAGATGATGTGACAACATCTCCATGAACAAGATCTGAACTGTAGCTTCCTCTACAATTCTTTAGCCAAAAAAAGTGCTACTATATCTGGACCTTCACAGCATACCAGCTTGTAATACAGAAAAAAAAAATCCTATTATTAATGATAGAAGCAGCGACTCTTACAGAAAAGCATTCATTTCAGCAATCTGGAGATATTTTCTCGGTCAAACTGTGATGTAACTCTGTGTAAATCAGCAGCGTTATGCAAGAGAGAAACTTGACCTAATAGATAGAGCAAACACTTAAACCTCCAGCACACAGAGTAATAGCCTGGCTTCACAGATGTCAATGGGAATTTTACTATTGACTTCCATAGGGCCAGGATCTCACCCATATCTGCATAGATGATTAATAGCTCCCCTGCCTTTCAATATCCTCTCTGGCTAACAATAAATTATCTCTGCCAGTGATTACTTTTAAGATGTAGCTCATAAAAATGCTTGTGAAAAGCAAATAGTTTTGCCTTTGGGAGAGACTATACGAAAGTAAGTGTTGGACATTTTTGAAATCTTCCCCAGATGGATTGCCATAGGGCACTCCAAGATCCTCCTGCCTTCGCCACAAATAATCCCAGCCTCTTGTCCTGCTGCAGCACTATCCTTGTCGATTTTTTTTCTGAAAGAAGGAGTTAAGCTTTCTATCAAAGTGCATTTAAAATTAGTTTTTGTTAAATGGTTCTGCCTCCTTCCTTGTTTATGTGTTGGCAGAGATACTTTTGTTCACTTTGAGAGAAGACATAAATACAGCCCTTGGTGTCTGGGGTTTTGGGTTTGGTTTTGGGGTTTTTTTGTACACACATGTACCCCTAAGAAACAGTGGTCAGAACAAGTTGATGGGGAGATGATAATTTTGTAATTTTATTTTTTTATCTTAAAATACTGGCCAAGTGCCAGCTTCAGGATGTACATCACTAGAAACAAAAAGCCTTACTGATAAAGAAGGTAATAAGCTCTGGTTTTGAAAGCTGCAGCACCCTTTCCTTCAATAATCTTCCAGTGGGTCTCTGGCTATTTAACTCTTTGTCAGACAAGTCATTCCCATTCCTGCCTCTCCCTTCCTTTTTTTCCTTGATTTGAATAAGCTTTTAAGGTCAGCTGGGGAAGGCTTCCACCAGGACCAGTATTCCTAACTGGTCTGATTGCCAGCGAGTTTCTCTTTACGGTTCATTTCTTGGGTTACCCTTTCTGTCTTTTCTTGCTCCTCATATCATTTCCTCATGCTTCAACCTCCTGCATTCTTATTCAGAGGAAGGGCACCAGGTTGCTGGGGTACACCAGGCTTCTGCATGCATTAAGGTAGACAAAGTGTAAACTGCAATGTAAGTGATGTCTTCTTGGCATGTATGTGATATTGCAGAAATATTCAGTCTCCTTAGGGACTCCAGGAGTGAATTCTACTTTCTCCAAAGAGAAAATAGTAATTTACTGCTACTCTTTGTTTCTTATCTGTTAGTTATTTATCCATTAAATAATTTCCTTTCTCATCCTCCTGCAATTTTCTTCTAAGGCTTCTTTGACAGGAATCCTGAAAGCCCTTTGAAAAGGAACACAGGGATGTTAAACTGTGTCCCTCTTGCACGAAGAAGAGCTGCCAAGCCCCATTTTTCTACATGTGGGGAGAAGAGCTGTCATGCTGTCATCCAGGAGAAAGGGCTGGAGAACAACAGGTCCATACCCATATGCTTGTGATGAGACTTGAAAGCGAAGTCTTGGTATCTCAGGCCAGGTCCCTCACTGTTACAGACATACACGTGTGTTTTGATGTCACCTGCCTCCTTTTGCTGCTGTTCCAGCGTTGAACCAAAATTTTGAAGCCCTTGAAGCTATTTTGCACATGTAACCAGCATTGGATATTACCTAATATTGAGTGCCCTTTTATTTCTGTATGAGTGCACAGCCTGCTGCTGCTTTCTCTTTAGATGGGCATATAGCACACAGCCATGAAAGAGCCGCTCAGGTTATTGAAGTGAGTACCCATATGAACCAGGATCACTGGAACAAGGGATCGGTTTATCACAAAGGTCTTTCGTCTCTCTACTCTTCTTTTCCTCCAGTACCACTGCCACTGCCTGCATCCTCATTCCAGGTAAAGAACACGACAGGATTTGTACTACCTGTCCTTTAGAGAATGGAGGGAGAGGGGAAGAGGAGCAAATCAGGATTTTGAACCTGAAATGAACGCCATTTTCAAGAGGAATCCATCTAAAGACCTAAGTAATGACTGTGGAGCTATTATCAATGAAGAACTACATTGCAACTTGCTAAAGGAAACTTCTTCTGCATCCTCCCAGGGTACACTGCAGAGCTTGGAAAGGGAAACAGGCTTCTGAGTGCCCCACTAGATCAGCCATGTCCAAGTGAGCAAAACTCCTCCCGTAAGGGAAGGCTAGCAGAGGATGAGTTGGGCTGTGAACAGAGGACAGTCAAAGTTATTCTATGGGAAGGGTCCCTCTGCAGCTTTAGGACACAGAATAAACTTAATGTACAGGCCCAAGCTATTCTCATTTGTGCCCTCTCACAGACAGCAGATCTACCTGCTGCTTCTGTAGGGAAGAGGAGTTACATAAAGATGAATGTGATCTTTGTTTAGAAGTTGAATCTGAATTTTCAATACCTTGTTGTTTCACTCAGCATCATTCTTTGTATTTTCTTATTTCTAGCTCTCTTTCTCCTCCATGTAGCAATTTCTGAGTTTCATTGTTATTCCATCTACTGACATGAAAGAGTAAATGCTGTAATTCCCTCTTAGCATTAGCCGAATACGCCTGGGGAAGTTAACCCCTCAGAGGGTTTCTGTTCCATTGTGAAGCACCTTGTAACTTGTTTTGCAATGACTGCACCTCTTGAACTTTTTTTTCTATTTGAATCACAGTTGATTTATTTTTTTCCCCAGTTCTTCCCTTTGTCCCTTTTACCACCTTCCTTCTTCGTGCTCCATAAGCACATTTACGTAGATATAAGATGCTCCAAAGGGAGGCAGGTATGTGACAAGGAGGTATTTGACACCCTCCAAGGTCATATGCGTGAAGTTTCACTAACTATGAAGCACAACGTTTACTCTAGCATCAACCAGCAGATAAAAGGACAATATACTTTAATGTCCTGCTAAAGGTAAGTGGAAGGAGGTTATAAAAAAAGAGAATATTAACATAACATTAAAATTCCTATTTTTTAAGTATTCATCATAATTAACTCAGGGTTTTTTTCTTGTCTGATAGAATATATGAATTTATGTCAGTTCTATTATTTTGAGAATTATATCATTGTAAGTAACAATACACTTTTGCAGTTTCTACTCCTATAAACCTTGATTTCTTTGTGAATTCTGCTTTTTAAAATACATTAGAACAATAAGGGAAGACAACTCATCAGTTTAAATCACCACACTTAAACAAGTTATATTTAGAATTAACTGAAGCTCTAACCCCCCCCATCCACACACGGTTCTCAAAAAATAGAAATAGAATGTAAATAGCTATTGGGGTTAAGAGCTTTGTTAAGTACTGTAATTTTCCTTTGTTAGCTGTATCTTCGCAGCGGGGGAGCTCCTTGGGTTTTTGATGGTTTAGACTCCGTTTGCCCAAGATTGAAATATTTTTCGGGGTTTATGTCTAGTTTCAAACAATTATTTGGGCAGTAGCCTATGGGGGGCACTCAAGTACTGCAAACAGATCCTACTTCTCCCAAACTAGCCAGGCTGAGCGCTGCGATGGAACGGGGCAGACCCTGGGGCACGTTACCTTTTATACACAGAACAAAAGTGAGTAAAATAAACTAAAACTTTTTTTTTTCTTTTTTTTTGTCGCAGCCTTACTATTCCCCGATGAAAGACGAAGTGATATTTAAAAGGTGCATTTAAACGACATACAGAGCCTGATTATGCTAAAAGCATCGCGTGGAACGTGGAGCTTGTCTGCATTTTTTTTTTCAATTCCAAACAAGGTACCTTGTACATTATGTTTCAATGGTAGATACAATTATTATTCGCCTACTGAGTTTTTGGGATTCTTTTAAACTGTAATGACAGTCACACGCGCTGTTCTTGACTTTATGGAGTGAAACAACTATTTATTCAAATTACTTTTTAATTTTTTTAAAATTTTTTAAAATATTTTTTTGCCATGAAAGAAAATCTTGCCCACAGTTGTAGTCGTGGCTGTTTGCCACAGCACTCATTTGGACTGCTACCGTAAAGCCTTTATCTGACGGCAAAAAACCTTGTACCAGATGTTCCTTTATTTGATCTGGTTTATGATTAATCAGATTTAGCCCAAAACCAGAATGAAAACCCTGCTATGGCACCTGGCTGCCATCACACAATAATTGGCTTTGAAGTGGTGGGGGGGGAAGGCTCATTTAATCTTTAGAATGCTGTGGTGCAGACCCGTAAGTTTTCCTTCTGATAGATTTTGGAGGAAGATACTGTAAAAGTGAATATAATAGCTGTCGGCAGGATAATTTTCCAGACATGTCAAACTGGTAAATGCTCCTAATTTCTCCTAAAGGAAATGTTAAAGGAAGTTTGGATGGTAAACAGTTGCGCAGACGAGCTCTCGTGCCTGGCCAGGCAGCACTGATGCCGCTGCACTGCAACAGGGCTGGTACACCGAACCAACAGCCATAGGGCTATAGCCCAGCTAAGTAATAAAATTCAGCTTCTCTGTAGAATAAAAAGTGCCAGAGAGAAAGTGTTTGCACAGGCTCCTTCAGTAATACATGTGTCCAGCATTTATCAAGAAGGAGAAACGTTATGAGTTTATAACACAGCTGAGTCGAGTGATGTTGAAGGTATGTTTTGGGATGGAGAGGGAGCACTTCCCTTGGGAGAAACACCTAACCACACACCATCGGGAAGTGTGATGTGATAGCAATGCTATACTCCAAACCCAGATTTTCTTTTGAGAAGATGATATACAACAGATAGTGGCGACTTTGGGGTTTTTTTTAATAATAGATAAATTTATTATAGCTGACTTGATTGTCATAAGAAATGATTTATGTATATTTCCAGGGCATGTTAGATAGCCACGAGCTTCCCAAGTTTTTCAGTATAGGCACAACTATTTGTGTGGTAAACCATCTTTTTCTGCACAACTGGGACTCTATGATCGATATATTTCATATCAGGGTCCATTTACAATACTTATTAAGTGGCACAAATTAATTCCCATCTCAGTACAGCCAGATGTAAGTCTTAATAAAATACTTGGGTTTTTTTTTTTTAAAATATTACTTCTAGTTTCTGTGCTTCTGGCAATAGGCAAATATATGCTCCCGGAGAGCAGTAAAGTATGGAAACCTAATAGAAGATTGTGGAAATGGATAATGACTTCTGTAGAATGACATTATGCATTATGTATTATTTTTATTTTAATCATTCACTATCACCGAGCAAGATCCCACTAGGTTATTCCTCATGCCGTGTTTAGGAAATAAAAGAGGCAGATAAAGGTGTACGCTTTAGTTCACAACACTTACGTGACGAAATTGAAGATTTTATAAATTAGTTGCATTGAGATCTACTAAAACAAAGATGAGTTCTCTCCTTAGGCAATTTTCCTGTAGATTTCTGAATAGGTCCTGTGTAAATGTTATAAACTATGAAATTAATCCAAAGTTACTGTTGGTAGGACTGGTTATTCCTGCCCTCCCTTGGTAGTGCTGTAAAGGTACTTGGCTGTCCAAATATTAAATCATCTTAGCAACTGGACCTTCAGGACTAATGATGTAGAACATTTACATTTGTGTTTAATTATGTACTCAAGGGTATTTGTGAGATGAAATCAAGGTATCCACTGTCTTGGAAAATCACATTTTATTAAGCAAAGGCAATTTTATTATGGTGCTCAGAGCTACAGAGTATATTTATTTTGGGATAAAGTGGAGAAAGAAATACTTTGAACTGGTTAATATGCCACATGGTCTTGACACAAATTTTGCCACGGGAGTTTGAAACAGATTTAACCAGATATTTTTCTCTCTTTCTTCTACTTGTCATATTTTTTTTCTCAGCATTGATGATAAAAGTTTGGGTTTTTTTTAAAAAAAGAGTTTCTACTCCACTTATTTGAAATAAATTGATCTCTCCCTGCACATTGGTCCAGCACCCCTGAGTGGAAGAAGGTGCCAGGTTAAGAAAGTCATCCTGCTTCGTATAAGCAAATTAATTTATTGGGTAATAAAATAATCTGAAAGTTTCTTTAGAAAGTCTTCTTTCTTCTCTCAAAATTGTCCTTTCAACACACTTCAAAAGGTAATGAGTTCTTTTCTGTTCTAATAACTACTGAACTTATTTTTATGTGAAACAAGCATTTCAATAAGCATTAAGACCTCCTATTTATGCCTTTGCTAAAGCATATCCAGTTAACTTGTCCACAGCAGATGTCTGGGCACCATAAACTGGCATTTGGCTGCCTTGTCTTTAGTAGGCTTGCACCAGTTCATTGCATTTCCCCAGAACTGGCTTGTGGTCCAGCACCACCTCTCAAGCACCTGAAAGGAAACTGATGTAATGGAATATCTTTACGATAGTCAGAAGATGGAGATGAGAAGTAGATCAAGATCACGGTTTCCAGGTTTAGGACCTGAGATTGTTTCTCATCTCATTTATTGTTGCACTCCTGGGGCAGGTCTTCACACCGATCTGTTTTCATGCGTTTTTTAATACCTTCCAATTTACGCATTAAAACCCTGCCAAAGCATCTCAAATGCCAGGCAGTGATTTCCACCCATGGCACTCGGTATGCAAATATACACATTACAGCTCACACATGAAGAACTTTTCCAGCAGCTGTTGAAGATGCACATTCAGAAAGTCTTTAATAATGAAACCACTGTTGCACTGCAGTAATGAAAAATTCCTTTAGGGATGTTTTCTCCGGTAGGGATAGCTTGTAAGGCAAACCTCTGAATTCAGATAGAGTGGGGTTGTTCTGTTCTTTCTTTAATCTCTGGTCTTTTTTCCCCTTCTCGCTCCTCTCGAATACTTTCTTCCTTCTTTCTGCTCCCGTGTCAGCTGCTGCCTGGCAACTTTTCTCTATCTGGTGGGACAGGGCAGGGCACCCGACTGCCTTCAGACTGGCTGCCAGCACTATCCCCTAGCAACCCGGCTGGGCGGCCGCACGCATCGCCAGCAACCTTTGGACCTACCACCCCGCATCTGCAGCATCCCTTAACTCACCCCTGTCACATTGGGCAGTGGGGGAATCGTTGATGTGACTGTCCTTACCTATTTAGGGGCCAACTCAAAGGCCGTGCCTGATATACAGTAAATAAGGGACGCCATAACCTGAAGTTTTAGTGATGCAATCGAGGTAGTTTCATAGTGACTAATGTCAGAATCACCTGTGGCTGATAATTAATATTCCTGTGTTGTGTTATACAGCGAGGACGAATGATTGGTTCTACTTTGTTTAATTTATCTCAATAAGAGATTTCATAATATTCTATAGCTTGATGAATTCATTTATTTAACCTGTCAGTGTTAATAACACTGATTAGGAGGAAGAAGTTATAAAGCACTGTAGGAGCGACCAGATTTCCAGCAGCATTTTTAACTTTGAATTTTCTGTCCAGCAGTACTTCACTCTAGTCTCCTATATAATTAACTTTTCTTTGGCTGTAGCAAGGAAAAGACATTTCTAAACAGTTGATTCCTTTGCATCTATCTCCATATTTGCTCTTAGTTCACCTCCCTGGTGGTTCTGGTTTGGTTCTTTCAAACAGGAGTGGCTGGAGGCTTTAATAGTTATGTGACAAACTGATTTGGTTCCTGACCTGTGCATCTGCCACCAGCCACGCGTCTCTTGACGTTCACCCATCATGCAGAAATCTGAATGAAGCTGAGTACGTACAAATATCGTCAGGCAGGTGGGAAACACAGCAAATGTATCAAGCTAAAATCTCCAGTTCCATTATTTATTTATTTTTCACTGGGACAGAGGTATGGGAAAAGCATGTTATATATCAGGTGGCTGCTTAAAAGAGTTTGAATTTTAATGTATGTATAGATAGTGGTTTGGATTCTGCTTCTGGTCACTTCAACGAACATTTTTAGGTGTATTCATAGAAGATACAGATAAAAAATTTCATATAGCTCTTGGACCTGCCAGTTACTCCCATCTGTTTTGACTGTACTGTTGGAGTCGTCCCATCCCATCATAGAGAGATGTCCCATCATCCCATCACTTCATAGCGAGTGATGTTTAATGGAAATTAAGTTGAGAAGAATGATTTATCAAAGGTCATCTTGTATTTGTTCAACAGCCTGTGTTTTAAAACCAGTCTTCTCTGGTAATCACCACTCCATAGCACTATCTTAGAGCAAGCTGCATTTTTAGGCAGTAATTTGACAAATGATTACTTATAGGTAATTGCATTTTAAATCATAATTCTGGCTTCATGCTCTGTATTGACACTTTATGTCCTGTAAACAAGGGGGCCATTGACTTTTATTATAAATATTATTTAAATATTTTAATAAGTTTATGTGCATATGTGATCCGCGGTATTGCAAGTAAGATCAATTAATTCTTCAAAGGCTCTCATAAATGTTAATGTTCAAAATGGGAAGTAAATTGCACCGTATCATTAAAGGAAATTATTCAAGAAGAGTAGCGAGGACGGTTGTTAAGTAAGTACAGAATAAGACCGAAAAGGAGCAAATTAGAAATAAAGCATCAGATGGCTGAAAAGAAGGATTTTCATCGAGGCGTTGCTGTGAGAAGGCACGAAAGGGCAGCACGCCAATTAACAGATAACGTTTGGGGGAAAAGCATGACCACTTGTAACCTTGCAGACCTCGAGACTTTTGCAGAAGATGCAAGAAGTCAAGATGAAAGAAGATTATTCAGTGAAGAGAGTCGCCGCATCCTGAGAATACAGGGACGGCATGTTCGCTTGCAAATATGTGTTTCTTTCTACCATGTGACAGCCCTGGCATGTGGGAAATGTCACCGATTCAAGCAGGAGTTCCTCACAACTTGGAATTCCCTGGTTTTCCTTCACACATTTTCTCATTTGGCTCGAGCATCTACATATTTTCATATTGGAAATGTAACAGGATGCCCAAATAAAATCATAATTAATGGGTAGGAGCCCATAGAGGTGGCTCTGGTGGTTTACAGAAGGATGCAAAGCAGTCTCATCTGTAAAGAAAGTGGAATAACGTTTCAGTGTGACATTCAGCACGACGTCATTTTAGTTATAAAAGCAGCTGATTTCCAAGACCATGGACGCTGCCAGATTTTTTTTTTTTCACCTTAATTCAGATCTGCTTGTTTCTGTATCAGCAAAGGTTTTCTACACTGGGATCTACAATTCTGCTCAGTTATGGCTGTATAAATACTAATTGACTGTGGGGGAATTACACAGGCTTTATAGACAGTGGATGAATGTAGAACTTGATCCAACTGGATTTTTCCCCTCAGCTGGAAATTCTATGCAGCATTAAAGCTACCAGAAGCCCCCCGTGGGTCCTGCCAGGCCCTGAGCCCAGAGGAGTCCCCTGAACCAGGACTGGGTTTTTCCATTGCCACAGGGTCTGTCCCTCATTTCAACAGAAATAACTCCCTATTTCCCATTTCTTCTTCAGCACCGCCTGGTCTTTCTGCCCCTGGAAGCCTCTTGGCTGTACTGCTCTGTGTAAAAGGTTTTTAGGTTTTGTGTTGGGGAATATAAACATGAAGTTAGAAGGACGGAAGCTTTACCCTTGAAACATAAAGGTCTCAGCAGTCAATTTTAGCACCTCGCTGTCTTTGGAGAAAGCTAATATCTGAGGATGATGTAAAAGCTTTATCGCCTTTCATCTGTTAAAGGGCCTGGTTTAAAAAAAGAGAAAAACGTATGTGAAAATGTGATAAGCAAATGGTATTTGTGTTACGGGGCGATCTCAAGGTAATATGCGTGTGTCAATGCTACAGTTCAGCCACACAAAGCAGGGAACAAATCCGAGTCGTGAGCCAGCGTCCTGCTTAGATGTACTTCGAAGTGCACCATTGCCTGAAGCCAAGTCTGTGAGGGAAGCTTTGGGTGTCAACCATGTCGCTCCACCATGAAGCTCGCTCTACCATGAAGCACGCAGCCTCCTCTGTGCCCCGCAGCTCCACCAGCCGTGGGGGCTTGCGGGGCTCTTCCCCTTTCTGCTGACTCACCCGCCGTGCCACCCCACCTCTCCTGAGGTTCGTCTTCCAGAGAAGTTTTAGAAGAAATTTTTACCGCAGATCCCCCGAGAAAACCCCGACGAGCCCCGGCGCTTGACCCCTTCCTTCCTTCCTCCCCACCTCCCTCCCGTGCGGGGCGGCTTCGCGCTTGGCGCTCCTGGCGCTCCGCGGGGGCGGACCGGCGGCGCGGGGAGGGGCGGTGCGGGGCGGTGCCGGGGGCGGGCGGAGGCGGAGCGCGGCGCTGCCGGCCGCCGGCGCCCCGCGCTGCCCGCTCGCTGCGTGAGGCGAGCCCAGCCGCGCTCCGCGTTGAAAAGTGACGGCGAGGCGGCGGCTCCCGCAGAGGCTCCGCGCTCACGGCGGCGCTGCCGCTCCGTTCCGCACCCGCGGCCGGCAGGCAGGCTCCTTCCCACGGCGCGGTTCGCCGCGATGTCCGCGCTCCTCCTGGCCCTGGCGATGCTCTGGGGATTACCGCCCGTCGCCGAGGCGCTGGCAGCGGGAGCCCGCGGAGGTAAGGCGTGTCCGCGGTGGAACGCGGAGCTCCGCGCTGCAGTTCAGCCCGCTCAACTTTCCGCCGGCTCCGGCTTCGCCCCGGGAAGTTTTGCGGCGCCTTGCGCGTCTCCCTGTCCCTCCGCGCTGCGTGGGGCGGGCGCGGCCGCGGAGCGCTCCGTGCAAACTTGGGTGCCGGGAGCGCCGCGTTGGGCTGCGGGTGTTGGTGGAGCGAGAAGCGGGCGAGCCCTACAGCGGCAAGTACAGAGGATGCGGGGGGGATGGAAAGGATGTGCCGCCCCCCTTTCCCGGTGATCCGGGTCGAACGCACTGGTCCCCAATTACCGCTTCTCTCTAGGAAAGCCACGCGGCGTTACTTGTGGGGGTCCAGGCCCCCTTGCAGCGGGCGTACCTGCTGCTGGCCAGTGCCCCGGGAGCGTCCCGGGGAGCGGTACCGGCTGGGGGGTGCTCCTTGAGCCGAGCCCCGGGGCTGGGCGGCGATGTACCGCAGGACCGGCGGATGCCCTCCGCTTGCCCGAGCGTTTCAAAAGTTCCTTCGTTTAATTCCGCCAAGGTGCCACCTGGTAAAGAGCTGAACTTGTATTTAGGCGGCGGGTGGCTGCCGCCGAGCCCGGGTACAGCCGGTGAGGTGAGGCAGAAGGAGCTCCGGACCCCTTGCTTAGCCGAGGCGTGGAGAATTTCAGAAGTTGGAACTCTTCTTCTTCTTCTCGGAAGAAGTCTCGGACCGAAGAGGGTAGCGGTCCTCCTGCCCGAATCAGCCTCGGGATTTCTTGTCGCATTTTGTTCCGTTACCAGCAGCCCTCTCCTGTTTTGCTGGGAAGCGCTTGAATTGGGTATTTCCTAAAGTACAGGCTAAGTCCCTTTTCAGTGCCGCTCCGGTGCGGGAATAGCAGCGTGCTACTCTGGCACAGGTTTTCTTACCGCCGTAGGAAACGCTGCTCATCGGAAAATCGCCTCCTGTCTGCTGGTTTGTCGCCCTTTAGCTTCAAAACTGTATGGGCTCCTGAATGAGGCTGCTCATGTTATTGTGGTACCCGGTCTGCGAGAATTTAGCTATGTTTCAGTAGAAATACAACTCTGTAAAGCATTGAATTCTCACTGCTAGGCATCCGGCTCCTCTCCATCACGTACGCACTACCTACTAAATTGTTTACTAACTGCTTACAACTCGTTTGGGTGCCTGTAGGCAGTCCGGGGTACGGGTTTCTGCTTCGGTCGAGCCGCTAAACCTCACCGGTCTTTTTTCCACCTAGCTATCAGAATGACATTGGTGATTCATGCTGTAAAAATATGAGAAATAACTACCTACCAAAGAGAAAAGTACAGCTGCAGTGTCACAAACTTGCGTGCTTAAAGCCCTGCATCATGAGGTACAAGGATATTGCAAGGAAACCAGGGTAGTGTTCAGTATAATGGCACCTGAACAGCCAGATGGGAAAGGCTCTTTAAAATCTTCCAGTTTTATGAAGAGTGCATATGCTTTTACTTTGATATGTTAAGATTCCTGGTTTTGTGGTAGTGCTTGTTTGATTGGAAAAAATACATCAAGAACTTTCCATGGTATTCACAAAATGGTCAGATTGCAGTTCGGCAGCTGTAACGTGCATCTGATCTTATGAATAAAGCCCAAACTTTGAAACGTTCTGTGGAATCGTTCTGGAAACTGATTTGTCACTCGTGTTTGCTTTGATGGAGATAAGCAACTGACAATTATCCCATGAATATTAATTTCTGTTGTTTAAATTTTGCTTCACTTCCCCTTCGTTTTTGTTTTCATAGTTACCTTGCTCTGATTTAGTGTTTCAGCAAAAAAAAAAAAGTGCTGTCAGCTTACATTAAAATCAATCCCATCTTAAAAGGCAACATCCTTGAAAACCATACCAGCCCAAAAAAGTGGGATAAATCAAATTTACTTAGAATCAACGAACTCATCATATCATAATGTCATGTCTTATCAAGACAGAGTGAAGTACAAATTAGGACTTAAAAGGCATTTTGTTTAAAAAAAACAGAAGTCAGGTGGTCTCAACCTAAAAGGGATGCAGGATGAGGCACCTAGAAAGAGAATTGCATTTGCACATCAGATAAAGTTTATGATGCACAGCAAAAATTACTGACCATACCAAGCTGATTTTCCTTTACGGGAGGAAATTCTGAGTCACTGGAGCATGCTAAGCCTGATGGATGTGAAAGGCACTGAAATTTGGAATGCACCGAGGCTCGCCATTGGTAATAAGAGAATTGGGAAAATGTCACAGGTTGTGTTAATAGCAGTGTTGTGGTAGCCATGGTAATATGAAATATTAGTGAGGTGCTGTAGGGAGAGGTAACACCTTCTGTTAGACCAGTGGATAGCATCAGGGAAAGAGGGAGGAGGTGTGTGTGGGGGGAAAACCCCACTGGAGTTTACCTCCATCTCTTCTCTGGGTTTGAAGGATTTCATTGTATCGGGTCTGTCCTCAGCCAGAGAACTCCTCTAAGTCTTTTATATATATATGTACACATTAAAACAATGGGAAGAGAAAATGAGATAGAGATGGGGAGCTGGAATTGAGATGGAAAAAGATGTAAGAGTATCCAGCGGGGGGGCAATGGGATAAGGGAGAAGCCCTGCGATTGAGGCTGTGCCATTTAAGCCATGAAGAGATACAGATTTCCTTCTCTTACGGCTCAGTTGGTCTCTTCCTGAGGTAGCTCTTATGCCCATATTCCCATATCCTGTGAAGGAGTTGCAACTGTTGTAATAAATGAATTTCAGAAGCCTGAGAAAAACCTTGCTGTCAGTTTCGGAAGCCAAGAAGACTGTGTTTGTTATCTGCTCTCCCTCAGGATGTGCAGGGAAACTTCACAGGTCCCAAATCCACCTCCTGAGCACTTAGGCTGAAGGTTCTGTGCAGCTCCAGTGGGTGTAATTCCTTCCCACATGTCTCTCCAGCCTTGAAGCTCCACCTTGGCTCTGCACCTGTGCTCCTACACACCTTTTTTTGATCCTATTTGTTGAGGTTTTGTGGCTCTGCAGCTGTGGAATGGTGTTCCATGGATCTACTGTGCTAAGTGGCATGGTTACCTAGAAGTTACCTAAATTTCATAGATGCCCCAGGTGTTGTCAGTTGAATCTGCATCCACAGTAGTAGTGATGAGTGCCTTGCTAATTACTAATTGACTTGTTTGTGGTGAAGCTGCTGGTTGGTTGTGCTCAATTTTGGTGGCAGATCGCTGCTGTCAGTGACACTGAAGTGCTGTCTTGCTATGGACTTTCATATGTGGTTTTAGTGTTTTGGACCTGTTGTCCAAGGACTGATGAGATGAAATAGCTCATCAGCAAAGTCTTCAAAGAGACATTATGGTAAGGGTAGACTTGCATTCCCTCAAAACATTTTCCCATCCAGTATAAAAACTCCAGTTCCCTGAATGATGGCATATCACACATTCAACTTTTTTTTCCCAATTTTTAAGCTGCTAAAGAAGAAAAGACAAATTTTTGTGAACATTACTCCTCTCTGGAGGCAGAAATGCTTCCCTGCTAAGTGGAATAACGACAGAAAATTTGGAATTTGTTTTTTTTTCCAGTGTCCTTTGAGCATATTTAAGTGAAGGCTGGAAACAAATTACTTTGAAATGGAATTTTTAGGTTTAAGGTTCAGGTGATGGGAGTTTGGATTACTCACCCTGGCAGCAGGAACACAAGCCAGGTGAAATGAATCTGTCTCCCTGTGCCGCCTGCTGATGGCCTTCATTCCATGGTAGTGTCACAGCAGGTAATGTTGAGTAGTACATCAGGAGGCTTCATGACTGCCTTGTTGTTAGTAGCCAAATGCTTGCAACCAGTTGTACCAAGTGCTGCTATGCTTCACCAGACTGAGCTCCAGCATGGCCATGTGTTGGAGAAATTCTCCAAAAAACCCCAGAAAGCTGTCTCTGTGCTGTCTTCAGAGGTGGGTAGGTTTGCATGCTTAAGTTCATTATGCCTCAAACCCTGATGCTAAGTGCTAGTATCTTACATGCCACAGAGATGCTCCCAAGGTCAGGGTGACATTGCTGTTTAGTTATGTTTTCCAGGGAATGGTGTTACTTAAGAACTTATGTGTCATTGAAGAGGGGGAAATTAGAGGAGGGTGAAAATATGTTAAGGGATTTAGGACAGTAGTTAGAAGGATGTGTGATAAGAGGTAATAAAAGCTGGGAACTGTGGGAGATATCCACAAGTGCAATTTCAGTGACTGGTTTTATGGGCAGTCAGTGATGTATGCATGTCTTCAGTTGAGTATGTGAGTGCATGCACAAACCCCTGATGCTTCTGGAGACTGTACAAACCGTGTGTGTGGTTTGCTGTGAACCCATGTGTGTATTTTCTTACCCAGATTGCTACTTTAAGCTTGGTTGTTCTGGAGAGCTTCAGTGTAAGAAAAGGAAAAGTGACAGAAACACAGAAACTACTTAAAAGGGTAAAGTGCATGTTAAAATTCAAAACTAGGCATTTTGATGTGGAAGGACTGTATGTAAACTTGTGTTATAGCAAAACCTCTTACTAATTTATCATAGAGCTGCTGCCGATACTTCTGCGGGTTGCAGTAACTGTCCTCCAAAGGCTTACAGGGAAGCTCTTACTTCATACAGTGGCTCTTTTGAAGTGCTGTGTGACTGCTGCTGTGTAAATTTGAGCATGTGTCATACCTTGAAGGTTCACACAGAACCCAGTCTTTCTACACTCTGAAGTAAGAGGCAAAACTTACTTTGACATGGGTAAAATAAGCCTGCTGCTTGGAAGTGCATGTTCCTCTAGTGCCTTGTTACTGGTCCTTTTATCCCTTGTTTGCAGTTGAAGAAAATAGGCTTCTGTTTATCGTGCTGTCTGTAAAGGAGGTATGCAGTTTCAATTTGCAAATTCAGAATTATGTCTATCTGTAGAAACGCTAGTAATTTAGACAGCAGAACATTGTTTTTGTTACAGTACCATCCTTTGAATCACAGCATGTTGTTGCTTTTTTCCTAGTTTTTATGTATTAATTTCTTCTTTAATGGTCTTTCTCCTTCAAAAGCAATTAAAAGAACACCAAACAAAACAACTTTGCTTAGACAACTCATTTTAATTGCACTTTACCCACAACATTCTTAATGATGAACAGTGAAGATGAAAATATCAGAACTTGGCTATTTTTATGCAAGCCATGCAGAGTATTCAGTCTGTATTTAGTGTGAGTTTGGGCTAAGTGTAGACATTGCAGAACTGGGTCCTAAAATTTGTAAGTGCAATTAGAAACTAATTGGATTTTTAATATAATTACTCAAATAATGACTGTGCACCTTCTGTCCAACCCACTAGTTTGTTTTTTAATTAAGTTGATTTTTTTTTTCCCCTTAAATTCTGTCTATTGAAGATGCAAATATTTGTAAATGTAGTTCTGTTTCAGCTAGCTGGTCAGTTGTTGGCCATAATGCAAAATAATCTGAAGATGTACCAAAACTGCTTAGTACTGTAAAGCAGAATCTTCCTTTTGAGGTATCTGAAATGAACAAATCGAGACTCATTACTGTAAAATCAGCCACCCAACCCAGCCATCATCCTGATGACTGGGCGCCTTCGCTTTGTGGATGCTGGATGCTCAGATGCTCCAGAGCCTCCGTGGGCTGGGGAAAGGCTGTTTCCTATGGGTGCCAGGCTTTGTGTGAGCAGGATTGGACATCGGTAATGGAATTCCAATAAAACTCAGTTAGTGCCTTTTAATTAGATTTAATGGGAACTGGGAAGGATCATTAGAGAGACAAACACATGCTTTTGCCAGTAATATGTTTGCTATATTATTAATTTGATTTAATTTGTAAGATCCTCATAGCAGGAATAAGATCTCTCTATGTACCTGGAAAGTGTTATATGGGTCTATTATATTTTGTTATATATGTCATTGCTTCTCAAGCAATATGTAAATATAGAATTGGTCTCTGTGTACGGTGTTTATGAACCCTACCAATCTGAGAATGGAATTAGCTGCTGGAAATAGGGATGTCTGCCTCTAGAAACTGTGTTTTTATTCACCATTTTGTAGTGAACTGCAATTGTTTAATCATAGCAGAACACTGCAATAGTAGAGTGTACTCTACAAAGTCATGGGGCTTTTTGAAGATGATGTAATGCTGATCTTGAAGTGAGGTACTCTTTGGGGTTTTTATTTCTGATCAGTCAGAAATGCAGTCTAAGTCTGTGAGGTGGAAAAATAGTGATTACAGTATTACAAGTTCTAGGGTATGGTACGTTTAATCCTGAAATGTGCTTTCAGCACCCGCTGGATATTTCCAAACACCTCACGTGCTGCTTCCTGCTGAATGATGTGGCTTTCCAGAGGAGTCAAACTCTTGAAACACAGCTTTGCTTCAGAAACACAAACATACCTATTTCCTTGATAATATCAGTGTGTTTTGGACTATCTGTGACCTACTGTTTGTAGAACTTCCCTTTAGCTTTTGTGCATGACACTGTTGAATCACTTGTGTGTCAATTGCAGTAGGGGAAGTGCTGTTAGGTAAACCCGAAGTTTGGAGAATAAGGAGTGTATGTAATTCCTCAAGGCTTTCACTATTAATATTTTTTTTAATAATAGTTAATGTCTCACTATTGTTTTTCCTCAAATGAACAAAGAAAACTTGGGAGAATGAAAAGGCGCAGTTCTAGTAACATGTACACATGCTCCCACAGAAGATACCCAAGTTGTGACTCTATATAATGCCTTATGATTTTAATATACCCACCCACAACCTAGCAAAAACTTAAACCCCAACTTTAAAAATACAATTCTGATACTGCCAAATAGTTTGGGCTACTACTTGCACTATGGTCAAAGGCTGTGATATGGTGGAGGGCACTCGTGTTTCCATTTACAGGTCCCTTAACATGCAGGCAGGTATTTTTCAAACATAGATCTTCTGAATAATTCTAAAGCACTGGAAATACCCCCATTTCAGATAGTCAAATTTTGGAGAAATTACGCTAATTCAAGATGATGATGATAAATCACAGCAATTTTCTACGTGGTAGATAGGTTCCCCCAAACACCTGCCTCTGCTTACAAATACTGTGAAGATAAGAGCAATGCAAGATCATAGCTAGTTGGATGCTCTTTTGCATATGCAAACACACACTGATTTACCCAAAGTATATTGATATTTGTGTAAAACTGTGTGCTTATGAAATGAAAGTATGTCATTCACCAATGAAGCCCTTTCTTCTCTAGAAAAGAACAGTTTTTATTTACATTTTACTGTGCTAACAAATAGATCACAGACCTGAATCTACACTACTGAAGTCAATGGGTTCTCACATGTAACTTTACTTGGATCCAAGTCTTGATTGCTTTTCATTTCTCAGTTTGTATTAGTCCTCTGGAAGAGGAGAATAAGTGGATAATTTCTCATTTTAAAGAATTTTCTTTTTGTGAAGAGGCCACCTTCTCATGAGGTCAAAAACAGAGGAAATTTGAGACAGCTCAGCATGACAAGATGTCTGTGGATTGGAGGTCATTATGTTAGTTAAACTGAGTTCTGTGTAGTGCAGATGAAGCTGCTGTCTTGTTTAGATGGAGCACAGTGCTGTTCATGTGGAAAACTTGTCTTGGTTTTGTTGATCTGGAGAGAATATAAAGGTGGTACCTTCTCATTCCCTATGAATCTTTGCAGAATTATCAAGGGATAAGTATGCCTGACTGTTTGGGACTTGTAGCTCTCTTTCCCAGCAGTATTTCATAAAGCATAACTAGGCATGGGTCAAGACTGTGCATTCTCCAGTACTGATACCTGTGTACTGGCTGGAAGGAAACTGGCCTAACTACAAAGATCATCAAAACCACTTGGTTTAAAATAGGCTTATTTTGCATAACTGTATATTGATGTGAAGTTTTTTAGGGATGTTTGCAGCCAGTGGGAATTAAGGACTTGGAAGCAAGGCAAGAAGTCTGCAAAACTCGATTTGTTCCTCTTGGGTCCCATGTTATAAGCCAAGTGGTTTATTCTTCTATTCAGATTACAGAAAGAATGGTCAAGAGTAAATGGCTGCTTCTAATGCTGTCTTACTGTAGTAGTCTTAGCCAAAACACTAGAGGCTACACCATTAAATCATATACAAGGGAGATGAAGCAAGTCGAGACCACAGAAGTGTGAAAACTGAAGCGCTGTCCCATGCCTACAGCTTGTCAGGTTGGATTGCTGTGATGGCTTCGATAGAAGCAAAGCAAGGCAGTGTTGGAGCAAGAAGGTATTGTGCAGGCTAACCTGATCTGCAGCAGTTAATGTTACAGGGCTGCTGTCAGCTGCTTCTGTGAGAATGTATTGCAGGTATATATGTGTGGATATAAAACCTTGGATGTATAGGGAGAACCATGAAAGGTGCTATTGCTGAGTGCAGCAAAGCCAGGAGTACCAGGGTTTTTTTTTTGAGCAGACAAACTCCTATGCCCTGACCCAAGTGGCCCATTATCACATTTCTTCAAATTGGAGCAAGCTATTTAGGTCAGCGTGTATGTACAGACCCATCTGAATGAATTCCTTGGCTTGCACTTGCTAGGTTACATTTCTTTCTCTGGGTTTTGAATGGCTGTGACTTGAACAGAGTTGACAGTACACAATATTACCCATTTACTCTGTAGATTATACTACTCTGGAGAATTGGTGTCAGCTAATCTGCCACTTCTATGTTTTCAGAGACCTGAGAACTGCATCTCCAGTACTATCAGAGCAGAGTGTCAGATCTAGGTTTCTGTAATTTTTGTATTTATTCCCCTCAGATTTCTAGGCATGTGTGTCCAGGTCACCAGCCTTTGTCCTGTGAATAGTTTTCCTTTCTGTATAGAAATTCTATGTAATACCCAATTTTGGCCGCTCTTAGGGCAGTAAGAAGTTT
The DNA here is from genome assembly GCA_020800305.1 of Porphyrio hochstetteri. Classification (NCBI taxonomy): domain Eukaryota; kingdom Metazoa; phylum Chordata; class Aves; order Gruiformes; family Rallidae; genus Porphyrio; species Porphyrio hochstetteri. The sequence goes on along the minus strand of CM036910.1, from coordinate 38,538,566 downwards.
GAAGCAGATGGTTGTCAACAGATGATGACAAAATTCTGAAGTACAGCTCCAATACAAACTGTGAGACTCAGCATTTAAAGCACGTTTGAGCTTATAAAACCTGCCTGTGTTTTTAATGCCATTACTACCTTTGCTGTGGAATATTCTTGGTAAAATTCATACTCTTCCACGGTATAAATTTTTTTCTGTATTTGAAACAGAACTCTTCTAACCAATTAGTAATACTCAGTAATGAGCAAGGCATTATGAACCATGTTATGATTTTGGCAGAGTTGTTAAATACTCCTCAATGAAACCACACTGATTTACATTAATTGGTAGCCCGTTTTCTCACAATAGTATCACACCGTGTCAAAAGTACCTTGCAAAAAGTTGTAATGCGACTAAACCGGCAGTGATTGCCTGTGATTTTCATTCTGTTGTTAACTGGTGCTCCGGGGATGGCCAGTGAAGGACTCCACAATTCAGGAGAATTTAATGTCTGGCTGTCAGTCTTAATAGCTTAGCTTAAACCATTTGGGTAAAATAAGCACTGAAGAGCTAGTAGTTGTGGTGCAACTTGGGTTCTGCTTCTGTGTTGTGTTTGGAAGTCCAGCAACCTAATGATTTTCAAGTACATAGAAAAAAGGGTGTTGAAGTGGCTACGAAAAGCATGATGCAAATATGCAAGTTTAAGAGGGTGTCTTCTACATGTTTATATCACGGAATCATGGGGGTTGGAAGGGACCTTGAGAGATCACTGGGTCTAACCCACATTTTCTTAATGAAAAATGTCAGAGCGTAATGGATCAACAATCTGTGTAAACCTACAGTAGCCAGGGTTGTGTTTTTACTAAAGATAGCACAGCATGTCCTTGGTGGCCCTAGGAGTAGATGAACACTTGCTGAGTGCTTGCTCTTGAAGCTAGCTAATGACTCTTTCGGGGAGGAAATACCTGTCTGTTGAGGATGGCCATCCTGAAGTGGTCACTGCTGCCTGACTGTGCATGCCTCTAAGTAATTTTCCACTTACTAGTTAAAAGAAAGTCCTTTAATGTTTCATTCCACTTGTTACCCAGTTTTATGTTGAGTGGAGAAGTTGCCTCCCCTAAGTGGAAATATTTGGATGTTGTATTTCATGTGAGAAGCATACAGAAACCATGGGCTTTGTGCTTTTACCCTGGGCAGTGGGAGTGGTAATTCTGCTTATTTGCTTCTGATTTCACATTGGCACCTTCAGTCAGATATCTCTTCTTCAATAACTCCAGATGCTGCAGACCTTATCAGAGAGGAACAGCTTTTGAGGTACAGGTGCCTGTTGAATGCTGCTTTCACTGGGGATTGCAGCCGCAGTGAAACAAACCAGAGGTGGATAATGGAAACAGAGAGGTGGGGAGGGTTCCTGAGTAAATTACAGGATTATTTATTTGGTAGGGAGCAAGAAAGGCTGTGTCCAGTACAAAGCCCCTAACAGATTCCACAGTGCTTCTGAACCAAAAAAGAGCTTGTATTTCTGAATAGGTGAAGAGATAAGCAGCAACACTTGGCATCTGCAAGTATTGTCTTTTATAAGCCATGGGGAAATCAGCCTCCCTTCTTTCTTTCCTGAAAAATATAGGAGCCTCCTTGAAGCACTTCCTTTTGGGAATGAATGTATTAGTGAAGAATTCATGGATGATCCAGATCTAATTTTTATAGAAATGAATGATAACATGCTGTGGGAGTTCAGGTCTGCGTGAGTGTATTTTACATTCACCTGCCTTATTCTAGACATAAAGAATTTTTTTTAACCACTGATAAATAACTGAAGGTTAAAAGTGGCTCATCCCAAAAGATATTGCTACCACTGTAAGAAGAAAAAAGTCAGCAGTAGCATAGTGATGTTTAAATAACACAAAGTAATGCCCCACCACCACCACCACTTCAGTAATAAAGTTGCATGGGCTACAGTTAGCTTCCTGGTTGGCATCTTTCTAGTGACACCTTTATGTCCACAAGATGAAGTGAAGAGTAAAACCTCACTCTGTTTTCTCTTATGCTAAATGTATTCTGCAAAGCTTTTGTGAAATACAAAGCATATGGACTTTGCAGATAGTGTTTGCATTTGGGACTTGGGGAGAACTTTGTGCTGTGGAAATCGCTGCCCTTTGAAGCAGTTGGTTATATTTAACATAAGCACATCCCCCAAAACTGTGCTTTGAGTAGTCTAATCTTTAGAGCCCTTTTGATTTTAGGGACAGGAGTGTGTGATTTGTTGGTATAAACAGAGCTTTCAAAATTGGCTGGTTTGAATGCATAGATAGTCCTAACGTTTTTTGAGAAATCTGTTAATGTTTAAAGCCAACAGACAAAACCAAACCCCTGGCAAACTAAGCCAGAATACTTTGCAGTTGTGGGCTGAAACGGTCTAATTACATAGTCCAAAAGCTCATTAATATTGATCTTCCTAATTCTCTCAATAGCCTGAACATTGCCTCTAATTACATGAGGAATAAAAAGCAGACTGATGTGTTCTTAGGAGCCAAAGGCTGATGGACCACAAAACATCCAGCAGCATATCTATCCTTCAAAAGCAGAAAGTTGGATGTATGTGGATGAATTTCATGAGCTGGTAACAATATGTGTGCCTGTACTTTGGGGGGAAAACACCACTTAAAACACATTCTTTCCACTAGACCAGTGGGGCTCATACACTTCCCAAGGTTAGACCTTCTGCCTCCCCATCCCAGGCTTTCCCATGAAAATGGCTGGGGTCAGGTTTTGTGACTCTGGTAAATGTAATTTTTCAAGGAAAATACCTTGGAGACTTTCTGTGGCTGACACTTGGTGACACTGGAGAAAGTGTCCCAGGAAGGGCAAAGGTATCACTGAAGAAGGAGAAACTAAGGGATTTTCTTCCAAGAGTTCTCGTAGCTGGTCTCTGCCCTGTGTGGATAAAAAAATGAAAGGCTCCATCAATCTCCCTTTTATTAGTTTGGCACAACTAATATTCTCCTGAAATGTGTTCATTATGCTGTTTAAAACAACAAAGCTAAAAATCTACTGACAATAAATGAAGAGTTATTCTTTTCAGTGTTGTTGGGGTACCTACTACACATCTGGAATATTAACTGGAATTTGTGGAAGTGGGGGGAAAAGATCTCAGTGCCATTTAATTAACTATCCAGCCAATAATTCTCCCTTTTTATTGAAAAATCTGTAAGTTGCAAGTGGCTTCAAGCACATTCTTGTACAACTCTGCCAACAGTTAACAAATAGGCACATTAAAATACAGAAAGCCTTGCACAGCTTCATATGTACCTACCAGATAAAATCATACCTAGAGCTGCAAAGATGTTTGTTATAACAAACCAGAAGATTGTAATTGCATTTTGTAATTACAAGAAAGTGATTAGAAGAAAATTAGTATTTATTTTATAAGCACAGCAGGAATCTTTCTTGCTAAGTGTGTGTGTGTGGGTAACTAAGATTGGTGTGAACAAGAGCAGTGTTTTCTTTTTAACTTCTGACATGTTGGTATCCTGATGTAAATAACCTATTTTATGCAAGTCATGCTGCACGGGCACTTTTCTTACTTGTATCCTGTATTAGATGGTTGTTCTAAGTGACACCATAAAGCTGTGTTTGAAACACAGGAGCTGCAAGCCTTAATTTCTGCCGGAGTTGGAATCAAGTTTGTGCCTTAGAGGATTTAATGAAAAATAAATAAAAATGCCAAGTATATTGTCTTTCTGGAGAGTTGATTTAAATAAAATTTCATATAATTTTTCCAAGCAATCTTGAGAGAACAGTAAGAATTAAGAGTCTGAACTCTGAGATGCCCTAGAACTTTAAACTGTTGGTTTCTGTGCTTTGCTATTAGTGGTTTGCTTGGGAGTGCTGCCCTGTGTGCTCCTGCAGCTCCCTGACCCTTGGGGAGCTTACACATACTGTTTGGGAACTGCTTGAAGGGGAGAAAAAAATCTGGATGTGCCACTCGAGGCCAAAGGACTGGTGACAAATGAATAGCTGGGGCTTTAGCTTAAACTTCAGGCAGACAGCATTTATAAACACAGAAACCATAAAGCTTACCTCTTCTGTAAGATCTACCCAAGGGGTGGGGGGGGGAAGAAATCTAAACCTGTCTCATGATGCACTGATGCCATGTCAAATGACTGTTTTGGGGTGATGAAGACCAAGTTTGGAAGAGTTTGAGACAGCTAAAAAGTCTAAACCTACTGATGGAGCTCTTGCAGCCCCTCTGGTCCAGTGGTAGCTCTTGGGTTGAAAGGTTAACAACTCATTTACTAAGCAGAGCAGTTTTCTTCCACTTTTCATTTACAATTAAATCTACTCCTTTGAAAAATAAAAGGCCCTTCCAAAACATATTGTACTTATGTGTTATTGCTGTCAATTAAAGTTATTAAATCATAGATCTTTAAAAGCGAGATCCAAACATGCATTAATATATTCAGCAGTGTTGGCTGTGGGTTGTGAGCTGCTGGAGCAGGAGCTCGCTGTGAGCATTGGAGAAAATGAGGGTGAGATGGTGATGCCTTATGTGTAGGGGTAATAAAAGATATGAGAAAAGCCACTTTTTGAGCCCTGGCTAGATGGGTGATGAAGAGGAAAGAGGAATTGCCAATAACTTGCAAACCACAGATGTAAAAGACTAAAGTATGGGTGGGGGCTTTGGGGAATGGAAAATGATGAGGGCAAAAGCCAAATTTTTCACAGCTGTTTGATACAGCATTTGTGTTCATGTGCCTTTGTGGATTCCTTAAATTAGCAATTTCACTTTTCTGCAAGTCTACTATACTTTGACTCTTAACTGAATTAAGTCCCATTATAAATGACATCTTTCCAGCAGTTGGAATACAGGTTAGTGCTCCCATGAGGGATGCTTTAATGAGGTTGTTGCTATGACAGCTTAGCTTCAGGCGGCACACGTGCCACTCCGAAATACCCTCTCTCCCCTCAACTATTACAGCAACTTCTGTGAGCACATTTTAAAACTTCCCTTTTAGTGGGATTTACGATGAGCACTTTGTATTTTTATTCTCCCAATAATGCAGCTGGGGTTTTGACAGTCTGTGCTGTTTATTTCTGCTTTGACTTCTGCAGTGTTAATGGCAATGCCTGGTTTGACAAGGTAAAGAAACAACAAGGTGTTAATTCCAAGGTTGCTTTAAGGACTAAGTAAAAAAAAAAAAAGAAGAAATGAACAGGCACATAGAATGCTGTCTGTGTTTACAGTGGAGATGTCTTAAATTCACACTGGAGAACTTCTCAATGGATGAAGATGGTACATAATAAACAATGGCAACTGGTAGGAATATAGCTGTTGTGGTGCAGCTTCACAGGTGGGTGCAGTGATTTACCTCTGCAGCTGGCTGTGGTCTGTTGCTGCACTGTGTAATGTCTCTTGGCATCTCAAAGATGTTAAATCGTGCAGTTATATTATTCAGAAAGGCTTTCAGGGTGAGTCAGAGAACAGTATTTGCCTCTTGGTTAACCTGTGTAGAAGCCAGCAGTCGGGGGCTGCTGAGAAAAAGGTGTTAGCTGTCGGGATGCTGGGGCAGGCACTGATGGTGTGTTTGCTTTACTACTTCCTGCCTGAGTCATGAAGGCTATCTGGGTAGGAAAGAAGCCTGTCTTTCTGGAATTTACCCCATCCCTACCTTTCTCCCTTGGCTCTGTTCTTGTTCAGAACCAAGTTTTGTATGGTGAAGCGTGGTTAAGGTAGTTCCAAGCCTGAGGCTTTGAACCTCAATGTGGTCCAGAATAATGTCAGCACTAGTATCTGTGTTATGTCTTGAAAATTTTGGGGCCAGCCTTTAGGAAGGATGATGGCAAAGCATCATTAAAGTATTTATTTCTCTCTTGCTGTTGGGCTATGAAATAGTGAGATGTAATGCCTAAACTCAAATGAGCAGCCCTAAAATGCATTTCTGCTGCTTTGGTGCTTTCCAAGTTGCTTTGTTGACTTGGGTTACTTTTTGTTGTTAGTCTCTCTTCTTTCCAAGCTTTGAAAGTGGTTTTTTTTTTTAATGTAACTTTGACTTACAGTAAGGAGTCCTACTCAAATCTGACATGACCTATACAAATATTGCCTTAAACATCAGCCTGCATGAAAAGGTTTATTCCCTTCCCGTAGATGTTCAGTTTTCTTTGCTGTGAACTGTTGCAGTCACTTCTCATGGACATCTGCTGCTGGTGCTCTGCCATCTTGCTACCTGTTGCAAACAAACTTCTTTATCACTGCTCATTTCAAGTGAGCTTAAACCCAGGGATGTGCAGAGGAACCCCCAGAAAGCTTTGCCTTTTTGAAGTTAATTGGCTTAAAAGATTGTTTTGTTTGTTTGTTGCTTTAGAAGCAGTGTGCTATAGAGATCTGGATTTATTTTTTTGACTATTTTATTGTGAGATAAAATGCCTCAGTACTAAAGAGTAAAAAGACTGGCTATATAAATCAGTGCTTTGTTGTATTTATTGTGCTATTTACTAGGCCTCCAAGAATAGTAAACTTTTATAAATACAAAATCATTCAGCTGTATCCAAATTAGTTCAAAAGATGCTGATGAGAACACTTAAGATTCTTGCAGGTTCTGATAATACTGTTTGCCATAAGCACTCTTGTCCCAGTTTCTCTCCGTGCCTGGACTGAAAGAGCAATTTCTGTGTAATTTTAATGACCAGTAAATAGGTTCACATATTACACACATTATATTATTTTTCCTATTCTCTGTTTGGCTTGCATGGCCATTAGTGCCACTTATTCCGTGATCACAATTTTGTCCTCTTTGGAAAGAAGGTGAGATGGAGATTAGCAGGTGTTGCCTCCCCTGCCCACCCTCTCAAAAAAAAAAACCCCTGAACCAACCCCACAACAACAAAACAACAGGAAAAGCAAACCCAGCACCCAGGATGCATCCACAAAAGGAGACCAAATGCAGAGTGAAAAGGACATGGTACGGATTCTGGTTTCTCGCTACAAAGATTGCTACAAGAACAGAAAACACGCTGTGATTTATTCTGGTGGCAAAAAAACCTGCAAATGGAACAAGAAGTACAGAAATCTCAATATGTTGTTGCTAATACAATTTACATTTAGAACAGTGTGTCCTCCTTCGCCATTATGCTCCCTTTAAATGTAGCTAAATTAAACTAGTCTATAGGCAGGGCTTCTTGAGCTGCAGTCAGAACTTGCACTAAATGAACATCTAACACTTAATGGTAATTATACAGCTTCTCAAAAATAATAATTCCCCATGTATTGTATTTGTTCAGTAGTTATCTCCATGTATAATAATATCAAATTATTATGCAGCCTCTCAAGGTTATAAATCATATCACTTTTACACAGACCAGAAAATGACTTGCACTTAAAGATATGTTTATCTGTACATATATGGTGAATTTTAAATTGAACAGTTCCAGACATAATTTTCCTAATATTGGTTAATCCATCTTTAATTAAAATGTTAATTGCTAATCCTGATATTACACATAGCAGAATCACCCTACAGTTAACTGTGCCTTATTTGCACAAGGACGAAAACCCATGCAATGACATGGCAGCCTGCTCTTTGGAATGGCAGTGTAGTCCTCTTTCATCTGTGATCACCAAATAAAAACACATTGTTTTTGTACTACTGTCCAAAAAATGGAGGGGTTGGGGGAAGTTAATTTACTGTTAGCTAAAAATTCCTGCTTGAGTCAAAGTAGGGCCTGAAATAATACTGTTTTAGGGGAATCACTGCACAGAAAGGGCTGTGCCCGTGCTGCGGCAGCCCGAGTGGCCTCTGACAGTTCCTCAGCTAGAAAGCACTGCTGAAATCGTCTCCTATGCAGTCCAGAACAAAACTCCCTCTGTGTCAGAGCAATGGATTTCAGAAGTCAGACCCAGTCAATCTTGTTTTCTAGCCAAGGGTTATGGAAGGTAAAGTTAGCTAGAGGAAGGTTGCGCTTGTCATGTGAAAAGTGCATGAGGGCTGCTAACTTGGCATCGGAGGGCTGCAGCGAGGAAGACTCGCTTCTGCTTCTCATCGTTGAGATACAGTCTGTGCAGTTCAGTTTACTGATTTGGTTTTTTTCTTCTTTTTTTAATACTCTGTACAGTCAGGCAAGCAGAGTTTGCCACTCAGGAACAGTACTGTGGAAAGTCCTGCACTTCAGCTGTGGTCAGTGAGTCTTGGTGGGGCTTGAATGAAATGAGCTTGTTAACAGATGATCACTACAGTCCTACTGGCTGTGAAACCTTGTTATTAATGTAAGATATTAGGAGGTGTTTAATTGCTGAATGGAATGGCAGTGCTTTGTACCGCTGAAGTGAGTTCATCCAAATCTTTGGGCTTGTACATACCTCTTTCATCTGGCATTACTGACATTGTTAGGGACCGTGCACTTTAAACACCTCTCATGCAGAATTTTCAGAGTAGTCATGTTCGAATCACCAGCTCCTGAAATCACACAAGATTTCTCAGTCAAAGCAAAATATTAAATGAGGAAAATTGCGACTTGCCTATAGAGTGCCATCTGTTGATTTTATTTAATTAGAAATCCATTTTCAAAAAATCTGTCTCACTTATACAAAGTGTATACTAATAGATAGGCTTTTAAAAATATCACTTTTCCCCCCCCCACAATCTGAAAGGAAAAACAAGCCCCCAAAATAGATGCAAAATATTAATTACATTTTATTTTATTTAACAAAAACTGTAGCTCTTAATTCCAGGAATTTTAACCATCTCTTCCTATTTGGAGTTTGAGTACCATTGGAAAGTCTTGAGCTTTTGGGTTTTGGATGTTCTTTTTTCATTTTTTTAACCTCTTCATTCTTTCATCAAAGGAGGTCACCTCTTCACCTTTCTTTTAATCTTTCCTCCCTTTCATTCCCCTTATTCCAGTGTTCTTTCCAACTTGTGAAAGTCACTTAATCTCTGTTTGAAACTGTACCTGATTTGCTCCAGCAGCATGGCTTCTCTCAGCGAGTTCATCCAAATGGATAAAGAGGGAGATGCCTTTGACATTTCTGCTGTACCAGGAGGATGCAGCAGCTCCTTGGCTAAGAGCTACAAAAGAGAGGTTATTTTAGGAGTGGTATGGATTTGTATGTATTGCTTTGGCTTGGTTTACAGTCAGTCTGTCTTCGAGATGTGTTTGAGTATCTGCTGTTGGTTCATGAATAATACTGCTATTTATAACTTAATTTCAGGCAAGAAAACTGGCCACTGCCACCAGGAGAGGCAGACTGCCTGCCTGCATGGAAATCGTGCTTGTTTCTGTTCCTTACAGGGCCAGAGTAAATCTAAAAAAAGGCCAAGCCCTACCACTTCTTCAAGGTGACGTGATGTTTTTGATTTGTGCAGAGCCCTTTCCAGAATGGCTTGTGCCAGCTTGACCCTTCCAGGCAGCCTAAAGCCAGGCTCCTGGGGGAGCTCTCGTAGCAAAGATTGCCTTTGCTGAATCCTTAAAACCATCTCTAGTAATACACCCTGCTGTCCTACCACCTGCTCTCCTTATTTCTGCAACCTGCTGCTTCAAAACCGATTGTCTTCCCCATGGCCTCTTAATACCTGGTCTGGCAAGTACCTGGGGCTGTGGAGCAAGTTCACTTGCGCCTTGGTTGTATTATTTCCTTTCTTAGCTGGACAGGGAGTGTTGTAGGCTAGGACCAACAAAATCTAAGCACAAATCTGTTCTTGCAGCTCTTGCCTGAGAGAACAGGGTTGAGTGATAAGGTTCAGGATTGGCGAGGGTGTAGAAACTAATAGACGTGTAAAATTGATCTTCACATGATATTCCCAAAGTCATTATTCAGTGAATAATCTTATAAATGAGGGGTTATATAACAATTGCATTTTCAAGGATGAGACTTTTTTCACTTAATTTGCCTTTGCAAGCCAATTTTTTTTATGAAGCTGCAAAATTGAGTTCTTCACTGAGTGGAGGATCAGTTACCAAAAAAATTACAAAATTGCATATTGGATGTACATTGAGTCAGGGGTTATCTAATGTAGCAAAAGGGTTGCATCTGGGAAGAAAGCAAGTAGATAAATCAAAGTTTCTCTTCAAAAGACATCGGGACACCCACTCTGAGTGTGAGGAATTTCCAGGCTTCAAATGCCACCTATTAGCTGGTGATGAAGTGGGAAGGGGGATGCAAAGGTGAGCCCATGGGACTGCAGTTTTATTTGTTGTTAAGAAAAGTAAATCAAAGGCTTCTATTAACATGATAAAAGCAAAGGATGGGAGGTGGGTAAAGTGGCCAGAAGAGTCCTCAAGATTTGTGGCAAAAAAAGTAAGGGATGTTGGGTAATGCAGTAGAAGGAAAAGGCAAATGAGAAGTAGGTTTCCTTCTTGAGAACGTTTTCTTTTTCCTTCCTTGTTCTACATAAGCAGATTCACTCTGGGTCTGTAAAGCTCTAGCATGTATCTTGCAGAAATCATCCCCAGAGCTTCAACCTTTTACCTTCCTTTAAAAAAAAAAGCTCTAAGGGAAAGTTTAACAACCCCTCTCCTCCAATAAAGATTGTTCAATAAAATCATAACTATGTGTTTCTTGGCCCAAATCCATGTATCTGATTCTGCATAGATGCAAGGCAGAACCTACTGCAAGACTGGGAGGACATCCACCAGACTTATTCTATTTGTATTTTCTCTGCTTATTTTACTGCTGCCTACCCCAGCTTCCCCCCCCCCCCCACCTTTACATGCTTTTAGTGTATAGCAGATGTTCCTGAAGAGAGCATTGGTGTCTTTGCTGTATGAGACCGATCTCCACATCTTCTTACCATTCATATTTTAAACTAGCTTTAAAAGGAATCCCTTTCTAATATAACACCCATAGCTTTATGATTGGAAAAATCACATGAAACATGATGCTTGAAAGAATGCTTTCTAATCTTACTCTATTAATCACTTGTAATGTATGTAATGGTAAATCTTTTGTGAACAAAACCCTGTTACTTTATTTACCGTTGTGCAGTTGCTCCTGGACCGGTCTGCCGTTGGACTGTGATGCACTTCTGTCCTCTGTGGCTTGCTTTGTTGTTATAGTCTTTAAAATCCTACTACCTTTGTGTTTAATATGCTGTGCTTGTTGCTGTCAAACTGGAATTTCCTTGCAAAGCAATTGCAACCATTGTTTTGCTCAGGCAACACCTGAAGTCCTAAAACTAAGTGCAGCTTTTCACGTAGAGGGGAAAAAAGTCTCTTTAAAAATACATCTAATAACTGTGTTCATTTTTCTTCAGTGGTAAAGCAATAACTTCTGAGTGCCTTCCCACTGTGGTGATTCCTAGTTCACTTTCAAAAATCCAGCTTATTGAAAATGCCACTATTAATAGCCTTCTGCTGGTACAATAAAAGATAATTCAATAGGATATCCCAGTTAAGCAGGGTACCTTGTTTACATTGGGTTTCTGCCCAGCAGCTGCTTATGCTGAAGTTCTACAAATAGTACAGGAATTAATCAAGGTGTAACCATGGGGACAATTTTGTGTTGATATTCACCAGTGTGAGTGTAGTCACATAATGTGACCCGTAAAGACAAATTATGTAATTCATCTGCAATTTGGGATGATCATAGGTAATAAGCTACTGATTTCTTGACGGCCCTAGGGATATGGTAATGCTGTTGTTGCTGATGCTTCCCAGAAGAGTTGAAGCAAACATCAAAACAGTATTTATTGAATTAGGGCTCCACTTTTCTTGAAGGTGTGTCCATAAGATGTGAAATTAGGTTCCAAATATGTATATATACAGCAGCATAAGCCTGCTTCTTGGGTACAAATTACACATTAACTTGTGCGTATTTTCTGAGTAAAAGGTGCAGGGGAAAACAACTGGTCAGTATTAGTGAGAATAAAATAATTTAATTGGATTTTTCATATTTATTTTTAGCTGGCAAGATAATTGCCTCATTATAGGCAGTAGATTCTGATTTTATTATGTCAGTGTTTATCAGAACTACATGCAGTTCCCAGAAAGCTGTAACCAGTTACAAAAGCCCTTTGGATGCTCAGAAATGGCTATTAAGAAAGGAATAGTTCAAATATGTAAAGATGGGATATCTAATGAAATAGCCCTTCTTTTTTTTTAGGGGGATGTGTGGGGAGACCATTACATTGTTATGTTAAATTAATAACACTATTTCAGTTAACTTGGTCCTAATTTTAGAGCTCAAGAGGCCCATGGGAATATATGAATTAGTTTGGTTTAATTGCATTATTTAATTTGATTGTTTAAATTGCTTTTCTATTTTTATGTGGAACCATCTTTTAGCTGAAAACACTCTCTGATTTGAAGTTGTGTGTGTGCTTGTGTATGCTCACTACTTTGGTTTTCCTCCAAAGTTCAGGGTGGGTTTTTTTTTGCCTCCTTCAGAAAAATAGTGAGAATTAATGTGTTGGCAAAATCCAGCCATGACTTCAGAGGGAGTTGTGAATAATGAATGCAGGATCTTTCACTGCAACGGCAGTAAAACATTAGCCAGCTTTTTATTAAAAATGCTGCATTTGTAATTGTGCCCCAGAAAAGAACAATTCAAGTGCAGGAAACTCTTAGACCCTGATCTGCCAAATAGATTCTGTGCAAGTGGACAGATGGGGCCTGATTTGATGTAAAACCAGTTTTGCACTGGTTCAAGCAGTTCTGTGTGCGTGCTGCTGGACCCGGGTTCTGGTGCTCTTGGAGAAGGAAGCAAGTTGGCTTTCAATCAGGGCTAGTTAAAAGATAAACATGCAGGGGACAGCATGTGTCCTTAGTCTTACAGCATGAGCTGGTGCCATTCCTGATGCTGTTCTGTGTCAGTCTGTAGAAAACACTCATCAGATGTGGCTGATAACTGTTTAAATGTGATGCTGGCAAAACCAGGCAAGAGTTTGGCTTGTGAAGGGTATCTTTCTGAACCATCCTGTTGAAGTCAATGGCTGCTTTGTCATTGACTTCAAGATTAAAGGGTTCAGTAAGGTGAATTGACTTAAATCAAAGTGATTTAACTCTGATTTAAACCAACAAGCAGAAAACTTTGATTTAAAGAATTGATTTTAATCTTGCTGTGAATTTATAGTGTTAGCTATTTTCTTAGAGACAAATTACTTGACCGATGTGTCAGTTTAAATGCACTGATTTGTGACCTAAGAGAAATTCAGTAGATACGTTTTTGGTCAAACACCTCCTCTTGTTTCCTCTGTTATGTGGGTCTCTTCCTGCCCAGGTCTATATTCAGCCTTAACCCTTCATAAACTTTTAGCTCCCGTTTGAAGCGTGAACAGGTGAGATTTAATTCGGTGTCTGTTAATTCTCAAACCATATATTAGCTTTTCTATGCCTTTGTTTTAAAAAACCGGCTATGACTTAGCTCAGATTCTGTACATGCTGCTCACCATTTGGAGGGGATTTCTGTGGACACTAGAGGGAGCACATATTGTTCCAGCAACTTAAAATTTTAGTCCCGTCAAACCAGGATGATCTAATCAAGCAACAGTATGCATGCAGCTCTATATATGTGCACACGGAGAGATCTATATGATATTAGCAGTCAGGTTTGTATATCTGAGGTCACTTGTCAAGGGGAAAACATGAAGAAAGTAAAGGACCTAGTACTTTTTTAAAAAAACCCTTCTCTTAAAATAATAAATCTCACATTTTCTAGGATGCAAGTGTGGCACCTTGTGTTCTCCAGTGTAGTTTGGAATACAAATCAGTCACAAAGTGGCAAGGCGTTGCAGGCAGATTTCAGGTGTATACTGTTTTTCACTCTGGCTGGATGTGAGAGGGAGGGACTGGCAGCATCCACCTGCTCTTCTGAGCCACTGTTTCCTGCAGGGCTCAGTGTTTTCCTTGCCCCATCTCAGGAAACCCCACAAAACCCCACAGGATCCAGGCAACACAGATAGGAATTGTGAGATGTTTTTCATTATATTCCTCTAATGCTTAGGTAAATAAACAGAGGTAAAAAGCAGTGCAGTTCCCTTCATGTTTCATCCTTATTTCTGTATTAAGGAAATGCGTTGCTGGACTAAAATGAGATTGCCAGATTTCAAAATATCTTTTGGGCAGGGACATGGAGTTGTTGACACTGGATTAAATTGTACAAATTGAATGAGGTTAGAGTGATAAAAAACCAGAAATATTCCATGTTTTGTGATGCATAGTGAGAGTTGGAGCACTAGGACTGTGCTGTTTTTTCCTCTTTAGCTTTTTAACCAGTTTTAACTTTGAGTTCCAATGACTCTGGGTTGTTTTCAGTAATGCTATATATGTTCCAGGGGAAATGTATTGGTTATAATAAGAATATTTTGTCTCGGTTGTAATTTTATTGGCTTCTGTTAAAAATGCATTGATTTTTTGTTTTTTGGCTGAAATATTTGGGCTTCAGGGTAGATGCATTTATTCTGGTTAGGAGTGCATTGGAGTCAGTAGAGCTCTTGTTTCAGCAAATACATTTCCATTTAAAAGCAACTGTAACATTTAAAAAGATGAAATGGACATTAATTGGTCAGGCATATTTTCCAAACATGTCAGTCTTTGTAACATGTGAAACATGATGCTTGAAAGAATGCTTTCTAATCTTACCCTATTAATCACTTTTAATGTATGTGACTGTAAATCTCTTGTGTGATGTGCTGTTTCCCTTCCTAAAATATGTGTTTACATTAGTGATTTCTGTCTTAACTCAGAGATAATAAGGTTGGCTGGCTAATGCCTATTAAATTTCTCTTAACCTCTCTAATGTGAATGAGGTGAGATGTGAACACAAGGTCTTTAACTTATCATCAAACAAGAGCCTTGAAGCTTCTTGTCTGAAGCAGTGCTATCAACATGACCCACAGTAGCAGGTAATCAGTGACACCTATTGATTTGACACAGATTTTTGTTGCTTTTGTCAAATGTGCTGTAACACACACCCCCCCCACACACCCCATGCTCCCCACATCCCACTCATGTATTTTTTTTCTCCTTGTAACTCTCCAGTAGTCATCTCCTATTGGGAAAAGTTGCCCTTGCTCCCTTGTCCATGTCCTGTTGCTAGCTCAGATTTTTGACATGTCTCTGCTATAGAAGAAAGATTTGGGGAAATTATGGATGTGATGATTCTGGCCGAGTTTGTTATCTGTGTCAGCAGATGGAGCTCCAGTGGACCTGAGCTCTGCTGCCAACACTGGAATTGCCTCACTGGCTGGACAGTGCAGTTGCTGCTCAATGCCTGGCAGTCTGGTCCTGTGTTCCGAAATAAAACACGTTATTTGGGGGTTTTGTGATGTTGTTCTCCACAATGGACGTGAGCAGCTATAACACAGATGGAGCAAGCAGGCAGTGGTGGAAAGGGCTTAGAAAGCTGCCACTTCTGTAAAAGAAATGTACCTGTGATGTGGCTGCTGGCTGCTGCAGTCTCTGCTGTTTGGTCAGGTTGGAAAGGGCAGAGAAGCCTTCCTCATGATTCTTCCTCCTGCCAGGTACCCTTCCCATGGATAAATCTGTGTACAGAGTATGAGGAGATTGACGTGAGATTCAAAGTTTGCTTAAGATGTTCATCACTAAGCCAACCACACCTTTTTTATGCCTAAGGTTAAGGTTGAGTACCAGCAACTAAGATGTGCAACACACACCTGCTATGGAAGTGTTTTTACGTATGTCTGTCTTGTGGATTTAACTAATTTTTTCCACTTTTGACTGCTCAACTATCTCTCAATCTCACACAAGTATTAGGTTAATACTCCAAGCCTGTTAGAGCTACCTTTAATTCATATGAAAATATTTTTTTAAGCACTGAAAGAGTCTAGCTCCATACAGAAGTCCTGTCAGCTCTAATACTTGTTACTCAAAGTTAAATAAAAGCAAATAGACTTTTATGTGTTTAAATCCAACTAGTATGGCTAGCAACAAATTAGTGATTTAAAAAACCAAAAGCAGTTCTGCTGCATTTAATATTCTGCAACTGCAAGCCAATGTATTATATACATCAATCAATTTGTCATAAATGAACCCCTATTTTATATACAAGCAAATAAAACAGGCATGCCACAACATATTTTATTCATAAACCAATATGCAACAAACAAATGGACATGGATTTAATCTCTCTTTTTAAATAAAATATGCTTACATCAATCTGCTTGTTATATAAATTTGTATAACCTATGTGAATCAATATGTGATATATAACCTTATTTTTAAGTCTGTGTTTGGTTCTTCAGAATTACCTCGGTTTAATGAAAAGTTGCTAGTTTTAAGACAGTCCTAGAAGCAACTCAGATTTTTAATTAAAAGTTTTACCTTGGTTTTAAAAAGGTCATTTTAGCCAAGGGGAGGTAATGTCCTTTTATAGTAGCACATCTTGCTTCTGTTCCTAATTGATGTTATTTGCTGGCTGCTGAAGAATAATTCATGCTGCTGTTAAGGACAAGGTTGGGGGGGAAAGAATTTCAGTAGTGTTGCAATCTTTTGTTTTCCAGTATCAGAATGTTCATGCCTTTTTCTTTGTCTTGGAAGGTAAATAGTGTTTAAAAAGAAGTGAATGGCGATGTTCTAATTAGTGGAGAAATGTGGTATTTTGCTAACGAAGTAAAAGTGACTGCCAGGCTGTTTACTGATGAGACAGCAGTGTGTGCTGCAGCCTGCTGGGAAATGCTGTGTTGAAGCATGTACCCATCCTGTAGCTTCCAACCCAGTCCTGGTGTTTCTTACCGTGTTGCTTTTCACTTTGGTAAAAGTCTGTGGTGGTCACTGTGGGGTGTTTGCCCCAGCACTGCCAGTGTGTGGAAGGAAAATGCTAGTTACCTTTAAAAAAAACCCTGCATAACTATGGAGTATTAAAACTAAAACCCTGCCAGACTGTGCCCCCCAAAAACCAATTAAAAAAACCCCCAAGACTAAGTTTGAAGAGAATATGTAAAGCAAGAGCAACCATCATTCCAAAATCAAAATAATCTTTAAATAAAACAACGTTTTTTCTGGAAAAAAGTTCCCTTTGCAAAATACTTGCTCTAGAAGAGCAAAAGCTAAAAGGATGGATAGGTGATGGGAGGCAAGCAATAGATTGACAAAAACAATCAAAGGAACAATAAGCAAAATGGGGAAAACATGAGCAATATTTTGCCATCTTGGTCTTAAGGCAATGTTTTTAGTCATCCAGGTGTCTGTAAGGCTGTGGTATGATGCCTGTTTAACTCAAGGGAGACCCAGCATTGGAATAACAAGAGCATAGAGGCAAGAGCTGATTCTGCTGACACATATGTCCACTAGCCAGGTTGTAGCCATCAGGGAACTATTTCTGTTGCCACCTGGATGGTATTGTGATGCCCAGCCCAAAGACAGTGAGGAATACTTCAGTAGCATTCAGGAAACCCATGCAAATGGGGGGGATTTATTTAATTTACTGGCTCCATGATTGCTTCACTAGAAATAACCTTTGTGTTTAACATCTTGGTGCTAAAATGATGAAAAGAAAATTATTTTCCTATTTATCAAAGAAATTAGGTGACTACCTAGCTGTTACTTTCATAAAACTGTGATCACAAAGATTGGGTACTACGGTGGCAGATGTACATACAATTTTGATAGGTTTTCAGTGATAAATTTGCTAAAAAAGAGGTGAGGCACCTTTTGTTAGGTCACAATTTAAGAGACAGATTTACAAATACTCACTGTCAACTTGCTCTGAGAATCAAGGATCCTGCAGAGCACTAAGAATTATTGAAAATCAATGAATTCTTAGTATGCAGAAGGTCAGATGTGTTTCTAAAATAGAGAGATGTACTGGTAAAGTATTACTGTACATATGTGCCTTGTTTAAAAGATCTCTTTATGACAGATTGTTATTCCCCTCAATCTATCAAGTAGTTAATTTTAAATCTGAAGGAAATACATACCCATATGTATGTTACTCTGGGAAGTTGTTCTGTTGCTTTGAGTATAATAATGCTTATTTTTAATGTTGTTGGTGCTTCTGTTTTTACGTTAAATAACTTTGTAATTAACAGAAAAGATAATAATGGCTCTGAAAGAAATCTCATTTGCTGTTCTGTAGTTCATCTTAGAGTTTTATATCTCAACCTTATTTTTCTTCCCCCTAGACAGTGTAGTGCTCTGTCTTCACACCCCAAGCCAGCCTGACTATTCCTGCATTAACTTAGTTTACTTGATTTACTACCTGATGCACTTAATCTGGAGCCTGGATTTTCAGACATCTACTCTAAAGCTTAACATATGAATTCATGCTTGGGTACCAGAACACATCATTTCATCATCAAAACTGCCAAGTTCCCTGTGCCTCCCACAAAGTCAGACAAGAGCTGTTCATTATTCAGGGGGTTGAATTTAGCAGGCTGGGGAGGGGTGTTTGTATCTGATTTTACAGTCTTGGTCCAGGTTCTCACTTTTTCCAGGACAATAGATAGGCAGGCTGCCTGTCTGTCTGTTTCAGAAGGTACCTCTGGTACTTGATGGTGTTACAGTGTTTTATTATGAACTCTCAGTATCATTGAACTGACTGCTGACACTACATACTAGAAATCCTGCAAAATCTGTTCTTATCTTATGTTGGCAGTGCTTGTAGTCATTCTACCACCATGTGTCAACAATCCTCAAAGTATCTCAAGTTCTGAATAATCAGTGTAATAATCAGTAAAAAGCTCATTTTAAAAGAAAAGAGTATGTATTGAGCTATGGGCTTTCCCAGTGTACCTCAAAGGTAGCAACAGAGTGGAGATGGTTCATCCCAAAGCTGGTATCACCCCAGTGAGGTTGGTATCATGTGTTTTGGTCTCATTACAAAAAATCAACAACAAAAAACCCCAACAAAACACAATAAGCAGGTGTTAATCCACTTAGATAAACATGGGTGTTAGATATAGGGGAAGTTCTGTGGTTTGAGGACTGGTGGTACTGGTGCCTAGAGGGGTTCTGATATCTCCATCCTTAGAAGTATTCAACAATATATTTGAATATTGTTCAGCACAAGCTGGTCTAACACTGAATTTAAATCTACTTTGAGCAAGGGAGTTTGACAAGGACCTCAGAGGTCTGTTCCAACTTATGGTAGTGTATGATTTCCAAAGCAGGAGTGTCCAAACAGTATTACAGTCTTAAAAGTTTCTGACCCACCTTCTCAGTTGAATGAACATTTGCCAGCCACTGAGAAATGCTGGGGCTGGGAAAGAAGCCTTTAGAACTTGCCTGAAAATTGCACCAAAATAGGAGGTTCCTTGAAGAGGCAGTCCCATAGCTGCAGCCAGGTATACGCGTGTTTCCAGTTAGCTTCAATTGTGATTTATTTCAAAAAGATTTGTCAAAGCTCTGGTATTTGAACAAACCATTATTGTTTGGTAGTACAAAGTATCAAAAGTTCAAGAACTCTTCCCTACAAAAATCTGCAAAGGATATTTTCAGCATATAAAAGGCTTTTCTTCAGAAAAGCTGTTTTGTCTGTGACAGTGTTTCTAACCAGTGCAGTAGCTGCTGCAGGATGTACATAGGGCAGCTGATAGCACAGTGGTGGCATTGTAGTGTAATGCCAACCTCAGAGGTGGGTTTGCACTGGAAACCAACTTTGGGATTGCAAAACCAGTTAACGTGGATATGATGAGCAGCCTGATAAAGTGGAAAAAGACAGGTTTGGTTTGTATAGTGGCACTGATCATACTTGGAAGTTTTACAAAGAATGCTGAGCCTTGCTGAGACAAAGCTGGGAGAAGAGACTCTCAGGAAAGGTTCAACTTGAGAAAGTTAGCTTCAGCCTGGGCTAGTCGAAAGTGGTGTGGACCCTCAGGTAAAGGTGGCCTTGACTTTGACTTTTTAAGACTATAAATGTGAAATAGAGGACATTATGTGCTGCCTGTATAGCAGTGCTTTATCTCCTTGTGCAACTTGAGCCAGTGCAATGGAAGTGTTACTTCAACAAGTCACCTGGAGTTTTTCATCCGTGTGGGATCTTGTGAGTGGAAGATAGAAGTCTTTTGTCTAATGCTGACTTGTGTTAGAAAACTGAGTGTAAAGAGCAAACAGGTGCTGAAGGTCCTCAAACTCTGCAATGACTTGACGGTCAGTGTTGGATTTGGAGGAGCAGAGCCTGTCCCAGATGCCTCCCCTACCCCAGTGGTCAGTCTTGCCTTTTGAACTGGTAATATGCATTGACAGAGTTAGCTGGGACAAAAAACAACCTCACTGGTTATACTGCAGACTATATATGCCAACAGATTGGTAAAATACCACACCTGGAAGATAGCCACAAGCAGAGCTGGGAGGCTTTATGACTCTAGATTGACTTTGAGGACTGAAATCTGCCCAGAATGTTGTGGTGAGGAGTAGAAATCACAGTGCAGATGCACTGAAGAGAACATGATTAAGCCAAGTAGTTACTCATGGGTTACTTTCTACTTGAATTGCCAAAGATACAAATGTGGTGGGACAGAGGTAGCCTGTGAGGAGGTAAGTGTCCTAGTGAAACTAAAGTCAAGTCTCACAGGCACTGAGCTTTTGTAGAACGGCTGAGTGATGAAGATTGAGAGCTGTGAATTATGGCTCAGTGATGAGGCTAACAGCCCTTGGTGGGGTCTAATAGGTGCTCTGACCAAGTCCAGGTGACTTAAAATGAAGTTTGCCAACTAATCCTGCCTGTTCAGCAGGAAGTCTGTTTTATGGGTGAAGGACAAGGTGGTTTTGGTTACTATAGCAGTAAGCAGAAATTGGTAAAAAAAATGTGCCTGGGAGCTGTAGAAGTACACCCAGAATATATTGCTGGCAGAGAGATCACAGGAGTGACATGGAAAGTACAGAGCAAGTGAATTGTATATGGAGAAGGGAAAAGTGAAAGGTCTTTCTGACTTTCCAGGTGGACCAGTGGCATTAGTTTGGGGGGGCGGGATGGATAAAAAGATTAATTTGAGAATGAAACTGTTTTGAGAAAGTGCCAGGGTTAACAAATCACTGTAGGATATTCAAAAGCTGATCTGTGACAATTCTTCATAGTTGCAGGGGCTCCTTTAGGGACCACAAAGTTTGAAAGAAGGAATTGCTTCTCTGTGAAAGGACAGGAAAGATGTGTGTAGATGACATTAGTCCTCCCAGGGCAAGAGAGCTCTAGTGAGAAGGGCAAGTTTTAATAAATGTTTCTCTGGAAGTCTGTAGAGGTTAAGAAACATGAAAGTGTTTGTTCTCCTGTTTAGGCATTCATATCATAGTTTATTGTTGTAATAGCCATAGGGGGGAAAAAATATAACCAGTAAAAATGTTTTGATGATGTTTCTGATAATCCAAAATAGATGCATAAAATTGTGCTGTTTAGTAAACAGTGTCCTTACTGTATTCATATGGAAACTATTCTTCCCCTGATTTCCTCTCTCTGGACCTGTAATCTCCTATGCATAGGTTTTAATTTTGTTTCCCTGGCTGTGAATGCGATAGGGAAGCTCAGAAGAATGCCACTTCTCATTAAATCGGTATGTTCATCTAAAAGATTAAAGAAGTTAAGGTTTTAAGTTTCTGACAGCACTTTGGGTCAGTTCCTGTTTTTAGATAAATTGGTTCAGTCTTCCCAAGCTACACTAATATGAATTCCTGCACATATAAAGAAGCTTTGTGAAGCATAACATGTCTACAGTCTCTTCTGTAAATGTAGCAAGGAAAGTCAGACAAGATGGGTACATCAAGGGGAAAAATCCTGGCTAAGCAGTCAACTTGCAATAAAAATAAGAAAAGGAAAGACTGTAAATTAATGGCTGGAGTAGCACAGTATACTTTTTGAAAGCGTAGAGAAGAAGTGTGAAGGACAAGAGTGACTTGGCTGAGATTTTATAAATCGCAAACTTGAGGCAATCAGGGTTTTTTTTCAGATCTTGACACATGCTGATCCCAACCAAGCCACTGCTAGTTCAATATTCATGAACAAAAAGCCATTCTGTTAAGTCTACTTCAAAGAAAGTGTTCCCAGTACTGACACCAGCCTTTGGAAGTTGAAGATTTTGGATGAACAGGTGAGTTTTGAGAGATGGTAAAATGAGAGAAAAAAAGAATAAATGTCAACCCAAACATAACTAGTGGTTTCCATAGGAACACAGATGTGGGGCTCCTGTGCACTATGTATTTAGCAGTTTGATTGCATGTTTGTTCTGACCTGACAATTGAAAAAGGCCATTTGAGAATTCTAGCATTTGAGGATCCTAACAAGAGATCGTTATGCTAATGGCTCCCGAAATATCCCTAAACTCCTGTGTTAAAGTTCATAGATTCTTTGTGAGCCATTTGCAGCTGAAGTATAAATCATTAAATGACTGAGTTCCACTTTACCCTCGGCAAAGTACTCTACTGACTATTAGCACAAAGGAAATGGGCACGGAAATGTTCTTTAATGTATGTCATGGTGATCTTGAAAGCCAGAGTAGATGTAACATTGAGCAGTAACCTTTATCCAGTAAGAACCCTGTTTTCTTAAGTTGCTGTTAGGGTAAATTTATGCTAATACTCGTTTTGTGGTAGCCAATCAGCAGTCATACAAAGCCCTTCCTGGGGGTCTGCAGCTTCTCCTGCCCCTGATGTTCCTCTCCTTACTGAACTATTCATGTAAAAAAAAAAAAAGGCAAAAAGCCATGTGGAGATGTGTCACTCCATAGGAGACCTTTGGAAATAGAATTGATTACAGATAACTTGTTGATCAGTGTGAAACATTTCCAAGCATCCAATAGCTTAGCTGTTTAGGCTGAGCTTTGTAGAGCTTGCAAAATCAGCTGTGAGTCTGTGAAACTTTCTAGTCTGTGTGAATTTTAGCTCTGCTGATCTGAACACATAAATGTGAACAGCTTTCCATGTGAACTCATGTGACTTAGTGGTTTTTTGGGGGTGTGTGTGTTTTATGTATGAGTTCGAAGTCACAACCTGAGCAGTGTCCCCTCTGTCGTGTTGCAGTGCCCCAGCAGGTGCTGAGGATGCTTCATTGCCTCGAAGGCACTGTGTGGCATGACTTTACTCACTGTGAAATCCTCATATTTCTACTGTAGTTATAAGAGGCATCTAAATTGGAATGTAAATTATCTCCAGTTAATTATTTCATTAAATGAGCAGTGTGGACTGCTAAGCATTATTATTCCCATTTTACAATTGAAGAAACGTAGTCATCATGGTCTTGGTGATAGGGATGTGAGTGTTTAGTTGCCTACTCTCCTGAGTATTGTAAATAAGACCAAAACCTGGCATGTTTCAACTGGTCACTGAAAGCAGAGTGCTAATGAAGATAAATTTGTGCATATGCTGTACTTGTTCTGAACGTACAATTGCTGCTCATCTCTGCGAGAATCAAACGTGAGGTCTGAACTCTGGCTACCAAATGCTGCAGGATAATTAGCAAGCCTAAAAAAATTACTCCCAAAGTGGGATAGAGTAATACTGCTGAACTCTTTGTTGTAGGAAACTGAGGTGCCCTAACTGAGATCTCTACATTTAGATCTTCTCTTTCATCTGGCACATGGTATTTTTTTTCTGGAGATAAGGACAGGCATTACAATCTGGTGGTATTTTTCAATGATTTTCTTGATTATATTTTTTTTAAAAAAGGGAAAAAATGGATTGTTTTGCTGCAGATCACTTTTAGCAAGATGCATGTTCAAAACAGTGGGAGTATGACCTGTCTGGGTGCTTGTAATGATTTCCGTGTATTCCCAGACATTTTCTTGTTAAGTCTTGACAATATATGATTTTAGTACTTATTTCAGTTAATCAGAGATGTCTGATTGGAGCATCAAGGACACTGAGCTCTCAGGTGGGTTTGTGGCTGCTCCTGGAGCACTTGAGTTTTGAAAGAACAAAATGGATTTCACCAGCGTTAACTTCCATGAGAAGACTTATTAAAATACTTTACTTTGGCTCATCAAATCACCTTGTGATGCAAAACCAGAATGTAAATGACTGGTGTCAGCATTTTTTTCCCCTGTTAGGCAGTGTTTTTCTAGATCCAAATTAATCTTCAGACATGCCAGGCTTAGGTGGAGTTTGAAATACCTACATGGGGTGCACTTGTCATTTCCTTGGCTGACACAGATGGGGCAAGCTCAGGGTGTTGTATGGATTCAAATGACTATTTTCTCTTAGGGGTCATTGTCCACATAAGGTGATCAGATGATTATGCTATTAAAACATTCACAGAGCCGAGAATTCACGTAGAGCTTTTAGGCAGGTGTACGCTTCAGTGGTGTAATTAAATGGTTGAGGGTTCTTCTTTAGGTGACTGGGGCACTTGGAGGACCTCATAGGCAAATGTAAATGCTGCGATTTGCAGAGAGCCAAGCTTCTTGGTGAGATATATTTGTGAGATCCTGCAGGGAGCCAAGGAAATCTATGTTTCAAATACACTGTGCCCTGCAGAGAGAGCTTTCATGTAGACACTCAATGCAGATCTTGGAGAAAATGCTGAACTTTTAAGTGCTCACCAGTGTGTGTCTCATCCAGCCCTAGGGAAATAATTGGGAAGTGTTTATAAAATACAGCCTTGCCATCAGCATTCAGGAGGGGACGGGAGAAAAGGGGATCCTGTGTTGTGGCAACCGTACTTATTTATTTAATCAAACAGCTAAAGAAAGAGGATTTGTCGTAACTAGACAGAAGATGGGGAGCTGCCATGTCTGCAGGCTTGTTGTGGAATGAATAAGGAATATTTTTATTAGCATTATTCCAGTCATTTAAAAAGAATGGTTCACTGTGAAGAAGACTTAAAACTTTTCTGTAGTCAGTTCAGTATGAGTGTGGGCTGTTTGCTTCACATCATTGAAATGTTTCTCATTTTACATTCAAATCAGGCCCACCACGTACAGCTCTACCTATTTACAAATGACTTAGAAAATGGCATGTAAAATGATGATTGTTTCTAATAGAGAGGGTCACATGCAGTTACAAAGATCTGTCAGTACTTTGTGAGGAGCAGAAGGTGGTTTTGCTTTTGGGCAGTTGTATTGGGCAGGGCTGATGGAAATGGTAGCTGTCATTCTGCTGTTGCTTCCAGGCACTGAATAAAGATGCTAGCTCTAACGTTCAGCCTGGGAAGCAGGAGCAGGTAGCCAGAGGGTGTGGGGATTGCCCCGTGCTGTTTTGTGGGGTGGGTGTTAGTGCCAGGGGGGAGCACGAATCTCGTGTGTTCTCACACTCCAATGTGAGAGCCAAGACAATTTCTGCAGAGTCCCTGTGAATCTGGCTTCTCCCTTCAGCTCCCTGTGTGTAAATTAGGGGTTGCTCAAGGAAGCTGCAGGGTTTCACTGGTGGGAAATGAGTGCTTCTTTCCCCGAAATCTCGAGTTTGCAACTTCAGTAAAATTTTTCACACTGCAATATTCACTCATCTTCACATTCCCAAAATAGAAAGGATCACAGTCTGGTGCCCTCGGAGCAGCTCTGCTGACCATGCTCAGAGTGGTTATGCTAATCACCATGGGAGGGATGCATTTCACCAGAGAACAGAAAACACTTTCTTAGCATTTGTAGAAAGGCTTCTTCCTTTCTGGTGCTTGTCCTCTCTAGCCTTGGATATTGTTGAGCATCAGATGAATCAAAAAAAGGGTGTGCTGGGGGACACCAAGAGTTGCTGTACCCTCTGAATGTCTTGGGAGGCTTCTGTGTCTGAAATGTGCAATCCTCATCCTCCCAGCCAAAGCCTGTGCTGTAGAAACACTATTTCTAAAGCAAAGTGAAGTAAACTGAGGAGGAAGTTAGACAGCTTTCTGCTTTCCTCCTTGCATCATGTTTTTAGCCTAAATAAGACAGCTGTGATTAAGCATATGCAGATGAATGGTGGGATTTTATTCTTTGGGCGTTTGCTTCATCTGCAGCATCTATGGCTCAAGCAAAAATGTTTGACAATAAGGGCATCCAAATGTACTAATGGTATATCCCACATGCTGAGTTTAGAGGCTGGTTTGGTTAAACCCCATTGCCAAACCAGCAGTGGCTTAAGGCAAAGCGAATTAGGTGGGAAAAGGCAATCTTTAAATAGATTTTTTTTTTTTTCATACCCTCGTATTTTTGGAGTTTGTTATACTGACCACAGTGGTCTTTCTGAGGAAGCTGAACCTCTTCTTGCACATGAGACTAGGCAGAGGAAGAAGTCATGGCTGGTCCAGCTGATGTGAAGCATCTTTGGATTTCTTTCTTCTTCCTCAGAGCTGTGTTTGCTTCTCTGTCCAGCTTCAAGTGAATGACATCTAAAGAGTGAGCACTGTGATCTATAAAATGTGGCATTTTGCAAACTCAAGATACATCTTGCTATTTAGTGGCAGCCTTGAAATCATGGACCCACCTATGGGATTTTTCATATTTGTGTCCAATTATGATAGACCAGAATTCCTTCACACGGTGTTGTATGAAATTCTGGGAAAGGAGGAAAAGGGATTGTTTTGTAGCTCCATCACAGTGTTTAAAGACATACATTTAGCTTTCAGGATATTATCAATCCATTATTTACTTTGGCATTGTCTCTACCCAAGCCTAGGTTTGAAGATGGAATCAGAAGTTTAGGATTGCACAGACACTTCTGTCCATGGATGACTGCTGTGCACATGGGTTTTTGATTCATAGATAGATGGCTGGATTTTGAGAACTATTTAGTACATAGCAACTGAGTATGATTTCAGAGGGGAGATTTTTAAAGGCCCAAGTGGGCACAGAGCAGCTGTACCCTTCAGCAACTTTAGACAAGTTCATTAAGCAAATGGGAATGACTCTGCTCAGATAACCTGCTACCCAGAGTAAGTGCCTGTCTGTCAGCAAATGTGGCTTTTTGTGTCATGGCCAGAATAATACTTCTGAAGTCACTGCTACTCTTTGGAGGTGCATTGTCATGGTGTTATTTTTATCCAATTCCATGTTCAGTTAAAAGGAATCTATTTTAACAGCTTCACTGTTATTTTATTCTTAATTTTTTTAGAAGGGCTTTTATACTACTTCAGTGTCTCAGTAAATGCAGCCGTATTCTTTAAATTAATAGCGTGGCATCAAATTGGCCTGGTATAATCCAGTGCCAAATTATGTACTGTATTCTTACACGAAACGCTTCATATTCCCAGAGGTTGGTTTGTATGTGCCTGAAAAAAGAAGGGGGGGGATGTTATGCTACAGCATCGACTGATGTTTGGCTTTAAAGCGTGTTCTTTTTGTCTCAAATGAAATACCCTTCCTTTTGCGGCACAAAAGGATGATGATCTTCTCCTGCAGTCTCTTCCCATAACACTGGAATGTAAAACTTGCTACCAGCTAACGTACAAAGCAGCTGGCACTGAACAGAAAAGGCACAAAAGATTGACCAGAATTCAAACTACCACAAAATGAAATGAAAATAATCTCCTATCAGAAGCATCTCAGAAGTATAGTTTCCTTTGAACAGTGAAAACTAGCACTTAAATTACATAACGGACCTGAACAGAACCACAGAGCCTGAGAGGGAAATATATAACACTTAGGTCAGCTGAGCTCCTCTGAGCTTTTCTTGTCTGAAAGGAAAGGCAATGGCAGATGAATGCACTCAAATACTGTGAAAGTAATAATGCTTTCTGGTATTTATTGCCTTTTGCTGGAAGGCCTCTGGGTTTTTTCTTTAAAGAATTATGCATTGCAACTAATGTTAATATCCCATTAAAGCAGGCTTGATTATGTCCCTTTATAAGTACTCGAAACAGGGTTTTCTGTCCTTGTTTATCCCAGGTTAGAACTATGGCAAATGGTAAAATCTAGGGATAAAAATCAAGGTGTCGTAAGCTGAGCGATTGAACGTTTTCACTCTGCTATGTCAAAACAGGAGAAATTAATTTTCTTTCCCTTTAAGTTCAAACACCACAAATGACACAGGCAGCCTGATCTTAGATTTATCTTGTCATTTCCCATAAGGGCTGTTTCCCTTCCCGGTAGGTGAGTGCTTGCAGCAGGCTGCTCTTCTGCCCTTTGCCACCTGGGGGGTAGTCTTCATTTTGCACAAGCCTAAATCTTCCTCTCCCACCCCAAAAATCATACTTAAGTTCACCAGAATATAATAAATCAATGAGTTCGAAAAAATGGCTGTAATCTGAGTACATAGTCCCTTTTTAAATCACTAAAACATATAATAGGGAAAAGGAAATTAGAGTAAAATGAATTGGAAGTGAGGAAACTAGGTACTTTTTCACCTCAGATTTTTAACAGGTGAATTTAATGGAAGATCAATAGAGCTGGCTGGGGTCAGTGTTACTTGAGGAAGGTGTAATGTGTGTGGGTCTTACTGTGGTCCTCTACAGCATCTCAACCATGACCATCAATACCCTTTGATTCCAGTAGTGCATCAGTTGGAAGCAGAAAATGCTAATCATGCTGCCTGGTGCACTGATGTATGAGGAAATCAATAATAATGGGATTTAGTCATCAAAGCATGTTACAAGGTAGTGTACAAACATTAATTAACCTTTAAAAATAAGTATGAAAAGAGTAATATTGTTCCCTTTTCAGAGCCGATGTAACTGGAACATCGGAAGATAAGCATGACTAGGTTTTAAAAAAACTGCAAGGGTCTTACTGATGATGGAAGGGCAAGTCTTCAAATCCTGGGGTGGCATTGTTTGTGTAAGCTATTGCTAGAAAATACCAACTTATCACTAAAGTCATGTAGCTTTCCCACCCTCACCTAACCCAGAGGCTTCAGTGGAGCAGCACACGCTGTAGGCGGATGCAGAGGTGATGCTGTGCCTTTCTCCAGGCTTAGCTCTGGCTCAGATCAGGTCAGAGCTAGCAGGCTGTACCTAAGGCAATGCATTTTAAAGGAGGTTTTGTTGGTAATGAGGGGTGGGTGATGTCTTAGTTTGATTTCTATATGTGTTAACAGTGTGGATTTATTCTGGTTTCCACTGAAAACAGTGGCATAAATCCTGAAATAGAAGCTCAGTGTGTCCCACTACAGTGTATTTTTTTAAACTGATTGTGGGTGCAAGTCTGTGTACCTGTGGCTGTCTCCTGTGGAGCTCTGTGAACCCAGTGCTTTTTTCCTGGTATATAAAATAGCATGTCTGTGTGACATATTATAAGCTCTTTCATTCAATTTCATTTCTTCTTTTGTTTATTTTATTGCACTGACTTAAGAAAAATACGATCCCATGCTTGTCACTGCCTTAGGGGTTTTTTTCTATATAAATATTATCTTTTTGATGATTCCGAGAATTCAGAGTGAAGAAAAATATTGATTTCTCTATGTCAAAAAGCTCTTCTGTATCTCAAATATTCTTTTTGTCAAGATTTAATAATTCGTTGTCCAAGCCAGTGCTTAAGTGGAATAGATTTATGTTAATACAAAGTTTCTTTGGTATTAAGATGATCAATTCTTCAAGTGAAGAAAAAGGGAAGGTGTCAGGAGCAACAAATGATCATATGTGCAATGGTTTACTTGTAACCTCAGGTTCAAACCAGATGATTTTGAGGAGTTCATTGGGTAGATGTTAAAATGCAGATAGGGGACGAAGTACTTTTTGTATAGCTATGTGTAGGGGAACTACTAATGCTTGTCCAAGTCAAGTGTGGAATCAGAATGCTTGCAAGATGGCTTTCCACACTTGTCTTGGATAGCATCTGGGAGTGGGAAAATCAGAGTCAATATTCAGACTTCAGTTAAGTCTGAAACCCCCAGTTTGCTGTGCTTAAAAAAAGCAGTGGGACAGTTCTGTGTGTTGTTTGCTGGAGTCTTGGCTGGGCTTTCCCTGGACTTCAGCAGGAGGCCCCAATGACTAATGTCCCTTCTCCTTGCTGTGGGTAAGAGTAGCTAGGTTTTTAAGTACTTCATGTATCCATGAAGCCACAGTGATTCCGGTTAGAGGAGATGAAAATGAGATACTCAATTTTACTAAGTGTGATAAAGGCCAGTTTGGGACTGGGGAGATAAAGGGTGACTGGTACAGAATTAATCTTTCTTGGTTATTTGTGCCTATTAAAGGAGAGCAGTGGATTAAATTGTTGCTAAATGCATGTTATAGCGAAGATGAACCCTACAACTTGTGTAGGAAAAGTAGAAAAGCAAATGCTGGGTCTGTTGCCTGCCTTCACTGGCTTGCTTTTCCTTAATGAGTCCTCTCCTAGGTGTTTCTTCTTAGGGGAATTGCCTGTTAAGGCAGGCTGAATTTTGTTGCTGAGTTTCTAACAATGAGGAATACCATTTAGAAATAAATCAGGTCCTAATTTAATTACCTGGGCTTTGGTTTTAATTCTGTGCTTCTCCTAATCAAACAGCAAATTATGTTAAATTGAGACTGGAAAAAGGAATGTGCATGATATTTTTCTGTGTGGTTCTGGTGAGTCGTTCTCTTATGAAATCATACTTCATCCATAATCTGAGCTGGGAAGGTAAACTAGAATGTGGGTATTTTGTTACATGCTTATCAGTGTTTTGTATGTTAATAGGACTCAGAGTTTGACTTTGCTGCCTGACAAAATAGGAGGGCTGTATTTCTTTGTGCAGCAGAGCTTCAGACCAATGAGCGTTCTGGCAGGATGATCAACGTTGAGTTTCAGCAATGGCTGTGCAGATTGCCAGATTATATTGCATATAATTAGCATATGTTGTTCAAAATTCTTCTTGGTTGTACCAGTGAGAAGCCAAAAGTGCTCTCCTGAGATCAATGCATTTTCTCTATTTACACTTCCGAAATCACAGTTTAGCTCATTGTGTGTTTTTATAATATGTTGTACACAACTGTGAATACATATTTGATTATAATAGAAATGTGATTAAATTTCAGCTTTGTTCACTTCACCTGCTCTTGCTCACTCTATCTCTACTGAGATTTATTCCATTGTTCAAAACTCTTCAACTGCTTCAGATAGCTGCCAGGAAAATGAAAACAGCAAACAACAAATAAAATGCCTTCTGCCAAGACCTTGATTCCTTTTTCCTCCTACAAACATGGGTTTCATCTCTGCCACAGTGGCAAACTTATACATCAGGTATTTCCAGCCTCTGTCACGACAGACATAGAGGCTTGTAGCCATGCTGTAAGAAACAGATAGGTCTTCAAATACCAACTTTAGCATAGTGGTCTCTTTATGTAAGATGTAAACACAATTTCATGTTCTT
Source organism: Porphyrio hochstetteri (assembly GCA_020800305.1). NCBI lineage: Eukaryota > Metazoa > Chordata > Aves > Gruiformes > Rallidae > Porphyrio > Porphyrio hochstetteri. The sequence continues at coordinate 38,507,546 of CM036910.1, read as the reverse complement.
CATGCTTAGTGGCTTGTTTCCCAGTGAGAAAACTCAGAAATTTATTCTGATAACTTTACCCACTTTGCAGCCTCTCAGAAGAGGCTTTCCATAGTGTATGTGATGGTATCAGAGTGCCTTGTGCCTCATGCAGATGGGCTGCTTGGTGTGAATCTCAGCTCTGTCCTTTGAGTGTCTTAGTGAACCCAAACACCACGTAGCTCAAACAATCAACAAAACTTTGCCAGTGTCACTGTCCTGTCTTTTATACATGAGAGGCAAGCTCTTGGGGTAAATCAGCACTGCTGCTTTAATACCTGTCAAAACAAGCCAAAGCTCTTTACCTGCAGCTTTTCCCTTAGTATTGCATCCAGTTTTATGAAGCAGGTCTGTGTTTATTATCACCTTCTCTCCCTGTCTGAAGCAGAAAAATACAAGGTACCTTTTCAGAAAAAAAGAAGGGCAGATAAGGGCCATGGAACTTGCTTCTCCTTAGTGCCCTGAATTTGCATGACAGAGTTTTCCTTGTTGTTGGAAACAATGTGCCAGCCACTGACTGGATCGATACAAATTGATTTTTGAATAGTGAGTAGAAGCAAACAATTGCATAAAAAGGGGAAATAATCTTATGCTGAAACCAATTGGATAATACACATTTTACCAGTAAATGATGTAGAGGGAAAAAAATACAGCAGGGCATTCATGACCTGGGGGAGAAAAAAAAAAGGTTAAATGAGGTTTTAATTCTGATCTGTGATATTTTTATGACTGATGTAGAACAAAGTGTCTAATTTTATTCTCAGCAGGGTGGTTCTGTGGGCTTTTTGGGTGGTTTTTGGCTTTTTTTTTTCCTTTGCTGGCTTATTTCTGTTTAGTTACAAGAGAAGTGTGCTAAGTAGACCCAGAAGGGCTTTCAAAGGATAGATTGCTATTGCTTTCAGTTGTACAAAAAGGTTAATTATGGAGGTTGGGAAAATGTTGCTGCTTTAATGATAAGGGGCTACTATACAGAAATGACTAACCTGAGCTGGTTTTCACGGTCATCTTAATTTTAAAATAAATGGCAAAACATCAGGCTCCTTGATCATTCTGAGCATTAAAAATGAAAGGTCTGACATGCATGAGAAATACCTAATGACCAGAACATCTGGGATAGGTAAGAGAGGAGGAGATCAACCAAAAAATAATTCATTAGAATTTCTATGTAAAGCAATCTTTCTAAAAAAACTAATTAAAAAAAAGTACAAAACTAAAGTTGCAGAATTTTTTGCCAGAGTTTATAGACTGTTAAATAAAACAGAATTTGTAATAAATTAAACTGTAATTTAAACTCTTACTTTTTATGGTTCTCTTTTTGGAACTTATTCTGCCATGCAAGTCAATTAGGTACTGCAGGATTTTGAAGAACAGAATTTGGATTTTATTTTGACATAGAATCACAGAATGACCTGTGCTGGGAGAAACATTTAAAGCCCATCTAGTCCCACCCCCTGCCATGGACAGGGACACCCTCCACTAGCCCAGGGTGCCCAAATCCCCATCCAACTTGGCCTTGAACCTTGAGCATCTCATGGCCTCTTCTGGATGTGCTCCAGCAGCTCTGTGTCTGTCTTGTCCTGGGGACCCTAGAGCTGGATGCAATTGAGGTCTCACCAGAGCAGAGGGGTACAATCACATCCCTTGACCTTCTGATCACAATGCTTTTGATGCAGCCCAGGAAATGGTTGGCTTTGTGGATTACGAGCACACATTGAGTGATGTTGAGCTTCTCCTCAGTCAGCACCCCCAAATCCTCCTCAGGGCTGCTCTCCATCCGTTCTCCACCCACCATGTAGTTGTGCTTGGGATTGCCCTGGCCCATGTGCAGGACCTTGCACTCTGCCTTGTTGAACTACATGCAGTTCTCATGCTCCCAGCTGGCTAGGTCCCTCTGGCTGGCATCCCTGCCCTCCAGCCTGTCACCTGTACCACCCAGCTTGGTGTTGTCGGCAAACTAGCTGAGGGTGTGCTTGATCCCACTGTCCACACCTCTGACAAAGATGTTAAGGTGTGCTAGTCCTAGAACTGACCCCTAAGGAACACGACTTGTCACTCACTGATCACCATTTGGGCAGTGAGCTGTTTGCTGCAATTCTTTGGGTGTGACTATCCAGCCAATTCCATATCCAGTGAGTGGTCTATCAAATCCTGAAGCTGACATATTATCACTATTTTTGCTTTAGTGCTGGTCCTCTAATGCAAGTTTTTCAAATAGAGAATACATATTTCCCCCCCTTTTTTGCACTATGACTATAAAAGCAAAAGGTACATTGAAGCGTTGTGCAACATCTCTTTGCCTGTAAGATGAAGACCTGTAATTTACAGCATTTACTAGAAAAATGCAAGAGAGACTGTACCTGTCAAATTAAAGAATGATTGCTTAAGAGCATCATCCTTGAGAAGTGGTGAGATCCATAGTTGGTAAAGCTCTGTAGGTACATTTTGCTTAAATAAGTGTTCTTACATGTATTCCTTGAGTCCTATTGAAATTGCTCCAGGCTAGCAAGCCTCTAAGAAACCTTGCAGTAACTAGCTGTCTTCTGTGATTGCCTCAGCCAGGTGCCCTTGAGGATCACCTCTGTGAGCAGCACTAAGCTTGGGTTGTTGGGATCTAGGACTCTTCTGTGTTGGGAATGGTTGGTGCTCTGCTGCCAAGCCAGTCCCTGCAGAATTCCCCCTCAAAGGGAAGTCCTCAAGGGCTTAGATGCTATTTATTTCTAATACCTTCCATATCTATTACTTTATGCCTTTTGACTACTGCCATTAAGTCATCTGTTAGGCTCTGAGTTATGTTTGAGGATGAAGTTAGTGCAGCCCAGGCTGTGAGGAGTTTGAGTTTTGTGCATACCATTCTCTTTTGGTTATGCAAGGATTTACACTGAATTTTCAAGAGAGATGTGTTTTAGTCCTTTACTGACTTGACTGAATTGAAAAGCATCCTCCATCTGTCCACTGTGTAAACAGAATATCTGTAGGAAGTGACCAAGCAACAGTTTCATCAGGAGATTCAAGATACTTCATTTGGTTTACATGCTTCAAAATCCAATACACCAATATTTAAAACATTTATAATCCTGGCCTTTTGCAGGCATCAAAAAATACACTCAAGCAATGCAGAACTTCTCACACTGTAGAAATTACCAAAGGTAGAGGTTTGGAAGTTATTGCATTAATTTATAATTCATAAATTAATGAGTTTTGTATAAAAGTTAATATCTAGAGATACTTAGGATGAAAACACTTATTTGAAACATTATTAACACTGAAATGAAGAAACATTTTGCTTTTCATAGTAATTTTTTGTCATGTCTTGCAGTTCTGAAATATGTTTGTCTTACAAATAGTGATGATGCAAGAGAAGTAGTGGAATTTTAGTAGTACTGGGGTAGTGGTGAGATATGGGATCTCAGCAAAGTATTACCTATATAAATTATTAATATTTGCATATTTTAATTCTGTTTTTTTTTCCTTAAAGTGGAAAATGTGGTGTTTCCCAGTGTTGGAGAATAGGACTTGCCCTCACTTGTAATGTGTCTGTGGTGGGTTTTAGTTCCAGTGGCACCTGTCCTGTGGTATCACACTGCTTCCCGGTGCAGGCACAGACTTAGCTGTAAATTATAGCAGATATTATGAGGTTGTGGCTATTCTTTGAAATTGCATTTGTAGTCAATAAATAGATACTTTTGTGAACTTTTTTGCTTCTGCGGTTTATTTTCCAGTCTTGTTTGTAAGAGATAAAGACTTATATAGCATGGTGGCCACACGTAGAACTAAAGAGTAAAAGCCTTGCTCCTTCCAAAAGGTCACTGCTGAAGCCTTGGCAGAAGCAAAATGTAGGGATGATGTGGAGTTAAAGAAAATACTACTGGTGAAATCGTGTGGGAACGTTGGTCATAAAAGCTGATGCTCGTTGTGATGAGAGTAAGAGCTGTAGGTCTGGTTGGTGGATAGAAATGGCCATTAGAAACTCCAGTAGGTGGCACTGCAAAGTAAGATAGGCAACTGCAAACAAGCCAAAGACCTGGAGAAGAAAAGCATTTAGTAGGAAAACACTGTGCTGAGCAATGAGTTTAGTAACTGGTGAGTTTGTAGTTTATGCAAGCGAATCTTGGATGCTGAGAGCAATAAAAATTACAAAGCACAGAAAATGAGTACTGTGAATATTGATAGCCTTAGAGAGTTATGGGGATGAAAAAGATGGAAAGGAGGAAAAGCATTGGGCAGAAAAGTCATCTGGTGTGGCTGCATTTGCAGGGAATAGACCAAGCCAGTGGTGAAGACTCCCATCATGAGCTTGAGGTTTACTTGGGGGAGTCAATACCAAATACCTCTGCACTCCAGAGATCTCTTGGGCATTAGAGACCTCTGGCTCAGGCTGGCACTGAGGTCCAGTCTGGTAGACTGCATTTCATTTAATTTGTAAGTTTTTGCACATGGAAAAATGGAGTGAATATAGTAAAGCATATCAATGTAATGTCTTGTATTGAAATACCTTCCTGATAAATCCAAAATATAAGCAGTTGGCCTTGTTTATTCTGAAATGTGTAGCTTTGTTGTGACAAATAGCTCCATTTGCTTTTGTTTCACATAAATACAGGAAATAAATATTTTTATTCACTGGTGTTATTCCTGACTAGCATATGTTAGTTTGTGGAGTAATCAACGTGCATAGACTTAGGAGTTAACCAGGACTTAAGTGTAATTCCTTTTGAGCATTTAGCTATTAACTTGATGCATGTAAAACCATTGAGTTGTTTGTTTAGTAACGTATTTGTTTATATGGATGATTAATTAGCACGGCCCCTGGGGTTTCCTTACCTTTTCTCTTCAGGGACTCTCTCCAGGAGAGGCACAGACACAGCGTGATTTTGGCACCCAACAAGCCCCACGGTTTGCAGGGGGCTCCTGTGGCGCAGGGATCTGCCACGTCAGGGCATCGGAGCGGGGTGGGAGCTGGGGAGTCAGGCTTCAGGGGCTTTAAACTTGCATTTAAGGCTAGCATTAGTAAATACCAGCCTCAGGCATCCACGGGGAAGATAATGGAAAGGGAAACCTCATTGTTTTATTTGAATAATCAGATGCTCAAAATGGCTCAGGTCCAACCTGTGCTGTGTGAGCATTCGAGTGTTCTTATGCTTTGTTTTGGATCTTTTTTCCTGTTGTTAGCAGTTGGATATCCTTTAGGACACAGTCATCTATGTGCCCAGGAGGAACATGCTGGATTAGTGCCATGTATGTGTGGGGATGGAGGCAAGAGGTGCTGGGCACATCTCTCTCTCATTTTCTGCCAGTTCAGCTGGATCTGGGCTGTGGTGGTTCCAGGTCTGGATCCCCTGGGGCAGGAGCAGCCAGGAGCCAGTGCTTCCAAGCTGTTTGCTGGGCTGACCTGTTGGTGCTTTGAAGCCTGCACCTCCTCTACAGAGTCTCTCCAGAAGCCTCCAGCGTTTTCTGCGCTGGTGACTCTGCTGAAGTTGGCCCAGATTTCCAAAGCAGCCTGGTTGTGTTTGCTACACTGAGATAAATCAGTCAGCTTTTTTTCCCTGTAAAGTCAACTGTATTCCTGTTTATCTGCCTGCACACAGTTATTGATAGGAACCCTTCCAGCCCAGGAAAGCACAAAACACAGAGCAGACAATGGGCAGTGAACCCCACACCTTTCTTCTGGTGGTAAGGTACTGAACCGGCAGCAGCGTGTGTGCACCAAGAGAGCATCAGAAAACAGGGCTGTCGACAGCAACATGTGCTTGTAGCTACTGAAGCCCAAATTAAAACCACATGGTGTAGACAGTATGAGTGAGATGTGCTGTTAAAAACATTATTTTGGCATGGTTTGTGAAGGAGTGACACTGATTGGGTAAGGCACAGCCAAAGCACCCGTGAGGTCAGCCTTCATCTGGTCCAACCAGCTCTTTTGGCCATCACTCTGTTTTTTGTAAACATGCAAGAATACTTAATTTTAATTCCAGATTTCCCAAAAAAAAAAATCACTATAGATAATAAAGGAAACTTTATTAAAGATAATAAAGGAAACAGCAGTATTTGATTTTCTGAATTCTTTTTTATTTTAATCATTGGTATCACAGAGCTTCTGAAAAACCAGGAGGTGTTTTGATGGTGCTTCATAGCTTATTTGGAGTCTTAAGTCTTCAATGTTTTATTATTGAAATGGAGAGAGAGAACATATATCTTTAAGAAGGCAGTCTGCTTCAGATAGCTTAGGAGAAGCTTGGTGACTTAGAAGAAAAGTGAAAAATAAATAATATTTAAACCTGGTTGGAAATATTAAAGCCTCCAAATGACTATTAATTTATTGAAATAATTGTGCTTGATTTTGAAAATTTTAAAAGGCAAAGAGATTATCGTTCATAGAAGGGATGTCATGAGTCATTTCACAGTTTATTAACCCATGCTGTTCATCAGAGGAAAAGCAGAGGAAATGCCAGGTCCCCACTGCATAGACCTTGATCACACTGGGTGTTGATGAACTGAAACAGTGACATTCAGCAAACAGGTTTTAAGGCTTTGGTGGCAGATATGAAACGGAGAGTAAATATTCCTAGTGGACTGTATAAGCTTATAGCATCAGCGTCTCCAATTGCCTTAGTCCATCATAACCCCCTCGAGATAGCACTGGAACTGACCTTGTGTTAGGCAGGCTCATTGATTTCTATTGTGGCGTGCACTTCTGCCTTTTCAGGAAGAAGACAGTGGGGCAAACATAGTCTTTGCATTAAGCTTGTTCCTCATTGCAAGGAAGAGAGTTTGGAAAGGAAATTGGGACAGCCACTTTCTCTTGGCAGAGGAGGAGATGCTGTGACTATCTTAGGAGACACCATCAGCCTGAAATCCAATTAATTAATTATATCTTTACCATACCTCACGTATCACTTTCAGGTGTTATATCTGTGCCCAGGGTGTCAACAATGACTTTTTTTTTACTTCTTTCAATTTTCACCTCTACAGCTCTGTGAGATCCTGACACGTACAAAAGGCAGCCAGACAGACTTTATTCTGCTGTTTGCCCCTGATGGGAATATGTGCACAGTACCCATTAAAGTGAAAGGATTTCAGCATAGGAGCAGGGGTTTGCTTGGACACAGCTGGAAAAATTGGAGCTTAAATATACTGTTTCCAAACAGCAACTGGGAAGCTGGTGACTCACTGCAAAAAATGCTGACAGTACCTTTATATGCATGTATTTTTAATGTACACAGTAATGTGTAAAATACAGTAAAAACATAAAGGATTGGATTAACTTTAAAAGAAAGTGCCATAATTAGAGAGCACAGAATTTCTCTAGGAAAAATTCAGGTTCTTAGAAGTCCCAGAAGACAAATTAAATAGGTTATATCACTAATTCTCAGTTGAGCTGTGGAGGTGGTAGCACTGAAAATGGCTGTGAAAAGGTGAAGGGAAAAAAAAAAAAGAAATTATGGATGTAGATTGAAAGGGAGAGAGAAACTAGTGCTCAGATTCAGGATGGGTTGGTCATTTTTGAGTACAAGACTGAGCGAGGCTGGTGGACTGGTGTAGCTGAAAATCATTTTGGGGAAATCCTTTTAAGGGATCTCTAAGAAGGCACTCTCTTTATGATGTGTTTTACAGAAAAGAGAGGCTGTGCTTCTAAATTAGTACATTTCACTGTGGAAAATACCCAATTCCATGTTATCAGCCTCTAAGCTGAGTAAGAGATAGACCTACGAGGCCCATTGCCAAAAGGAGAACACATTTCCATTTAATGGAAATAAAATGATGTCACATGCAAGAACTTGGGTGCAGTTGGCCAAGAAAAGTAAAAGTAAAAGATTATTTATCATTAAAAGCTGTAAATCACAGTGGTCAGATCTTTTAGTGGGAATAATGCCTCAGCAGGTTGTGTGTCATCCCTGGTGAGAAATAACTGAGTAATAATGTTCCTGTTTGGGTAAATTCAACCCAATTAGAACTTTGTGAATGTTCCTAGTTAGTTAAGATATTACCAGTTCACCAAAAATAATAAAACCAAAAATAATAAATAAGTCTAGGTGATCCTGCTCTGACAGGAGGGTTGGACAGGATAATCTTTTGAGGTCCCTTCCAACTTCTGATGTTCTGTGATTGAAAAATGGGTGAATATAGATACAATTATCATGTTGTAATGGATTCATTCTTTGATCATTTATCTCCTGGTCAGCATTACTTTCAAATGTGATAAAAATGGAAGAGCTGTTGCTGTAGCTAGGGTCAGACTGACCACTCACACCTACGTGCTGGTACTTGAACCAAAGGCACTTGTAATTTAAAAAAATAATGAATCCATGTGCCTGACAGTGTCAAGGAAAGAAGAGCAATGTGTTGTATTTTCAAAATACCTGTAAACGTCAATGTGACACATCTGGCTGCCGGTGGAAAGAATTGGTACTTGAATTCTAGGAAGAAAATTCTTATTTATATTAGTTTTTACCTTTCATATGCTTTTAGAAAAGCTGAACCGCATAGCTCAAAGGAAGAATAGTCTGCCAGAAGCTAGGGGGGAAAAAAAAGTCAGGCCTGTTTCTCTTTCATCTTGCTACAATTAGAATACAACTCTAAACCATGTATTTCAAAGATTGCTTATGAACTTACAGGTCTGAACTGAATAACCATCTGTAAAATTTTAAAAAGTAAAATCCCTCTAGGAAATAGTGACCTTGCAGAGCTTAAATTGCTTATAAAATCCTGAAGGCTGAGTTAGTTGGGCCTGGCGATGAACTAGATAAAAACTAAGTTTAAAAAAAATAATGATTAAAAAATTAGAAGCTGTTCCTCCCTGTCTGTCTAAAGGGCTCAAAGAAAAAAAAACCTGACTTCTTGCTGAACTGTGTATGCTGTTTCTTCCAGCTTGCTTCTTACCATGTTTATGATCAGACACGAGTAGCTTTAGCAAATGACTTGCGCGGTAGCTCAGCTTGGAGCGATGAGCTAAGGATCTCCTGTGAGCGTGATCGATGCAGCCAGCAGGATGGACCCGCACCTGCTGGTGGGGAAGGATGAGTGTAAAACAGTGCTGACAGGGGAGAGGCATTTCTCACAAATGTTAGGTCAAAGGCACGTTAGTAGAGTGGATCCATCCTGTTAAACACTGGAGAGGTGCTTGTGTCCGGGCTTGTGGGTGTTTAGTTGTTGTCTGTAGAGAATTCAAGCCTAGAAAAAAGGGGAGGAACAGGCTGCCCAGAGAGGGGGTGGGTGCCCCATCCCTGGAAGTGTTCAAGGCCAGGTTGGATGGGGCCCTGGGCAACCTTGTGTAGCTCCAGGCCTGGAGGTTGGTGGCCCTGCCTGTGGCAGGGGGTTGGAGCTCTGTGACCCTTGGGGTCCCTTCCAACTCATACCATTCTATGATTCTATGAAAGATGTGTAATGACAAGTCTGTTAAACTCAGCAGGGTAAGGTTATGTTAGACTTATTTGTCTGCATGTTGCAGCCCCTATATTATTAGCAGTAACAGCCTGGTCGTCTTAGGTGGTGGTGGTGGTGTTCTGCTGCAGTGAGAAAGGTCCTGCTCTAATCTTTCTTCTCCACCTTTGTGTCCAAGGTGATGCTCCTGGGGGAATTTTTGGTGGCAGGAGGAAAGTTCACAGTGGACTCTGATTGCCAAACAGTATAGATGTTTTATTAAATAGTAAATAAAAGATGTTATGGAAGGAAAGCTATCAAGAGAAAGATCTTGGCCAAAATACCATGCTGCAAAATGGTCTATAAATTAACATGCTAGTTAACTCAAACACCAGCAGGAGCAAAGAAGCTTATATTGGCCATTATGGGACGCTTAGGGGCTTTACAGCAGGCTGAACTTTCTGCCAGTTAATTTTTATGTTGTTTTTAAACTTGATCATCTTCACTACTGTTGTCCAAATGCCATTAATTTAAAGAACTGTCAATCAGAGCTGATTATTAGTGTGCCAGGTTCTGGCATGCTGCATATATAGCTGAAGTCATTGAAGGCTGAAATGCCTTAGTTAACAAAACGATGAAGAATCTCATAGTGCTACTTTGAAGTTGAATTTTGAGTTGTAACATTCTGTTTTTTAATGTTTACCCATGAAAAAAGTACTTTCTAAAGGCTGGGTAGCAGTGACATTATGTAGTCAGCTTTTAAGAATTTCTCCTTCAGATACAAACCAGAAGTTGCCAAATTCAGAGTTTAAATCTGAGATGGGCAGAACTGTTGCTCCAGTAGTACAAACATAGCAATTAAATACCTGTAAGGCTGAGTTTTACTCTAAGTAGAGAATAAAATGCTCTGAAGGAAACCACAGGTGTAAGAGTATTCTACTAGTTGAAAAGTTTTACTTGCTTTATCAGGGATCCAATAAGTGGCTGCGCTGTGCTGCTTTCAAGTTAGGGCTGTTGACTTTCTGCTCTTCCTTACAGGTAGTGTCAGATTTGTACCTAAAACAGAGCCAGAAACAGTAATAAAACTCTAATATAACCAGCACAGAATCTCAATAGTGTACAAAATGTCACTTAGGAAACTCTTTGATGTTTGAGGAAACAGGGTATTAGCTTTATTTGTCAGTTCTTTCCATTTGCATTTCTTTGCTCTTTGCTTCCTGAGGAAATATTTTTCCATTTAATTAGAAAGAAAAGCTAAGATACATACTTGGTAACAGGCTTAATTTGCAGTGCTATGCCAAAGGTTCTTTGCAAGTCTTTGTAGGGAGTGTGGGAGGAGAGAGAGTTTCATATTGTTCCTACTAAGCCCTTAACAGTAATGGTTATTGCTGCTTTCCTACCTTCCACCTTTTTGGTCTTAATCAAATTTTTAAAAGACCCTGTCTCACCTGCCTCACCTCCTCATGCACCCACAGATGTGTGTGTGACAAGCTTGTGACTTTGAAAATCTGGTATCTTCAAGTCTGGTACGTGTCAGACTTTTATAGTCTACAATATCAACATTTTGGATGAAAACCAAGCTTTTTAAAAATTTCAAAAATTTTAAGTACGCTTAAGATTATGGTCATTTTACTGCCTTCATTAATTTTTAGAACCATGTTTAAAAAACCCCACACTTTAATTTGTTGTACACACAAATGTGTATAATAGAAATGTCCTAATTTCAGTTTTGCAAGCTTTCCTTTGTGTGTGGGCTGTCTATACTGAATCATACATGTTTGCAGCTTGATTATTCATGCAAAGTAACTTTTTTTTTGACAGTTCATGTGTCTTGTTAAAAGGTATTTTCCCTCTTTATATGGATGGGTTGCTTACTAATATTTTGAAAATAATAAAAAAAAAATTCTATCCATCAGGAAGGATCAGGGAAGCTAGAGATTAACAATGACAGAGAAAATTATTCTCCTTGAAAAAAAGACTTAGGAAGCAGATTGAATCCTGGACTTTAATCATCTTTGTTGAGTAGTACTCCAAAAAAAAAAAATCATTAATTGATGTGGAATGTTGATACCTGTGGACAAACCACAATATACCTGCAGAGTTGTCCCAGCCTGAAGAAAGCTCCCTGTATAACCCCCAATATTCCACCTAATGAAGGATTAACTCTCAAAAAAACCTAGGAGCCTGATGGACAGCACTAGTTATTTGTAATGCCACGTTTGTTACTCTAACTGGTCACCTTACTGAACCACAAAAGTGTAATCCCAAAGGGGAGATTCCAAATCCTACAGATTTCCCAGCACTGGTGTGAAATGAAGCTGGGAATTCACTTGCTTTGGGTGTTCTGTGATAGCAGAAGGTGACCAAATTGTCAGAATGGAAACATTTAGCAGCAGTGATTTGATTTCAATAAGATGCTGATGGGATTGAGACAGAATTGATTCTTTTCTGCTGGCTTGCTCACAGATACCCATGCAGATCAGCAGAAGAGCTGCTGGGTACCGTGAGCCTCAGCATTGCCTCAGCATCACCCTTGATTTCTCTGGCTGTCGTCTCCTCCATGGGGGTGCTTAGGGGAGGGAATAATTCTTCAGATTTAGACAATGGGGTGATTAAATGCCATAGTTTTTCTCCCAGCAAAAATTAAAGACTTGCCAAGCAGTCTGGGGCTTTTCCTAAAACTTCTTTGTATTTGCTACACTGAAGGTTGGTGAAACAGCCCCTGTTACAAGTTTAAGGACTGAGACAGGCAGCCTGTGGGTTGTTTGCTGTAGCAACATCCAGCCCTGCTCCTCTGTACAGCACTTCTAGGTAGAATTAGTCTGCAGGTGTAAATTAACACACTTCTATTGAGTGTAATCCCTGGCACTTTTAAACACAGGGTATACAAGGGCTATGTAGACTGTATGTATAAGCTTTGAAGCAATTTAACTCTTTAATTACACATCTTATGTAATAGCAAGTTACTAAAGTATATGCCAGTAATTTACACACTGAGCAGTATATTGCCCTCATCCTCTCTTCTTTTTAATTCCCTTCTTAAAAACAATATCTGCAAGAAGCTGCTTTATGGGCAAAATCCTCATGTTGTCCAGGATGTGTTGTAAAACAAAATTTTGCAATTTTATTTTGTACTTTTAGTTGGTTACCACCTTTTCATTCTGTTGAAGCAGTGATGGAGAGTGCTTGAGACTTATTTCAGAGCAGTCCCCTGTACCCATGTTCCACCTGAAATTCCTCACGTTTGTGGCAGGTCAGAGGGGTTCTGTCCCTGGAAACTCATTGTATCCCAAATAATTGGGATAATTAATTCTATTTAATTTCACTCCACTGCTAAAATGTACTCCAAAATCAGGTTTTATAGATAAATAGTTTAATGTATTTTTACAGTGACCTGTGCACTGCAGCAGTTCAGGCTCACATTTTGCAGACCTGTGGTTTGGGGCTTGGTCCTCCATTTCAACATCTCTTTGGTCTAAACCAAACCAAATTTCACAAGCAACGACTGGGAGTCCAGTTCCATGATTGGGGTTTTTCCCCTCAAGTGGACTTTGAATAAAGACCTGTCCCTGGTAGGCGTGGTTGGAACACAGCAGCGTGAGGTGTTATTAGGTTTGTGGAGACTCGCAGAGCTCCTTTCAGTCCTCTTGAGTTGCCTCAGCAAAGCTTCAGCAGAGATGCTTGCACGTTGTTTGCACACTGGTAGCTACAGAGAGAAGTTCAGGAGGTTTATTTTGCAACCTGGAGGAGCTGTCATGTGTTCCAGGTAAAACGCCAGTGTAGCTTTCCTTCAGGAATAACAGCTGGCATCCACGCTGCAGCAGGTAGGACAGGTTACACTTGAACTGGTTTGGCAAGTGCCCAAGGAAAAATAAATAGGGCTCATCTATGCTGAGACCCATGGCTACAGCTCCAGGAAAGAGGATGGCAGGGCTCAAATTCCTGGAATGTTGGGCTGCCCAGGTGGAAGCAGAAATGCTAAGGGACACCCATGTCCTGATCTACTGGGGACTTTGCAGAGAAGCCACCAAATAACCTTCACGACATCTTCACACAGCCTGAGCCAGCAGAGATGGTGACTGGATATGTCATATTGGGATGCTAGTTCGAAGGGAAATCCTGGAAGGCTCTTCTATGAGGCAGCACTGAAACATCCCATTTAATAACTTTAAAATAAAAATGTTTCTGTATTTCCAATTGAAATTAAGTGATTTATTCTGCATTTATAAGAAAATCAGGGGAAACTTTAAAATCAGAGTTAATTTTTTTGGTTAGAAAGTTCATTTATGTACAACTTGAAAATTTAGGGTTTGTCCAAAATTGGTTCCAAAATAAAGCTTCCAAGCATGTAGGTTATGCAGGGGATTAGTTATGTGCTTAGTATCTGATTTGAGTTAAATTATATTATGCTGAATCCAAATGGTACTGTGCCCCACCCCAAGCAAGTTAATAAAACACCTGCATTATTATGTATTTGTAACTTTGTACTGAGCATGTTATGTAAATTAAGTTTTCTTGATCAAGAAGGAGATAAATCACTGGTTCTGTCTGACTTAAATCTATGCTCAGTGCTGCATTCAGAGCTAGGACTGAATTGCTACCCCATAAACCAAAGTGCATATGTATATATACAAACTTACAGTTCTGATAGTGTATAGATAAGGACATACCAGATCCACTCCATCTGGAAAAGGATGACCTTCTGCAGTATGAAATGAATTACAAAATCTTTTCTAGCTCCTACAAGTGTATAGATCATCTTCTTAGAGCACCCATAAAAGTCATAGTTACTGTCAATTTGAGAAATTTTAGCTCAGTGCTCCTGTTTCTCTTTTGCTGTCACAGGAGGAAAGAAATCCTTCTTATGAGAAGGACGAGATGTACCACTGGATGCTTCCTTGACAAATGACCCTTTCCTGGCTGTGATAGCTCTAGGAAGGGTATCCTTGAAAGCAAGAGGGTGTTTATGCTTGCCATGGGATGGGGGAGCGTTGCATGTTTGCTTGGCCTCTTAGAGTGGCACAGGTGAAAGCTGCCTGTTGACTTATTTATCCTATATGTTTCTCCTGTGCTAAGGAGCTGCCCAGGATGACTCATGCTGCTTTTGTTTTGCTAAACTCTTCAATTTCATAAAAAATAGATCCTGAATATGTCGAAGGAAGCAGATCTGTGCAGTATTGCTTGTGGGAATAGTCCATGGCTGCGTTAAGTGGGAAAAAGGCATCATTGCAAGTTGTCGCTAAGGAAGGACAAAATACATCCTTCCTTATTCATTAGACACTTTCAGGCTGTGACCGTTCTGTCACAGCTGAGATGACAGGAGGCCATCCTTCACAGCGATGAACATGTCAGCCCGTCCTCTTCTCAGCTGTCATCGTATCATTATGCATATGGCAGAGGGGAAAAAAAGGGGAGAGAAAAAAAAAAGGTGCAGTTTGATTGAAACACGGATTTGTGCAGACATAAGGATCGTGGCTCAACAGATGTGATCCTTACGTTTGAAATAGGAATGAAAATATGAATCAGTCTTTATTAAAGTTTGCACAGCTGCCTCTTACTACTGACAGGTTGGGTGAGAGGGGCTCCGGTCCTCCAGCCTTCCTGCACAGAGCATTTGCTTTCTGATGACATGGGCTATTTGGTCACCAAGCCCCTTTATTTTTACTAAGACTACAGCTATGTCTTACAGTGTTTGTAATAACAGCTCCTAGTCCTAACCTTCACAACTTAAAGTAGGAATCCTTACTCAGACTTCGCTGAGTAGCTCATTGCCTGCCTGAACCCTTTAGAAAGCAAAGCCTTCAGTCAGCAGGAGGAAGAGCACTGGTCTCTATGGGACAGGCTGTGCTGGAGCTGAATGCATTGCTTGCAGCTTGAGTAAATTGCCAGATCTCAAGAATCTCTTTAATAAGCACAGCTCAGATAATGCAAATTTTATTTTTTTTGTGTAAATAATACAAAGCAGCTATACAAATACCTTAAATTAAACCCATTACTGCAGATAGAAATCTGTATTCTTCTTAGAATTCATTACACCCTGCTTTAGCCCAGACTTTTTATATACCTTTTTAGCTTACTGACTGTGCAGCTGTCTAGGGAGAATAAAAGCATCCTATGCAGATTTCACTGCTGCTTGGTGTCAGGAGGAGTGACATTGAGAGCCATTATATTTGAAGTCTGTTATAGAAGGGGTTTTTGGTGCAGCAAAGTCACACGTTGCATATACTGTCATTAAGTTATTTGAAAACATGATGATAATGTGACAGAACAAATAAATGTGAAAACGTTGACCTGCGTAGAAAATAAAGTGCTGAAAGGAAGTAAATCAGATGTAATGCCTGTGGTGACCACATCAAAGCGTTTGACATTGTGATATATGAAGAGGAAACAGTATGTAGAGGAAGGGAGGAGGAAAGGAAGAACCAGAAAGATTTTAAGAAACACAGTTCTGACTCTATGCTTTTAGATTAAGGGTAAACAAAACCAAACCCAAACTCTTGTCTCCTGAAATTCACATAATGAAATTCACATAGCCTGAGACTCACTAGTGATAAAAGGCTTGCTAGTGGCTGCAAGGGCTACCTGAGAAGAAGCAAAAATAAATCAGTGATTCAGTGTCCTGGCTTCAACTTGATCACATTTACTCTAGTATTGCAAATTAGTGAAACTAATTTAAGCCTTACTTTCTGCAGAGGTGCTACTCAGCCCTACAGAGTCTGGAGGGAAATGTGAACTCCAGTATCAGCCCTCTGTGCAGTGCTTTTCATTGAGGCCCTCAAAAAACCCCATACTCAGTGCTTTTTTAACTTACATAATGTGTCCCAGTCCCAATTGCTCTATCTATCTATTAACCTATATATGTCTATACTGGGAAAAAGAGTGCAAATCTAAGATGCCATTTGCTATTTCGGTCTGTCCTTGAAACATCAAATAAATCAGACAGAATAAGACCACTTGGATTTCCACCACCACTACACGTGGTAGAGTTTCACAGGGAGTAAGTAGCAGGGCTCTTGCTGCAGTAACCCCAGGTAGCTGCAGCGTCTTTACACAGGGTTTTTATTATTTTCAGATTAAAATGTATCATCAGTGATAATGCACTTCCTTGTAATCACACTGTGGGCAATAACACATCTTTTGAAGTATGATCAGTGCTATATGCAAAGCTCCTGATTTCTTTAGAAATAGAAATGCTGAATATTTTTAACTATGACATGCTTTTAAAATATTCCTCTCTGCTGTCACTAGGCTTTAATAAGGGCAAACATCACACAATAAAATAAAAGGTCATTTATGACAAGAATGTAAATATATGGTAAGTCCTTAGCAAAGATATGCCTTGAAGTTTGTTGGGGGAGTTCATTCCAGTCCAGCTTTCATAAGTGTGGAGTATCTTAAGCTGTTTGTTTATCAACAAATATTACTCTTCATACATTTCATACTTTGACTAAGTCTTTCTTCCCTGTTTGCTTTGTCTGCAAACGCACACACTGCCTGTGGCTTCTTTAAGCTCATCCCATTAAACTCCTAGCATAAGGGGAGGGGGTCCAGCTAGCTGGCTTTTTTTTTTTTGGGCGGGGGGGGGAGGGAGGGAGGTTGAGGTTTTTAAAATCTTTTTAGGAGCTTTTTCAGGAGCACTTATTTCACTCAGTGTGCCAATATATGCTATATTTGGGGGGAAAAAATGAACAGAAAAACTAGGATAACTTAAACTGATGTTTAGAGGCTTTGCTAGCAGAGCTGCAGCACTGTAATTGCTGCTGACAAGACTCGGCAGTGGAGAGCTGGTCCAGCACAAGAGCAAGGGCACAGGAGCTGTAAAGCATCGTTGTGAAGCCCAGAAAACTTGCCTATAGAGCCCTCCTACCTGCCGGCCTCAGGTACTCAGTGGTACCTCGGGGATTAATTACATGGATTGACAATTAATAGGACAAAACTAGACTCAGCTGTACCTCTCCAGATTGAAAAGTTCCTGCCATTACCTTAGAATGATGTATTTCCTCAAAGGCTTGCAAATTTCGGCTGAGCTAAAGAAGAAATGGGACTAAGAAAAGCATAAACCAGAAGTAAGAAAATCCTTGGCCTGAATCTGACTGTTCACAGATCTACTCTGTGCTTGATTTCATCCACTTCCTATGTGCCCCAATGGAGGACTTTGTTTCCTCTGTGCATATTAATAACATCATGCAGGGTTACTAATAAGAATGCAGTGAATATTTTGGGGACCAAGTAGGGGTGCTCTTTCAATTAATTCCTACAGCAGTTATTGTTTTCCTGCACTTTTCTTCTGTTCTAAGACCTTGCACTTGCATCCAGGTCTCATTTTTTACTTTTCTGCTGTTCTCTTTAAATAATAGAGGTGTTTATTTAAGGACAAGCAAGAGGTGCTGGGAGGGGTAGGCATCATGATTGAACTGTAGGCTCCAAATTGAAAAGACTTTGAAAGTTGGGTGTTATTAAGAGCGCATTTAATCAGGGAAAGTGGCAAACAATTTGTTGTAAGACACATAAATACTAGTGGGAAACTAATTTCAGTGGCATAAAAAACAATCAACTCTTGCATATAAAGTAAATGGAAAACGGGTACCCCTGCATGTTAGTGCTCCTGCCACGTACCACATTCATTTACAACAATTACTTTCTTCTCCTGACCAAACCAGCCTCTTTTTAATCTGCAGCATAAAGCAGGGGCAGGAGAATATTCAGAAAACACAGTTACATGCAAAACCAGCTGCAGGGTTTTCCTTTTTTTTTTCTCTTTTCTCCTCTTTAGTTGGTCATATTTAATAATCATAAACTGCCTTGTTGCTTAAGAGCCTGACCTTCTCTGTTAGCAAAGCTCGTGCCTGAAAATCCTGCAAAGTTTCAATTTCTAAATGTCACAAAATATCAAATGGGTGCAGAAGACAAGAAGCAAGTCAATAAATGTTTGTATTCTTCTCTTGATGCTCTTTTTGTATTTCATTTTATATGGGGGGGAGGGAGGGAAAAATAAAATTAACTCAAAGTTTAATCTCTCCTTCAAATAAAAAAAAAGAAAAAGAGTAGAGCCTGGAGTAACAGTCAGTTAAAATATTGATTACAGTGCATAGCAATTTAATGAAAAATAAATAAATAAACCCGAAATGCCTTCAAACTATTTAGGAGAAAGCATACTGTTTCCTATGGTGGGGAGAAGTATAATTAAAAAGCTATCAACAGTCTGGGATTGTCAAAAGTACTTTGTCACCTGAAGCACATTCCTTGTAATTATCTTTTGGGCTGTAAGCTAGATCACCATTAACCTCCAAAGAAGAAGGGTTACTATGCTTTCTGGTGTGAGAAATTGTATCATCATGTAAATTAAACCCTGTTAGGTAGTCAAATTGGATTTGGGAAACGATTGAGTATTAAACCTAGTCATGTATATTATCAAATGACACAAAGCAAGAAAAGCTAAGAGGGAGAGAAACAGAAAATTGTTTTTTTTTTCCCCTTTCTTAAAAATGTCAACATTCTTGTACAAAATACTGTTTTTTGGGTGAAAGTAAAAGCAAGAAGAGGAAGCAACATGTACGTGTATGTGCATTTTGGTTGCATAATTACTTTTTTTACCTTTCAGGAATAGAAAATGAGACAACCCAGTGCTAGCTAATAATAATATAGCAGTACTTGAAATTGCACTTACCTGTTACTCAGGATCTCATACCCTGACACATAATTACCAGGGTTGATAGGCAATAGCTCCTTCTAACCGTAGGGATCCAGTTTCCCAAGTCTCCTGCTGATGCAGTGGAGCAATAGTGGCTGGATGGAGGATGGCTTCTTCAGCTCTGCAATTTAGTCGACCTGGGGTTATAGAATAGATGAAAAAGTTTTAACCAAATGATGAAAAAATAATATTGTTGTTTAGAACATAGAAGGTAGTATTTAGGAAAAAGGAAAGGAAAAAATGAGTGAGTTTTCTGTAGTTAGCATATGGCTGAAGAATTTGTATTTTGAATCCAAGGAGAATAAATGCCCTTTGTAAGTATAGATTTTTTTTTTTCTTGTTCACTTTTCCACCTGTGTTTACAAAGGTGCAATATTTAAATGACCAACAGAAATTAAAGGGTGTGCTTGACAAGAAGTTAGTTCTTGACAGTGCTAGAAGTGAGCCTGCAAGGACACCAAGTCTGGGGACAGGTTTAACAGCGTGGTCCTGTGGGTAACCATGGGCCAAGTTAAAGTATATTATAAAAACTTGGGGATTCTATTATTGCTTGTGGTGGCAGGGTTGTTCGTTGTCCTGTTTCATGCCCTCCCCAGTGTTTGCTGCCTGCTCACTGAAATCCCATAAGCTCTTCCAGAAATCTCCATAACAAACACTGAGCCCAAACACGATGATAGGAGCTCATCACATCCCCCAGCTCAGCATCGTGATGTTTACATCCAACAGTGTGTTCAGTGAGTGCCATTCTGGTTTGCCATGGGCTTTCTAATGAATAAAAGAAAATCAAGTCCCTTTTGCAGGAAAATGGTGTGTGGAAAGAACACTAGAACACTAACCTCACCTCAGTTAATGGGTGAGGGAGGAACAGATAATATATTGTTTCCAGAAACAGGAGTGAAACCTGAAGCTTTGCAGATTTTCAGCGTGTAGCTCCATCATTAAGGAGCACACAGTCTTCTCTGTAGTTGCTAAATATATCTAAAAAAACCTGCCAACAATCCCCAAAGCTTTCAGAGAGTTTAATTTTTTTATTTTAATTTGTAGTGAACTTTTTAAAAAATATATTTTCTACCAAATTACCGTGTGTTGACAATGGGCTGTACCCAGCATTTATAGTCCTTCTGCTTTCAACTTGTGGAAAGTGGGTAATTGAAGTGGTGTGCACAATAAATGAGAACATCCATTGGTTCCGTATAAACCTTTTAAAAGCCTCAGAACGGAAAGTAAGGCAGGCTGATATGAATTGCAAAAGGACACAATTAATTTGTACATGAAAGAAGATTTTTAGTATGCCATTAGCCTCTGTAACAGCCAAAAATAAAAAGGCAATCATGTATAACCTTGCCAAAAGTATGACAAACTGCTTGTCATGAAAAAGTTTTGTATTTTAAGCAAATGCATAAAGTTGGGTTTTTTTTTATAAAAATTATCCTGTTAACTCTTACTTGCTGCCAATGACATTAGGTTTTAAAAAAAAAAAAAGATTAAAAAGCATGATCATTTCAGACTAGTAAAAAAGAAAACAAATCAAAAGCATCTGCCTAAAGCAAGTGGAAATGCGGGTGCTGTTAAGAAGGCTTTTGAATTTTCAGCAGACCAGTTCTGTTGGAATTCCTCTGTGTCCCTGCTCCTTTTCATGAGCCTTATCAATGAGGAAGTTGTGAATCTTTTCTATGTCCCATATCTTTAAGAAGCTCATTCCCCCCCCTTTTTTTTTAAATTAAAGTCTCTTTTATTACCCTTTTTTCTCCCTAAGTTACTTAATCTTTTCACCATATATTATCTGCATATTATATAGCATATATACTATTTTTAGAAAAGTATGTAAATTCTAACAAATTATTAAGTGGTTTTATTTCTAGATCTAGCTAGCCAAGGTCATAAACTGCTCTTGAAGATTCCTGCAAACAATGAAAGTTACATTACGCTGCGGATATTAAAAAGACAAGATTGTGTGACTGATAAATTATTTTCTGCTTACTGTGGAAAAAAAAAGCATCATAGGATTTTAGTAGCCTGATTTTAATCAATAACTCTGTAATTCCTAGTCAATCATAACTTAACTTTTATCCATCATTACAAGGGGGCAATAATTTCTAGTCCTCTATGAAATTATGTGACATCGTTAAATAATAGGAGTAGAATAGGAGCGCTCTTAGGAAACAACAGGGAGCTGGTGTCTTATCAGTGATTGTGAGAAACCATCATTTATGTTAATAACAGTTAAATATCACAGTAGCTGGAAGAGAGACCCCTGAATCTTACAGCAATAACAGGGATTACAAATTGTATCTACTGGAAATAAGGTGAGGGCTATTTGCTGGAAATACATTTCTCAGATATTGCAAGGTTTGCAGTGTTTAGTATGTATTTATTTGGGAAAAAAAATCATTATGATAATTTATGGTACAAATAAACTGCAGTACAGGAGAATTTTATAAGCCTTTCTTGTGTGCCCTCCGGGAAAGAGCCTTATCGATTATCAGTCTGATTTTTTCATCAGTGCAGCTCATTTGTAACCCTGTTCAGAATCACTTGGTAGAAGGAGAAGGGACAGTTTCTCAATGCCTGTGGCAACTGAGACAATTTATCACCAGACAGAAATCTCTTGAGTTCCAAGCACTGAGGTGGCAGCTCGGTAGCTTCTGTGCAAAGTCCTGGCCAGTTTAAACCCAGTTCTCTCCTTGCTCTTTACTCACCATCCTACTCTCCTTATGCAAAGGTTTTTAGATTTCTTTTGATGCCTGTTGGGTTATACCTGTCTGCACAATGACTTCCTTACAAAGATCCACAGAGCACTGGAATAGGCTGCCTAGGGACGTGGTGGAGTCTCCATCTCTGGAGATATTCAAGAGCCACCTGGATGCCTATCTGTGCAATATGAGCTAGGGAGCTGCTTTGGCAGGGGGGTTGGACCCGATGATCTCTCGAGGTCCCTTCCAGCCCCTATGGTTCTGTGATCCAATTGGGTTGCTTTGTGATGGGTTTTAGATTTATAGTTGCCTGCGATATCACTTTACTCTGGTATATTTTTGCATATCTATATTGAGATTAATCATATTAATTATATCCTGGGTTTTGCTTTCTTTCTTTTCTTCTTTGATGCTGCAAATCAGTAGAAAACAGGCCTGATGAGAAACTTGCAGTCGGTGAATCTTGTGTAACAGAGAATCAGTTTCTCGCTGTTAAACCCAGATTTTTCTTCTTCCCCTGTGATCCTTCTTTGCCATTTCTGACAAATTTCTTCCCTCTGCCGTGTTTTATTTCTGTCATTTTCCCTTCCTCCTCTGGATAAATGCTGCCTTCTTCAGCCTCTCATATTTTCTCTGGTTGTGTACCAATCAAGGCTGTGCGGGGCCCACGGCAGTATTTCTTCCATCCTGCTCTCCACCGCAGTCCCTTCTCATTGCAGCCATGGCGCAGGTTTTGCATTCCAACTTTTCAGTGACTCACAAGTTCTGCCTCTTTCCCAGCTGTGGAAAATACCCCTCTTGATGAGCCAGCTATTGCTATAAATCATGTAATGACAAGTACAGCCCCATCAAGGATTCCTCCTCTGCTCTGGCTATCTATAGTGCTAACCCCAGGCTGGGATTGAAGGGTGCAGACAAAGATCGACAACCTGATTTAATGGTGAAGTCAGCCCTCTTATGGGCGGGGGGTTGGACCTACTGAGGTCCTTACAAGCTGAATTACTGTATGGTTCCGAATACAGCCTTTTTTTTTCCCAAAGAATTCTGTAAATTGATGTGTAAGGCTCCCTAAGGAAGCGTGAAGCATCTCCTCTTCTTCCCCATCTGGATTTCTTCACATCATTTTGTCTCCTGAAGAATCCACACTTGAAAGCACAGCCAGGACATTAGGCTTTTGTCCAAAAGAGTTAAAGAAATATCAAGTTCCAATTAGTCTTAAGTGTCTTGATTTTTTTTTTTTTTCTTTCTTTCTGCTTTGCATTCTGTGAGAGGGAAAATTAATAATGATGCCTCCAGTACAGAAAGCTGGGAATTACATGCAAAAGTAGGATAATAATAATAATAACAACAATAATAATAATAATTATGATGATAATCCCAGATTTCTTTTTTTTTTTCTTTTCAGGCCACTTAAATGTTCTTGGCTTATTTATTTAGGAAAAGAAAAGTTAGGTGGACTGCACCATTTGCACTATAACTTTTAAGAAGAAATGTGGGAAGGCAGAGAGTCAGACTCACCCTGGCAAAATCTGATCGGTTTCGGTGAAGTTACACCAGGGACTAATTTGGCCCGAGAAGTTGGTAATCATGTACCACAGATGTTACAGTATTT
Source organism: Porphyrio hochstetteri (assembly GCA_020800305.1). NCBI lineage: Eukaryota > Metazoa > Chordata > Aves > Gruiformes > Rallidae > Porphyrio > Porphyrio hochstetteri. The sequence continues at coordinate 38,484,181 of CM036910.1, read as the reverse complement.
GAAGGCAATGGTCCATAATAGCAGAAGGAACAATATTATGCCCCAAAGGACCTATCAAGTGAATGAGATGTTAAGAGAGGGTTTTTTACACAAACACTCAATCAATACTGGTTGCAAGATCTAAGTGTGCTGAAGAAAATGAAGGATTTGACTGAATCTTAACATTTCAGATGAAACCTACTGATGTCTGGTTTAGAGCAACCAGAGGGGATTTTACTACCAACCACTAACTGCCCACATAGAAATGGACAGTGCAATATACAAACAACATTTCTATTTCTTTACCAATAGTCCTAAAATTCTTGAGTTAATGTCTTCATGTGTGGCTCAAAATATTGTAAAATTTTTGTCTTCATAGAAATACTCAATATGCTTTTAAAAAATCGTTTCAAGTATTTATTTTAAGCAAATGTATGCAAAAATCTGCAGACAGTTCTGTATTTCAAAAACCAGTTACGCAGTTTATCATCTGGAGGACAGAGGTCAGAGACGTATTAGAAGGAGAACAATTAGGGTTTGTACTCTGTGATTAAATATCAGAAGCATTAACCAGCCACAGCATTACAGTCATAACATTGGAATAAAAATGACAGTTACTCTTGTTAGAGGCTACTGAGGTTGTATGTGTTTATAGCTCTTCTGTAATTTAAAGTCAGATCCAGGCCTGCACACACTGAATCATTCCTCCCACTCAGAAAAGAAGGAGACTTCCTACAGCTTTCATACGCCCCGGTGTAAACATTGAGTCCTCTGTTGTAATCCAGCCTAGCTCTGAATCACTGGAGGCTCGTTCTCAGCAAACTACCCAGTTAAAATAGGAAGCCCTTGTGGCTTGCCATCACTGGATAAGGGATGAAGATGGTCAGCTTCAAAGGAGCCTTTGGTTTCCTTACTACTTCTTTAATTGACAGTGGAAAGTGGAACTTTCTGGGCAGCTCAAAGTATCTGGCAGAGTCCATTTACTTCTCCTGGTGACTCAATAACGAGGTGCTGTATATTATGAGAAAATGTCCTATGCACTTTCTTGCTTCTTAGTTGTTTGTTTGTTTGTTTTCTTTCTTCTTTTCTTTTCTTTTTCTGGTTTGTTTTGGTTCCTGGTCACCTGAGTCTCAAATTTTTCTCGTCTTGGCATCGGCTGCAGAATTTTACACTGTTGCTGGTTTGCTATGCATGTGTTTCATTTAGATTAAAAGGCAAAATACATTCATTCAAGGCTTAGGCAGTTTAGCATAATTAATTGTACAATACAAATAATTGAAGTAAATTTAAACATTGCTAAGTTAAAGTCCTCAGAAACCACATGTACTGTTTTTGTATTGCCAGACATACAGTCTCTATCTCCAGTGGAGATAATTTTTTCAGCATGCTCAGCGCAAGGAAGTGTAGGGAATGGGAACAGTCCAAGAACCCAACCCACCCAAGCCCCACAGAGGGCCCTTGTACTTGTAAGAAGGGGCTTGAGTGCTCTTACCATAAGACAAGAGCTTCTCCATAGTTGTTGGGGCCATTGCATTGAAAGGGCTGAAGTGCTTCATGTCTCTCCCTGCCCCTTCAATCCCCCTCCTGGGAAGGCTGCCCTTGCCCTCTATAACAATGTATATTATAATATTCACACATCCATCCTACAGAAAATAGATTGAATGTGTCTGTCAGCCCCATGTGATCTCCAGACAACTATGATTTCTTCATTACTCTTCCCATGATTGGATGTCAATTAGTGACTTAAAAATAAAGTCTTCATCAAGTTAGCAATCCCTTGGGCTCACGAGTCTCCCAAGGCCTCAACCATTTTACCTAATTTATTATGCAGATACAAATGAAGTACTGCTGTTGGGTTGCACAGGGGAGAGGGAGCAAACGAGCTCCTGTGTGCTGTGAGGTCTCAGAGACCCAACCTCTACCCAGAGGGACCAGAGCACATCCTCTGAGAGGCTCGTCCTTAAACCAGATTGCTCCTTTCAGCTCCGTGACTGTTTTCACCTACATAACACGGGTGCTTCTCAATGTGCCGAGCACTGCATATCTCTGCCTTTTTTGCTACTCAAGAGAAAGGTTAGGAAGGAAAATATCTGCCAACTAATGTCTTTTCAACTGATTTTTTCAAGTTAGGAGTCCAGCTGAAAGATTTTGTATTGACAGCTGGTGAAGCGTTCATAGAAATGACATCTGCCCATTAGAAACATTCCTCTTACTTTCACTTGTCCTCAGGGATTTCAAGACTGCAAGTCATTTCCATGAGAGATATAACCTTAGATCAAGTTATGTAAAAATATATCACTCCATCAAGTGAAATAATCACGGTTTGATCCAGGAATATTAAACAACTGCCTTCCTGCATGGTACACACTGGAATTTTCAGAGTTCTCCTCTAAGTGTCTTCAGTTGTTATTTCGTATTGTGACACCTGTAATTGTATATAGCAATCTAGATTTTAAAACCCTGACAAGGCTTCTATGGGTTCCACAGCATCCATAAATCCATCACAGCATACGAGATAGATTTTAAATTGATGGTACCACACCAAGCACTGAAATAAAAGCACTAGCAGCACTTATCCTTGTAGACTAATAGCTGCAAATGATTTTATGAATCATTAGTTCAGATCCTGTAGTCCTACCCATTTTAAATCATTTCTAGATTAATGCTTTTTTGTCTGTGATATGATATTAATAGTCTACTGAAAAGCATGCAGCTTCTAGCGGTGTGTCACAGCAACATTTTAGTGATGGAAGGGAGTTTGTAGTATTGCAATAACTGATTAATTGCTCTGATTTGGGTAGCTGGCACGTTTTCAAGAGACCATCTTCTAAGAGTTAGTATCCTAACAGGTCTGACTTCTGAGCACAGATTAACGGCTATCGAGTGGTTATGCTTGGATGGCAACAAAAGACAAAAGTCCCATAGATTTTATATCCCAAAAGTGCTCCCTTAAACAGCCAGCCAGCCAGAACCAGGAAATGGTCTGTCAGTGTTTTGGTTTGGCTTTGGGTGATGTTTGTAGAGCTGGGAGCAAACTCGAGCATCACTCGTTGCATAGACTGTGCATCCACTCCTTGCCTGGCATCCAGGCAACGTGCACACAGCTTACAACACCAGCAGAAGTGGGTGTTGCCTGTGGCTGGCTGGTGGTTGGAGCTGGGGAGGGATGGGAGAGAATCACAGAATCACAAGGTTGGAAAAGACCTTTAAGATCATCAAGTCCAACCATTCTCATCCTAAACTAAACCATATCCCTAAGTACCTCATCTACCCTTTTTTTGAACACATCCAGGGAAGGTGACACAACCACCTCCCTGGGCAGCCTGTTCCAGGCCCTGACAACTCTTTCAGTAAAAAATTTTTTTCTAATGTCCAATCTAAACCTGCCCTGGCACAATTTCATGCCATTGCCCCTTGTCCTATCACCTGTCACCTGGCTGAAGAGACCATCACCCACCTCTCTGCACCCTTCCTTCAGGTAGTTGTAGGTGGTGACAAGGTCTCCCCTCAGCCTCCTCTTCTCTAGGCTAAACAGCCCCAGCTCCCTCAGCCGCTCCTCAAGGATTTGCCCTCCAGCCCCTTCATAGGAGACACAGGGAGACATAGGAGACACATGGGACACAGGGACCCATGTCACAGATCCCTGCGTTCTGCTTCTGCACCCTCTCCATAATGGAATCTTCCCCTCCCTGCTCACATTCAAGATTTTCTGTAAGTGCCACAGCAAAAGAAGTGCTGAGCCATGTTTTGTTCTTCTTCAGTGAGTAAATCACACCGTGACTTCCCAGCTTTGTGGAGGAAGCATCATGCCAGGCTCTTAAGTCGGCAAAAAAGATCCCATTGGTACAAAGGTGGATGTTTTTTCTGTACAGTAACTGTGCATTTAAGCAGTCATGTCATTGTTCAATCTAATTAGTTTTTTCCAGTATTTCTCTAAACACCATGTGGTGGATGTCATCAGCGCTTTGCAGCAGTTAGCTGTGCAGCTCTCTAACGTGAGCTTGTACTCTGTTGATGAATCCTGATACTGCTTGAAGTATTTAGCTGCTATTTTCTGCCTACTTGTCTCTCAGAATGTGGGGAAATGTGTTTGCTCTGAGTAGGCTTTTTCACAATGAGTGTTTACTGCTCCTGACACAGACGTGATCCCTGCATGATGTGTAGGGGTGTGCTTTAAGGATAAAGTCAGCACGAGGAGGAGGGCTTTGCATTTGGATGCCAGAGGTTCATTGCCCAGCTTTGGAAACTGTGGGTGCATTTCCTTCCAGGGTGGTAGCTGCAAAATAAATTATGACAGTTTTAGAAAATCCATGTTTATCACTCTTGGTTTTTAATTTTTCCTGCAGCTGAAGCAGATTCCAACCTGGTCTAGTGGAAGGTGTCCCTGCCTGTGGCAGGGGGTTGGAACTAGATGATCTTTGAGATGCCTTCCGACCCAAAGCATTCTATGGCTCTATGATTCTGTGGTAGCTGGTTGTCTTCCCATACTCCTTCCAACCTCCATGTTCATGTCCTTTCTTTGATGAGTGGCTGTGTCCTGGCAACAAGTGTCCTGGCCAGAGCCATGTGGATTTCTCTGCCTCCCATTATCAGGGACAGTGGCCACAGGCCTTTTGACTTGTGGGCTCTGGGAGGGCCATGTACCCTGCTGCATGCCCAGGGCTTTGTGGGAGCTTGATAAGCTCAACAGTTTCAGATACAGCACTGTGAGAGTAATTAATAATTGCACAGAGCGAGCAAAATTGTTCAAGTGGTTATTTTAAAGTAACATGAATCTCAGCTTCTACCTTTTGGCTTAATATGTATTTAATATTAATGATATTAAGAAGGTGAAATAGAAAAATAAACACTGATGTGCCTGCTCCTATTCAAGCAGGCAGAGCAACGCTCGTGCTTTTCACCTCCTGTCCTCCTCCCAGGAGAACTGGGGGCAACTGGCCTTTGGAGGAACCTCTCTGCTCTCCATTAAGTATACAGAGCCAAGGGGATTAGGCTCTTCATCTTAGGTATTTAGGCAGTGATGGTATGATGTCACGTCTCTAACACGATGGTGGAGAAAAAATAACCTGCAGATTTGTTGTTACTTAATTGGCTTGCTTTATTGTGCTCAGGAATGCAGGAGGATCAGAGGTTAGTAATAACAATGTGATAGAAGGACCTGGAGTGCTGGAGGGCTGAGGCTTGAAAGGGATGAGCTTTTCTGTAATAAGTTCTTGGAAACTGTTGCTGTTTTAATGTTGTTATTGCTGCATTTAATTTGCTTCTCCTTCTACAGTGGGTAGTAAATACTGGTGAATATATTTTCTTCTGTATCCCAGATGAGAGATTGACATCCATCTATACCTCATTAGAAGTGAAAGTTAGAACTGTAACTTTTTTTCCCCTTTTTCTTCTACTCTATTCTAAATTCATAGGCTTCAGTGTCTGGTTTACAGTACTAAAAATAATAGAAGCCCATGCATTTCCTGATGCCTGTAAATAAAATATGCAGGTGTGCCTACAATGTCAAGTCACAGCATATATTGTTATCATGTATTAATAGGTGCAAAAGTCAGGTTCTGCTATCGACATGTTAACACTTGGCTTTTTAGGCAGATAGGTAGATAATTTCACATTTAGATCATGTTAGCAGACACATTATTCAATCACTGCACCGCAGACCTTGAACACACACAGCCTGACATTGATAGCTACTGAGCGTGCTGCGGAGGTTACAGGAGAGTTATCTCTATCCTTATGTGCCTGCATGGTTTTTTAAATAAGCTCAAGAAATATAAGAGGGATGAAATGCAAGAATGACATTTCTGAGGACTTTGTAAACCTGGGAAGATGGATGGGTGTCCCGTCCAGCACACACGCTCATGTAGGAAGCTCCTTCAGACCAATGTGACCCACTTTCTTGCTGGAGGAGGGAACAGCACAAAGTCATTGTTGCTCCCCCTCTGCCTAAGGTTTTTGTTGATTGGTTTGGTTGGGTTTTTTACCCCCAATCAAGGTTAATCACAAAGGGATCTCATGTCATATAAATCAGAATAACCCATCACCTTCAGTAGCGCTACCAGGATTTCCACCAGCTGAGCATCAGTCCTCCAGCCCTTCCAGAGGTTAGCAGGGGTTATCACATACCTGAGTCAGCCTTCTCTCTCTGGTTGCCTTAATCAATTCCTGAAGGCTGTGCTCAAACGTATCACAGTATTCATCAATTCCCCTCTCCAAATAAGCAAAAAAAAAAACCCAACCCAGGAAGGTTTTTTCTGTCATTACTGGTGTTCATAATGTCCTGAGATTGATGGATTGCACTCAAATCCTCGCTGTGGCAATGGCCCAGTTTGAAATGCATTGGAAAAGAAAATGGCTTTAGTGCAGAGGTATGCAAGAATGTTTAAAGGTGTTTTGGTGAAATGTGCTGGGTTTAGGAGGGGTGTGGGAGGATTAGGAAGAAGTGTAAATTTAAACAAATGTCTAAATCTCTTGTTACTTTGTTTTTTTTTTTTTTTTTGCAAATGCATCTCTTTTACAGTTTAATGTTTGTAATTTACCATAAAAAATAAAATGTGCTGTGGACAGTCTAGAGAACCTTAGAGGTTCTCTGATACAACAGGAGCCTTTGCAGGATGTAAAGAGCCTGCCAGTGTATTTAAAAAATGGGGTTGCTTAGAAGTGTTTACAGTGAGCATCATCATAGATGGAGATGGTTTTGTAGAAGAAAAATTAAAATTTCATGTATAATTTGTATCTAAAACCGAGAAAGGAACAAAGCACAAGATCAAAGTCAATGAGCTTTCAGATCATGCAGTATGTTAGTGGCCAGAATTGTTCTGCTTCATACATTTAGAGAACAAGTTTGTGGAAAATGTGTGTGTGTAACCGTTAGGAAAAACCTTCTGCATTTGATCCACAAATGGCAGCTACAAAACTGCCCCGTTTGCCTTTATCTTACACTAAAAGGAGGAGAGTTTCTTATATAGTAGAGAAAATCATGTCATGATAGGAGGCATGGATACTAAATCCCAGCAAAATCACTCCCGAAACTAACCTGCCACTTTGAGGGGAAACAGCATTTCACCTTGGAAACTTGTTTCTTTATCTTGAGGGTTTGACACTCGGTCCAGCTGTCTTGTGTGGTCAATAAGATGAAACACTATCAGGGACGCCTGTGTAAAAGGTCACACAAAGCTATCAAGGCTGCTTTAGCCAAACCTGAACAATCACAACAATCACAGCAAATCAAAGTCCTGAGTCCTGTATCACAGGGTTTAATTTCTGCCTCCAAGATCGTATCTGCTCAATCTTATTTTTGACAACAATGTATCATGCTTCCTTTCAGATCTGTTTGTCTATACCAGCTCATTTGGGAGGTCTGCGAATTGTGAGGTATCTTCTAAATTCCTCTCTGTAATTTATTCCTGAGCAATTTATAGCCCCTTGGTCTTGTATGAATATCAGGCTTTAAAGTTAAGTAATTCTTCTCCCTCCCTGCTGTTTACTTCCAAATATACCTATAAAGAATAATTGTATGCCCTCTCAGACTGCATTTTGCTGGGCTAAACAGACCAAGCTCTTCTTAATTTCCTCCTCCTCAATCATCGTAGCGGGACGTAGCAGCGCTTCCAACCAAGGCATGTAGAACAGCTCAGTGTTCTGCGTTGCATCCTGCTAATGTTTAGTGTGAACAGCTTGTCTCTTCTTAAAGCTTACCTTCATGGGCTGTCTGTTACTAAATTCTGCAAATAAGGGGATGTGCTTGCAAATTAACTTCAGAAAACTTATTTCTTACTGGAGTCAGGAATTACCCGTTCGATGGCAGTGCCTGTGCTGAAGTGCTTGTGTTGGACTCAGGTCTTTATGTTCAGATGTGTAAAAGCTGCTGAGAACCCTCATTTCTCAATCTAGTTTGATTGTTGGCTGTTCAAGAAAGAGGCATCCTTACCTGCAGAGGTGCAGTATTTAGGATGAATCGTAACTGCTCTAAGGCATCCTAAGCAGGCTTCCACTTGATATAAAGAGACTAAGACTCGTGAACTGTCCTTCATCAACTGTGGCATCGGGCAAGTTCTTCAGCATGTGCTGAGATCTATGAACTTCCAGTTTCACCTCTGTGTTGTTCAGGCTCTTTTTGACAGCTCACCTGGATCACCAAACTGATTTTAATGGAGTTTTTTTGCTAATTGAGTGATTAGCCAACACTCACTCGTTCTGTCCTCTGGGATTTTCTCCCAGTGCAAGGAAACTCATTGTTTGTATTGTTCCAGGCTGTAGAAATATTTCTGAATGAGCATTAAAATATTGAATGCTGAGCACAGTGCGTAGTATCAGAAACAGAAAAGACCAGACTCATAAATCTCCTTCCATGATCTCATTTGGTGATCATTAGGTGACCTGCCAGCCAGCTCCATGGTCATTCCATGATCTTATAATTTTCTGCCTGCTCCTGAAGGACCAAATGGGTAAGAGGTGAGCCTGTCATTGCAGCACAGACTCTGTTCGCAGGTCTGCCCGCCATGACCTGCCCAGCCTCTCCATCACTGTAGCTGTACGTTTGGTAAATGACAGTGAGCTGTCCCCTGGCAGGGACCAGGGACCTGGGTTATTAAGAATTATAAAGAGCAGAGAAATATTACAGGCAGTCAGCAGGAGAGCTGAGATGATAACTCACGATCTCTTCTCCAGGACCTCAGTGCTCTTTGTGCCCAAGTCGAGGGTAATGTGGTGAGTGGCTTTTGGAGCAAACATGTGGCATTTCATCAGTTCTGCAGAAATACACTGTGGGACTACAGAATTCATGATGCCTCCCCCAAGGTACGTGGCAGGTCTATATATAAGTGTCTTCAGACTTCCAGCCCCGTGCTTTAACCTCTGGCTGTGCATCTTCTTGGGGCTTTTGAAGGAGTGACCTCTGGGATAAAACAAGTGAGTTGGTACTTTCCCTGTGCCAGGTCAGGCTTGGTAGCAGGGAGGTGTGAATGCCTGCACACTGGGATGGGGGGGAGACGTTGGGGCACGGGCTGGGAGTGAACCTGGCTGCGGTGCCATGAGGTACCTGTGGGATGGGGCAGCAGGTGCCTGGGTAAAGGGCTGGTGCAGAGACTCAGCATTATCCACTGAATGAGTGAGAGTCCTCGTCTTTCTCTCTGTTGGTAAGAGAAGCACTCCTTTGAATCCATGCTCTCACAGATAAAAAAGTCTCATGAAATGATATAAGTTAAAGGTTATTTTTAGATCAGGTACTTAGGGATATGGTTTAGCATAGGATGGGAATGGTTGGACTTGATGATCTAAAAGGTCTTTTCCAACTTTGTGATTCTGTGATTATTTTGTCAGAAATAAAATCTAAGCCTGTAGCTTCTTGTATTGGCCCCACACATCCCCATGAATGCCAATGCAGTACTGTAACAGCGAGAGGCCACAGAATATTGTGCTCCTCAGCTGTCTGCTGTTGAGAGCAGAGATGTTTTAACAGCAAATCAGCAGTCCCCTTCTCCATGACTTGGACACCAGCGGCCACTTCTGTGTCTTTTCCCCCTGTCCTCTCTGCTGTGCTCAGCAGCCTGTGGAAGGATGCTCGCTGATTTCTGTAGGTTTCAGCTCTTGGCCAAAATGATCAGAAAGCAGCCACTTGACTGTAATTCTTTTGTAGTAGATGTTATGAAGAAATTGAATCCACTCTTGATTACGAAATTCCTCCCCCCCCTTATTCACAATTCACTAGCTGAACAGAAGATGCAAGTGAGGGTGATTTCTAAAACAGTGGGTTTCTGTTTTGATTAAGTTAATCGTGCAGTATGTGCCTCAAAAATCCCCAGCCAGACATTTAAGAAGTCTGAATTTCATATAGGATAATCAAAGTAGTGTGGAATAGCTCCTGAAAGAGCTGGTAGATGTTTAAGTTTGGAAACAGTTCTATTTCTGCCATTGCCCAGACAGAGCAGTTCTGTCTCGGGATGTTCCTTGTGCCCTTAATAAGGTGCTGCCAGAGCAGCTGTAGATGTCCAGGGATGTCTGTATGGTTTTCCCCCCTCTCATCAGACTGCATGTTGGACTTCTTCCCCAGGGTTAGTGAGAAGTTACCTGTACTGGGGTACTTGCTTTTCCATACACAGCAAAAAAGTGGACATTTGAAGACATCAGATACCTCCCCATTTGTCAGAAATGCAGGTTAGAAGGGTGTTAAGGGAGACATGCAGCGGATCAGGTGCTGGGTGAGCAAAGGTGGTTAGAAAATTCCCTGTAAAAACACATGAATTAAGGTGAGATACGGAGGAGATCACAGAATCACAGAACTGTAGGGGTTGGAAGGGACCTTGAGAGAGTATCAGGTCCAACCCCCCTGCCAAAGCAGGTTCCTTAGAGCAGATGACACAGGTCGGCATCCAGACAGGGCTGGAATATCTCCAGAGAAGGAGACTCCACACCCCCTGGGCAGCCTATTCCAGTGCTCTGTCACCCTCACCATGAAGAAGTTGGTGCAGAACTTCCTGTGCTCCAACTTGAGGCTATTGCCCCTTGTCCTGTCCCCACAAACAATTGAAAAGAGGCTGCCCATTTCCCCCTGTGTTCCACACTTGAGATATTTATAAACATTAATAAGATCCCCCCTTAGTCTTCTTTTCTCAAGTCTGAACAGCTCTAGTTCTTTCAGCCTATCCTTGTACAGGAGATGCTTCAGGCCTTTAATCATCTTTAGGATCTCCTGGACTCTCTTCAGGAGATCCCTTCCTTTTTATACCAGGGAGCCCAGAACTGGACACAATACTCCAGGTGGGACCTGACCAGGGCAGAGTAGAGGGCAATCACTTTCTTCTAAACTAGCCCCAGAGGCTAGACTTGGTTCACTTGATGGGTGGTTCTGTTTTCTGCAGCATACGTGACATTTTTATGTGTGCAGGATAAAAGAATGAAGATTATGCAATTTATTTAAAAACAGAAAAAAATGTAGATATCCTCCCACTCTCCCCAGATCATAATTGCAGTCCCTTGCAAAAGGCAAACTGGAATCAACTCCCCACAGATTCATGTAGGTGGTTGTGTGATTTATAGATCCAAAGGTTGCATTGTGGAACTACAATTGGGGAAAAAAGCTACAGAAAAGCGTACCTACGTTAAGTGCCAAAGCCTTCAGTCTGAAAGCAGCCTTTGGAAAGTGTTTTTTTGAAAGACTGTATCGACAGGCTGAGTTCTAAGCACAGTTACACTGATTATATGGAAGTACAGTCTCCTTTGGACTGAAATGCACCGCTATTAGATGGATTTTTAGCCAGGTGTTACGTGTCAAAGAATGACAACCAGTATACTGGAGCAGTTAGGTTTTCTTTGCTGCCATTAGTGGCAACTTTCTCCTGCATGTTGAAAGAAGTGCTTGGTTCCCTCCAAAAACCTCGTGGGTAAAGGGGCTGGTGTGTCTGGGGGAAGACATCCCCACTGCGGAGGAAGACGGGGTCACCAAATACCAAGTATTCACAGAATCACAGAATCCCAAGGCTGGAAAAGACCTTTAAGATCACCGAGTCCAACCGGTCCCGTCCTATGCTAAACCATATCCCTAAGTACCTCATCTACCCATCTGTTAAACACATCCAGGGATGGTGACTCAACCCCCTCCCTGGGCAGCCTGTTCCAGGCCCTGACAGCTCTTCAGTGAAAATTTGTTTCCTAACATCCAATCTGACTCTGCCCTGGTGCAGCTTTGTCCCGTCTCCCCTTGTCGTGTCACCTGTCCCCTGGCTGAAGGGACCATAGCCCACCTCTCTACACCCTCCTTTCAGGTAGTTGTAGGTGGTGATAAGGTCTCCCCTCAGCCTCCTCTTCTCCAGGCTTTAAACCATCTATAAGGGTTTCTCCTGCTACCAAAATGCTGTCACTGTCTCTCTTTGGCCACCACCTATGCCTATAGTTATACATCATTGCCCACAAGGCTCACTCAATTTTTCTCAGAGCAATTCTCCACCTTTCTCTTGGCTGCCCAGCAGAGCTCCTGCCACAGTTGGACATCGACAGTCAGGTCCTTCCCTCACACTCGCCTCTGGTGTGGTATTTACAGCATCCTGGGTAGCAGCTGTGAGTCTGTGTGCTGTAGATGCTGACTGTGGCATGGATCATCATCACTTTGCTGTCATGGTGTGCAGCTTTAACCTTTTGTTGTACCCATCTGTTGTCTCTGCCTCACCTTATGCTTTGGTTTTGAAATGGTTGTTGCGGGGATCGTCTGTCTGGGATCGCTGTGTGTACAGCACTTAGCATGCTCCAGGCCCCATCCCAAACCAGGGCTTTTAATTGCTGCTGCCATACTGATACAGTGATGAGGTCAGCCCAGCTGTTATAAAAATTCAGTACCTTCTGCCAGTGCCAGTGCCCTTCACTTACAGAGAGAAACACTATCGACGTGTCCTCAGTTGCCCTCCGTGTATCTCTGGTGCTTCATCTTTGTGGGCTCTTACCCACTTCTCTCTCCCATTTAGTCTATTCCTGTAGTTTATTTCTCATTCCATATGTTGTACAAAGATGTCTCCAAGCCCAGGAGCATGACTGAGATGGGGGCTACTCTCCACACCGCTCAGGAGACTCCTTAGGTACCACTTTGGGGTCCTTGTCCTAACTCTTCCAGACCTTCGGCAAGCCCCATGGAGATGATGTGGACCAGCACAGTTGTGATGATGGATACTCCTCATGCCAGCAATCATGGGTAAAGGATACCTTTCCCTTTGTGCATCTGTGCGTGCCTAGCAACTCTTTTCCTCTGGGTTTGGAAGCAGACTACCATAATTTAAAAGGTTAGGTGAAATGGCTGGTGAATTTAAAACCAATAGCATTGTCTCATGTAATTTCTTTATGCTTGTTAATGAGCCTTCATCTCCTTCTGTTCATATTAGGGGGGGTAAAACAGTAGTGGAAGTTGAGATACATAGAAAGGCTTTGACAAAAGCCAGTCTTCCATGAAATAGAATCTCAACTTTAAGGGAAAAATGACCCACTAATAAATTACATTCCAAAATGTGTCTTCAAATAATGCATGAATTCTGATTTACATAAAAACATGTCTGGGAGCCCTTAAGCTCTCATCATTCTGCAGCAAGCCAGGATTTCTTTCAGAAAGAAAAGCGAGTAGTGTCCTCACATGTAATCTGAGTGTAGAAACCCAAGGGCTTTCCTATGTCCCCTCCTCTGAAGAAACTGTTTCCTTCAGCTTAGTCTGTTGACAGGCCAGTGCAGAGGATGCTTGGGAGTACTGGAGTCCAGGTATGCTGTACCAGGACAATCTCTCAGTACCATTGAAAATCCCATGCATCTTTTGATGTGTGTCACTGGTGGGGACTGCCAGTGCAGGTTTGAGCCCTTAGAGAGAAGAACATGAGACTGACTTCCCCAGAGGAGCATGGCAGACAGTAGTGATGCCAGCTAATGCTGGTTGTGATTAGAGTTTCTAGAAGAACACATGTTATGGGATAAACCATGCTTCTCTCCTTTGCTGTGCAGGACACTGCCTGCCTTAAACGTGATGAGTTTTCACTCAGCGGGTGCCCGGGGTGGGAGCGCTGCTCTGAGGCTGTGGGCTCCCAGGGAGCTCGTCAGGCTTCCTGCAGGCAGAATAGCTGATCTCTAGAAAAAGGTTTTGGTTTTGAGGCTCTACAGGCAGTTCTGCTGAAGAGCAGGCAGGCAGCATCGTGGATACAGTGCAATAAATGGCGGCTTGTCCCACTTCTGAAGAGGCTATCGTTGGGCTTTGAGATGAGCAAGATTCCTCCCCACGGGCTCTGTAATGTGTAAATGGCACTGATTCCCTCAAATCTCTGCTTCTAGCTAGGCTTCCATCAAGTCTGTGTTTGCTGATGAGGCTCTTTCTCTAGCAAAGAGCAGCTACGGAAATACTGCAGACCCGTAATGCGTGTTAGTGACAGAAAAATAAAGAAATCGACAAAAAAGAAATTATTTCCTTTATTTTTCATCAAGACTGTGCTTTCTGGGGGTCAGATACTTTCAGAAAGAGGAGAGGCAGCAGCTTGAGCTGAGAAAGTCAGATGAAACCTCAAATGAATTAGTATTCAGTCTTAGTATCAGGGATTTTTTAATCCTTCCTTAGCCTAACATCTCCCTAAAACAGTCTTAGTAGAAAAGCAGACCAGGAAAAAAAGGAGCTTATAACAGCAACTTACAGGTTTTCTCGAAGGTTAATTAATTGCAATTAACTGTGAAGAACTGTAGCAATAAGTGGTAGCTTTGAATTTGATAATGAAAACCAAAAATGGAAAAAAAAAAAAACCAAAAAAAGAAGGGAGAAGGAAATGGGGAAAAACCCACATGGAACAATCCTGAGCTTGCAGATGTGCTTATTTTCCTCCCCTCTCGGTAGGTGCAGCTTGCAAACTTAACTCAGACAATTTACAAATATAATTACAGCGGATAATTAATTTAGGGGCTGTGCGGTGTGGTGGAAAGAACAAAATGTTTTCATTAGGAAAGTTGCGACTGGCAAATCTGTAAAGGACTCAGCGAGCAAGTCCTTACCCATGTGCTGTGCAAGAAAAGGGTGACCTTAGGTCAGTTTGTCCCCTGGTTTTGGGTCATTTCTATTTAGATTAAAATAGATTCGGAACCAGAAGAAGAAAGAATGGATAGCTCTGTGGGGGTTTTTTTTGGATTTTTTGCCTTCAGCTGCTCCAGAAGAAGAATCTTTTCAGAAGATGGGTGGGTTTGAGTGGGTCCCCAGAAGGGTCTGTGTTGTGGTGTACAGAAACAGGACTGGCATAGTCACTGGGAGGGATTGGGATCACTTTTTCCATCTTCCCATTCTCTTCCCCATTCAGTGCTCTGAAGAGACTGTTTATCAGTATTAAGGTAAGCGCCAGGAAGCCCCAACCACAACTCTTGTGGTCAGACCTTAGGGACAGCTTCTAGCCCAGATGCCTCACCAGTATACAGGGTAAGGCATGGATTTGGTAGAAGATTGATTTCTTCAGGGCCAAAGTCAGCTCAGAACTGAAAGCAAACCCAGAGCTCTCTCCCTCAGTGTTGGTGTCCTGTTCCCTCCATCATCTCCCTCGCTGCCTCCTGCCTACCAGTGCTGTTCAGGACCTTCACCCCTACCTGGCAGCGAACCTGTGGCCAGGAGCTGGCACACCTCTGGGGATGCAGTGAAGCCAGTGATGAACAAGCTCTGGCAGTGATGAGTGGGAGGAATTCACAGCACAGCCTCCCTGCTTACCTTGGCCCGAAACACAAGCCTCACCATGGAGAGGAATTAATTTCACTTGCTTTCTCATCTGCTGAAGTAATAGGGTCAGATCAGTGGGGAAAGCAAAAATTACTTTGAAGTTTTCCTGACTCCCTAAGAAGGCTGCTCTCTGTGTGTGGTGTGGCTACAGCTCCAAACTGATGTATTTATTTTACAGATGTAGCTCTGAGTGCACAGAGCATGGCTACACAACCAAAAAAAAGTTTGCAAGAAGAGATGTGTACCTAAAAAACCCTAAAGCTAAAATAAGAAGGTGCTGGTACATTTGGAGCTATGTGAGATATGGCTGGTAGTGTTTGTTCATATCAGGACTGTTCCTGTCATAATAAAGGATCCCTTGAGCCATCTCAAAGTCTTATTTCAAAATTTATTATACTATTTAGCATATACAAGGTTAAGAAAATCAGCACCACAGCCAGATGGCTGGGGAATTGTATCATCCTGTTGCTCTCTTCCCTACTGCCAATAAATTTGGTGGCCAAGGCAGGGCACCAGATGGGAGATAGTGCCAGTGGGACCAGCTGTGGGAACGAGTGCCTTGGAGCTCCTCGGGTCTGTGGCTGGTCCCTGGGGGCTGCCTCTCTGCTTTGGCTGGGCAGTGACAGTCACGTACTAAGTCAGTTACTGCTCCAAGAGGAGGGCACGGCAGGGATGGGATCATGGGAATAGGCACTTTATCCACCCGTTAAAGAGAAACATTACCAGTGCCACAAGGTTGTTCTGAAGTGAATTAGATAAAGAAGAAAAGTCATATTCAATTAAATTGTGCCCTTTTTTTCTCTGACAAGTGTGACACTGAGGCTGTGCTTCACAGTTTATGGATTTGTATAGAAATTGGTGCTAATAGTTCAATTTTGTGTAATTATCATGCTACTAATATTGAATATGATGAATCTGGGTAGAGGGAGGAGGAGACAATACTTCTATAAATAGTTATATCCAGAGGAGGCAGATGGGCTAAATTTATATTTAGAGATTAAACTGGCAGCAGACAACCTCTGCAATCTCATTCCAGTTCTGACCCAGAGTTTTTGTCCATCATGACATGTCACAGAAGCTCACTGGGTTGGGTTTTTATATATATATATATATATATATATATATATATATATAAAATCTTTTACATGAAGATAATACCTTGCTGTCTCACTGGGGCTTTGTGACAATTCGTGTCTCTGTAATGCTTTGAAGCAGAGCTTGTAAAGTGCTAAGTATTATTAAGATGTGATGAGGAGAATCTCTTATCTCAAACATCAAGTTCTTCAGGGATGGGGGTGGAGGCAGTGATCTATTATCCATAAGACTTCTCTTCAGGCTAAGTTTGATCAGCCTTAGTGTGATTCAACAAAACCCCGTTCAACTGTGGACAAATGGACATCTCTATTACAAGGGATGAAATGGAAAGCTGTATAAAGGGAGAAATCGCCCGACACCGTCTTTGATCATAATCTATCTGTGCCTCAAAGGAGCTCATAATAATACAAACATATTTGCAGGAGTCAGCCAAAAATAACTCACACTGTTGTTCTGCCTGCATAAAGCCATCAGGAATGTATATAGACAGTTGTTGTTGTTGTTGTTGTTGTCAGCATTGTGTAGTGTTGCTGTGCCAGGTAAGAGGCTGCCAAGCAAGCTCACTGTCGGGGCTGTATTCCGGTGATGTGGTACCCTTCTTGTGAAGTTTGTAAAGCATTTAAGCATCTTTCATAAAGGAAATGGAGGAATTATGATAAACCCTCACTCAGTAAGGATAAACACCCGCTAGACCATCTCTGGGTTAATTTAAAAATAATAAAGCAAGCCATATTTTCAGGAAAAAGCTCATTGCGGAGAAGGAGATGGGACAGAAGGGGCTGTGGGGGCAGATGGCAGCAGGATGGATGTAGATAAGTTTTAAGCAGTAGCACAGATTCTCATCAAGTCTTTGAGGAAGAACAGGCGGGAGTGATTTTGTATGTAAAAATGCTCTGATCTGTCAATAACCGTGTTAGGAAGCAGCCCAGAGATGCACTCTAACATTCAGAGGCTATGCTTTGCTCTTTCAGCAATTTGAGCTTTCTGGACATTATTTCAAGGTCACACATCACTGTCAACCCTGTTGTCAATCAAATCAGCGGCATCTCCCTTACTCCTCCTCACTCTTCCTGCCTGAGACTCCGTTCTGCATCCCCATGCACAGGGTCAG
This sequence comes from Porphyrio hochstetteri, assembly GCA_020800305.1. Taxonomy (NCBI): domain Eukaryota; kingdom Metazoa; phylum Chordata; class Aves; order Gruiformes; family Rallidae; genus Porphyrio; species Porphyrio hochstetteri. Next base: position 38,466,791 of record CM036910.1, on the reverse strand, counting down.
CCTTTGCAGCCTTAATGCCTTTTACTTAAAGGATAGGGGTGGTTCAAAAAAAAGCCAGACTTTGAATTCATCTGATTTGCAAATCTTTTGACTATTACACTTTGCTTTCTAGACAGTGTTTCCTTTAAGTAAAAGGCTGGGGAATAAATAAAAGCAGATTCCTAAAGTAGCTGTTACTCATTTGTTTTCCTCGTGGATCTGCAGCACCTTTCTGTGAGACATCACACTTGGTGAATATTGACATGGAAATAATGACTGCCCATTGCTACAGTGCCACTTGTGTTATCTGTTGGAGCCAATGCCTTCATTACTTAATAAAAATAAACTAATAAAGCCTATTATATCAGTTTGCAAGGTGACCTATAAATTGTACCATAAATTCTTAAATAATCTTGTACTTCAAAGAATGAGTGTGCTGATTGGAACAGAGTTTAAAGAGTATTTGTACTCCCCGAAGGACATATTTCAGCTAATTTTCATTAATAATTAATCATGACATACTGGTTCTAGAAGGTTAACAAGAACGTAACAAGTATAATACTCCTCGAATGACAAGCTTGGGGTGAACATGGCATGATAAGTTAGCATCCTTTGCTGCTCTTTCCTGCCGTGGCAACTGCTTGGGATGGGAATGGGGCTAAATAGTGGGGAAATGTTTTCTCCCCTGTCCTTCCCTGCTGTGTGTCTCTTTTTTCCCTGACATATTTTTCCCTGTCAGTAGCGATGGGCACATATCTGTGTTGACTTGTGAATCTCTTGTTTGCATACAGGAAATATATCTGGGTAATACTAGTAGGAGCATCTTTATTTGAGTTTTTACCTTTTAAAGGTTTATCTGCTCTCTTCAGACCCATCCATCTCTGTGCAAGGTGGCATTTTTGTATTTCCTACCAGACAGCATTCCAGGACTGTCCTAATTGTGTTCTTCAGCTTCTGCCATGCAGCCTGTGAGCCCCTCCACGCTCACTAAGTAATCCTTTCAGGAGAGCTAGGATGCTCCTTGTTATTGATGTATTGTTGTTTCAATATGCACTTTGGAAATTTCAACAGACTAGAAGGTAAAATTGCATACAGTGGAAGCTCTTAAAAGTCAGATTTTGCCAACCACAGACTTGTCAAAGGCAAGTATATAAGGCTAATGAAGGAAGAGTAATGGCATCTTGAATCTCACAGTGCTTTATATTAATTGCTCACAAATGCTGACTGCTGGCAACTGTTCCACAGTCAAAGCATAATGGACTTGGGAGGCCAAACTTGCATTCCTGCAATGTAGCCATTTTTTAAATGCAGCTATACTAATTGCAGAGGACATCTAAGTGCCTCTGTCCATCCAGCATGGTCTGGGAGGTCTGCAGGCAGAGCAGCCTTCATCCAAGGGCGAGAGAGGAGGAGCAGGGGAGGTGTAGCAGTTAATCTGCAGGTGTCCTCTGTCTTAAAAAACCAGCACAGGGCTACTTGAAACTGGAGAAGTGACAGGTTCTGTGAGAGGTCACGGGCAGTGTCTTCTTCTCATCCTCACCTCGCCCTGCATGTGTTTTCAGACCTGTGGCAGGACATCACTCCAGCACTCCAGGTATCTCTCCTCTGGTACCTGGTGGTCATTGACACCTAAGGTGCAGGTTTTGAGAGTGTGAATTCCCACGGTCAGCACGTGATAGGGTGAAAAAGCCTTAAATTCTTGGGGAGGCTTTCATATTGGAAATTCTGAGCTTCCAGAGTTCAGGTGAAGGAAAAGAAAACAAGTCTGATGCTTTTTGCCAGGCTGCTAGACTGAGGAAAACCAGGTCCAGCTGTTACATGACTTGCTATTTTGAGCCTTAAAACTGAGCATTCGTGCTCTTTCTCTTCAGTAACTTAAAGTAGCTTCAGTGAGTAAAACAAATATAGTCTGTGTTTGACATTTCTTTTTGGGGGGGAGGGTTCATATCAAGAACGTTTTTATTCCATTAAAATTGAAGCCTATGTCACATTTATAGAAACACAAGATGGTACAAATGCTACGTTATCAAATTGAGAAAGCAATAAACAACAAATGCCTTTGATTTAATACTGATAATACAGTAATTGTATAAAATAAATGTATGATATGTACACTTAAATTAGTTCTCACCATGTTTTCAGATGCACTCTGTGGAGATATGGAACAAGAAGGTCCAACATCCCAGCCCTTCTGTTTGCTGTTGAAGTAATTTGTCTCAATTTACCAGCATAGTCATCGATGATTCTCACCCAAAATATATTAGTTCAAAAACCAGAGTGGACAAATGGAGTTAAAATTCTATAGTTTAGCTACTCAAAATATATTGTCTGTCTTTTTCAGAAGGAAAAGTAAAAGATGTATTAAAGATGGGGAAGCATCGCTTATCCAGGCTGATAGATTAAGAACTGTTTGGAGATGAGGGGGGAGAGGCATGCCTAGCACAGGGAGTCTGAGAGAGCTACAGTTTGGCTTCATTTGCCTCCTCTTTGGAAGGCAGCCTCCAAGTTTTTGACAGTCGTCATTAAACTGAGTTTTTTTAATCTTGCTTTGTACATCATGGCCTACTTTTATTCTTTCCTGCTCTTTCCTTTTTGCCCTGAAACGTATGTTCTCTTACCTATATAGAGTGAATATGCAGAAAGGGAAAAGGATAAGATGGCACATTATAATTTATCTCTTTTGCCTTCCTGATATTCTTCCTGTCTCAATACTTTTTAATGTTTACTGGTTCTTTTGCATATGGGGCCTCAGGAGTTTTTAAGAGCTGCTAATGGACAATTTAAAACTAAACCAGCAACCATTAAGACTTTGGGGAGTATTTTGTTTATGAAACATATTTCCAGCATTTTCCTGTATTCACTGGGAAGTGTTAAAACATCGCTCATGTGTGTGTTCCAAAAAAGCTGGCATTTCCTTGTAGCCCTGTTCTGTGGAGATGGTAACAGATGAGCAATCATAGCTTCTAATTAAAAGACAGTATCAGGAACAGTGAGGTTTTTAAGAAACAAAATGGCATTTTCCTGCATGTGCTGTTTAGCAGTGGAAAACAAAGGGGAAATTCATAATGCATTGCAACCTTGCTTCTCCTGTAGGGTTAACGTGTCTGGCTGGGTCAGTTACTAGTTGACTCATGGTGGTTTTGGGGTGCTGGCTGGGGGAGGCTGAGGTTGTCACCACAGACCCACCGTGACTTGGTGGGGGGATCACTGTGGTGTCCCCAGCAATGCTCAGCCACAGTTTTCCCATTTGACAGGCAACTTGTTTGGCTGGAGCTGCTTCCCCTTTGACAAATGTCCCCTGCTGCCAAATTGCTCCTCTGCGATGTGAGTGTTTAATAACACTGCACTGAGGCTTTGGGAAGATGTACAGGCTTGGAGGATGCTTGTGCAGCATTGGTTGTGGCAGGCTTTCACCCATAAAAATCACTCTCTGGACGTGCAAAGAGGTGCCTGTGTTAATCAGCTCGTGCTCATCTTTATGAACAAGCTTGACATAGTTGTGTACTCCAGATTCAAGGTAAGGTTTCAATCAGAATATTGGCCACAGTCATTTTTGAGGCCTGATCTGCACCCTGGGCTGTGACAGAGGAGCTGTCTCTACCTCTGGCATGGAGCATTCATAAAAGACCTTAAACGCATCCTGCAGACCAAGGCAGACTGAACTGTGGCTCCTGCAGAATGAACTAAAAGATGAACCGAGAAAGCATTGAGCTTTTCACCGTACCCTGTGTACCCAGACCATCACCCTTAAACAAGCTGGGCTGACCCCAGGCTCACCTGAAATTCAAGTGTCTCCTTAAATAACAGAAGCCTATTACAGTAATTATTTTTTTAAAAATTGGAGGCCCTTTTTGTCTCCAAAACCACATAAATCTTTCCTTAAAAGAAAAAAAATAAACTCACACACAAATTAAATTAAAAAAAAGATCTGAGCATTCCTAGAATGCTTAACGTTATTTTACCTAAAGTACATACATGAAACCAAGAGTAAATGTTCCTGCCTTTTGTATTTAGACAAAGCCCAGGTAGATTTCTGCATTAGGCAGCAAAAATTATAACTCTAACAGAGTGATGGAGATAAGCTCATTCAACCCAACTGAAATGTTGTCATTTCCAACAACTTTTCTTATTCTGCATAGAGAAAATTATGTTGAAGTCTCAAAAAATTAAGCAAAATTACAATTGCATAATGAAGCTAAGCTCTTTATGGCTGGTAATAGAGGAGCAAGAATTTAGAATTTAGTAAATTCAGAGTGGCTTGGAAATGTTATGACAGAAGGAGGGCAATGCAGATACAATAGCAGAAGAACTTTCCATCCTATGTCTTCATGCTTCCTATGAGCAGATTGGAAGTTCTGGCACAATCTGTAGCAGAAAACAGATCTATTTTTCATTTTGCAATTATCAGAAAGATCAGTGCTTCCTATTTTTGTAGATTTTGCTGGGGGAGTTTGGCTATGTTGTTCAGAAGCTAATCCCTAAGTGCTTTTATAAATCCTGTCCACACACATGTGTCTGTCTAGTCATGGCAGCCCTTTGCTCAGCGAGCAGCCTCATCCAGATTCATGGTGACAAGAAGACTTTCCTCACCAAGAAGGGACCATTTCACCCCAAGCTTCTTTGCAAGTCCTGCCCTCCTCTGCCATCTAACCCACCTGCCTCCCACGCACACAAATCCAGACTGAAAGACCTTGCAGTGAGGTTCATGCTGTCATTTCATCCCTTCTGGTTCAAAATTGAGCTGGAAGATGTAAATAAGGAGAATAATGTTAATGGGGCTTTTCTGAGTAACAGGATATACGTAAGTTTGATTCCAGCAAAGAGCTGTGAGCTGAGAGGTACAATTCACTCTCTTAATTTATTTGTTGCGATTTGTTTATGCATAATCTTGTCGAAGTGGGGTTTTTCCTTCTGTACGGCTGCTGTGTGAACAGAACCTTCCAGATAACAGTACAGAAAGTCAGACATGACTTGGAGCACACCAAGGCACCTGTGAGCGGTAGCTCTTTCACACGCAGAGGAGAAAATGAAAACAAATAAAAATATCCTTCAAAGATGGTGTTTCTTCTGCATCAAGATCACTGGGGATGATTTCTGAGAGATATTCACAGAGAAGAGCGAGGGTGTTGATACCAAATGTACACAGGCTGCAGTGATTTTAACACCGCAAGCGCGAAGGAAGCCATGTACTTGGATTGTTCTGTAATTTTTTGACATTAAGGATTCATTATACTAATAAGCAAAACAGATGCACAGGGAAAGGTGTCCTGTATTGAATGTAGAAGGCTCTGTTATACATAACTTAGCAGAGCATTTAAAATGCTCTTTGGCTTTCCCTTTGTGGATGCTCAGCTGCTTAATGACAGGCATTTTTGTTCTCACAAAACAGAGCAAGGTCTTCTGTAGTACCTCTTGCCTTGGCGTTTAAGAGGCAAGCAGCATGACAGAAGGTTTCATATGTCTTACTTTTGTCTTCCCGGATGAACCGTGGTTATCACAACTTGGGGACCGCTCTGTTTGCATTGAGTACCATCAGGCTCCGCTGTGTCTGCTGAGTGGGCCCCGGCCCCTCCATCCATCTCTATCCTTTTTTTCTACAAGCTCTACAGTGATCAGGCAGCAGCTCCTGTATCCTCCCTCCGAGCAGAGAGAACAATGGGTTACCATAAGCGTAGACAGCACAGATGGTTCAGTTCTTAACATCTCGAGAACTTTTAATTTCATTCAGGCTAATGACAGAAAAGGCAATTAACCTTTCCTCGTGAGAAGAGTTTCCCTAAATAGCTGTGCTACAGATAAAGTTCAGGACAAATAGGAAGAGGAAATCTGCTTCACCTCTTTCAGGCCCCAAAGGGTGCATATTTGCACTGAAAACAATGGCAGTGTTTTCTCACATGCCCAGGCCTCTAGATGGTTGTAAGCTATGGGAAAGTGGTGGGGTTTTTATTATTCCAAGGCAGAGAAAGCATCTACATGCAGCCTCTACCATCTTTAGTCAGGTATCACCCATCCCCAGACTGAAATGCTGGAGTGTGGTGTTGCTGGTAGTCGTTTCTCTTTTACTTCTTTCTTTGTGCAGGTTCAAACAGTATTTACTGTGTCTCTAAAACAAGGTGCTTGTAGGAAATCTAAACCTCTGCTATGTTTTCTGCAGAGCATAAAACAATATCTGCAACAAACTTACTCAACGTTACCTGCCTGAAAGCCTGGAAACAAGTTGGCCCTGAGGCTAACAATACAATCTCTCCCTGTTCCCATTGCTTGAAAATCTCTCTGTATCCCTTCTGACTGGCCCATGGCAGAGCTGCTTCCATGGATTGCTTTTTCAGGTTAATTTTCAGTTCATGTCAGCTGGCGGCTCCATAAGAAACAGCACAAGTGTTTGAGGAGCGAAGACTTAACCCCAAAGAGGCAGGTGCCCAGCCAGAGGATAACGGGAGACGCCGTCGTGAGATGATACTGCTCACCCAAAGCGTTCCATCACGCTCTGTCTGCCTGTCCTTTTCTTAAACCACCCTGTCCCAAAGCCTCTCTGTTGCCCATCAAATCAAAGTGATATTCAAGCAGAAGAGAGAGCAGTGGGAATGCAGTTATAAATATGAATGCCAAATGTGACGAGATGTTTAAGAAATACATTACTTGTGAATGGAAGGCGGCGCAGCCCTGCGTGACGCAGGTAAGAACTGGTACTAGCTCCAAGCCCAGCTCAGAGCTCGTGACTTGTGAAAAAAGTTTTGTCTAATGGGGAAAAAGCTGAAGCAATCAGTGCTGCAAAGTGCTGACTGGAAGAATAAACATTAAAGAGATAAAGCAGACCAGAAGGCAAAAGCAATCAGATTTGTAAAAGAGAGCAGATTCTGATTTTATCTTATGGAAATAAATGCAATAAAAGCTTCTAACTGGAGTTGTATAGAGTTGCAAAATTTTTTATGCAATAGGAGAAAAATTGATGCCGGTAGTTGTTTTAATATTTTATGGAAATGCTTCAGCAAATAAATTGAAGTGGTTTTTATTTGCAAACAGAAGGTAAATGAGAGAACTGAAGCTTTTTTTGCCTAATATATTTTTTTTCTATTAGATGACTTTACCCTGTGGTCGGGTGACTTTCACAGATCTTTTTTAGACTCCATTTAAACATCACCAACCAAGCCACCTCTGAATGTTCAGGACTGAAAGTGTTAGGTGCTAGAAATGCTGGCCTCCGTTCTGCTGCGGCGCTGGATGTTGTAGCCATGAAAATCCATGGCAGTGGTTCCCAAGAAGAGCAGTGCCGCACAGGTCAGGTGTTTTACGTGTCAGGACTTCCCTGTCCTGAAGTCACATTGGCACCCTAGTGATTTCAGAGCCTCCCTGAGCACGCTGAACGTGGACCATCAATCTGACCTAATGGCCAGCATTCAGATCCTGCCTTGATGTTGCTAACGTAAAGCCTGTAGTAGAATAATACTGACGGCTGAACGACAGCACATAGAGACACATATGGCTTTTCCTTTGAAAAGTAAGGGAGCCAGCACGATGCATTAAAGCAGTCATTTCCTTTCATCTGATAGGGTGGGAAAAAATTACCCAACTAAAAATAGTCAGGGCATTTTGCCCTATGATCTCTCTCCATCGTATGGATCGATATGTCCTGAGCTTGCATCCCATACATAAATAGCTTTCATGGGTGAGATGACCTTGCTATGGAATAGATGGATCTTTAATCAACAGACCCCTGGTAGTGTGAGTAGGGTGGAGGCTAACTTAGTTTATAAATAACTGAATTCAATTAAATTCAAACCGAGATAAATCAGAAAATATTCCTCTAAAGCCTCGAGACTTAACAGCCACGGGAAACCTTGTGCATAGTAGTGGCATGTTACCAAGCCCTGCCAGTTCTTATGTTTAGTGAATACTGGGGGTTATTTTGGGAGAGGGAGGGATAAAAACACACCATCCTTTCCTAATTTACCTCTGACAGGTGAAACCAGAGGGGCAGGAGAAGCGCACAGCAGGCAGGGATTGTGATGAAATAGGAAACCTAGGGCTGGCTGTGAAACGATCATCACATAAATACTTATGTTAATGTACAAGGGAGTTTTGCACTGTTCTCACCCTTAAAATAAGTAATCACTGATGACATCTCTTTCCTTTTGGAAAGTTGTGGTTCTTTCATCAGTAAAGTGCTGAGCACGGTGTCCCTGATGAGTCATCTGAAGAACTTACCTGCCTGCATTGGTAATTTGGTCATTTGGTCATTTGGTCGAATGCTAAGAAAATTGTATTTATTTTTAAAGTTAGGAAAGATTTATTTTGTTCATTTTGAGATTTTGTTACTAAAATGCATTCTAGCCCCCAAATTAACGGAAAGGATAACCATTAATTTATTGTATTTATTTTATTTCCTTGTAATTTTTCTTTCTGCATAATCAGGAAATAATTTTTCTTTGGTAGCATAATTGAAGAAGTTCATAGGAACTGTCAGGTTCTCTGGTTAAGTAACACAGAGGGCAGGCAGGAGCAGTGTGCTTTTTTGTTTGTGTGTGTGTGCAACATGTGGGGGTACATGTGGGGTACCTGCAGGAAAAAAAACCCTTCTTGCATTTTTCCTCCCTCTCCTCACCAAGTTATTGCAGCCAGCAAGGAAGCAAGTAAAAACCTGAGTGTAATAAACACAAAAAACTCTGCAGCAAGTAATGTCAGGTGTGTTCAGATCTAAATTGTACCTGGAGTATGCTGGGGCTACTTTGTGAGGAAATAAAGCTGGTTGAAAGAGGACAAGGTACTTCACACGTTGAGACTGCACCAACGTATGCTACAGAAATGATCCCAGGGTACACAGCTACACTGATACTCCAGCGTTCTGCACTGTGTTGAGTTGTTGTGATTTCCATGCCATGGGCTCTTTGTGATTCTCAGTGCATGAGCCAACCTGCCCAGGGAAAGAGGGGCCAATAATTAACCCAGGTCATTAGGACAGCCAAAGCTGGTCCAGTCTGATGGGTGTTCTGTCACACTTGGTTTATTTAGTTTCTGACTTGATTAATACCAACTTTTATTAAAACTTCCATTTGCAATTTTCATACCAGTTTTAAGCAAAGATCAAGTAAAAGATATAAAGAATTAGAATGAGGTGAAATCCTTCATGTCCTGATTTGATTCCTGCCGACAGGAGAGTTGCAGAGGAGAAGAAACATCCGTGGAAGTACAGAATGCAAATTGCTCAGCACGCAGCGAGTCCTGACACAAGCTGGGTGTTAATTTATTTAAAGCTCATGATCTTGTAATGAATTCAGGGTTTGCTTGGCTTTGAGGGAGAAACTGTCTATGTTATCAGGTAGCAGTAGGATGCAACGTTCAACTGGTTAATCTGTCCTTTGGATCGTGGATAAAGTCCACGCTTGCTTCCTCCTCCACCCTTTAAAAGCTGTGGCATGGCTCTTCCAGGATAAGATCAAATCCTTATAAAACTGTGCCCTAGAAGGGAGGAAAGGTGGAAAGAAGTCCATTACGTAGGTGAAACAACATCCTTTCAATGTCGGGCATACCACGTCTTTTCATTGAGCTGAATCACAAACTCAGCTGAGGAAAGGCTGAGCCATTTAAATTTTATAGCCATATAAATTATAGATGGGAATCATTTCTGGAACAGGGTGAATTACAATTGCCACGTTCAAACCGACCGTACAGGTGGCAGCTGATGGTTAAATTTTGTGAGATGGTGATCACTGGTAATAGTTCCTAGTAATAATTTTATTTAAATTTAAACAATGTCCAGAGACTTCAGTTGTGCTGAGAGCCACCGTGTGGTTCTTTGCACAGACACCTGAAGAGGGACCTTCTCAGCATTTTGGAGTAGAAGATAAGAATTGTTATTATTCTTATTTTAGAGATTTAGAGAGAGATCATGCAATTTGGGAAACAGCTCCCAGGAAGTCTAAGGCAAGAACACTGCACCGCTGTTGTTCAGCAAAGATGAAATCCAGTCAATAACTGTGGCAGATGCAGTTTTAACTATCATGCTCTTTAAAGCCATGCCTTTTCTGGAAATATTTGGTTTTACAGGTCAACTCGTGAAACAGTTTGGTTTAAATCCTTCAGCAGTTGTTTTCCTCATGGTTGCAAAGTTTCATATCTATTGGTTTATAGCCACTATTCAAAGGCAACATTCTCTTGCTTGGTGTGCCTGTATTACAGCTCTTTGCTCTAACGTTAGCTTTGAGTTTGGTGTGTAAATTCTCAGGTTTTCCACCCCAAGTCCATATAAGCAGAACAGGAGAATAATAAATATAGCATTAAATTATGCATGGCCTGGTAGTGTGTTAACCACTTTCATGTGCACCGAGTAAAATGGAGAAAAGCAATTTGTGTCTAAACAAGGGCAGCGTTTGTACATGGTGGAGGTCACAGGAACACGTTGTACTCATTAGATACACAGCAACCTCAGTAGGAAGTTGTATCCCAGCTAAGCACGAGCAAACCTCTAATGGATAGGCAGCAAATATATCAGCTGATTTGTGAAATGTAAATTTTTTAATGAGTAATAGGGTTTTAAAGCTGATTTTGATTAATGAAATGCAATCTACTTACTCCTTCAGCAGTCAGCCTACGAGCATCTAACCAACTAATTAGTCTGTTTAGGTAAAGTATTAAGTCTGCCTTTTGTTTAAAAATAGGAAATAGAAAACCAGACCTGCTCTGGAAGGAGGAAAAAACCTCACGGCGTGAATGACCTAATTAGAAAATACAATAATTATATAAAACTTTGCAGAGCTTTCTAGTTCTAAACATAATGACTATTTCAATCTCATATGTGAAATTCTTAAGTGGAAAAAATGAGGGGGGGACATGACCCAAAATGTACATGTTTATATTTTCACATTTTTGCAGACTAAGGAAGAGGTGGTTTTGTGAAATCAGGTAAGGTTGTGAATGTTAAAGGTCAGTTCAGCGGTCATTCAGATGGACAAATTCAGAAAGTCTGAGGTATTTTCTCTTTTATTCTTTTAATTTGCACTGTGCCCCAGGTTCCTTCATGTGATTGGTTATGGGTTGCACACCACGGCATTTATGAAATGGATTTCTTAAGTGGTGTGCTGGGGAAGATGCTTCCAACAAGAACTTGCTGAAAGCCATAGACACAGGTGTCACCCATGGGGAACCACTGCTTTTGCTGTTGTTAATTTTTGCAATGGGAAGCGCTGAAATGGATTTGGCAGGTTTTGTTTGCTCCAGTTTTACCATTCTTCCTAGTTTTGCTTTCTCTTGGCTATCCCATTAAAACCAAAAGACCAGTCCCAAACATGTTCAGTTCCAGCACATCCTCTCAGAGGGATACAGTCATAAGATTGAAATCCGCAGGCAATTAACACCAATTCCTGAATGAACCACCTACCCTGTGGTTATATTGTTACATGCCTTGATTAATTAACAAAATCTGAGGAAGAAAGGCAACACCATACCTTCATTCTATACCATTGTTCCTCAGATATGGTGACTGGAGAACAAAGACACTTTGAAAGGCAGTGAGATAACACTTTCTCATCAGGGATACAAGAAGGGGCAGACGCAGAGGCAGTGTGGATGGGACAAATGGAGGTTCATCTCATTCCCCACAGCTCTTTAGTTTTCTGAGATAGATGTACTGTCTGGGCTCTTTCTTTGCAAATCATGATGATGTCCTCTCAACCTGAGATCAGAAGAGGCCAGGCACCTGCACATTGCTGTTTATACGGTCAGTCCACAGCCCTCAAACAACACAGGAGCTGTTAAAACATTTCGGAACGATTGCATTTCATCTTGCACATGGTTGGCCACTGATGATCAGTAATCTCTCTGCTGCCTCCCTGAACTATTGGTTTTGCATAATTCGTCCTTTACATTTATGTTTCCTTACTGTGCTGACTGCTGCTAGGGAGAGATGGTAATTCTCCAGAGGAATGATGGCAACATGATACTGAACCTCAGTCTCACTGTGCTTTCCTGGTGTAACTGGAGTTGTACAGTTTGTACAAATGTAAGCACTCAGGTTTGTCTGTAGCCTCGTAAGATGTCATGTCTGAGTGAGGGCTCCGCTGCTGCACAAGTAAAGTTCAGTCCTTCCTCAGTGGAGAGATTTTGTCAAGTAACTTCTCTGATTCAGTTTAATATAATCTCAAAAATAATCTGATTTTTTTTTTTTTTTTGTGACAGAACATGTATTTTCTTTGCTAGTAATTCCTTTCTTTCTGACAGGTATTTCCTTTCTTCTGGTGGAGGGTGTCCCTGCCCACTGCAGGGGGTTAGAACTAGATGATCTCTAAGATCTTTGAAGTCCTTTCCAACCCAAATCAGCCTATGATTCTGTGATTCTATGATCCCTTCCAACCCAAAACTTGATATATTTCAGATAAATCTCTTTTCCTCTGCCCTCCTTTCTCCCATTAGTTCTCACAAGAACATGTGTTGATTGTTCTTTACTAGTAGTGCCAAGATCATCTTGGCAGTGCATCAGTGTTTCCCTTAGGAAATGCCTTAATTCTTCTGGGAAGAGAGGAAAATAGGAAGAAAAAAAAGGTTATATTTCTAAACCAATCTAAATTATCTGCTTCAGTACATGTGTAGACAGTACAGCAGAACAGAGTCAAACCTGTTTTCTCTCATTTCAGAACTTTTCCCTTTATTGCACGTCTTGATCATTTCTTAAAGTGAAGAAACTTCCGTAAATAAAGTCATAGAATCATAGAATGGTCTGGGTTGGAAGGGATCCCAAGGATCATAGAGTTCCAACCCCCCTACCACAGGCAGGGCCACCAACCTCCAGGCTTGGATCTACACAAGTCACAGAGAAGCCCTCTATTTCACCATTGAGCACGATTGGACAGATTTGATACATAAACACCGTTTCATCCTGAAACTCTACTAATCCATACATTATTAATTTCAGTGTTTTCTCAATCCTACTTAGGGTGACTTTGGTAAAGATCCTCTGGCTGTTATTCAACACGCTTATCCTGCTAATATTTTCATGATTATCCCATTCTCTCTCTTTTTGGATGAGAATTAGGATTTATTCTTCCACTACTCTGGAACCTTCACACCCTTTCAAATATCCCAGGGGGATCTTTCATAGTTCAGTTACTGTTCCTCTCTGAAAGCTCAGGCAAAGCTGCTTAGCAAATAAGTGAGATCACTTCAGCAAAAAAAACCCTGCTGGATTCACCAGGCGTTTATGTTTGACATATCAGCACCACATGGTGTTTCGCTGGGGTCTCCAGTGCCTCCCCTTCCTCCTGGTGCCTGCGTCAGCAAAAATGCCTTGCCAACCAAGAACCGACATAAGCTGTGTATCTTGGCCTTCGCTTTCGAGCGGTGTGTTTGTAAAGTCTCTTAGTGTGTTTCTGCTTTACGTCCTGCGAGATGTTTTTAGCTCTTGCCCTGTTTAATACCCTCTGAGCATTCAGAGCACGATGACTCTGCATCAGAAAAGGTTTGTAACTAAGTCCAAATGTTGCCATCTTTCCACAGTGGAGTGGCAAATCCTTGGATCAGGACAATCCCTGGAAATCAGTAGTGGGGATGTGTCACAGATGGGATAGATAAGAGGGATGCACTTCACCCTTAAAAGAGAGGTAATAATATGTTTATTGATATAAAACAAAAGGGTGTAACGGTGTTTGGTATTAAACGCGACAGTGATTAAGATTCGATGGTAAGGTAATCTTGATTAGTCAGTGCATAGAGAGGAGGGTCAGATGAATCTATCAGGGAGACCCTCCCGTTGAGTCATGAGGTTCAGAAAGAATCCCCTTGCTTTCTAAACTCCTTCTCAGAGAGGAGCCCAGGTGCGGCGGGATCCAGTCTTAGTCCCAGACTTGGTCAATGGTTTATGTCTCAAGGATTATCTATGCACAATCAATCCTTTGTATTTCTTAGCTAAGATCACAAATGTCAGTGCACTTATTCCCAACTCACTTACTGAGGGTCTGTTGTGGATCTGTTGCAGCAAGGACTCTCTTGACCTCGAGGAGCAGCCTTTAGAGGCTCCCTTTCAAGGGGAGATCCTGACGTGCAGCCCGCTGTTGTCTCAGGAGAGCTCAATGGGCTCTTGGACTGCTATAATATTTATGGAGTAAGATGATTGGCTCATAGTCATATTTACATACCACCCATATATGCCAGTGGACACTGACCAGTGTCTGGGTGGGCACATTAGCACAGATAACCCTTGACTATTGTGCTGATATCTGTCTTCCTAAACTCACTGTGAGATGGATGCAGAAATCACAATCAACACGAATGGTTATTAATCAATCCATATTTACAGGAAAAAGTCAGGAAAACATGGGGGCAACAGGGCAAGTATACTGTCACAGGATGGAAGCGGGGAAACCGCTGCATTTATTCCAAGCTTTCTGGCACAGTGATACTGCAAAGTCTCTGACCATTGCCCCAAGAACCTACGGTGTTTTGGCACTCTTTTGTGCGGCTGATGCTGCAGCCTCCTCTGCAGATGCAGAAGTACACAAATCCCAAGAATATCCATGGAAACACAGAAGAATTAAGGTCCATATGATAAATGAATCCTTGCCAGTGTGCCTCAGTTGGTGGAGAGCCCATCCGGAACACAGGGATGAAAAAGCACTGAAAAGTCATAGTCAGTTGGTGTGGATGGTTCATCACTGGAGTTACTAAACACATTCGTCATCAGGGCTCGTTTATTTTACAAAATGGACAAATGCTTTTTGCCATGACGCTGTCAGACCATTTCCACAAGTCAGAATCGTTGTACATTCTGCTAATGTGTTACTGGAATGAAATCACGCTGCACATTTAGCGCTGGATTATGTGGAGAGCAGCCAATACTTGTAGCATTGATTACGAGGTCTATGCCTAAGTAGTTCTCTTCCTGATTTATGAGCAATGCATTATCATTCATTGAGTGACAGAGTAAGCTACTAGCTTTGTTAATTGGACAGTAAACCACACTTTCATTCTCATGTTACAGTGTTTTTTTCACTAAAAAAGGAGACATAGCTAACATTTAATGAAATGTTTAAATAAATAAATGGATGCAGAAGTGTTGAGTGTAGACCCTTTGCTTGCTTCAGCAGAAAGGAGTAGTGTACAGTGTATTTATTAATTAGTCTGGCAAAATGTAATTAAAGGGCTGTAAACTCTGTGAGGAAGTTAACCAGCCTTGTAATAAATACCAATTTATAGGTATGGTAGGTCAGCTAGTATTAAGTAAAGAGGTAGCCTGCATAGAAACTCATTTGTAGTGTGGAGACAATATAAATAAGTTATCATGAAAAATACAGCTGACCTTGCAGATTCAAAGGCAGCAGATTGTAATGTTTTCACAAGTTCATGTAGTTTTTTATCTCCTAGCAACTGTATGTCATTTACATATTTTACCACATCCAACATCTTAAAGAGATTTTCTGATGGCTGTTGTTGGAAAAAAAGTCATTGTAGTGTAGTTCCTGGAAGACTGTGGTTTTTTATAACTGTGCTTAAAGTCTTTATGGGAAGCTCTGAAGCTGCATAAAAGATTTGGGTGTAGGAATTTGATATTAGAAGCACTTTCAGTTATTTTGTGGTGTTTGCAAAAACACTGGGGCTCTGAGTTCAGGAACTGGTGTGGCTTCTGCTGACATCAGTCTGAGATGCAACACTGTAAAGTCTGTATATATATTTATGTGTGTGTATAAAAATATAATAACTTTCTTGATTAGGGTTTTTTTTCACTAGTTTATCAGCAGAGTTCTGCTCATTAATTATCTTATGGCCTCTGCAGTATCAGGGCTTCAGTTAACACACAGAGCTCCCAGCAATGACCAGGAGGCTGGAGCCGAGGTCTGGCACACGTAGTAGTGTTTCTGTCAGGAAGGTTAGACACAAATTAGGCTGTACCTATTTATTTGTGTAGCAAACCTCTTCATTCTTGTACCAGTGATAGTAATAGATGGTGAAATTACAAAAGAGCATGTAAAATGCTTGTTCTTTTCCACACCAATGCCAGGAGAATGCTGGGTCTAGATACAGACTTCATCCAAAATACATGAGGAGAACGGGAAGTCTGTTGCTGTATCATCAGTCCAGTGTTCTCTTTCCTGTAGCTGAGATGTGAAAAGACTCTGTACAGGACTTGAGCTCCTGCGATGAAATACGGCAGGAGAGACCCTCTCTCGCTGTAGCATATGGAAAATCATTGGAGCTCGTTTGAGCCTCATCACCTGAGCCCATGAAATCACAAGTACTCTGCTCAGAGATAAATCTAACAAGAGCTGAACTCAATGCCCTAAACCCTCATTTGCTCACAGACAAGAAGGTTAGGGAATTTCAAAGTGGAACTCGTGTTTGCAGAACTCTGCTGATGACTGAGGGCTGTACCTCTGAACGAAGTGAACAGGAGAGTGAAGGTGCTGGTAGTGAAGCTTCTATCAGGCTGGCAGCACTTACAGAGAGCCAGGGAAACGACTCAGGATCCAGCTTCACAGAATGAAGCACAGGTGTTTCAACACTGAGCTCTGGCTTTTCCTTGTGATATGCAGTGGGAAGCTGTGCTGTCCCGCTGGAAATTGCCCCAGGCTATCCAGAATTACTTCTTACGTGGTCTGTAACTCAACAGTGAGCCTAAGGCGTGAGTGTGGTACCTGCCCTGCCATTAAGCAGTCAGTTGTGGTTGCTATAAACCGCTTTTCGGTCCCACCAATTTTCTATCAATGTAATTGATAGTGTGCTGGTTTCTCTGTCCCGGCAATTTTGTGTAGTCAATTATAGCACCCCAGTCAGAGCAGTTGCTTCATGAATTTTGTGAGATGACACAGACCTCATGCAAGCTGTACAAAATTACCAATTATGGAACTAGACAATCTTTTCTAGGATGCCATAAAGTGTCGTTATTTACCCTAGAAAGAGAATGTCTAAACAGATCGGTTTCTCATCAGATGCCATTGCTCAGGGATCTGAAAAATATGGAAATGTCTGAGTTTAAATCATCCCTATGCCTGAAACAGCATAAGAAATTAGTTTCTTGAGCTATTTTTATGTTTTTCTAGCTTACAGCTAAATCATGTATTATGGTGAATCATTAACTACTGACTTTTATAGCTAATCCTTATATGGCCCATTTTTAGCTTCGATGATATTTTTGAAATACAAGATTTTATAGACTACAAAAATGCATCAGACAATGCAATTATCTGTTTGCAACATGTCTCCAAGTTTAGCCTTTCTCTGGAGAAAATATATAGGGAGGCTGACCTTTATTTATAGTGTGCTTTGTACTGTACTTTGATTCCTTCTATAGCCTCACCTTCATGGGGAGTGATTTTCCCATCATTTGAGAGATGCACAATTCAATTCCTACTACACATAAAATCCCCTCCGATTTGCTGTGCGGACCGAAATAGCCTACATCTGCAATACCAAGTGCTCTGCATTCACTCCCTGTCACCGGGGAGGGGACAAATCAGTTCAAACTGATTCCTGTCAGGATAAGATTGGAGGGACATATCTGTTTGCTTGCTACATTTCAATTGAGAGCAAGTCAGGCCTTTCAGCTCAAATGCAAGTTCTCCTGTAATTTCTTTGTACGGAAATGCAGCTAATCAAATCTTTTTCTTGCCAGAGACAATGTAATTTTATGCTTTGATTTATTCTGAAGCATTCGATTTGTAGTTCTCCCTGGTCCCAAAAAGTCCTGTTGGAATTGAATAAAGCTCCCGATGAGAGTTTTCTAGTGGGAAATAAAAGAAATAAAGGAAACTGCACCAGAAAGAGATCCTTGATGAAACCTGGGGCTCGTAGGTGTTTCAGCACATGGAACTCTTGGTAACACTGACAAAATGCAGATAAAACTGAGGATACCTGAAGGGAGGTTGTAGAGAGGTGGGTGATGGTCTCTTCAGCCAGGTGACAGGCGATAGGACGAGGGGCAATGGGCTCAAGCTGTGCCAGGGCAGGTTTAGATTGGACATCAGAAAAAAGTTTTTCACTGAAAGCGTTGCCAGGGCCTGGAACAGGCTGCCCAGGGAGGGGGTTGAGTCACCTTCCCTGGATGTGTTCAAAAAAAGGGTAGATGAGGTACTTAGGGATATGGTTTAGTTTAGGATGAGAATGGTTGGACTTGATGATCTTCAAAGGTCTTTTCCAACCTTGTGATTCTGTGATGTAAATGGGCAAGCCTGTGGATTTAACTCTCTAGGTCTATAAACTCAAACTACAGAGACAGAGTTGGTTCCACACAAGGTGCACAGGGTGTGGGACCTCCTTATGCTGCCAGCAGAGAATGCCTGACCTGGCCAGATTTGAAGCCTGGCTCCCCTCCTTAGAGCTGTTCTTTTCTGTAACATACTGAAACGGGTCGTAAAATAAAATGTGAGAGCGGGAGCGAGACTGAAGGTGCAGGTAGCACCTTCAGACCTGGCTATGGGGAGCAAGGACAGCTGGGGTGGCCTGGTCCGGTCCCTCCAGACCTCAGATTGCACTGGGACATGTCTGAGCTGCAGGAGACACTTGATAGAGGAAGAAAAATAACGGCGTGGTTTGGGGGAAGGGGTTCATGCTAAAACCAGACAGCATTCTGGCCCTGCAGCAGGGCAGGGTGGCAGCGGGGTGGGCAGCGAAAGCTGGTGGTACTTTGCAAGTTACAGACGTTAGAGGGTCCAAGGGGATTTTATCCAAATCCTGCTTAAATGTCTCTTTTGAATCTGCCTTCTAGACAGAGGAGTAAAAGGGCCGATGAAAGTACACTGAGAAACAAAAGCTGTGGTTTTTAGTTGTTCACTTCAGAGCCTATCAGCACTGCTCACAAATTGGCTCCTTCTCTTCATATTTTTTAGAAATGGCTCAAAATATTGTATTTTTTACTGAAAATAAAAAGACCCCTCGGCAGGTCAGACAGGTATACATTAATATTGAATGATCTGATTTAGATTGATGAATCGAGATGCTTTGGTTAAACTTCAGCTACCTGAAACAAAATTATTTGTTTCTATTCTTCAAGGAACTGACAGCAAAAGTCTATGTAAACTTTATTTGCCTGGAAACTTCACAAGTAGCTCTGCTATTCGCTGAGTTTCTGGGGTTTATGTCTAGGGTTTGTTCAGGATTAATCTAAGTCTGTATGAAGATGATACCTTTGTACCTCCTCCATGCCAGTACCACTAAGGGCTCCTACGTGGTACTCAGGAAACCTGATAACTTAGGGGTCGGTCTCTTCGAATCCATCAACAGAACAGAAGGAAAAAGAATATATATATATATATATATAAAGAAAAGATTTCAGTGGGGACAGCAGCTGGGTGTGGCTGGTTGCAGTGGATGGGAGTCTGGGGCTGGAGGCAAGGACAGGGCAGGAACGCTGCAGGAGCTGCAGGGATGGCTTAGGATGAAGGTTAAACTGGGCCCTCAGCCTGAGAATGGGATGGAGAGCCCAGGAGTTGGGTGAGATGTGCTGGGTTCACATTGCTTATGGGATGTGATGGTAAAGAGATGCTAACTTACCTGTGTGGTGGTGCCCAGGTCTTGCTAGGCCACTTCTCAAAAAGGCAATAAATGAGCCCAGAACAGAGAAAAAGAAAAACCGACTCATGCTGAAGCTGAGGTTTTAATCTTTTTGAGGTGCTGGATGTAAAACTAATAAAAAAGGAGAGTTTTGAGCTTAATTTAAAGATAAGCCTCATCATAAGCACTTGTCTTGCATTGTAAAGGTACGGCAGACAAGTCATTCTCATATGCAGATGTACCAGCAAGGCTGGGAGTATTATGCAGTAGGCAGTGGGTAATGATGCTTTAAGGGAGAGAATATAGCATTTCTGAATTTTTCACAGCTCTTCCTTTTGTTCTTTGTGGACAGGAAAACAATTAGACCTATAAAGCCCTGATGAGGCGCTGGGATGGGCAGCCACACATCAAATGCCTTTTCTCACGGGGAGGTTAAAGCATTGTGGGTAAACTTTTTAAATAAACAGAAGATTTATTCACAGTAGTTGGGGTGCTTTCTTCCAAACTGAAGGCATCCTTTTATTAAAAATTACCCAGTTCCCTCTTCCCTTGCAGCCTCCGAGGGCGTGCGTCCGCAGGGGCGAGCGCGGGGAAGCGCGTTCCCGCTGCCTTTGGATGCCTCACAAGTCTTTCTGTGTGTGCCTTAATAGCCTTCTGAGGGAATGAAGTCTCATTTTGTGCGACTCTGAATTTAAATCCAGGTCACAGAGATGTTAAATAGCAAATGACACATTTACTGTGCCACCCAGCTGCCTTCTGTAATGCAGCAGGAATGCTTTCTGAGCAGGGACAGTATGCCAATATTAACTTACATACAGGTTGTTTTGTTGTGGATGCTAATGTTAAAAAATAAGGGGGGGGGGAAAAAGAAAGGGATGCAGCTCACATTTAAATAGCTACTTATTCCCTTTGCACCTTCTCTTCTGAAGTGCTAATGCTCTTTCCTGACTGAAGAATTCCGAAAACATTAGTTCTTTTCGGTTCAGACCTTGACATTTATGTTTATTACACTAAAAAAAAAAAAAAAAAAAAAAATATTCTGGTTTCCAGGTCACCAGAAATCAAGATGATACTGTCAATATGCTATTCTAACTCCTGTGCTTAGTTAAAAACCCGAATTACCTCTTCGGTTTATGATACTGCCTGTGATATTGTCCTTTTGTAAAGGCACATACTTTATTTCTCAGGGAGGAAAGCAGTTTGTCAGAGGCTGCTGCATTATTGCAGCCTTACGAGCAAATAATGAAGTTGGACACCTGCATTCTGTACAAAAAGGCTTTTATCAGGCAGATGGAGAATGTGCTCCGGGGCATCAAAAAGGCTCATCACAAGATAGAAGAGATGGGGATATTGGGGTATTCGCTACACAGATGTCCTTTCTGGAACAGTATTATGAAATACATACCCACCCAGCAGCTAAATTGACTTTTGACCAATAGATGGAGACAGAAAGTGTTTCTCTTCTTTAACCTCTACGGTTCATTCCTACTGAGCAGGTCACTTTACCTACAGTTCCGTCTCTGGTAGCAAGTTTGTTCAGAGCTGGTGGGTTTCACTTGCTTTTTTTTTTCCCAAATAGATATTATCAGATGAGGGATTTAGCTCTGCTGAGTGCTTTCTCAAGTGCCACAGTTTGTTTTGCTGGGGTTTGCGATGCTGTAGAACAGCTTTTCAGGTTCAGGATTTCAGGTTTGCTTCATTTTTTTTAACCTCATGCAACACTCAGGGAACTTCCAAGTATGGCAAACCCCAGGGCCCAAAGCATATCTCTCCTGGAGAGAGGGGAACCCTTCAGCCCCTGGGACCTGCAGCCAGCCTTGGAGTACACCAGGGTCACTGCTACCTACACCAGTGACATGTCCAAACCTCTGAGCTAACAGCTGGTACCATAACGACCTGGTATGGGCTGCTGGAGCATCAGACATCACCTTTCATCTTGTTAAGCATGTGTGTGTTGTAGCACCATGTATTTGCTATGAATTTCACAGATGTTTATTCCTAAATATGAAACAGCTACCAAATCCACAGACATGCTTTACAGGCACTTCCATTGCCTGTAGTGGTGTTTTTCATGTGAGCAATTGAAAGCACAGGTGTATATATATGTATATATGCATCTGTATATGTACATGTGGGTGTGCATGTGCATATATATCTAGCTATGAGATTTTAGCTATGGTTTAATACACCAGGATTGAAGGTAGAAAATCTAGATGCTGATCCAGCAGTATCACTGCTGCCTGCATGCTGGAAGTGTAGCTTCACAGGCTGGACTGGAGAAGGTACCACACTTTGGAGAAATACAAGCTGTAGCCTCAGTGTAGAGTTTCCTTCCAAAGGCCTTTTCCCCATATGCTTCCTCTACATTTCCCTGAATTAGAGGAATGTGGGCAATAATTAGGCTTACCTTCAGGTTGCTCATTTGCTGAAGTTTTTAATGAAAAAGTCAGTCTTGTATTGTCACTTACCCTCTTCTGAAACTCTCTGCCTTCTAGGACTGACTTACCCAATGTCTAAGGTAGATGTTTCTTCTTCCAGTTGCCAGGTGCATGGGTTTACCTCTTTCTTCTTTCTTCTGTATACTAATTGACACATTTTAAAAATGTACATTTATTCCCAAATCCTTGTTAAGCTCTGTCACTGTTGTCTTATCAATCTAATGTAGATAAATGTGTGCAAAGAGAAAAAAATCCATCAACCCCCCCCCAAACCCCAGTAGTGTTCTGCCATCTGTTGAAGATGTTTTCATATGCTGTAGTGCATCAGTACATATTTCTGATCCACGAATCTAAACATCACTTCAGTTTAGCTCTGATTTCCTCAAACCACAAGCTACTGTGTTTAATTTATAAATTGCTTCTTATATATTCTGCTCATGGCTGGTGAATATAATTAACATTTTCTTGTGAAAAACCTGTACCTATAAATATCAGGGCCATGACACACATTATTAATTAAAAATAAATAAATGATGGGGGTTGTTGGTTTTGCAAATATATAAATAGCCTTCCAGATACGTGTAATAAATATTCTCATCCCCTTTCTAATACGGATAAATACATTTATTTTATGTTTGTTAGGAAGGGGATGTGAGAATGCCATAGTAGTATTGAAGTATCGCAGCAGGATCAAATTAATGAGACCTGGAATCACTGCTCAGTACTAAACAGCCTTTCCTTTGCATGCAGCTGATTTCAGTCCTGAAGGATGTGTGTAAGAAGCTTGTCTTAACATATAATTTTCAACGCTGGATCAAGGCAGTCTGACATCTATACCCTTTCACTATTATATATTTTTTCTTGGCAAAAAAATACGCCCTTGAAATAGTGTTTCTTTGTCTTTGGAGCTGTTAGAAATAGTCTTTTAAAGGTGCTCAGTTAAGAATTTGTTGAATCATTTGGATGAGGGCAAATTGTAAATCCTCAGCAGCGAGTGGTCTGTCTCAAACGAACCATCAGAAGCTGGACTTTAGTTAGAAACAGCCACGCCAGAGGTTGGATTTCAGTGCAATCTTCTGTCTCTTCACAGGTTGGAAAATAAACCAACTCACTTCAACAAAGTGCAGAAATTAAAGCCAGAAATAATCTGTGTAAAATGGGTCATAATCTGGCCCTTTGAGTGAATTGGTGAAAAAATCTGTGTGACAGTGGAACAAGTCAGCTGTTAATGATGCTCCTCTCTTCTAGCTGCTCCTGGCTTCCTTGGGTTGTTTTAGGGTTGTCTCCTTGCCCTTTTATACGAGACTTTGATCCCAGTATCTATAGGAATTCCCTGGGCAGCCAATAGGGAAAGTTTACCTCTTACTGCTCATCTTTTCATAATTAAACACAGGGACCTAACTTTGAAAACTTACATACAAACAAAAATCATTTAAATACAACTATGTTTTTAATTACCCACTTACTATTGATCTTCCCAGGCTTTGGTGGTGGTGGAGCCGCAGCATCATGCTCTCCTGCTGCCTGAGGATGTAAGTTTGGGAGGATGAAGCACTTTCAAGCATCATTTGGATTCTTGCTCCTGGGGCTCCATTTTCCTCTCTTCTCCCTGGCGAGGAGTTCTGATAGATTTTCTTCTTTTCTTGGCTAGATGGCAGATCCTTGAGACCTTTATTCTCTGACACACACAAACAAGGCTTTTTCTCCCGTATGAAATATTCATGAAATAAAACACTTACAAAGATGTTGCAGGACAAATAGTGTTTAGTCCTGGTTCCAGCCCCTCCACCAATTCATTTAACCCCATGAAGCTGAAATTCTGCTGGGATTTAACACAGAGCAGTGGCTCAGAAATTAGGTAATGAACTCCAAAATGAATTGGGGTAAGCATGTGGAGTATGAACTTGCTAATAATTTGCCCCTAGGAACAGAAAGGTTTTATTTATAAATAGATTTTACTGCAGCTAAATGTGATAGGCTGGGTCTGAGCAATGTGAAGTTTTAGCTTGTTTTCTAAATCACCCTGTACCAAATTTTGTGTGTGTTATTGTGCCCAACTAAATTTGGCCATGAATAAGCCCACATCACCTGGGGATTTGATAAGGACAAGAAAATTGATTTTTATTGGGAGTTAGGGTTTATTTGAACCCACTAAGGAGAGGGTAGCCCTGTATTTCACCTTGATTAAAGGGGAAAAAAAAAAGCCTGGTATCATACAATTACACCAGAAGTGACATTATGATTTATTGTGTCAAACCTTGCCTTCGTAGAGCACCACAAAGGTCAGTGGCAAAACAAGTCTGCTGCATAAGATTGAGAAGGAAACTGATAGTGTGAGTCAAAGCCTGGAATATAATTTTTAATTTTCAGTTTCCCTTTTTTTATGGCAGGGATCCAAACCATAACATTTCATTAAAGAAATAAAACAAAATAATAATATGCAGTGCTTTTTCAAAGGACTCTGCTTGCTCTCCCTGCAGAATTGGGGTCAGGGCTAGAAGTGTAGTTAAGGAGATGTTGGAAAAAAAATATTTGCAGACTTTTTTTGTATTAAGTAACCGGCTCTGATGGGACTCCAAGGGTTTAATTTATAATGCAAATTTATGGCAAAAAGGGGAAGGGGGTTTCTTAGAAAAACTTGCAGTGGCACATGTCAGCATTGCCCTGTTATGTCATGCAAATTGTTTTTGATTCTTCAAACCTATTGTGCAATTAGAAAGCAGAAAGGACAGCAGAAGCCTGAGCTGATAAATTTTGTAAATCAATATTATTTGTAAATTAAGACAATAAATAGCAGTGGAAATAAAAGGCAAACAGGCAGAAGTCTTAAGATATTTGTGCTAACAGTGTATGCTCTCGAGTTGCTTCTGAATTTAATTTCTCATTTGTTCTTAAGACTAACAGTATGATTTTTATACAGCTTTAGTGACACTTTACAAAGAATCACAGAAGGTTTTTGATCATTAAACAAGTAGCTCACTTTGATTACCTTTGCCCACCTCAAATAGTAACTATGATTATCTTTAATGTGCAGACCCTGGCTTTGGGATGGAGAGCAGCTTTTTTCTTGTACCTCTTTTTTTTTTTCCAATTTCCCGAAGTGTTTTATAAAGCAGCTTCTTTACACGTTGGACAGTGGAGAGCAGCAAGCACATAGCCCACAAGATCACTGAGGTTAATAGTGATTTTTCAGCTGACTGCAGCGATCTCTGATGTGGTTGGAAATATTTAACTAAGTTTTCAAAAGCTGTTGTTCCTGCAGGTTGCGTTCAGGAACCGAGTGCAGAAAGGCTGAAACTAGTCAAATAAACCCATTATTCTATAAAAACAATCAGCAAGATGCCAGAAAATCCTATTTTGTCAAGAAAACACTCCAGCTTTGTTCTTCTTGTGTTGAGATGTTATGAAGAGCCCTCAACAGACCTATAAATTCATGTTACATGAAAGTTCATCTCGTGACCTCTGTGCACGTAGTGTGTAATTTGAAACACTGTCCATGCTCTCTCTTCTCTTGTGCATTCGTTGCTTTGCCTCTCCTGGTCTCTTTTTACAGGAGGTCTCCATTTCATACCAGCTTAGGTGATTCAGATAAATTAAAACAAGCACCTCTACAGACACTGTTATTTCAGTTTATATGACATATTCCACTTTACCGCAGATTGCCTGTGGTGCAGAAATCTGTTACTCATGGTAACGAGTTCTTGTGTCCAAGACTCAAGAACTATTGGGTTTATTTTGGAGGTTTTTTGGTTTTGGGGGTTTTTTTAATTGATTTAAACCCCGGTAAAAATGGTTTATTAGGTTTACAATGTCTCTTCACTAGTTTAGCTAGATTAATTTAAAATCATGCAAAGTCAAGTAGTAACTTGGGGTAGATAAACCCTTACTTTTTTCCCATCTTCTTCTTTTACATGTGCCTTGTTCTTACAATCCCATATGACTATGTGTATTATGTGACAC
This sequence comes from Porphyrio hochstetteri, assembly GCA_020800305.1. NCBI lineage: Eukaryota > Metazoa > Chordata > Aves > Gruiformes > Rallidae > Porphyrio > Porphyrio hochstetteri. The sequence goes on along the minus strand of CM036910.1, from coordinate 38,440,944 downwards.
GTTTTGGTGTAATTTAACAAGAATTTCTGATCTCTTTCCCCAGCAGCTGCAGGAGATGGCCAGGTTTTTGAAACAAGATAGTTGCAACTCACTTTTGTAAAAATAGCACATACTATATTACCTAAAGATCATGAGAACTAACCACATGCCCAGTCAGCTAAATGGATAGGAAACATCTCTGTCTTTGAAACGTAAAACACAGTGCTCTAAATTTTGTTCTTGTTATGGTAACTGGGAGTAACTGGGTTGACTTCAGTAATACCACATTTGGGAATGAAAATGGGTCAGCGCTGTAAGAATATCATTGCCCAACTCCATAATCTGTGGAGAGAAACTTGATATAAAAAGTTCACATTTCTGGGGATCTTTGCTCATATATTTTATCAAGTCAGTGTGTGTGCGATGGGAAGAATGTGGCTGCAATACAAGTAATTACTGAGAGAGATTATTAATCCTGCATGACAATAGTTATGTGGTACAGGTGAATGAGATGGATTAACATTCCTGGATTAGCATCCCTGGATTAGCATCCCTGGATTAGTATCCCTGCCTTCTTTTCCAGCTTCTTAAACCAGACTGTGATGCTCCTAGCAAAAACGAATACAGTGTAATTACCCAAACACTTCACAGAATCACAGAATTGTAGGGGTTGGAAGGGACCTCGAGAGATCATCGGGTCCAACCCCCCTGCCAAAGCAGCTCCCCAGCTCATATTGCACAGATAGGCGTACAGACGAGTCTTCAATATCTCCAGAGAAGGAGACTCCACCACCTCCCTGGGCAGCCTGTCCCAGGGCTCTGTCACCCTCACTGTGTAAAAGTTCTTCCGCATGTTGGTGCGGAACTTCCTGTGCTCCAATTTACAGCCAATGCCCCTTGTCCCATCTCCACAGATGACTGAAAAGGGGTTGGCCAATTCCCCCTGCATCCCATACTTAAGATATTTATAAACATTAATTATGTCCCCCCTCAGTCTTCTTTTCTCCAGGCTGAACAGCCCCAGCTCACTCAGCCTTTCCTCATACGGGAGCTGTTCCAGGCCCTTAATCATCTTCGTAGCCCTCCTCTGGACTCTCTCAAGGAGATCCCTGTCTTTTTTATACCAGGGAGCTCAGAACTGGACACAATACTCCAGGTGGGGCCTGACCAGGGCAGAGTAGAGGGGGAGGATCACCTCCTTCGACCTGCTGGCCACACTCTTCCTGATGCATCCCAGGATCCCATTGGCCCTCTTAGCCACCAGGGCACACTGCTGGCTCATAGCCAACCTGTCATCTACCAGGACCCCCAGGTCGTTCTCCACAGAGCTCTTCTCCAGCAGGTCATCCCCCAGCCTGTACTAATTCAAGCGGTTATTCCTCCCCAGGTGCAAGGCTCTACACTTGCTTTTGTTGAACCTCATGAGGTTTCTCCCTGCCCAGCTTTCCAGCCTGTCCAGGTCTCGCTGGATGGCAGTGCAGTGTTCCTGCGTGTCAGCCACCCCTCCCAGCTTTGTATCATCAGCGTACTTGCTGAGGGTGGATGCTATTCACTCATCAAGGTCATCGATGAAGATATTAAACAGGACTGGACCCAACACCGAGCCCTGGGGAACACCGCTAGTCACAGGCCTCCAGTCAGATTCTGTTCCACTGATCACGACCCTCTGAGCCTGGTCCGACAGCCAGTTCTCAACCCACCTCACTGTCCACTCATCTATCCCATGATCTCTTAGCTTTTCTATCAGGATGTCATGGGAGACAGTATCGAAAGCCTTGCTGAAGTCAAGGTAGATGACATCCACTGCTCTCCCTCCATCCACCCAGCCGGTGATGAGATCATAGAAGGCTATGAGATTGGTTGAGCACGATCTCCCCTTGGTGAATCCATGCTGGCTACTCCTCATGACCTTCTTCTCTTCCAGTTGCTTGATAATGGCATTCAGAACAAGCTGTTCCATCACCTTTCCAGGGACAGAAGTGAGGCTGACTGGCCTATAATTGTTAGGGTCCTCCTTCTTGCCCTTTTTGAAGACTGGAGTGATATTGGCTATCCTCCAATCCTCAGGTACTTTTCCTGTTCTCCAAGAGCTGTCGAAGATGATAGCAAGCAGCTCCGCAATCACTTCCGCCAGCTCCCTCAGCAAACTTCCTGGGATCAATCACTTTTCAAGATAATATTGAGGGAAAAGAAGTTCAAAAATATTCAGTGAAAAGACTAGACTCATTTCCAGAGAAAAAAAACCCAAAAAACAACTTTTCAAAACATATTAAGTAGTGTTGCAACTCCAGGCTCTTTTGGTAGGGTTCAATAGGAGTCTAACTTAAATGTCAGTATCTACATGCAGCCAACGTGTCTCATCTGCTGCGCCAGTGGAGACCTGATCGATAAAGCCAATGAACCCTGGGGAGTGGCTGGGCTCTGGCTCCCTGTCACGTTGCTCTGCAAATTCCTCTGCCTGCATGGGCTGGGTCTCTGATGGCTTTGGGTTTTTAGGCATCTGGCTCATGTACGGGCATATGCATGCTGGTGTGGAAATTTAATTCTTCTTGTAGTGCAGCTTTCTCTCCATGACCTCAGTCCGTCACGCTATTTTTGAGCTTATAAACTTTTAACTCCATCTTAATGAAGTTGAGCTAGTGGAAGGTCCCATATAAATAATTTAATAATATGCCTGAATGAAATGACTGCTATCTAACTAGTAGAAATAACAGAAGTGATTAAATTAAATTCAATATACACATTAGCCACTGAACTACACTGCCATAAAAGAAAGAAGAGTGTGGTCTGAAGAGTTGTCTCTTTTCCTCCCACAGCTTTATAATTATATCTTCAGGGAAATGCCACATCTCAGCATTTAACGATCTGCCATCAGAGACATTTATGAGGAGATTTTCAGGGAAGTAGAGAGTTGATGGTATCTTTTTCACAAAAAAAAAAGCAGACATTGAATAACCTGGAAAGCGTCTGCTGAGAGAAGCATTGATCTCTATATTTACATATCATGTGAAGTTAAAAATTCTAAGTTTTCCCCCCAAGAAAATCCACAACAAGGTCATGGTCTCCCAGGAAAAGTTTGGAAAATAGAGCATAAATCTTGAACAATGTCAATCTGTCACTGCCCTACAGCAGTTTCGTATGGTTTGAAAGAGCACAGCTGGTCAGTTCAGTAATTCTGAATGTTTTCCGTGAGGGATGGCTCCAGCAAAACCCAGCCCCTTTGCAGCGCTGAACCACGGGGTGTACTGGAAAAATGGAAGCCATTTGCAATGTAGGAAGCAGTGGAATGAAGTGTTCATGCAGAACTAACAGATGGCATGGAGTAAACAAATGGAAAAATTAGCAAAATACTTTTCCTGTTGCCAGATTGTAAATCGAAGTGAAATATCCTTTGTAGATGTAGCTGGGACATATATTGAGATTTTACTGTTAATTTGAGCTGAAAACTAAAAGTCTAGATTAAGACTGATTTGTTAAGATCTCAGCATGAGCAGCTTCCAACTTAAAATACATATGTAGTTTTCCCCATGGACTAGGAAAAGTCTGCACTGTGGCTGTCAAGTGTTTCTTAGACATTTCCAAAGATGGCTTGTGTAAATGCTCATCTCTCCAAGCAGATTAGATTGGCCAAACCAATTCTGAGATGCAGAAAAAGATCAAGTACCCTGAAGAAGAAGACGACAAACAGATCTGTGAGTGCATTTATTTGACTGACTGAAGCACTCAATAAGATTTGAAGAAGTCTCTTTAATTGTTACATGCACTCCTAATCCAGTGAGGCAGGGATTGTCAGATTCCAAGTGAGGTGGTAACAGCATCTATTCTTTGTCATTTGTAGTGACCGTTTATTGCTTGCATTTGCCCCAGTGTAGATGGTCAAATAGATAAATCACAATCATTTCTACTTAGACCAAAAAGCAAAATACTGTCTCATTCATTTTTAAAGCAGCAGCTCTTGTTGACCCTCATTCATGGACTTGAACCTCATAGAATAGTGCAGCCATAGGTGTGAGAGTGACCGTAATATTCTTTTTTTTTTTCTTTTGGGCATCCTCTGCTGCAGCTCATGAACAGGAGAGCCTGTCATCTCTGCTGGGATGTTGCAAAGCAGGAAGTAACAAAAAAAAAACTGCTTTAATTTCAATTTTTAATTTTTAATTTCAGTTTGACACAGTGTTTGCCAAATGGAAGATGACCAAATTGGTGGGAAATCTTCTCCCAAGACCTCTATGTTGGTGTTAAAAATCAGAAAGAGTAGTTAGTAATAAACAGAAATCACCTAATATATCATCTGAATTATATACTTGGAAATAACTTTAACTCTTTTAATGTTTGATTGTTTTTTTTCTAGTAGAAGTGTAATTACTCTGGGAATATTGATAGCATAATTGTAGTAACAACCTGGGTTTTCTAGTACAAGTATTTGATCAGTATTTCCCGTACCAGTATTTGATCAGTATTTGAATGACTTAAAGATCATTAAACTGTGTGTATGTGTGTATATATGTATATGCACTACATATATACACTGCATACAAACACATAAACTTTCTTTCCTTTCCTTTATCCTTCTTTTAAAATGTTGTAACTGCATACGTATCACTATATGATTTGTACACTGTAATTAGAGGAAGAAAACAGTATAATAAAGAGTAAAGCTGATTTTAATGCAATCTCTTATTTTTACCATGATGATTAGTTTGAGTGGCAAGATTTATTCCTCAGTCAGCATACTGAAGTGCTTGTTTTCATGCAGAACTCCTCCCCCAGGAATCTATATGTTCAGGTCTCACCAGATGCACTGCCGTTGCAATGTTGATTTGTTGTTATTCCACAGATATTGTGGTATTGCTGATGGTGGTGGGCTCCTGGCCATGAATGGAGAGCCAAGTCCAGTTGAGTAGGGTGAGAGGTTTTACAGTGTCAAGTGTAGGCAGACTGAAGTTTTTAAGGTGGGGAGAAGTGACCAGAGTACCCTAAAACAACGTGCATGAAAACTGGGCTACAGAAAGTCATCTGCTCATTTTGGATCCAGCTCAAGTGGTTGTAGGGGAAGTTCAGTAAAGAATGACAGAAATCTCTCACTGACTCTAATAAGAAGTGGGTTGGGCCTCTGCTGCAGTGCATTGGTTCAATTGATCCAGCAGCCAGAATGATTGACAGGGAGGTATTCAAACCTGACGCTGTGATTTGGGCTGATGGTCATTAGCTGGGCGCACGGGCCCTGCCCTGACATTTGTAGCCCTGCTAGGCCCGGGAGGAGCTGTCGGGCCTCTGAACTGTACAGCTCCATTCTTCATTTTTTAAATTTTCCCCTCGAGAGCTATTACCTGAGTTGCCAGCAGAAGGGAGAGTGAAATATTAAAAGTATAGTGTGGTAAATAGGGACCCTCAAAGGGCGATAGCAGTGCAGGATGTCAGATCATGTCCCCATGAGGGAGTAGGGCCTCGGGCTGGAGGTGCTGCCGCAGGTGAGGCAGAAGAGACAAGCAGGAGAATTAAATCGAATCGATGGAACTGATTTAAGTTGGATCAAATTTAAAGCAGATATATATTTGTGTGCTTGTTTGTTAGGAAAGATGGAATCAGTTCTCAAAGCCACCCTTGGGGGCTGTGCCGGCCGCCCACGCGCAGTGTTGATATGCAGTGCCAGCAGCAGGCTTCTGCATCCCAGAGAGCTGGAGAGTGAATGTCAGCTCATTTAATCTTTGTCAGCGTGGTCCTCCCTCACTTCATCCTCTGAAAAGAAAGTTTAAAAGGATGCATTTAAAGAAATGTTTTTGAGATTCGCTGGAGGAAGTGTGCTTCTTGTTATCTCCCTGGTTTATTTTAACCCATTGCTCTCCAGACAAGTGATTTCGGAGTCACCTCCAACGCCATACCTAGGACAGGTCTTCTTGATACCGATACAGTGATTGCTCTGTATCTCAGGAGGAAAACAGTTATGTGTGTGCTGGGCAATGCTTAAAAACTCAGTATTTACTGGGAGGTAGCAAATCCTAGGACTTGGTGTAGCTGGAACCGGACCCATCCTTGTCTGTCACTCCGATTTTGTTTATGTATGTATGTATGCAAGTGTGTGTATGTATATGATGCCATTATCTCTCTCTCTCTCTCTCTCCATGTGTACTGAGGTTGTTAAGGAAAGAAATTGCTATGGTCTCACATAAAGAACTATTTTAAATTAGTATTTTCACTTCTGAGTTCTGCTGAAACAAGTGATTCTCAACACTTTGGTGCTTAAATATCTGACTAGTCATTTTGGAGAGTGTGCTGAATATATCGGTGCATTCATTGAATCCTTTGGATGCTCTTTGTCACTGCAGGAGGACTGGAGACTTTTACAGGTGGGAGAGAGCAGCTCGTGTAGTCTTTCCTACAGCAGCCTGCTCTCCCATACCAGAGGTTTCTACTTCCCAGGGAGCGGAAGACGGCACACACTGCTCGGCTTTATTGTGAGGCACTGCACCAGCTGAAGAAATGGATCCACTCATTCAGGACAAGTAAGCAAATTCAGCTGGCTGATGAAAGGAAGCCTAGACAACGGTGTTCAAACACTCGCTCCCATTTCCTCCCCCCTTCCCCCCAGATGTCTGGTTTCAGTTTTAAAACATAATAACATTTCATTAAGGAGCCATAGCAACCCTTCACTAATTTGTGAAGAGTACATCGTGAGCTACATTCTGTACTTATCAACATTTGAGCACTTTAGATCTTGTTTCATCTCATTAGTGGATGTTTATGGGACCTGAGGGTTTCAGCACTCTCTGACTCATTAGTCAGCCTGTGGCGGTGCAGGTTATATACTACAAGAAACGATTTCCCCAGCCTTTAAATGCTCGCACAACCTTCAACAGAAGTTCAGTTGGAAATGTTTTCTCACATTAAACCGTCAGTCAGAAAGGAATGTGTGAAGGTGTGTTTGAAAAAAAACCAAAACCCACCACTTAGTATAACACTGCGTATATCAAAGTCATATTGTGCTCGGCTGCAGACAGCTGCACCATGGAAGAGATGTCATTTCAAAGGGCTGAATATTTAAATTGCTGGCTTTGGAAAATTCAGCCACGGGATGGCATTTACAGGAAAGAGCGAATCAGGAGAATGTGTCGTGCTGGAAGTTGTTTGGTGTTAACATCAGAAAGAGTAGAAATCCTGTTTTCCCACTCATTTACTGGACTGAAGCCTTTTTTTTCCCCCCAAACGCTGCAGTTAACGTAGCTTTATGCATGATCTAATTTGTATGAAAATAAATGGTCTTTTTTCCTCTACTAAATTCATTAAGCAGTGCACCGTTTAGTAAACTGTCAGTAGCATCTGTTGGAGAAAGGCAAATAAAATACTGGTGCAGGAGGAGGTAGTTTGTCCAGATTACCGGCGTGTAGTTTCAAGCACTGTGAAAAAATTCCCTGGGTGCATCATTTAATAGGAAATAATCCACCAATCTGCTTTTTTTTTTTTTTTTTTGTGGCTTTGCTTCTAATACTGCTTTTCTTCCCCATCGTGATGTACGGTTTACACTGCAATGCACTAACAAATAGGAAAAACAAATAGGAGTGTGAATTAACAGTGTGATGTAAATGACGGAGCAGGAAATGGCATCTTAAATTTGTTTACAATATGCTGCAAGTCAAAGCATAGGAAACTGCTTTATTAATAAGCAGTTGATAGTCATGTTAATTAGGAAATCACAGAAAAAAAAAATGTGCCGCTTGTGTGATAATTGCCTTATTAACACTGCATAGACTGTATCCATTTTTTCAAGGATTAATGTGGAAGTCGGATTCACATGTTGTGCTTTTGCAAAGATCGTAGGGATTCGCTTTGTTATAGGTGCAGCTCTGGTACTGTAATTGGACGAAGGTAACTGGTGGGGTCCTTAAAAATCTCTGCCAAAATGGAAATGTGATGAAGATCAGTATCAGATCTCATCTGAATAAATATTGCTGAATTTTACAGTTCCTACATGGCAAACTGTACTTACAGCATAACGACTGGAATTCTCTAGCCTCGCTTGTCCAGTGTACCTACACAAGCATTGCTACCAGGAGTTTGCTACCAATCTTTTATGCGTGAATCACTGTGCACGTTGTGGTTGTGATGGCAAATGAAAACCAAGGGCTCATTGAGCAGACTTGGATTTAAAAGAAAAAAAAACCCAAACTAATATTTTATTTCAGAAGGCTCAAGTACAGATAGCAGCAACACCAATGCTTTTCTTTCACGCCAACAATGTTGCTGAACAATTTGTAGAACAATAAGCTATTTTTAAGTTCTAGCGTGTCATCCTCTGAGAGCCTCGTGCTGCTGAAGTTGTCAGAGGACACAGCAGCTCGGCCACAAAACCCGCTCATGTGAGGCAGAGGCTGTCAGGGATGCTGCAGGAGGATGTGCTTCGGCTCTGGCATCGGGTCAGGGCACTGGGGCAGCACCAGCACTCGCTGCATCTGCGGCTTTCCCCTTGCTCATGTGAATCCAAAGTAATTTGTGGGTACCAGATGGTTTACAAGAAGGTGAGACCGCTGCTCTTACACCGTTTTCAGCAATTAGTTGAAGATGATGGTGGTAGTTGTGATGTGAGGACCCTGCTAATTGAAAACAGCCCAACACAGTACCTGTGTGCCTGCCGGAGTGGCTGTGCTTAAGAACCAGACGGCACTTGAGAACATCTTCAAGCTCTAGTGCTTGTTCCATTTTACCCATATTTCTTGATTCATTTCTTCAGCTGCAGAAGTTTCTGTACTTACATGAAGGGTAAAAGCTGTGTTCATAGAGCTGTCTGGCAGCACAGCTCTCTGAACTTGTTTTTTCTTGAAATAATATTACTTGAAGCAAAGTGCTTGTTTTTCTGCTGTGTGGAACTGATGCTGCTGTAGCAGGATGGCAGTACTTGCACACACCTGAGTTCATGCCGTCAATGTACAATGGGTGGGGGTCAGGAGGAAGGGGTCAGCCTTTTTTCACTGGTGCCTGGGGACAAAGCAAGAGGTGATGGGCACAAATTTGAATATAGGAAGTTCCACCTAAACACAAGGAGGAACTTCTTTACTGGGAGGGTGGTAGAGCCCTGGGACAGGCTGCTCAAAGAGGTTGTAGAGTCTCCATCTTTGGTAATATTCAAAACCTACCTTGATGCTGTGCTGTGCAGCCTGCTTGAGGTGATCCTGCTCTGGCAGGTGGGGTTGACTAAATGATCTCTAAAGGTCCTTTTCAATCCCAATCATTCTGTGATTCTGTGATTCAGTTCCAGGGCACTGAGGCCCTGGACTTGCTCCTTTTGAAGGCCGTTTTGAGAAAGACTTCTTTTTGGCCAGAGTGGGCAGCAGCTACTGATTTTTGCTCTTTATGTTGCCCAGGTGTGTCACTTGACTCAGCAGGGATCTTCTCTCTTCATCTGTGCTGACTTCTTCTTCTCCCCAGAATAATACCTGTCTCCCCCACCATCCTTTCCTGTCTTGTTCTTCTTGCTCCATCTCTGGTGTGCGTCCAGCTGAGTCCAGGACAAGCCTGCAGTGCACTTCAGGGATTGAGATGTCAGCATCACGTGCCTGGAGAACCATAGCAGGAATGTGCAGGTTGTGCTCCAGGTCTGTCATGCTGGTGGCTGTGGGGAAGACAGGGACTATCCTCTCATCTTGAGGTCTCCAGTTGGGATAAGCCAATGGGCCATGCTGGGCCATGCTGAACCATGCTGAACTGTACTGGACCATGCTGGTAGTTGGCACCATCTCCCCTTCACAGAGTATCCCGCTCCTGGACTTCTGCTAGGAAAGATTCATAACTCCTTCAAAAATACTAATTAAAAATAACTCTGAAGGTAAATTTGCCACAGATTTCAGCAATAAAAGAATTGCTTCTAATCTAAAATCAAATTCAAATGTGCTTTTGCTAAGCCTACCTTCTTATGAAGCTTTTGTTCTTGGCCATGGTCCATCCAGTGTAGCATCCTGGCTGGGGCCCCCGATTTGATTAAGTAGATCACTTACATCTTTACTATATAGTGATACATCTGGAGCACAGCTCAGTAGACACTGGAGCATTTCATTAAAGTGAGAGACATGTAAAAATGTACTGCTAAACTGCTGTAGACAAAGTTCCTTGGTGAACTGGAAAATGAAGGAGTTGCTGCAGGGCTCTGAGTCACTGCTCTGCTATGATTCAGTGAAATTACCAGAGTCACAGAGATGTCAGACTGGGGTGGCACAGCACTGAAACTGGTCCCTTGCCTTGCACTGCATTTGCCAGTTGCTTTATGATTTTACCACGTCGATGCTGAGCAAGGGGAACGGGCGCAGATCTCATTTCCTGTTGTTATCAATAACGGTGACAGTTCATAACTCCCCAGTGAGGTAGATAATATTTTTACTCATTTTTTTTATACTTTTATATAAATGAATAAAAAGGACTAGCAATAAGCACACGGTAGTCAAGAGCATCCTGATGCTTACCACATGCAAAATCAATACAGCAATCGCAGTAATAATAAGTGAATAGGCCAGTCTACAGCCAAGCTTTTCTTTGGTCCTGCTTGCCTTTGTGGCAAAAAAAATACTTCTCCTAGCTATGAGATAGATGGCACTTTTTATAAAGATACAGGGAAAACCAGTAATTGTTCCAGTCAAGGATGACATTTGTCATATCCCTTTCAGTGAATGCGATCTCTTTACTGGTTCAAAGTATTGTTTGTGAAGCTCTTGATGTCTGACACATTGATTTGTCCCTGTAAAAAGCAGAAATACCTACCACTTACCAAAGGACAAAGTTTCCCAGCAGGTATCCAAGCTGGAGGTCCTTCTGGGGCACATTGTGAGAGTTTCTTGAGCTGCAACCCCGAGGATGCATGGAGGGGGGGGATAGGAGAGGCTGCATTTTGCCTTCATCTTGCTACATCCATCCCAGGAACCTGGAACTAACTGCTGCCCGGCTCCTGTGTCTAAGCAAAGCCTTAGGGATTACATCCGTTTCTTTCAGCATCAGCTCCCATCATCCCTTATGGAGAACATTGCTTATGTAAGGTGCTGCCTATCAGCTTATAAAATAGAAGCCAATATATAATTCTGTGATTCTGATTTAATAATGTAACTGACACATTTGCTGTTTAATATATTCCACGCTGAGCAAAGTCCCCAGACTCATCATGCACTATTTATCTAAAGTTATAGCAAAATACATTATTTTCTGTTTTAAAGGTCTATAAAGCAGATATTAGCTGAATTTAAAATACATGTGCTTCATGCTCTCCTGTAAAGAAATCATGGTCTTCCCAGTTCTGTTTGATTGCAGTTGTACAGAACAATGTTTCTTTAGCTCAGATAATTTTTTTTCTCCCTGTGAATGCTTAATCTGGGGATGTGATTTGACTTTTTTCACCATTTAGGGCATTAGTACAAGTCATGCTGTGCAGTGTACATTTTACATGGTATTCTGCTTTCACAAAAAAGCTAATGAACATGAGCATTTGGGATTCATTGGAAATGGTCTACTTAATGTGATTCTTCTGCAGCAGATATAGTACTTTCCAAAAGTTACTGCTTCTCCAGTCCTTGCAGTTATTCCTGTCATATACACAGGGGAGCACTGGCAAGGACATGTAGTACACCAGCATTTTTAGTGCCAAAATTACTGTAATCAATGTAAATTCTTATTTATTCTTCACACTAACTTTCAACAGCTCCAAATTGTGACTTGTGGCAGTGTCTTCATGAAGATATGAACAAGGAATTCTGAGAACTTCAGTGCTCAGGACACTTCTTCATAAACATTTCTGAGTATTTCCATGTCAACAGGAATCTAACCAGATCTTTCTGAAGCCTAAGATAATTTTCTGATTAAATGCCCTGGCTGAGCATTGGCTGGTGATAAAGGAACAGGGCAGTTGTCCTTAACACTAAAACCTTCAGCCCACATCACTGTAAAAGTGGTGTTAGTGTGATTAGGAAGAATCAGGCCAACACTATGTAACTGCCTCATCTTAGAAATGAGAGAGCACAGATTGCAGTGCAAACACCCAGGCTGCAAGGTCAGCACAAGACGTGCTTTTTTAAAAAATAAAGTATGTAAAATTGTCTTCCCTGTCCGTGGAAAACACTGGATCGTGTATTTATCCCATGTCTGCTGCAAAGGCAGCAAGAACGAGGGAAACCCTGCCATCATGCCATGGAGAGAGAAGGATACCAAACTATCCTCTGCTGGGAAGTTTTCTGAGTCTCTCTCAGAGGCGATTTGGGGGACAGAGGTGTAACTCAGCAGTTACATCACTGCTGTGCCTTTAGGAAAGGAGGAGACCACAGCTGTTCTTCTCTCCTCTTCCACCAATCATTTGTGGAGCCAGTTCAGCTTTAGGTTGGAGGCTTTGTCCCAGTTTCCATCCACTTTAGATACCAGAGCCGTGTGCTCCCAGCTCCCTAATGAATCCCTCGTTCTTTAATCTATCAATCTTGATAATTCCTCTGTGAAGTTAGGAAAAGCACAGAAATTTTAATTGTGGCATTAAAAGCCACCTAGATCCTTGTACTGAAACCCAAAGTACCTGTGAGATTTCTAAAAAAAAAAAAAAAAATCTTGTATCAGGAAATCTGACAGGGAACTGAATCTGCATCCTTTTCATTACAGCCTATTGCTGTAATGATTCAAGCAGCTCTTCCTCATCAGGGACAGCATATTTACCATGCTATCCATTAGGGAGACAATTGCTCCTGGAAGATATGCCAAAATACCACTGTTTTTGATGTGTGAATGTTCACAGTCACCTGTATAAATAGCAGTGGCCTGCTAGAGAAAACTGTATTGATGCTTTTGCCCGTGCTTCTGGGATTTGGTTTATTTGCCTTTCATGATCAGGGAGAATTTTGTCTAAGTGCTTCCCCAGAACAATGCCTGTGAGGAGCAGGGAGGTGGTGGGCGAGCGCCGTGGTCCTTGGGGGCTGAGTTTCTGTCTGAAACAGCAAGCTTAGTTTAAAAAACACTCAGCTGCTGCAACAGGTCTTATTTCTAGACCCACAGTCCCAGATGGAAGATGGACAGGGACCTGAGAAGAATTAATCTGGTTTTCTTGCCCCATACGCTGCTGCACCAAAGCAGCAACAGATACTGGTGGGTTTCCAGTAGATAATTCAATGGTAACTTTCTTCTGAGCACTGCAGCGTGGGAGCCTTTGAAAGAAAGAGGTTAAGAGACAAGTAAGTAGGACTGGAGTGCTATTATTACAGCTATTTTTCTTTACCTTCTAATACATGTCATCCTCTTTTATTAGGAGCTGACTGTTGAACCAGGAAAACCGATGCCACAGTATAAAAATGATACATAGGCAAGGAAGTATCATTGATAAGTGATCTGAACAGTACTGACCTTTCGAGAAATTGAATAAAAATATACATGCCTTGAGACTTTCAAAAGTAAAAGATCACCTGCACCCTCACATTGTGCACAGGGAGCATGAGTACTTCGAGCAGTGACAAGGAAAACAAAGCTGCTGCGATCCCACCTTAACCTCCCAGCCGCAGGAACTAGTGCATCAGGCATTGTGTGTCTCTGAAATCACAGCACTCACCACACCAGGGAGCTGAAAAGGGAACTGAGAATACCAAAGATGTCAAATTTGAGTGAACACTCCCCCAATCCCACTCGTACAACTGTTACACTCTCAGTGCGCTATTCAAATATCAATTAATTAATGTTTGCTATTGTGTGTGATTTAACCATATATTCAGGGCTGCTTTGTTCAGTTAGCAGCAGTGAGATGTCACTGCAAGATCTACTGAGAAGACTGAGGAGGAAAGTCAATTTTTAAGTGCAGCCTTGTGAGCTTTCAGCGATTTCCTATAAATTTGTACTGGCGCTCTCCCAAATTCACGCTCTCATCTTTCCTGGTTCTCCATACCCATAGGCACCCATCTTTCCTGTTTCACATATGAAATGGCACTGTTTGTCTTAAACATTAATTTTTCATAGGTTTGATTTTGCAAATACGTTGTTTTATCTACCAGTCTGCTTATACACTTTTGATGTGAAACTCACCTACTTTCCTTTCCATCTCTATAAACAAGGTTCGTGCATCCTGCTCTAGAGGCTGTAACTCTCAGCCTTCCAGGGCTCTGAACAGGGAGTTTTTTGGCTGACCTGTCTTTTCGTGAGCTTCTGCTTGGCTGCAACAACAAAGTCTGGGGAAAAGACATTAGCTAGCTAATAGCAGCTTGCTACATCTCTGCTTTCCTGCTACTTTATGAAAGAATTCTGTTTAGGCTAGAATTTACAGCAGTGGAGGGATCCTAGACCAGTGGAATATAGGTTGAATATAGGAGGTTTTAGCTATATGCATCCTATTCTCTAATGTACCCTAAGCATGTATCTGAGGAAGGAAAACATAGGTTATGAGGCTGGGGCTGAGTACCAGAAAGCTTCTTAAGCTTTCACAGTGTGTGGGCATTACGTCAGTAGTGTATATGCACACATATAGATGCATCTATCTATATATGCTTCAATAAGCTTTGCATTAAGGAATATAGCTAGAGAGATTGGTCAGATATGTCTCTTTAAACACTCTGTTTGAGGATGACTGATGCTTTCTGCCTGTGTTTTGGCAGAGATACCTGTGTGTCTGTTCACTCGGAGGAGCCAGTGGCTGGCTGAACGCTGCCATGGGGCTCCCCAAGGTGTGAGAGATGACTGCTGGTAGGGTCAAATAAATTGAACAGGAAACAGAGTTCCTCAAGAGACATACAGAAATAACTAAATAATAATTAGAGAGCTCTAAGTCATCCAAATGTGGATTTTCTTCTTCTGATGCTCAGTACCACTGGAGAAGTTAAGGAAGGCTGATCTGCAGAGAGCGTGTAATATGATGTACTGCCAGGAAACTTGAAGCTGCCCCATTTCCTCTTGCTGTTTCCTTCCTTTCCTTTTTAGACTCATTACCAAATGCATATGGGGAAACTGGGAACAAGGAGAGAAAGAAATAGCCCCAGTGTCACCTCTGAACTTGGCTATGTTATGGGCTTTGTATTATGCTGATAAAAAAAAAATCAACCAACTGAAGCATTGAAAGATGGATTTTCTTTGAAATGAATTAGGTTGGATTTAGCTTGATGTTTCACATCACAGAACTGCCAATATTTCTTCTGTGAACCTGGAAGCTGTTGGTCATATGGAAGTGAAGGCTGTGTCTGTGAAAAGGTGGTGGAAATTTTACCTTTTGACCTTCAGTAGTTGTCTTCTGGGTAACACAGAACAAAACTGCTGAGGTCTTGGGGGTGGGCAAGGTCTTTGGCTCTGCTGGGATCTCTAAAAAAGTGTTAAGAACCTGATTTTAGGGACCTGTATTTCTTGAAGCTGGTGATGAAAAAAGCTAGGAAAGAGACTGGGAGGTTAAAGGGAGCAGAGAAGAGGTAGGGAACGAAAGAGAGGGAAGAACTGCCATCAGTCAAGGCTTGATTGCATGTGTTGACTTGGCTTGTTGGAGAAGGTATCTCAGTCCTGCCTGAGGAACAGCTGGAGATCCCAGTGGAAATCGGACTTGATGTTTTGGCTTGCTGTGTGCAGGCCATCCTGTCATTTTCTTGGGGGAAAAAAAATCCCTCACTTCCATATTGCTGGTGAAAATATTATTTATTTTCCTACTCAAACCCTCCCTAACATTATGGGGCTGGTGAGAATTACCTGGCAGCAAAGGTCTGGAGTAATGACATTTCGTAAGGCATTAATTCCTTAATTAAGTGGAATTAAAAGCTGATTTAGGGAATCATGACCTAAAGCAGCAGCAGTGGAAGGCACTGACACCTACATGTGTGGTAGGAAACAATCCCATCCCGAGCTCCCGGTACAGAGCAGGTCTGAGAGCAGCCTAGTGATTACTTTATTCCTGGTGTAAATACAGCAAGCTAAATAGTGGAGAGAAATGGCAAAAAACCAGCTGTGTTTATGGAAATGTGTGGTATTTTCAGGAATAGAATATTAAGTCAAAATATACTGATTCTGATGATAAATCAGGAGACTAAATGGCAGTTGTGACTCTTGCTCCAGGGCAGTGAAGGGGCTGACCGTCCTGGCTCTCTCCTCCCCTCTGGAATAAGCCAGGCAGAAAGGGAGCCTGCTCATTTACTTTAGAGATTGTAGTGTAAAATGAAAGGAGAAATACAAACCTCTAGGCCAACCTTTTTAATCTTCAAGTTCAATTTAAATTGTTGCTTAAACTATCTACTGAAATAGTGTTACGTGAGTAATTAGCAAATTAATAGCTCGCCATGTTGTGCAGAAATGTCAGCCCCTAGAAATGTCACTGCTATTTCTTTACTAGCTTAACTTTTAATTTTTAGACCGATAATTTTGTCTCCACTGAGAATGTGCTGTCTTGCTGCTGAATAATGGAACAATATTTATAAGTCAGGTAGAATTTCAGCTTTTTAAAGACAGCTTAATCGACGTTAATTGCCACTTCATGTCCGTAAATATGTTTTTTTACCAAGGTGAAGTTCTTCAGCCTGCTGGAAGCAGGGGAGAGATTTGTACCCCATCTCCTGCTGCCAGAGCTCCCAGATGAAACAGAAGATCCTGGAGGTTTTTGATGCTTCAGCCATCCTCAGGTTATGAAGCACCCAGAGACATGACTGACATCTTGAGGAGAAACCCACTATTGGCCTGTATTCAAAGACCTCCCACCCCAAACAGTATGTTCCCCGAGGTGACAAGGGTCCACCTGTTTGTTACGCACTGGCAAGATTATTTCTATTTCTTTTTTCCCCTCCTTCAGCCACGCTCAGACAGCCCCTTTAACAGTAACGATCGGGAGCAGAGATCTGGTGGGACCCGTGAGTAATGCAGCACTTAGTGCTTTAAGTGCTGCTGCGCGGCCAGTCAAGCGCCGCGCCTGATGTGTATGTCCTGTGATGTATATGTCGCCGGTCCCACGGGAGTAATTAGATCACCCAGAGGGCACGTTGCTGGGTGTGTTGACTGCACCACTTGAAGAAGTAACGAGACATCTTATTTTCCTTTAAGCCGTGGTATTGCATGTCACAGCTTGTGCTCCTCTGTTACATAGTGCGCTCTGGGATGGAAAAGTCACAGACTCACAGAATCATAGAGGTTGGGAGGGACCTCCAGAGATCATCAAGTCCAACCCCCCCTGCCAAAGCAGGCTCCTTAGGACAGGTTGCACAGGTTGGTGTCCAGACAGGGCTTGAATATCTCCAGAGAAGGAGACTCCACACCCCCCTGGGCAGCCTGTCCCAGGGCTCCCTCACCCTCACTGTGTAAAAGTTCTTCCACATATTGGTGCAGAACTTCCTGTGCTCCAACTTGAAACCATCGCCCCTTGTCCTGTCTCCACAGACCATTGAAAAGAGTCTGGCCATTTCCCCCTGTGTCCCATACTTGAGATATTTATAAACATTAATAAGATCCCCTTTTAACCTTCTTTTCTCAAGGCTGAACAGCCCCAGTTCTTTCAGCCTATCCCCACAGGGGAAAGTCAGCTTTGGTTTGCTGAGGGAACCCAGTTGCTCTGGTTTGCTGCAGGAACCCAGCTGCAAAGCTGGAATGAACTGGTGAGGGATGAGAGTCTGGATCATGTCTTCAGTCTCTTGTAGAAACCTGCTTCAACTCCGTTGCAAAAGCCATATCTGATAACTCAGCAGGGAATTCAACTGTGTTACAAAGCATGCAGCCTTAAAGGAAAGCAAAAAGATTATGAAAATACTGTATTGTGTTGCATTATACCCACCAGGAAAAAAAAAATGCAAAATGAGCCATGCTTTTCCATCCTGGAGCCTGCCATTTAAAATTAGTTACCCCCCAGTTAGCATTCGTTTGTATTCGGCTGGATAATTAGGTGGCTATTTCGTCTTGTTAGAGGAAGTGCAACAAATTGATCATATTATTTTCAAAATACTTTGCTTTCTTAAAAGTAATTGGAAAACTGGGACTAGAAAACCACCATCAATACCCGTATTTATCTAATTTAAAGTTTCATAGAAACTTTGCAGGAGGGTAAATGTATATTAACATGACTTTTTGATGCTGATGAAAGTAAAACTGGAGTCACCTTTTATCCTTTTATGGGTTTTTTTTTGTTTGGCTAAACCTCTTCATTATATACTCTTCTGTAAGAAGCATTTGAAGGTTACTATGAGATACCCACAGACGGTAACTCCTTTTTCAGTTGTTTTATCCTAATTAAAATCCAGAATGTTGTTTACCGCATAATATTTATTTAATTGAGGTTTGCAAACCCCAAGTAACAATTTACTTTTATTGTCTCAGCAGTTCAGCCTAGTTTTGATCACAGAAGAGCTACCAAGTAAACAGTTCATCTGCATACCATAGGTGGGGTTTTTTTCTCCTCCTAGTGGGAATTTTTCCTGCTAGATTAACTCTTTCAACAGTGACTTTGACATTATTGTAATTACACCTCATCTATAACCTATCACATCAGTAGGAGGAAAAAAATTAAGAGAAACAGCCATTAATTTTGTTCATTCAAATTGTGTTTGCTCACAAGAAGACAGGCTATTATTTCTTCTTACAAAAGCCATAATGAGAAATTTTCTGAGCTGATTGTTTGGATTAAGCAAAGGGCAATGTACATTTGATTAAAGTCCACCTGAAGCCTTGAGCCCAGGCGTATTGAGTGGGAAAGCAAACTCAGTTTCTAAATCCTAGAACAGTTAGGTAGATCCTGGGCCAGTTGGGATTTTTTTTATTGGGAAAAATATATATATATTTGGAAGGCTAGATTGGCTGGAAAGATTAAAGCTAAGTGAGAAAAAACCCTCAAACCCAAGATTTATCATTGAGGACTTTGTACCTTGAAAAAGCACTGTTGAGAAAAGCCAGATAAAATCTTTTCTTGCCTAGGGTAAATGCCATTTAGTTTTTATAAGTTGATTTTATATTCACTTCTGAGGGATTATTTCCCCCCTGCATTGTTAGTGCCTCTGTTTCCCCACACTCAGCACCAGGGAAATAACAAGCAATATGAAATTTGTAAAATTATCAGTCAGTCTGATGGCCGTTATGTTATTATATCCACAGTCTCCCTGGGTACACTTGCCATTCCATAGGATCCGATCAATAAAGCAGCAGCAGCAGCAGTCTGTGAGCTTCCTGGTGTGCTAATAAATCCTGTTTTTCAAGTGAGCTACACAGGAACTCGAGTTGAAGTCACTGGGAGTTCGGTGAGCTGATCAATGGCAGGATTGGGCTCAAAAGCCTAATGAAGAGGGAGGAGAAAAATCTTCTGCCCCTCCAAGTTTCATTGCCAGGAGAAATATGAGAAACTTTCTGTTTATGTTGGCTGACTTGCCACACAAAGTAAATTGTTGAAGTATCAACAGCAGAGTCTTGCTGATGCTGAAGACTATATGAAAGTTACTGAGAAGGAAGTTAAGGTGATGAACAGCAATCCCCAATTCTGTTTGTAAAAAAAGAGGCAAAATATTTCACGTCGTAGTGCAAGGGGAGGAGCTGCTCCCCCTTGTCGGGTTGCTGCCCTTTTTCTGTCAAAGATGTTCTCAAGTGGATTTTTTCCCCATTAAGAAGCTATGCACAGAAGTAGAGGGAAAGGGTGAATAAAAAGAGGGTAGCTCTTCAATCCTAGCTTAGCAAGCACTCATGTGGTCTTGCTGTGCTGCAGTTGTGCCCTTGCCTGGCTTTTTACCCTCCCTGCTCATCCAACAGGGCTCTTGGGACCTAAGACAATATTTCACCTAAGACAATATTTCAAAGACGTGAATTGATACAACCTTAACACTAGGACCATGAGCACATATGCCTCTATTCTCCTTTCATTTACATTGCTATCTTTCCTTTGTCTTACCTACACAAGGAAAGCTACCAAAATTAACTCATCTCTTGGTAAAATAACACCCAATTTGGGCTTGGCAGCCTGAAAGGACTTGATTTTGCCATTCAGTAAGAAGGTGTGGGTCAGTAGAAACAGCAGCTACTGTAACATCTACTTCACCAGAGTGCCTTGGACATCTTTTACTCCGGTTTTTGTACGTGCATCCTGCACGCTGGATCTGCATTGGAGCTCTCATGGCAGGGTGGGTGAAGATGCATGGTAGCCCTGTTAGAGATAAACCAGAAAAATCACCGTATTATCTCTAATAACACCTGTTATTAGATGATGTAGGGTTGCAAAGGCTCAGACCTGAGTTACTGTGTTTAAAAAGGAGTGATGGAAGTGCTTCCTCTGAGTTACTCTGGTTGTAGAAAGAAATGGGAGCAGGGAAGAGCTCAGCTGAGAGGGCTTACTTGGTGGTCATGGTTACACATGGTACATCTCTTTTTCTGGCTAGACTGTATCCTGGTGGAAAAGTATTTTCTTTTCAACTTGGCTTGCCTGTGACCACAGTATTTTGCTTGTGTTTAAATGAAGGATATTTTTCTGCTGACACTCTTATTTGATGAAAGCCACAGTTTCATATTTGTGAAGACAGCTGGATTCTTCTGCCACTTCCAGCTATTTCAGCATAAGCAATTTTGTGTGTGTGAAAGGCAGCTTTGGAAATATTAATTAAAAAATGGAGAATGTCAGATTTCCTGAAAATGTCTCTGGCCTGAGAACCAAAAAAAAAGAGGGTGTTGTATCCAGTTGTGGTTTCAACATGGGGCCTTGTCCGAAAGCTGTTACAGCTTTTGTTACTGTCTTGGATATTTCCTTGTGCACCAACTGAAAAGATGAGACTGTATATGTGTAACTGCATCGCCTTTAATTTCTACCCTGTGAGTTCAGTCATTAGTATTCATTGCTCCAGTCCTTTCCTGGGGATGTTTTGCAGAGGACAGTTAGTGTATGAGAAACGTGGAGTGTTTTTGTAGTTTGATATTTGAAATAAAAGCAGCTTTACTTGGATGCACTGGATCATGTAGCATGTTTTATTCTCTGGTTAGGTGTCTGCGGCCGTGCCTGGTGAAATCAAAGAAAGAACTTCTATTGATCTGACAGACTTTATTATTAGGGTGAAATTGTTATCAGGAGGTAGATGACTGAAAAAAATGAATAATTATTTTTGCATAAACATGATTATAAATTTAAAATTCGTGCCTTAGTGATACTCTATTCTTATTACAGGGTATTAATTCTAAATTCACTGCTTCAATGTTTAATGTTGCCTTAAACAGAACTGCTCTAACATTGAAACCCAGGGAACACAAAGGGCCAAGAACGGAGCCAAAAATATTCTTCTAACAATCTGGATATTTATAAAATGGTTACAGTTCTGGTACTTATGTAGCAAGATGGTTTTTCTGAGTTTTTAAACTTGCTGGTTGATTCATAAATGAAGGCAATGGGAGATTTTCCATTAACTTCATCGAACTATGAAACAAGCACCGCATGTTGTTGCATACATCAACCCATCAGTTTAGTCTTAGTATCTTATTTCTTTGAATTAAACAAAGTAATAACTCTGCAGGGCAGCTGATCACCTTATTATTTTCCATAAATCTACATTACTGTCACACACGAGAACTGCCTCTCTGCCAGAGAAGAGATTCGATTAAAAGCCTGCCAGAACAAATGTACCTGCCTTGCATCCCTAAGTCAGACACATTTGGTTCCAGCAAAACACAAGAGCAGCTTTCTCAGAGTTTGCTTGAGGAATCAACAGCTGAAGTGTCTTTTTACTGCCCCGATGGATCATAGGTCACTTTTTCTCTCTCTAGACAGAGATCATATCATCATAGAATAGAGCTTTTCACTGCAGATGATAATGGAGCTTTTACTTTGCCAGATTTTGACTAAAAAATATCTGTGTTACCTCTTGTTAAGTGCAGAAGCTTTCTAAGCCCCTCACTGCGAGAGAGCACAGTTCTACATGGGATTGTGGTGGATGATCACAGTGATCCAAAAAAATACAAAAAGTAAGTTCCTTTGTTTTGGGAGCCAGTTCTAGATCCTGTCTCTCCAACAAGGGTCCATTTCTCACGTGTCTCTGTGGTCTTGGAAATAAATCCAAAGAGAACATCTAAATCAGAAATTCTCCCTGAGCATTTCCCCTATTAGTGATGGGAGGATTATGTTGAGAGAGTCTTGTACATTGTAATTACTTACTGG
This sequence comes from Porphyrio hochstetteri, assembly GCA_020800305.1. NCBI lineage: Eukaryota > Metazoa > Chordata > Aves > Gruiformes > Rallidae > Porphyrio > Porphyrio hochstetteri. The sequence goes on along the minus strand of CM036910.1, from coordinate 38,418,911 downwards.
CAGTGTAATACAACTATATTGAAGCCACCTCTTTAAAAGCTTGTATTTATTAAGAAAGATGAGTTTTTATTTAGTTATCTGTATGAGAATTAAGTTTTTGCACTTTGAGTCAAAACATAGATCCAGGATCTGATTTTTTTTAAGTATTACTTACTAATTCTAATAGTTAATAAGTTGGCTTTTCCAGGGTTACAGACAGTCACATCTTTTGTTGCTTACGTGCAGTATCTGAGGGTAGCATAGACATGCTCATTGGAATCTCACATTTAGTATATCCCTTCGGTGTATTTAATAGGCTTTTCAATACTTAAATCTATTTTGTTGTCTTACAGCAACAATAAAAAGTCACCTGTCAGCCACATTTTCCACACTAAGAGATCTCATACTTTTTGATGCTGTCGCTCTTTAGCTCTGGGCTTTTGTATTTTCTGCTGACACTTCTGTGATGCTACCCGTGACTGGCTTCACTCACATGGAACACTATTACTATTTTCTATTAGTTCTTCTGGTGTTAATTTATTATTGGTTCAAGCTTGCTCATTTTTAAAGCTGCTGGTGACACTGTAGAAGAAGTTTTGTTTCCTTCTAGTACATACCTGTACTTCTCATACCTGTCTGACTTGTAGTGAAATTTCTGGGAGGAGAGCCATCACCTTTTCCCTGTGTACTGGAAGGGGTAGTTGGTGGGGAAGTGAGTTGCATGCTGCTGTATCCTTCAGGTCATCAAATAAAGCTGCTGTTTAATAAGAAAATCTGCCTTTGCAGAGTCATAGCAGATTCGTATCAGAGCCCATTCTGCACCCATTATTGGTGCAAGTGTCTGAGGGAAAAACAAAACCCCTGTACTTGGGTTGGTAGTGATTGTATGGCTGAAATCTAAAGGAAAGCTGCAGGTGGATTTAAAATGCCAAAGAAACAGCTCACATCAGATGCATCTAGAATTAGGGAATTTAACAGCAAAGTGTACTGTGATGTCCTACCTTAAGGAAATCCTTCTGCAGCAGTGTGTGTCAGCATGCATCATCGCCGAGCCACACCAGTAATTGTAACGCTGCCCACGCGGGGTGACCGGCAGTTTAATGCTGAGCCCACGTATTGATGGTCTTGGCACCTGAGCTTCTCTTCCCTGGGTACCTTGGGGTATGGTGACGATGTGAGCAGTATCCCAGCCTCTTCCCTGAAAGACTCTGCCTCTTAGGAGTAATTAAGCCCAGGGGGCTTGGGGAGGTATACGGACCTTCCTGTCCCCTTGTCCTCCCTAATGCTCCTCCTGCACCAGCCGTTTCCTATGCAGAGCGTGTAAGGATGACTTTACACTCATCAAAATATGTTCTGTAAGGAAGCCTTGCAGAGGTGGGGTTTCTAGCAATGAAGTCAGCTTCAAGCCTTCCAGAAAGCCTGTGGACACAGCAGGTATTTTGTAACGTTTGCCAGCTATCTCATCTCCAAAGCTACAGCAGAATTACAGACACACTTTGGGGAACATCAGTTTGGTCCCAACAAGCCAGTTTAAAATAATTTTAAGGGTAAAAAGCAGCGAAGAGCCTGTGTTGATTGTTGGAGAAGGTGTGTATGTCATACCTGCCATGAGCTCTGCTGAGTTTTCATTTCTCTCAACTTCTGGAAGCAGTTGTTCCTGCAGATACGGTAAGAGCAGAAATGCTCAAGCAATATATAGATGCGTTTGTCCTGGTAAATGACTGACTAGGCAAGATTTTCTTTGGTGACATGAAAGATTTATTTAAAACTACTTTGTCATTTGGTGTAGACCATCCAAAGAAAATGGTAGAGCCAGAGGTACACTGTGTTTGAAGTCATCCTTTTTGCCTCCTAAAGTGCCATTAAAGAGTTTGGGCATGAAGCTGTAGTGTGACCTTATGGTTTCCTGCAACTTGATGTAGGTGCTGGACCTCTGCTACATATAAAGGAGAGGAGATGGTAGCAACCAGGATGTAGTCCAGGAGTAAGTACTCCGAGTTCTTGACTATTTTTTCCACCTTCCTAAAATAATACAGAAAACGGGACAATATTATTTCAGAATAACAGCACACAGCAAGCCTGAAGAGCAGTACGCTGGGGTCTCTTTGGAGGATGATCCCCTTTACCGCTCTCCCTACAAGAAGATTGTGGAAAACAAGAGTTCCATGTGAGCTTTGCCTCTGCCTGAAATCTCATCTCCTGCTCTGGGGTTTCTCTGCCAGTGAGCTGCAACTCTGCCAACTGTTAGAGAAACAAAAGCTCTTTCCAGTTCACTTCACCCAGAAATAGCCTGCTGTCTGAATTCCTTACTAGCCCAACTCTCTGCCCTCTATTTTAACATCCCCCCTCCCAATTCTGTGGGGAGGGTCCTAAACCTGCAAGCTATTTTTTTCCTGCAGGTCTGGCCTCAAACACCCTGCGGGCTAGTCTGCGGGGTGCTGTGCCATGGCCTCCTTTCAAGGCACGGGGCACAGAGGATGCTGCAGAGAGGGGTCAGAGCACTTCATGGCAGCAGATCCAAGGAAAATGGAGCTTCATACACTCTCAAAGACAAACTCTTGCAAAGGCTATCAAGGAAACAGATATGTAATATCTCAGTTCTATTTTAAATCTGCCAGACAATAAAATAACACTGAATCTCTGGCCTGATAATCACATTCCAGGCAGAGACAGAGGAGAAACACTTATTTCTCAGGAAAAAACTCTGATTATGCCGGTTGTGCTGACATCCAGAAATCCTCCAAGAGCAGCCAGTAGACACTAGAGGGCAAAATGTTAGATCTCCCATTCAGTTTACAGATAGCTGGATTTAAAAGAAAATAACTATATGAAGTTTTAGATGGGTGGGTGTGGGGCACAGTGTGCTCACAGGTTTCCCAAAGTGTATTCTGCAACAAAGAACTGGGGTGTATGGCCTTTGGTTTTACAAAAGTATTTTCTGTGGTCAGACCCAAATTATTGGTGTCATCAATATTATCTGCTTAAGTTACAGTTTCCATCGTAGGTTATGGCAGACACACAGGAACACTGCGCTGCCATCCAGTGAGACCTGGACAGGCTGGAAAGCTGGGCAGGGAGAAACCTCATGAGGTTCAACAAAAGCAAGTGTAGAGCTTTGCACCTGGGGAGGAATAACCGCTTGAATTAGTACAGGCTGGGGGATGACCTGCTGGAGAAGAGCTCTGTGGAGAACGACCTGGGGGTCCTGGTTGATGACAGGGTGGCCATGAGCCAGCAGTGTGCCCTGGTGGCTAAGAGGGCCAATGGGATCCTGGGATGCATCAGGAAGAGTGTGGCCAGCAGGTCGAAGGAGGTGATCCTCCCCCTCTACTCTGCCCTGGTCAGGCCCCACCTGGAGTATTGTGTCCAGTTCTGGGCTCCCTGGTGTAAAAAGGACAGGGATCTCCTGGAGAGAGTCCAGAGAAGGGCTACAAAGATGATTAAGGGCCTGGAGCATCTCCCCTGTGAGGAAAGGCTGAGTGAGCTGGGGCTGTTCAGCCTGGAGAAAAGAAGACTGAGGGGGGACATAATTAATGTTTATAAATATCTTAAGTATGGGATGCAGGGGGAATTGGCCAACCCCTTTTCAGTCATCTGTGGAGACAGGACAAGGGGCAATGGCTGTAATTTGAAGCACAGGAAGTTCTGCACTAATACGTGGAAGAACTTTTACACAATGAGGGTGACAGAGCCCTGGGACAGGCTGCCCAGGGAGGTGGTGGAGTCTCCTTCTCTGGAGATATTGAAGACTCGTCTGTACGCCTATCTGTGCAATATGAGCTGGGGAGCTGCTTTGGCAGGGGGGTTGGACCCGATGATCTCTGGAGGTCCCTTCCAACCCCTGTGATTCTATGATTCTGTGATTAATGATTAATAGGAAAAACAGAGGGATTGCTAAAAGTTACTTGGAAGTTTGAAACATAATTTTAATTCAACCTCCTCCGATCAGACACAGAGCTTTTAGGTTAGATTAGCTTTAAATCTTTCCCATGTAGTTTTAGCAACCAAGTACATTAGTGCTACCGGAACAGAATATAACTACGAGATATGCTGAACCCCTGAGCCCCCCTTCTCCCTCCCTCGTACATCGCTGGGAAACTTTGTGCTGGAAACTTGAAGCTCACATATGACACTATTCCAGCTGCCTACATCAGAATTTCTTGATTGCTTTACAGACATGGCTTACTTTGCAAATCCTGCAAGTACATTTCAGTCAAGCTTGAATTTGACTTAAAAATAAAAAAAATATTTCATCCAAGAAATTGGATTTTTCAATTTCATATAACTTTAAAAAAAAGATTCCAGCTAGTGTGGATGGCCCAATATAGTATGACAATGATGTTTTAAAAATCATCAAAGCAATTCTTCCTTATCGTGTGAGTTTGCTTGCAAGTTTGACCTTACTTGCTGCATTTTCTACATGTACTGCAGTGCTCTAACCCCATGATTTCCAGTCATCTTTTATGGCTATTGCTCTGCTTAGAAAGTCAGATGGCTTAATAGCATTTCAGTGATGTCACTTTTCTTTATATCAACTTAATCTGAAAATTAAATACATTGAAATTGCAGGAAAATTGAGAGTGAAGCAGAAGCTCTTTTTTTTTTTTCCTTTTGGAAACGATTGAAGATTTTTATGTGCATCTCACAAGCCTCTTTAAATCTGCAGTAGACAGAATGGCTTTTCCTCTTTTCATCTGTGAAATTCAGGAAACTATAGATGATAGTTTTTATTTGTGGAACCTTAGCATTGTTGTAAGGAAAGGATTACTGTTTGTGCTGTACATGTTACCACTCTGGCATTTCCCAGACTAATAAATCAAAATAAGGCTTTTCTCCACATTCAAGTGAGACTCCAAAGAACAGATGACTGAATGTACAAAGGCTGTGAATCAAGTTAGAAGGGGCTGTGATTCCACCAATGTACAAAGGAGTGCTTTCTGAGGTTTCTAGGAAATTTTACTACTTATTAATCAAACCTCTAAAAACAAAATTGGAAAAAAATAATCTCTTCCTTCATTTGCAAGTGTTTGGACTCCTTGTCCTAAAATTATTCTTCTTATGTTCCAGTCATTGTGAAGGACCCCAAAACCAGTGGTGGAAGGCTTCCACTAATCAAGGATCTTGCTTGCCAAAGCCATCATAAAGAATAGTAAAGAGTATGGCCTTGATCATCTCCTCACATACTCTTTTCCTGTGTGCTACTGGCACCAAGATACGATGAATACCAGTCTTCATTATAAAAGTCAAGTGCAAAGTACAGTGATAAGTGCTGAATTTTAGGAACTGGGAGGCTTAAAACCGTGAGCTCTAACAAACAATCTACTCTCCATACAGTATTTGATACTTGCTGGTTTTACTTAATGTGTGGTTTTAGTCTTCTGAATAGTTTTTAAGTGTGATAATTACAGCTCTGCTGAGTGCGTTGTGAGTAAGGCCACAGCCCCTGGGTCATGGTACCTACGAACCTGATGTTCGCAGAGGTTTTGACCCCATTAGCTGGGCAAACCTGAATGCATTCGAGTCACGGCTGTGCTTCAGGGAAATCTTCATCTTAGTCTGGTGTAATTAAGGAAATCCAGGCCACAGTGGTTCAATACAGAGTGGTTTATACTTGCTCAAAGAGCATCATTGGAGGCTATTGAGGGGGTGTGTTAATATCTGCAGGTTTGTAATCTGTGACTTTGTCAAGCAAAAACTGAGATGGTCACTTGTGAATGCTGCATTTTTCCACTTGCAAAGACCGTAGTGCTGAACAGGATAACATACACTTCTGCCAAGGCAAGTTCTGTGAATTCAGTTTGTATATAATATCTATATAATAGGTCAGACCTTCCTATACTGCATCTTCTTGGCAGCATGGCTGGTGCTGCAAGGGAGAGGCCAGCCTGTGCATGGTGACCAGGAGCACACGTTGGTCACACAGCCCACATTGCAAGCTGGAGTTTGACTCTTTGGATCTTTGTGCAGCAAGAGAAGGGTGAAATGTTGCATCATCAGCATGTCTCAAAGGATGGGATTGACATTCCCACCAGAACAAGGTCAGGATGACAGAAGCGACATGAAAGAGGGTCTTTTTAGAGGGAGGTCATTGAAAAGCGTGAGCTTTAGAAGGAAAAGATGTCTCAGGGAATTGGTAATGGGACATGGATTATATTTCTTATAGGTCACTGTCTGTTTCTGTACAGATCAGTGATAGTGGCTGAACATCAGAACTAGCTAATAGCTGGGTTAAGCAGGCGATGTGAATGTGCTGACTGTTTCAGTCTGTTTTCTTGCGTGATTATTCACATCTCAGAAATGCCATCTTGACTCTGAGGAACTGCTGTCCCCATTAGCACTGTAAACAAGGAGGTCAAGGACCGAACTGGAACAAAGGCTGAGCTATTGCCTCCTTTCAGGCTGGACTGAGACTAGAAGCTCACAGGGAAAACACAGTCACTCTGTAGTGAGATTCCCATCTGCAAGAGACTCTTCGTAAAGGGCTAAAATGTCTGGCTATATTTATATCCTGTCATAAGGTCTGATTAGAAACTAAAATAATGCAGTGGGTAGTTTAAAGAAAAAGAGTATTTCAAGCTCACACAGAGACAGCCATGAAGGTAAATTTATACTGAAGACAGAAAAATTGCAGCATTATTTTGAGGATGGTTTTCTGCCTCAGTCGTGTGAGTAACCTTTACAAATTGTAATCGTATTTACATTTCTAATTTTATACATTTCTAATCCCATGTATTTCAGTGGATGTTAGGTGCTGAAATAGATTTAATCCCATTCTCTCCTCCCCACGGAGAATTTCTGCTTCAGGGCCCATTGTTGCCCTGATGGAGAATTGCCCGACACTCTTTAAAGTGAGAACATCAAAAAACCCACCATGAATCTTCCAGTCTCTAAAGCTGTATTTTGTTAGAACACAAATTTAATAATCTAGAAAAAGGTAGACTGTGGTTTCCTGGATGACACAAATTGCATGCTAAATTTAAAAAAAAACTTAAAAAAATCAAAATTGGAGGGAAGACCATCCTATTTATGTCCATTATGACATTTGTAAAACTCCAGGCTGCTCCAACAGCTCACAGTGAGTAAAAGGAATGAGTAAGAAGAAATGAGCATCTCCATTCTGCCCCCCAGTTGCACCCTGTTACTGAAACAGAACAAATGCTGCTTATCCACTCAGCTCTGAGCAAGCCAATTAAACGCTTCTACCGTCCATCCTGGATGGTAATATTATTTATCTCCCAGGGATGCCGATGAAGACATTGAACACTGCAGAGGACTTACCTGTTAATTCTTTGGGAAGGACCTGAGCGCTGCACAGCTCAGCAGGGCGGTAGCAAAGCACCTCACCATCTTTTAGTATCCACGGGCCCAGGGAAATGCTTATTGACTGCCTGAGGAGAGTTAAGTGCTGGAAATGGAGTCGGCGGCGCTCCCGCCAGCAGTGAGGGGCCGCATCGCTCTCTCGGCTGAGGAATAAATTGGTACGTGAAGGCAAAGGTGTCAGCAGGACCCTGCCACTTTGCAGATGTTATACAGTTAAACAGGGCTCGGGGACGGAGTGCAGGGATCCCCACCTTGCTGAGTAATACACGTGGCGATCGCAATTAGCATCTTGTCTTCTTTATTGCAGGTAGCACTTCGCTGCTGTCATCTCTGTAGGTTCCAGACGTGCTCCGAAAAGGCTTGCTGGGCCTGCCTCTGGAGACAAGAGCATCTGTTTTTTAATGCCTGTAGCTGTCTCTCTTCCTTTCTGTACCTGCCCAGCTGTAGACACTTTAGGCAGTTTCATATGTGAAATAAAATGTGGGTTTAGGAATAGTTAGGGCCCTTTTGTGGATCTCACTCACAACTGATGTGGTGATGGATGACGCCGAGGGGGATGTGGAACAGGGGAAATCTTCCTTGATTGTGGCGTGACCACATAATCTCTTTTATTAATTAATAAAACTCCATTTTAAGGTGATTGGGTTTATGGTGTACTCGTGTCTCTGCTGTCCTTCCTGGGAGGCTGTCCAAGAAGACGGTGTCTTATCAGAAGGAGCTGTCATCTTCTTAAACTTCACTATTCCTAGACAGAATATATAGTAACTTACTCCTTGGCAATGTCATCCTTGAATACATCTTTCCTCCTGATGTTTACTGCTTTTTCTCCTGATCCCATCCAGCTTACCTTGGTGCTTAAATATATATGACATAATACTGACTTTTTGGTTTCAGGGTGGTTAGTAATTAATATATTGGACCTGTGGGTTGTTTTAAAAGAAAACCTCAGGTAAGAAGGGTAATATCAACATAAAGTCTAATTTTTATGTCAGTGTTATTTTGGAGTGATTCAGTATATGTGTCTGCAATGTGACTAGAAGGTTGATAAAGTAATTACCGTTTTTATGAATCTTGGAGTTATTATTCCCTTGGTAGAAGCCCTTGTAACTTCTCAGCTTCAGGGGGAACATTCATCACCATTTTTTTTATGGTGACATGATATGAAAATGGCTTATGCAAGAAAATTCAGCTTACATGTTCTAATAACGGCTTTCAATTTGTTCTTCCCATCAGCACCATTAATATGCAAATACGATACAAAATTATGATGTCACATTATAGACCTCTCCACCATGTTCTACTTTGCATGTGGTATTTGCTGTTCTTCTGGAAAAAACACAGAGTATATGGAAAAAATAACGGTGACCATGAGAAAAGAAGGATAGGAAAGGAAAAAATGTTGGTGGTAGACATCCCTTTAGAGACTGTAAACGTATTGGTAATGGCACTGGAAAGCATTGTTTTGTTATATCTTGGTTTTCTGTTACAGGAGTCAGAAGATCATACTGGCAGATTTGTGATTTGTCTGATTCTGCAGTATTTTAACGTAAAATTATGTTTAAAAGTAATATTCTTGCTTGGCTGCAGTAGTAATATATAAATCGGCTGTTACAATACTTGTACTTATTTGTAAAGTTTATCTACTCAATAAATATGAAACTTTCAGAGTATTCAGATATACACTAATTTAGAATCCAACTGTAATTGGTTAAAGGAAATCTCCAGAAAACTGTACAGGACAAGGACAGAACTCTGGGCACAGCTGGCACAGAATTAGCTAATGTGAAAAAACAGGAAAAATACAGGTGTTTCCAGCTCACAATTTGAGATGTACATCCCTGGGCTCTACAAATCCACAGACTGTGGTGTAAAAATAATGTGTTAGAAATCTCAATAGGCAATAAGGAAAAGTGTTGTAAAAAAAAAAAAAAATAATAGAAATGCAGTTTTTAACCATGGGTTCTGGCAACCTGCTGCTTTTTCAGCTTTCAGAACCACGATACCCCAGCCTCATGATGTGTAACTTTGGGATGCTACTTAAAAATGGGTTTTTTTTGTGATAAGATGAACAATTCAAGAAAGGCATTAAGCAATACTGCAGGAGAGTTGCATGGACTTAGAATCAATTTAATTTTAGAACCATAGACTAATATCATTACCAGTTCTGTTTGTTTTGTGTTCCTTAACAGCCTGAACACATCTATCATCTTTCCTAAGCTTCATCTGATGGCAGTGATTATAACTTTATAAACTCCATTGCTGGATCCTTCCTGTAAGACCTAGACACTAATGTGGGATTTATGAAGTATTTTAGTACTTGGACCAGAGCTGAGATGCAACAACCACCTTTTATCTGCTGATTTTTACCCAGACATCTAAAGATCTGCAGAAGCTCCTTGTTCTTGTGGAACGAAGTTCCTGCCTCAACAGGAACCTGAGCCTCCCCCAGCATTATAAAACACATGGCTGTTGGGATCACACCATTAGAAATCAGATGAGTACTGAGATCATACCAGCAACTGGTTTATTTGCTGTGCTCTCCTTCCAGGAAGGTCCAGGAGCTGCTCCTGGTTGGGATGAGGGAGCAGGGAGAGGAGGCACTGCATGTTCTGAGCAAAACACTGCCAAAAGTAGTGATTCCTCTCACAGTCCCATAACCTAGAAGCACATACCTACAAGCTGTTTGGCTTGTTTTTCTTTTTTATTTTTAATTTTGTGTGCATTTATGTTCTAGCATGCAGTTTTTAAAAGACCATAGATAAAGTTACATAGCATCCTGCAGGATTGGGGTTTTTTAAGATGGTAAAAGTTCAGGGCAGGTGTGATGAAAGAGTTCAGGTCAGCTGCCATCAATCAGTTGCCTCCTCCTTGGACTTGGTGGAAAACACCTGGAGCTCATAAAGAATTGGGAGGAAGTGGTGGAAAAAGAGAAGCAGCAGGTTTTATGGTGCTGTTGGAGAAAGCAGTTTCTGGGATTTAAAGTGGGAAGAATAAATAATTGGAAGTGTGGAGCTGTACAGAGTGAACAGGGTGAGTAGTAGAAGCTTAATGATATTTAGATAAAAGCATGCAGTTTGGGGATGAAAGTAGATAGAGGGGTGTTTTAACTATGGGCAGCCCAGGGTGTGGGAAAGAAGTGTTGTTTTTTTTTTTTTACTGGGGGGAGCTGGTAAGGGTCTGGGAAATGAAATGGGAAGGGATGCTTCTTTACTGAAACCCTGAGACAGTGATTGTGCTAACAGAGTGATGAATTCTATGCAGGTAAGAAAAGTAAAGTGGGGGATGTTGTTTTTGGGGTAGGTTTGCAGCTTTTATGCCTTAGGACCAATGGGCTGGGGGCTCCAATGATCTCAGGTGTGAGAGTTGCTCTGCCTGAGAGCTTAATGCATTGATACTTCCCATGTTGTGATCCTTGAAAATAGGTCTCAAGCTGAACTGGGGGGGGAAGGACAAAAAATATTTTTGGTGTTCAGGAAAAAACAACTTATTCAGGTCTACTGGTAGGAGAAACTTGCTGTTTGCTCACTCAGGATCTGGGGGAGAGAAAATGGATGGGAGCAGTGAGATGAGTTTGGGGATGTAAGGGTTTGGTTTACCTCTGTGGAAGAGCTGCACAGCTATGCTTAAATAGAAAACAGAGAAATGTTGTGTGTTATGAGCCAGTGCTGAAGTGCAGCCTCTGAGTCAGAAGCAGCATCACAACAGCCCTGGAAGAACTGCAGGCACTGAAGTATGCAAAAGAGAAAAGGAAAGTACCTCCACTGGTGTCGCTGGGGAAACATGGAGTAGAGCTGGTGTTGACCCTGGCTTATGTTAGTGGCTTACAGATCCTCACAGACACTGATTAGGTTTGTAACCTCAGAAATGCTTCTGGGTAGTTTCTTTGAAGTTGGGTGGTAAAGCACGGTGGATTTTCTGTGACATGGCACTAGCTCTGAAGTTTACTTGTGTACTGGTAAGGCTCCTTTTGGAAAAGAAATGCTGTCTTTCTGTTGTGTGGAACAAGCTGTGTCAAACATATGTAACTCTTGGAGCAACATGGATTGAAAAATACCTGTATACCTTGTTCTGCTGTGTCAGAGTGCTTTTGTGAAGCCAGCCTGTGTCCCTGGTCAAAGCAGAGGAGGATCATTTAGCTTCTTGGATAGAAATGGATAGAGAATTGGGATTGACTGTCTACTTGAAAGTGACTTGTGTATCTGGCTTGTATCAGCTCTCTGTTTCCTGAGGCTTGATTCAGCTGCTTTGAAAGGCAAAGATAGCATTTGGTTCTTTAGCTTCAGGCACAGTATTCTGTATCCATCCACTTAGATAATAACTAACCAAACTTCCAGCAAAGATCTTGCTTGTATTTCCACTTACTTTGGAGAAGAGGGAAAGATAGAAAGCAAAGAGCATGCTGAAATAGCATCATATAGTCAATCTGGAACGTACGCGATCCTGAATTTGGTTAGATAAAGGAAAATCATATTCAATCCCATGGCTGAATATTTTAGTTGATGTGTGAACTGCTTTTGTTTCCTTGTACTTTTGGATCTATCCCTGCATACCAAGGCTATCAGTTAAGTAATTTTTTATTTTTTTTTTCCAAAGGTCAAACTTAAATCTGCCTCTGCTACTTTTTCCATTATATTAAAATGTTTCTGTCAATGTCAGCAAAAAGTATCTGTCTAATCAGCACCTCAGAGTGGATCCCTCTTTAATATGAATAGAGATGCACTTTCTGTTGTCTGAGGCTGACTGGCAGCTGCAGTGCTACTGAGCTATTTCAAATCCCAGGGTTATGTCTCTGGATGTTGTACTGTTCCTTCGAGCTCCAGCACTATCTAAATTGCCCTTCTCTCTTCCTACCTGTGCTGTTCAGTACTGAGCTTTGTGGGCTGGGGCTCATCAAAAATATGTTTGCCCAAGGGAGAAGGTGAGTTTTATATCAAGCCTTTCCTCCTTCTAAAGAAGTTCAAGTGATGTATACGTTTATATATCTCAGATGCTTTAAAGAGCTGTAATGGGGGGAGTTCCGTCACCAAAATGCTTTAAAACTTCTAAGATGTCAACAGCACGTGAAGGGTGTTCAACAGCTTTAAAAGTGGTCGTGTCTTTATTTAAAAAATAGAAGTTTATCAAGCTTTCAAAACCTAGTTTTTAGTAAATGGCAGCATAAATATTATTTAAACTTTAGGGGGTAAACCCCCAACCTTTTCCATGTACTTAATTTGAAGTAACTTGATTTTTAGGCCACTCCTGACCTTACTTATCTGTCCCAATTAATGTGAACCCAGGAAACCCAAGGTGGATTGTTAAAAGGGAGAAAGGGTCACTTCAAGTTGTGCCCAAGAGTTGTGGTAAAGGCTGTGATAATAGCCTTGGAGATATCTAGAGATTACGGGGAGTCTCCAAGAAGAGGTTCTTGTCTCTAATTAGCTAAAATCCTGATTAGCTGACCTGTATCCAGTGGTATTTAGGAAGAGGATTGTAACATGATGCATGTGTAATTCAGTTATGTTAGAAAACTTTAACTAGGTTTCCCACAAGCAGTTGTCACAAAGGTAAACTGCTAAACCAATTAAAGGAAATAGACATTTTCTATAAGACAGTTCTGGAAAGGCTGGGTGAAAGAGGTTTTAAAAAAAAACAAACAATCTGAGTGGATGAAATAGTCCCAGGGTAGTTATACCAACATAACACTTTTTCCTTTATCTCTGCTACTCCTGGAGCTGATTCTTCCTTTCATGTAGCTGACATTGAGCCTGGTAAGAGCAAATGAGAGACATCAAGGTTTGAATGCAGAATACTGCAGCTTCAGCTGCAGAGTTAATATAACAAGAAGCTGGTAACAGGGAATAATCTGAACCTCCCAATATATTGTACTTTATCATAAACACTATGTTCTAAGATGATGTTTCCAACCTCAAAACCTTTCTCTCTTGATTGTGGAGCTAATGTGAAGCTGCTTTAATGCCCCCTGTATAATTCATTGAGCTTTTCTCCTTTCAGCAGCCGCCAGCATCTTTCACTGGGGTCCTTGGGGAATGGAGGGCAGTATGAGGGGCTGTGTGTGTGTGTCCACCGATTACAGCCGTCCTGATGTTACTGCATCATCTGGACACTGTGCTGAAGTGTTACGTGGTGCATGTGGCTCTCCATGATCATAAGGGGTAGGAGACAGGTCAGCAGTGTGCTGCTGTAATGTTTGGGAGATCATTTGCTTACAAAACTTGTTTCCTGAGGGCTTAATTATAAAAGGAAGTGACTTCTAGGAAGGAACATCATGGAATTGTAGAGTTGGTAGTGACTTACCACCGGGTATTTTAAAGCTTAGAGAGGTTGTTGGTAATTTCAGCTTAAGCTTTCTTTTATAATAACTGCCTATGATTGAAATGCTGAAAAAAATAAAAAAGGCATAATGTGGTTTCTGCATTTATTGAGTTTTATGTCATTACAGCTAGCTGCTGCTAGTGTTTTACTCATTTTAATGACTGAAAGGGCTAATCAAGTATCTCTCTTTGCAAAAAGTCCATAAATGCCATGCCCAAGTGATTTCTTCTCTTCCATCTTTAACAAAAGATGATTTTTCCTGTAGCAATTAGTTCTTGTTGGTTTCTCAAGATAGATTCCACAGTTTTATTCAACTTTTCCATTAACTTTTCTCAGGGAGGTTTGAGCACCTTCCTGGAAAGATGGCAAAGAGGTGTAATCGGAAAGCAAGTTAGAAATGTCAAGGCAATTCTTGTGGTGATGTTTATTGTTGGTCAGTAATTGTTTATAGTAAATTGTCTGAACCTTCCTAGAAGCTGATGTTGGAGCCCAGTGCTGACAGAAGGTCTGTGGTCTTGAGGGCTCCTTAATGCAACTGCTAGAGAAGCCTCTGTTACCAGGTATGTGGTGACATGGCTTCAGAGGAAGAGTGGGGAGGGCCTAGAAAAAGCTCTACTTTACTTGTTCTTCTGGGAGGTGGAAATTTTGGGTGAAGTGTCTTCCTTAGCTGAGGAGGCAGAGATGAATGTCATCGGCCTTGATGTATGCGTGCTAACCCTTCACAAATGGGCCTCCAGCATGGTTTGAAAGGAAAACAGTAAGACATGTCTTGTTATTTATCTTGTGAATGTTGATACCACCCTAGAAGAGAAGGCTTCAGTCTGCAACTCTTGTTAAATCAGAAGTACCTGCTCCAGAAGGAGCAAGACTTCCATCCCACATGGACAATTTTCAGTAACTTTGATCCTAGGTCAGTATTTCTCCAGACCACATCATCAGGAGGACCAGCATTGAAGTTGTTTGGGAGTCCCTGTATGCTAACCAGTGACCCCCCCCCTCCCTTAGCCGGGGAATTCCATCTCTGTTCTCTCAGGACTCTTTTTGTGGCCTCCCTGACACTCCTAGGAGAGACTGAGAGTGTTTAATGCAGCATCTTCTGGCTCTGGGCACGGTGTTGTTACCCATTCAGCATGTTTATGTGTCTCTATGAGAGTGTGAGTGGTGCTGGCAGGATGAATCAGAAGTTAATACGTTTGACTGAACGTGTGCATGTGCCCAGCTCACATCCTTGGTTTCATAAAACTTGTAACAGATACTCTACAGCTCTTCCTTGGTTTTTTTTTATTTATTTCTTCTGACTGATTTCTCTGATATTCAAGTACAGATAATCCTGTTAGTTGGGAAAGCATAAGGCATTTATTTTTCATCTCTTCTCCCTTTTAAATTTTTCTTTTTTTATGAATACCCTACTAAAGTTAATTAAATCAGTTTGCTTCTTCACCTAACTAATGATGATGTGCTGTTCTGTTAATGAAGACAGCAGCGATGTCATGGGCTCGGTATGGATCCATGGTGAGGGCTGGATCTGTTTGCTTTGTTCACTGTGTTTTTTCTCAGGCAAATTCTACTGCACCTTAACAGCTAAACCCACTGGACACAAGATGCTGCTGGTCTTGTGCTGAGAGATGGCAAGTGTTAACGTCATCTTGAGCAAACCTTTTTTGCCTATTTATGCTAATCTTGTGAAGAGTTTTATAAAAATAACAACTCTGTGCTTCTTTTGTATGTATTTTTGCTAAGGGGAAGAAGATTTCCCAACCCTTTTGAAGTTGATGGCAAAATGCCATTAACTTGTTCAGCCTTTAAATCTTCCATGTACCAACAAGGCTGTACAAGGAAATAACCTTTTTCTGTGACTTTGAGTAAACCTTGTTACACACACACGAGTTTTGCAGAACATTAAAACCTGGCAAAATGGAGCACATGTACTATTTGTATGTTGAAAAATTCCAGTTTTCTTCAAAGCCAGATCTTTTACAGTATCATAGAATTTCTTTCACCTGCCTATGTGGTTTTTTAAAGTGTGTTTAAAAGATAGGAAGGAATTTCTGCCAGGAGACAGCATGAAAGATAAAATGTTCTTCCCTGTCTTGGTTTTCTTTATCCCTTTGGAAGGCTGAGAAACAGCAGCTGGTGACTTGGGGTCTACATTTTTTAAGAACTTCAGCCTCTAGCTGTTCCTGCTACCAAACCATGCCTTCAGAAACACGTGATTGCTTCAAATGGATGCCTTCTTTTGGAAAAAAGCAAAGCAAGCTGTTCATCCTTTGTTTCTTTTTAAATAAAAACTGAAATAGCCTAAGAAGAGGAAAAGTGAAAGGGGATTAATACTTGGCAAACACAGTGTGTATGTACGAAGAGAGGCTGAGGGAGCTGGGCTTGTTCAGCCTAGAGAAGAGAAGGCTGTGGGGGGACCTCATTGCAGCCTTCCAGTACCTGAAGGGAGCAGAGAAACAGGAGGGGAATCAACTTTTTAAAAGGGTAGATAATGGCAGGACAAGGGGGAATGGATTAAAGCTAAAGGAGGGAAGGTTTAGATTAGATATTAGGGGGACATTTTTTACAGAGGGAGTGGTGAGGGGCTGGAACAGGCTGCCCAGAGAGGTGGTGGATGCCCCTTCCCTGGGGGTGCTCAAGGCCAGGTTGGATGGGGCCCTGGGCAACCTTGTGTAGCTCCAGGCCTGGAGGTTGGTGGCGCTGCCTGTGGCAGGGGGTTGGGACTGTATGATCCTTGGGGTCCCTTCCAACCCATGCCATTCTATGATATGCTAAGAGAAATAGACTCTCTGGTAGGATTTTTAAGAGGGAGGAAAACATGTTTTTTCCTGGCTTTGCCCTTGTGTGCTCAAGTAACTAGAACAAGGCAGAAGGTTTGGGCCTGGCAAACGGGAGGAGTGGGTGCTAGCAGCACTTGGAGGGGATTAATCCTGTTTTTAGACTTCATAAAAGTCCTTTCCTGAGTCTAGATTGAAGAAACACATTACATGAGGGGGCTCATGACAAGTAGCTGCAATTGCAAGCAAGGTTGCAGGCTGTTTCAAAACAAGATGTGTTTAAAAACAAGTTTGTGTGGGGCGAAAATAGCGAGTGTCTGCTGGATTGTGAAACTTGAATTTGGAGGAAAGTGAGGTTTTTCGCTCTGAATGTGTTCTCACTCTGAATTTATCACATACCACATTCCTCCTCTTCATCCTCCCCTTCATCTTTTCTCTCAATGATACTAAACAAAACAGCATCAATGTTTCTTAGAACTAAAAGTGTTTGCTACCACTCAAGCGTTTTACTTAAACAAGACATGTGGTTTAGTCTCCTTAGATGGAGCACTTGTTTCCTTGCATATGGCTCCTTAAATGTTCCTGTATTATCAAAAACCTATTAAAAATGAAGCAGGCCTTTTAAAAAGGCAATCTAGCTCTTCATAGCTCTATTCCCACATCCATCCTCTTTGTTCAGTGGATCCCAGCCCTGAGTCCATGGCATCCATTGCTGTTGGTACTGGTAACCCCTACTGCCTGGATGCATTCACGGCCCAGGAACTGGGCAAATGGTGCTGTGAATCCTGTCTGTGTAACTCTGTGAATTCAGAAAAGAAGGATAATGAACAGATTTAATTCAGGTTCTGACTGATTGAGCTTTGGTTTTGTCCTCATTATTTTCCTACATTGCTTTATGTAGCATCTGCCCTGTAAAATACAGTCAATAAGGACATTAAATTTACTTGCATTCACCATGGATATTGTTAAATGTGTAACTTTGAAGCTGATGGGAGGAAGAGCGAATGAGGTTGAGCTCTTTTTCTTCCTGGAGTGGCACTGCTCAAGATTTCCAGAAGGCTTAAGGAAAAAGCTAAAATTTTAGTTGTCATGTATTTCTCCAGCTGAGATTAGTAGTGCTGTCAGCACATGAGATGACACAAAGCTGAAATATATGCAGGAAAATGCATGGCAAGAAGTGCAGAGCCTCACTGATGTGCTCTGAAGGGCCCAATCCTGCACCTTTGAGCATGCCACTGGCTGTGTGTTACGCAGATGTACGGCTGCCCAGCCAGGGTTATGGCATACTGCAGCTGGACTAGATGATTGCTGTAGGTCTCTTGCAACAGAACTATTCCATGTCACCTCAGCTATAATAAAAATGTGTGTGTGTGTACATAAATAGAAGGAACTTGCTCGGTAATTCCTGGTGGAAAATCCATAATGTCTGTGGCAGGAAAAGAGATCTATAACTGAGTTCTTGTGCCTGAATCATCTGTCCGTGCCCTGTTCACAAGGGAATGTAGCAGCAGGATGAGGGGTGATGGCTTTAAACTAGGAAAAAAGGTAGATTTATGTTGGTTATTAGGAAAAAGCTCTTCACTTTGAGGGTGGTAGATCACTGGAACAGGTTGCCCAGAGATGTAGTGGAGGCCCCATCCCTGGAGATATTCAAGGTCAGGCTTGATGGGGCTCTGAGCAACCTGATCTACTGAAGATGTCCCTGCTTACTGCAGGGGAGTTGGGCTAGATGACCTTCAGAAGGTCCTTTCCAATGTCACACATTCTATGATTCTGTCTGCCTGGGCACTGAGGAAGGGGGAACTGCTGCTGGAGCTGTGTAGCAGGTACCTTCCCCTTTGCTGAGGGGGTGTCTGGTGGGTCTGGAGTGATCTGCTGGTTTCCCTTCTAACCCTACTTCTAAATCTGGTGCCTCCATTTCTTATACTCAATGGTTCCTTGTTCTAATCACTGGTCTGCTGGTGTGTGTGTGCGTCATTGCTTATGCTTTAAACCTGAAGGACATCTCAAATAAGCCAGATGATGTGTTGATCTTAGATTTGTGGGTTTTTTCTCCTCTAATCTGAATACACATTTGCCATGTTGACTCTTCAGCATACTCTGGGAATCAAAAACAATTTAAAAAGTGTTATTGTAGAGGAAGAAATTATTAATAACAGAAAGCATAAAAAAATGTGATTTGGTGTTTGCTCCTCTGAGTGTCTTTGAGGTTGTCTGCTGGCAGGGGGTGTTCAGCCCTAACAGATGTCCTTTTCCTCAACTGGAGGGACTAACTGGATTTTTTTTTCATTGCTCATATTTCTCATGAGAGAGAAAGCAACATGAAACTTAGATTCTATATTACCAGAGAGAGAACAGCTGTTTCTGTGAGCTTGGGGTACAGATTTCCAGTCGTCCTTCTGCTTAGCAGCGCATCGAAGCCTCGCTGCCAGCGAATGCCGGCGGTTGGCATGGTGCGTGCAGAAGGTGGGCAGAGCTGGTGTTTGTGGGTGCTGTGTAGCTTCCCTTCGGGGTATTGGATTTATTTTTTAATGGATTTTGTAAATTGGACTTAAATGTTGAGGTAATGCTCATCTTGCAGTCTCTGGGAAACATGTGTAAGAGGGTTGGGGGTTTTCGTAAGATGCACAGCTGATTTTCACCTCTTATTCAATGGACTGAGGAGGTGTAAGAGATGGTACAAACATTTCCTGTGCTGGCTCTTGGAGATGGAGGTTGACAAAGTTGGAACAGGAGAGGAAAGACAGCTACTAAGAAATTATAAATAAAAATGAGTTTTTGTATTTTATTAGTAATTTTCAGGGTTGAAAGGATGAATGCAGAGTAATGTAAGTTACTGTGAAGAAGTCCTAGCTCCAGTCTCCTGTTTTTCTGCACTAGGAGAGGCGGATGTGAGCTTGGTCTCCTGGTTCTGTTTACCCTGGTGAAATCCAGGCGTGATTAATTCTCACTAATAAGATCAAAGCACAGGGTTCCCCTTGCACTAACACACCACCTCAGACATTTACATGTCTCTCCAAAACATACATATGTTGGCAAAGCCACAGGACTTGGTTTTGTTTTTTCAGGTGCTTAAACAGCCTTTGAGCTTTAAAGAAAAATACCCCCACTGTTTATTTTATTGCACTTTATGCCAAATGAATCGATGGGAGGTTGCTCTCCACTTTAGCTGATGTGAAAGCAAACCCTGGCATGTAGCAGCTCTCCATAAGCATAGCCAAAGGTCAGTTCCAAGCTGCATGTGGAAGCTGATATAGGATATGCTGATGGAGTTAAGGCTGTTGAACTTTTATTTTCTGGCTTAGAGAAATTGATAGGGCAGGAGAACTGATTGGATAGCAGGACAATGCCATTCTAAGTGAGCTCCAACAGGATTGGTGCTGAAAAGGTCTTGGCAAATTATGGCATATTCGCTTCTACTTTTGTGAAATGGATTCTTTTCCCTCTAAACTGGTTTTGACTGGTACCATGCATCAAAAAGGTTGACCTGTAAGGCTCTAACTTTCTGCAAGTTAAACAATCTAGACTGTGGATAATAATTGCTTAACATATTGGGCAAAAAAATTAGTAAAATAGCCTGGTCCAGTTGTTTCATAATGCAAGTTAAATTCCAGCAGATGTGTATTGCAGGTGGTGATGATCAACTCTTTATGACAATCCTGTTCCTAATTTTCCTCTAATTTCCTTGATTGCTTATGAGTTACTTCTGCATGTAGTGATAGAAAGACTTCAGAATGCTGCTTCATCAGTTAATTAAGAACAAATCAACACATTTGAAAAGGTGGTGAAATAGTTTTAGACTTTTATTTATGTTTTGTTGAGCAGTAACAGTTTTTAAAAAATCCTTTTTGTTCTTCTCAACTCAGTGTTCTGTGTACCTGACATGTAATTGGCAATTGGCTACTGAATTGGAAGTTAACTGATTAAACAACTGTTAGCATGCTAATTAAGAGGTACTTCTCTATTTTTAAATCTCTCAAACACCTCTGTTCTGCTTGCTTGAAGAATCCTGGGACTGATGCTTTGGTTTTAGTTCATGGAGGAGTTTACATGAGTATAAATATAATTGCACCTCTTTTTGCCAATTGATTTTATTACAGAGCTTAATGGTTTGTTGAATGGTTTATAAGATAATGAATGCCATTTCCTTGTATTATACTATAAATAACTTAGCAAATTTTTAATTAGGATAATCATGGTAGCTTTCTCTACTGCTGTAATCAAGCTTGGCTTTTTGCATCCAAGAACTAATGTACAACTATATCAAGTTAGGCCAATTATGTTTTTCTAGAGGGTACAAGTTTTTGTTGATTGTCTGCTTGGTGGTTCTTTTTAATAGCACTTCCCTTCTTAAATCTTGGCTCTGCTTCCGTTGAAACGATAATTAGCTCCATTGGATGAGTTTTAATTATTTTAATATTCTGATTAAAAGAATGCAGAGGACAGAAGGTTTGATCCATGAAAGATTTTGAAGTTTGGCTGTGTTTGGTATTTGAAGAGACTTGGGTAGTTCCTAGTTGTTTGTGTAAAGAAATTGAAAAATGAAAATAATGAGTAGAGTTAATTTTTTACTTTGGTTTCAGTTGTAATCTTAAAGCCTGTAAATAGTTTTGTGGTTTTTTAAAGCAAATACTTACAGAGAAAGAGGAGCAATTAAGGCAAAAGTTTGAACATGCTCCCAATACTTCAAGGTGGGATCTCCTGTTTGGGGGAACTTGATATGCAAACCTGACTCTCTGGCACAGCTCAGAGGTGCCCAGGGGTCCCCAGCTGGGCCCACAGACCCACCAATGTGGTTATCCTGACTTTGGAAAACATTTCCATGGCCAGAACACTCAGTATTGGGCTGGAAGGGTTTGGGCCCACAGACCCACCAATGTGGTTATCCTGACTTTGGAAAACATTTCCATGGCCAGAACACTCAGTATTGGGCAGGAAGGGTTTCCATTTGCTCCTCTGGCTGTATCCACTTGATCTGGTTGTTGCCTCTGCAATGTTTACTCTTTATGGGGTTAGTTAGTGTATTAGTCAGTATAAGACAGCAATGTGTGCCTGAAGGCCAGAAAGACAACTGTGTTCTGGGCTGCAGCAAAGGCAGCGTGACCAGCAGGTCAAGGGAGGGGATGCTGTCCCTCTGCTCTGGGGAAACCCCCTTCCTGCAGTGCTTCATCCAGCTCAGGGGGTCCCCACAGATGGAGCTGCTGGAGCAAGTCCAGAGGAGCCCACAAAGATTTTTCAGAGGGCTGGAGCACCTCTTCTATGGAGACAGCGTGAGAGAGTTGGGCTTGTTCAGCCTGGAGAAGAGAAGGCGTTGGGGAGACCTTGAGCATCTTCCGGTACCTGAAGGGGCTATGGAAAAGATGGAGTGGGACTGGTTACAAGGGCAGGGAGTGATAGGGCAAGAGGTAATGGCTTTTAACTAAAAGAGGGGAGATTTAGAAGAAATCCTTCATTAGGAAGGGGTAGGCCCTGTCACAGGGTGCCCAGAGAGGCTCTGGATCCCTGGCAGGGTTCAAGGCCAGGTTGGATGGGACTTTGGGCACCCTTGTCTAGTGTAGGGTATCCCTGCCCATGATGGGGGGGGGGGGTGGTGAGACTAAATGGGCTTTGAAGTCCCTGTCAGCCAAAACCATGATTCTATGACTGGTCTGTACAGAAAAAGGTTTGGTACCAAGGTAGTGCTGTGGGTCTGACACTGTCGAAAGAGTGGCCCAAGTGGGAGTTTTGGCTGAGTATATATATGTTCCGCACCAACATGCGGAAGAACTTTTACACAGTGAGGGTGACAGAGCCCTGGGACAGGCTGCCCAGGGAGGTGGTGGAGTCTCCTTCTCTGGAGATATTCAAGACTTGTCTGGATGCCTATCTGTGCAATATGAGTTGCTTTGGCAGGGGGGTTGGACCTGATGATCTCTCGAGGTCCCTTCCAACCCCTACAATTCTGTGATGTAATAGACATTTACACCCACACTTTATTTTTGTGTGGAACTGTACACTGTCAGTTCAGTGAGGTGGCTCTTTACAGCCAGGATTTCACATGTGCAGCACAGGGCAGATCTGATCCGTGCCACTAGACAGGCAGGTGGGTGAAGCCTTGAAGTCAGTGGGAAGCATTGTGCAGCTGCAGTTGAAACTTTTGGTTAATATCTCCTTTTCACTTACTTTCTTTTGCTCTCATAGTTTGGAGATGCACCTGAGGAGGGGAAAAGTTCTCAGGGCTTCTGAAGTGCCTTGAAAAATTTCCATTTGCATCCTCAGCTAAGATTGTCAAGTACCAAAAGCATTAGAAAGCAGTGTTTTGATTCGAGTGAAATATTGCCCTGCTTTTGATGACTTGTTATCTTCTGGAAGGATGGCCTAATGAGTTGCACATGAGGCAGCAGGATAGATATTTAACAGTTATTGTTAATTGCCCCCACCCTGTGCCCATCTCATGCTACTGTATCTTGTCTGTGTTTTTCTTGGAGTGTTGCTGTACAGGTTGGACTTTTTTTTTTTTTGTGAACAGACTTAATCAGAAAAAAAGCCTGTGTGTCAAAAAGTGGAACATCTTGGTATGTATGTGGAAAGCATGCCGCTTCTAGTGAAGCTTTTAATTGAGAAGAGGGTCCTTGGGTTTGTGAAGGGATTCTTGACGAGGGAAAAGATTCTAACTCTAATTTTGCTCTTTTGAGCAAGAAGCAGTTTTCTACCACCTACAACTTCATAAAACATTCATGAAGTTTCTGTCTTGCCATATTGCTGTATTGTAAACGATGATAGATCTCCACAAAGGCCAACTCCTCTCCTCCACAGAAACCAGCAACTTGGACAGATTGAAGTTTACCCTTTCCTCTATTAACTTGTTATAAAAAGTAACAAAGGGACCTAGTTTATATTAAGGGCTGCCTGGTTTCATGCTGCTACTATAGCTGATGCTATAAATACTGGTTTCATTGGGAAGATTTGGAGATTGTTAATGTGGCTTTGACTGCATTGCAGAAGGTTCCTCAGCGCTGCGGCCGCGACGCAGCTGACACGCGGAGCTCTTGCTGCTTCCTCGCTGCAGTTATGTCATCAAATACAAATCTAAACATATGGTCACTTCTATAAAATACAGAGCCTGAGAAAACTGGGGAGAGTGATGATGAGTTGGGAGGGAAAAAAAAAAATCCTATGGAAACAGAGAGTTAAATGTCAATGCCTGCATTGTGCCTGGTTAATATTTCACAGAAACACCGTCAACTTGCTATAGAGCCCAAAGGATTTATACATTGTTTTCTGACAGATGATCATGATTCCCATCAGTACACTTAATGCCAACATCTGTAGGGTTCCACCTAATTTGGGAAACAAATATATTCTGTCCTCACAAAAAAAAAGGGTACTTTGTATGTTTTGGGAAATGCTTATTACTTTAGGGTCATTGCAATTAAGTGGAGGACAGGGGTTTTTAAAGGGATAGGGCATGGTAGCGTTATGCTTTCCTTTTGGCTGCTGTTTTTAAATGCAAGTTGGCTGCTGCCAGCTTCTCATCTTCATAATGCAGTGAAAACATGCTATTGATAAGAACTCTGAGTAAACACATTAAAGTGTAAACTTACTCATTAGTACAGACTATGGAAAGTTTCAGTCCTACCATCTGTGCTTTATGGATCTGGAATGTTGGGAATGTATTATATTTAACAATTTTTAATCCTATACCTTTCTTTAAGTTCCACTGTGGTTTTGTTTTTTATTCATTTTATGCCTTTATTAGGGAAGATAACCCAAAATCTAGCTTTTCTAACCTTCTTCACATTAGGTCTTAGCTAGTTTAGATACTAATGCACAAGGACACCTGGACAAACTTTCTTTTTTTCCTGTGTGTCCTCTAACATCTTCACATATGGTGAAGATATTCCTGTCAGCCTCTGTCTTATTCTGCTAAATAAATAAATTTCACTTGACCTCTTATTTTGGTGGTCTTCATTCCCCAGATCCCACTGCAGCAAGCTGAATTTCTTAATTCTTTATGCCAGTGTACTAATACTCAAAGAAAAGTTCACTTCATGTTGTGCATGAATTAGTTTTGTATATATAAATATAGTTGTTTGATACCTGTGTAGTGTTACTGCGAGTAGAGCTAGATCTTAGGGTGCTGTTATGTTCTCCTGTGGGAAGTACATTGGAAAATCGAGGGAAGACATGTCAGTCTGGGTCAGTGATGTATTTCATACCTAGAGGAGGCAAAGCATCACCGAAAATTCTGAAAATAACAGAATTTCTTAGTTCATTTGGAAAATTATTAGTGCAGAAAGTGGGAAGTGTCAGCTTGTGTCTGGTAAGACACAGTAAGAGTTTATTCAAAGAGTTTGTTACTTTTGGAACACTTATGACTTTCCTGTAATCTGTGTAGTTCTGCAGATTTTTCTGTTACTTCTCAGTTCTAAGTTATGTAAAGGAGCTATCTAGGTTAAGTTCAGTGTTGCTGAATTTTAATTTATACAGTGCTTCCAGCAGTTACCTGCAGGGTTGGGGGGAAATAGGAATTTTTCATGAAGTCATCTCTTTTATGTTGGTGGTGTTTGACCAAACTATGATTAGAAAAAACTAGAAAGATTTCTACCTGCCACAGGATGCTAGTTGGGATATTTTTAAAATAAAAGGTTTGCTTTTGAGTGATAAGTGTACTATTATGCACTGAAATGTCAGCCTTGAGATTGTCTCGGTCCTGTGTTCTCTTGACAAGACGAGGAAGCACAACGGTGTCTATCAGGGAATCTGATCAGAATAAAAATGAACTTGCAAGCCAATAAAGTGAGTCTGAACCACTTTATTAGAAGCAGCATTGAGTTAAACAGGAGTGATACTGCGTTTTGGTTTTGCATGATGAATAGGACTTGAGTTTCAAAGGTTATTTTCTCTGTCTACTTGATGCAAACTTAGTGTAGCGCTGATAAAAGGTTCCTTCTGACTCACCTGATTCCTCTACGGATTTTAGATGTGCAGAGGTCCAGTTTCTAAGTGTATAAAGACATTTCATACAAACTAGTAAATCCTTGGGCTGCTCTTTTGTTTTGCCTTCATCCTGATGATTTATATATTTTTATTGAATTGTGTCTCTCTTTATCTTTTCCTTGTCTGTCTTATCTCCAACATCATTTCATCTCATTTTTGCTTCCTTAATAACAGTCCCACAGTACTGTTGGCCTTTTCTCTCTCCAAATGAGAGAGACTTCTTCCCTCCCAGCAGGTTTTCTGGGGCATCATTAAGTCATGTCACTTGGTAGAAATGAGAGGGGAGATGGTTTCTAGCGAAGCGCTCGGGTCAACACAGAAAACCATGAAGACTAAGTGATGCCTTTGTTGTCCTTGCTAAGGTCAGGCACAGCAGGAGAGTGAAAAGCAGTTCTCATGCACATGGCCAAGAAAAGCCTTAAAGATCTGATTTTTCTGGGGTAAAAATCATAGAATTGATGATCCAAAAGGACCCTTTAGATCAAGTCCAACCATTACCCTAACCTGCCATCCACTACTAAATCATGTCCCTCAACACCACATCTAACTCTCTTTTAAATACCTCCAGGGACGGATACTCCACCACCTCCCTGGGCAGCCCTTTCCAATGCTTAGAAGAGTTCTGTGGAAATGGAACAGAATCATAGGAATTGGAAGGGACCTCGAGAGATCATCGAGTCCAACCCCCCCTGCCAAAGCAGCTCCCCAGCTCATATTGCACAGGTCGGCATCCAGACGGGTCTTGAATATCTCCAGAGAAGGAGACTCCACACCCCCCTGGGCAGCTTGTCCCAGGGCTCCCTCACCCTCACTGTGAAAAAGTTCCTCCCCATGTTGGTGTGGAACTTCCTGTGCTCCAACTTGCAGCCATTGCCCCTTGTCCTGTCCCCACAGACCACTGAAAAGGGGCTGGCCATTTCCCCCTGCATCCCATACAATGGAGATTTGTAACTTTTCATCTTTGTAAAGCATGAGAGACTTTACATTTCCTTGCTACTGCTCACAAATACACAAGTATTTCTGCTGCAGAAGGTACAGTTCATTTGGAATGGCAGATAAATCTCCATGGGAGGTTAAACTGGTCACACGTCTGCCAAAAGAGGCAAGCTATGGACCCAGCTCTAATGCCTCGCTCCTCAGACTGCATTGTGTCGTGCCCCTTTTAGCTAAAATGGATTCACAGTGTGATATTTCTGATTGAACAAAAGCAAGGGAAAGTGCTGCCTGAGGTCCAGGCTGGGGTAAAGTGTTGTTCTGACATGGATCTCCATCAGCACGGCAGGAGATGGAAAAAGAGAAGTGATCCGACTGGCAGATGTAAGCCAATGGCCCAGGCAGTTTAAAGTCTGTTGTGAAGCGTCACGTAGGTAGTGTGCATGTTTATGTGTCGGTCCATGGGGGTGATGGGAATGGTGTGAGGAAACCTGAACAGAGTCTTGAGTCTTCAGCTAGTTGGCTGAGAGAGCTGGAGCTGACCTGGCACATCTTCAGGAGGCTTTGTGCTGCCCCCTCCAGCGATGGCTTAAACCATATTAGTGTTCCCAGCTGGAGATTTTGGAAAGTCATGACCACCTTACTGTTTGACTTGCCATCTTCTCTGTCATATTCTTATAATAATGATAAAAAAGGCCTTGGTCCATTCAGCAAAGCAGGGAACAAAATATTGTGCAGCTAGGGCATCTTATCCTATTTTTATTCTCATTTTTAACTCGGGTTTCAAACTTAGGAATGTTTTGATGAGCTGTTTGCAGTATTACATTGTCTTCTTCCTTCTGTTTCCTCAAAAGACAGATTTCCACAAGACTTTAAAATACCCAGTCATTTGAATATGTATCTCTCGAGAGCCTCAAAATAACTTTATACAGGTGGTGTAAGTTTAAAAAAAAGTCTTCCCCTGTGTATTCAGCTGCATTCATCACCTTAGGTCTTCTTCAATATTCATGTCTTCTACCTGGAATGCTATTTTTGTCCTTAGTGATAACAAGTTATTTTCTTCAAAACTTAATGCTTTATTTTTCTTGTCAAATCGCCCTTAAAATCTCTTGGATTTTTTTTTTCTGTGTGTGCCTTCCAGGATTTGAGCACTTGTTGCTTAAACTTTCTTTATATTTATGATAATGATCATTACAAGGTAGCAAATAACAGAAGAAATGTTTTCTTTGTGCAGATACACAAGGTGGCTTTCAAAACATCCTCTGTATCTTGCTGGATCTTACCTCATGTTTCCTCCTAACCCATCATAAATTGCTTTAGTCTCACGATGTGGCCTTTGGAAAGAACTTCAGAACCACTGTTCTGTTGTTTTTTCTTTAATGCTACTGAGGAAAAAGTTGGTTTAAAAGGTGTCCTTGAACACAGCATTGGATGCAGAAAAAAAATTCCTGTGTTGTTTTCAGTCAAGTAGAAGGTAAATGATGAAAAATCAATAATTTATTAATTCCAAAGCCTCAGTTTAGTTAGGCTTGAGTCTGTCGGGATTAGTCTTCCGGTATCTGAAGTTGCTTGCTTATAGTTTAAAGAAACTCATTGCAGAGTGGCAATCGCTCTTTACATGGACCAGCCTACAATGGCTTGATGAGAAATATGTTTGAATAACTAAAACAGACATGGGAACTAAAGTCAGGAGCTGTGTGAAGAACAGATGGGCTTCTCCTTGGGCAAGAAGAGTAATTTCTCTGCTGATCCCATAGTTCAGGTCAATGAGAGGCAAGGCTGAGGTGGACAAGTTGTGATTGTCTGTAGGAGCGCTCAGCCACAGACTCGTACAGTGTGCTTAATGCCAAGTGGGACACGGGCTCATTTAATTGCAGGCCATAGTGATGGTGTAGTAGTATCTCCTGCTCAATTAAGGAGCAAGGGCTTTACCACGCTTCTTAAGTAGAAGTAAATACACAGGTCTTTGGAGCTACCTTAGGAATCAGTGAGCCTGAGTCACTGGTGCTTGAAAACATTTCAATGAGCTGTATCTATATTTTTAGTATTAATTCTTTTAAAGGAAAGAATCAGTGCTGCAGTGCTGCTACAGGTGTGCTTTCTGAGAAATAGCACTTTACACCTACTTGAGCTTCATTATTGAAGAGACAGTTTAGATCTTAATTGATATTAATAGGAGTAACCCTCAATGACGTGAACTTGGCAAGCCAGGAATTGCAGCTGTTCTCAGCAGTAGTGGCAGTAACAAAGATAATTAATTGTTTTTCCCTGGGAGATATATTTAGGTTGTGCAATCTAAATATTCCATTCCCTGAGCCCTAATTCAGGCTTGTATTTGCTTGGCAAATACGGTGAGTTAAACCAAAGTTAACATTTTTTAACTATCACATCATAAGGTGAGGTGTTGGTATTATTTATAAGAAAGAAAAGATCTTACATATTTATTACAGAAGCCTTCAAAGGCTGACTTAAACAGTTAAAACAGCACATGATTTTGTTAGCATAAAATGTTAGAGCGAGTCAAGAGGAGGCCGTGAAGATGCTCATAGTGCTGGAGCACCTCTCCTGTAAGGACTGGCTGAGAGAGATGGGCTTGTTCAGCCTGGAGAAGAGAAGGCTCCTCAAGGTTCAGTCCTGAAGTGCATGACGATGTGTTAATGGCACTGTAAAATGTTAAGACCTATCGTGCAAGAGACCTCTCCCTGTGTTATTGATTGCCAGGCTTTAAATTCTTTACGTTTCACTTTAAACACTGTTCTGAGTGAGTGTTAGGGAAGCTTCATGGGTACTTCCCCCAAAGGTAACCCCAATTTGGGATGAGCACTGAAGTGCTTGGGATATGGCACATTGCAGCACCTTGGAGGGAGGGAGACACCAAAGCTGAGCTGCAGCAAGCGCCTCCTGCATCCCCTTCTTCGTGGGTGTTCTCTTGGAAGTGGGCTGTGTGCCTGGGGAGTATTTACTGCTGGTCCTGGATCTTGAAGCTGTAATAGATACACACCCACAAGAGTGTATATTCATATGCTTTAAGTGTGTGGGTTTTATTAACACTTACTTTAATAGGGGTTGTAAAACTCATGCATTTAAATGCTGTTCTCTAAAGCGATGTCGTTCTGAGCAAGGGTTTCTTTCACCAGTTATTTATTTCTACAATACGACATCTCTAATGTAGGTATAATTTTGTCTATGCTGATAACATCCACCATGAAAACACAGCATGCATCGGATGCTCTGTTTGCTACAGTAGTAATTTCCTACTACAGGTTTAAAATCTGTGTATCTTAAAAAAGAGATAGCAGCCCCTGGGAGGGAGCTGTCGCTGCCTGGGCTGGTGATGGCAACGACGTGGGTTCTACTGAGCAAAGCAGGTGCCCTCCAGCAGCTCCACAAACACAAACTTCATAGTCAACACATGAGGCTTTATTTCCCCCTAAACTAATATGGCACTAAACCACCAAACTAAACATTTACCTTTGTGATGTAAATATTTCCTAAGCTGAGCTTCTATCAAATCCCGCAGTTATTTGTGCTGCTTGGTGAGAGATACAGACTCAGGAGCAGGAAAATCTGTCCTTTATGAATGGGATGAAGCTCTTTATTCGCTTACATCTTAAATGAAATCTAAATTGTACATCATGCCTTACATACAGCAAAAGTGATAGGTGTAATGGTAATAAAAAAGTGATTACATGTGATTAGGAGTAGTAGCGATTTGACTGTTTTGTCCTGTACCTTTCCTTCAGCCTGCTGCCCAGCAAAACGGCTTTGTTAGTATATTGAAAGCAGTTACCAGCTCATCAACTGAGTTATGTAAAAACCTGGTTTCTCTGGATCTCCCCATGCTATTTGAACCATTATGTGGCCTGAATACCAGTTGCTTAGGATGCACATTAAAAGTATCACACAACGTAGTTGGGGTTCAGTTCTGCATCTTTTTGATGACAACGGATTTGAGAGGTAAAACTGCTTTTCCCGGTGGCCTAAGGTACAGCAGGCTGCTCTTAATGAATCCCCAGTTGGGGAAACATAGAAATACAGTGCCATTTAAAAAAACAAATATATAAGGACTAAAAACTATTGTTATTGCTGTGATCATAGATCAGGCCAAACCAGCTCTCTGGAGTGTGTGTAGGTATACATATGTTTGTGAGGAGCTATAAGGATTGCATCTGCTTCCAGTGATTTAGTCCTAGTGCTGAAGTTCTGTAGAGCAGCTGCAAAGAATAACTAGTGCAGCACCAAAGAAACAGCCTTCTCGGTGATTCCTGGACTCAGAATCACTTGTAAGTAAAATCGTTCTGCTGCGGAGCTCTAAAGCCGCGTCTGTCTTCTTGGGAGAATTGCCTGTTTGTATGGTTCTGCATCTCGCTCTTTCCTGCTGCTAGGATATAATTAAAGTTGCTAAAAATACATGCTTCCTAATACTGTTTTTTTCTATGTAGGCATCTGCTATTATTCTGTTCTCAAGGGAGATGGTTTAAAGTTGCGTGCAACTTAACTGTATTAAGTGGTCCGTACTGCATAGAGATATGAGAGCTCCTTATTTATGGTCTGATCGAAAGTCCCCTGAAGTCTTTAAATTAGTAAAATAAAATGAATAAATAAAAATAATCAGAGGAGCCCACTAGCTTTGTTAGCTTTACAGAAGTATTTTTTTACCCATCAGGTGAGAGGAGACTTCTGAACTGTGAACAGCCAGCTCCACGCCAGCCTGTGAGAAGTCATGTTTTTAGTGCTGAGGAAATTAGTAGAACAAATGGGGGCATAATTACTGTGCTTTTACAATACTGACATCATACCTAATTATGGTTTAATCTACAGAACATACTGTTTGTTTAATAAGTCCCAGCAGAGATAGTTCAAGCATATGTTTTCATATCACCTGGAGGTAGCTGGGAACGACTGTGGCAATACTGTCAGGAAAGTGACAGTTTACAAGGCTTTACATATTTTACAGTATAGGGCACGGCTCTCCTCTGATACGCATGAAATCACTTTAAGGTAAGCAGTAATAAGCATTTAGAGCCAAAGTAGCTCAATGCAAGGAGAGCCTTTGTTCCCCTTCACGTGTGGTAAAACCGAGGTGTAATTTTCCTAGCGCGATCTCAGCAGCTAGCGACGCTGGTAATGAAATCCTCAGCACCCCTCTTGCTGAAGTGAGGTCTGGTTATTGCTAACAAAGGTTAAACATCGATCATCCTTTTGACCTGCAAAAACGATGATAGCTGCAGGTTTTATCCCAGGGATGTCTTTTCTTGGCTTTTATTTGAAGCTGACCGATTTTTCTTGCACACGAAGCTCTTGGTTTCCTCTCCGGCCTCCTCAGCCATCAGCTGAATTTTAATTATTGTTTCCCACAGGTGGTGATTCTCAGAGGTAACTTAGATTATTTTTGAGAGGGGAGAGAGGGGGAATAAAGAGGAGCCTGAGTTTGTATTTCTGATGGTTATCCTCCCACAGGTTTTGTTGTAAGGTGGGACCTTCCTTTGGGAAAGCCATGCTGTGTCATGTTTATTCAGGTGCCCGCTAACTCCTCACTCAGCACATCAGGCTCCTGAGCCTGGTTTCTGCAACTGCAGTGGAACTTTTGAAAAAAATGAGGGTTGTCTTGGCCACCCTTCAATCCTCAGATACCAGGACAGCTTGAGGAAAGCATTATATTAAAATTTAAATTATTTCATCCTTGATTTCTGTACAGAGAAAAAAATCATGTCTGTGGGTGGAATCGTTCGTACCATCATAGTGATTGTTCTTGATGCTGTTAGTTTTTTAATGGACTGTTTCTATCCTCTGGGCCATTGTATGTGACACAAACAGTTGTAGGAACTGCAGGGATCTAAAAAAGCAATAGCTGATACAAATTTTCCCATAGGAATAGTGCCTTTGAATTAAATGTTATCCCCATAAGGATGTGGGGCTTTTTTTCTTTCCCGAGTGACTGGTAATAAACTTTTTTTTAAAATTCTCTGAATGAAGTTGCTTGCTAACATTGTATCAAACATTGTCTTTGTTTCCTTTTATATTTATTTTGATATCTTTCTATAGTTTTTTTTTAAAATACAAGTTAACATTAATGAAACACAATAGAATTTCACCTTAACCAAAAGAAATACTCACCTAAGCTGATAGTTCTTTTGTTTTGGTTTGCCTTTGAATAATTATCAATTATCTATGATGTTTTGAATTGTTTGATAAATAGTTTTTATGGTAACTTTTTGTATAACCTTAAGTACATGTTTTTCCCTGTGTGATGAACCAATGATGATTGTAGAATGCAACCTCAGATGAGCACCTTCTTGCGAGAAGGCTCTCTTCAGAGATGGGTCATCCCTAACCTGCTTTAGCAACAAAAGTTTTTGTTATCAGTCTGTACCATGGGCCTGTGGTGGTCATCTCATCCATTTATGAACTCGGCTCTTCTCCCTAGTATGAGACCACTGATGTTTTCCTTCTTGTTTCCAAGGAGCAAATGGGCAGATGTGTTTGTTCATCCTGCGTGTCGTTACTCCAGGCTCACATAACTCGCCTGATGCTATTCCTGCTGTCCTGGGTGGGATAATAAATCCAAGCAGGGATAGCTTCAAAACTTGTTTGCAGGTAGCTGGGTGACACTGGGCTGTTTTGGATGATGCCATTGGATGTATTTTTACAGAGCAGAAAGGTACTTCAGATATAAAGTCCATCTGTTATTTTGATGTGATCCTTCTTGGTAACATTGCCAGTTTAGACAGAGAATACAAGCTGCCCTTGTAAATATCACTTTAAATTTTCCAGTAGTAACTTTTTACTAAATATTATATCTTCCTACCTCTAAATAATATGCTTGCCTACTCAGATATTCGCATTCAAGGCATGCTAACAGCAGCAGCTAAAATCACAATACATTGTTCTCTAGTGGTGTGAAAATTATTATTCAACGAGTACATTTCTAAATTACACCTTAAATTATCAGCCTTGGATCATGCTATCAAAAAAGTCGGACCTGAACTGCAGAAGATCACAACTTTAACTTCTTTCCTGACTGTTAAATTGCAATTAAGCCTATATTAAGCAACCCTTTGGTGTGCCATTGGCTTAATTCTTACCATTTAACTTAGAACTGTTGATTGGAGTTATTTAAAATAATGGACGTGACTTCGGTAGGGTTCAGAATAAATACAGAGTCATTTGGAGGATTGGTGTCAATTTAAAAATGATTTATATGAAAAATAGATATTTTTTGGTTGTTGCTGCAAGTTTTTAACATATCTACAACACTTTTAATATTTCTTCTGAGCTTTCTTTGGTGTTAAAGTTCTGTATGCTGTTCAATTTGAATACATAACCCTGGTAATAAGATTTTCCTTTTAGCTGTTTATGTAGGCTGTATTTAGAAAGGGTTTCAGCTTGGTTTCTCCTGGTTTTCACCCTTATAAACAGTGTAAGGAGATCTTACAGTTTTTAACCCCATATCCCTGTATATTAATTAGGCCAATTTAAAACGAACATGTAATAAACATATGTAGTTGCTTATGTTGGCAGATTTGGCTGTTTCAATTCGTATAAATCTCTTTGCATAGACCAAAACCTTCCTATTTAAGACTCTTCTGGTCATTGCAATTGAATTATGTAATAGGCTTCCATCTGCTATCAAAACCTGTTCATCATTATTCCGTGTCACTTTAAGTGGGATCATTCAGAGGTATGCTTAGCGACAGCAGGCTCGCTGCTCCTGCCTGTGAGAGCGGAGCAGGACAGGGCTTCCTGCCCAGCTGCATATCAGAAGACAATAAACATTGAGATAAGGTTTTCTCAAAGTGTTGGTTCTCACTCCCGCTGTCTCCATCCTCTGTGTCATTCTGTACTGTATTCACACACTTAAATTGTGTGCCAGTTGCAAGTTCTTCCATACATCTCCCCCAGCCCATTATGTAAATTGCTGTGGAGGGAGGGGGAAAAACCACCCAACAGCTTTGCTATCCATCAAGCTTGGCCACTATCTCCCTGACACCGATCGTGGTTGGCAGAGCAGTTAGCATTAAGTGATTGGCAATGGAATGACAAAGGAGTGGTTAGAGAAGATGGATAGTCCCATGTTGCTGCGCTGAGGGGTGAGCTGTAAGCAGCAGTTCGGGGCTGGGTAAATATTATCTGCTTGCAGGAATGATGGCTCGGCTGCCCGCCACAGCACACAGGCTCTCTGTAAGAGTAGCTGAGTACTGGAAGAGATGAGCTAAGGAGGAAGGAAATTTGACTGCAGGGTTTAAGAACTGTCTTGATAACTGCTAGGTAGGCCTTAGGAAACTGGTCTGTGCCTTGCATCGGGGGAGCTGGACTGGGTGGCCCCCTGAGGTCACTGCTAGTCCTGCTTTTTTTGAGGGTCTCTGAAGGCGCTGATGGCTCCCAGCTAGTCCTGAAGCACACACTTGGGAGGGAAAGGGGAAAAGCCCCCTGAACCCAACAGAAGTAATAGAGCGTGTGAGCTCTTAAGACTTTTCTTGACCCAGCATTGAGACTTTTCTTCCAGCATTTAGTTTCTGGAAGGCTGTACAATTTCAGGATCAACCTATCAGGTGCAATATTGGAAATGCAATTTTTGGGAGAACTTGTTCTTGAGTGCCAGAATAAGCAAACTGTCCCCCAGCAATGACATTGCCTCAGGATCCTCCTCCAGGGCAATAAAAGAGGCAGCAAAGACATTTCAGTTCAGGTAGTTTAGAGTTCCTTCCACACTGCTTTGGGCTTTTTCATCCTGTAAGATAACCCACTGATTATAGTTCCTCTTCTGTCATTTAAATATAACTTTGTTTTCTGATTTTAAAGTAATTTGAATTACCTGTATCTTAGTTACGTGTATCTTTCCTTCCTTAAGTTATCTGCACTTTAAAAGAAAACTTTAAAATTTACTTTTATTCTAAGAGATGATAAACAGCAGATTTTTTTAAAATCCTCACTATGTTCTTGGTATCTTCAAATATTCCAGCAGCTTACTATGTGCTTATTCTTCCTTGCTTGGGCAGATGCCATTCTGCTAGAGTTAAAAAAAATCAGAAGAAATGGTTTGCTATGTTTTACATGGTAATAAAACTACTGAATTAAAACAATGACATCGGTGATTACCTTTTGATATATGAAATGTATCTAAATTACTTATCTTTTAGTATTTGTTTAAAAAAAACTTAGTATGTGAAAATTCACACTGATACAACATCTGCCCAAGAGAGAACTTCTCAAAGGTATTGTAATAAGCTATGTAAGGAATGTTTTCAGCTCTCAAAGGGGAAAACATTGCATTTGGCCTTTAATTAAATAATCAAGTCAGGATTTTCTTCCTACTTTAAGAAAAAGAAGCAATTTTGCCCTGAAAATATTACAATGAAATCTGGAAACTTTGCAACTGGCCACATTGAAAGTGTAACTAGGAAATGGTTAAGTTAAAATACTTAACAGAAGGAGTAGATGAAAAAGATCCATTTGAAGTCCTGCTCAGGGAGACAGTAAGTGGCACACTGTGTCGATTTGGGTCTGAAATCAGCTCAGGGTGACTTTTTCTCAGTCCCAATCCTTCTGCTCACTTTTTTTTTTTTTTTCTCCTTTTGTTTGTCTTTGAAAGTTTCTTTCAAACCTTTTTTAGACTTGATCTGTTGAGTAGCTGAAAGCCTTAGTCTTTTCTCCACTGAGCTTCCCAAAGAAACAGTGAGCATGGATTTGTCCAAAAAAATGTATTGTGCAATCTTTTTCTGTTGCTTATCAAGATATATACTTGGGTTGGGATGTGCATAGTGGATGGAGTGTCCTGTGATGGTTCCTGCTGAGATCCTCAGTACCCCTTATAAAAACTGGCAGGGGTTATGTGATATTTTTTTTTTTTTTTTTTTTCCCCTGACAAGGGGGAAAACAAATGAAATTACACCAAAGGAAATGAAATGATAATTTTATGGCTACACTATGATAATACAGACCAAGGTGGGGAGCCAGAGATGTTTCCACACTCCATAGAAATTGTTTCTTCAAAGACAGCTTGCTCTTTGGCACGGGAAAGAGAGAGCAGACTTGTTTTGGTGGAAACCTTTGCTGGCTTTCCACAGATGAGAGCGTTTTCACTCACGTTCACTCTGGCACTGTCTAGCTGTCAGCAGCTAAAAGGGCACGTTGTTGACTCTGTTATGGGCCTTGTCATCCTTCGTACCTAGGGGGATAAGTGATGGTCACTTTGACCCTCCGTCCTGACAGTAACAGTCAGTCTAAGTCTGGCTGTTTGGAAAGAAGGACAACTTCACCCTGGGGAAACATGGTTGTGTGTTTCCTTCAGTCTTGAAGGAGGAAGAAGATAATTGGGAAGAGCTGGTTCATAGGGATCTTGTCAGGACCTCGACTTCCTTTTTATACAGGGCTACTTGGAGTAGGAATTGGCAAATGACAAGATTACAGGTAATGTTTTTTTATTAGTATATCTCTGTGGTATTAAAGAAGGCATCTGGCTATTCTGTAGTACTTTTGTGTCATTAGAGAACATCACTATCATGTCATTTCGTAGTTTGCTGAGATACGTGTGATTGTGTGACCCTGTGCTGATTAGGTAAAAATTGTCTCAGGAATATTTGGGCCTTTCTCATTATCTGACTGTTTCTTAGATTTCTTTATCCATGAAGTGTGCCAAATTAAGGTTGAATAATAACCCTCTCTGGTTCAAAACCACAGGAGGGGACTTGGGGTCAGCCCCCTTAAAGGAAATAACTTTTTTTGTCAAATGAAGAGGAAAAATGAGAGGAGTGAGGCTGATCATAGGCTTATCACCTGCCCACCTCTGAAAATACTTGTGGGGTTGTATGAAACAGTGTATGTTTCCAGTTGTCTTGTTAACAGTGGTCTACAACAGGATCTGCTCAACTTGATCCATAAGTTCCACTGACCCCTGAAAAAGACAATTACTATAGCTGTGTGATGTAAATAAGGAATTTGAGTGTGAATATTTATGGACTAGGTTATGGGCTGGCAAGTTGGATGTCTGATGTCAACCAAAAGACTGACCAGACTCTAAACAAGATCTCTGTGACCTGGTTTTGGGGGAAGATGTGCATGCTGAGCAACCCTTGCATGGTGGTATTAAGGATATGTAGCATAAACTGAACATCAGGCACTTTTAGTGACTGGTCCATGTGCTTTGCCTATGGTTAAAGCAGTTAGTTGATTAATAAGTGCTGAGTAAGTGATAACTAATAT
Organism: Porphyrio hochstetteri; assembly: GCA_020800305.1. Classification (NCBI taxonomy): domain Eukaryota; kingdom Metazoa; phylum Chordata; class Aves; order Gruiformes; family Rallidae; genus Porphyrio; species Porphyrio hochstetteri. The sequence goes on along the minus strand of CM036910.1, from coordinate 38,381,409 downwards.
TCCAAAAACTGAGTAAATATACATAAAACATATCTAATATTCCTATTTAGGAGTGCTGTATGCATTGGAATGTACAGCTCAAGTCTCTTTGCACCCCAGAAGTACAAATCAAGGTCTCTTATATCTTGAGAGAGGTTTTTGGATCCTGTGAATAAAATCTGACTGAACAGAGCGTTGTGTGGGCCTGGGTAGCACAGAAATAAGACACCTATTTTTTAAATATCTGAATGTAAAACTGTACTGTTTTGGAAGGATTTTGTCAGTAGTTTAGTGCAGCTGAAAGGTAAATTTTATACCATATGCTGGGCTCTAAAAATGTTGATTTAACTCCAAAGGTATAAAAGGTTACGAAAGGATTAATAAAAGTCTGAAAAGTTGTAAGTAGGAAATGCTGTGCATGCTTTTTCTTCCCATCTCCATTTCAGTTACAGTAATTTAGGTTTTAGCATATGATGAATTCTATCATAAGTTACTACAGGAATATACTTTTCAACTTTTTGAGTAAATTTTGCAGAAATTAATCTGCAAACCCTTCCGTGTTTCAGTGAGAGATCAAAGAAAATCCCAAATGGAAAACATGCTTTTGAGAAAGGGGGGAGAAAAAGATGTTCTGAATTTTTAAGCTCTTGTAATGAAGATAACTTAATTAAAATCAAAGCAAAACTAATTAAGAACTTTACAGTGCAAGGTTTTGGTTGCATGATACTCCTGAAACAATGCAGAATGGGTTTATCATCATTGGTGGAGGTGCCTGCTTGTGTATACAGGTGATGCAGTCACCAGTGGATCCAAATGAAGATGTACAGCTATATTACAGTTTTCTGACCTCCTTTGTTGCCTCTCAACTCTTACTTAGTTTTCCTGCTCTTTTGCTTCTGAAAAACTTGCAGTTTTTGCAGATTCCCTGTCCTTCCCATGAATTTTGTCTGGGTACACAGTTGGGGACAAACTGCTTGAGCACTTACATGTGTTTATTTTTCTTCTTCATGGGTTTTATGGGTTTTTTTCCTTGATCTTGCCATTCCCAAATTGAAAAGGAAAGCATGTTTGCATACACATCACCCTATTCTTTGTGTGCCTTTTCATTCCTTTTTACTTCTTGAAAGAGGAGAAATTGAAAATCCCCACGTTTTTTGTTTCAGTTGAACCATGGTAAAACATCTCATCATTTTATAATGAATGCAAAGTTTGATGAAATTGAGTTCATGCAACAGTCTTACTTCAATTTTATCTTAAGCTATTTGTATAAAAGCTTTTAAAAATTATGTTATGATGATGTTTTATCCCCCAGCATTCGTTCGTATGGCATCATTCAGAAGCTTCTGTTTGGATGTAGGTTTTGGATGAGTTGGCACATGTGGTTTTTATGAATATTTAGTGAAAACCTAATGAGCAAACTCCCTGCTATAACGGATCAAGACTTTATTAGACTGAATTTTGCTCACTTTGAAGAGTGTTGCCATATGGGACACTTGGTTTTTTGGGCTCTCAGGTGTTTTTAGCAGACAGAGATCTGAGTGCTCTCTGTGTGTGTGTGTGTGTGTGTGTTTGGGGGTGTGTGTGTGAGGGTCACCTGGGCTGAAGCCTGGCAGATCTGCAGGGAGCCCAAGTGATGGACTTCTAAAAGCAGGGCAGCGCTGATGCCTGCGGGGAGAAACAATTCCAGAAACACAATGTCTCCTCTGCATGTCTGGTTCCTTGGTGAAAGCAGATATTAATTAGATTCACAACGAATCATTTACATTCTTGTGATAGAGCTGAAGAAACACTCAATTATATAAATGTTATCTCCTGTATAGTTCTTTTCAAGAACCCCGTTGACCTGCTTTTCATAATTGTGTTCCTTCAAATAAGGAGGATTCAGGCACCTTTGACCTCTACCAGTCAATGCGATCGCTGACAGTGATCTTTATCCCTCATCATTTAGGAGCTGAATGCATATTTACAGAGGCAACTGCCTTATTAAATTCAGAGCGTTCCTGTTGTAGGCAGAGACCGGCCACTGTGTCATATGCTGGGCTTTTGTGTGTCTGTCTGTCTTTCTCCCTCCCTGTATCTACAAACAGCATAATGGAAATTTGGTTTTCCATGTTTATTGTCATTGCATGAAGTGTAATTGATATTACTTTTCTACTGGAGATTTTGAGCTTTTTTTCCTCTTAAAATATATGCCCATCTTTTAAAAAAGAAAAACAAAACAAAATACATTTTTGGTCTTTAGAAGAAAGCATCAGCTTCTTTCTTTTAAACTTTTTTTCTTTTAAACTTTCCTTCTAAGAGGCGTTGCCAGGTGTTTGCAACATAGGCTAGGAGCACTATCCTTCGCGAGGCAAAGCTTTCATTTACCCATAGAGAGCTGATTTCCAACCATCTGTTCCGTATCTCAAAGAATTGGTATGTTAAAAATGTGAATTCTTCTCATCCTCTGGGAACCTGCCTGCACAGCACACATAATGCAGGAGGAAATGGTGTGCAGAGAGATTTCACTGAAAAGAACTATTTTTCCTCACTTATAAGGCTTAGATGACCATTTTTAAGGAAGTGTTTTTTAAAAAACCCAACCCACTAATTGGCATGTTTTTATGTTTAACTGGTCCAATTCATTTTGTAAAGATAGCAGCTGAAAATAAAAATAATTCTATAGATACACAAAAGAAACCAGTTTGGAAAAAATGGTTTCAGAGCCAATAAAACCCTGAGCTAATATTAAGCAGCCTTATTCTAATCAAGATCTATTTTTCAAAATGTTTTATAAGTTGATTTTTTTTTATTCTGCTAGTTCTTTCTCGAGGTAGAGAATATAAAAAGCTTAGATTTCCATAATTTCTGTACTGTTGCACAAAATACAAACCAGGAACTTAATTATATGGGAATAGCAAAATTATTTGAGTTTTTAGAAGTCGAAAACAAGCCTTTTTTTATCTCCCCCCAGGCCCGTCAGCTGAAAACCAAGCTGTATATGAAATAGCTTTTTAGAACTTGTTTGTGTCCAGTTAGTGAGGATATTTGCATAACTTTTGCCTAAAATAAGAACAAATGTATGTTTAGTTGTGTAGATGTAAGTGACCATGTGTAACTGTAGAAGAACCTGGTGCACTAACAGCCAAGGGGCAATCACCTACACCTCACTCATCCTCAAAAAAACAAGAAAAAGCCCCAAAACAAACCAAACAACCAAGCTTAACATCTTATTTCTCAGCAGCAACCTGCCGGCTTTTTGTGTTGGACACTCATTTCCATTGAGCATGGTGAAAGGACACTTCCCTCTTCCCTATAGCTCCTCATTTGAATGCCATTTACTCGAATCTTTATGGGATTTCTCTGAGCTTTCCATTGAATTCCTGTTCATTACAGCTGGCAGTAGTGTTGCTTGGATGCGTTTTGACTGGCTGTTGACTCTGCATATTGAAAAGGGATTTTATTATGTTTGAAAGTATTAAATAGCGTTTTCACAACTTTATATTTTTGTATTTATTCATTAATGTTTGTTCACTTAGCTGCCACTTTAGAAATCTAAAAAGAAAATAGCATTTAGAAAAAAATGTAATTTATAGTAATTTGGTTTTATGAATCTTTATTTATGCAAGCTACCCATTTAAGCTATCTTTTGTCTTTGAGAAATAATTACATACAAAAAGAAGAAAAAAAAAAATTGAATGGATACTTTGAGTAATTAAGTATTCTGCTATGGTTCTGATACTTAAGATAAAGCCATCAATTAAAAAAAGTTATTGAGCAGTAGAAATAATTGGACATGGTAGATAAGTGGTTCTGTGGTAGTTTTACTATTCCCAGGTCTTTAGGAACAGTGATGTAACAGGCAGAAAATGACAGTTCACACTCTGCTACCAGGTTTCTGTAAAGGAATAGAAATTCATTATGGAGTTCAGATTTTTCTCATACAATTCTGAAATATCTTTGAAATACTGAAGGTTGCCAAACTCCCGTCCCCTCTCTGACTTCCAAGATGGTTTTTCAAGAGTCACTATCAAAGCCAGACCTTGAATCACCTCTCTGAAAGGTTTAAGCAAAGCCACCCCCATGTGCATGTAAACATACATTTTCAATCACACTGTCACTCCTTTTTTCCTAGAGAAGATAACTTAAGTGGCTGAGCATTGTTTGCTGTTGAAGTAAAGCCAAGGAATTAAACTATAACAGAGATGTTTTGATTCCTGCAGTTACAGAAGCCATATGAAATGTATTTACATAATAGATGCAACTCTGACTCATGTGAAACTGTATGCATCAATAGTGTGAGACTGACCTAGAAAGAGGTGTGCACACTTGAAATGATGGGTTGATTGTAAGAAAGTGTTCCCATTGTGATTTCCTAGTGTTATAATACACACAGTCCTGAAAACTGTGCTGTGAGACCTCAGAGCCAGCTTTACAAACATGTTTAGAAATACATCTTGGAGGGATTAGGCAATACAATGTGCATAGTGTCTGCAAAATCGGTATTCTTTTGAGAAGGCCAGCTGAATTGGTCAGGGGAATGGTTCTTTGTTTTTTTTTTTTTTTTGTTACTGTGCTAATTGCTGGTTGACATATCAGAGTAAAATGTGGATATTACGATGCTTCTTGAGAAGTCGAAGCACTTCATTACAGGTTGCAGCAGGGAAGGTTGCTCCTGAGAGCAGCTGGGTTGGGAAGGTGCTGAAGCAAGCAGTGTGTAGGGCACTGACTTAGAGCCCACTAACAGTGATAAAAGTACCTGTATCTGCTGGCTTTTGGTATGAAACTGAACCCAGGGGTAGAGCTACAAGTAGAATTGGGCTTAATTCTCTCCTTATTCCTACCTAGTTTTGTATCGTAACAGCAGTGACTCTGGGGAAGTTACTTCTCGCTTATATCAGCATAAAGATAACCAAGGAACCTTTTTCCCTGTGGTGTAGATTTGTGTAAGGCACTACTGGAATTTACAGGTTGAAAAAAGGAGTGTCATACACTGCAGAGAGACTTTATAAGCTTAAATTAATGCTAGAATAGTTGTACAGTAATATTTGAATGGCCTCCAGTTAATTAACTCTAGATCTCAAGGCCATGAGACTTGTGGTTGAGTCCAGAGGATAGTTTGGGTGTGACAGGCTTCCAAAACTCCCTTTTTAAGGCCATTGATTTCAAGGTGCCTTGGTGTTGATATTAAATAACTAAATCCTTTGTGTGCAAATTTGTCACGTGAAATATAGAGTAGTTTTTATATAAAACCAGGATTGGATTTGGTCTTTTAAACAAGTACCTGAAGAAACAGCAAAAATTACATGTTTATTTAAAAGGACCTTTGACTGGCTACAAAAATTCATCCTTTAAAATTTGATTGCTTGAAGCAACTCTTGGAAAATACTTTCTGGTGCAGGGAAGGAGAACTGGGCACCTCCCTGCTGAGAATATGAAACTAAAGGTGGTTGGTTTCTATCTAGTGAACACACTTCATGGTGTAATAGAGGAAAATTGGATTTTTTAAAGCTCTATTTCATAGAGGTGGTTTATACCACTGCCATTCGTGTCTGGTTTGAACAGCTGTGGGATGGGAGGGCGCTGCAGCCTATGTCAGGGCACTGCCATTAGATAGCTCTTCAAACTACCACTCCACATTGTTTCTATCATTCGCTTTGATTTCTCACTTCAGAATCACTTCAACTTTGCATTTTCATTGTGCCACTTCATTTCCCTTCATTTTTAATCATCACATTTTAAAACATTCTCATTTTCAGAGCATCATCAGTTGTGTGACGTAGGAGAGTTTCTGTGTCGTGACCGTGTGACTTGTGTCTCCCACCACTGGCTGTGTGATGGAGAGCCCGATTGTCCTGATGATTCAGATGAGTCTTTAGACACATGTAAGTAAAGACAGTGCCACTCTTTATTTTATCTTCCTTTTTAACAGTAAGGTTTATTGTACTACTAACTGCACAATCAAAAGGATGGATTCTAGTTTGATTCTTTTTTTTTTTTTTTAACCCTGAATATCAAGGGGAACAGGTTACTTTCACTTTGTAGGTGAGAGACAAAAGAAATGGGAGAGATGGAAGGTGTTTTGTTCATGTGCCACTTTGTAATGAACGCTGTCGCCAGAGCATATGTTCCCTGTGCTCTCACTGAGCTGTGGATGAGCTGTAGAGGGCAGAGCCAAAGTCAAGGAGACAAAAAATACATTCCTCTAGAACAGGGGGGGAGGTGAGGAAGAGATGAATAGTGCAACATGTTTGCAGTAGAAGTATGAAAAGCATGTAGGCATCAAAGGGAGGAATGAAAGAAAATGTAAAAACTATGAGAGGAGAAGAAGCAAAGAAAGGAAAATGAGGGAAAGCTTTAATAAATTATGTTTAATTATAATAAAAGACCTTGTGGGTTTCTTTTTTAATGTGGCTAAGAGCTGCTGAAGACCAGAGTAGAAACCTTACAGACTCTTATCAGCTTTGTAGGCTACTGATGAGGTGATATTAAATCTAAATGGTCCCTTGTTTCCTGTGTTGTGACGAAAATGAGGGAATTTCCTGATTTTTTTTTTTTTTTTTTTTTTTTTTTTATCCCCAGGATAATCACTTAATGTAACAGGAGAACTATGTATTTCATATCAAAGCAATCAGGAAGGCTAGAAATGGGTTTTACTGCTAAAAGAAAATATCAAACCTCAGACAGGATTTAGGAGTTTAAAATTCAAGATGTCTGGTAACTATTTCTGTCTGGGCAAACATTGCACCCATGATTGCAACCTTCCTGCTCTGGTATTTATTCTCTGGGACAGATAGGAAAATGCCTCTGGGGCTGTGGTGAGGGTGCTCTGATTACTGCCTTTGAAACACTTTGGGATTCTCAGAAACGAAATACTGTAGTTGGAAGCACCAGGTACAGTCAAGATTTTATTGCTGTGCTGATGATTGACTACCATCTTCTCTAACATAATATTTTCAAGCATGGTGTTAGTATCTGCAGCTAGAGGTTTTTCTGCTACCTAATGAATGTTGTGGTAAGGCACAGAAACAGTTGCATGCACAGTTTTTAATTTGCCTCCTGATATTAAGCACATAGTTCCCGATCCAACAGCTTGCAGGGTGCCTAGCTGTTTTCCTCTCCAGAACTTTTCACCTTTATTTTAACAGTCCATGTGTGTTCCATGTGTGTTCAGTAATGCCATTCAGAGTTGCACCATATTAAAAATACAACCTTTGATGTTTATTGCTGACTTGAAGAAAGGGAGATGAGGTGGGAAAGCAAGCCCATGCTCCTCTTGGCATCAGCCAGCATGGTCTTCTTAAAAACACCCTCCCCTCTCCAAATGCTAACAGGTTCTATAAGATGCTGCAGCTGCCCTAAGTCAAAGGTAGAGGTTAACATTGTTTTTCTGGCTGTAGAGCAGGAAGATGCTTGAATCCTGTTGCACGTACAGCTTCTGTAGCCCTTTGCTGACAAGCTGCTGGGGAGCCTAGGCAATGCCTGACCACACTGGCCGAGAAGGTGATTACTTAGGGTCTGGCACCCTGCCTCATCCCTCCAGTTCGACTCAGCCCGGGGCTCTGCAGGAGAGCCAAGTGACAGCACTGGGGTCCCCAGGAAACTTTTCTACATAATTGTTTGGGATTATGTTTTAGTCTTGATGGTTCTACATTTGCTTAGTCACCATAATTCCCTGTCAAATGTATTTCTTGAAATGTCTGTGTGTGCTCCAGCTTTATTGGGTAAGTTGTTTCTCATTAAGGATGAATATAACTTTCCTGAATTTTCCTGCTGCTGCTTTGCATCATGCTATCTGCAAGGAATTATTAACTACCTTTAAAACATTCCTGTGAAATAATTGAGGACTCTTTGATGTTACTGCCAGGGACACCAGTTTCAGTGCACTGAGTCGCGTCTGTTTATAGATGAATGCAGGCTCTATTTGTCAGTGCTCTGCTGACTTACGTGCAGTGAGTTATTTGGTGTAGCCTGACAGATAGTGCTAGTTGTTCCTGTAGCCATAAACAAATGGAGTTTGATTGATTTTCTGTGGATTTGTGCCTAGCAATAGGGTTTTCTGGGTTCTAATAGCATGCAGGCATTGATCAAAGCTTTTCCTGCCAGTGGAAGTTCTTAACTTCTCTCCCGTGAGGATTTCAAGGTGCCTAAGAGGAGAGAAAATCTCATGCTGCAGCTTTTTCCTATGGTGAGAATATGAATATTACTCTCATCACTCAACCATCTATTTGCAGAAAACTTTTAGGACTTGAAAATATCTGTGGCCTCTCTGCTGGTGGCATTTTAACCAGGTTTTGCAGTAGAACCTGATTAGGCTGTACAAACACATACTCTATGACTGTAACAACTGATTTCCTCAGGAATCCATCTGAAACCATACAATCTAGTCCCTTTACCAGCATCAGGAAAGAGATCTAAGACAGGACAGAAAGGAGAAAAAGGTGTTGTGGTGTTCTTAGTTATCACTGAATTCAGTTCTCTGCATCAGCAAGGGCTGGGGCAGGGTTTGGTGCAGGCAGAGCTTCCATGGGCTTCCAACGAGTGTGATGGAGATGTCCTGCCACCGTATGTGCTCTTGTGAGCTGAGACAGCTTCCTTCACAAGGCTGTTCCCCTTCTACTTCCCATCATCCACTAAATGGTCTCACAAATAGCTTTGTCAAACCAGAAGTGAATTCCTACAGCACCTCTACCTGTGTTCTCTTCTATTTCTTAGCAGCTGTAATTCTTTCTGCTCTCAGTGGAGCTGCTGCTTTTTATAGTACCAAAGAACCTGGCTCAGTAATTCGTAATGAATAATTTAGTGAACAAATTTTGTTGCTTTTCTGTTAGTGAGTTGTTCCTGAGAAAATTGATTTAAAAAAAAAAAAAAAAAAGTATTAATAAAACCCTTGACCAAGTAATTTCTACCCTTTCTTGGGTGTTAAGTCTTGAGGTTGTTCAGAAGGTTTTTGCAAATAGTCAGGATTCAAAAATCAATTTACTTAACCTAATCGGATGATGCTCGGTTCTTCGGTAGGCTAAATCAGCAAGCTCGCTTGAAATCAATAGAGCTCTAGCAGGTCCCTCAGAATTTGGCCAGGCATGTTTCACTTTTATGGATAGCTCTTGGTCTGGAGGCTGATGTGAATGTTTAGAGGACTGACTTCCTGTAAAGGGTGGGGGGGAAAAGCAGTCTGTAGCCTTATCTGCCAAATTACTTGGTGGGACGATAACAGAAGTGAAATAGTGACAACCTTGTGTAAGGACTCCTGTCTGTTCACTGTTGCCTGCATTACTCACTCAGGGGTTGGAAACATCTGTTTAATGCTGGTTTTCTTGGGGTTTGGGGGCTTTTTGTGTGTGTTTTAAGTTTTGGGGTTTTTTGGGGGAGGTTTTCCTAAGTTTCCCCCTCCTGCCATTAGTATAAGTCTTAAGCTGTAGGTGTTTGCCTACCTCAGCAATGTTTATAGGGGCTTAAGTAGAGAAGGTCACTAATTATATCTCAAAGATCCAGTTTAAAATGTTATTTTGGTGAACTGATGCCTGGTGCGTTGCAGTTGTACCTCTGAACAACCTATTCATGGCAGGGGTGGAACAAGATGGTCTGTAAGGTCCCTTCCAATCCAGCCCATTCTGTCGTCTCCAAACCAACCATGCAGTTGCCCCAGGGATATCGATGGTGTCTGAAATCTAGACATTTGATTTCAAGTACTGTTACCTGGTTTCTTCCTCAACCTCCTGCCTAAAGGGCTGAGATCTGAAAGGTGAGTTGCCAAATGACTCCATCCATGTGATACTTAGGGAACTTTTTGTGTTTGCAGATAGGCTGAAAGAACTGGGGCTGTTCAGCCTTGAGAAAAGAAGGTTAAGAGGGGATCTTATTAATGTTTATCAATATGTCAAGCGTGGAACACAGGGGGAAATGGCCAGCCTCTTTTCAGTGGTCTGTGGGGACAGGACAAGGGGTGATGGCATCAAGTTGGAGCATAGGAAGTTCCACACCAATATGTGGAAGAACTTCTTTCCAGTGAGGGTGAGGGAGCCCTGGGACAGGCTGCCCAGGGGGGTGTGGAGTCTCCCTCTCCGGAGATATTCAAGGCCCGCCTGGACTCTGACCTGTGCAACCTGTCCTAGGGACCCTGCTTTGGCAGGTGGATGGACCTGATGATCTCTGGAGGTCCCTTCCAACCCCTGTGTTTCTGTGATTCAGGATTTGTCTGGTCTGTGTGCTGCTTTCTAATCTCTGCTCACAAACTCCTCTCTGTCAGAACACATTGTGCTAAGGCAAGGTGAAACAAAGGAGCAGGAACTCTACTCATTGATTGTGTTTGGGCTGTGCAATGCTGGGTGCAGCAGCGCTTCCAGCAAGGCTTGGGGCTGGTTTGGCCATGAAGTGAGGGAGATGCTGTAATGCCGTCTGATGCTTCCCCTGTGAAGAGAGACTTGAGGTCTGGCACAAATATACGCTGAGCTCTTTTCATATCTTCATGCAGCATGGTGCAGGCAGCAGTGCTTTGATACGGCACAGTTACCCATTAGAACTAAATATGAACCTAAGTATTGCTTGGATATCATGCATATCTTACAAGAGGGGAAACAAGAACTGTGTCCAGATCTGGGGCCCCCAATACAAGAAGGATGTGGAACTGTTGGAGAGGGTTCAGAGGAGGGCCACAAAGATGATTAGAGGGCTGGAGCACCTGCCCTACGAAGAGAGGCTGAGGGAGCTGGGCTGGTTCAGTCTGGAGAAGAGAAGGCTGTGGGGGGACCTCATTGCAGCCTTCCAGTACCTGAAGGGAGCTTATAAGCAGGAGGGGATTCAACTTTTTTAAAGGATAGACAATGACAGGACAAGGGGGAATGGATTAAAACTAAAGGAAGGAAGGTTTAGATTAGACATTAGGGGGAAGTTTTTTACAGAAAGAGTGGCGAGGTGCTGGAACAGGCTGCCCAGAGAGGTGGTGGATGCCCCGTCCCTGGAAGTGTTCAAAGCCAGAGGTTGGATGGGGCCCTGGGCAACCTTGTGTAGATCCAGGCCTGAGGTTGGTGGCCCTGCCTGTGGCAGGGGGGTTGGAGCTCTGTGATCCTTGGGGTCCCTTCCAACTCATACCATTCTATGATTCTATGTACTACTACCTGGACATGAAAGCACTTCACGCTTAAGTCTGTTAGCAGCATCAAAATTCTGAAAACAATTCACTCTGCACTGCCAGACAGCAATTCCATCTCTGGTATTGCCTGCAACTGCTCTTTCTTTCTTAATCCTGGTGTTCTTGTTCTTGGATTTGAGCTTTCTTAAATGTTATCCAAATGGTTGTTTGAATATGTGCTGCTCACACAGTTTATATGGAGCTGACTGGTCCTGCATCGAAAGAGCCCCAGTTCCCATTAACAAATCATCAGTTTTGAAGTGTGGCTGTCTCTGGAAGCTTGAGTAGATGTAGCTTTATCATAACATGTTGAAATTCTCTCTCTCTCTGATAGTAATCTTTTTCTGGTATTTTAAGGGAATGTAGTCTTCTGTAATCATGATTAGACTGAAGTTGGAGAAGTAGAAGACAGGGAGCAACTAGAAATACCTTGCTTAAAAGATCAAGTCTCACTTTGTGTGCTAAAATAGCTTCTTTCATTCTCTGGATGCTAATTATGTGAGACTAGTTTCACAAGCTTAAAAATTGTTAATTGGGTACCTCAATTGTAGTTCTTTTAACAGCAAAGGATAAGATAATTAGATGCCACGTTGTTCTTGTGGTATGGAACAATAAAGATAAAATTTCCTAAAGCTCCGAATTCTTTTATGAGTTGATTCATTGAAATTCAATAGGAGCCAGGTTCCCAATCCACTCCTGAGTAGCTTTGGAAAATCCCAGATCAATAAATAACTTGCATACATTGAACATGAGCTGCCATGAATAGTTGAAGGTAAAGGATAAAATATGCTGGATATGAGGGGAGAAACAGGATGTTGTGTTTTCAGCCTGTAATTTTGCTGGATGCAGCTAGCATTGAACAAGGAATCTGCTATGTAAAATAGCTGTTTACCCCTATTCTTCAGCCAGATATGTAACCACGCTACAGGTTACTTTAAACTGCTTGGTGTGAGGTGGTGAATGTGTATTCACTTCTCTCTGAATCAGGATCTTTCATATCAGTAGCGTAAAACTTAACTTCTGGAGCTCTTGGAGCAAATGAACCACAACAAAATGACAAATGTCAACAGCTTTTTATGGAAGTGCTGGTAGTTTACATAAAATGAATTTAAATGCTTAATGCAGCAATAGAATATTGCCATGCTTTTGTGTTAGGCGGTGAAAAGAAGAGCTTCTGACAGAACAAGATGGATGATTTGCAGTAGGATTAACTTTCCTGCTACCAGTTTTACAGACCTGAAAGAAAACATGCTTCCCAGTTGAGGCTCTCCTTGAAGTTCACCCTGGCAAAGCTACTGTGGCTGTAACCACTGGTAAAGAAAAGATGTTTATAACTGTTTTTATTATGGATGGTGGTTTTGCCATCCTATTTTCTGGTATCTAACCTCTTAGGTCTCCTGTGCTTGATCATGTTCAGATAGTTTGCTGTTGTCTGTCCTCTTTCCCTGTGGTCTCTGTGTGACTGCTACCTGGGCTTCAGCTTCTGACCTCAGCTTTCTCCTCACTCCATCGCTGGGTACAACTGACATTCTCAGCCCCTCCAGGAAAGGTCATTTTGCCATTGTGATGGGATTGCTGATGTTCTGGTAGTTAATGGAATATTAGAGCAAACAGCCTGGAAAGGATGAATGTTGATGGTGCTCATACCCTCTAAGCCTTTTGAAAAGGTTACAGAGAAGCACCCCGTTGAGACAAATCCTGTGTTGCAGGTGATCTGGAGTTCAGGTTGTTCCGCTGTGGTGTCAATGAGACTCAGATCTCTTCCTGAGTGGGCTGTACTTTGGGGGTGATCCTAAGTTTCTCACTGCTGATTCTGCACCTTTTCCCTCTGGGCTGCCCCATCTTTGGGTGCAGGGGAGCACTCATCTTGGGCCAGGGAATAACCTTTCTGCTTCTCCACTTCTGTCACAGGCAGCATATAAGCAGTGTCATTGAGGCCCTAGAGAACATTTAGAGGCAATTCCTTTTTATAATTTCCCAGTGGATGGTAATACCACTTCTAAGACATAAGCACATTGTCAAATTACTGGAATATGTGTGTTATCCTTCTGTGACTAAGCCTAGAATCATGCATTTTGGGTGAGTGACTTTGAATACACGGTGTGATTAAAGATACAGCTGTGGCCCTACTATGGAACTACTACTACTTATTACTTGAGTGTGGTTTGCCTGTGACAAACTGGTGAGTGATCTCCTTGTCTTTAGCTGGAGCGATGAGCTTTGCCCTCTTATTTGCTCCCACATGCTGTTGAGGAGGGAGGAGTGAGAGTGGCTGGGTGAGCATCTGGCAACTGGCCCCAGCCACCCCACCATAGGACTGCCTGTCTGATCCCAGTATTATATTTGGCTGTACAGCCCTAGTACAGATCTAAACTTGCAGTGAATGAAAGCCAAGCAGGTGTGCTGGTGTAACGCTGAATGCCAGTATAGCACTGAACCACAGGCTGATGTGTCCCACCAGAGGAGCTTCTGTGGCTTCCACATGGTTCTTTCATCTGTCATATGGAATGACTAACCTTGGGCCTGCTTTTGTTTTATTTTTTTAATTAAGAAAGCATTGCCCTACCTGTCTGTGTAACTATGGGGACTGGGGTAGGGTAGGAAGAACAGATCCACGAGAGTGAATGTTTGGAAGGATGGATAACAAAGTGCTCGAGGAACGCATGAGCACTGTATGTGTCATATACCCTGTTAGTCAGGTAACACTGCAGGAGCTTAAATTTACACCCTGCTGAACACAAGGACAAGGTGTAAGTCTTTCCAGCTGGTATCAGAAGTGTTGAGGATCTTGTTGCTGGTGACTTGCTGAGTGCTGCTGCCGTATCTGTAAAGGCTTAGGCACAGGGCCCTGGTGTCTGTTTGGCTGGAAGGGTCTGCAATTCCAGGGTGGTGCCTAAAAAGTACTTTTGCTAAAATGATTGCTTTGACAGTGACATGCTACAGTCAGGTAGACATCAGTATTTGACAGGGAATAGGATTTCTTGCTTTCTTGGTAAAATTATTTTAAAGACTTAAAGCATTCAATAACTCTTCTAATTTCTTTTCTATTCTTTGTGCTCACTTCTGCTCTGGTTTCCAGTCTGAATGTTCTTTAATGTCCTTTACATAGTCCAGATACCCAACCCTGCGAAACCTAATTGGCCTTAAAGAAGGTAGCTAAGACTTGGCAATAGATTTTGGTTATCATTCTCAAGTTAGTGAGTTACATATGCAGATATTAAAAAAAAAAAAAAATCAACTTCCCAATATAAATAGTTACATTAACTTTTATTTTAGGCCAATAGGTTTTTGTAAGGCTAGCTGGTTTCTGGTGTCCTAGCAATAATTTGTGACTTGTTGTGGGAGATGTGTAGTGCACAAAGAATTTAAGAAGTAATTCCTTTTATTTTTTCAAATGCTTTGAGCTCACAATATGTAATGATACATAAAGATTTCCCTTGTACTCTGAAGGTGCTCGAGTGTATGTGACCTTTTGAGTAGATAAAATACAGCATTGTTATCTTTCTGCCTTTCCATGTGGGACAAATTTTTTGGGGGATGGGGTGGTGATGTCAAAATCAGAATCTCCAGTCTGTCAGAGATGAGAACCACACAGGGACTTGTGGTGTCATCACTGCCCACCGAAGCTCAGCATCCCTGTCAACGTGGTCCAGGTCCAAAAACGTGTAATTTCTGTAGCATTCTGGCTGCGTATTTTCTTTTGGAATAAAAGATGCAACAAGAGGTTCAGCACTGAAGGACTTAAAGGTCACTGTATCTCTCAGTGGCATGGTCATTAGAAACAGTACCTTTTTTTCCCCCCCCTGTGTATGGCTGATTATCTTGTGCATGGTTTTCCAGAAGTGGTTCACAGGGAATTCAATTAAATGATTGCTGACAAAATGAGCCTCTTTTAAGGTCTGTGGAAACATGTAGGGATAATACAAGGCCAGGATAGAGCCTTTGAAGGATGATGCCCAATACCTAAAACTCTGAAACAGCTCATTTATGGATTAATTGCTTGCTAAAATTGCACTTCCTACACAGAAGCAGATCTAATGGGATATATAGTCATAAGACAAGAAAATGAAAAGATCAATCTTTTGAAAAGCCTATAAAAGTAATTCATACTTTGACCAAGACTTTGTTTTCAAGTTTTTAACCCAAAGCAATTGTATTTTCATAGCTTAACTATAAATTAAACCCCCAAAAAAGTGCACGTGTGACGAGGAGAGATGGAAAGGCTCGGCACGGTTTCTCTTTCATGAGCTTGTGCTGGCTATTAAGGCTAACCTAAGGCCTCCCTACCCTTCCCCCCTATATTGACCTTCTAGAAGGTGTTTGGCCATGGAGAAGAGACACACTGCAGTGTTAATCACTCTTGGGTCATGGGCTGTCTTTCAGGTACAAAGACAGTCCTCTGCTTTCACATGATGTATGTGTCTCCTGCACTGTCCACACAGGAGGCCCCGAGAAGAGCTAAACAACAGTGCTGTGGTGGAAAGAAACAGCCCCAGTGGGTCTATTAAGACACACTGGGGCAAAAAATGCCTGAAAAATGGGCAGTAACTGATCATTAGGCAAGTGGTGGAGGGGAGAGGAAAGTTTGCAGAGTGGCATTTGTTTGTTTGTTTGTTGTGTTCTTTAGAAGCTTGTTATTTAGTTTGCTATGCACTTTAGTTTTATGTATACCAATATGAACTTTCTTCTATGACACTTTTATCCTCATGCACGTTTATTTGCAATCCATTTAATTTGCATTCTCTGTGTTCCTTTATTTTTCCTGAGGCATCACCCTAAACAGATTCTCTTTCCCTGCTCGTAGATCTCATCCTCCTCTCTTCAATGATGTCCTCATTCTTATTCCATCATTTTCTGTCTCAATTTTTATCTTCCCAGTGTCAGTCCTTTTGTCTTTTCACTATCTTGTCATACTACTGCTGTTTTGATAGTCAGAATCAAGAAAAGAGAGTATTTTGGGAAATGGGGAATGCACCTTAAGCAGGGTAATTCAGCCAAATATCAAGATGATTATGAGAGCGGTCACACTCTCCACCAGGAACAGCTCTGGTAAAAAGGAGGTAGAGAAATTACTATATCAGAGCATTGTCTATTGATTAGGCATTGATGAAATTTAAAAAACATATTTAGGAAAAAAAACCCCATAAGTACATAGCATCATCAAAAGCCTTTTTGGCTTTGCTGGTATGAAAAGGTGATTTTTGATAATGGAGGGATTTATAAATTACAGCAATCTCAGGCATGAAATTTCTTATTGAAAGATTTTTATCTGAGGTGATGCTACTTCGCTGTGGGCCCCAATTGCACTGAGACTCATTACAAATGTTTATAATTATAATGATACATCTGGGATGTAGCTCCTGCACTGGGAGAAACGTAGTGTATTTAAATAGTGGGCTGGATGGTATTTATTTGTCACTTAAAAAGTGCTAAAGTGTAATAACCATTTTTCTTCTCAAAATTACTGATGAAAACAACTCTCATTAGCAAGCAGATGGCTTTGTGGAAGAAAAGTAAAATTGCTCTTTTTGAAAATAGGGCTGTGATTTAAAATAAGCATTTAGATGTGTTATTAGTAACAAAATGCACAGTGGTTTTAGTCAGCAAAGAGGGCACTTTGCTGTGGACAAAGAAATAATGCAAGACAAAACCCTCTGCTCCCAAGAATAATACATAACTATGACAAAGCAGCGTAGCTCACTGCACCCAGCAGTCTGCATTCAGCTGTGCCACTTTTTAGCCTTTTAATAAAAGCAGAAAAGGAAATGAGGGGAAAGATTTCATTTCAAAATATATCCTTTAGGATTCAGTTCCTTGTGTTAACTTAGAGCTGGACAGATCTAATCCAGAAAGTCCGTGTTTTAGCAGCTCTTACTTATGGCCCAGTACTTCTGGGTGAAACTTAACTGTGCCCAGTGAAACATTTTAAAGTCTGCCCTGTGTGATGCCTTCATCTTGCCTTATTCAAAGATCCATCAACATCCACGTGCACCTACTTTGTAGGGCTCTGAGCTGCACCCTCTGAAATAGGTCTTAAATTGTATGTCGAAGTTGAATATGCCCAACACGAAATAATTCTGATTTTGTTCTCATGAGAACAAGCATTTATAGGGTCAGACCCAAGGTGGTGGGGATATTTCCTCACAGAGAATGCTGAATTAATTTTTACTGCCTGACATTTATAATCTGATTAAAGGCACAGCCTCTTAGAAGGTTTAACTGTGAATGGTGTATTTGCAGTAACATGAGTTACTTCAAAGTAAAGATGTGGCAAACTTATTTTTCATTATTTAAGCGTTGAAACAAAATCTAGCTGGAAAAAAATATATAAAATTTTCATCTTATAATAATATTACCTCCAAAGTGTTTCTTCTCTTTGCTCTGCTTCTTAATCATTCATAAGTATGTGAAGGCTACAAAGAGCATCTCTTCCTGTCTTTGTGTTTGGGCTATAAAGAATATTGAGATGGCATTCTCTAACTAATTCTGACTTTCTGCTCTACTTTTGTACTGAGTTGTTTGATATTTTAGGTAATTTTTAAACCTATTTAAAGCTAAGATTGTCTAAGGTAGGTCTCTAACGTGCTGCTACATTTAGTTTTGAGGCTTCTAGTTGTGAGAGATAATGCAGTTTGAGTGCTCCATAACCTAATGCTGGTGGCAAATTCAGGTACAAAAACCAGGCACAAATCATGCATAGTGTAAGTGCTAGCTACCTGCTCTACTCTTAAGAGAGAAATTCTATACTACAATACCTTTTCTGTACAATAATAAAATATAGATTATTCTTACTGTAACCTATCTTCTCTGACTATATTTTCCATAAAATAAATAGCACCTGTTGTCTTGCCTTTCAATGAGTTTGCCTCCTCACCCCTCCAGTCCAGAGCATGGCCAACGGCCACAGCTCTGCTTCTCATCCCTGGGATCTCACACACACAACACGCAGTGAGCTGGGACTGCAGGGACAGCGTGCTCTTTGTCCAGCATATAAAATTAATAAGGGAACCTCCTCAGACACTGGATTTTCCATGATAGCAAATGCTTTTGTTGAATTGGTTTGTAATTCCCTGCTCAAAACGAGACAATTCAGTTTAATAGTGGACTTACTTTCTCAGTTGGGTTTTTTATTTGGTAATGCAGTAGTAAGCTCTCAATCCAAGAGAGAGAATAGTTTTTTTCTCTCTCTCCACCTTACCAAAAGCTGGGCTTTTAGGTCTTTTTTTATTTATTTCTGTGACCTGCATGTAGATGTGAGTGTACTGAAGGCTGACTGTTTTCCTCATTAGGCTCCAGCAACACCAAATCTCATTTCACTTTGGCTCCACTGGAGATACCTCTGAGGTCAGGCAGGTCAGAGCTGCAGTGGCTGCAAGTAACTATATAATTTCTTCCCTGCTAACAGTCCTGGGGATTTGAATGCATCTGATGAATAAGGTCAGTTGAACTGAACTATTTTTGTATTTACAGCATTATTTAATTTGCCTTGTTCTTATCTTCCCTTGCAGTGGCTTTGGCTTGGCCTTCCACCCTAGTCACTTCTTGATAGGTAGTGGGTTCCATGCATATCCTGACTCTGTGACTTCACAGCAGGAGGAGGAAACTGCAAGAAGATCATTAAAGTGTGAAATTAAATTCTTAAAGATGAAACATCTAAAATAGCTGAAACATTACCCCAAAAACAAACAGTGCAATTGATCCTACTTAATTACATGCTTAATAATTTTATACCAAAGTAAAGCACATTGACGACGTACTAATCCATTTCATATTCACTGCCACCACAGATTTCCTCCTTCTTATTTGAGTTGAATCTCATCATTATCATGCACATAAAACCAGTATTCTTAGAATTTTTATAGTATTATTTCCATATAAAATGAGGGAAAAGTCTAATATATGAATACTAAACAGCTCATTAACATGGTTTGTAATATATCTGTTCATGATAAAAGCAACTGAGAAATGCTGATATAAAATAGTACTTCAGTCCCTGAGTATATCTAAGATTAGAAGAATCATGCCTTGTGTAATAAATATTTCAGGGAAAACAGGAAATCTTATATACAAATAACATCAAATAAAGAGCTTTGTATGCTTAATTAAACACATTAACAGATGCATTTATTTCAGTTAAATAATGAATATATTACTAATACTGGCAGCAAGAATTTTTTTGTGATTATAAAAAAGTAACCTGAAAAGGTTTTAATTTCAGGAGGAAAAAAAAAAAAAAAGCTGCCTTTAAAAGACATTAAGGATGATTTTATCTGGAACTGGCTCAAAGTCTGTTAATGATCAAATTACACAGCAAGCAAAATGCGGGGAAGAAGAGCCTAATCTACCATGTCAAAACCCCTGATCTTTTAATTTGCTCTGAATGGGCAAGTCACTGTCTCCAGCCTAAGGAACAGGTTTGGCTCTGAAGCATTTAGGTGATAAACTGTTCCTTCTCTGCCCATATGCCATTAAGGTTTGGTCCTTGAAGTTATTTTTCTCTGGCCTTTTCGCCATGTATCCTGTGTCCAGGCCACAGGAACAGGCTGTTGTGAATTACCTGTCCAAAACTGTCTGTAGGTTCTGTGACAGAGAAGAATTTTGCATTCAAGGGAGCATTTCTTAGATGTTGGAGCTCACATTTAGGACAATACACTGCAGGATGAAACAATGACAATTTATATTTTTGGTACAGATTTAGCTATGTGGTTTTTCCCTTTCTGCAACCTTTTAGTACTGACCTAAACCAGATTAGCTTTGCTACTGTTTAGTTGTGGTTGGGCCATAAATATTTGGCTTAAGTGTCATAGTCAAGCCCAGGATTCTAACCTATGAACAAACACTGTTGACAGTTTCATAAATGTCCTTAACCTTTGCTTGGACACCAAATTATACCAAGCATAATTAAGATCAAGATATAACAATGCCTGGCCATCTAACAGGTCAATAAATATCCCACAAATTATTTCAATTAGAAAGACATCTGGTGGTGTTGATAGAAAACATTACACAATAACACTGTCTGCACTTCTGAATGTTGAGCCCCAAAACTCCCAACTGAAATGTTTAGGGGTTTTTTAGATGAATGAGAACTTCTCCTGTAGTTCTCAGTTTGGTTTGTTAGTCACCAAAGCAGAAGTGGGAGGTTGCTCAGAGGGACCATGAGCAAAGCAGAATGCATACTTGTGCAGAAGGATCAGTACAGTGCCCATTTATAATGTCCCTCTCTGCTTGTGAAGGAGAAAACACGGTCCTGGTGCTGGGCTTGTTAGGCTGCCTGTCCCCTAAGCATCCCTTTCATTGTTCACAAGCATTGTTCCCAATAATGGTACAAGTAAGCAGGAGTTTTAAAAGAAGCTATTTCGTAGCCCTGGCATTTAGTCTGCCCCAGAAAAGGCTGCTGGAAGAAGGCACTTGGCTAATTTACTGTTTCTATGAAGTATGGTGATGTTTGCTTCAAGTGTATATATATTTAAATGTTGTATTTAACATTCCTCTGCAGTTCTGTAGAAGTACTGGAAAAAAGTGAAATAGATAAATGTTTCTTAATAAGCTAGAACAAGGTTAACTTTGACTAAGCTAAGCTTAAAGGAAAAGAGGTTTAGTGGCTGGCTTTTTTTGAGCTGGGGATAGCTTGAAAAGATGCATGTAATATTCCTTGACCTTTAAGACCTGGTTTCTTTGTTTTTTGGCTTGCTACTGCCAGAAATACTACCCAGAAAGATGAGAGCACACAGTAGTTGTACAGGCAGCATCTATAATGCAGCCACAGCTGAGTAACATAGGAAGCGCAGCTGATGCTGGTGCGATGATCTGCTGCAGCTGCCCATTTGAAAAGCCTCGACAGGCGATGTGGGACAAATGGCTGAGGAAGAGCCCTTGGCCTCACAAGGGGAGGCTGAAGATGGAGGAGCAGTGAGATCTAATCAGTTCCCAAGTCCTCCGTCAGCCTACACAGGTCAATGCAAACTGTGCAACCTTTACACCTCAACCCAGATTACGAACGGCTGCTGCCAAGCAGTGACACATGCAGTCTCACACTCGTTACTCACCTGCCCCTACCTGGTCTGCCAGACGCTTAGTCACAGACTATTGTTTAGTGCTTTTCTGCTCCTTTTCTTACAAACAGCTTTGTCTTCTGATCGTGTCTGCAGTGTATTTTTATTTTTTTTTTAAGAAATTAGTTTTCAAAGTAATTGGAGTACTTTGTTCTAATTGGGTGTGATCCAGGCCTAGGAAGAAAGAGAACATTGCAATGATCCAGACAGCTCAGTGGCTTTTCTGTGGTAAATCATAAAACCATAAAGTCATTGTATGTTTATTCTATTTCTCTGTGATTCAGCTGTATTAGTGGCCACATTTTAGTTGCCAGCAGGCTTGTGATTTTTGAATGCATAAAAAAGCTGTGAGAATCTTTAAGGGAATTTTACTTACTTTCAATCTGGTTTTGTATGAGAGCAAATAGCTGGAAAAAACTTTATGGACAGTCAAGGGGAGTGTTCTTTTTCCACTGGGGAGAAGAATGGTAAGAAATATATAAAATTGCACCTCAGAAGTCAAATTTGTAGAAAACAGTGATGCAGCACCCAAATTCACCTTCAACTTTCATATGTTATTAATCCAGATTTGGAGTCCTTGCGTATAAACCCTCACTGGAAGGAGTTGGTAACTTTCTTTAAAAAAAAAAAAAAACAAACAAAAAAACCCTTAGAAAGTTTGCTTGGAAAATTGACCTGAAAAGTTACTCAAAGCTGAAGGAGGAGTTGGGTGTGAGGTGCTTCTCTGTGGCTGTCGCTGCTGGGGAGCTGTTTTTTGTTACTGAGTGGTGTTTGTATTCCTCTGGCAGTGCAGTGGAGCATTACATCAGATGGTCTTTTATTTACATTTGAATTCAAAGGTTTCTTTCTCTTCTCTCAGCAGTGCAAAAGAACATTGTGTATGTTTTATGTTGGTATAATGAACTTTTAATTGTATATAGCACATAAAGAGCTGTATAGTTGTAAATGTACAGGTGAGTGCCCAGAATCAGTTTAAGCCTAAGAGCAGATCTTGCACTGCTCTTGTGCAGTGCTGGGCTGAGACTGAAGCCTGTCTCTCAGGAAGTATGTCTTATGAGTAAAACTATGTATGTACATAAACCATCTGTAGCCCTGTGGATGAGTAGGGGAGCGCTAATCTGATATAACTGTAGGACGTTACTGGGTGTACTTTTACAGGCTGAGATCAGAGGGTTTGCCTGGGATGGTGCTTTTCCAGTGTGTAGGAATCCTTCTCAGGCACAGGCTTGTTAGTGGTACAATTTAATGACACCGGAATGTTCTTCCAAGGGATTCTGTCTTAAATATATGCATCAGGTTGACAGTAAGATCTCTTTTAGCAGCTGAACATGCCAGAATAAAAAATACGAGCATCATAGAAACATGCCAAGTTTCAAAGGTAATTCCTACCACCGTGGGATGGCCTTGGTAAATGTCTTACACTGTGTGCCTGCTTTGCTGTCACTTATTTAAAATGACACATTTGCGTTAGGAAGAGGTTTTTAGCTTGTTAGACCTGCATTAGTTAGTCTGCAGCCAGCAGTAACCTTTGGATGGTGATCCACGCCTGCCCTGATGAACTGCTCGCGAGGCAGTGAGCTTTGGTGTAGGCCTCTGCTCCGTGTACTAAGCTCATTAAGATGTCTTAGCCTCAGAGAAGGTATCAGCTATATTAAGTACTGAGTTCTGGCAATAAAAACAAATGCAGCATGGCATGGAAATACATTAACATCTCCTGGTTCACTGTAGTGTCGTGTTTTCAGGGAAACAAACAAAAGCCATATAATAAACTGAGCTGGCGTCGGCCCAGTTACTCTCTGCGAGCTGTAATGGCTTTCACAGCGCTCAGGGTTGGGGCTTCTGCATCATTAATATCCCTATAAAGGCACGCAGGATCTTTGTTGTTGAAATAAGGAGTGAATAAAATTAGAATTCCTCAAAGACAGTGCAGGACCATGTGCTGGTGTGTTACTGAGAGGTACTTAGAAGAATGAGAAGCTCAGCAGTGGCATAGATAGTTTCTCTGGTAGCTCTTAGGGCCTCCTCCAGCTATCCATAGCACCAGTCACTTGATGCCACTGCAGTGCTTGGTATGTTGCCACTACTTATTTACTATTCAGATCTTACTTTAACTGTGTCTGCTGCATGTCTGCTTTGCTCAGGGCCTGAGCTCAGAGTGGCTCCCTATTAAGCTGTGTAACAGCAGTCATACATGATCTAAACATCTCAGAGTAGCAGTTCTCTGTCTTGCGTTTGTCCAGACAAGTGTAACTGTGTATGGACAAATCCAGAGGAGTGTGGCTGGTGCTATCTAATGATTTCTCACTGATCTGTGTGGCACCTTCCATTGCCCCCCGGATAGCAGATTTAATCCTCGTAACAGCTCTGGCAATCACTGGCTGCTTTTTCCAATGGTGTTGGAAAAGACTTTACGTATATGCAGTCTCCTTCCAGCTTGGGCTTCTTTAATGCATTGTCTGCAGAGCTCAAATACTCAATTCAATGTTTTTGAAGTTGGGTTTGTAAATCCTCTACTGATAACTCCTTTTTTTTCCCCTCTCTTTCCCTCTCCTGCTTCAGAGGAGCTCTTGCAAAGCTGTTTTAGTATGGATGGTATGAGGCTGATTGTGAAGTGCAGCTAATTCTGGCATCTTGTAAATATCAAAACAACACATTTTGTTTCACACTAATGCGCTAAGGTCAAAATTGCCTTTCTATTTGAATAGATAAGCATTTCATCTCTGTTAATATCTACAACTTAAAAGCTGCAGGAAGAAAACAGGAATTTTCATACTGCTATGTTGATGTTTCAGCTTACTCTCTGAGGAGAACTTCTAAAGACAGAAATATAAAATGATGGTATAGCATTCTGGTGCGTGCCAGCTCCTTTTGAGTGCTAGGTATATGTGCTGCTTTCTGGCCAGGGTGTACTGTAAAAGGACTGGTCGGTGCTTTTCTAGGAGGGGTTCTTAGCTCTGTGCTTACGCTAGTTTCAGGGTTATTCCTTCTTTTCATTAAATCCCTTCAGTCTCCAAACTGTCTTTTGAGATTCGAGTCTGATATCCACTGGATATTTCTGAACAGTAGCTTTTTCAGATTGCTGACTGAGTTGGCATTATTCCCCCAGTATCACTCTATCTTATTTACTTTTATGTGTGCATCTATTTAGAGTTCATACTCCCTCAGGGCATAGGAGATCACTAATCTAAGTCCTCAGTTTTAGCTCACTACTTGCTTACTCTTCCAGTCTGATGTGCAGCATAAATATCATTGTTGCTTAAGCACTAATGTACAATCTAAAAACAATAAATACCCCATTTGCTGAAGGCTAATAGTCTATTCATTTTGTGCTGTAATATCACCTGTTACCTTTTGTGCAGAGTTGGTTTTCTGAGGAGGTGATGCTGTGATCTTTGCTACGCCATGCAAACTGTTGCAAAATGATGTAACTGCAGTTCTTTCATTTCTTTCTTGGCAGCCTCGGCTCTCTGCCTTTTCATGGGTTTAGCCTAATTGCCCAAGTGCCTCTGCCTTCCAGGGCAGCCACTCGCCCCAGGGTGATGCTTTCAGAGGTGGAAACATGGCAAAAGCAGACTGGGGCTCTGGAGAAATTGGTGCTAGTGCTGCCTGCACTCAAGTGGAGGTGGCCTTAAGATGAAGGGTAACGATGTCCCTTGATTACTTCCTCAGGTGTAAGGCTGGGGGCACGCAGGCTTTGCCTTCTACTCAGCATGGCTTGATTTAATGTTGTGTAACCTCAGACACGTTTTTCAGTGCTGCCCATCCATGTGAACATCAGTCCTTAACTTTGGCAATTTTTTTGTTCCATCTATTTATTTATTGAAGGGCTGATTCACTTATGGAGAGTGTGGTTCCTCATTTCAGTCTTGCATTACCTTGAATCTCCATGCTTCTACTTTTTTTTTTTATTTTCTTACCCTGTACAATACAGAATCTGAGAATCACAGAAATCATCTGAGTCTCTTTTTCTTTTTGTTTGGTTTGGCTTTTTTCATGTTGAAGTGGAATACATTGGTCCTTGGCTTTCATAGATTATTTTTCTATTGTATTGAGTCATCTGGAAGCTCCTTTCTGTTTTAACAGAATTTTCACCCTATGTTTTAAGAGACAGAATAAGCTGTAGTGGGCTCTGATTCAGCCATACCATTAAAAAAAAGAAGAGTTATCCAGTTATAAATATTGTTCTTTAATCACACAGTCAGGAAGGGTCTGAAGAAAGGTTGTTTTGGTGTGGCCATAAAAATGTGACCTCTGTATTACAATATTAGCTTTAGCTTAAAATAACAACCACTTTCACACTCTTCCCAGAGACTTTTAAATATACAGATTTACACACTCTAAAAGGGCTCTGAGAAGTTCCAGGAATTGTGAATGCATAAAAAATGTTTTAGCCCTATTTTAATATGGATTTTTAGCTTCAATCTGTGCAGCATGTTGTAACATGAGTAGAAAATAAGAAATGTAAATAGGTGCAATAAAATTACTTCACTTGATTTTAAAATGCAAAGTAGCACATAAAGAAGGGAAATTTTTAAGAGAAAAATACATTGTATTTTATTGTTTCCAGGATTGTCTCTGTTCAATAGTGAAGGAGAAAATAAGAAAATTTCTCTTTTCTAAGGTGAAATAAAGAATATAATCAGCTTTTGTGGTGAGTAGTTTTATAATCAGCTTATCAGGCTATCAGCACTAGATAAATATCCACTGGAGAAGATCTATGTGTATGAAAAAATCTCAAACCCTGCTCCATCCCACATAGTTATATAACCTCTGTGGAGTTGTGTCTGTTAATAGATGTCACAGCAGCAGCTAAAACATTAAAGCATTTTAACTTCTTTTAAAAGAAGTGATAATTCAGGTAAAGCTTGCTATACATACAAGCACAGGTGTGCCCACAGTCATGCATGCAAAAAAATCTCTCTTCTAGTGGTAGGTTATTTTGGAGGAGGTCTGTAACAGTACCAGAAGTAAAGCCCTTAATGAACGTTGTGGGTGGAGAAACAAAAGATGTTTTGAATGGTGTGTTAGCATAGTTCTGACAGAACACCAAGAAGGCATGGTGTGAAGCCTGGGATGTTGCTGGGTGGGGAGTTGGAAAATCTGAGCTTCCACTGAGTTTACATCAGTTTCTGAGCTTGAATCAGGAGACTAAAGGCTTTGAGAATGGCTGTATCTCTTGGTGACCTGTAATTTTACAATGTAGTGACAATCACTTAATTGTTTGGACAAATGCAATACTTGGGGATTTAGAGAAAAGATAGTATTAGATTGCCTCCAACCGTAGCCTGAGTCAGCAGCAGGACTATCAAGAGAGCACTGAAGTCTATGAACCAAGACAGGGGAAAGCCGCAGTGAAAATGTGCATGTGGCTAGACAAACAGGGACTATTTCCATTCCTTGTACCAGTAATACCTTGCTCCTGTACTGTGGCTGTAAACAGTACTACTCTTCAAGGCAGGTTTGTTTGGCTTGAGTAAATGGAATTGGTAAAACATTTGGCCAGTGTTTTTCCAGTAAGTGTGTTTTTATTTCACCCTGCAAATTAAAAGGTTTCAGTGATGCTTATAAAATTACCTATAAAGCAGTATTCAAAACGTTTCAATCATATATAGGATAAGAACAAAGTATATTGAGTGTGAGAAATACCTGGCAGAAGTAGAGACTATAGTGACTTCATATTTGGAAGCTGTGAGTCCCATCTATGTAGGTTTATGTAAACAAGTTGTGTTTCTTCCTCTGGTTTTCAAATCTGTTGATTCTGGATCAGCAGTGTGTTAGATGATGGCTTTGTACAAACTGCCAGTCTCCTGTCATGTTGCTGACAGAATGGTATGATAATTAAACTATTGATCATATTAGGAATTCAGTCCCAATTTAGTGAACTGTATTCATTAATATTTGAGTCAACATATTTCTTTCTCTCTTGTAATCGTTATTACTTCAAGATTCATGTGACAGTTTTTGTGATTACGGGGTTAAAGATGTCAGCTGAGAACCATGACTTTAATGAAACAGTAGCAAAAGAGCTGCAGTTTGGAACTGCTAACAGGTAGATTAATCTGCTTGCTGACTTGGACAGCTCCTTATTCTCTCTATCAGGCAAAAGGTGCCTTACAACCTAAGGTGCCCCATGTTACATGTTGTCCAAAATAGCTGATTTGTTTGTTTGTTTTGTTTTATTTCAAGATGCTTAATCGGTTAACTTGGTATAGATAGGATAAGGGCTGTTTAATGATCATATTAATGATTTAATGGTAACAGCTATTACTGGTGCACATAAATGGACCAGGAGTGATGCTCTTTGTGGGGAGCCTTTTATTTACAAGGCAGTGAATATGGACACACATTTCTTCTTACTGATCACGGCAGCATAAAATTATATTTGTGGTGGCCTGCAGGCAAACTGTTTCAGAATGATGCAGGATACATGCCATAGCGATTTGCCAAAAGAGAAAAATGGGAAGATGAGTTCTCATTTTGAAACCTACATAAGAAAAGTATGTGATGGATTGGAGCTTAGGAATGGAAAGAGGAGACCGAAGCTTTGATGTGTCCCTTTAATCTGACTACGGGAGTCTTTGTGCTTGTCTGAGCATTAGGAGTGGGTTAGAGCAGTGTTGTGTGGAGCATATTGAATTGGCTTATTGGTACTGTGGTATATTTATCTTAATTTCCCCTTACATATGACAGCAAAGGACTTCTTTCCTCAGTATGCCAGACCGAGACAGTGGTGTACTTGCCCGTGTGTTTCTCAGGTAGACAGAATCTATAAAAACATATTTCAGAAAGCAAGATCCTGGTTATTTATGGTGTTGCTTAGTGATAATAACAACATTGAGCTTTTTTTAAAGGCTTATCTAAAACCTTAAGATATTTTCAATGTGAAATGTAGTTTTGCTGTTTGTTTACTTTTTAATTGTATTTTTCACTCCAGACCTCTTAAATGCATTTTTCAGCATGCTTCTGTGAAGTATTGCAAATAAAGTTGAAGTCTTAATCTACAAATCCCTTTGTCATGTCCTATAATAAAAAGATGAGCAGAAGGTAGTTAAAGCTATTTATCACGGCATACTTGGCAAGTCTGGGATGTGTTAAGTTAGATAAATTGGCAACTACTTGTTCTCCATTCTTTATCTTATAAGA
Organism: Porphyrio hochstetteri; assembly: GCA_020800305.1. Lineage (NCBI taxonomy): Eukaryota > Metazoa > Chordata > Aves > Gruiformes > Rallidae > Porphyrio > Porphyrio hochstetteri. The sequence goes on along the minus strand of CM036910.1, from coordinate 38,353,122 downwards.
CAGAACTAAAACCAAATGATGCATAGAGCCTTCTTGCTTTAGGAGGATGCTGGAGGCTGCTATGGTATTTTCTTTTTGTATTTATTAAACTCAGAGACTGTTAAAGAGAACTTAGGACACCATGCCTTTGCTTCTATTTAAACATTATCATGTGGATAGTTCTGTTGTTTAACAAATATAATTTGCCTTTCAAAATTATATATGTATATCTCAAAATAAACTGTGTCTATCGGGACACTGTTACGTATACCTGGTCATTTGCTGGGGGTGACCTGCTGGAGAGGACCTCTGTGGAGAAGGACCTGGGGGTCCTGGTAAATGACAGGTTGGCTATGAGCCAGCAGTGTGCCCTGGTGGCTAAGAGGGCCAATGGGATCCTGGGGGGCATCAAGAGGAGTGTGGCCAGCAGGTCTAAGGAGGTGATCCTCCCCCTCTACTCTGCCCTGGTCAGGCCCCACCTGGAGTATTGTGTCCAGTTCTGAGCTCCCTGGTATAAAAAGGACAGGGATCTCCTGGAGAGAGTCCAGAGAAGGGCTACGAAGATGATTAAGGGCCTGGAACATCTCCCATATGAGGAAAGGCTGAGTGAGCTGGGGCTGTTCAGCCTGGAGAAAAAAAGACTAAGGGGGGACCTAATTAATGTTTATAAATACGGGATGCAGGGGGAAATGGCCACTGGTCTGTGGAGACAGGACAAGGGACAATGGCTGCAAGTTGAAGCATAGGAAGTTCTGCACCAACATGCGGAAGAACTTTTACACAGTGAGGGTGACAGAGCCCTGGGACAGGCTGCCCAGGGAGGTGGTGGAGTCTCCTTCTCTGGAGATATTCAAGACTCGTCTGGACGCCTATCTGTGCAATATGAGCTGGGGAGCTGCTTTGGCAGGGGGGTTGGACCCAGTGATCTCTGGAGGTCCCTTCTAACCTCTGTGATTCTATGATTTCAACCACTTACAGTGCATGTTAAATATAGTCAATAAGCATTTAATTTAGCATTAACGGGATAATTATTATATGTGAAATACTGATTTATGATGAGACACACACTTACTAGGATCTGACATTTGATCAATTCATTACTCATGTTAGATAGCAATTAAACTTTACAAGGTTATTTTAAAATTGATCAGAATTTTCCTAACAATAGCTACTATAATACCTGTGCAGTGATACATCATCTACAGCTACGGTGCCATGCTAACCAAACATTAACTTTAAGTCATGTCTGGATATTTGTCTGTCTGCTAATTATAGCTACTCACTGTTTACAATATATTGTAGCATAACAACAGGGTATTTTTAGTAGGGTATTTTGTCCAAGAATGGTTTTTGAACTGAATTCTGTTGAAAGCAGTGACATGGTGCTTCTGGATCTCTTAATTATATAGCAAATTGTGTACAAAAGCTGCATAGTAGAGAATGGAGAATGCATAGAGAATGGAGAATACATCAGGTGATTTGTTTCTGTGCACAGCTGTGCAGACAGGCATGAAACCTGGTTTCTGTGAAAGGCACTTTTAGTACCTTCAGCTTTGCTCTTTGGTTTCCTTAATCTCCTGTACTTTTTTGGAAGGCCTTAGGGAGTTACTGTTTCGCTCTAAAATTCCTATTAAATAATGTATAAAGTCCCTGTGTGTCCCATGGAAAGTCAGGGAAAGTGAACACTAAGTTTGATTTGAAGAAGAAGGGGGTGTGAGACAAGAAGCTGACCTTCGAGTCGATGGCTGCCTTTGAACAGTGCGAGCTTCCAGCGTTCCCGTAGAGAGGAGTAATGCTTCGCTGGGAGGAGGGATATTGAGCTCAGACAAGGGAGGCAAATGAGTAATTGTGTAGCTTGTGTGGAACTCCTGAGCTGCCTCTAGAGCTTCTGCCAAGATGTCATGTCGGCGAGCTCCCTGCTGCTCTTGAACATCTCGAAGGGAACAGGCAGTTTCAGGATCCCTATTCGTAGAATCATAGAATGGCATGGGTTGGAAGGGACCCCAAGGGTCATAGAGCTCCAACCCCCGCTATTGCCACTGACTGCCCTGGAAAATTATTCTTCTTCTTCCAGCCAACAGTAACACAGTTGGATCTGAGTAGCTGGGGAGCCAAGTACAAAAACTCTTCTCACTTTTAGCTTGCTGCTTGCTCTTTCTTTTCGTTTGTGCCTAGTAGGGTTGAAATCCCACTGCTGCATTGCTTGCTGGTTGTGTGTTGTGTTGTTTTGGTTTTGTGGGGTGTTTTTTCTCTTTTTTTTTTTTTTTTCAAAAAATAAAAAGGAGGTACAAAAAGAATAGGATGCTGAAATGGGAGGATACTCCAGAGACTCTAAAAGGGGGGGGGGGGGGGGGGGGGGTGCTTTGAGATGGAGTTGAAAGAAAGAAAATCTTCAGTCCAGCATTAAGTTAGTGCTGTGAATTCAGAAAAATGGTATTTCCAAGCCTTTAGAGTCTGTTTCCTACCAAAGATGTCTTCTTTCTACCAAGATAATTGCTCTTTATTAGAGAGAAGCAGCACAACCAGGATTTGCAGTATTTGGTTGAGGAACCAAGAGTACGTATTTCTGGGAAGTGGTGTGGATAACCTTTAGCTCTGGTATCCAAAGGAAATCACTTTACATGCAGATTTTAAAGTTAGTATTATACTGACTAATAGCAATGTTGAGGCTGCAAATTCTTGAAGATTTTTAGAAAATAGTTAGGAACATAATACCAGGTAATTAACCATAACTGACAGGGTTTTTTGTTTTCTTTCTGTTTTTGTCAGGGTGGATTTTTTTGTGTACCTTTTTTTAAAATACTGGGTTTTGATTTTAGAAAATGGGGGAAAACCAAGCTTTTTTTGGTCAATAAATTGGATGCTCACACATCAGTCATAAGTAGAGAATAACAATCAAGCACAACATGTTTGTAAGAAGAGGGTCTAGTAGAGCATCTTTCTGTGAAGCACCTAAATTAATTCTGTATGTCAGAAGGGAGGGCTGGGAAGGAGAGTGGTTCAGCAGAAAATTTCAGTTTTGAGGTCAATTCCTTTGTCCTATTAGAACAATTTAGGTAATTATATGGGGCTATTTTATTACATATAGTAGGAACTCCTTGCAGTTGCTGTGGCTCACCCTTTGTATTGCTGTAGCTTTTCAGAAACATTTTCCATAATGGTTGGTTGCAATTATGTGGTAATCATTGTGATATCCAATAGATTAAGATACGAAAACAAACCACAAGAAAGAAAATGTGTTTAACTCTATGCACTATGCTTGCAGTGATACAGTGCCAAAATGTACACATTTCTAGCATTTGATGGGGTTTAAGTGGTCATTTTCTTGATGCTGTAAGGGACTCTGTGCCCATGGTTTAGTGTGCTGTGGCATGGTGACTTTCTTATATTATTAGAAGTTATCTGTCTTCTAAAATCTCCCAGGATGAAGAAAACCCACAACTTTTGTCAAATCGGATGGCTTCTTGCAACTTTATGTATTAGAAATCTCCATCTTTTCAAGCCCATGGAAATTGGAAAAAAATATATTGTAAAGAGCTCTAAGCTCTTGCTCTGATTTATGTAACATATAAAATGTACCCATTCTTTTTAAACTTCCAATTAAATATTCTCACTCGAAGTTACACTGTGCCAAGGAGGGGAAAAAATTGAAATCTTATGGAAAAAGAATAAAACCTTTTTTCAAAGAGAGATTTCTTACTGCTCTTAGAATTGGCAACCTGGATTTTATGCGACAACCAGTGAGTGAAACATCAGGTCAGAAATTAACTCCTCTGTAGTTTGGAAATGTGTTACCACCCTCTCCATCAATTCTGGTTTAATGTTCTTGCCATTCCAGAAAGAAATTAAAATAAAAATTTAGCACATGAAGAGCACTGTAACTAATTTTATTTTTTGTTTTTTGCTCTGATGCAGACAGCTGAAATAACTTGTGTTGATTAAAAAAAAAAAAAACAAACTGTTGTCTGCTTTTTATTGTTTGTGCTTTTTTTAGTTTTAAATGCAGAAAAAATGTTTAATGTTACTTGAAAGTAAAATGAGAGAATAAGAGAACACTTAAGATGCTCCATCTTGGTGTATCTGATGTTTTTTTGAGTTTTTTGTGGATCTGCCCCCCTTGAACTTGTGCATCAGATTCTACCTGGTGTTAACTCCAGCTGTGATTTTTTTTTTTTTTTTTTTTTTTTGTCTTTTTTCCAAAATTTTTTTTGGTCTGAAACTCCTTTCAGTTATCCACATAGAACTTGTTCTCAGACGTATTTTCATGTCAGCAATATATACTTCTCAGAAGATCAACTATTTTGCAGTGTCTGTGCTGCTTAAGACTGGAAAAAGGTGCCTGCCATATGCCACAAAACCTAAAATAAGTGTGTATATCCTGAGCCCATGGACTACTAAAGGAGTAGACCTTCTTAATATAAAGCCAAAGCTAAAGTTTGATCCACTAAAATAGCAAACAGCTAAGAAACCAGAGTGAAAAGGCTGGATGTGTGCTTTTGGAAGTCTTTCTTTCAGCTTTTCAGTACCCTGAGTAACTCTGCATGTTTCAGTGGAATTAAAAGCAGGATTTTCTCCCATCGTTTTAGGGATCAGATTTTACACATATGCCTGTAGATCTTTCTAACATGTATTGAGATGGTTCTTTGCAGCTATAGCGTATTTGATTATATAGGTACTTTTAGAATAATTAGGCTCTTTAGGCAATTAAAATAAAGCATTAGTTAAATTAAAAAAAGGTGTAATTCTGACTTTTTATTAGTCAATTAATTTGTTTAACTAAGCAGAGAGAAATAAAATGCCCCAAAGTATGTCTTTTACAGAGGATTACTCCCACAGTGTTATTTAATTTTTGTCTGTTTGTATGTATCCTGCTGAAATTGCCTGTGTTCTTTCTTTCTCCGTTCCTGTGCCTACATAAAGAATCTTATTAGCACATCAGTAATCTGCAATCTAAATTCCCTTGAGGGATTGTATTTTTTCCCTGTGCTTTCTATGCAGATCTCCCAGGTGTCGGTGTTCAAAGTACAGTGAAGAAACCTCAGGATTGCAAAAGAAATTCTCCTGTATCATCAAGGCACTCATTCCTTTTATATTGAAGAAATGCAAAGGCTAATGTAATTGGAAAGAAAGTTATTGCAAAAATTGCTTTCTCTTGCAACCTGGTGTCCTGGCTCCAGAAGTAATAGCAGATTGAAATGGGAAAAGTGAAGTTTTTCTTGCAGCATTAGGCCACAATGGGTTGTGGGATGCGAGTGTTTGACAGGTTTGCATTCTGTAACTCTACCGTCTCATTTTAGCACATCTCTTTCTTATGCTATGTTAATGTCTCTTATCTCTCTGTTTATAAAAGGGGAGCAGTGGGGAGACCATTACCTCCAGAAAATAGCTGTCTGCTTTTTCTCCTACCAGAATTATAACTTGAGCTGCTGTTCTGCTTCTAGTTGAGTCTCTCCGAACTCCTGAGGCAAGGCACTTACTGGTACCCAGGATTCGCTTTTATGCTGTGTACAGGTTAACAGATCAAACTGGCAGGGGAATTCTCAGACTATTTCATGCTTGGCATGCTGTGTTTCACAATGTCATCCACAGAACAGTCTCCTTGGTGCTTGGTGGGAATACGCTGTGGATGAGCAAGGACATTTACATGGCCACTTTCTCAGCTGCTTGGGCTGCCAGGCACTGGAACAATTAGAAGCTGCGTCCACAGAGTTGAGAGAGACGTCTGTCACTTCAGAAGTGTAAGTCCAGGCTTTAGCTCTTCAACAAGCAGCTCAGCTGCCACTAAAACTGGCAGCTTCCACCAGCTGCTTATGCTTTCCAAGGAATCGTGCCCTGCGATGTAGATTGGGCGTGACGGATTGGGTTGTGTAGGAAATCCTGGTGGCAGCTGTAGATGAAGTATTTGGCATTCGCTGGAGCAGGACTGCAGGTGAAGCAGTCATCATTAGCTCAATGTCCTGACCGGCTGGTTCTTGAATGGGATTTTTGACTCAAAATGCTCTTTTGATGCTGACCCAATGAATATTGTATATGTAGGATGGAGCGGTGCCAGCCAGCAGAATGAGATTGCCTGCTGCACCTTGCTGAGAGACACTGAGAAAGGCAGTGCATGGCGGAGGAGCAATGGGAGATGCAGGTTTAGAACCTTCTGATGTGGTCTGGGATGGCTCTTGAAAGATGAGCTATTGTGGAGGTGTGGTGTTGGGGCACTGAGTTGTGAATGAAATCAGTAACGTGCTTTCATCTTAGTCCCACAAAGGACTATATTTCATATCGGATTTTTGCGTTTTAATTACAAAGTCATGGAAAGATGAAAAATATAAGATCTTATTAATCGCAAATGGCCTTTCACCTGCTGCAGCACCTCAGTTCGCTTTCTGCTATTCTTCTGTGAGGCTGTGACAGGCTCACAGCTTTTAATTTCAACTAAGGTATCTCCTGGCCCTGCCTCCTCCTTCCTCCTGCGCTCTCAAGCTGAGGGGGAGGGAATGGACTGAAGGGAGATGTGAAATTCAGTTTCTTGAGAACAGCTTGGCCACCAAGCTGCTGCTTGGGCTGGTGTGGCAGAGCCCAGGGAGGCTGCTGTGCCACCACGGGCCCAGACAGCGTCTCTGCTGGGGGTGAGCACTGGTGGTCCCCATGTCCCAGCGGCTGCCATGCCTGCAGCCTGGGACTGAAAGCCCAAGTCTCACACTTCTAATGACTGGGGGGATAAAGTTTGGTTGGATACAGTTTGGTTGTGAGGTGTGGGGTAAAAAAACCTGATCCTTGGTGGTTTGATTAAAAACTAGCTGTTCTTGATGTCATGTAGGGACAAAATTGTTAGGGTATAAACTGTAAGCTTAACTGTAGCATTTTCAAACTCTGCCTTTTCCTTTCCTGTATCTTTTTCAGTGTATTTGTTTCATGTAATATAGTATCTGTGTCATAGAGATTAAATCTTTGAAAAGGAATTGAACCTCAGAAATGGAGGAAAAAAAAAAAAATCATAGTACAGTGTGTAATACCACAGTGCCTCTGTAGTAAAATATATTTGTTAGAATTAATAATTATGCTATAATTTTTTGTAACTGTCTGAGGGTTTGTGGAGGGGGAGTGTGCTCTGTGGAGGAATCCCTTTTACAGAATTGCTTTCAAAAATTTTTCAAGTAGAATAGAGCTCTACATATTTTTTTTTCAGTTCAGGAAATCTGGTTCAGTGGGAATTGTACTAGATTCAGAGAAAACTTGCTGTTCTAATGCAATGAATGTCTTTAATTTTTAAAGTAATAGTTTGAATTCTTTATCTGTGGAATAACTATACTCTTAGTGGCTGTCCCTGTACTTGTATCACTTGGGGCTTTCATGCAGTGAAAGGGGAAGGACATGGATTTAAAAAAAAGGAAAAAAAAAAAATTAAGAAAATTCTGCCTGGGAGTAGATCCCATAGCTTGCTTCAGAACAAAGTCTAGTGACTTTATTCAGGATGGCAGCTTTTCCAAGACAAACTGGTCCTATTTATGTATTATGTTTGTTTGATGGTCATGGAGAAGAAAATAAAAGTAGTTTCCAAGTTACCCACCAAACCAGAAAGGGCACATGATAATTTCCTTTAATCACTGGGACCTGAGCCTAGGCATTGTTGTGTAAAAGAAATGATAAACTCCTGCAGGAACAAGTTTCAACAGTCCATCTGGTGTATAAAATGGCAGATGCTTCTCTCATGTGAAGAACAGGATGGAGATAAAGTTTGGCAGGCTCCATGTCCTGTTCATTCTTAGCTCCTGTCCATCGAGGCCTCGGAAAGCTTTAACACTGCTTGAAAACACTGGCTGCTAAAAGTCAAAGCAAGGCAGGGAAAGCTGAGGAAAGGCTGTAGGAAGGCTGAGGTTGCTCTCAAATACAGAGATTTGGTATGCTGCATGCTAGGAGCAGCCACCCTGATGTTGTAACCTACTCAGATTTTGGGAGGAAATCCATGGAGACAGCAGTGGACACCTGAAGAAGGGGGTGGAGTCTTAAGTGATTTTGTTGGTTCCAGAAGAAGTTTGTTTGCCCCTTTGCCCTGGGGTGGTGGGGAAGGGGAGCAGAGAGCGTGCTGCCTTAGTGTGGGCTAATTGCTGCTGATGTGCTTCAGAGCCTTCAGCCTGGTGCCAGTTGGCAAGCTGGGCCTGTGTTCAAGCATCAGTCAGGAGATTAGGGGATGAAATTGTTTTGCAAGCAGTGACTCTCCATGTGATTTTAATGACGCATCTGCAACATCTGGCTGTGGGTTTGGAATCAGAGATGACACATTTGCATGCCCTGATCCCTGCAGAAATGGTTTTGCTCTTGAAGAGTGAGCTGTTGTACCAAGACTACATCCATGGTTTGTACTATCAAAGAATCGTAGGGGTTGGAAGGGACCTCAAGAGATCATTGGGTCCAAACCCCAACTATCACCTCTCTTGATTATTTTATTCTTAGTGGTCCAGAACAGATATTTCAAAATGTTAATTTTAGTTTGCTGGACCTTTCTCTAACTCTCCCTGAGGTTGGTTATTTTGTTCTTGTTGTTTTCCAGCACCTTTCCTAAGTTTTTATTGTGTTTTCAGCCAGTTCTGTTCCACCAGAACACTGGACAATGCAGCCTTTTTCCATACAAACATGGATGGGAACAGCCCAGCTTGGGATGGCTGTTGTACAGGCTGGGGTTTTATTATTTGGCTGGTTGTCTTTCTTTTGAAATTGCACTTCTCCCCGCTCAGAGGTTAGATCTGAAAGAGCCTTATTGCAACTCCTTTTTGCAGTGACACAAACCCAGAAACAGATAAAACACAGTGCTACAGTGAAAATAATCCCTGTCAATAGATGGGGCAGTGACAACAGAACACTCCTGTAAGGACCAAAGTGCTTACCATGTCATTGTATGTGACGTGAAATATGTTTCTTGTCCAACTTTATTGTCATTGGGCAGTTCTGAAGAGTCTGTGCTCAGTTGGTTTCCCTTTGGAGTCTGAAAGCTGGAGGTGGCGTTGGTTAGGAAGCGTAGAAGCTGAGTCCTGTGGTGATGGCTCAATAAACCTTCAGCTGCAGCACAAATTGTCACCAGGAATGAAGTAAGAATGAAGTGGACTCACTGAGAGGGGCAACAAAAGCAACACACTCATCTGTATAAACTGACTTCATTTCAGCAGACATCATGTGTTCAGAAAAGAACTGGCTTCCAGTCACAGTCAAATCAAGGCTTATAAAAGGAGGACTGAGATGTGAATTGTGTAGTAATTATATTGGGGGATAAAGGTGTAGCTGTTCTGGTGATAGGCCTAAAAGCCACTGATGGCTTCTTCAGGAGCAGTGTGGAACTGAGTTTTTCAAGAGCATGCCAATGTATGGGAGATCCAGAATAGAAATACACCGTTTAAAGGGCACTTCTTGTAAAGGCCCATCCTGCATCAAATTAGTGTCTGAATTTTTCTGTGTGTCAGACCAATGAATCATTCCTTATTTACTGTATCACTTCATATTCTTTTTATTAATGCTAGCACACAGAGATTTTTGTATCTTCTGTAGTTTCTTGCTTTAAAACTCCTGACATAAATCCCAGGTTTGACAGGAAGGATCCAGCTCACAGTTCTGTGGCTTTTACGAAGTCAAACTACCAAGCATGAAGGGCTGCGTGGTGTGATGCATGATGTCACTTATGGTTGCCTTTCTACCTCTGCCGTCACTTCAGCCATAAGAAGCATCAGTTACAGGTCTGTGAGTTTTTGGTGTGTGCCCTGAGAGCAGAAGATACAACAGATGCCTTCTCTAGTTTGCTGTCACTGAAGTCAATGGTAAAGAGTTCATTGATTCCAGTGGACTGGGATCAATTAGTCTTCAATTAGAACATGACCTTCATCCTCTTTCTGTAATCAGCACTTCCCTTTACATGAGTGCTGCTTGGCACTGTCCTAGCTTCAGTCAGAGTAATTTTTGTTTCTATGGATCTACATTATTGCTTTTAGATTGAAGTAAAGCAAATTGAAGTAATTTTTTTTCCTTTGCTTTATGCCTGTACCAATGCAAATCTTTTATCTAAAGCATCCCATTAGTTCTTTCTCATCTGTTATCCATTATTTTATTTTCTTTAATTTAGAAGCTATGGCTTTGCTTCATTAGTCTCAATTTTCTTGTAGATCCTACAATAAGCCTTTAAAAACAATAAAGGTGATTGTGTTAAAAGTACACAGGCAAACACACCAGTTGTTAATCACCTGAAATTTATTTATTACCTTTAAGAAACAGAGCTGTTCATTTCCATAAACTCTTTAAATGCACTAGTTAATTGGTGCATGATCTGTCCTGGATGTGCCAGATGACTTCAGCCTGAGCACCATTCTGTGTTGTAAATTTTATTTTCTGACTTCTAATCGTTAGTGTTTACTCCTCTGATGATCTTATTAGCCTTGAGTGCAAGTACTTCATATATCCCAGTGAATAACTAAGTCTGGGGAAGTCCTTAAATATGCATAGATATCCAAAGGTATTTTTAGTCATCTTTTTTCCTTTGCAGGAAGTAACATTGTCTTAACTAATCCTACTGTTAGAAGGGCAAAGACTGTTGTATTTTGTGGAGGGATAGGCAGTGTCTCTCGTTTGGTTGGTGTAGATGGAAAATACATCAAGCGTTGTACCTACAAGCGATCTGAAAAAGCTCTTTATCTTATTTGATGCATTTTTTTTCCCTCAAAAATTATATTGACTAGTCCAGTACAGGCTTCTGCATTCCTGAAATTTTGTTTTTTGGGTCTTTAGACCATACCACACTCTGTGCCACCTTGGTGTGGTTGTAACAAGGACTGAGTGTGGTCCAAAGACACTTTATTGGTCTGTGATGAGAGGTGATAACACATAACTTTGTACTACATAAAAATTATATGCTTTTGTGATGGTACTTCTTTGTAGAGATAATTATTGAAAACTGAGGTGACTAGCTGAAGTTTTGTTAGCCCTTTTTTACCTGCTTCCTCATATGTTCATCACTTCTACTTTTTGTGTAGTCTATATGTGAAAATATTTTGATCCTCTTTAGTGATGTTTCTTTGCAGGTTTTTAGCCCAGTAGCCCAGACTCTGCATTTACAGGGACTCTCTGAATTGCATGTACCATGAGGGTAAATACAAACACTGCCTTTCCTTAGAGTTTGAGAGGAAAGTTGAAATGTCTTTGGCATTTCTGTGTCCCTTTCTTTTCTGGAGTTAGGACTGTACTACAAGGTGCTTAGTGATTCTGTGTGGTGGTTTGGCCCAGGCTGGAGGCCAGACACCCACCAAAGCTGGTCTATCGCTCCTCTCTTCAGCTGGACATCGGAGAAAATATATATTGAGAGGCTTGGGAGTCGAGATAAGGACAGGGAGAGATCATTCCTAAATCACAGAATGTCTCTCAGTCTCTCAGGCCCAGACTGCTCCAGCCTGGTCCTCCACAGGGTCACCAGCCTCCCCCAGTCCCAGGAAACCTGCTCTGGCACAGATCTCTCTCTGTGGGCTGCAAGTGCTGGCAGGGGCTTGCTCCAACACAGGTCACAGCATCTCCTCTATGTCTCCACCTGCTCCAATGTGGGGCCTCTCCACAGGCTACCGGTGGAGTCTCAGCTTTTTCCATGGGCTAAGGGGGACACCCACTCCACCATGGGTTTCTCTAGGGGCTGCAGGGGCATCTTTCTCTCCCGCACCTGGGGCGCCTCGTCCCCCTCTTCCCTGGCCTTAGTGTCTGCACGGTTTCTTGCATCTCACTCCCTTCTCTGGGGGCAAAAAGCAGCTGCTTGTGGGGTTTTATTTCCTCCTAAATGTGATTCCCAGAGGTGCTGTGACCATCGCTGATGGGCTCGGCCTTGGTCGGCAGTGACACTGGCCTTGAGCCTGCTTGTGTTTGCTCTGTGGGGCCTGCAGAGAGCTTCTGACTGCTTCCTACAGCAGCCACCCCTGCAGCCCCCCTTCTCCTCCAGAACCCTGCCATGCAAACCCAAAAGACTCCAGAACAGCTCCTGACTCTGCTTGGATCAGTGTACACAGATTGGAGGCTTTTCTGGCTTTAGTTCTGTGAATGGTGATGTTTTTTTGTTGTGTGCGTGTGTGTGTAATGATTTGGGTTTTTTAATTTATTTTGGGCGTTTTATTTGTTTTTCTGGGTTTCCCACCCCATTTTGAGACCGTAGTTCACAAGAGTAAGGCTGGTTTCAATACAACTAAGTACAGTGGCAAATATTCTGGTCACAGGCAAGATTATTCTGAGTTCTCATTATCAAGGTGCACATTGGTTTGGTTTTTATTGCTCTATAACAGAGCAGAAAAATCACTAAATCTCTGACCAATTTGAACCAGTCTGCTTCTAATGGGACACAAGACAGAATGGAGGAGCTGGGACATCAGACAAGAAAATAGCAGTAGGGATTTTTGTAACAAAGATTTAAGAGTGAGGTTGCATCAGGGAAGGTGCAGTTTCTTGAGCTGTTTGTTTTAACTGCCAACTAGTTGCTTTTTCTCTAGGTTTCTGAGGATTTCTGAAGTCTTCCAGCATACTTCAAAGTTTTATAAACACTTCTTATCCTTGCTTTTTTAGATGATGCGCTGAGGCACAGAGGGGGTTATGTGGTTTCTCCAGTGAAAATGAGAAAAAGGGAACATTGGAATCCTGATTTTTTTTTTTTTTTTTTGCACCAAATATATGTGTAGTTTGTGTGTGTGTGTGTATTTATATAGTGCTTATACATATAAATACCCAGTGCTAAAATATATATATTATTTTTCCCAACTGTCTTGTTTTGTTAGTGATGAATTTGTTTAAGATGAATTTTTCTTTCTTTTTTTTAACCTACTTAAAACTCAGCCTTCCCTCAAGTATTGCCAAATACTATGAAACATTTGTAGCTGTCCTAATTCTGGCTCATAAGCCATGCTGAAAATTCCACCTTCAATTGACAGCTTTCTTTGCCAGATTATAATATTCCCAGCTGATTAGTTATCTTAACCGCAGGGTTTTTTCTGAAAAGTACAATTAGCAGAATTTGTTTCAAGCTACTAGCAGCTTGCTGTAGAATGTAATTTCTTTAATGTTTTCTGAGCAACCAACATTATTTATGTATTTTTTGAAAAAAATCTGTTGCTAAGAGTGTGTTTTCATCCCTTTCTTTCCTCTCCCAATGCCAAGAAATAAAATTAATGTCGTGAGTAAATTTGGGACTAAGAACAGCTCTGGCATTTAACTGTGGGATTCTGGATATGCAGCAGCAGTTATTGTTAAAATATGAGTATTTACAAAAATAACACCATGTAAGGAGGTAGCTGGGAGGACAGGAGGAAAGCAGGAGGCTTGGAGCTTTCAGGAGTGGAGAGCTGGGGGTCAGAGGGATTTGAACAGACTGGAACAGTGGGCAGAGACCAAAGGGATGAAGTTTAACAAGGCCAAGTGTAGAGTGATGCACATGGGACATAATAACCCCATGCAGCGCTACAGGCTGGGGGAGACTGGCTGGAAAGCTGTCAGGCAGAGAAGGACCTGGGGGTGTTGGTTGACTGCAGACTGAATATGAGTCAGCATCGTGCTCAGGCGGCCAAGAAGGCCAATGGCATCTTGGCTTGTATCAAAAACAGTGTGGCCAGTAGGTCTAGGGAGGTGACTGTGCCCCTGTACTCAGCATTGGTGAGGCCACACCTCGAGTACTGTGTCCAGTTCTGGGCTCCTCACCACAAGAAGGACATGGAGGTCCTGGAGCGAGTCCAGAGAAGGGCAACCAGGCTGGGGAAGGGGCTGGAGGGCAAGTCCTCTGAGGAGCGGCTGAGGGAGCTGAGGGTGTTCAGACTGGAGAAGAGGAGGCTGAGGGGAGACCTTATCACCACCTACAATTACCTGAAGGGAGGTTATAGAGAGGTAGGTGATGGTCTCTTCAGCCAGGTGACAGGTGATAGCACAAGGGGGAATGGCATGAAGCTGTGCCAGGGCAGGTTTAGATTGGGCATTAGAAAAAAACTTCTTCCTGAAAGAGTTGTGAGGGCCTGGAACAGGCTGCCCAGGGAGGTGGTTGAGTCACCTTCCCTGGATGTGTTCAAAAAAAGGGTAGATGAAGTACTTAGGGATATGGTTTCGTTTAGGATGAGAATGGTTGGACTTGATGATCTTCAAAGGTCTTCTCCAACCTTGTGATTCTGTATTGGAGCTTGGCGATTTAGAAGGTGCTTCATCTCATGGTTGGAACTAGAAGGAGTCAGAAATGAAGGTCATACCCTTTGCCAGCATGGCCATTTCCTTTTCCTAATGAATGAAAGTCTGAGACTATAAAGCAGAGAGCTGTTTTATATGTCTTTATTTATCCACACTGATTGAAAAGGCTGACAGCAATCTTTTATGTAACTTTTATAGAACTTTATAAAGAAAAAAACCCTATAATATATCTTTCACCTCTAATGCAGCAGCTGACGCTTGCTGAATGTCTGCTGAAATGTGATTAAGTTCTTTTGGGGGGGAAGTTACTGCAAGGAGCTGTTTAAAAGCATTAGAAATAAATTCTGAAGCCTGGCTGTGTCTGGCTTCTGTTGTGGATACAACAGTGTGGTGGGAGGTAACATGGTAGATCTAAGCAGAAGAGGAAAGGTGCAAGAAGAACTATTCCCAGATTCCATGCTGTTAGGATCTGGCTCTTTTTCAAAGGTTTTTTTGGTAGATCATCAGAAATCTGAAGAACTGATGCTAAAAAAAAATAAAAACCCAAACCTGTCTCATTGTGTGTTAAATAGTTCTTGTGTGTTTATAAATTGCAGCCCTGGACTGCTGTGCTAAGAAAGATGTGCTTTCTGTTCAAAATTAGGAAGGCATAAACTCCTTCTACTTCTGTTTATACTGAGTTGTTCTGAATTCCTATTTCATTCCAACGGTGAGAAGGCTGAACTGCGACACGGGTACTTTGGGAAATACCACAGATTGCTCTTCAGCTGCATAGAAAATATATATTAAAAAAAAAAAAAAAACAACCGAGAAAAAAGAAGAATCTTAATCTACTGGTGCTGCAAACTTTGAATTTTACAAATCTCTTCCATATATTCCTTGAATTTAAAGATATTGCAATAGACATTAAACAAGAAGCTGGGCTATGTACAAGACAGGTAGAATTTTGACAGAGCAGGGAAGTGTCAGTTGTGCACGTTAGGCCAGTAATGATCATGTTCACATTTACCAATTAGTGAAAGGCAATACAGTTCTTGAAACTCACGATAACATTTATTTTAAGTTGAGTGGTTATTTCTAGACGGAAGTCATAGGAGACTGCAGCCTGCTGGTTTGTTGTTTTTCTTCTGTTTTGTTTGCTTTTAAAAAGAAATAAAAGACTGAAGAGATTTACATTGGCCAGAGTTTAATTTGTATTGACATTTATATCTTACCTCTGAGGTTTAGAAAAGAAAATGGAATCAAATTAGGTCAGGCACATACAAATGAGAAGATATTGTTTGGAGCTCTGTAAGCACTGAAACACCTAAATCCAACTTAAACTGAAGTGAGCTGGCAACTCAACCCAGCATGTGAGATGTGGTCAGGGGGCTGCAGAAATCTGTTTGTATAACTGAGTATTTCTTAAAGGAGTGAAACTCTAGCTAAGACAGAAGGAATTTATAATACCAAGTTTATTTTAATAATAATCTCCTTAATAATATGCTATGGGAGAAAAATGCCAGTTTATCTGTGGTCCTGTAGCTGATAAAGAATGTACAGACTGAAGTAGTTGGCAATAGTGATGCTGCAGGTCTGGGTCATCCCACACAGTTCAGCACAGGATGTCATCGGTGGCATTTTACATTACATAATTAACTCTGCTTTAAAGGATTAAAACTATCCTGTTCTAAATTATGATTGATTTTTCTTCTCCAGGCAATTATTTACATGTTGTGGAAAATTAACCATACTGATTGGTTGTTACTGTGATACATTTGGTAATGCTGCCTTACCTGGTGTTTTGAACATGAAAAAAAAAAAGCAAGGTGAATTCTCGCTAATTATTTTTTAATTTATTTTTTAATTCAAAGTAGATGCATGATTATCCCAAGATTTCCTTTACTGCTCCCTGCTCCCTACCAGTTGGTGGTGTATGTGTAGTGTTCTCAGAAGCTTTTTTTATGTATTTGCTTTGTGATTGTGGATTGTGTAGAGTACAGATAGGGTTTTTCCACAGTGTATGTTAAAGTGGCTGAAGGGGAATATCTGTTGGCTTTTCAGTTACAGGGAGAAATTTCAGAACTTGGCTTTCTGTTAACTATAAATTTCTACCCAGTCTTTTATTCCTGAGACCTTAGTGTTCATATCAAGTAGGATAAATGCTTTGTATTTACATGTTAACCCTTAGGATAAAATAACAAATGCTGCATCTTACATATTGTATCCCAGTGACCTGGCTGCTCATGTAATTATTGCTGCTGGTTTTGATTGGCCAGCAGTTGCAGTGATGGTGCATGGAGCAGGGAGTACGTCCCTAGCAGAAGACCTCTGTCCAAGGAGGTAGTGCTGAAATCATCCTGTCAGTGGAATGCATGCTCTGAATGTTACCTGCTGACCTTGATGATCGATGATATTTGAAAATCGTTAATAAAAAAGGCTGGTTGTGGTAACAGGGGTTCTTGCCCAATAGGGAATTGCCTGCCCCTTGTGAAGCAAGCTGCACTGCCTCTGTGTACCAGCTCTCTGCAAAATGCACTGCTGGAAAATGATGAAGTTAGGTATGTTGTCGTGGAGATTTTTGTGAGATGAAAGGGGGGCTTAAAGAAATCTCTTTCAAATGTCTTGGGTTTCTTTAATAGGATGTAGCTTGACTCAAATTCCTTACATTTCAGTATTAATGACCCAAAAGTAAAATTACTTTTTAAAATGAGCATTTCTATCAATATAATTGAGAGCTTATTGAGAACTACACAGCAATGCAGTATCCTGCCCAACCACGGAAACAGCCTCGATGTAAAGTATCACAGTGTGCCAGCATTCATCCTCTTCCTTCTCTCACTGATGTTTGAGCATAATAAAGCATGGCAGTATGACCGATACCTTTTGGGAGCACTTAGAGCTTAAAATGGACTCTCTGTATTGCAATACTAAATTGTAGTGTTACTTCCATAAAACACCCCAAATAGATTTACATTTAAATTGTAACAGAATGAGGGAGATAATGTCACAACGAGACAACAAAATGGGAAAGCAAATCCCAACGTACCTCAGCTCCTTCCTTCTTTCAGTCTCCACTTAGTCAGAAAGTTAGGAACTTAATTTGAGTCACACCTTGCCAAGAAATAAATATGTGAAATCCTTCCTCTGAAGCTCTTCAGCCTCGTGGGTAAACCCTCTGTGATGACAGCATGGCCCAGGATGAGGGTGGGACGGATCCTGTGGTTCACTCCAGCAACAGTCCCTGTCTCCCAAAGCTCTTCCTCCTCTTGCCCCTTACTCTCCACACTGTTCACAAGCTTTATTTGAGTATTTTTTTGTTATTAATTTTAACACCTTTAAAAAAAAAAATCAATCCATGGTAGTATGTTGTTCTTTCCTCTCTCCCTTTTACTTATATTTTTTTGACCTTTGGCCTTCCCACTATCTCCCTCTCTTTCTCTCTCCAAGATTGGTATTTCTTCAGGTTTTAAGAATAGTCTAAGTGCAGCCTGGCTTCCTTGATCCTGTGAGTGTCTTAGTGTAAACTGGACCTTGAGGATACAGGGTAGAATATATCTACTTTTTCCTCTGGGCCATAGAACCACAGTGGATTAAGTCAACTATTACAGAATGGAGTGATAGTGATTTTTCTGCAGCCTGTCACTGCAACGTGGAAAACATATTCAGAAATATCAGTGAAGGGTTTTGTTTAGTTTTTTCTGAGTTAACTTCTGCTTAGACAGTTGATGAGTGGGATGGTGGTTGGATCCCAGAAGCATGCTATATGACGATGGGACTTTTCTTGATTCTTAAACCAACTTCAGTGTTAGTCAAATTTGCACAGATAAATTCTACTCTAGCAAAAAGGCATTGCCTTCCTGTGCTTGAAAAATCGACTTTTCCATTACCTGATTCTCTGGGCTTTCCCAAGTTCTAGTTAATTCCCTTAGAAAACTTTCGAGGTAGCTTGTGATTTATGAATGGCTGAATTGTGCTTTTAATATAAGGGCTTTTTAATACTAGGGAAAGAAAACACACATTTTAAAAAGGAACTAACCTCTAATAGTATTTTGTGTGCTTTACATAAAATGTCTTAATAACAGCATTGATTTTTATAGCTCTTATAACTACAAAAATAATTAAGAGCATGTCACCCAACTAAAGATGGGATTCTTCCTATTCACTTGAGTGTCAATTTAAATTACAAATGAAATAAAGAAAAAGTGCCCTAAAAACCAGTGTGTGTGTATCTGTACTATGGAGAACAGATAGCAATTGGTGATAAGTGATTGGCTTTGAATAGCACATGATGCAAAGCTCAATACATAGCAAATAAACTTAGACTCACTGGAGAGGAGACAGAGAAGTTAATCTTCCCTCCAGGGCAATAAGGTTCCAGGTGATATATTTAGGATGGATTTTGTCACATTGTGTTTTAACGCTCCAAAACAATGGGTTTCCACTTCTTTTCTTCCTTTAAGAAATTCTTTCACAAATGATCTGTTTAGCAAGGCTTATCCTTCCCTTGGAAACCTCTGTCTTTTCTTTCCAAAAGAATCAATAACATCAATTAGTATTGATTTATGAGGTCAAACTTGGTATTGCACCGGAAAGATACGTAACCAGAGAAGGTCAAGGCATGAGCATACGGTATTGACTCATTACGCTGCCTTAGCCAAGCATGAGACTTAAAAGCCAATTGCTGTGTATGGAGACAACTAAAATACACATTACACAGAAAATGTGTGAAAAAAGTCAGTAACCGACACAGAATTCAGCCCATCTGAATTGGAGACTCATAAGAAAGAGTAATGTCTTGACAAATGTTTATTGATGAAACAAATTATTTTCTAATTGATAGTTGAAGGATGTTGTGGTCTGTAATGAAGTCTCATCTATTTTGCTGCTTCCAATATGTACAAACAACTAAAGTTATTTACTGATTATAGACAGTTTCTATATTGTTCTGTCAAATTAACAGCCTTAGCGATGACAACTTTGAAGTCATTGAGGGGATTCATATAGATGTCTAAACTTTCACTGAATTTCACTGAGCATCTTGTCTCAGTCATATTTCATGAAACATAATTATTTCATATAGACTTTTTTTCCCCATTGATGAGTTTGGAATCTGCTGTGTGTAATACTTTTCAGCTATTTCTGCTCCTTGGTTTTAGTTTTGATTATTTGGTTTGCTTCCTGAAAGCTGGTTACCTAGCAGAAATACATTTGAAGGCAGATTTATTTCCCCCCCCCCCGCTGCCTTACTTGGCAGAAGCAGGAATACTGCATGTCTGTGTTTCCTTGAATTTGTTTATTTTCCTGATGAATATCTCTTCTGGCTGAAGTGGAAAACCTCAGACCAGACATCCTGTAGTGTTCTCCTAGCCAGTGCTTTGGTTAGACTGGAAAAATCCAGGTCTGCTCTCCATCCCCAGTGGATCAACACATCAGCTCTTGTGCTCCACAGTAAGCCCAGACAAGTCAGCTACACTGACCGCGATATATGTGGGTGTGTATCCGTTTCTGTCTGGGTAGTCCAGGGCAGAGATCTGTGAGCCATAATGGCATGGGAATAGTAAAAATAGCTTAGGGCCCTTAAAGGGTGCTGTTCTGCCAGGTTTCTCCTCAGAAGTCGTTTCTATACACATTATTTATGTGCCTGATTTCTTTGTCTCTCAGAGAGGAAGATGGGGTGGCTGAGACTCTTGGCAAATCAATTAAAGTGGGAAATACAGGTGGTGGGGTGTGGAACCCTAAATCCCTGGCTGCCTCCCATGGGAGAAGCCAGCCCTGTGCTTTCCAATCAGCAGCTCACTGCTGCTTCCCACCTGAAAGAACAGGGAAGCATGGTGCAAAGACATCACAGCAAGGTTAGAGCTTCACACTGAATGGCCAATATGAAGGAAACTTCAAGTGGGAAACCAGAGTATGGCTTTATTCCAGTATGCATCTTATTGCAGAAGGTTTTACTGGAAGCTGAGGTAGTCCTGCAGCCAGCACCAGCTAACTTGAACATCAGCATACCCCCTCTACTCTGCCCTGGTCATGCCCCACCTGGAGTATTGTGTCCAGTTCTGGGCTCCCTGGTGTAAAAAAGACAGGGATCTCCTGGAGAGAGTCCAGAGAAGGGCTACAAAGATGATGAAGGGCCTGGAACAGCTCCCGTATGAGGAAAGGCTGAGTGAGCTGGGACTGTTCAGCCTGGAGAAAAGAAGACTGTTGGAGGGACCTTATTAATATTTATAAACATCTTAAGTATGGGATGCAGGGGGAATTGGCCAGCCCCTTTTCAGTGGTCTGTGGAGACAGGACAAGGGGCAATGGCTGTAAATTGGAGCACAGGAAGTTCTGCACCAACATGGGGAAGAACTTTTACCCAGTGAGGGTGACAGAGCCCTGGGACAGGCTGCCCAGGGAGGTGGTGGAGTCTCCTTCTCTGGAGATATTCAAGACTTGTCTGGACACCTGTCTGTGCAATATGTGCTAGGGAGCTGCTTTGGTAGGGGGGTTGGACCCGATGATCTCTGGAGGTCCCTTCCAACCCCTATGATTCTGCGATTCTGTGAAATCTGAGCAACTGCTAAGCCCCCTCCACCCACCTCAGACTCTACCAAGGGTATGTGCTGAATGCCAGGTATGGGCTGCCTCATTAAACCAGAAATTACTTGTGTTGATTTTGATGATGTTGGGCTTCATTTCAAAAGCTTGAGATGTTGCTCTCATGTGGAAGTTGAGTAAAAGGACTTCAAAATTAAAAAAAATAAAAGTAAAATCCCCCTAAAACTCCAGGAGTAAACTGGCAATCAGCAAAGTACTGGCACCTTTCCATGATCTGTTGTCTTACTGGAATAAATGCAAATCATCTTTGGGCTACAAGTTGCACATGTGAAAGCTTTTAATTTTGTTAAAATGAATTACCTGTAATTATCTTGTTGTTAATACATAGAAGTAGACTACTAAAAGACATTGAATATTCACAGTAATTTACCATTAATCAAGGAAAAAACCCAAAACCCACAACTTGAAAGACAAGATAAAATCACATTACTACAAATACAGTTTACAATTTACATTAGTAATTTGCTGTGTAAAATCCAAAGCAGAAATAACAGCAGTGTGTGAGACTCTGTGGCAAGGTTGGTGTGCAGGTGTTTCTTGCAGCAGTCAGAGGTCAGATAGGTACTTTGCAAGCAAACACAGAGGTAAAATGAATAGTTGTCTCAAAATACCAATAATTCAAAAGGAAAAACGGTTTTGCTGAGAGTTGTACCCTCTCCCAGGGCTGCTCCTTCTTCCTGAGGTGATACATGTTGTCTATCTTTCCAGCAAGTTGATATCAGGTGCTTTAGAGGTGCTGGGGCAAAACATGCATCCCTCCTACCTCCTTTTGGTGCCTTCCCTCCCAACACATCACCAGCACAGGTCGTGCCTCTCTGCATGGTCACGCAAAAGCAAGGCAGCAGGATGTATTTAGTGTGTGTTGCAGTATCCTACCCACCCTGATAGGTATAGTTCACACATTGTTTTTATTTACATTTCCTCCTCCCTGTACCAGGGGATAGTCTGGATTTGGTCTGTGCCCTGCCTGGAGCTGCCTACTGGGAGCAGTGCTGTGCTGATGCTTAAAATGCTGTTTGTTCTGCTGTGTGTAATCAGGTTAACCTTGTTTTATGAGCAATAATTATTACACAGAAGGGTGGAATTTTGCAAGGAAGGGTGACTTTATTCTAATGAGAGCACTTCTGTAAATATTCTCATTCTGTTTATTCTTGTTCTTGTGATTTATCAACAAACAAGACAAAGAACAATCTTGGTAACTCCTACAGCTAAGAGACAACAACCATGTATTATGTTTCCTTGAAAAGGAAAATGTCAAATTTTCTATGTTTTCAAACTGCAGAGACCTTTCCAGTAGATGTCTTGAAGGTACCTGGTCTTCACCTGCCCCTTTACATCTCTGTTACTAAAAATGGTAGTTGATGCTTAACTGAAGAGTAACCTCTTGGAAGTTACTTAGTGAACCTGGCTGTGCTTAAAGTTTGTTTTGTGATGAAACAGGGTTTCAAATCAGGTTGTGAGAGAGGGAGGGAGATTTGGAGGGCAAATCATATGAGGGGTGGCTGAGGGAGCTGGTGGTGTTGAGCCTAGAGAAGAGGAGGCTGAGTGGGGGGACCTTACCACCACCAGCGACTACCTGAAAGGCGGTTGTAGAGAGGTGGGCGATGGTCTCTTCAGCTAGGGGACAGGAGATGGGACAAGGGGAAATGGCACAAAGCTGTGCCAGGGCAGGGTCAGATTAGATGGTAGAAGGAAAAAAAAAAAAAAAAAAATACTGAAAGAGCTGTCAGGGCTTGGAACAGGCTGCCCAGGGAGGGGGTTTAGTCACCATCCCTGGACGTGTTTAAAAAAAGGTTAGATGAGGTACTTAGGGATATGGTTTAGCATAGGATGGGAATGGTTGGACTTAATCACAGAATCACAAGGTTGGAAAAGACCTTTGAAGATCATCAAGTCCAACCATTCTCATCCTAAACTAAACCATATCTGATCATCTGGTGATCTTGAAGGTCTTTTCCAACCTTGTGATAATATGATTCTTTAAAGTCTTGTTAAGCACATTTAAACAACCTGATGATTATAGTGCTGCTACAAGCATGTGAGTGTGTGCTGTGAAGGTGAAGGTCTTCCAAAAGCACCTCAGCACTGAAGACTTAACCACTCTTATCATTAAAGAGCGATGGTGTAGGCTCCTGAATCATTCTGGTGCTGCTTTTAGCATTGCTGTGTGAGCTGATGTAACTTTAGATAGCCCCTTATCATTTTCCTCAACTCTGCGTGTTGCTGTGAAGTTCTGATCTTTGTACAAAGCTGACAAGGGATGAGAAGGTTTCTGGAGTCACGGTCTGTTACTGAATGGTTTATCTTGTCAAGTTAGCAGCAGAAGGAATACTGGGAGGTATTTTGCAGGTAGGGTCTGGTTACTGCAGGAAATGCTGTTCTGTCATTTCACCATGGCACTTTCTCAGTGTTTCTCATTATATTGTTTAAAAAACAAAAGCAGAAACGTGTTTTCTTATCTACTAACTCATGAAACATTTCTGCACATCATATATGGATGTTGGTGATACATGAATGTGTGTGCTAAACCATGCAAGATCTTAAAATAATTCTAGGTATTAGCCTGTAACATCAATCAGCTCTCAGTTTTAGAGTTTCAGGTTAGGCAAGCACTTAAAATAGTATTTCAAAAGTGATTTTGAAATATTGTCATTAAGATAACTTATGTTTTTATTCACTATCTGTGTATGGGAGCTGCCATGTACCTTGCCCTAAACTCTGTGGGATTTCAGAGGCTAGCCTACTGCTCTTTCATCCAAAGTCATTAATAAATTTTCTTGTTAAAGCTCAGCTAGGTCAATGCTGAGATTTTATTAAACAATCTTTACCTTTAGTTACAGAGTAAAAGTTGACTGTTGGAAAATTAATTTATGGCAACTCTTTGGGAAGTGTTTTATCACTGTTGCATGCCACTGAATTAGGGAGGAGCGATTTATACTGGCTGACATACAGGCAAACATGGAAGCTACATCCTGAGCACGTTCATCAGAGAAGTGGTACCAGAAAGCTTCTTGTCAGCTCAATAACATGCTCAGTTTTTTTTCTTGCAGTTTTATGTGTTATCTTCCCTGTCCATCAAAATGAAATATTTTCGGGCTTGAGGATTTTATTTAATCAAGTGAGCTCATCCAAATTAGTTTAACTTACTCAAAAACCTCAGTCAAGACACGTGAATCCATGTGATTTTTAGGTTTTTTTTTTCTTCCCAGGAAGGGAGAATCTAGATGAAAATAAAACCTGATACTCCACAGTCTTACTAATCCTTCTCTTAAAGATCAGAACAGAAACCTAAATGTTTCTCTCTATGATCACTGAGAGATGTGGAGCAAAAAAGCAGAAGCTTTTTGGTTATTTATGCATATTTTCCTTTTGCTTTCACCCTTCCAGGTGTAATTCCCCTTCCCCCCCTTGACATATTTCTCCTTATAAAAACACACACTTAGGAGGTGTGGGTTCCTTGTGCCACAGAATGGCCTAGGAAAATTCAAAGTGACCTAATTAATTGGAATGCTTGGAAACAACATATTCCCCAACCACGGTGAAAACCAAGAGAAGAATTTTATCCTAATGTATTTCAACTGTTTTGAAAGAGAAAGTTTATTGTGAGAGCAGCTTGAACTTTTGTCCTTAAGTCAGGATTCATTGTGGAAAATGAAGGAATGAAAATATAAATCAATCATTTAGTTTAGTCTCAGGGAAACACATATACCAAGGCAGAAAGCATTCACGGGTATTGCACTTTGGAGTCTGGCTGCTTTATTGGCAAACACTGACTTGTGCTGCTTACACAGGTGACCGTTCTAAGCAAACCCGCAGATCAACATTTCTTTGAACAACTTTAGAAGTATTTTAATATTTCTTGGGCCACCTGGATGTTTCATTTAAAATTTATGTTTCGATTAGGCTTTATATTTAGACGGAGGAAAGGCCACGCTCGCCCAGTGGAATTCTGTGGCAGGTTTTGAAATGGATTAGTTTGGTAGGGTGCATTTTATGCAAGCCTTAGATGCTTAGGAGTATCAGTGGCATGCATCAGTTTGGCTGGTTTTGAAGCATTTTTGTCTTCTGTTCACAAATGCAATTAATTTTAAAGTACTTACTACCTTCTGTTGGGCTCCTAAGATGTTTATGTAATTCAGTTCTTCTATTTTTTGTAATTACTACATGGTATAAAAAAAATATATATATATATATATATATATATATATATATATATATATTCCCTGGTTTTCAGAGCAGTCTTCCAGGAAAGTCCAGTCAGACTCCCTATTTTCAGGGTGCTTGAAGGAGTTCCTCAAATATTCCTCCAAATGAGGTACATTATATAGTACGGCAGATTTCTCCTTCCCTCAAATACTGTTGCTTCTCTCTAATTGTTCCATCTTGAGTGCCACAATTATCTGGTTTAAGACATGGTCAGGATGTTGGGTTTTTGTTTTTGTTGTTGTTTATTTTCTTTCTTTTCACCATTCTCTTTGTTTTTCATAGTTGATGTTGACAAAACTCTTATCACTTTTTCCATGCTCTCTCTAGAGCAATGCACCTGCAGGTTCACTTTACTGAAAGGCATTTTTAGATGTAGACTGTAAAACTGACAGAGAGTAAGAAAAAAAATACCACAGGAAGAGGTTTTATCGTAGTTTTAAGACCAGGTTCTCTCCTGGTCTTAAAAACTGACCTGTATTAAAAGTAGGAAGACATTTCATTTTAGATCTTGTCTGCTTATCACAGCTATTTTGTTCACAAGATTTGATAGCTTGAAGCAGATGGCAAGGAAATAATCTGAAATGTTTAAAGGGGAGAGTTTCTTAACTACTGATAATTCACTCCCTGATCCCATAATGTCTCCACTATGGGATATTTTTTTTTTCTGTGGTGAAAATCCAATTGATAGACCATTCCCACCTCACCTAATGGGGGCACAGTGGAATTTCACATGAGATCACAGTGATTTCTACCAATTCTTTACCACAGTGGATATTCATATTTCAGTAACATCTATGCTAAGTGAAGAGGTGCAGGTAAGCTGTGATGCCACTTCTTTTTGGTCTGATTTAACTTGAACTTTTTTGCAGTTGTGAACAATGTCAGAAAGGGTAAGTGATGGATCATGTCCATGAGCTGTTTCTACCACTGGTGACTCAGTGAGCTCTTAAAGTTAAGCTCTTAAAACTGATTTTTAACTCAAACCAGCTAGTAGGAGAAAATGTGGCCCTAGGGTGACCTGCTACCAGCACTATGGAACTTCAGCTGTCATATCTGTATTTATAGTTATCGGTAACTTAATATAGGAAATGATTCACCTATTAAATCTATTAAGTCATTTCTTTGTGAGCTACTTGGCTAGCAAAGTTGTTGGCAGTAAAAAGTGTCTGTTCCCTTTCCGTAATAATGTAAGTAAAAAGGAGTTTGCCAAAGCCCAGTTCCTTTCCCTATCTTTTGTCACAATCTTTCTCTGAGCCTTTCTGCCTTCCTGAAGTAGCTCTTTCCATGGAACTCTGAGCCCTTCAAGGGGAAAGCCTGTCTCCTTTGCTGATCCTTAGAGGCTTAGGTAGTTGAGGGCTTTCTTCATTGCACCACACGCATCTTCAGAATCTTGTAGTTTTGTAGACCCCTTTGTTAATGTGTTCTTGGAGGCTTGCCTAGCTTTCCTTTTGGAAAGCTGTACGACACGTAGATACTGGTTTTATGTGACTGGTTTCCTGACTTTGACCGCGATTCTGCCAAATGGCTTTGGAAATGGTGTTTATCGTTTCAGCAAGTTTCCTACCTCAGTTCAGTGCAAAGGCGCCTTTATTGCCTGGGAGAGAGCCATGCTATTAATGAGTACCCACCTGCCTAGCCTTCAGAGCCAAACAGGACGCAACCTTTACTCTGTGTGGATGTCTGCTCCACAGACATCCACCAGACAGAAGCATTTATTCAGAGCCAGACCCAACTCTGATTCCTTGGGACCAGAAACCGTTTCTCAAACCAGAGATCAACCTACCCAGGACCATTTTTTTCCTTACCTGTTGTTCCCAGTGCTGGGTTTGTTCTTATCTTTTCAGTAAAGCTCTGGGACATAATGACTCAAAGTAGCTGCAGAGGAGGCTGCTGCATCCTTTCACGGAACAATAGCTCTCATCTCTGTTCATTAAAGAAAAGGGTTTGCAGAAAAGGAGGATCATAAAATAAAATGCTTATGCCTAGTACTCTTTGCCAGTGTTCTTCCTGAGGCAGCTAAGCAGCAGCAAAGGAGAGCTTGCAGGGAAGACACCCAGCATTTACTGTTTTCTCTGAATTGTTTTTAACTGTAGTTTGTCTTCTGGCTGTAGGCAGAGGTATGCTGTGTTGTTGGGTGTCCCCTGGCCTCTTCTGATGGACTCTTTTCCCCTGTTGTCATCCCTATGAGGGAGGGGGTACCCTTGTCTGTGTGATCCGTCCCACTGCTGTGCAGTTCTGGCTTGATGTGTCAGGTAGAGTTATCCTGCTGTCCTCGGTGATTGTCGCTGAGGAGCAGCTTCCAGTTGCTCATCTGCAGGAGCTGTTTGTAGCTAACTATAGTGAGGTGGAAGGTACAGAGCAGGTTTTCCTTACTCTCCCTGCCTCCTCCAGAGTAAAAGCTAAATAAGGAACTTAAGGGACATAACACTTCTTGAAGCAGCACAACTATGAGTAAATAGCAAGGCTTTCTGTATAGATATGTTTGATTAGGTATATCTTGTAACCTGTTAAGTAACAACTAACATTGGTAGCTGGGAATTTTAGGTATGGACACAGTTATTGGCTAAGGCACAGTAATGGGCTCTGGCAGGAATGAGTGAACCTCCCTCTCAAATTTCATGATACCCAAGTGAAATTAGGAGAGAGATTGTAATTACCAACCAGAATCCAGCGTTAGGAAAACACCTACCCTTTCTCTTCGTGCCCACAAAGCAGGTTTTGTAACCATGAACTCTGGGTGTTACTGACGATTAATGGGAAGTTTGAGTTGTACTGTGCAAGTATGGGGTGTCTCTCTGACAGTGGCTGACAAGCAGCAGAGGGCTGTGGGGTGAAGGAGAGTTATTGTGCTGCTTATTCATGGGGCTAAGGACTAACACTTCAGCCCTTCCATGGTTGACTAATCTCACTTGGCAGCAGCTTTTCCTCTAGTTGTCTCCCTCCTACAGAGCACAGGACATGCAGAAGAAGGTCTTCTAGTTTGCTGCTTTATCCATGGAGGCCTTCTGGTGATGGGGGTCGGGGAGCTCAGAAATGTCAGAGCTAGTGCTTGCTTTGCTGCTCCTCCTGACATTCTACACTTGATGAGTGGGTGTACAAGACTTCATAAAATAGTTCATATATGCAAATGAACAAACAAGTGAATTATCAAGAACTATCTGTTGGGGAGGGGAAAAAAAAGTTGTGTCTTTATCTTTCCTGGAGACATATGCTACGACCAGATAAGCAGTTCATCTTCTCAGGTATGTTCCATTAAGTATATTATCCAATCAACCAGGATATATAAGACATATTGCAACTCTAATCTCCTCAGGCAAGTAGTATTCAATTATACTTACCATTTTAAAAAGAGAAATATCATGAGCATTTAGAGTGCTTGCATTTTTGGCACTCAGTCTTGTTATGTGAAGGCTAATAAAGAACATTCCAACTAAGAAGGCACAGGACAGGCAGATGAAATATTGAAAAAAGAAAACATTATATAAGTCCTGAAGTGGAAATGTTCACCAATCCTTCGAAATGGTTTCATGACATCTTATCTAATGTCTTCAAATTAGGTCAAGGATAGAGAATGAGAGAGAATTGCCATCCTTTTCTATGCCTATGGTGTATGTTTTGTGTGTATAGCTATAATTAAAATAGACATGCTGCTGAATACTTTGTTTGCAAGTGCCCTTTCTGTTTTAAAAGTGCATTCAATGATGTGCCTTGTTTTGTTATGCAAATTGCTTTTTGGATTGAATACTGTTCAGACAGACCAATTTTCCTGTTACTTTCTAAGCAAATATTGGAGGTGTCGGAAGTCTCTGTCGCGGCTCCTGCCAGCCTGTGCGAAGAGATGTCTGCTCTACCATGTGAGATGTGGCAAACTGGCAGATCAGTTCAGTCACAGGCAGGTTCATATTGTGGTAGGAGACTACAACTTCTGTCGGTGTGACTTGAATCTAACACCACATCTTTGGTGGTTTATGGGGAATAAACTGCTTCCTGTCTGTTCCTGGAAGAACTTGCAGTAGGGGTTACAGCTGAGGCTGTTTACGGCCTTCCTGTATCAGACCCTATTATCATAGAATCAGAGAATGACATGGGTTGGAAGGGACCCCAAGTATCACAGAGCTCCAACCCCACTGCCACAGGCAGGGCCACCAACCTCAGGCCTGGAGCTACACAAGGTTGCCCAGGGCCCCATCCAACCTGGCCTTGAACACCCCCAGGGATGGAGCATCCACCACCTCTCTGGGCAGCCTGTTCCAGCCCCTCACCACTCTCTCTGTAAAAAACTTCCCCCTAATATCTCATCTAAACCTTCCTTCCTTTAGTTTTAATCCATTCCCCATTGTCCTACCATTGTCTACCCTTTTTAAAAGTTGAATCCCCTCCTGTTTCTCTGCTCCAGGTACTGGAAAGCTGCAATGAGGTCACCAAGTTGCTTATCATCTGTTAGACTTTAAACCAACACCGAAATTTCTGACAGTATATTATATGAGCTCAGTGAAATACCAGGATATTTCAATTTGTGAAATAGTCCCAGTATTTAAGAGAAAGAACAATTAAGGGAAAATGCATAGTTTAGCTGATTATTACATAGAAATGGCATAGCCTTTCACTGAGAATCTCTAAATTAGTCAGTGAAGCAAGCAAGCATTTCCTAAATTCCTTTATCCCTCCATGCCTCTCCAATGAAACCCACCACTTTCATTCAAACTGCAATTAGAAAATGTTGTTGACAGTATGCATATTCTATCCTTGCTCCTTCCCATGAAACACCAGTGTTTTTATTCTTCATATCTATGTTTGGCTAAGGTAAAACATCTAAAAATTGATACATATTTTACTGGAAAGTTATATTTTAGCACCTCCTTTCTTTAAAGTTCCTGGTAGAATGGGATCCTTCATCAAAATTGATATGCATTTATCTGCTTATTAGTTAGGCAGATTCTGCCTGTAGATATTTAATCTTCACATATGCCTTTCAGTGTGACTAGGCAGAGCTTGAAACTTTGCAAAGGTTGACAAATCTCTAATTAGCCCTATGTGATCTGGATGTGAGCAGTGCACAATATATAAAACCTTAATTGCACAAGAATTTTTAGTGTTTGCAAACACAGAGAGAAACTGAGATCTGCAGTTATGCTCCAGAGAATAAGTTTGGGCAAATTTAGTCCTACATACTCTTGAAATAACTGGTATAGTATCCACTTACAGAAGAACTACATTTGTTAAGGTAAGTAGATGAGCAAACTTTCATATTTAATTGATGGGGAGAAATATATATACTTGAGCTGATACTGGAAGCTGACATCAGAGGAGTGATACTCCCTTCCTACACCTCTCTGTACCCCATGGTTGTTTCCTACTCCATTCTTATTGGTCTCAGTGCAGTTCTAACCTAGTCAAGTAGAATGCATCTGGAGGGTTTTTTTTTTTTTTTGGGGGGGTGCCCTTGGCTACAGCACAATGCTATTTGTCAATTAAGGATTTTAGAGACTGGCTTTTCCCCCTCACTTACAGTTTTTCAAGACAAAACCAAAACAAAAGAAAAAAACAAAACTCTAATAGGGTTTATTACTTAGCAACGTTGCCTTCTGTTTCCAACCTCAGGTTCCCAGTGGGTCCATGCACTTACCTCGCCAGCTAACTTTGCAATGAACTGTTCATCTCTTTCAAAGAGAAATGGCTTTTTAGAAGATAAGCAGTTAAGACAGCATTAATAAAAACCTCTGTTGCAACACTTACCTTCTGGTGGCCGCTTGGGAACCGCTGCCTTCTTTTACATTACTTCTTCCCTGTATTATGCAGGAAAGAAAAGTATTTGTCTGGTTGTCCCCACAGCTCTTGCAACCTAAATCAGGCCAGTCACAGATACTTAGGTCATGCTACATGTTTCTTCCTGAATTCCAATTTTTAGAAAAGTTCAAGACTCCCAGTGGATCAAATTAATTGGGGAGTGAACTCTGAATCATTCAGTTTCTTGACCTTCCTTCTCCCTTAGTCTGTGTTTCTTATGTCCTCACTGAATAAATAGTTTGCAGCAATCCAAATGCCAGGAATTTCAAATAGCAGCTTTATAAATAAGCTCCCTACTCTACCAAAAAATGCTGCACACAGTTTTCTTTCACTTTTTGTAGTAGTCTGTTAGACCAAGGAAAGTGTCATTCACATTAAAATCTCTAATCTCTCTCTGAATGAGTTTTAGTGGAAATCTGATACATTACTTACAACGTGGCTCCTGTTACTCCAACACAAGAATTACTGAAGGAGCAGTGAGATTATTTGAAGTAAACAGTTGTGAATTGGTTCTGTCATAAAACCAAAGACTTTTCATTAAAAGTTTCAAAACTAGATTTCATTCTTTGGTCACAGAATAATAGTGGTGATGATGGTGGAAACATTATGGGAAAATAAAGGAAACTTTCTCTTATTTTTTTCTACCTGCATTTCTATTGCATCTTCACCATAAGTGTAGTAGACTAGACAGTGTATTTTAGTGTTTGCCCAGTGGCTTTACTGACCAGAAAATATTTTCAGATGACCTAGATACATCTGCTGCCTGAGCAGCAGTTCTCACCTTTGGTAAGCGATTCCTGGTACTGAAGTAAAAGTCCAACTATTAATAAGATATTAAAATTTGGTAGAGCCCATGTTTTCTTCTAAAATGCATGGATTGAACAGTTTGGTACGTTGCATTGTGTAAGGAATACTGCTGTATGGAAGGGTAAGCAAGAATAGCTAATAACCGGAGTCTGGTACAAGCTTGCTGCTGAAGGAAGCCATACCTCTGTGGTGAGGCTGGGTTACTCTGTCAGGAGTGTGTGCCCCACACTGTCTTGGCTAATTACCATGGTTGCAAACGAAGGAATGGATATCTTGCAAGTAGTCTGCCTTGATCACCTGCAGTGCAGGTCAGGGGAGAGCTCTTACCTGCCCATGTAAAACCTCAGTATAATTGGACGTGACTAAATCTCCTGTGACCAAATTCTAAAATGACTTTTTCATCTTGGCATTTGGGTGCATACTCTGTGTTCCAGATCTGAAGAGATATTTTGGAAATTGTCTGAGGATAACTTACAGGGCACTAATGTACCTGAATGGCATTATTAGAAATTTCATGAAAGGTAACAGATACCTGGGCCCTAATGAGTGTTTAACCAGAAGTACCTCAATGTCTTTTAGTGTTCATCAAAGTTTGTTGTTCACCATGAAAATAGTTTGTGAGATTAAATTTCACATAGAATGTAGTATGCTAAACTTTAGAGACTTTTGGTCAAACATAGAATTTAGGGAACACTCACAGGTACCTCCTGTAGGAGATTTACTGAGCTTTGTTGTTATTTACTGTCACTTTTGATGGAGATCTCTAGGCTTTTGATTTAAGGAAAGGATTTATGATCTTGCACACGAAATACTTGTAATTTCCGTATCACCGTAGTTAAATATCATTGATGTGTGCCCTCAGTGTACTACTCAGTGTTTTAAGGTCATGGAGGAAAATAAAGCATGTATGGTTTTGATGTCATCAGAAGCCAGTTCCTCCAGAAACAAGGTGCTGCTGTTGATATGTGATACCGTGCTCCTGTGCCAAGCAAACCAGGCTGTAGCATCTTCTTGGGTGTGAAAATGGAGATTGGTTCAAAGCAGCAGTTTCTGATGAGTTTCACTGCTACTCACAATGCAGGTATTTGCGTAATTAAAGGTAATGATAATGAAGATGTGTTACTGCTCAATATTTGAAAAATAAAGTGATTGTTAGTGGAGATAGTTTCATGATGATCCCTGCTACCAGCATTTCCATCATCTTAATGAAATCACCTTTTCAAGGACAGTTGCTCATTTTCATATTCATAACTTACCGACTCCTGAGATATGAAGGAAACAATTTTGTAGTTTCTTGCTCTGTATAACTTCATACCAGTGGCTTTCTCTTTCATTTTTTATCATATAAAATCAGGTGAATCCAATCCGGAATAAATACATTTAATATAAAAGGAAGAAAAAGGCAGAGAAGTCAAAGGTGTAACATATGCAGAGGCATTTACTCTGGATGGATTTTGCATAGATGCTGAGAAAGTGGAGGCTCTTTAACTTTCTGATTAGGTTTTTCAGACTCATGAAATAGATGCTGTTTTAAGAAGTAATGGAGAATATTGAGGAACAAATTTTGTTCTTCCCTCCTTTCCTCTTTCAACAAGTTTTAATGATAGATAAAATCAGCAAGCCTTCAGAAAATATTTTTCTTTTTAGAGAAAGAGAAAATCTTAACCTAAAGAATTCTGTGGAAATATTGCCTGGGGATATCAAATTTATTCTGCATTTTAATGAAATCACAAATGAGTCAATTTGAAACTAGTATATCATAAACTACGCTTCCTTCCTACATCTGTTCATAAACATGGGAGGATGTATACCTAGGGGAAACTTGGTTCCTCTTACATGCAAGGAGGAAAAATTCTAGCTAGGAATACATATTTTTTCCTCATTCCCCGTGGGTAAACATCACAGAAGAAAACCTAGTTAAGTTTCATTTCTAAGACACAGAGCTTCTTGTCAATCATCGTTGTTAATAAGTTTTGGTGGAGGCAGAAGGGTGTCACTATGTGTATCTGTGTAGTGTTGCAATTTGCATTGAGTCAGTCAAGCGCAACTCTTGCCTAACAAACTGGACAAACCATAATATCAAAACATAAGACTAAGCAAAAGTCTTATTTACTAACAGCAGGTTTTGCAGAAAGTTTCCTGGATTCCATAGCAAACAGCAACTCTGTCTTTGGAGGAATCTTTAAAAGACCAAAACGAAACAAACTTTGAGGATTGTTTACTAATTACATCTAACTGAAATGGATATATGCAATTTTGGGGTCTTCTACCTGGATACTTTTAGGAGTAAGAACTGATGCGTGCAGGGAGATTAAAAATGAGCCCTTGTATCACCAC
The DNA here is from genome assembly GCA_020800305.1 of Porphyrio hochstetteri. Lineage (NCBI taxonomy): Eukaryota > Metazoa > Chordata > Aves > Gruiformes > Rallidae > Porphyrio > Porphyrio hochstetteri. The sequence continues at coordinate 38,319,261 of CM036910.1, read as the reverse complement.
CAAACTCTGCTGAATTTCATCCTTCATGTATTTCTAAGCCAGTATTTGTGCTAACTGAGGGAACCATATAACATCAGTGCGTGACTTAAGGGAGGACAGCCAAGATGTCACTGATGTCTGGTTATAACATCAGCGAAATCTTGGCTGTCCTCCCTTAAGTCACACACTGATACACTGCTCAGGTTGACTCTTCATTTGGTTTAATATGAGTGTGATACAAATAGAGTAATCCTTCTTTGCTGAAACTTGTGCTCTGAACCCCTGTCTCTTCTTAGCAATGGTGGGTCACATTCATATTTGAATGGAAGGTACGTTTTGACCAGCATTGGCTTTTGGGGTTTTTAGTGACTGGGTACTGTTATTTCTTACATCTCTCTTAAACTAACCATCCATTTGACTTCAGAGAAGTGGAACTGCAAGCTTTTCATTCAGGTTAAGCAGTCACACCAGTAACTCAATTTACATAGAAATGGTTTACTTAGAGACATGTATGGTATTACCTGTGCTTGAAATAGAAATAGCAAATGTAACATTTGTCAAATACTCCCATTGATTCAAAGCTGTTGCCTCACTGTATTACTAGGGGATTTCCTGGCTTTTCGTGCAGGCAGGTCAACACAGTATGTAATGTATGGACTTCATAGGCTCTGAGTACATAAAGATGGTCCTTCGTGAACCGAGCCAGAAATGAAATATGTCATGGGGTTTCCATTGTGGTGGCACTCTTCTGTACTTCTTCAACTGGGTAATCAATCTTGAGCAATCCTGAGTAATTCTTGAATTCATTTTTTATTCCTGAAATGCTCAAAGGAGTATAATTCTCTGATGTATAGAAGGAAGATTCAGACCTAAGTGTATGAAGGTGGACGATAGTGCTTACCACATTAACTGTGGAAGTTTCTTGTCCCTAAAAGTGTAGTTGGAATTAATTGGCCCATGAATATACTGCTACTTGTTTCATTGCCATAAGTAGCAGTAGAAAAATTAAGAGATCTGCCATCTGAAGTGCTGATATGCCATCATCACCATTTGATCTCCAGAAGGTGTTTTACAAACATTACCATGCAGTGGGAATGCTCCAGTGATACATACGCGCCTTAATTCCTGTAAATTAATATTTTCTGAACGTCTCTTAATTTCTGTACTGAATCAGTTAGAAATGGTCACAATATTTTAACAGCTTTTCTTCTTCTAATATGACAATTCTGTTTGAGGTGAAAGTTGTGCTCTCCTCCATCTCTAATTAATTGTGCCAGCAGCCATAACATTTTATTACGTGATTCATACAGCTTTTATTTGGCATGAAATAGAAGTGAGCTAGCTTTGGGGTATGAGCTGTTCCAAGAGCAGAGCCTTTTATTTAATTCTCTTTAACACCACCTTAGAAGATATTTAAAGATTCCTTTGAGTCTTTCTCATGTATTTTTAGGGACCTTGGTTGTTGTTCTCTTCAGAAGTTGTTAGCTGACAGTTCAAAGATCAACCATCCGGAGATGTCCCTTTTTTTCTGTGTATGCTGTGCATCTCCAGCCTTGCAGTATGGTTCTGCCAGTTGGTATCTGATGCCTGCTCACGGCAGCAAGATGACAGGGCCTGCCTAAAGAGTTAGGATAAAAGTAAGGGTAAACCAGAAACCAGCCAGTTGTCATTCACTGTTTGTCTTCTCCCAGCTCTAGGTATATTAACATGTTGCAGTGACATCACTTTGCTTATCAAGGAAAATTAAGCAGTAGATAGAAGCAGAACAGGCTTTGTAGTTCAGCTCCTTCCTCTCTCACTTTTGTACAGGCTGTTGACTCAAACCATGGTGGCATAGTGGATGTGCCAGGCTATCAAGGGAAGTGATACTTTCCAATTACAGAGAGATCTTTAGGTACAGTTTGCTGTCTGTCTAGTGGTGGTAGAGTCATCTTTAGTCATATATTATTGCATGGCACTGTAATTATTTGTTTTAATTGCAATTCAGATCATTGTGTTTTATAATAATCTCATATCTAAGATAGCTCTATCCAAGATTGGAATAAATTTAGTAGTGTTTTCCATGACAGCAGCCTCTAACTCTTGAAAGTGGCTGTATTAGACGAAGAGAGTGAAGGCTCTTTGGTTCTTGTAGTTGATTAGTGAAGGCTGGACCTCTTTGGTTTAAGTATAATATGAAGCAAGATGAAGGAGAGTAGAAAAATTGTTCTGTGATAGAATCATTTGATGTTGCTTCCTTAAATCTGTGCCTTCTACCTAGTATTGTGTTAGTTCAATATTAAAAAGGTTCAAAAAGTAAATGGTGTCAGGTTGCTGTAGTTGCCAAATCAAATGGATAGAAGTGGAATAGCAGTGCAGCATTTTCACATCTGGGAAAGCAGATGCAGGTTTTATTTCTGGTTCATGGCAGGACAACATAACCAACCAGGCAAAGCCTGGGAGCCTGGGCTGCAGTTTAAAGGACTCAACTATTCTATCCATGCACTTCTGTAGCAACCAAAGGGAAAGATTAGTCGTCTTCTCCTGTGACATTGACACCTATATAAAAAATAATAATTTCATTGGAGATCAGTTGCTATTCACCCCTGTGGCCATTACATGGATATTTAGCATAAGATCAAAATGCTATAACCATGTTCTTGCCTCCTGATTCAAAACACAGGATCAGGAGTGATTTGCTGTTAATATCAGAGAGCCTTCAGGTGACAACTGCCTCTCAGACACCGGCCTTCATAAAATGGCATTCAAACACTCTGATTTGCAAATGTGCTGTTCTCCAGGGCTTTCTGTACAATAACCTCACACACTAAGTACAGTTTTGTCTTCCCTGAAAAGGTTTGGTGCTTGAAGTTTGTTTTATTCGTGTTTTGTAACTTACCGATGCAATTCTTCAAAGCAAATTCCTCAGACTGTTTTCATTTTTAAGATCTATTGATTTACCAGTAAACAACTTCAGGAAACCAAAACAACAAAACCAAACCAATAAAACACCCCAACAAAACCCCCAAGCAATCTTAAGCATTAGAAACTGGGTGGGGGTGGAAGAACAAGTCTGGTAAATGTACTCAATTACAGTAAGACTTGCAAACTTAAGGGCTTTGAGCCAAGTATACTCTAACTTATGTGCATACAATCAGTTTCTGAGTCTTTTCTTTCTAGAAAATGATGTTAAAAAAACCCAATCCAAAATACAGGCTTCTCAGTGATTTCTGTCCCTCAGCAGATTCCAAAAGGTCAAAACTGTCATTCTGGTATTTATAGGCCACCATTCAGAACCCTAATCTGAATCTTGTGCCTGGTTTCTTCTCTTCTGTGTATTTTCTCTTAAAGGTTGGTGCTTATTGGGAGAATTAAGACTAATAGGGTAACATCACAGCAATGTCGGTGTCTTTGGAGGAGGGCAGCAAATCCTTTTTTCTATTCCTAAGTAATTATCTCTCTAACACACACAAACACACAAAGTCGAGTGTGTCTTCCAAGCTGCTTTTCTGTTTCTCCTCAGGTTTCTCAGAGCCAAGGGGACGACAGGCAAACGTGTTTAACTGCTAAATGTTTAGCCATATTCCAGTGAGGGCTCTGCTGGAATGGACTGTGGAAATAGAGGAATATTGCAACATTCCCTGTCAGTACAGAGTATCTCATACTTTACTTTCTTCTGTGCTTTTATTTACCTATCTGTATAGTTTATTTTAATAGCTTTGAATATAGAGAAAAACATTAAATCCAGAGAGAAGAGTTTGTAATGTTGAACAGGAAGAATATTTTTCTAGCATGGCAATATTTAAGAATTTTATAAGCAGTTTCCTTGCTCTTAAGCAAAACTGATGGTAATACATGTTGCAGTTTCTCAAATGTGTGTGTGCTTTCAGATTTATGCACAAATTTGCAGGTGCTTTGCTGAATGGGGGTCAGTGCCCCATGCTCTGTAGAGATGGACTTGGGCACATCCTTAAAAGTAAAGGGAGAGTTATGTGCTTTGCTGATTTGCCCTAAATACAGCACAATGCTGAATATTACTTGTTACTAAGGAAAGATTGCCAGGATAATGGGCCATAAATGGTGCCTTTACCAAGGATATAATGCCCTTTACAAGATCTTTTAATACATCTGTGTAAAGATTTACAGTTTTTTTGCTTCTTACTGTACACGTACTTTTGCCTCTGACTTGAATGGGACATGTGATGCTATATATTTACACAGAGGTAAAATGAGGGAGGAAATCTTGTCAAGAAATACTGTAGATTAAGTGAACAAAAAAAAAAAAAAAAACTGCTGAAGTTTGTGCTCTGTATAGACAAATGTGTAAACTCAAAATTAAGTTACTCCTTGTCACAAAGTATGATTTCTTACTCCAAATGAAATATTAATCAGTAGAAAAATGCCACACTGACCATCAGTTTGCAAGAAGGCCAAAGATATGTGAAATAGTTACAATGAAATTTTGAAGAGTACTTACAAACCCCTCAGTTTGGGTGACAATCAGATTTAGTTGAAGTTTTACATTGAAATTCTCTTTTTCATACCATTATTTTTCTCTTTTTCACACCATTATTTTCTTGTATCTAAAAATAAGGTTTCTAACCACCTTAGAAGTGAGGTTCTAGAACTGCCTGTGATAGAAACAAAGGTTTAAAAAAAAACCCAACAAAATAAACCCCTAATTCTAAGGCAGAGAAATCTTTATCAGCTTGTTAAACTGGTTATAAAACCAGGACTCAAGCAGCGACTGGCCATGTAGCAGAGATTTCCCTTGAAGTCTTGAGTACCTATAGGAGAGCTATTTTGAGATAAATCACCATTTTAGGTATTTTAGAACTTCTCCATATCCAGCTGTGATGTGCAGTCAGCTTTATCAGACTGATGTTTTACCAATAGTATGAGCAAAGCTTGTCCACTGCTCCTTGTCCATGCCTCCAGGCATCATGAGGAGGAGAGGTGCTCTCTGTTCCCTTTCTACAGCTGCTTTATGTTCTGTCTGAAGTTCAGAAATACCTCTGCCTTCAAGGCTTCTGGATTGTGCCCACTTCTCTGTCCTGCCTGTGCCTTCAGAGGGAAGCTGCTTGGTTAGGCCTTTTCTATCCATTGGGGGAAGTCCCCTAACTACGGGTTTTCTCAGGAACAAAATACCAATAGATTTAAATCAGCTGAGACAGCACTATTAAATTGCTCTGCCAAATGAGCTCCTGAGCCTTACCATGCACTTCTTGACCCTTTTAAAGAATATGGGCAGAGGAGAGGTCACTCTTTTGGTGCATCCCCTTCCCTAATGCCCTCTGGCTAGGAGACACTGGGACTGGAATCACCTGTATCTGGCTTGCACCTGGATAGCAAGATGGCTGAGGTGCGTATCCTGACCCTGTGAACACATCTGTCTCAATTCACATTCTTAGTTCATAGGAAAATATAGTCATGACTGAACTAAGAACTTCTCTTCAGAGCACGATCTCCCATTCCTCTCACAGAGGAGCTGTTATAATGGAAATCTGGGCTTGTTTTACAGTTAGCTTGCCTTGCCATTATTTTTGTTGTGAAATGATTTTACACATAAATGTATTAATATTTTAGCTCAACCTTGACTTTCTTTTGTAAAGAAAGGAAAATGAGAAGACCAGAGTCAAATAATCCTTTTACTTTTAAAAATCCCGCCATTATCTCTATTCCTGCTTAGTTTTCTTGCTGTCACAATGTATGTATGCACACATGTAAATATAGATTAGAATATAGATTAAAACCAGGGATAAGTTGTACTAAACCTGCAGAAGAAAATCAAACCCACATTTCCTTAGCATTCATTGTACTGAGGCCGCCATTTTGTTTTGCGTAGAACAAACATACCAAGCGCCGGTGCACAGAGGCAGGACCTGGTGTCTCCCACCTGGAGAGAGAGGGGTATGGTAGGCTGTTACCTGTATTAATTTGCTTAATTTCTTTAGCAAACTTTCTGTGGACTGATAGTTGTGTGTGTTTAGGGTCAGCCTGTCTGCTGATTATTCTTAAATAATTTTATCATAAGGCAGCAGTCAAGAGTTGGGCCTCCATTTCTGTCTCTTTTCCTCAGTATGAAGTATCTCTGTGTTGTTCTGAGTTTGAGGCCTTTTGTGATGATATACATGGGCTGATGACCTATTATGATAAAGTTATGTGATTTACTGGTTTATTCAGAGGACTTTTTTTTAATTCTAAGTAATAATTCAATTACATGTAATTAATGGCTTATTAAGAGCACATTTCAGTTTCTGAAAATTTGTAATAATATTATTTTCCAGTTATAACCAGTAAATAATTTTAATGTAATATCTTAAGTTTTTGAATAGAACTTAATTACTTCCTCTGGAGAAAATAGAGAAGAGTAAGCATATTATTTCTTGATTTTTTTTTTTTTTTTAATTGAAAACCCCCATGCATTGATAATCATGTATGTCTAGATCCACTCTGAGCAAAGTAGCTTCAGATATTCCTCCATATGTTTATCAGGATATTTGTCAGTTTTGTATTGGTAATATATATTTTTGAACGTGACTTAAATTTCCTGTGGTGTGTGTTGGACTACATAGATGCAAATCTAAAAGAAGGATGTAAAAGCAATTTGTGAAGGACAGCTAGAGGATCCCTATGGTCAGGCAAAGTTCTAACAACTTTCTCTGCAGTGTTTGAATTGTGAGTGATTCCAGCACTGTGCTAGAGGTGGTGTGGTGGGATGCTGAGGGCTATGCAAATCAAAGTAAGTTGTTGTTACATTTTATTAGTGAAAAAATACAGACCAAGAATTTCAGTGAAATAGGAACTTAAACAGAGACAAATAATAAATACACATATCAATATACATGAGATTTTTAATATACTGGGTCTGGAAAGTACTTGTAACAGAAAACGAACCTCTTTTCTAGCTGGGAGCATGCTGGCTCGTACCAGAGCATTTTCAGAGGTTGGACCCTTGTCACTTCTGTGTTACACCTGCAATTGCACTTACCTATTGCAGCTGCTTCTCTTATGTTTCAGCAATTCCTGACTAAACAGCAATTACCTTCAGTGTAGAATGGCAAGGGGTGTACAAGGAAGGAAGAACATAATCCTTGTATATTCTATAGATTTATGCTTTTATTTCACTGGACAGGAAGAGGCACAGAATATGAACCAGGCAGCATTAGGTTTTGATTTGTTTGGGGTTTTTTTTTTGGTTGTTGGTGGTTGTTTTTGGGTTTTTTTTCTATTATAATGTCCTGAGATACTAACATTTTTCAGGCTGTGAGATTCAGATTTCAAGCACTTTTATTTCAAGTGTCATTGCTTATCATTATGATAAAAAGACATTGCAACTGAGAGAAAGAAGATAGTTGCCTGCATATTTTCAGACCCTCTTTCCAGTGGATATTTTCAAACATAACATCCTGTTATGTCCTGTTGAATTTGAAGTGCACAGAGGCTGATTGATGCTGTAATTGATTTAAAGCTGATTTCTCTTAGAACTGTCATTGGAAGACCAGAGGTGATAACATGCTTTCATGATGAGCGCTGCATATGGTTTACTGATAAGAAAGTTGGAGTGGAAATACTATATTTAAAAACCTTCAGGATGGAAGGAAGAGGGAGGGAAGGAAGGGCAAAGCTCTGACAGTGTTAACATTTCTGCTGGATCCAACTTGGAGCCCTGCATCAGGACCAAAAGGAGGGTGCATGCCAGTTGAAGAACTGGAAGCTCAATCAAAGCAAAGAAGTTTTCCAAACAGTAGCACTTCCTTAAGGAAAAAAAAAAAAAAAAACCCACATATAATAAAACCCCAAAGCATACTGGTAAATTATTATTAGACTTGGATACTCAGCAAAATACTGAGATAAATTCCTCTCATGTTACGGTCTCATTTAACTTCTTGGAGTCAGTTTAGCCCAGCTGACTTGAAACTGATCTACAGATTTGCATGTACTTGTATGTGATTTTGCATTTTAAAATGCTGTATTGGGTTTACACAACATTTAGGCTTTGCTGTCTACTTTTGATAGCTCTAGAGATGCCAGAAAATGGCATTTTTCTCTAATTTTTCAATTCACATTGTTTTGGAAGTTCCTAAAGCTCATTCAGACCTTGAAAACAGCTGGAAAACTTCGTGTCAGTCTTTTCCTGACATGTTTCTGATAGTCAAAGTGGGAAAATGCAAAGAAAAATGGGATGTGCTTTTAGAGATCCTTTTAGAGATCCATTGTACTTCAGACAATGATTTAAGTGCAAAAATAATAATAATAATAAACAATTCATACACTGCAATTTGTTAATTTTATGATCTCTATGTTGAAGTTGAATAACCATCCAAGATTTGTGCCTTGATTCACATGTCTGTTTTTAAAACGGATTTGAGTCGTGGCCTCTCTCTCTGAAGTGCAGCTGGACATATGTGGTACCAGCAGGGGCTATTCTGCCTCCAAGGTTTGGTTTTTTATAGGTCTGCCAACACTTTGGAACCCATATATAGAAATTCATGAGGTAAGCAAATGTTCTTTGTAGGGCTTAATGTGTGTGAGGTTTTTTAATTGTTTGAGGTGGTTTTTTTTTAAGTGGTGATACTGCTTGAATCTACTTTGGGTATAAAACAAAAGAACCGTGATGATTAAGTCTGTTTTATGCAAATGTAGGTAATGATCCATTAACCCATGGTACCAAAGATATTTTCACATTCAACACTCAGTGACCTTCTAATATAGGGAAAATAAATACAATTCTGGGCTGTTCTGTTGAACTAATTAATTTTCTAATGGTATAATAAGCTTGTAGTAAAGTAATCAAATTTTGAATTACAACTGAGGAATGAGGAGTTTAGTGTTGGACCCCTCCCACCTTTTAAAATAAAAAAACATCCCACACCACCCCCCAAGAAATAAAACAACCAACAACAAACCCACAGAAGAAACAAACTTTACAAGTGAAGTGTTGTGGTTTTTGCACTTGGATGTCAGAGTGTAAAGAGCCAACAGTGCATAGCAATTAACTGTAACAGCGATAAGAGAAAAGCTGTTGTAAGCACAGCACACAGCATTAACAGACAACGAAATTGGGGTCTCTTTGAAACATTTTTCTACCCATATGCAGATCTTTAGAATACTTGTGACTGGAAAAGGTACCTGCATCTTCTGTTGTATCCATATGGTCCCATAGTAACAGATGCCTGAAATGGCTTAGGAAAGGTGTGACTCATACTATCTGCTGGATTTTTCCTGGCATTTTTTCCCTTGATTTGTCAAAATATTGCACAAAAGAATGTTCATTTATAGGATTACAGACTAAAACCTACATTTAGAAATGCTGTCATAAATGCCTGCATGCAGTCTGGCTGTCTTTCCTGCCAAGGACTGTTAATGCTTAAATTAGCCACCTGATGGTCTGGTGCCTTGTTGTTCACAAATGTCAACTGCTCATGAAAGAAATAACAGTTTTTTCCCTCGATTCACAGAATAACATTCTGGGTGAGCTCATAAACCCCATTAATTGCTGGCTAAAACTTGCAGCTACTTTCTTTTGCCTTAGTTAGTGCTCTGTTATAGGTTCAAAGGCAGCTCATAGAGCTGCCCCCAACACTGCAAGTTGGACTCTTCAAACTTTGTCTCTTTGAAAGGAAAAGTGGCTGAGAGAAGAAAGCAGAAAGTTTGATCTCAGTCTCGTTTCTGGTTATAATTGTATATAATTATTAGGTAAAGAATTCAAATTGCAGGCTTTCCCTCTGCACAGGGTTTATTCAGAGAAAAGCCATATTCATTTTCTCTATATTTTTCTGCTGAAGGGTGCTTAGTGTTTAAGATGATTAACTTCTTTTTTATCTTCTCCATCTCCTCTTTCCCCTCTCCCATCCAGCTATGAGTTCCCCAAAATACAGAACCTGTATTAAAGTCCAAATTATTTTTTTTTAAAATAATAATTAAATCCTTCAGATTCTGAAAGCAGTATTTAAGAAATTTCACCTTCTTAAAACTATTTTCCTGATTTTTCCAGAAATATGATTTTTTTCTTGATTTTCCCAGCATATTTCCTGTAATTTGTATTTAATTTAGGCAATTGTGTTACCAAAATAGCTGTTTAATTTGTACTTTTCTGCAATTTCAGAGTAGTTCTCTACTGTAGTCTTAGGAACTGTTCCTTGTAACACATTTTACTTCAGGCGTACAACTACCTCATGAAGCTCTCACATCCTCAGTCTGATTGAAAATGTGATTGTTACAGCTCTCTGCCAAACTATTCTGAGAACCAGTTAATCACTTTGGGTAGCTACAAACACCTGGAATTCCTGTAGGTCACTAACAGTTTATTTGACAGTAAGCAAATGGAAAGATTTTTAAGGAAATAGAGGCAGAAAACAACAGAGTGAGAAAACAAGCGTGCCCAGCTGGAATATTGTCACCATTGATGTGTTTCTATCAAGTACAAAATAAGGTATGTAGAGAATATACACCTAAAAAAGAGGCAGGGATGGAAGTGTTTCTGAGAGCATCCCCTCACAAAGGAGGCAAAGTGGAATTTTTTTCTTAAATATCTCCTCTATTAAAAAATTTTATGACTCCAAAGTTCACAGCAATTAAGCCAAATCCTCTTTTTGATTCTTCTCCTTATAGCAGCATGCCCAGGTTTGGTTTTGTCCTATTTACAACAAAGACAGGTCTCCAGAAAAGGGAAATGACCATGTGTTGCTATTCCCAAGGTGTATAACATACTTGGGACAGGCTGTGAGGATTATGGTGATCAAGCATGTTATTTGAGAAAGAATATAATTTTTGAACATTTAAAGGAGCATTGAAATCAGTTATTTTAGTTACCCAAATTGAATTTGACCAAGATGGGACACACTTCTTAAAAAGGCTGTGGGATCAGTCAGCCAAAGACAGCAATGAACTCTGTGGTGTTATTTCCTGTGTGCTATCTGGAGTGGGATGGTAAAGGATCTTGGGCTCAGAGTGTGAGTCTGTGTGAGCCAGACTTGGAAAATGAAGACAAGGGCACAAAGAGATCTGGTATTCACAGCAGGAACTTCAAACCTTGCATCTGGCACGCACTACTTACTTTTAAGAGCTTGTGCTCTAAAAAAATCTGTTAAACACTCGTTATGCTGGTTAAAACCAGGCAATAACGAGTCTGCGATTAACTGTTTGCTTTGGACCGTAGTGGAATGTGGCAGTTTCCTGACTAGACACAACCTGATGAAAATGTTTAAATATAGATGTTGTGAACACACTAAGGTTGGCAATAGAAACTCTTCATCTGATACCAGCAGCGTACAAAACAGCTGTATGAAAAGTAACAGATGTGAGAGTTTTGCAGCGTATTTCATCTCTTTGAGCTTTTTTTGTTAAGGTATATTGATTTCCTTAGCTTGTTGAAGTTGTAACCAGTCATAATTAGCAGTAAGCTTCTAGGTACTGTTGTAATAATAGAGGACCTTTTTTTTAAAGGCTAACAAATTTGGCATATAAATTATATATAGGATTAGGATAGGTAGGCCTGACTAATTTAAGCTACATCACTTTTTGTTAAAAATGTTTTCTACCTTTTTTGTTTTTATATAGATTTGGTAAGAGGTTGCCAAGGCTGTCTGGAATCAGTAGCTTTCTTTTTTCCTTGCCTGCATTTCTTTGTGGCTAAAAAATCAGTTAACTAGAAGACTGTTGTTTTCATTGTTCTGTTGCTGGGTTTTTTTGTGTGGTGTCTGTGTGTGTTGTTGTTATCCCCCCACCCCCTGAATCTTCTTAAAAAGTGTACTTTTTAAAAAAAAAAAAAAACCTCTGTGAGAAAGTGGCTTAAACTGATATTTTGGCTTAGAAGTAAGATGTAGTGTCTTGAAAATGTAGAAACTATTTGTCTGTGGTATTGAATCATTCAAAAATAGCCTGCTATCTTCATGATGACTTGGGAAAATCATCCTGCTTCTGCTACAGGACATTGCTTCTACTTTATTTAGATCATTGCTATATTCCTGCAAAGCGCTCTGACAAACCAGCCATTTCATTGTGCATTAAGAATTAATAGAAAAAAGCCATAGTTAACGAGAGGTTTTTGTGGAGAATCTTGATACCGTGATCTTATCTTATGAATTATTTACATATATTTGTTATAGTGGTGAGTGAAATGGGTAAACATTTAGCGTTTCAACACTGCATGGAGTACACTAATGTAGAAGAGAATTCAAGTGTGTTGATACTGCATGTTGAAATTGCTTCTGTGCTGCGTATTCATTTAAATGACAACATCTTGAGGTCCCTTCCAACCCCTACGATTCTCTGATTCGTGATCTTATTGTTATACAGGGTGAATTAAAGGGCTGGAGACATGTAAAAATCACTGTTTACAGGTTGTAGAACACTTCTTAGAAAATAAACAGAGTTCTGTTGACCTCTCAGGGAGGCCTCCAGCTCACCTATGTTTCTTTGAGATTTTCTGAGACAGAGGTGGAAGACAAGTATGTTTTGAAGATGCTATGTTCCTGGTATCAGCAGGGCAGTGTTTGATATGGTGGAGGGTTATTATACACTTTTTCTACTGCTTTCAGTAAACTATCAATAAAGAAAATAATAAAAAGTTTAGGCACAGATTAGCAGTAACTAAGAATATGGTTACTTTTAGTGCTGAAGTTAAGAAAGCAGTGAACAGAAATGGCTCCTATGGGTATTCTGTACTCTGGTTTACTAGCACTGCTGCTTCAAAAGCTTTGTAAAGAAAGGAAATCTGCTGGGCACCATATAGTTGAATACCATAAGCAGGCAATATTCTAAGTCTTGATGAAATATTAGCTAGTAAGTGATGGCAGTTGTGTCACTGATAATAACAACATTTTGGGGAAAAGAAGTAATTTGCACTGATTTGAAGTACTGTATTGTTTGTAGAAGATGATTTACCTCTCAGAAGGAGGTATTGGAGACGAATTTATATTGAGATGAATGGTAAATCAGATAAACCAGTTTTTATGCAGTATTTTTGACCAGAATATGAACTTTTCTTGAATTCTCAAACTTTTATGAGCTCCCAAGTGAATCACTCCTGTCTGCAGTTACAATAGGTTTACATAAGCTCCTCATTTTGTTTTGATAGTGTCAGAACGTTCCACCTTGACATCAGCAACAGTTCATCTTTGCTTCATAATTTTGATTCATTTATCTAGATGCGTCATCTATGCTGTCTATATTAAGATGCTTGGGTGCTTATTCTACATGGCACAGCTTAGTTTAAAGTCTAGAAGTAGAAGGAAAAGGAGATGACGTTTAATTTGTTTCAGAACTTCCCATGCACTTTGTGTTCTGTAGGGCTGTCAATTTTTATTTCACTGCAGTCTTTATTTGTGAATACATAAATATGTGTGTGTGTGTGTTTGTGTGTGGATACATGAATATGGAAATGTCTTTATATATATATGAATATAGCTATACAAACAGATTAGGAAACATTTCCTTCTGAATGTTTTGAATCAATAGCTTTCTGTTGCTATCTGCTGTGTAATATTTTTTGGCAATATACGATGCTGTACTCTGTGTTCTTAAATTAATTGGCTGTACTTCTCATTAAAAGACTCTATGCAACCTGACTAGGGCACACCACCGAAATACTGAATGGTGGTAGACACAGAGCCCTGGATCTAGCTCTTCCCTCCACACACAGTGCAGAGTCAGATTTACTGTTTCCCTCTTTGTAGCTCAGTGAGTACGTACGTAATACATATAAAATGTGCTTGCAGAAACAGATGGGGTTGCATAATACTCGACAGCATAACAGTTGGGAACCCTCCAAGGAGAAGTGAAATAGGGATTAAAGTCTCTTCAGCTGGAGGAGGATATGGACTAGGATCTTCCCTGGGGAATGTTGTGTCAGCAGGGTAGGCAGTAGTAGGCAGGGTAGAACTTTTCTTTTTTCCCCTTTTCTCTTTTTCTAGAAATAACAGAGCTCATCTATGTGATGAGCCTGACGAGTGAAACAGCTGAACAGTCTTACCCTGATGGGTCTTGACCATGAACTTAAACATTTTCACACTTCATTTTTGTGCCAGCTCTGGAAGAGGAGCTCCAGGTACCCATAAATGCTGCGAAGTTTGATTTAAGCTCTTAATATTTATGGATTTAGGTGGCCAGGCTTCTTGAAAATGTATTCTACAGTTTTATACCAACCCCTCAAATTAAAGTTACTTCAGTAATGGTATTTTTCATTATTTCTATAGAAATGTTCTTTGTAATAACTAAAGCATCTTATCTGGGGAAGGTACAGATGCGAGGTAGACGGATAACACTGTGCCACTGTTTAAAAAGTGTAATGGAACAGTCCTGGTGATTGCTGGCCTGTTAGTCTGGTATTGATCTGGAGAAAAATAATGCAGCAATTAATATGAGGTTTGCTTAATAAAAAATTAAGGAAGATAATTAATGCCTAACAGCATTGACTGAGGGAAAATAGATCCTGCCAAGCTACCTTAGTATTGGTTTTGATGAGATTACAAGCTTGATTGATAAATCAAAGATGTTGCCATTAGTCATGTGCCTTGAAAAAGTATCTGTAGCATGTGATACCTTAAGAAGAACAGCAAAACAATATGCTGCAGGAGATTAAAAGTAAGCAACTGGTGCTTTTAAAGCAATATTTTAAAAAATCAGTTATAGCGTGACTAAGATATGATTTTAGGTTCTTTTCTGTATTTTTCAACACTTTTTGTCAACATGTAATAAATATAAAATGATTTATAAAATTTTTGGATTACACAGGGGTGGAGGATATGGTAAAAGATGATAGGGGCTGATTAGAGTGGTTGGAATTTCTTGTCCATGCTTTTAATAAAGTCACATGCTCAGAAAGGAAGATCCTACCTTGGAAGTCATTACTCTTGCAGGTGGTTTGTGGTGGGTTGACCTTGGCTGGAAACCAGGTGCCCACCAAGCTGCTCCTTCACTCCCCTCCTTAGCAGGATGTGGTGGGAGAAAATAAGTTTAAACACACAGTTTAAACAGTATCCACAGAAGACTGACTTCCAAGACAGATGACAAGCCTGTATGTTTCTCCTGTAATGGAAAACTGGGAGGAGCTGAAAGATCTTGATTTGTCCAAATAGTAGAAGTGAAAGTTAACACCTGATTTGTTTTGGATGGGGACTAGTAATTTGATAGAAAATTGAAGGGCAAGGGATACTTTCCTTTCAAGCAGATACAGGCTGACACCATAGGTGTGTGGTTCTGGCTGAATTTCTGAATAGTGGGAAATTCAAACCATTTTTCCACATTAGTTACCGAGCTGACCAAACTGTCTCACTGCAGTGATCCTTCCCATTTTACACTGGAGGATTGTCATCCTGGTGATAATTGGTGCGTTTGTGAGGCCAGCTGAACCACTGTCCATCAAAACATCCCAAACTTATGGGAGCTGGATCTTTGCTGCACTGTAGTAGGGGTAAATATGCAACTCCCTCTTAGAACATTTCTGTCTTAATAGTAAAGAAATGGAAATTGCTGGTAGCTAAACACAGATTAGAAAACTCCATGCACAAATTGAAGAGAGGGTAAGTGATGGTGGTGTGAGTGCTGCCTGTAAGAGGAAGGAAAACCTCTCTCAAGCTAGGAATCAGCATTTTTCAGGAAAAAGCAATATATACCCTACTGGTTTATGTTATTTCAAGAAGCTTCAAGACAGAAATGACAGTAAGTGGCTTTTTGGAAGGTGAGAAAGAATAGAAGCTAGACAGAACAAGCCCCATACCAGAGTTATGTAAGACAAATTCCCAATTTTATTTTTAGCAAGATAGAACAGTTGTAGAGAATAGAGCAATATGCTATAAATGAGGATTGCTGACAAAGCATATGTTGTTAAAAACTGAGGAATGATAATGAAATAAGACAGAGAAGGCTGAAATTTTGTCAGCATTCCATAATGCAAATGAAAAGAAGCCATTACAGTTGTTCTTCCTTGAGGAAGCCGTCTATGTATATTCATTTCTTAATTCAGAAAAGAGATAAAATGCTTCAATTAAAAAATGTGAATTTTTTTTTTTTTTTTTCTTTTCTTTTCTTTTTTTCTACTTCAGTTTATGGTAAGTGCCCTGGTAAAACTAGATTTAAAGTTCTGCAAGTAGAAGAGATGAAATGGAGAATGGTTCTCAAATATTTTTTCTTTAAAAAGTAATATTATCATCTTGTGTTAAGTTTTTGTGTAGAATTAAAAGAGGTCTAAGTCTGACTAGTTTCTCAGCTTTCCTCCTCTGCTGCTACTTGTAGGAGCACATAAAAATGAATAGAGTTTGCTCACTTTTCATATGCTCAAATGAGTGTTGTAAATCTGTGTTCAGGTATGTGCCCTCTGTGTTGTGCACATCCTCAAGATAGTCATGCTTTTGACGTATATATATTTTAATTATATTATTGTTTAGTGTGCATTACTCTATCAAGCTATGTAGGTTCCAGTTGTCTTGAGAGTAGACAGGATAATAAAACAAGAACATTAGTAAGCCCCAGACTACAATATCAGGCAAGCCTGAAGCAAATAGGGTTCAATGTCCCTCAATACCCATATGCTTAACATGGTGATAATATATATCGTCTTTACAGACCGGTGTGCTTTTGGTGCATGATCTGGTTTTGGGGTGGGGGGGAAATTGCTGAAAATAATGTAAGACAAGCTTTTCCTTGTGCTATGATCAGGAATATGAAGAATGATATAAATCTTACATTTGTGGCAGCTTTCTGAGTTGCCAAATCTCCTGTCTTAATAGGAGACTCTGTCGAACATCTGAAACACCAAGGACCTCCTCGTAGCTAAGCCTCAGGCTCAATTAACTTTGTCTCTTACTGGTATTGAGCAAATATCTTGTTGAAAGCAAAAGTATTTTTCAATTTTCTGCCATTCTTGCTAAAAAAGATTGAAAAACATACGGAGAGTGCCTTGTGAATTCATGTGGTTCCTACATTAATTTTTTTTTTCTTTCCCCATCACTATGGTGTCGTTAATCATAAGTACAGCTTAAACATTAACACTTCCTTGTCCTGCCTGGGCCTGGGATCCCTGTAATCCTCTGCCCCAGGCTGGCTAGCTGAACAAAAGGAAGCCTTAATTAAATTATTTCATAAATTCCCTTTGGAGAAGTGGAATAAAATTCAGAAGATACAGGATATCCAGCCCTGAGCGGATGCGAGAGGAAATCTGGAAGCCTTGTGAACTGGCAGAAAAGATCCAAATCTCTGTTACTGAAATGTGATGCTTCGAGAGATGATTATTTTTAAAAGAATTGCATCCCCTTTTGAAGCATTCTTGTTTGAATTTGATTAAATCCATTGCACTTGTGACTGACAGACTAATTGGTGCAAAAGAAGGGAGCAGCTAGGTTTGCTGCCTCAGTGCTGCACAGTGTACAAACGTGTCAGAAGAGACGTAGAGAAACATCTGGTCTCTGGTACAACAGGGTGCAGGAGAACAGCAGGCTTTATGTCTAGAGCTCATTGGCGTTGTCAAGCCAAAATAGTCTGCAGGGATCTGTCAGTTTGATATTTGGGGTGAAGAGGGGAAGGTAGGAGAAGGCCTTCCCAAAATAATGTGTTGGTAAGAACTGTGCTGAAAAACACCTAAAACGCTGTGTTTGAGTGCCCTGAGTCAGGTGCTGGGAGAGGTGGAGTGCAGAAACTTGGGCATGAGCGGTAAACTCCTCCCAGATACCACCTTATGCACATTACAGTTCCTGAAACCAAGGAGTTCGAGTGTAAGTTTGAAACAAGACACTTCAACCTGCCAGTACTGGCTTCAGGACGTGTTTTCAGGACACATTTTATTTTTCTCAATTTAGAACAACCATAGATTTTGAAATACTAAAGCTGTTGGGGTAGAGTATGGCCACAGCCTTGCAAGGCTTTAATTGCCATCCCATGCTTGTGCCTTTCTGTCTAACAATAACTATTAAGTGAATGGATTTAGGATGGTGCTGTTACCTGTGGTATTCCATGGCTTGTTGTGAGTTTGGATGGGGAAAAACCACATCACTTGCAGTTCAGGATGGGGTTCTCTAACTCAAGCTCAAATTGCTGCCTGAGTCTGAATCCCATTCCACAAAAAGGTACTAAGGATGACAGGCATGAGGTCCAACAGTGTTGCATCGTATTTAGCTGTTGCATTGCATTTAGCTGCCTGACACCTGGCATGTTCCTTAAGAAGCTGCTCTCTGCTAACGATACTGACAATACGAAACCTGATGTGATACCTTAACAAACACATGTTCTTTTGGTTCTCCTATGCCCTCTTAATGCCACCACACAAGTAGCTGAGATGATTCTCATTGACCAATTCAATTAGCACTGTGTAGTTGAACATGTTGCTAATGCTCATCTATTAGGATCTCCTTGAACTACTGGGAGTATTTGCTTATCTGTGCAACTGAAAGCCTTTTAAATCTCTAGAAAAGTATCTTTCTAGATAAAAGGTAATAGTCATCTGAAAAAGATGAGGGAAACTGTTTTTTCCTATTTAGTAGGGGCTCTTTTCATGGAAATGGCATGGAAGTATAGGCTCTACACTGAATAATAATAATGATGATGATAAGAGATGGAAAGAAGCAGACTATTTGCATATGATTCCTCTAGCAGCAGTGTTTCTGTTGTTTCCTTCTTTGCTGTCACTTAAAATCTGTTCATCTGTGCAGTGAGCTGCTCTGTCTGCAGACTCTCCAGGTTTTCCATCACTCAGGTTAGTGTTTGCATGCTTGGGCTCTCTGAGCAGGCTTGGGTTGTGGGGGTGCTGGTGTTGGTATGCAGGAGGAGGACAGCCAAGCCCAGGTTGTAACAGAAACTCAGGAGCAGATATATGTAGCTGCCACAGGACTGCAATCCTGGTGTATTGACTGATGTCTGTCTCGAATGGCAGGACTTTAGTTTGCTGGGTAAGTCATTTCAGAGCAAAATACTGGATAATGCAGTCCAGTGTCTCAGGCAGAATCTCTCTCTTGATTTCAGTCCTTGACCTTTGCCATTAAGTTGTCTTTCACTCCTTGCAATACAGCAAATTTTCTGCAGATTTCCAGCTCTCAGTTAGCTAATAGTTCTGCATGAGTAAGTTCACACTGGTTTAAATGTTTTCTCACTGCTGACCTCATGTGGGGTGCTTTCAACCCCCACCATTGCATAGATACAAATTTTTGAGAGTGGGGTAAGGAGTGCATTGCTTCTGTCACATGGAGTTTAAGTACTTTTTTTTTGAGAGCTATGAGAATGAAAAATAAAAAAAAGGAAGGAGAGAAAATATTTGAATTGGGCAATAGATTTATTAGAAACTCTTTTGACATCTTCCAACTATGTAACATAACTCATGCAATAATTACTAAAATAAAATAGAAGCTAAATCAAAGATCAGTTGGATTAAGTTTACAGAAATAATACATAGGCTTAAGGATTCAGAAGAATAGTCCAGAAGCAGGAAAACAGGCTGGTCCCATGACCAAACATCCAAACAATTCAATTTGGTCTTTTAGAAAGTGGCCACTAGAGAAATAGTAAAGAAACAGGACAAATGGAGACTTACCCAACCTTGGGATACCTCGTGGGTTTTACCTCATGACTTTGGGAGGAGAGAAAGGCACTTCTTAGCTGGAATGCACATCTCTGCCATCGTAACTAATAGGCAATGAGAGACTGTGTCCCTGACCTGCTTTTGAACCCACTGACTTCCATCAAACCCTACAACAGTGTCTTGCAAAACTGGATTTAAAGGCTGGGTTTTAAAGATTCTTTCTTTTTAGATTTATCTTTCTTTGTGTTTTCTGTGTGTAGAAAGCACATGCAGCAATATATATATATATATATTTTTTTTTTTTTACATCAACATACAATTCATTATTTTACATGCATTGGTCTTTTCCTGTTTCTTTATCAGACTGAAAAAAATGCTCTAATTACTGTTTGCTTATTAATTTATTTAGAAATTTCTGTGCAGTGTATCTTAATTTTTTTGTTTTTTACTTTTCCATAAATTACTTTTCCATAATGCTGTTTTAAGTCCTTCCTGAGGTAAGATATTTAGGATTGCCTGGCCAATTCCAGATGTGGTACGTCATGAATATATTCAGTGATGGTTTTGAAATATTGTTAATGCTTTCTCTTTGCCTTTTTGAGTATTACTGATCACTAAGCTGACATTTTAGAGAACTGTCTGACATGACTCCAGGTGTTACATATGTGTAGCAGTGTATTATCTGGGGCCTGATATTGTGCTAGGTAGGTTTATTACTACTTATGTGCAGCTCATTGCCATTGATATTTATATCACCAGATATTTATATTATCAATGCCTTTTCAATCAAATTTATGTCCAAACATTCAAACTCGCCACCTAATTTACTTAAATGTTGAATGTCACCAATCTAGGCACTGATCCTTGAAATAACCCACATCTCTATTATGGAAAAAGCAGAAATTCTACCATATCGTTCTTATCTTTAAGGAATCTCTAATTCACAGGACGGCCCTCTGTCTTGTCTCATGACAATATAGCTATTTTATAATACATAGGTAAGAGACACTAGCAATAAAGGTTATGCTATGGACACAGCTTTTATTAATTATTATTTTCCAGATGATTCTTGCATTTTCAATTGGCTGGTATAGTGTTGAAAAGTACTTAAACACTATTCTAACTGTTTCTCAACATATCCGATAAATTCTCTTGTATGTCTGTACTGTTTTTGATACAATATCCACCTGGTTTTAAGGATTAGATGTCTCATTTTGTATCTCTACCAACTTCTGTTTTGTGAGATACTAGTAACATACTAATTGCTGTAATACTGCCCCTACCAGTAATACTTCAAGGGATGTGAGTATGACTGGTCATGTGTAGGTGGTTCATTACTCCTAGGAAGGAAAACAAATGGTGCTGAAAGTGTTTTCTTGTAGTGCTTTGAGGTATGGAATTTCTGAAGAGGGGTGGAGGCGTATCTATTTATGTTTACACAGGCACTATGCGTTTCTGCAGGAGAGAGGCAAGGTCAACCAAACTAATACAGAATTGTTTAGGTTGCAAAAAGACCTTTAATAACATCACATCCAACCACTTAACCCAGAACTGCCAAGTCCACCACTAAGCCATGTCCATAAGCAGCAGATCTACGTGGCTCTCAAATACCTCAGTGTTTTAGAGCACTGCACTCAGCTGAACAGGACATGAAGATACCTCTTCCCTTGGAAGACCCTCAGAACTTCTGATCTGGGTTAGACACAGTTCTGTTGTTGAAGACAAAATGCTGAAAGTGAGGCCACAAGAGATTTTGGAATACAGGCATAGGGGCATGTTTAAGGTCAGGTGAACAGCAATATTTAGCATAGAGATGTCTGAACAGTTTTTTGTTGTGTTTTTGTCTTTGAATCCACAGTGACCAAAATGATAATTCCATTTTAAGATGAAAACTGAGACAATTGTCTGTGCTTGAGCTGGTACTGTAAGAGTCGTGTACAAACCTGGATTTTTTTATGATTGTGGTTGTTAATTTACGTGAAGGGCAGTAGGAAATGTTCCCTTAGGATTTTTTTTAAATCTGTAATTTTATTAAGGTCACAGTATGAAATTGACTTGTCTCTGAAGAATTGTTCTATAAATATTTAGCCTTTGTGATTAAATTGGGCAATATAGTAAGCAGAATTTTAACTAACTTAGAAAATCTCAATCCATCACTTAATGAAGGCTCCAAAGTAAACTGGGGGAAGAAAATTCAGAAAATTCAAAAATATTGTGTCCAGTTCTGGACCTCTCAGTTCAAGAAGGACATAGAACTCCTTCAAAGAGCCCAGTACAGGGCCACCAAGATGATTAAAGGGAGTGGAACACCTTTCTTAAGAGGGGAGGCTGAGGGATCTGGGCCTCTTTAGCTTGGAGAAGAGGAGACTGAGGGGTGACCTTATTAATGTTTATAAATATCTAAAGGGAGAGAGTCAGGAGGACAGAGCCAGACTCTTCTCAGGGATGGGGAGTGATAGGACAAGGAGCAACAGGTGCAAGCTGGAGCAGAGGAAGTTCCAAGTGAATGTAAGGAGGAACTTTTTCCCTGTGAGGGTGACAGAGCCTTGGAACAGGCTGCCCAGAGAGGTGGTGGAGTGTCCTTCTCCAGAGACATTCAAACCCGCCTGGATGCGTTCCTCTGATTTAGTCTGGGTGATCCTGCTCTGGCAGGGCGGTTGGACTAGATGGTCTTTTGAGGTTCCTTCCAACTCCTAACATTCTGTGATTCTTTGAAATGCAATATTTAACACTTAAAATGCGACACTATGTTGACCCTGAGACACTAGGAAGAAGAAAGTCCTGCTAGGCTTTCCTTTAAACAACATTTTCCATCATTGTCTAGCAGCTGATTTGCAAAGTGCATTTTCACTAGTGGATTACCACAATTTTAAATAGCAAAATTTGATATTTCCTTTTATTACTGCTAGAAAACTTACTCAGTTTAAGTTAAAAAAAAAAAGATGTTTTGATACATTGTCTTTCTCAAATAAGTTCCCAGCACTGAGAAATAACAGATTAGGGTCAAATGGTGATTCTCTGTTACTGAAATACGTTCTGAAACAGCAGCTCTCCTGACACAGAGCTCTCTGGAATGGCAAGAAAAGGGGATGGGAAAAGATTTTTCCCTCTCTCCCCCCGATTTTTTTCCTGTGTGAGTAGTGCAGTAAAGCCAAAAAATGAGATTTGGTATTAATAATGTTTCTAACCTTCTAAATGATTAATATTTAGATGATGACTTAGTATGAATGGTAAGACTTAATAGTGATAATGAACTCAAGGTTAAATAATGCTTATATTGCACTGTTCCGTGTGGGAGGTCAAATGTTCTGTGCACATAATTAATTATGCCATAGAAGGCAGCTATTATAATCATGTAAGTAATTTTAAGGAAAAGCAAAAGTTAGAAAAACCCAGTGTTTTGTCCTGAGTTCACATTGTGAGAGATGGGAGCAGAACCAAGCAGTCCTGAGCTTCAGGTTCTCACTGGACACACATCCTTTATTCAAAACAAAATGAAGCAAACCACATTAAAACTAGAAAGAAAAAAAAAATGCTAACTCTGCATTCCAATCGCTATTCTGCCAACTTCAGTTAGCTAAATGTGGTGGAGGACTGAGTGAATGTGAATAAAATTTTGGGGGAGGCAGGGTTTTTTTGTCATCATGTTGCTGCAGTGGCACTGTGTTGAGGTTTCTGTGATGGAAACAAAGAGACTAAACAACAGAGCATGTTCAGGTGCCAACAGCAGGTGAGAGCAGCACTAACATAGGAAAGGTCTGTGGAGGGACTGAGAACTTCTGCATCTTTGCTGTCCTAGATCAGGAGCAAGCCTATTAGGCTTGAGTTTCCCAGCTGCCTGTGAAGCCTTTAAAGGTGAGTTAAGAGATAAACTTGGGGGTTCCTTTTTATTTTATTTTTCTTTAATTTTATTTTTTAAAAAAATCTTTTTTTTTTTCTTTTTTCCCTTTTTCTTTTCATTCCTTTGTAATTTTTTGCATCTTTGCCTCTTCTTTGCCTCTTTCCCCTTTTCCCATTTTTAGGCAATATTTTTAATTACTTCTTTTATTAGATGTAGAACCTTCCAATTTGAATGTAAACTTTTTTCTTTGTTTTTTTGTGTTACAAGAAGTGGTGAGGAGAAGGGGCAGGCATGGAAGACATTTGTCACTTGCCAGATGAGCTATGACAATATCCAAGATAACGGGGAGTCAAGTCCCGTGTCAAGTGGTTTTGGGAGTCAGTACCACAAAATGTTGCCTTGTACCACTTTCCCCAAGACAAGGTGTGAGGGGAGATGTCAAAGCCCATGTGGATCTGGGGATCCATCAGGCTGAGGTTGACACCTTTGAGCTATGGGAAGCCCTTGTTCAGGTCTTCATGAATGCTTGATCTTGTGAGTCCCTGGCAACAGAAATCCAAGGGATGTGGCATGCCCATGCACACAGTCACATCAACATGCCTTTCCTGCTGGGGTTCAGGAGCTCACATGTCCTGGCCCTCACCTCCCATGTATCTCTGGGGTGAGGGAAGGCTTTCGGCACTCCTCAGTTAGCTAAGAAGCAGAACACATTCTGCTCTGGCAATTCCAAATGAGTGCAAATTAAGGTAAATTAGAAAATCATGAACTATTTAATACTCCTATTTCCACATTATTTATTCAGAAGAAATTTCTATTAACAGTGCTTTGGACTCACAAAGCAATTAACTCCATCCCTTTCACGGATCCCTCTACAGATACACTGACATGCTCTGCAGAACAAAGGATTTGTTCTGTTGGGACTAAGATGCTGGGATATTTTTTTTTTTTTTCCCCCTTCATTTGCTTATCACTGTGTTAACATGTAAGGGAAAATGATTAGTTACATTGCTGCATTCTGTGAAGATACAGAAGGTCAGGAAGATTTACATCCACTTCAGAAATGTTTTCCATTGCAAATATTCAGAGCATCCAAAATGATGGTCTTGTCTTCTTCTAGTCTGCTTTGCCCTTGTCTCCCTGAGAAATACGTCTGAGTACACAGCTTCGGATTCCTATGTTTAGTTTGGTACCTGATGGAGACACAATGCACAGATTACACTTCCTTTCAGAGAGGACAAGTGTTGTTAGATAAGCTATCAAGTGTTTCACTGACAGAAGAAATGTATCTTTCTAAGTTCCATGGCGTTCAGGAGTCAATTCTGGGATGGTGGATGCTTTTGTGCAAGATGGTTTATTTTCTACAAAGCTCTAATAAACACTGTAGTGCTGAAGTAAATGCACACTTTAATTATTCTAGAACATAATTTATACATTAGTTTCCATAGTAACTTGTCATTGCTGTGGCATGGTTGGAGCTGGTGACATTTGTGAGTGTAGAAAGTCAATTTATGCAGTGATTTACAATGTAGCATTTGATTTCTCAAGTAAATATTGTTTTTGTTGGTTAAGGCCAGCTGCATTTATATTGAAATTGTTGTATATTTCATAGGTGGAAACTAGATGGGAAAATTAGTCAATGAGGTCACTGTATTTTAAATGTTAAGAACTGTAATTGAAATCTGTTTCTACAGAAGGCTGCATTTTCAAAAATACACTACTTTGACACATGGGAATATTGTTTCTTCAGGGCTTACTCCACTGTTAAATAAAGATTTAAGTGTTTAGCTCTGAAGGAATCATCACTTTCAACCAGGGACAATTCACTGTGCCAATAAAAAGGTTGTGTATAATTTGGAAAGAACAAGAAAACAATGTTCTTGGTTCTAATTAGTTTTCTTGATATATAAGGTAATATATTTCTCAGAAGGATATAGATGATACTGAAACTTTTATTTTGACATAATAAGCCTTCTAAAGAATTGCTGAGTTTAAATGAAGGATACATCCAGTGCTTGAAACCCTGTTTTCGGCTGTTAGGCTTGCAACTGTTGCTGGAGGAAACTCTCCTGGATAAACCACGAGCTCTTGCTGCTTCAAGCTTATTTTGTAATAAGCATCTTCAATAGATTATGGAAATCTGCTGCATCTTAGAGCTGAGGTATCTCATCCCAGAAGGTGTGTGTTTGTGTAGAAGTGACACACCAATCTTGCCTTGATCACTGAATGTGATAGCTGCAAAACCACAGTTTACCCAG
Source organism: Porphyrio hochstetteri (assembly GCA_020800305.1). NCBI lineage: Eukaryota > Metazoa > Chordata > Aves > Gruiformes > Rallidae > Porphyrio > Porphyrio hochstetteri. Next base: position 38,293,700 of record CM036910.1, on the reverse strand, counting down.
GAATGGTTTGATAGAGACACCACAGGTGATGCAGGGAGAGTTAGAATGCAGAGATTTATGTGTGCTTAGCTGACCCTATTGTGAATGTAACTTGAGCTTCTCCATACTGATCTCAAAGTCAGGGCACCATGTGGTAACAAGTTAATTCCTCAAAGCCTTATAGGTTTCTTTTGATAATAGGTTTACCAGATTGTCTGATAGTAAATGGGATAAAAACTGGATACATTGTGTAACAGTACTTTCATATATGATTGGTTTTGTCTTATAATGTCAAGTTTTAGAATGTAGATGATTAGTTATTTAGTTTGAGGAGGAAGTAGAGAATGAAGAAAGAGGTTCTAAGGTGACTTAGAAATATTTAAACTATGATAACACAAGCTAAGGAGCAGGGGAGTGTTTCTGTTGTACAGGTACCCTGGTGAAAAAGCCTCTATGGAGTTACCAGTATTCTGGCATTAATACAGACAGCAGTAACAAGGCACACTGTTAAAGGGTTTTGTGTGGTCCCATAGGGTCCCTCACCATTGTGTAGCTACAGGCCTTGCCTGTGCAGTTGTCCAGACTGCCTTTTGCTGTTCCCTGTGCAGCCTCTTGTGCAGGCGGTGTGGCTACTCCAGGCCTCTGTGGCAGCAATGCACCTGGCTGTTTGTTGTTACACTGAGGTTTCAGGCCATCACCCCTGTGCAATTGTGTGGTGGGTTCTCATGGGAAGCAGCTGCTGCTGGGGTAAGAATTACCTCCTGTTTGTAACCCTTATCTTCTGCTTTCTGCTTTTCATTAGTGGAATAGTAAACTTTGAATATAATGAATCAGCTGTCATTTTAATACCTGATGTTACCCAGTAGTACCTGTGTGCAGAGGTATAGTCACTAATCACACCATGGCTGTGCCTGAAGAAGCAATCTCCAGTCAGCACCAAGAGCATCACAAGTGGTAACTACCATGAGGGGTGTTGAGCCATGTCCAGTGAGAAGTGGATCAAAATGGGGACAAGCATGGCCAAAAGGCATGTCTGGCATGGCCACCTGCTGCATTGCAGAAGCCTGTCTCGGCGTCCTGTCTCCCACAACTTGGTGCTTAAACCAGCTCATCAGTAATTTACCACCTGAACTACAGAGCGTAAATACTGCAATTGTAGCTGTGCCCAGTTCACAAACAGGTGTTGAACTGTAAAGGGACAGGGTGGGAAGGGGGATGGAGCAGAGCAGATTATCAGAAAACATCCATTCTCCTCTCCTGCCTGCCTGAGAAATGTTCATTGTCCTTTGCTTCTCTTGTTTTCATTCTGCTTTTCATTCTCGTTTGATGATGAAGCAGTAAGAAATAGATTTGTTCCTAGGAGGTCAGTCAGAACACTGATGGAGAAGTAAATTGAGATTGTGCTTTGAGGGAAATTTTTGAAGGCATATTTGAATGTGACTTTCCTTTTTCATTCTTCCTTCTTCTCCACCCTGCTGGCTGCCAGAAACAACTGGCCAATGGAAATTATAAAGAGACTGCTGGACTTCCATCAGCTACAAATTCATTTGTATTTTTATGTTTACCCATTCTGTGTGTTTCCAGCTCCTGATGGATTTAGGAAGAGGTTGAGCATAGCATTACAAAAGTCTACCCTGAAAAAGAATTGTGGTTGGGAGGACTAAAATGTGTGAATAAAATTGGAAAACCAGAAAAAAGTCACATCAGTGAAGCTTCTCCAGTACCTAGCCTGCTGCATCAGAATAAAGTTACTTTTATTTTGTACAAAAGATCTAAATATACATAAATTGCAACTATTGCAATTTTAAAAGATTGCAAAAGGCAAAGTATGGAAGACTGCTGAAAACTGGCTATATCTTGAAGGAATTTCTCGAGGAAACAGCAAGGGCAGATTAGAAATGAAGAAACAAGTTTATCTGTCACTGTTTTGCTATTTTACTATGAAGACTCAGTTATTTTCTCTGTAAAATGAGGATAATAGGATGTCTGTTGGGTGGACTGGTCAGAATACAGATTTGCAACAGTTGAGGAAGTTATTGCTTGTCAAGTGATCAGCAAAGATGGGAGGAGTATTCCATCTTGTTTCAAAGCAAGATGTGATAGCTTAACCCCATGTGCACTGGACGTGGGAAATGGAGTGCATTTTACGTACACACATGTATCCCCACAGTTAATGGCTGTGACTTGACTGATAAACTCTAATTTAACTGTCATGATGTGAATGTGACCAGCGATTTGCATGCAGAACTGTATTGTTCCTCCCCAGCTTTGTCACTCCTGTTTTCTCAGTGCACAGACACACCACAGGCAGATGCTGTTTTGCCAGGGATGACAGTTCAGGATGCAGTACACAGAGCATGGCTAGTTAGTAGGTTTTATGCAGTGTTAGTTGTGCTGGTGTTGTAGCCATTTACCTAGGGAACTGAGATGTTTTCATAGTGGTCAGTTGCTTGAGATGTTTTGCATTTTCCTCTGTTTTTGTTAACCTAAAGGAATCCAAATGTTTTGTGAACCTAAAGGAAGCCAAATATTTTGCTACTATTCCATCAGTACTGCAATAATATTTTGGTAAACTGGTGCAATGCACTTTTCCATGCTTTTTGGCAGTAAATTCCCATCTATGGGCCAAAGGTTTGGGTGGCATGTATTTGAAGCACTAGGAGAAACGCTGCCTTTTTTGGAACTGAAGCAAAGTTCATCATTCCATCAGTAGGTTACCTCTGTGATCCCATCGCCCTCATTCAAGGCGAAGGCTCTTGGATTGTTCTGGACTTCTTTTAATGGGAACATCTGTCAGTCTTGGCTTTTCTTGCATCTTAAACCTACCTTATCTAGAGAAATTAAGGACAAACTCTCAGCAGATCTAAGTGAGACATGGTGATAATTAAAATTTCAGGGACACTTAATTTAGCGCTTGAAGTACCAGAACTCGCGTTGTTCCTGCCAGCCTTCTCAGCTGTAACGGCTTAGCAGCCTGAGCACTTCTCTTTCTATAGGCTCCATACCCGTGCCTACCCTACAGGCTAAGGACTAGGGGATTCAGTTGTTTGTCAGTCTTAGTTTCTAATTAAAAGGCATTCAATACATAGCCAATGTTTCCTTGTGACTCTTCGCTCCATGTGCTCTGTGTTCAGAAGGTCATTTGGGAATGTTACATTATGTATGATTGAGAGACTGAAGGGCTTAACTCTTGCTTGTGGGTTCCCCTCTGCTGTTAGGTCTAAGATTTGTGAGAAGGAAAAAGAAAATAAGGAGAAAAAGCCTGAAGGAGTGGTTAAGGCTTAAGAACCAAGTCTTTTAATGACAGAGTAACAGCCAGCATGAGCTGACTCGCAGTGTGCTGTCTCCTCTTCATCTCTCGATCAGCAGGGAGAAAGACAATGAGAATTTCCTTTCTGCTTTCTCATCGTGTCATATACACAGTTGCAATATTATTACTCAGTTCGGGTTTGGATTCTGAATTGTTCTGATTTGGACTTGTTACATTCTGGATTAGATTTTCATTTCAGTGAACTGCATTGGCATCGCTTTCCCTTGCTGTACAAGTCTGCTATATTCCTTGTCCACTTTTCTGTATAAGCAGTGCATTTATACAGTGCCAATGTATAGCTGAAGAGGTTATTCAAAACATCCATTTATGACTGAAAGAATCCTGCATTTTAAACCTATTTTTAGAAATTAATGAAATGCAGCATGTGAAATGTTGCGCTACGTCACACTCATGGATCAATGGGCACCGTACAGAAGTTTGTAAAACATTGCTTTTTCAGTTAATTATAGTGTTGGGAGTCTGTACAGTTGTCTGAAAAAAAACCAAAAACACCCAAAAAAGCCCAAAAGGATTTAAAACAATGAAAGGATTCTAGTTTAGCAAAGCATTTATTGCACTGTGATCAATAAGATGAAAATAATTTTAATGCATGTTTGGATTTCAGTTGAAAACTTGGTGCAGCTTTGAAACACATGTAGAACAGAAGTCATCCGGTCTTCATTCTTTTACATGATATCTATACACATTAAAAACACCTGTAGTAGAGAAAAGCTATACTTTTTTGCCACGTATATCTTTATGCTGCCATGCTTTGGTGGTTGCTGCATCGTTTTCTCACTACAAAAAGTGGCACATGTAATTATAGGGGAAGGCACAATTACAAATTGCATGCAATTACATCCAAACAAGTAAACAAAATAAAACTACATTCAGCAAGCTAAGGAATAGCTGAAAGCCTTTTAATGGAGATGCCAAAGATGAGCTTTTGCAGCTCTACAATTTGCCAGTCAAATTGTTGTCATTTGGGAGAACTTCCCCACCGAAGCTCAGAGTAGAGCAAATGATTGGCAAATTGTCTTTCTGAATTATTATATACTGCTCTGATTGGTTTTCCCCCTATTATTCTGTGACAAGATCTTAATATTTTCAAAGTTGAGAACTTGTGTATGTCTCTTCAAAAACCTCGCTTCCCTGTTCTGCATGTCTCATGAAGTGAGACATAAGCACTGTGGGGCATGTCTCAGGAAATAAATAATATTTTGAAGGCGCGATGGTAATGAAAAAAGCTTTATGAGTTTTTAAGAAGATTGCACCAAGGAGGATAAACACTGCCTTTATATTGTTCAGAAGTTTTTCACTGAAATAAGTTCTATCTTCTGGATCTAAATCAATAGGAGAAGTAAACAAAGCTGCAGAGATAAGGTCATGTTCTCCAGTATAGAGAGAACCTGTTCTAAAGAAATCAAATTTTGGTTGTAGCCAACTGCTGAGAGAGTCTTTGTTGTCTTGTGTACCGGTACCAGAGCTGCAGTGTAATTAATGCCAGTTAACACTGCAGGACATGCTGATCAAACAGACCTCTCCTCGTACCTTTTCCGCTGTGCTCTGCCTTTCATATAGAACTGCAGCTGCCCTAATGGAATTTCTTATGAGAAGGGACAGATTCCCACACAAGGTGTTTTTTGGTTCATCTAAAAGTTATTGAGGGGGTTGGATTAAAGGGAGAGCTGGCTTAAGGATTCTTCCTTCCCTTTAACCAAAATAAAAATAAATAAATAAGGAAAAGTTCCTCAGCTTATCCAGACAGTCACAGTATTTTATGATATCATGGAATGTGTTCTGCAGCTGCGTCCTCTTGACAAATAATCCTCCTTCTTCACCAACAGCATACTTCAAGATAATTGGCTGAACTTCTCATAGCAAATAATTATTTGACCAATTAAAGCTGTTAGTCTGCAGAGTAATGAACTGTGAATAGAATTTTAATTCCTGTGAAATCTTGTGTTTTCCAAATGGAGGGGAGATAAAGAGCATCTCAAAGTTGTTGAACAAATAATTTCTTTTGAAAACACTGAAAAGATGCAAAAGTTTTCTTTCTGCAAATACTTCTGGAAACCAAATGCTATTCAGATTCATGCTGTAGGGAAAAAAGCAGTAACAGGCGGAATGAATACTGATGTATAAGATATATAGCATTTCTTTTAGACAGATTTTTTTTTGGTTTTTTTCTTTAGTTTATTCACCCAATATCATGTAATAAAGGATTATCTGTAGAAGTCAAGATCTACATATAAGGCCCTACCCTGTTCTGTGAAGAATTTTCTATTTCAAACTACTTTAAAATTACATTTTATTAAATGATACATCAAATTGAAACTATGCATAACATTTTTCTCCTGCACCTGTGTAACAAACAGACTGGCAATCTGTATCACTATTAGATTAAGCCTGTGTTCAAGCTGTGGAACTTATCACCAGCTCCCTGTTTTGTCAACTCAGAAGAAACCAGCAGTGGGAGTTTCTTTGAGATGGAATATCTTTAAAATGACCATGTAATTGGGCAGTCTCATACCTGAAATATTTTCATTTATGATATTTAAGCTGAGTGGGTGAGCTAGTGGAATGACTTGGGTTAAAAATGTTATTGGAAAATAAAATAAAAAAAAAAAAAACAGTATCCAGGAGCTACAGGGAGAAAACCTGCTTGCTTGTGCATTGAAGAAACCATCAGAAAGCTAATGAAAGTAGGTAAAAAAAAAAAAATCAAATCTAAGAGTAGATGGCCAAACCAAGAAAATCTGAAAAATAAACATAGTGAGCATAGGAGAATTAACAAAAGCAGCAGAAGCTAAAGACAAGTATTTTAATTGTAAGAGCAGAAGTAGCTGAAAGCACAGAATTCATCAGACTGAAACAATGGCACATTTGCATCATCATGTTCTGAAGTAATTTGCCTGTAGGACAGAAAAATATCTTGTTTTGAAATCAGATTAAAATGCAGCACAGTCTCCCAGGTTTCTGTTTTAGGGTAGTTTTTTGACAGCTACCAATGTCAGAAAAAGCTTCCTATCTTGGTGTCTGCACTTTGGGCTAGGGAATTAAGGGAGAGGTAAGGCTTTGATGAATCTTGTGTCAGTGTGTACATGGATCCAGGTTTGAGGTACCTGTTACTTTCTGGAGAGTCTGCAGAGAAGTTGCTTAGATTTCAGTAGTCTAAAGTTAAAATAAAAGTGGTTAAAAATTAAACTATATGAGAGTACAGATTTAAAATTAACATGCACCATAAAATACCATCAGAAAATTTCACCTCACTATTTTGCTTAGTGTCACATTAATTCAGCTTATTTTTTTTTTATTTCTTAAAATTTTATACTTCATGTTTGATTTCTGCATAACTCACTGATGCCTCAAATTGGGAGTGTTCACCAAATTGTCCCCAAAGACCATCAGCTGATTCACAGCATTGGTTCTCCCAGGCTTCATATTTGCCCATTTCTAACATCCTCTGACTGCAATCTGTCCTGAAGTTGTGAAGAACAGAGCCGGTGTCACGTGCACAAGTACAGGACAGATTTTAGCTTATCCAATGTGACACTGCTGTGATCCCACCCTAAATGCCCCACCGTCTCCACCCTCATGCTGGCGCTGGCCTCACTTCACCTCTCTGGGAGCTGTCGTGTCTTTCCTGGTTAGGATGAGAATTCATCTTTACAGACTTTGTTTTCCCTGTATCAGTTTTCTGCCTCCTTTGCTCAGTGCAGACAGCAGCGATTCTCCCTCACAACCAGGGTGTCTGTACATTAATGCTTCAGTTCAGCTCAGGGATGTGTGCTTGTTAAGTGAATAAAGGAGATCATTTAGCCCTCTGAACAAACTTTATTGATTAAATATTAGCAGTATTTCAAGACTGCTTCTTTCTATTCTGGCAAACCTCTGTCCTTCTCATGTGTTTTTAAATAGAAAGAGACCATGTTGAAATGGAGCAAATTTTCATAGATCCTCCAGTGAATGATGTTTTGTGATTGCCATATCTAGTAGGTTTTGCAAAACATAGGAGGAAATAATGGAAGCAGGGATGCAAGGAGGGTACATATGTTTTATTTTTCTTTCATCTCCTCATGCTTATCTGAATAGTAGCATGAAGAAATCTTTCTGCAGTCTCAAACACAAGGTTAAAGTTGCATTGCTTCTCCCTGTTGTGGACTTACAGAATGAATGACAAACAGCACATGGAAGTCTGAAAGACAGTTCATCCAGCAGTACAATCTTCCTTCCACCCAGCTGGTAATCAAAGGCTGCAGGTTTAATTAGAACTACAAATAACCTTGATTTGATATTAAGTTTAAATAAGAATGTCATTATATATCAGCAATTAGACCGAAGCAAATATTGCAGAGTTATTTGTCAGTCCAAGTTGCAAGAAAATCCAATTGTTTTGTTTTTGGTTTTTTTTTCCAGTCCTGGGGGCTTTCATTTACTTTTTGCAACATTAATAAAACCATACTCTTATTTGCAAAATTGTGTGAAGGAAATCATACATGTACATCGTGAAATTGTGTTCACAACTGGTTTGGTTGAAAAGAGGTCAAAGCAGGGAAGGACTGTCACTGGAATTCAGAAAGCAACTGTATAGCATCACTATATATATATATATATATATATATATATATATAGTCAAATGGCTGGCACGAAACTGTGTCTCTAGGATATTTTCTTCCTGGAAAATAGTCCTCCCCATTGTCAATCAATTCTTTCTACCTGAAAATCAGCCATAATGAGTGAGATCATCTATGCCTGCGTCTATTTTATAGCCTTGTAATTGCTTTGATTTTTATGAACTTACTCTTGATTTATGTTGCTAAAGTATATAAAAATATTAACTAATATAGCCACACAATCTGCATATAATTATATAGATGTTGGCTATATTGGTCTCTTAGCATCATACTTGAAAGACCAAAGTAAAGAACATCAGCCTTGCAGGAAGGTTAGAGAACATTAATAGATCCAAATAGGAGAAAAAGAATCAATTAGGGGTCTAATAAACAAATTCCCAAACAATGTATTGTGCATGCTCTTGGTATGTAGTCAATTATGCATGACCTTGCATGTATTTTTTGCTTTTCCTCTATATTCGATTACTTGAATTTAATAATTTACACACTGTCTCACCATCAACATACCCTTGAGACACTGATCTGATGTTTTTTCAAATTAGAGCCTCATGGGTTATGTTAAATGGAGCTAAATATATATTTCAGGAAAATGAGAAGGACGTATCAGTATTGACATCTCTTCCTGGAACTCAGGAATGAAAATGATGTTGCAATCTCGATCTGAACCTTGTTTGAAGACTTTATTTAAATCAAGCATTCACATTTTCCCATTATTTTTTCTTGCTGACTCATGTATATGTGTGTAGGTATACATGTTTCTGGAGGAATTAAAGTCTGCAGCAAACTTTTCATTTGAAGCAGATGGCAACTGTGAAGATCATAGTTGTATTAAACCTCACAAATCATTCTTATTTTGTGTGTGAGGTTAGTATAGAGGAGTTAGGTTATATAAAGATTTTGACAGAGTAGCTACCTGTTAGTAGCACTGACACACTATATAATTAGTAGGAACATTTAAAGAGAACTGAGCTGTGTTTCTGTCAGTGTTCAGCTCCTGTCTGCATCTTCCATGCCTGTTTGCAAGTGATTTGTCTGGTAATTATGTCACTTTAAAGCTGGGAATTTGTCATATCAAAATGTTTGTAGATAGTTCTGAATATGTAGAATTCATTCTGCATAGGTGGTGTGCACAGGCTTCCCAGCCTGGATGTTACTCTCTGATGGCCATGGGGTCTGTGCTTATATTACACCTGACCATCTGTGGGAAGGTGCTTATTTGGTGTGAATAGTTGGCAGCATCCCTAATACATGTCGTGTGGTCGTCTTCATGTATCTCTGAGAGCTGCACGTGGAGCTTCATGTTATTGCATTTTAGTGAAATAATTATCTGTCTTGGAAAGAGCATTACCTACAAGCACATCATCATCTAATTGGTAAACCCCTGGATACCTGCATCCGATTCTTGTGTAGTCTCTTTTCTGTATGTTGTTGCTGTTGTCTTCTGCTTGCTACCACTATGGCTTTTTTTTGATGTTTCATCTGATTTTTATCCCTTTTTTCCCTTCCAGCCTAGTGACTTTTGTCAACTGGTTACCTTTATTCTGAGCACGCAGATAATGTTTTGTCTACTTCCAAGTACCCAGATCAGGTGGGCCTATACAAAAGGATGAAAAAGAAAATGAGTTACAAATACATGAGGAGTGCCTTCTACTCAATGTCTTGGTTTTCATTCTCTCCTAAAATATGGTAGCACTTCATTAAAGGGTCAGCAACATAAAAGCAGGTGTTGCTCTTGAAGATGTATCCCCTGAATGATGTATCAAACCCAGTGCTCTCAAAGATTTTTTTTCTGTTATAAATGTAATTACTCTTCTTCATCCTTCCTGTTCTTGCTGTTCATCATCCTCTTAAAATGATTTTACACGTTTTGTATCTTTTTACTGGCATTTTTCTTTTTCTTTTTGAAGTGTTTCTCTGTCACAGTACAATGGTATTTTTTTGCATGCTTTCTGTCTGCTTCATCTAATGCAGAAAGAGAGAAATCAGTGATGGGTATCCCTTCTCTATTCACTCTGTGGGCACCTTTCTTTCTGTAAAATTGGGTGTTCTGACATAAGTTCAGATAATGCAACAAATAAACAAAACATTCCATCTGCCTACATACCTCCCTACCAACCTGCCCACCTGGTTATCTGCCTACATACCAGGATAGAGAAGGTTCACTCCGTGGCCAATGTGACACCCCAGCTTTAACTTACACTTGTGGTTTGTGAGGATTAACATTTAACATACTCATTTCATAGAGAGAGATTTTGATAAAATTAGGGTAATGAATAAAATCAGATTTAAATCTCATAGTTCTGGAAGAATTTTCTAGACAACTTTTACTTAAGAAAAAGTTTCTAAAAGTCATGTAACTTAAATACTTAATTTGTGGGTTTTTTAGTTTACTTTTCTATATCTTTGCTCATTGGCGAGACTGTAGGTTTTAGGGTGGAGAGGGGCAAATAATTTTCCCTTTGCCTTTTTCTTTTAAGGTTGTTTTTGTGTTAAGCACAGAAACAGGGTCAAATCCTGATTGTTATGCTGGCCTGAAGAATAAATGTCAGTGAGCTCTCATGCACAGAGGGACTTGTTCTCCTGAGATTGTATCTCTGTTGAGCAGCTCACTGAAGCTCTACAAAAGACCTATTACAGTCAGATCTGACAATCATTTGGATCTCTCTGCATGTCAACAACTGTCCTCAGATCAGGGGTGATGGAGAGATCTTTAGCTGTATGAAAACAGATGTCAAACCACTCAAGCAGTCTTCCCAGTTGTTGAATGTTGGTAAGTTGTAAATCACCTTAGGTCAAGGGAAAAAACCTCTTATGAGAAGGCACAGGGAGGGCTAGGTGAAAAAGAGAGATAACAGCTCTAGAAAAGCAGCTTGTAAAATCTTCTATTCCTTCAAAGCATTGATAACTATGAAAGTATTTGGATTTCTACTTTAATTAACGCAGCTGCTTGTGACAGTGCAGCCTTCAAACATGCAGTCTGGCTTAAAACATGTCGTCTAAGGGATTGAACTGATGGTTCCAGCATTGCCACCAGAACAAAGATAGGGGTTTGAAGGATTGCATGCTTGGCTGAAGAGGAGACATTTACTCGAATCAGTAGTGATAATCTGTTTCTTTAACATGCAGCGCGCTGTTGAGTTCCAGGATGAACATGACCAAGCTTGGCCATGCTCAAGGGCTGCCTGAGATTGGCCTGACTTCCCTGCACCACTGCACTACTGGGTTTTGGTTCTGTAAAATAAAACAGTAGTCACAGTGCCTTCAAAGTACATACAGGAGGGAGAAGGGGGTTAACTGCCTACAGCTTTCAGCTGGGAAGCTCTTAGAAGACTTAACCAGAATGAAGGTATTTGGTTTCCAGCTCAGTGAGTGCATACATGCATCTGTGCCTCCAACTTTCAAACAGTCTTTGATAGGGAGAACTATCCTTCCATAAAACCCTGAGGGAGACACAGAAGAAAAAAATAAATAAAATTTGTTTTAAGTCATTTTCAAAACTTGGAGGGAAGAAGCCCACCTTTCCATATGAAGCAGTTTTGCCAAGTTCAGTGCAGGCATAAAATCAATTTCTCCCCATTGAAATCTGCTTTTCATTTCACTGCATCAGACCGTGTGTATGACGGGCTGGGAGGTGGAGTTGTCTGTCAAGGCTGAAATAACTCTTGCTGCATCACTTCTTCTTGGTATAGAAGTTGCCTACCTGATGAAACTACCCGTGGTTCATAAGAGAAGCGATGGGAGGTAGCAGAAGGTTCCAAACCTTTATGAAAATTGATTACTTGTTTTCTTCAGTTCACATGCATGAGATATATAAAATAAATTGTTAAGTAGTCTGTTAAAAGAAGATGATTTCCTGCAAATGAAGGCAAATATAGTAATAAACCAGGAAGGACTTGAAGTGGAAAAAAAAACCCAAAACAAAATAAAAAACCCAGAGCCAAAGTAGGAATGTGGCAATAACAATCAAGTCTTTTTCTGTAAGTATTTATCTGTCTGTGGCTTGAGTCCAGCACAAACCAGATGGTATCTGAAATGCTGAACAATTTAAGCTACAGGCTGAAGAAGTCTCAGCTTGCCCATTAAAACCAAAGCAAAACACAATTATTTTACTTACTGATGTTGTGTAAGAGCTACAGCACAGACATTTAGGAGGGTATAGCCTCTAAAATATGAACTGGTGCAAGATGAGGAGTTTCACTGTTTTGTTAAGAGTTTCAGTATTATGCACAATATATGGACTTGGTTGGTGAACGGGAGCTGCTGTCTTGAAATAGGCACAAGGCTTGGGCAGTATCAGTTCTAATTAAATGCTGTTGAGAAAGATACGTTATGAGACAGCGCGGCATAGTCTAGCAATGGCTGGAGTATTCATCAACGATGGGGAAAATTCAAGTTCACCCATTTCTTCTGCTCCAGCCAAAACTCTCAACTACATGGCAACATTCTTGGGACCTTTTTTGCAAAATGAAAACATTGTTTTTCTATGCTGTTTGTTTTTGGAAAGAAAAAGTAAGCTGTAGAAAAACAGCTAGTGAAGATTAGCAATAGAAAAACAAGAAAAAAATCTCAATAAAAAGACAAAGTAAAAAAAAAAAAGGCATAAACATCTAGAAATGATGAAAGGGGTCATTCAAAAGTCTGCATGAGTCTTGTTATAAAAGCCTTCTTTGCTCTTATTGAGGATTTTGGTTGCTGGGGTCTTTTTTGTTTTGGTTTTGTTTTTTTGGGGGGGGGGGGGGGGGGTAGAGGCGTGTGTTTGTTTGTTTTGTGTTTATTAAGTTGTTTTCTTCTCAGAAAGAGTGGTTGGGCATTGGAACGGGTTGCCCGGGGAGGTGGTGGAGTCACTTTCCCTTGGGGTGTTCAAGGAAAGGTTGGTGAGGTACTTAGGGACATGGTTTAGTAATACAGGTGGTAGGGGGATGGTTGGGTTTAGATGATCTGGGAGGTCTTTTCCAACCTTAATGATTCTGTGATTCTATGATATCTGTTGGGAAATCTACTTTTCCAGAAGAAGAGAGAAAAATGGTAAAATGTACAGTCCCCTTGGAATTGCAGGGGCACAGCGTTTATCTGCAGCTGAAGAAAATGAAGATGCAAAAATGTTCAGAAAAATGAAATCTTGGTGGTAAATAGAGGTTTAGAAGCGAGATAAAATGGGAAGTCTGAAGGAAAAAAAGACTATTAATAGCACGTGGCTGGTGGACTAAGAAGACTGAGGTGCCATTGTGAATACACATCAAGGGGAAAAGTTGTATTTAGTTAACATTTAGATTTCTTTCTTCAGCTATAAAAGGACACTAATTGTATAATTTGCAGTTCATGTTCAGAAAGGGAAGAGATTTGCTGTGAACTAAAAGTCATGCTATGAAATAGCCGTGCAGGCCCGAAATTGGCAGTTCTGCACAATAGGCCAAGCATGAATTCCATTACCCTGGTGGCACGGCTGCTCTGAAAGCAAAGCTCGCTGTACACTACCCAACGCTGTGTAAAAGTCAAGCTGAGTAACAGGAAAGAGGATGTTCAGTGCAGCAATTAGTCATGAAGTAATGTAAGGCCTTTGAAAAAAGAACCTGAATGATGAACAAAATGCTGTGCCTATCTCAAAATCTACTTGTTAAACCAGTTAAAATCCTGGCAGTGGATGTACAGAATTTCAATCTTCTGATAAACTGATTTTTGTGGATGTAAAATTTAAACTTTGAATAATTCATTGAGAACAAAGGATTTTTGGAAACTCGGAATGTGTCAGACTTTAAGTACCTAAAAAATCGGTTTCTGCTTTTAGGCACCTAAGTCTATGGACTTCTTTGTTCAGAAACCATGGCAATTTCTTTGAGAGCTTAACTGGGAACTGAAAAAGTTAACTTGGAAGATCTTCAGTCAGAGCTCTAGGTAATAGGTGTTTGTGTCTGCACACCAGTAAATATAACAGGGAAACAATGAGGGAATGGAGGAGGTCTTGGAACTCTTAGGAAAGTCTAAAAATCTTCCTCTTGTTTATCTTTCTACATATAAAGGTGCCTCCGTGGCAGTGAATAAAGTATCTATTTGTAGACATTCAGATCTTTTTTGAATAAATGTCTTTCTTTTTGAACACATTTTTTCAACTCATTTAAACTAAAGAAGCAGCTGTTTTCTTACTCATCAATCAAAGCCTTTCAGCAAACACTGTAGGTCTTTAAGAAAAGAAGTGCACAAAAATGTTATAACAAATGTACATCTTAATTATTTTTCCACCACACCCATTTTCTTCATACATCTTATTATCTCTGATCTTGGGTTATACTTCCTGTCTTATTTTGTGCCAATATGTTTTCTACTAATACTTATTTGTTTCTAAATTTTAAATGTTATCTTTAACATCAATACTCACTCATGGATTCTGTAGCTCCTCTGTAGGCAGTGTCAGGGGGAGAAACTTTTAAAACTAATATTCACATGAGCCACTGCCTGAAGCAAAGGAGCCTTACAGCTGTTGTTTTATGGAAGTCAATGGGAAAAGCACTTCTGTTTAACTGTAAAATAAAGTCCTTGAAATTTACTTGGATACTGGTTCACAGGCTGGGAGGTTTACTTTCTACTTTTCTGATGAAAGAGAATTACCTTGAAGGATGCCTGATACAAACAAAGTTGAGGAATAAGAGTCCAAAGAATAGATATGAAAATTAAGTGATACATTTACAAGGAAAAACAGGGCCAATATTTTTACATTGTGATCTCAGCTTCAACACCTTCCTTTTAATGTGTAAAGTAAATGCCCTGGGGTAAAAACCAGTGACTGTCAAAGAGTGCAATTTGAAGAGAAAGAGTCAGGACTAAAGAAGCACTTAAAAGTGGTATTTTTAAAAAAATAAAACCTTGAAAAACAAAGACCACCAGGAGGTAGAAATAACAAAAGATGAGTGAGAAGTCCCTGAAATAGCAAATTCTTTTTTTTTTATTTTTTAATTTATTTTTTTGGCCATAAAAGCATCCACAGGATAATATAGAGAGAAAGGGAAACATCATTCTTTTGGTTTTTGTAGCTAAGAGGTCCAGATGCTGGGGACCATTCTTCATGGTGTGGGCTTCTCTTTTTTTCATCGTCTTTTGCATGGGACAAAAGCAAAAGGCTTCTGTCAGAAAGAGCAGGAATAAAAGTTACATTTAAAATACTCTTCTCCAACTCCATTGTTTACTGATGTTCTCTAATCGAGCCGCCTAGGTCAAAGAGCAAGAAAAAAGAAATTTCTTACATTCTTTTAAAACTGAAAGAAATTTCAGTAGCACAAGAATGAAACATCAGTTTTGAAACTGCAAAATGGGGATAAAAAGTCAGCCCAGCTACTGATCTTCTTGGGTTTAGAAAGGTATCAAAAAGCTGTAACGCAAAATGGGCAAATGGGCAGTAAAACAAACACATTTCATTTGGGTCTGTTTTCAGTCAGAGAACAAAGCAGGTTTCGTTAGGGTGAGGTTCCAACAGTTTTTTTATTTTGTTTAAGCAAGACTAACTAGGCTGACTCCAGGCTTTGTACAAAAATATTATGCACGTTCAAACAGCATGCTGCTGCGGAGTGTGTGTTTGGGCAGCAAAAGAACAGCTCTCAAAGACGACTGTGGTAATGTACCCACTTCCATCTTTTTCCAGTAAAACACAGAAAAAAAGAACTAAAATTCTGCAGTCTCTTAGCAGCTCCCATCCTTCTTAACCTCCAGTTCAGTTCTTTGGTTAGGAAATAAGAAACAATTTTCAATTCCCTCTTTGCTTTAGGGCTGCAAGAACCAGCATACATATAGTTGCAGCACTGAAAAGCCCTGGTTGATTCGAGCTGCAGTTGATCATGGTAAATTGATTTAATTTCATATAAAGTTTGTTTGTGACAGCTGTGCTGGCATCTCTACCGTGATGCTGTAGTGTACTGTGAACACCTCTGCTTCGAGCTATCTCCAGTGTTTCTACGTAGTGCTGCTCAGCAGTGCAAAATGGATGTCACTCGCTGAGCTTAGAGGACTTTTCCAGTCTCAATATTGAATTTAGTTGTCCTAATTTCGTTCCATGTGCCTTATGTGCTCTGGATCTAGACCCAGAACTTTTGAAGGCAGTGAATGGGAAAAAAAAATTACATTTTTGCAGAACGTTTTTAAAGCAGAATTTCTATGGGCACTGTTGACTGTTTTACTTTGGGAAGAAATAAGAGACATTCAGGTGTAAGAAACTGAACACTGAAAAAACATAACTAAAATCACATCCTGCTCTACTGGAAGTTGCTTAAGGTTAATAGGAGTTAATCCTGGATGAAAGCTAAGCGATGCTAAGAAAAGAACCACAATTATGCTACTTTTTAGGTCCTAACCCAGAACTACACAGCACAGAGGCAAACTATTGAGATTAATAGGCTACTATTGTCAATGCAGCAGTCTGTAAATGGAATGCTTTAAAGATAGACGTCCTGAAAGTCCTTAGGAATGTATTCAGGTAAAATGTGAATATTACAAGCCTTTCTTTCTGAGCTACTTTCAGAATAAAGTGACTTTTGTGCTTCAGCAAATGCCACAGCAAAGCAGATAGGTTCAGTAAGCACAAAAGGAATTTCTTGAAATTATGTTCAAGTAAATGAACTACTTCTCCTATATTCTGACTGTAAAGAGTATAAATAATTCTGACAGCATTCAAACACACCCGTGCATCTTCTGTAGATATCAGTTACACACTTTCTGTCATTATTTAGTCATCATTGTAGGCTTTAAAAAAACCCAAAAAACCAACAAAAAACGCACAACATATCAGTATCCCAACAGTATATTTTATATACTGTCACTTTCCTGGAAAATTTCTGCTACTTATTTAAAGTGAACAATAAATGTCCCTACACAAAAGATACTTAAATTGCAGCACTTTTTCCAAGCTGAAGTGAGCCTATCTGGGTTATAGGTACTGCTTGTTCTCAGTGAGAATTACTGAACACCAATTCACTTGTAGTGTTTAGGAACCATAAATAAAAGGTTGCTTCTTTTATTCCCCCCCCCCCCCCCCAGTATAATATAATATAAGTCAGTCTGATATCAGTAGTGTCACTGCTGTTCTCGAAGGGCATGATGCTGTGCCCATATATGTAAAACTCAGTATAGCATTGGAGTTGAAAATACCAGGATCTTACCAGAAAATGAATGCATGTCAAAATACCCATGGTCTTCACTGCTACATGTAAATCAGTGGGAGGGAGAATATTTTTCTACTCAAAACTTAGTGTATTTTCTTTTCTTTCTTTTTTTTTTTTAATTTTCATGAAAGTACAGAGACACTTGTATCCTTTTCCTGTCTAAATCTAGAAAGATTTTTTTTATAGATCAGTACAAGAACTTTAGATTGTTTGCTAAATATAGATCCAGTGTTAAATAATGTTATTTATTGAATTTTCCTGTAACTGTTGAATCTCAATGTACTAAGACAAGACTGTAAAAATGTTCTAGACAGACACTCTTATTTCGACAGAGTAGCATGTTCAAGTTTTCAATACTATATATAAGCCCAGTGTAAAATACATCTTTCTTATAAACCATTTTGACATATTCTTGGTTTTGATGTTGGAAAACATTACAAATATTCATCTGAATATGTTTTTTAATCTTGATTCGTGGCACTTAAAGACTAACACTGGGGCAAATAGTCCTAACAGCTATCTTAAGTCCAGCTCAGCAGAGTCTATTGTGATTAACTGGAAATCACTACCCATCCTGTTGTGAAAGAGATGAAATACTTCCAATGAAGTTTTCATGACTTAAAAGTACTGCCATATCTTTGTTTCTCTCTTCAACACACTAATTCTACCTAATTAGTTAATCACCATAAACTTCTAGTACAGATACATAAAACCTTTCTAAAAATACTGTGCACAGATGCTAAGACAAATTACATTCTGGGTCCATTTTCCTTTGTAGTTTTTAACTGTTTCTTATAAATTTGCATTGAAGTGATTTGATTTTATTACATAATTTCATAATAAGAAGTTAGTTTCAGGTTTTGTATTTTTTTATTCTGAATAGATTGTGAACCTAGCATTTTAATAATGGTTTTAATACAGTTAGATATTGTTATATAAAAGAAAAAGTTGTTTTCTTATTTTAGTTTTATTTTTAAAGTGCTTTTTAGGAATAACACTGCCAGGTTTGGTTAAATACAAAAACCCAGCCATGTTTTGGATTGTTGTCTTCCAGTTTTCAGTGGGTGGTGTTATTCAGGTATTACAATTCACTTCCCTTTGCCTCTACCAAAGTCCCTATGCTTCTGGACTGCATTTCCTCTTGAGTCCTCTGAAGGGGTTCAACTCTTCTAGGACATGGTGAAAAGCCTAAAATACATTATAGCCAGTGGAAAGTCTGAATGTTCCACTCAGAGAAACTGTGTCATTGACTGATGAGGGAGGAAAAGTCTCTGTAGCTCTCCTCAGGGACCAGAACTCAGAAAGCAACTAATATTTTCCCCCACTGTTCTTCCTCTGTATTTCACATGGAATTGTTCTTGCTTCTTCAGGCTGGCCAGACTTTAATCCCCTGTCCCCTTCTCTTGCGGGGAGGAGTCTGCTACAAGTCAGGCATCGGCACCTGGAAATTCCAGTGTGTTGGGCTACTATTTTAGCAGTAAACTACTAGTTTTTGTTTCAAACAACATTGTTGTAGAGAATTACACCAAAACAGACATTTTAAAGCATTCCTTCAGTTAACCCATGAGCACTTTGGCTCTTTGCAGTCTTGCCTGGGCACCAGCAGAAGCCCCCAGTAGTTTCTGAGCAGTGAATAGGGATCGTGTCTCCAGGTGTTTATATTCAATCACAGATGAGGTGGCTGGGCCTTGAGTTCAGCACAATCTGAGTTCAAAAGGAATGGAAATGAATCAGCTGGATCATTCTTATGAATTGTGTTAGTACCTGTCCAATAACGGGGGAAGATCTGTTTTGTAAGGTCTGGAGTCTGCTGGCTTGTTAGCTAGAGATAATGTGTTTCTGTGTAATATGGGTTCTCTGCTTGTGCCACCCTGTTATCTGAAGGCACATTGGGCATTCTGCTGTGAAAAAGATACAACCAAGGCTGCACCCTGTTAAATAACACCTCTCTAGAAGGAATTCAAGGAGAAGATAAATGGGGAGGGAAGGTTATTTTATTTTGTAGTTTGTACACAGGCAAAACTAGTATTTTCTCTGACTTGTAGTACCTATCACAATGCAAAGCCTTTTAGAAATCTCTGAGAACTGCTAATTTAATATTTCCTATAAGTTCACAGGATTTGCTGCCAGCTGTTCTAGCTCTTTGTCTGCGTGGGTTTTGGTTCACCTGTATTTGTTTCTAGGGAAGTGAGAATGTGGTTGTATTGTGGGATATGTGTTTACTTTGATATACACTGCAGTATATATAATTTTGGTTTGAAATTAAAGGCATTCCAGGCCAAAGCTAAAACAAATAGGACCCTCAGTGTCTATACAATATAAAGTCCTGTAATTTTTACCTTTTGACATAGTATTTATTCCAACAAACATGATTAAATCTTCTACAGTGTTAAATTTTGTACTTAGAACAATTAAAATTGCTTCCCATCATTTCAGAGCATGACTGCATAAGAAGAAACAAGTCACACAATTTATTTTAATTAGATGTAATTTACATTTATGTGACTGTGTACAAAATAAAAATGAATAACTTTATGATTGCAAACTACCTAGCTCAGTTTAAAAATGCATGAAATGTATTTCTACGCTACTGCAGCAAAGCTGAATTAAACATATAAGATAATCTTTAAAATGAATAAGTAATGGCAATTTAATAACATTTAAAAAGAAAAAACAACAAACAGGTGAAATGCTTTAGACATTTTTCAACCTCTAAGCTAACTTTGCTTGTGGTTATAGAACACAGTTATGCATTTTAATGGCAAATTTCTACCCCAAAATCATAAATAAAACATCATGTCAACGCTAACATCATCTACTAAAAAGTCTTAATGTCTTGCAAGCTAGATGGAAACTTCATTTGTTGCTGTTTAGGAAGTTAGATGTCAGTTTATGTTGTAGCCCCTTCTTCTTTATATAATAGGCTTGCATTTGATGTTGTAAGTCTCATCAAATCCTGTGAAATTTTACATCACTGGGGACTTGAGAAATATTTTGGGGTTTGAATTCCAGATGTCCTGATGTGAATGTGAGCTTAGTAAATTCCCTCTCAATCCATAGACATTTCTGAGGTGGTGTGTGGGTGCTTAAATGTTCCGAAGATGTGGGCCATGGGATTTCCATCAGAATCTCCAGAGCTTGTTATAGATGTGATCCAATAAATGACTCCTATTATTCACTTATGTTAATTTCTGCAGTCCAATGAAGACCTGAGCTGGAACGCTATAGAATGGAATATATATAGATGGATGATGTGTGTAAATACACTCAAATACATTTTAAGGTGTCTGATAGAGCTAGTATGAGATTCAGATTCTGCTTGTATCCAGCCCTCCTCTTACACCCCTCTATTGTTCCATAGAGGACATCCCCATGCATTTTTCCACTGATATTTACACGCTTTGGATATGTAAATATCTATAAGATAAGCCTTGATTTGTTACAGTGTTGCTAGTATTAGATACTCTAATTGTGTAAGTAATTAACACTTCTTTTGTTCACCTCATTATCATTTTTCTCAAATTGCAACTCTATTAGCAGCCCATTCTGTATTGCGAATAGACATCAAGTCATTACAACAGTTGACACAAGACAGCCTTGAGACGTGTGACAGTAATTATGTAAAAATCTCCAAGTTAAAAACAGGTTCCTTATAACTAATGAGGAATGACCATCTACGTGAGACAATATTCATTTTTTACTTGCTTGATCCTAAAATATTGCCTTAGTGTGTTGTAGTAAATCACACACACACAAAAAAAATCCATTAACAAAGCTTTTCTGTCTCTGAAAGTACAAAGAATACTAATTATTTTTGCTTCCTGAAAGCTGCAAGTGGTTTTGGTTTGTTTTTTTTTTTTTCTCTCCTCCTCTTCCTCCAGTCTCCATTGACAAATATTTGTGAGTCTGTTCTCCATAAATATCTAGGGAATATAAATCTGCAAGGATCTTCCTTTATATTCTGATACATCCAACACTCAAGAACTTAGTAAAACTGTGTATTAACTTCTCTAATTTTGAAGGGATGTAGCAAAGAACATAAATTCTGTCTCTCTTGTTGTCTATACTGTAAGTTTTACTGCACAAGTGGAATCTGTGGTCGCTGTGCAAGTATATAAACCCACTAAAACTCGTTGATGTGTAAGTATATTACACAGGGCAGTTGTGATGGATGATTATGATGGTGGGAAATGATTTATTGTTGGTTTTAATCAAACGCCTTTGACACACTGAATTTTGCAAGACAAAAGAGAGACTTGATTTTTAAGAGAAGTTCATGAGACATCTATCCTCTTGTGAGTTCTCCATGTCACTTGCTTCCAAACACCCAACCTGTTTGCTCCTCAGCTACATATTTTTGTTAGCATTTTCTGACTGCGAAGAGGGAGAGGGTTTTTGATCATTTGTTTGAGAGAATGCCTTTTCTTCCATCCTGTGTAATTTTGCAAGGTTACACTTTTCCATTTATGACAGATTAAAATGAAAAGTTTAAGGGTGAAATGTAGGAATACATAAGAAAAAATCAGAGGTTTCAAAACTATGTGAGACCCATTTCTGATATTTACATTCACAACTCCAGGGTATTATAGATTAGGGAGTGGGAAAATGTTGTTTACTGGTTTAACACAATAGTAGGTAATACATGTTCTTTTTAGGGCACTGTATATGTGTACATATATCTTTTATAACATATGTCTTTTAAAAAATTTAAGTTTCGAGCTTGGGACCGTCAAAGTACAGAAAAGATGAGGTGCCAGCACCTAATGAAGCAGTGAGATCATAGGTTTTGATTTAAGTAAGATATTTACCTTAACATGAGTAAAGACCAGATTTTTTTTTTAATGTATTCTATAGGCATGACAATGTATGATATGCAAAGTACACTCTGTTGAAGATGCAGCCTTGCTGGTGATATGAGTAGAGGCATTTTCCCTGACATCTGAAAAAATGCAAGCATGAAGAAAAAAATCACATGAAAACATATTTCTCTTTCGGGCTTTAGGTCCTTGTCAGCTCTTTTATAAAGTACAGTAACGTGTCGGCATTACCCTCTCCCCTAAACTAATTTTCATTCTGATGCAGGGTGGCAGTCTTTAAGTGCTATATATTTAGTAATTGATGTATTGGATTAATCTTCTGACACAGTGTATGAACTCTTTGGAAAGAATTTAGAACACTGCAGGCAACTCCAGTCTCCTTTCCTCTCCTCTCCTCTTTGCCTCTACCATCGTTTGTTCTTTGCTTTTTTTTTTTTCTTGAACTAGAGAGGCTGCAGAAAATTTGGCGGGCAGGAAAGGTTTGGTGTTACCTTTGTGGGCCATTGATTTCTCTGACTGCCCTTAAGCTTGCTTTAAAAAAGAAATAAATAATCTCATGGTCATGCTATTCAACCTTGAAATGGTTAAATTTAAAGCAGTTCATTGAAAAATTGCTCCAGAATTGTAGAGCAGCTACACTGGATTGGGTTTGGCTGAGGGAAGTGGTCTTTTCTCCCTTTGGCTACATGGATTTTCTATTTGAGGTAATTTATGGATGCAGGCTATCCAACTCTATCTGGTGAATTTTGCTACCCTGAGCTGTTATTAGTTATTATTCTAATTGCCTCCATAGCTTTAATAGTTCATAGCATATAGATTGATGTATGTTAAACCCCAATTCTGGCCTGATTCTGGTGGTTGCCCTCAGTCTGATCACCCAAAGAGCTGTATTCTGACTCTGGCCCCATCCCAGCCTATGTGTGCCTAGAGGGATTTGTGGATAATGATCCAAAACTCTATCTGATTTAGGAAGATTCCCTCCTTTATTTCCTTTTCATCAAACTTTGCACAACCTTCAGCATAGTTTTCCTGTTTTTCTCCAGAGGCTATCAGCTACATTACAGTAGGAAAAATGAGTCCTGTGTGTCTGTTAATTATTTACATCTTTGTTGTGAAGATGAGCAAGTGTCTGACACAGAGAAAACAGTGAACAGGGAAAAGATAGCCAAAGGGAAAGATTGCTGGAGAACCATCTCAAACAGTGCTCCTGACAGAGTCATTAAATGGCAGCATGCAAACAATGATCATGTTTTTAACCAAAAAGGAAGTATTTAAACAATTAAAGGTGTTGTATAATTATATAGAGTCTGTGCTGTTTGCTTTTCTCTAGTACTTACAAAACTCACAAAGAGGAAAAGGCAAGCGACCGTAGAGCATCATAAACTCAATATCCATATGCTGTGTTTTGCACCTGTGAGTTCATTTGTGTATAATAGTAGTGCCAGGGCTAAAAGCCTGTCATGGAGCGTAGAAATCGGAGTTTCATGTACTGCTATGAGGCTTGTTAAGCTTTATGGATAGATAACCTTATGAACTGTTTTCTCTACAGTAACACAAAATTAGAGATCATCCTTTGGAAGGGAATTGCAATTGTTTGGGTTGGTTTTTTTTGAGTTTTTGACTGACTATATATAATAGAATCATAGAACTGTTTAGGATGAAAAAGACCTTAAAGATCACCAAGTCCAATCATATACCTAAACTGTGGTCCCTAAGCCCCACATCTGCATGCCATTTAGATACCTCCAGGGATGGTGACTCCAGCACTTCGCTGTAGCACTGCCTGTGGTTGTTGTGGCCCAAGTTTAGGATCCAGCACTGAGCCTTTGAACCTCATACTGTTGGTTTTCAGCCCATGGATCCAGCCTGTCCAGATCCCTTGGTAGAGCCTTCCTACCCTCAAGCAGACTGACACTCCTTCCCAACTTCATGTTGCCTGCAAAGTTACTTGAGGGTGCAGCATTCTAAGTGCAGACTTAGATCAGTGCTAATCCTTGACTGGATTTGGGAAACTTCAGCTTGGATAGTTGTGTTTCTTCTCCTTGTACAATGCACAATGAGCCAAAGCCTGTCCTTGAAAAGGGATGTGGATACTGGAGGGCTGATAGAGTCCACACTCCTCGGTGTATAGAGAGGAGTGATGAGGCACTTGGCACTAAACGCTTACGGGCTGTGATCAGCACAGATGACTGATTTTCAAGCTGAGATGACTCAAAACCATCTTTTGATTTCTAAAGTTCTTAATTTTTTCTTCTGTTTCAGTTGATTTCAATATTGCTTTTACAGTCTTACATTCAGTCATAAATTATGAGGACATATAGGTGTATTCATTCATTTGCACACTCACAAGCCTACTGTCTGCTGTTGGTTGTATTTTTCCTTGTAAAATAGTATTTTTGTGACAATATGCTGTGTCTGTGAAGTCAGAGATTACAGCCATTTTTCTGCTGCAAACAGCACAATACTTGGCCTTCTTTCTTCTTCTTTTCGGTTGTCTACATCCTGCCAGAAGTGTTTGTTATTCTCCTTCTTTCATGGACAGCTGAATAGCTGATTTAATTGAAGGTGACTTCAAATTTATATTCATTATCAGTCTATGTGGTTGAGTAAAGCATATGGATAAAAGTAGCAATGCATAAGGGGTTACCTATGATCCATAAATCCTTATTAAATATAAAATTTCTTCTTTGCATATATAAAATATTCCAAAGAGTAAAGATCATAAGTAATTTCCATAAATTTATAACAGTGTTTCAAAGTCCTGATATTTAAAGTGTGCATCTAGTCTATGTGATAGATACTTCTAAAAGCAGTTATGATACCATGGGATACCATGTCTGTTTATATTGGACTTCAGGCATTAACCTGTAACTACAGAAATTACTATGCAATATGCAACCTCTTGGAAGTTTCCAAAGAATTAATCATGGAAACATGGTCTCTTTTTCCCATTAATCTCTAATTTTCCCACAAAAAGGAAATTCTAATGGCTATAATTTAGCCCTAAGCATTAAGTATCTTTAAGGTCTAGTGTACCCTGTGTATGCATGGTTAAAAACATTGCTTTAAGGTGTTGTATTTTCAAGTTTTAGAAAAGATCAGAACCTTTAAAATCCCTGGTTATTGACGATGAGCTGGAGTAAAGTTAAATTAAAAAAAACTCACCTCTGAGGATGACTTCTCACACTTCTAAAACTGTCATGTATTTTGTTTTACTTTGCCTTCATGTGGCAGGTTGTTTCTTGTTGGGAGGAGGTATGTTAAAGAATAAATACTATTTTTAAAATCAATTCTGTGGTTTTAAATTCTAAACCTAATATCCTATACCGTGCTCTGAGTCCATAGTAGGACTCCAACAGCGCTACAGAGGCAAATCAACAAGGAGAAACAGGTCTCAATCTTGTGTGTGTGTTTGACAAGCACATACTGTATTGTGCAACAGTGGCGTATTTTAATTTAAACTTAGATTTGTCCAGAAAGATCCTAAAAGTTGTGTGGGTTACTTTTTCTTAAACTTTGGGCTGTTTTGGCTTAATTGAAGTAATTAATCAACTTGTTTTGGTAATACTACAAAGAGGACCAGGCTACCAGAACTTATGTAGAATGTGTGCTGCAGTCAGAACAGTAAACCCCATTTTTTGATAACTCTCTTAATTTAATCAAAATTAATCAACTCTGACTTTGGGTCAGATTCCATCCACTGTGTGTGGGTGCTTTTGCACCTGGAAAGGCACAAAACACCTTTTCCAGGGTTCCACCTCCACATATAAAGAGTTGAATTCAAAGTCCGTTGAACCAGTTGAATAATTTTTTCTTCAGGGTAACTGCTCCCTGTGGAGAAGCTTCATCCCATGGGGACACTCAGAGCAGGATAGATCTGTAAGCCACCAATGTACAACACAAATAGGAATTTTGAAGGCATCCCACAGTTTGGTATAATTGTTTCTGGTGGCTGAGGACAGCCCAGGATTAGAGCTGCTAGAAAGCCTTCAAGTAAATTGGATGCAGCAATGTTAAAGGGATGTAGCACATTTGGCTGCTTTGTCTCTTATTTAAAAATCTAACTGCTTACCTGAGGTGTTGAAAGAAAAAGCACTTTGTAAAATCTTAGCTGAGAAAGACAAAGGCGAAAAGGTGAACTCAGAAGTAGCAGCTTTGGTGCTTTTTTGGTAACAGTTGTTAAATGTGAGCATCTCTGAATGATTGGCAAGAAGTGGGGGTTTGACTCTAGTAACTTCTTCTGGACCTTGAATTGCTGCTGAGCACCCTAGCGTGTCTCTTTTGTCTGGCCATCTCTACAGTCTCTACAACCGCCTTTTATTCATATTTAGTGTCTCAGTAAATTTAGCACAGAAGGTTGTGCCTTAGGTCACATTAAATTAGGGGGGATGCTTCTAGAAGGAAATGTATGTAATGAAATAACATTCATCCATAACATTTTCGAATAAGCACTTCTGTATTGTTTATGGTAACAAAGGCTATTGGAAGTAATAAGCTTGTAGTTTCTAAGTTGCATTTGGTAGTTCAGGATCCGGTGTATCATGAGCTTGAAGTGAGGCAGGTAGAGTTTTGGTTAAGCACAAATTCAAGATTGATACCATTTCAGAAGTGCATGGTAAAATCTCTGCTAATGCTGACAGCAGCCTTTAATGCTTTCTCATGATGCTTCAGTGGTGGGAATCCAGGGGTTTTGTTTGATCGATCCTGTTATCTCCTGCTGGAGGATATCACAAGGATTCTCTAACCTCTTCTTAGTGCCTGCTGAAATACAGGCACTTTTGTTGAAGGGACTTCAGGTAGATTCACTGTACACTGCACAGATATTGCCAAAGCAAGCTGCAGTTTTCTTCTTTGCTTTCTCACAGGCTGGGAAAGTGAAGAGAGTCTTGACACAGTGATATCTGTAAAGTGTGCCCACATCAGAAATAGCCATCCTCATCAGCTCAACAGCTGAAGAACTCTGGATCTGGAATGAAATAGCTGTTCTGTTTTCAGCTGGTCTGCTCTTGGACACGGCCGGCCTTCTGGAGGATTGGGAAAGAAGCAGTGGCCCACCCCCATCGCCATCCCAGGCTGCGTCTAACCTCAGTACCCCCATCAGCCTGATCCTGACCCCAGCATGGGCAGAAATCATGGCTCATCACCATGGAGGTGCCCATGGCTGAATTGCCCTGTCCAGCCGCTGATTGGGCTGGGATGACCCTGGCTGCCACCCCTGGCGGCCCCCATGGCCCTGGCTCACCTTTCTGCAGCTCAGCTTTTTGTTCCCATTTCACATTCAGCCATCTGTTTAGAGGCAGTTACACCAAGGAGAGCGTCAGGGTCAGATACTCTGTGTCCTGAGACAGAGTATGTTGGACTAGGCAGCACTGCATGAGTGATGCTGCTTCCATCCCCTTTGCCATAGCAGTGCCCTGCTATGAGTGTTTCAGACGTCAAGATGGTGTATTACCGTAATTGCAGCCAGTAGTTTTGACTATTTTTCCATCAGCTGGCAAGGCTAGGAATTACTGTGTCTTTTGAAGGGAAGAAAAGACACCATCCATCCTTTTATATTCTTTAGCATTCTTGCAGTCATGTAAAATACACTGAGATTATTTTGCAGAAGAACACCTTTAAATTCCTTTTCTCAAAGTTCACTTGATAACGGTGCCACGCGTGGTGGCTGTCTGTGAAAGGGAGAGGGAAGAGGAATAAACAAGATAAAAAGCTACTCATCTTTATTTGCATTAGATGTTTCAGAGAGTGCAGCAGCTGGGTTGGATTCAGTGGGAAAAGCATGTGCTGCTTCAGAGGGGATGCAAAGTGGTGGTTTCATTTTTCATTCATTGAAGGTGGTGGTAGGAGCTGTGGGCAGAGTGGCCCTGGGGCATGCTGTCTTCTTCCACCGAGGTTATTAAGTGATTGAGACCTGTTGCCTTTTACAGTGGTTTTGCAGACAAATTAGGCACAAGTCTTCTGTAAGACCATGCTTTTTAGGACTGAAGTTCTTCATTTGTAAAGCAGGTTTTCTTGCAGTAAGGAAACAGAAAGTACATATCAGTTTATCTTAACCACATGAATAAATTGATCGCTTCTCATCTTAACCCTTCTGCTTTCACACGATGCATGACATTTCTCTAGAAAACTAACCAGTGTAATACTTGTTGCAGCATATTTCTGTTTGCCCTCGTATAGGGTTCCCAAAGAAATAAATCTAGTTCAGGAAGCTTCTCCTTTCTAGTATTTTTAGTTAGAAAATATATTTAAAATTGCAGGATCTTTGTGTCCTGAAAGAATTTTGTATTTTAAAAGCAGGAAGCATCATATCAAAAGTAAATCCCCGTAACTTCAGCCAGGAGCATATTATCCTAGTCCTACTGAGATTTTAATGTTAATTAAAAGAGTCATTCTTTTCACTTGTGTAATTTAGAAGATGAATGTATATTCTTACATATACTCAGTCTCGGATCTGCTTTCTGTTTTATAAAGTGTGAATACTGAAAGCTCTCTAACAATCTTGGCCTTACATGTAAGTAATGTGAGTACTGTCGTTTACACGCTTCACAGATCTAAGTCTTTTTAATGAATATTTTCTATTTTAGAAGAAAAGGTCTTTTTTACACCTCAGACTCTATTCACAGTTGATCTAACACAATGAATAAGCAAAGTATAAATGGTAAATGAGAAAATTAGTTTTTTTGGGGTTTTTTTTAATGTTAGGTGTCCACAACGTGCTTTATTCATGTTCTTTGAAAGCTCTGTAGAGTTAAACTGATCCTGGAGGAAAGCTGGGTATTGCCAGAGGTTTTAGGTACTGTAGTGAGCTTTATGTGCTTCTGGGCATGGGGTGCTTCGTGGGACAAAGTGTTTTACCTCCAAAAGTAACAATATAAGGTTAAAGAGCCCAAAACCCAAGTGAAAGTAGAGCAAAAAACCCCAGCTGGTGGGCACACTGTGTGGAAAGAGCCCAGAGCCTCATTGCCCCCACCTCTGGAATTCTTGCCAGCACCAGGAGATCACACCTTTCTTATTCTCCTAACTGTGATATTCCAATCTTAACAGCTAGGGTAAGATTTCATCGTCTCTCAACTCTGTTGTTAATTTCCTTCTATATTTTACTGGAAAATATGGAAGAAAACCTGTTCTTTGGGAAGTGTTTTAATGCCTCTATGTTTGTGAAGCACTTACTTAACATAGAGCATAGTGAGAAGTTACTTCTTTTCTTTGAGTTCAAAGGGCATTTCAAACCCTTATCCTTAGCACAGGAATGCAGCTTCCTTGAAAATCCGTAGTAAGTGGCTATAGTAAAACATGTGGGTTTTGTTCATCCTGGAAGCACGTCGCTTGAGAGAAGAGTACATTCATCCCCATATACGTTGCCTTTTTATCCCGAGTCCCTGCGTTCTGTGCTTCTCTCAGTCAGAGATACATCAAGGATATAATTGGTGTTGCTGCATCAGTGCATCAGTGGGAAGCTGGAAGGGTCATGGGAGGGAAGCAGGATGCTGGACACCATGCCTTCCTGCCTGAGGATGCGTGAGTTTTAGGGGCATGTGCTCTGCTCAGGAAGGGCAGCGCTTGCCCTGTGCTAATGGTAGTGATGTAAAAGAATACCTTCTACAGGCAAGTTCATCATAAACTGCAGGAAACTGGTTATTGGTGGATGGCTTCCTGACATGTACCACAATGGTGGGAATTTTTAATTGGGTTTTTAATTTTTAATATTTAAGGTTTTTAGTTGGGACAAGTTTTTGAAGTTAGGATTTTTAGTCAGCTGGCTGTGCTAATGACTACCTGTATTTGTTTTAAAATGGTAAATTGCCCCCAGAGCTCTCCTTTGCTTTGTCCAGCTGTCTTCAAGAGACAAGATCTGCCAAAGCTGAGATTTTCCCACTTACAAGGGAGCTTTCAGTTACTGCCTGTGATTTCTGTCCTTTGTCTTGCAGTTAGTGCCTGGAAGAAGGTGAAAGCGTATTGCACTTGAGCACAGTGCATCCTAGGGTATATTTCCCTTGAGGACTGTTACAAGCTGTCAGAGTTTAGCACAGACCCAAGGCTCCAACACAATGCAATCAAGGAGCTTTAAGTTGTTTCCTGAAAAATTTCCAGACCTTCAGTCTCTGTGGAGCTAATCATATACTGAGTATAAATTATGATTCATCCTCTAAATGAGCTAAACCCTTCAGACCTCTAAATGTTCTTTGCAGTGTGTTAAAAATCTCAAAGTCTTTATCATGTGAAATTATGTTTGTTGGCTTTTTTTTTTTTATCAGACAGAGCCCTCCCTAAGAGATAAACAAAAGAGATCCTCAAAAATCCCTGAACTTTCTCAAAAAATCCCTGTAGTTTACACCTGAGAGATAAGGGACACAGAGTGCAGCCTGGATGGTGTCCCAAAGGGAACAATCACAGCATCCTTATCCTCCCTCTCCCTACCATCCTGCACTGCAGAATTTCAGAGCAATTTCCCTCCCTCCTGGGCTGGAGGAACAGTTTCTCTGATCCAGTGCAGCCATAAATATGTATCATTTATATGTAATTTCATAAATACCTATAATTATCTAATGGCACAACAATGAATGTAAATACTGGTACCTATTACTCTCGATACGACTCTTGATAACGATATGATATTCACAAGGCAATTGAAAATTTTATGATACTTTTTAATATTAGCAAAGCTTAATTTCAGCATCTGTAAAAAACCCTGTATTTTGAGAAATAATCCTCTCTGACCCATTGATTTCCTTTTTAATTGTGCTAATCATTTGTGGATGACCTTAGTTCTCCTAAATACAGCTATGATAATGCACTAAAACCCTGCAAAATAGACTAATACGTTGAGCGTTGCCCTTAGCGTTAAAATGGAAATACAATATGGAACTTTCTTTTCCCTTATTGTTGATATAAAAATAGCTATAAGTAATTTTCTGTGTATTTTCTAGGTCCTGAGGAAGCAGATTTCAAGTGCACCCCGAATTACGTTACCTGCATCGGTACAAACAAATGCATTCACTTGTCCCAGCTCTGCAATGGTGTTTATGACTGTTCTGATGGGTATGATGAAGGAGTACATTGTCGGGGTAAGTAAATTTACTGAGGAAAAATGCTTTAACCAGAAGTCTTCTGCTTTTTTTTTTTTCCCTCTTCTCCTTGAGATCAAAGAAAACCAGACCTTTCTTTTTCTTGGGAATACTTGTAAAACAAAAAAAGGTGGATCGATATTTTAATGTATGTTTCCAGTTAATTTAAAAAATGTTTTGTGTGAAACAAATGCAAGCAAAAAGCCCACAGAGGTTTTCATACTTTAATGATTACTAACCTTGTGTGATGGAAATAGTTATACCAAAGGAGGGACAAGGAAGCCCTTTCTTGGGGAGCAAAGGTTGGAGCGCACTGTTTGCCAGAATCGTTTTCTTACAACTTTAGTTTAAACAAAAATGCCAAAGAAAACCACTGAAAAATACATCAAATTTTCTACAAGTGTTATTTTAAGTGGAGGACTTGTTTTGGGGGGGTTTTGTCCTGTACTTCTGTTCTGTTTAAGTGTGTAGGTACCAAATTCTGGCAGTGAGAAGAAATTGGTGGAGGTCAACATTTTTAGCATCTCAGCTCTGCTACTCAGAAGGCTTATTAAGGTCTGCCTTGGGGATAGGCATAAGGCTGCCATACTAATCCCAAATCATGGATGCCACAGGTCATTAACATGTCAGTTATTTTCAATCAGTAGATTTCACTGCTAGTCAAATGATTGTTGATGATCCTCAACAGGTATCATGTCCAAATCCAGAATCTCAGGGACAGGTCCTGGGGCTTCTTCTACAATCCAATGTGACAATCTACAGTTAAAGATACAATTAATAGCATAGTTCAGAAAGTTAAATTAGAATTTAAAAGTTCGTGAGGACAGATTTCTAGAACTGTCAGAGTAAAATCTAAGCCCTCACCAAAAATAAGCCATATAAAAAAAAAAATAAAATAAAATAAGAAAAAAAAATGCCAGCTGGAATTAATCAATGTAATACTGCTGACTTCGCACAACTACAAAAAGTTATTTTTATATAACCAGGTGGGGATTCAGACTGTCATAAAATACATGGCAACTCATTCACAGTGATAGGAATCATTTCATTTCTTGAAGGCTCTACTTTTGTATAGTCCTTCAATGGGCATTACCCAAAATGAAATCTTGTGTCAGCATATTGATTTTTTTGCCCCAGCCTCCAAAAAAACACCCAAAATTAAGCTGACCAAAGTAGTGTTTGGCCCATACTGAAGCTTTCTGAAGTTGCAGATGAGTGTTTCTCTGAGATCAGTATCGATCCGTATTGTAAGGTTCATGTTGATTCCCACTCCTTTCTTTATTATGATGTATGCATATGAAAAATTCACAATGGAAAAAATAATGTCTGCTCTAATAAATTAGCATGGAATTTAGTAAAATATACTAAACAAACATTTGGTCCAAACCACACAGAACACACAGATAATTACGATCTTTTCTACTGTATTTTATTAAGATATTAAATTTGTCTCCTGGTACCTCCTCTAGAAAATGGTTAGCTGCTCATTAATTGTGTTTTTTATAGCAATTATGTATTTTCACTTGCTTATTAGAGGTAGTTTGTCAAATTATTCTTGCACAGATTTTTATCAACAAAGCGAAAGAATATTGAAAACAGCAACTTTACATTAACTTTAGCCTGTCATTATGCAGTTTGATACTAACAGCTGCCACTAACATGTGGCATTATGATACATTCCTGTGCATGAGAAATTTGGTATGAATGCATTGCAGTTGTAATTATTCTCTCAATACCTACCAGAACAATGCATGGGTAACTGCTGAGCCATCCTATTGTCTTTCTGAGTCCTGAATATACACGTTGTGTGCTTAGATCATCTCTGTGGCCATGAGTGGCAACATTGCTTCAGAAACCTATCAAATAGTTAGCATTTTCTTGGTATTGGTAACAAAGATGGCATTCCATGTATGTTCCTCTTTGATAAACGTTGCTCATATTGATCAAGAAGATAATAGCAGTATTAAATATTTAATTACAAACAACTCAGATGGTCATGGAGCTGACTGTTACAATAATCTTTGGCTAGGAACACTGATAGTACTGGTTCAATAAGTCATGGTCTGTGCACCAGGAAAATAAGTTATGATACCAAGTAGGTGGTGTGTGACCATGGTACAGACCATATCAGCGGACAGGTCACGACTCCACAGGGGTGAAAGCTTCTAATAATGCTCTAAAACTAATGGAGCGTAAGTATTCAGTAACTGGAACTATT
The DNA here is from genome assembly GCA_020800305.1 of Porphyrio hochstetteri. NCBI lineage: Eukaryota > Metazoa > Chordata > Aves > Gruiformes > Rallidae > Porphyrio > Porphyrio hochstetteri. Next base: position 38,260,531 of record CM036910.1, on the reverse strand, counting down.
CTCATTTCTTTCTCTAAATTTAACATTCATATGCTAATTTGTTATATTCTGATCTCTGAGAAATATATTCAGGCCTTCACCTTTCCCTGGCAAGTATAAATATGGTCATATCTGCAGTGTGAAATGGTAATGTATGTGGATTTTCAAGGAAATAGTAGTAAATACAATGACATTCCCGAGTCATCGTCTTTTATTTCAGGCACATATGCATTTTTGCTGGTGAATGTAATGCATAAATTCAGGAGGGGTTGTGGCAATGTGAAATAAAAAATGTTTTATTATGTATGGTTGTTTCACATTATGTGTTTCAGTGTCCTTCAGAGGAGAAAGGGGTGCATCGTTCACTGAAACTGAAACTCGTAGCATATAATAGTGATGGGACACCTATTTGGTCATTTTGGATTCTTGGCTATTTTTTGACTAAAGAATGCTTTAGAGGGGCTGACAAGCAAGGGATCGAAGTATATGCTGACCTATCCTATAAGGCATAGGCTGGGGCTCTTCAGCTTTCTGAAATCACTTTCAGTTTTCATAATTTCACTGCGATCCGTTATTGCTGAATGGGGGCAGTTGGTGCCCATCAGCTATTTGGAGACTTGATAAGTCTTAGAGAAAATATACTAAAGCTGAACCTAGACCCAACCTGATGTAAATTTGGTAGAAGACTGATCCAGAGCTGCTCTGGGCAATTAAGCTTCTTTCCATAACAATTCTTCAGGTTTCTTTTGAGAAAAGAACTTTAGTTGCATTTTCAGCCACTTTTAAAGCTCAGCCATGCAATGAGCTGAGAAGTCTTCTGCCACAGGGGAGTTGCTGAATTATGGCAAGCTGAGCTTTTTAACTGAGAGTCCTTCCTTCCCATGGTTCATCCCAGTCCCATATCTGTGAGCCCTCGACGAGCTTACCAGACCCATCACTGGTACAGTGTTGGGGGGTTGGGTCTGGCTGTGGTCTCTACAGGCTCTAAATTTGTGGTCTTTTGAAGGTTAAAAATACCTTTTTTCCCTCCTCCTTTTTTTTTTTCTTTTTCTTTTTTCTTTTTTTTTTTTTTTTCTTCTGGTTTTAGGAACAGTGTAGACAAATATCCATCATGGATTAGATGAAGTAACCTGGCCTTGAGTAGCTAAAGGATTAGATATGTCCTTAAGATAATTTCTAGAGAATTACAATCACATTCTCATGAATCTTAGAAAAGATTTTTTTTACAGGGCTGCAGAGGTGATCTGCACAGTTTTATAAATCAGTACTTTATGTGTATATATATATATGGCAAAAAATTGAAGGTGATATGCCAAAATGAGTTTTTAGTCTGTCTCTGAGTTACAGCTATAGAAAACCAGGTCTTTTACAGAATATAGAATTTTGCTTTTCCACTTAAGTAACTTGAGGGATAGGTTATTATTAATAGCTACAGGAATAGTTATGTTACAATTCTGAATATTCCAGAGAAAGAATACTAAAAGAATACTGAAAAAAAAAACCCAAAAAAACTTGCTAGTGCAAATACTCTGCATATCTTTGGCTTGTACCAGTTCATCATAAGATGGAACATTTTCGTGCACAATTATTAAGAAGCAAAACTGACATGGAAATAAGAGGCCCACGTCAAGGCATCAATTACGTGCTGGTACTCTGACTTTAAAGCTGAAGTATAGTTTGCATTACACTGCAGTATATATTACATGTCTGTGGACTGTGTTGGGTTGTGCAGTGGGAATACTGCAGCAAGTTTATCCATCCAGCTGACAAGACAAAATAATAACAACATTAATAGTCTGCATGTACTCTTTTCCAGTGGGCACATTAGTGATGGAGTACATTGGGATCTCATTAAATAGTCATCTGTCATAGTTTTGACATGGATTATGCTCTGTGCTTCTTTGGTTTGAGGATAGACAACCCAGTGCTTTGGGAAGGGAAAGCAGGAATGCTTAGGGATTCCCAGGAAGTCTGTACTCATGCTAAAGCCCTGAAGTACAAAGGAGGGAGCAGGTTCTTGAAGACACTTTTCATTCCAGTCACAGCTACTATCGGTAATCTTGCCAGTATCCCATCTCTGTGACATGAAGAAGATGCTGGACCAGAGCTCAGAAGAGCTCAGGACATTGCTCTTCCTGGCTCTGAATCACAGCAGCTCCCCACTGAGGTCAGAGTTGCATGAAAAATGTGACTATATCTTTTCCCATCTGAAATACTGGGTATTCAGATTGCTTAAACCATCTCATATTGAAATGAATCATAATAGAAGACTGCAACATCCATTAAAGCCCCTTGCTATTTGGTGAGTCACCACACATAAAGTAATTTCTTCCATATCTGTCTGTCTGCCTGGCTAGCACCGTTGACAAGACACGCCTGGGTGTACAGGAGAATCCACATTACCTTCAGAAGACTAAATGTCTAATGAGTATAACCTCAGATTTTTGTTTGATGTATTCACTAGATGTAACCAAAAATATTTTAATGTTAATTAAGACTGAGAAGATGTAGGAGACATCACAGAGGTTACTTGAAATATGTATATATATTTTTAAAAGTAAAATGGAAAGTTTTATTGATCTAATCTCATAGAAATCTGCCAAGTCTTTGGATTATTTGGATCTTTGTCAACCATGACCTGAGCCATAATCTCTAGTCAATTAAATATATAAAGGCAAACTCTGGGTCATTTAGTATTAAAAAAAACCCCGCAAAACACATATGAAAGATGTGTCCAAATAATAGTTATGTTTGTAGCAGCCTATAATCAGAGTATTATTTTTTCTATTTAGGCTTTTGAAGAAATTGTTTTCAGAAGACCAAGAGAAATGCCGCTTTTAATGAACTGTGGTTTTGTTCTGATACTGCTACAGATGGGAGAGTGGGAAATTTAAAGTATCATTTACCAGTGGAGAAAACAAAAATTTCAAAACTATATGGCAACTTCAGGCCTTTTAAAAAGGAGGCAAAATTCTAAAACTAAAAATTGTGGAGCTACATTTACATCCCTTCTTTATTTTATTGTTTTTCTTTCTCATGATCTTGTGTAGGAAGATAACTAAGGAAATCTAAAAATACTTTAGAATTATAAATATTCCCACCTTTATTATATAAAACTCTTCTTGGAAGCAGCTCACACCTGCAAAAGAAATCCCTGTGAACTCGTTTGGTTTATTCTGACAAGATTCAAATCAGTCATCCTTTAAGGCTGCGACGGACGAAATGCCACATCAGATTACTGAACCCTTGAACCCCTCAGGAAATCTCACAGTGCTCCTGATGTACCGGTGGGGCTGCTGAAACCATCAGGTAACACTGAAAATTATTCCCTCTGTGACTGCCCTGCATTCTGCATCGAGCTTTTTACTTGTGGTTATAAGGCAGGAAGGAGAAAAAAGCGTAGACACTGAAATAAGACGATCAGAGGTATTTTTGCTTCAGAACAGAACTGCTAGTAAATAATACGTTTGTCTGGGCAAAGGCTTATTTTGCCTTTTTTTGGGTTTACTGTATCTCTATCTCATTTCACCATCCAAATATCCAATTTCTTGTATATTACTCTCTTTCCCATCTTTTTGCCTTAATAGAACATGAGGTGGCTCATTGAAATTAGCCAAGGTCATTTAGTCTATTCTGCTGTCAGGAGTAAGAAGTCAGGGGCTTGGTGATTTAATAACTTTCTATCACAGAATCCATTTGCAGTGAAGCAAATTAAAGGTGGCTGGCAGGGGGATAGAGCGGTGGAAGATGTTTGAGTGATGTGATTTCATCCCACCTTTTATGGGCTGTTGCTAAAGAGATTGTTTTAGGCCAGAATGCACAAATGAACACCATTGTTAAGTTATCAGCATCTTCTGAGTGGCAAATGAAGTGCTGAATTTAAATGTTTGACCATAGATGATAATAATGTATGATAACAGATCATTATGTAGCGTACAGTTTCTAGAGAGGGTTGTGATCCTGTCCATTGAATGAGTGATGTATGTCATGTCTGCTCCCAATCAATATTTTCAGTTCAAGTTGCAATATTCATTTTCGTGAGACAAGACATTGGGTAATGTTCCTTCCTGGCAAAATCAAGTGCTGGTCAGTTATGGCCTCCCTGGGTACAAGTGCTGATTAGTTTTCCTATTTACCTTGAGCCTTTTAAATACATATACATCCTTCAAAGTCACAGAAAATGTGTTTGCTGTAGGAAACACAGTGTTGAATCGTCGCACCATGGAGTTCTTTTTAATCTTCCTTATGAGATAGAGAATTAATTATTATAACTCCAATATTTCAGTTTTTCTATCATCCTGTTGCCCAATAAAATGTGCAGTGTAGGAGACATACTAATATGTCACACTGTAAAGATGATCATGGCAGGTAAGAGAGCCAGTTAGTCATGGTGATAGCTAACGGGCTTGTGTTCAGAGCTACACAACCCTCATGAAAGCAGCTACAGTCAGTGTCGTAAGGGGATGCAATGGGATGATCTGAGAAGGCTTTGTTCTGCTTTCTAGGGATTGGTGTTAAATGGTATTTCTTGTTGCCCACTGTTGCTTTGTGAGGCCACTCCTTGTCAAGAAAAGAAGACAAACTTTAAAATCTTACTATGAGCATCCAATTTTCAGTTTTATTCCACAATATTTTATTATCTTTCTGTTGATTAGTGTGTATTGCTATCTGATTATTTTTCCCCAATACAGCTAATAAAACTCTTCAGGGAATTTTGTAAGAAATGTAAGATGATTTTTGTACAAATAAATTCCAAAGCACTTTTATGAAGATAAATGTTGTGGGCATAATCTCTGTAGCAGGAGATCCAGATATATTCACATGGCAAAAAAACCTGACACTCATAAACTTGCCCTGCAAGCAGGAACTGTCGCTGCTGCCTGACTCTCATTAGTTCACATCACAGAATATATCTTAACTGCATTTTCAATATATAGGTGTCAGAGGCAGCTTTTCAGTGCAGAGAAACCCGAGCCTGACACAGAGTGCTTGTGAAACGCTGGTAACCTTGAGGCGTAGGGAGAACGATGGCACAAGGTTTATCTTCAGCTGTTGTCACCAGTGTCCAGGGTGTGGAGAACAGCTTTGTTTACTGAAAACTTAGGTAGTAAAAGTAATGGTTTTTTTTCAGTTTCCTTTTGAGCAATTTTTCTTTTTTTCAGAGTATACAGGAACCTTTCAATTTAGACCTGTAGGAAGAATTAAATTCATATTTCTTACATTATATAATAGTAAAATTATATGGACAAATATACTTGCACATGAATGAAACACATGATTATTGAATTTCCGTGGCTTCTTATTCTAGGGACACTGTTTGCATATGCATTGCTCCTGTCAACAGAGTTTTAAAATAATTGGGCAACCTGTTGTTTGAAGTGGGAGAAGAAAATTAAGTGAAAGGCACATGTGCTGAAAAAACATGGCCTTGGTTCTTCTAAAGTTATTTGTAAAGTCAACCTGAATTTACAGAATGCTATTAAATTGAAGACAGAAAAGAATTAAAAAAAAAAAAAAAAAAAAAAAATCATATTCTGAGCTAGCATCACCAAACTTCTTGGAAGTGCAGTTGGGAGTGTTCTGCCCCAGGAGACCTCAGCCCAGCTAAATTATGAGGCTGGGTTTCAAGCTCTCTCACTCCCTTCCCGAGGGGATTTGTCTTCTCAGCTCCTTCTCTAGAAGCTACAATTGGTCCTGCATGGGAGGTGCTTTTGCTTCTCATGGCCCTCTTCTCTGTGGAATAAACATTTATTAGAGCAAATACTTGAAGCTCCAGGAGCGTTCATTGTAATTCTCAGGGCACAAAATAAATTCTGGTCTCTCCCTTGTTCCCATCACAACAATTATTTGTGCATTGTTAACTAAACTGAGTAAATTCTGGGAGTTGGCATAGGTGTAGACTACCTGGAATACATATGCCCCTGCACAACATCTACCTGCCTGGCCACATGACTATAGCATGCACTTTATTCTGCCTTTTTGCAGGATGCAGTATATAGCTGAAAAAGAGAACTCACACATTTTTCTTCTAGACACAGGCTTTAATTTCCTACCGCATCCCACTTCTTCCATTGTACAATTACTGCTCGTGAGACAGTATCATCAAAAAGTCAAAGTCATTTTTGAATCATGTAATGTAGTTTAAAAATTAAAAGTTATCATCATTTCTTAGACTATGATAAACAAGTCCAGGTGTCACCAGCAGTCTTAAGTGAGATTGATAATATTCAGCGGTGTGAGGAAGTTTGCTTTGACACTTTGAGAAATACTCTTGGTCTTCCACTCAGAGGCAAGAACATGCACTGAGCATACAAAACCTGATTTAAAGGATTCATTATATCCTCTCTGGGAGATTTCAGTCACCTTTTCTCCACAAATACCTGCGTGAAGAAAGCTTAATATAGTCTTTAACTCAGAGGAGTAATGCCTATAATTCAAGTTGTCTGTGAAACGTGCAGAATAACATACTGTGAGATGAAATGGAAAGAGTTAAAGATTGCAGGAGGAAGAAAATAAGAAGTGGTACCATGGGAATGTACAGACAGTAAATGGCAAGTAAGAAGCATTGCTGGAAGCAATCAAGTAAGAACAAAACCTGGGAAAATACAGAGACCAGTCAATAAAAAGGTTCAGTATAACCCTTTATATGAGGGCTAGTAAAGCAGACTGATTTTAAGTCAGTGCTCTCTGTTTGGAAATACGTGCGTTGAAGAGTAGGAATGTGTTCCCACTGCACTGGCTCATACAAGGAAACAGGAGTTTGCCAGAAGACTCTGTAGCTCAGAGTATTTCTCTCCTGTGAAAACAGGTGTATTGAAAGTATCGTTGCTGTGCATCAGTCTGTAGGGCTCCTCATCATTTCCTTGTGGTAGTTACACCACTGTCCCTCTGTGTCTAAGGTGGTTGGTCCTGGTACTTCAGAGCATCATAGATCTTACCACTGTTGTTCTGCACACCAAATGTCTTTCCACTATACGAGATAGTACACAGCATCTGTTTTAAATGGTCAGAAGTTACAATTTGTTATTGTGTTCTTACAGAGTCTGAACTGGACAAGCTACATACTTTAGTATTATGTACTACCAACTCCCATTCCCTGAAATTTGAACAGTGCTGAAAGTCACCTGGAACGGATGATTTTAACCGAAACTGATGAACTCTTCAGTACTGTTCACTAAATACATGTAATAGAATTGTAATGCCTGTGAATCAGATACAATTTATATTTTAGGCCAATAGCAGAATAGACAGATTGATAATTTCTGATAACATTGCTTTTTAAACCCAACATATTATGCCAAAGAAATAGATACCTAATTTACTGTTCTCTGTGCAGGTAATGTCTCTTCAAGTCAAGTTCATTAACAACTTCTTCAAGCGTGAAGACACTTGATTAAAAAAAGTTAAAATTGGCAGTGTGCAGGAATTGTTAAAAAAAAAAAAAAAAGTAAGTATTATTTAGGATGAGACCTGAATCCTAGTGGAATTAATGGCAGCGTTCCTATTATTTTAGACTTCTGGGCTAAGCCTATCCAGACCAAAGCACGCACTTGTTTCTTTGTAAATCACTTGTATTCAGGTGCATTTACGTATGCAAAAGGATTTAGAAATTCTAAGAGAATGTTACATCTGGAGAAGGATGAGCCATATTTAATTTTCAGGATGTGACCATGACCCACTCTGTGGAAAGCAATGTTTTCTGGTATGCAACTGTTGAATAATGCTATAGTTGGATCGGCGGCTCTCTATGGGATATTATGTGGTAGAACGTGCTCTGTTAATCAAACTTTCTGAGACTGTATTTGGCATCTTTCTAAAATAATTTTTGTCTATCCAGTTATTCTTAAAATCCATTTACATGTAGCAAAGTATTAAGAATGCTGTTTGGAAGATAAGGTATCTTACACTGTGGGATGGATTATCGGAATAATGGACCATTGTCAGCCTTCCCATTTTCTCAAAGGAAGTGACAACGATTAAGATTAAGAAAGAGGAGGAATTAACAGCAGACCGGATTATGATTCCAAAAATAGGTTTATCCAGTGCGCAGTGACACATTTCTGACCCTTCTCAATGCGGCTTGGTTCCCTGCTCGTGCGAAGTTCCCAGAGCCACATCAGCCAGAGAGAAACTGTCGGTGTTTTTAAAGAAAAGACTTGGTTATAGTAAATTAAGCCCCAAACATCTCTCTTCACCCTGCTAGAGAAGGTCAAAATCCTCACTCATAAGGAACTGTACATGGTCTCTTAAACAAATACACTGTTTAATTACCGTCAGGCGATTCAGCACAATTTGTTCTGTCTAAGGTTCTTTCCACTTTCTAACTGTCTTGCATATTTGATAGTCTGTTTCAGAATTATGCATCACATGTAGGAACTGTCGCTTGTTTAATTGACTTTTTCCCCCTCTTTTAATGATGGGCATCTCCTAGAAGTTTGCCAGAAGTAAATCCAGTTACATGTGGGAGAGGCGGCTCTTTGTGTCAGTTACGTACGCTTGTAATACAACTGTAAAGTTGATGGGGTCCCAGCCAAAGCCTGCTCAGCCCCAAAAGATCATGTTGGGATAGGGGCCTTGGATCTATGACCTTTGTACTTTTGTCAGGGGGACTGGGAGTCTGGAACACACTTTGTCCATTCAGAAACTGTTCCTTGCAGTTTCAGGGTTTTATTTCCCCACTTTTAGGGTAAAGCTCTGGTACTTGAAGGAGTAATCTCCATCTTTTTATTAACTTTAAACATGATAATAAGGTATCACCACTGCATGCTGCCTCAGTTTTATTCTAAAACGATTTCAGCAACTGTCCAAAATACTCACTTGTGCCTGGACTGGTTGCATCATCATCGCTTTCATAATAATTTCTTCAGTTGCATGCTTTGTTATTGACTCTTAATAATTCATTTATTAAAAACAAACATCTTCATTTAATGTGCATTCAGATCTTGATTTACTTGTAAAAGTAAATTCTTGAACAAAAGTAAACCCAATATAAAGTCATCTTTTATATTCTATTTACAGATATTTATGGTAGAACATCCTGGTCTTGGATCAAAGAACTATTGGAGAAAGGGACATGGTCTTACAGATTAAAAAAAAAAAAAAAAAAAAGTTCTGAATTCTGTGTTAGCAAAACTTTTAGTTGTCTTTTAGAAAATCTGATCTTTTTTACTTCAAGTAAAGACAATGGAATGATAGAAGAATGGCAGGAAACACTTATGTGCAGGTAATTTTTAAGTTCTACAGGGAAGCCATGAACGTAGTTTTAAATTCTCAAACTAATGGCTTTGCAGTGGCATCAAGAGAATCAAACAGGAGGGGAATAAATTCTGTTAGGCAGATTGTTACGTAAAACATGCACAGTTGTATAGTTGCATGAAAGCAAAACTTCTCAGACACACTGAGAACTCCCATTTAAGATACATGGTAATTAAAAATACTTTTGTGAAGTGCAACTGTTCTGCTTTCTGCCATCAATGAGACTCATAATTTATGTTAAAAAAAAAAAAAAACGATGAATCAGAATTACTCACAAATTTAAGTGGACACAGTGCAGGGCCCACACTTCTGCTTTCTGTTCAACTTGACTGTCCTGTGGTGCTTAAAAATGTGAAGTGTGGTATTAGGCTTTCAGGAAGACCCGGGCTTGCTTCCTGCACTTAACAGGGCAGCTGGGTGATTGGATTTTTAGAGAAGGGAAGAAAGTGTGAACCCAAACCAAATCCCACATTGGTCATAATGTCTGGTATTTGAGGAAAGTATAAAACACAGTGATCTTCAAACTGTAATTTTGCCCCTCCTGAGCTTAATGGAAAAATGCTTTAAATAGCAACATAACTTTTAGTGACATGATGTGGATTACTGTTCAGATGAAGGAGAATGGGGGTCATGTTTGCTTCCTCTCTTACTGGAAAGGTTACTGGTTCCTACATGTGTGTCCCATTTGGGTTTACAAAGGAGAACTAGATGAAAGACAGAAAAATGTCCTTACACAATCCCCACAGAAATTCCAGCTTTTTGCTATTTGAAATTTTTTTGTTTTGAAAAAAAACAAAACCTGTATGTGCCAGGCTTCTTGATAGTGTCTTGAAACTGTTGTAAAGACATGAATCATTCCAGTGCTAAACTATTAAACTTACAGGATGTAAGAATTAGCAAACAGTTCCAGTTGAGTGCAGAGATCTGCAGTCTCATGATTTCCATACCTAAAAAAAAAAAATCCATGCATTACATTTAATTAAAAAACCCCAAAAAATATTGTGCCTGTCCAGGAAATTTTCCCATCCAGATGCCAAAGGGGTTTGCAGCTGGGAGAAGCCATTTGTAGAATCCCTCAGATTTTCTAAGACTCACCATGAAGTCAGAAAGAACCCTTGCTGCGTACCTAAGGATTTTTATGATACACATGCTACATACCTAAGGATGTACAGAAATCATTTGCAAGCTCCCAGCATGCAGCAGGAGAGAGAAACTGAGTCTAATGTAAATTCATAATGCTGCCCAGCAACTGCAAATCGGTCTGTTGGTGTTAAAACGACTATCCATGTTCACCAGAGGATCCATCCAGCAGGATCTTCGGTACATGGATGGTAAATGAAAGTAGAAATTGCTGTTGGCTCATGTTAGGAGGAGTTATAGTCATCTTCTGTGTAAAAACTAATGTGAGTGAAATACAGTTCTTGTTAGCAGACACATCTGCAGGCCTTTGCTTCTGACTTCAGCTGTGAAAGAGCTTCTCACATCTTTCTTTTCCCCATAATGAAGGCACAGCTGTGCTTTTAGGGACTCAAGAAGGAGTGTGATCAGGAGTTCTAGACTTCCAAAATAATTCATCTACCTTCAAACAGAGCTTTTATTACCAACTAATTCATGGTGAGATTTACTGTTGTCTTATGTTTGGGGCAGTTTTGGTGATAGAAACATGGAAAAGCTATTGTAGTTTAGTAAATCTTTGCATCTTCTGGAATTTGGTGTTTCAATTTGATTTTGAGGTCAGGATGAACAAGTCACAGGCTCCATAAAAGCTGAAAAAACCCCACTTAAAATTTACTGTTTGTTTCTTTGGCTTGGTTCTGTTGTTGGGGTTTGTGGGTGTTGTTTTTTTGTGGGGGTGGTTTGGTGGGCTTTTTTGTTTGTTTGTTTGTTGTTGTGGTTTTGTGGGGTTTTTTCCTAACTTCTTTACTGGCACAGGTTTTAATGCGTTTGGCTTGCCATTACTGCTTCATGTGGGACACACTTTTGGGACGAATTGGGTAATTGCTGCATGTAAGAAACCTAAACAAGAGAATAAGAGCAGCTTCCAACTATGCTTGATCTCTCCCAGCTTGTACACAAACCAGCTGGAGTGTTCTCATAGTCCTACCCTGTTCCTGAATGCATGCAATGGTGAGTAGGTGGCCACAGACCTACAAACTTTCCCTTCCCACCTCTCCTCCTTGGCAGTGGTGTTTGCTTCATGGAGAGGTGGACTCTGCTCACACATCCCTTGCTGGTTTTTTGCAGAGAAGTTACTGGGCTGTAATACCTGTTGTATCCTGAATTTCTGCCCAAGAGCTTTCCTCCCTGTGTGAAAGGATTATTAATGCAGACAAGAAGTCTATTTGGGCTACATAACATATGTCAGAGATTTCTAAGGAGCTGACAATGCTGATGTTCAGCACTGTGCGTTCTGCTGGCAAGTAGCTTGGAAGTGTTGATTCTAGTGTATTGAGATTGTATTTCTTGCTTTAGGCTTAACTGAGACTGTTTTCTGTTCTAAACTGACCTGTGTTGTAGAAAATGTAGAAGTCCTGCCATACCAAAATTGTGCCCATAACTAAAGCTTGCTTATTTGTAACGCCAGCATTTGGGAAACTATAATAACAACAAACTTTAGCATTAGTAGTAAACTGATAATTAGGATTTTATAGATTCTACTGCAGTTATAAAGTATGTATTTCTAAAGACCTGATAATTTCTGGTCTCAGTGCAAGTAGATTCTGGTGGAGTTGATGGTGGGGATGCGGGTGCCGGTCTGAAGCATGGCCCAAGCACTTACTCATTTTATTGCTGACTTTGTGGAGGAAGGTACTTGTGTCTCAATATTAAAAATGACATTTTTTGGGGGAAAAAAGGATGTGTGTGGGAGAACATTGATTTTGTTCTTTCTTAATAGACACTAGCCAGGAACCTGGGGAGTTTTTAATTTAAAAAAAAAAAAAAAAAGTCTAAATGGTTTTAAATTCTGCTGTATAAAGACAACTGAAATGTTAGTAAATATTTGTAAAATCTAGGGTGAATTTTAGAAATAATTTGATATTAGCTTTTTAGTAAAGCATCACAGAAACTCTGCCCTTTTAAATATGAAGAATATAGGCTTTTTTTGTTTGTTTGTTTGTTTTGTTTTTCTCATGCTGATGCCTTTTCAGAAGAGAGTTGCAGAAACTTCCAATAAATCCATGCTGTACACAGGGATGTTTGCTTTAGAGAAAGGTCAGACAATATATTACAGAATTACAATCTAGAATTTCATCATAATAAATTTTATTCATTCTGATAAAGATTGAAATTAATAACTGGAAATTAAGATCTCATAAACCATGAAGTATTTTAAGAATTTGAAGATTCCCTGCATTTGGATCAGATGTGCAATATGCTCGTGGTAACTGTTCCGTGCTACTCGCAAAGGAGAGTTAATTGAAGAACTTGGGAAAACATAAGAGTTCACAGAACCATAGAATATGTAAGATTGGAAGGGACCTTTGAAGGCCATCTAGTCCAACCCCTCTGCAGTAAGCAGGGACATCTTCACTGGATGAGGTTACACAGAGCACCATCAAGCCTGACCTTGAATGTCTCCAGGGATGGGGCCTCCATTGCCTTTCTGAGCAACCTGTTCCAGTGACCTACCACCCACATATTGAAGATTTTTTTCCTAATATCCAACCTGTATCTCTCCTTTTCTAGTTTAACACCATCACCCCTCATTCTATTGCTACATGCCCTCATGAACAGTTCTTTCCCAGCTTTTTTGTAGGCAACTTTCAGGTACTGGAAGGCTGCTATAAGGTTCCCCCAGTGCCTTCTCTTCTTCAGGCTGAACAAGTCCAACTCTCTCAGCCTGTCTTCAAAGGAGAGGTGCTTCAGCCCTTTGATCATTTTGGTAAGAGTTGATCAAGTACTTTCTGGCTGTGGTGATGCTGCTGAGGTTCAGGAGACCTTTGGGTCCAGGCAGGAAGATGCCCAAGGGAGGAGGAGAGAATCAGGGTAACCACAATCACAGAGTTCACATGGGGAATCATCATTCTTCCTCTCATTGTTTTCTCTGGATGGACCAGTCAGTGGCAGGAAATCACCATTGATGCCAGTGTTTGAGTATGACTGGTAGGAGTCTCTGAAAGCACATCTAACATTACCTGGAATAATGGCTGTGACACTTTAAAGAAGTTTACCAATTCTCAGTCCATAAATGCTATTTTTAAAGAGGTGTGTGTCACCAGATGCAGTGTAATTTACTTTTAGAATGTAGTGCTAAAATTTCAGTAGTCTCCTTAGAGAGTCATCTAAAGATGGATGTTTTCGTGGAAAAAAGAGATCGGTAATCCAAACTGCTGCAGGATAAAGCTTTTATTACTGTTTTGAAGTTAATTAGAATTCATAATATCCATTCATATTTCTTGTCAAAAAGGTTTTAGAAAATAAAGTTTGTCTTAAAAATTGTGGGTACCCTATATCCTTAAGAAAATCAGGAGATGTATTGGTGTTCTGGAAAGGCAGCAAGAGAGAGGTCTGATCAGCCCATATGGAACGGAGCCCTTGCCTCTTATACGGGCCATCGCATTTGCTGTCAGCCATTTTGTGCCCCTGTACTCGGGATTGGTGAGGCCGCACCTCGAGTGCTGGGTCCAGTTCTGGGCCCCTCAGCATAAGAAGGACATTGAAGTCCTTGAGCGAGTCCAGAGAAGGGCAACCAGGCTGGGGAAGGGGCTGGAGGGCAAATCTTATGAGGAGCAGCTGAGGGAACTGGGGGTGTTCAGCCTGGAGAAGAGAAGACTGAGGGGAGACATTATCACTGCCTACAACTACCTGAAGAGAGGTTGTAGAGAGATAGGTGATGGTCTTTTCAGCCAAATAACACGAGATAGGACAAGGGGAAACGGCACAAAGCTGTGCCAGGGCAGGGTCAGATCAGATGTTAGAAAAAAAATCTTTACTGAAAGAGTTGTCAGGGCCTGGAACAGACTGCCCAGGGAGGGGGGTTGAGTCACCATCCCTGGATGTGTTTAAAAAAGGGTAGATGAAGTACTTAGGGGTATGGTTTAGCATAGGACAGGAATGGTTGGGCTTGATGATCTTCAAAGGTCTTTTCCAACCTTGTGATTCTGTGATTATTTCCCTCCCCATTTCCCTGCATAGTGGGTTTTTCAAGGGTTGGATGTTTTCTGTCACAGGGAAAACTCTGATTTAATAGAAGGAATTCAGTCTCTGGCTTGAACTCCTGGGTACTAAGGTATTAATTATTACCTTATAGTAATTATACCTAGTCACTCCAGAGACAGTCATCACACAGATGTATGCGTGTAAGGGGAAACCAGCTGGTTATTCCATGGGGTCAGGATCAATGAGCCTGTACGGTACCGTGGTATAAAGCACAAGCAACATGACGGCTCTGTTCAGAACACTGAACAGGCCCTCCTGATGGAAAAATAAACCTAACAAGAGTAGAGAAAATGTTTCCTACTGTGCCTCGATGAAAAAACAAAAGAGTTTCTATGAAATTTGATTGATTTGCAAAGCAAAAGACAGTTTGAGGATGAAAACATAGCACAGGCGACATGAAATCTCTAACAGTACATTTAATTAACAAGAATCACAAGGAAAATATTTTAAAGGAATAGTTTTAATGTTTGGTTTTTTTCTACTTCCTTTAATAGTTCATGTGATAGAATCAGTGGCTATTTGCCTTTTAAGTTCCCGTAATCTCTTCGTGGAATTAAAATTTCAGAATATGTTTCTCTGGTACAGTCAAATGCTTTGTGGATTTATATTGATGAAGATCTGTAGCCTATTTGCAGCCATGATATGTGCTCCTTTTAATCCATCCATCTTTCAACAGTGACAAAAGGTGGCTGTTCTCCTTTTAGTCATAAAGTTAACTTCAAAAAGGAGATGCCAGTAAGTGAAAGAAAGTGGTTTTCATCTTTTAATATCACCACAAACCCATTTTTTATTGATAGGTGCCAAAATAGGTTGCAGTTATTTTGCATGGCTTTAAAAGCAGTGATAGCTTTGCTTTCAGCACATTAAATCTGCACTGGTGACTTAAAGAAGACAGCAATTACCACATGGCTGTTGTTACTCACAGAGAGAAAATGAGGACGTTCCTAAGTACAAGAGTATTTTAATCATTGACAGGAATACTTAAATCTATTAATCATTTTGTTGTTGTTTGACTAATGTTCTATTGTTGGGCTTGATTTACCAATGCATTCATTTGTTGCTTGTTATTCTGTCACTGAATTATAATTTCATTATTCTCTGACCTTGTTTGTCCTTTGCTCACGCAATTGCAGCCATTTGGATAAATAAAAAAAAAAAAAAATCCCAAAACAATCGAAACTTTTGTTTTGCAGTGAAACTGCACAAAGCATAAATCTTAGTTAGGTTCAGCTGATTTTCTGCTGAGGTTGCAGCCGTGACCGCTGGCAAATGACCGAACAAGATGAGACAGTTCAACCTGAAGAGCTACACAGCTAGGCCAGGAGCACGGTGAACTAGACATCTCCAAAATGCCTGATGGTCCATCATAAAATCTTATAAACTGCAATTTGTGCAGTTTGTGGGCTGCTGAAATTGTATTGTGAATTGTTTTAAAAGCAACAATCCAGTTATGTTGCATATATGTGTATTTTTATATTTCTGTTACCACTTCAGTAGTTATTTACAGCAGAATGAATGGTTGTTTGTTGAACTGCAAAACACCTGCAGCACCTTTCCTCTTCTAATTCGGTGCCATAGATAGAAGGTACAAGACTGCTTTCCTTTTAGAGCATCCTGTGCACTAAAAATAACATGGTAGAGAAATTACTCAGGGGGTGTAGGGGAACATATTTATACCATAGTTTCCAGTATGTAAGGAAAAACTGACATAACATGTTGAAATCAGGAATTTGGTGCACTCTAAAATGTTTAAATTCTAATCTTCCTCAGAGTTCAAGGTCACACTGGTGCGTTGATACAATTTTCACCCACTATTATGTTCCATGCTGGCAGGGAGTACTGGAAAGCGTGCCTCAGAGGATGTCCTCTTAGGTTGCAAATTAATTTCCTGGGCAATTTTGTATTAGCATGTGTATCTAAACCCAGGCCAAACTAATCAGTCTTTCATACCTGTAACTAATATTATGATAATGATAATTAATAAGATCACGGATTAAACATTTCTGTGATAAACTTTATTTTGGGAAAATGGGACTGTGTAGAAAAAAGAAATAACAAAACCTTTCACTTCCGAGGGATTTTGTATCATTTAAATTGGAATCACATGGGAGATAAGGAGAGGAGAGAGACTGTCCTTCCCTGCTCTGATAGCCTCCAAGATAACACATTTTTATGATTACAGAATTCACCTGCTCACCAAGGTTAATAGCTGTTTGAAACACTGGCTTCTCTTTGGGCTGTATCCTGTACTGCAGCAGGCGTGTTAATAAATGGTTCTGTCTAATAGCTCTGTCTGGGCTTAAAAGCTTAAACAGAGGAGTCCGTCCCCAGCTGAAACAGGGAGCCTGTGCTTTTCTGACTCTGTGTGCTGGTGTTCTCACTAATGATCAGGGCACTGACTCCAAGCCTTAAAACCTCCTGCAGCTCCTCACCTTAGATTTGGATTCAGCTCTTAGCCTGTCATGGAGGATGATGATTATTGTTGGTAGTTAACTGCCTTCTCCATCTGTGCATCAATTGAGGGGATATCCTCCTGACCGAAAACAAATCTGGTGGCTGCCTGGAAATTCAAGCTGCTGTGTCCCGCACAGGGACAGGTTTATGTGTGCAACTGCTGGGAGATGTGCAAAATACACCACTGCTGAGGCCATCACCTTGCTCGGGGAGGGTTGGGAAGGTGATCTGTTACAGAGAAAATTCACAACACAGTGGAAGGAGAATGTTTGCTTTAAACAGCTCTTCTTTTATCTTCTTTTCTGAACTGGCTTATGCTTTATCTCCTTCATGTTATGGCAGAAGTCAACAGTCTTGATGAGCCCATGCAGATCCTGAAGTACTTAGTCTAGGACTGTTTACTTATTCATACAGTGGAAGCTTGAGTCAGATTCACTCCATATTTCTCCATTTATTTCCTAAAAGTTGTCTAGAGTGTTGTGTGGTATGGAGGGCAGTTTGGATAGAACAGGATCACGTATCGTCTAGTTTTAGCCTGTGTGCAACTTGCATCCTCTCTTTGGTGACCAGGACTAGAACCTGAGGGAATGTCATGAAGCTGAGACAGGGAGGTTTAGGTTGGTTTACAAGATGATGTTCTTTACTGAAAGGGTGTGGTTGGGCACTGGAACAGGCTCCCCAGGGAAGTGGTCAAAGCACCAAGTTTGGCTGAGGTCAAGAAGCATCTGGATGATGCCCTCAGTTCCATGCTCTGACTTGGCTGGCCCTGTGTGGAGCCAGGAGTTGGACTTTATGATCCTTATGGGTCCCTTTCAGCTCAGGATATTCTGTGATTCTATGCATTAGTGCTCTTGGTTGGAGAAAGGGCACCGAAATACAAATGTTCCTCAATGGCAAGATGCCATACACCATGTAGGTGAGTGAAATGGAGAACTGTGGCCATGCCAAAGGCTTGGGAATAACCAAGCAATGGGTCTGGCATTGCTCTTCCTGCCTCGCAGGATGGGTTGAAAACAGAACTAGACCTCCATGTCTCAGGTTAGGGTAGCACGTGGTTCCTGTGGTGTTTTATTCCGAAGTCCAGGAGGTTTGTTGTGTTCATTACCTAGACTGTATTAGTTCTGTAGGTCTGTATAGACTTTCCTTAGATGCTGATTTGGATTTTATCCTGAGTTATCACTATTAGAACTGAGGCTGCTGTAACAAATCCCCAGCTTTCCATCCCAGACATGGATGCATTTCAGTCTGAGGACAACTCTTAGATAGCTTGCAATTACTTTATGATCCTTTTGCATGGAAGATTATTACTGTGCAGCACTGACCTGAATATTTTTCTTATGTGTTAATGCAAGTGCTTGGCACTTTGAAGCAATGTAGAGGAATAAAAGCATAACCTTCCACACTGAAGAGCTGTGGTATGAAGTGCTTGTAAGAAATAGTTATGAAATCCTAATGTTCTGCCCATGCTTTTTGGGTTTTTTGGGGAGGGTGATGCATTGTTCCTGTGCCTGGCCATAGGATGTGTGGGGTATGGAAGCTGCTGTTCTGCTTCTGGGAGCCCTTGGCATGTGTAGGAGGTGAGGGTAAAGCTCAGCATGCAAGTCTTGCGGGTGGCTGCACCTCTCTTTCAATGGTTTCTCAACAACAGTGTCTGTTCGGTCCTTGTGCTTTTTCCCAAAACACATTTAAATCTTCTGCATGGAAATCAAATAGAAAAGAAATTACTTTCATTATTTTGGTTTTATTTGTTTTCTGACTTACTCTAATGCACAGGCTTATTCTCACTAAAATAAATTACACATTAGAATCAGTGCAACAGAGGTATGTACTGTTTTACTGGAAAGAGGTTTGTGTCGGCAAAAGAGCATAAATATGAGAGAAGTCCAACTGTGCATGTTAAGAAGACAATAAATGAAAGTAGGTTGTTTTTACACAATTTTTAAACAAAATTGTTTTTGTTGCTGCTCTGTCTGTGCTTTCGTCCCCTCTTCTGCGTTATCCACCTCCTCCTTAGTATCGACTTCTGGAAGAATAATAATATTCTACAGAAGAAGGGTTTGTAATTTGTGATTGTGATTGCAATTCACATGCTTCCCTAAGAACACAGCACCCTGCTAGAGTTACGCTGCCCTGGCCCAGAGGTGGAAGCAGAGTTTCTTGATCTTGCACCCTATTGAGCGGAGTAATGAAGGTAGTGGAGAGCAGACAAGTCATCAAAAGCAGCCACCATCCACTCTTGCTGTCAGATTTCCTGATTTTTTTTTTATTCCTTTTTTAACGTAATACTCAGAAATAATCAAGTGTATTGTTGTAAATATCAGCATGTTATTGCCGTGGATAAGTTGTACTGAAAAATCTATATTCCTTGGAGTCTAAATTGTGCTGAATATCCAGAGGTATTCACTAGCTACTTCTACTCTTCCTGCTGTTTTTTTATGTACTTCAGGGAAGTCATTTATGATGCTTGAGTCACCAAAATTTAAGGTGACATGATAACCTGTAAAAGCATTTCAGTCTCCCAGAGACAACGTGCTGTAAGAAAAGCAGTTAAACAACTGAGAATCTTGATGTTGATTTTGTCAATCTTCCTTACTGTCTGCTTCCAAAAAGGGATTCACGATCCAATATTTCACCCTGACTAACCCCTCTTTGCCCCACGAATGACCAGGATAATTGTGTGGTTTGCTCTGGCGCAGTGAAACCCCCAGGCAGCCACTGCCTGCCCTGCGCAGGAGTGTTAACCTTGTGAGTCACCCCTCGAGCACAAAGGCAAGAACAAATGGGGAATGTGCTGCTCTAATATTCCATACTGCACAAAATTAGAATCTATTTTAATGATGTTCCATTTTTCTTGTGTCCACCCCAACACTTACTCATATCAGATGTACTTTTCTTTAAGGACAAGCTGCAGGGTCTTTTCTGTTGCAAATTCTAACAGTTTTTTCTGTGAAGCTGGGACTCCAGGAGGAAAATGGAAACTGTATTGCTACTGATTTGCTTCCTACATGGGAAGAATTGCAATTTGCATCTTGTGCTAAGGGAAACTTATGGGTGCAATGGCACAGGATAAAGTGCGCTATCCAAGACCACTCATAGGAGTATGCCTGTCTTCTTGAAGAGAGCTATTCTGTTCCTAAGGTATACGTGCTGGGTTCGTTTTGCAAGAGTTTTTTCCATTCCATGATCTCTAGTCTCAAACCGGATGTGATGCCAGGTGTTACCTTCACCCTTCTGGGCAGTGCCCATTGGACCCTAACCAACTGGCAAATCTGGTGTGAAGTTTATTGACCATTCTGCCAAACCATGGTGAATATTCCATTTATTCCCAGTGGAAAATACCTTGTAGTACCTGGTATTTTAAGTTTTCCAGTTGGCTACCAAGCATATTTGTTAATTCAAATCACAAATCTCTCCTCAGCTTGCATTCTTGTCATGTTCAGAAATGACTTGGTTTCAACAGGTAGGACAGGGTGGTGTCTGGGAATATATACAATGACCTATAAATGGAGCTAGATTTTCCTGGAGGTTGTTGTCATTTCCACAGCACTACCCAGTGCTGCCTTGGCATGTATACTGCCCCGAAACAGATGACTGCTCTCCTGCTAGCTTTTACTCATAATGTTTATTGTTGGTTAAATCCAAGTCTGCATAACAGACTCCTGATGCTCCCTGCAGTCTCTTCAGCCATTGAACTCCAAAGTAGATTTGACTAAACAAAGCCTATTTTTATATGTATATATATGTATATATATATATGTTTGTATGTATATACATGCTCTCCTTTAGTCCTGACTGCATTGTAGATAGTCTGCCCTGTGCTCTTTACCTCTAACATCGTCTTGGATGCACTTCCAGATGCTGGAAGCATACGTCACTGCTGCCAGTCACTGTGACTATATACGGTCACAATCACTTCTTTTACTATTAGTCACTATCCTGTTACTATTATTGTTTCTTTAATATCTCCTACACCTCTTCGGTGAGTTCCAGTTCCTAATTTTTCTTTTCATTTTCATACCCCTTACCACAGAGTCTTAACACACCGAGTGTTTCTTTTGACCTCTTCCCAACACATACATAGGATGGGTCTGTTCCTTTATCCAGCATCTCACTTATGCAATTATTGTGTTTTTAATCAGTCCCCCCAAAAGGACTTCACCTGCCCATGTTGTTTGTAGTGGAACTCTTTGCTATGCTTGTTAAAGTATCTCCTACTAGCGCTGAAATTACATGTGTTGTCATGTTTGCTAGTGAATGTTCCCCCACTTAAATAACCCCAAATCTGTTTTGTTTACTTTCCCTTCTGTGATTTAAGTGGATCGTACTCTTACCACATTTCAAATCTTCTGTCTGCTTTCTGATGAACTCCAATGTTTCATAGCTCAGAAGCTTCCAGGCTCCAATCCACTGAAGGTTATTTAATATGCATCTCTCTCTATTCAATCACCTTTGGAGTCTTCCTCCTTAGATCATTCCCAGCAGTCTTTCATTAGAAGCCTAAGAAGGTTTCTTTTGTTACTCTATAAACATGAAAAAGTTGTAAAAGGAGCAGACTTCGTCCTTTAAGGTGTCCTTTTCATTTCAAGGCAATTTCTAAACCTATTGCCTTTGTCTTCACTACTCTATATGTGAGGCTTGCTGAGTGAGAGCATAAAGGTGGCATGGAGAGTCTTCTCTTTTTTTTTATTTCCCTTTCCTCCAGGTTCTCTCCATTGGTCTCTTTGCAAACAGCTTTTCCTTCTAATTAAAACTGAGTTGAGTGAGCTAGGGGAAGATACAAAGGAAATCCTTGGAAAAGTTCCTAACAACCGTGTGTTCTTCTGCCATTGTCATACACATGACAAGAGGACCCTTCATATTAATCTGTTGTGATAACCATAAACGTGAGGACACATAGATGCACGTAAATCTCTCCTCAGGTGTTAAGCCTCCAGAGTATCGCAGTCAGTGAGGTATCTGCTGGCTGATGTGTTTGATGTGTGATGAGCACCCGTTTTCTCTAGTTTCTCATGCTATATCTGCTCGTATAACTTCCAGTCTTTCTGTGGGGTAGATGGACCTCCAAAAAAAGGTTTTGACTGTCTGCTGGGGAATGTGTAGTGTCATATAAAAATCTCTAGTCCAAAACCGCTACTGAGTCATCCCTTGAGTTGGGGCTGGGGGCCAGAGATGGTGCTTACTTTCATGCTTGAAATACTTTAAAGTTTCCAACTTGGCAAAACCATTTTTAAAGTAGAATTCATTTTTGCTGATGGTCTTATGGCATGTGCAGTGACCCCTGGGGAGACCTTTTCTAGTTTCTCTACTGATTTTCCAAACCATTTTATTTTAATGTGAGAAAGTGTTTTAAACCTTTTTTCCTTGCAATTTGCCTTGTCCCACACACCCCAATGATATTTCATTCTTTGCTGTTTTCCTCATGATATATTTATGTGTTTCTTTTGGTCAGCTTTGTTTTGTGTTCAAGAATTTTTCTCTAAGTACTTAGGAAATAAATATATAAATGTTTCAGACTGGCAACAGAGGCTCTCAGCACCTATAGGTGACAGAGCTTGAGATATATGTTGTTCTTAATCAGTTTCTGGAGCATTTTTACGTGGACAAATGTACTGTATAATTTGGTTGATTGAATTTGTCATTTTTCTTCAAATTCTTGATAGAATTCCAGGTGAAGGTAGACTAATTATTGTAGCAAATTGAAATTTACGATGAAAGAAATATACTTTTTCCTTAAGCATATTTGGGTTTACTATAAAAGGAGACAGCAAGTTTCAGAATAGGGAAGGTATTAAGGTAAAGTTCTTTATTTACTCGTATAGTCTAGAGACAGCACAGAGCCAAAGGTCATGTTAATATTCTGGTCGTACTTTCCAAGATTTCAGAAAGGTTTCTCCTTTAAGTTCTAATAGATTCAAGACTCTAAGTCTTCCTGCCCACAAAACCCAAGAAAACAGTGATACCCTAAATTACTGAAATGCCTTAATTAAAAATTCTGATGGGTGTTTTCATTGGCTAGAATGAGATTATAGTTAGACCATAGTTTCAAAATACAGCTATAAAAACCTCAGACATTATTGTTATTTCTGTTTTATAAATAAGGAAAAGCAAAAGAGCTTAAAGTGACCTATCAGGAATTCTACTGCCTCAGGAACTAAAATGACATTTCAAAGCATCTAAAACGTGGTTATGGGTCCTCTCTGTATTATTATGGTGCTGTAAAAGTAGCACATTTGCTGACTTTCTTTTTGATTGGTGCCAATGAAATTAATCACTCTGTTAATTCTAAATACGGTTTTGCTGACTTGCCCAAACTATGCTGTCACATATTATTATAACAATTTATACATGCTGATGGTTTTATACTCCAGAGGATGAAGTTTTTCTTTAAAAAAAACCAGTATTATTTATACTAATATGTTAAGTCACAAGAAAAATCACTAACTACAAAAACATAATCTGAAATACCTCGGTGTTTTCCCTGCCTGAGTGACCAGCTGCTGAGATTTTATGTATCATTTCAGGTCCAGTTAAGAACTTGCCTTCATAAATCTCTCCAGCATCTAGCCAGGTGATAAAATTCATGTCAGACATGACTATGCTGTTCATCATCTGATGTGCAACTTTGTACACATTCCCACTCCTTCCGCCACTATTAGATCTAAGTAGACAAATAAGAGATATATATATATATATATATATATATATCTCCTGTGAAAGAGCACTGATCAATATATCTTCCAGTGCTTGAAAATAAAGATTTCAGGTTAACAAATTGATGGCACTCCACCAATCTTTGGGAAGAAGAAATCTTCATTGTTTTGTAGGTTGTGACTTTCCCATGAGAACAGAGTAATATTGAGAGATTATCAGTATGGTTTGTTTATTTTTTTTTTTCCTAGAACATAAAATATCAATTAGCATGAAGCATTGCCAGGAATTCCCAAGTATGTTATTCTGTTACTACAAAAGATTCCCTGAACATTAAAGAAGAAGAAAAAAAAAGGGATGGGGGGTGTAAGTGTTGAGAAAAATATTAAAAAGAGAAGGTAAGGAATGAGGGTCTCTCCCCACCTCCCCTGTCCAAGATAAATTATGATTTTTCCCCTTCTTTACAAGTGCTACCAAATAGCAAAATCCTTTGTCTTCCTTCCAAATGAAAAAAATGGTTACTGCAAAACCAGAGCTTCGTGCTCTTTGTGTAGGGAGTGTATTCTACACAACATATGTTGGTCTTCAAAACAAAGAAGCCAGAGGCAGCCCACATGGGCAATTGCCTCACATTGGAGAACTTAAACCAGAGATCTCAGGAGATCGCTCCTTCTCCCTTATTGATTCTAGTTAGAGAAATCAAGATGGACAGCAAACTTCCTAATTAATTGTCAGAGACCTTCCTCAAAGATTCTCTGTCCAAAAACCAACACAAACAAAACCTTGCTCATCTAAAAAAAACCCAAAAAAACACAACAAACTTTATCAGCGAAATCTTTAAATGTTTAACAGTGCCACCTGGTGACCTTTGCCATAACAACAGCAGTATATTTCAGAGCATCTTTTGAGGATCTGAAAGGACTGCACAAAGAACTGTGTGTTACCAACTGAAAACCCTGCGTAGTGAGGACCAGAGACATCTGCTATTTCTATTTTTCTTCCTTTACAGCTTCCCAAACTGAGACGAGCTGATTCATAAACTCTTCTTAATAGTTCCACAATTGAAAAAATATAGATGTAATATTTTATAATTATAAAGCTACCTGTAGAAAAGCATGTATGATTACTGCAGGTTGACCAGACATCCACATGATCATAGTCCCCTATTGAAAGATCCCTGTGAACTGTGGTAGGCTTGCAGGCAGTGTCCAAAGACCACATCGTAAATCTCTGACGAAGACCCCATAACCAGTGGAGCACCTTAACTGTGACTGTTTCTTTTATTTTCGCATCCAAATTGATTTTTTTAATATTGTGGTTTATTGTAAAGATCTTAAACCTTCAGTGCCACCCCCTGCCACCCATGACAAGATAGATACAATGCATATTTTTAATCCTTGCCCGTTTTGTGCACTGATATTTAAAACATTGCAGTACAGGGACTCTCTATATGTGAGTCGTGGGAGTCTCACTCCTGGTCTCTGGAGACAACTAGTAGTAAAAGAAGCTGTTAGAAATATAATTGGTTTAATTTAAAAATGAAATTTCCATTTAAATTTTGAAAATTTGGGAAGAGCAGTAATTTAAGATGCTACTGAATGTTGGTCTTCCTTCATGGTTACAAAATTAGTGCAGGAATACTCCTCCCTTCACTCTCTCCTCTTCACAAGAGGAGAGAAGGAAATGAAGTAGTTTAAGTCGTTTAGAGAGTTGTCCTTAAGCATCTACTAAACAGGACGTAAGGAAGCTGTTCATTGACTGCAGAGATGGTGGGAATACCTTTCTCAGACAAACACAGAACACCTGCTAAGCTCTGAGACTTCCAGCATTCATTTGCACACAGCATGCTTTGACATGTAGAATAGATAGAGGCAAATGAAGAGAAAGAGAACAGAAATAGAAAAAGTACAAGCAGCTTAAAAGTGATATACGTACCTTCTGCCTCATAAAGATGCACTTGTCAGTTTGCTGTTAACCTAATTAGAGGAAAAGTGTAAAATTGAAAACCAGACCCATGCAGTGGGACACATCACATCACATGTTGGCTTTGATTTTTCACATCTCTCTTAGTGATAATATTTCTCAATTTTCTTACTTCAGTTGACTCATCACTAAGCAGCTATTGCCCATCCTGCTCACTCCACCCATCAGGTCTTTGTCACTCATGATTCAAAACTCAACTTCGACGTTGAAATTCTTAGTTGAGCTAAATAAGTTTTATTCCCTTTTTGAATTTCAGAGTTCATGTGGTGTCTAGAGATGGTGGGAGTGTGTGTGTTTGCATACTGCACTTGGCTGCTGCCTTGCAAAGTACATTGTGTGAAAACATTATGGTCCTGCACGTGAAAAGAAATGCTGTGTGTTGCTGAGTTGTGTAAAGGTCTAAAATGTTGTAGGCAATAAGGCAATTGATTTGAATTTTTTTAAAAATAGGGAGTTTTGGGGTTTTTTGTTTGATTTTTTTTCTGGGAGCTAAAGGGTGGTAAGAGACTAGGACTCAATGGTTTTGGTGACTTCTTAATTGAAAATTCAGGTTTATAGAACAATATGAACATGATGGTGAATTTTATTCACACTTTCAGAATGTATTATCCTGAGATAGAGATAATTTGGGGGGAAGGGCCCTTGCCTTAAATAGGTTCATGAGGAAGCAAGAGATACTCTTTCAAACGCTGCTTTGATCAAGGTGAACTTCTCCCTTTCTTGACACAGTTTACTGGGTTATCGTGCTGCAAGGTATTTTGGGTGGGCAGCTCTCAACCTCTGTTGATATAGATTTCTCATTAAATTACTGAGACAACCTGTAGTGAAAAAATGGAGCCCAGATGTGTATTTCTGGAGGATGAATATGGATTTCTCGACTAATCTTTTTTATGTTAACGTATAGCTATAGCTTCTTAGAAGGGAACCTTCTAACCAAGATTTTTCCTAGGAAGACATTATTTCAGCTCAGGCAAGTGGGATGTCTGGTTCAATCTCCAACAAAGTGGCTATCAATAGACTAGTTAGGGAATGAAACCCAGCTTCTTCCTGTCTCTTTTGATAATAATTGTCTAAATTTTCCCTTATGTTTTATCGACTAACTTTATTAATAATGCCCCAAATAGAAATAAAAGAATTTGTAGAACTGGGGAGAAATTAATGAAGGACAAGGAGATTTATTGAGCAAGGATTATGGAGCAACATTTTTTTAAGAATAATGGAGCAAGCTAAGACTCTTCATTCTCAAAAATGGTGGTTGATTTTGGAGTATTCTAGGGGTGATATGGGTAGGGATTGTTGTTTAGTATCTCTTCTATAACAAAAATTACTGGGGATCAGTCAGGTTTCAGAACATTCGGGCAGGCTTGTGTGGCAGGTTTCAGGTGGTTCAGTTGAAGGTGTTTCTTCAACATGTTGGTTAAGAAGCCTGGGGAATTCTTCACCAAAGAATGTTGTAAATGTGAGAGTTTACATGGGTGCAAGGGCAACCTGGATGAGTGTATGGAAGAAAAATGTATAGCAAATACAGATTCCTTAGCAAATCACTCACCTGAATATATATGGAATCTGAGAGACTTCTAAGGGGGAAGTGTCACATCCGTGCCCTGCTCTTCCTCTTCCATGGGCGTGAAGCACAGTCATTGTTAGTAACTGAGCTCTACGTGCCACTGGCCAATTGCCTTGTTAATTCTGAATTAGAGAGTATCTGGGGGAAACTTGCTTCTGCTAAAAACAAATAGATTGATATTTGTGAATATACAGACTTTTTTTAATTCCCATTTTTTGAGTTTGCTCAAGGGACTTGGCAGAGGAAGTAGAAATAGGATTGTATAGTCACACTTGCCCCATTTACACTTGTGTGCAGCCTTACTGGTTCTGCATGTAGGTGTATGTTCATGAATAAATAAAGACATAGTGATCACAAAAAAGATACTTAATTTGATATGAATTTCCTTTTAAGAATTATCAAATCTAGGCCCTATTTTAACTAATATATTTCTGTGGGGTTTTTTGTTTATTGTGTTGTTTTTGGGTTTCGTTTTTTTTTATTATCCTTATTTTATCCTTGGATTAGCAATAATTCTCATTTCTAGGAAGAAAATAGAGTATAACCCCACTATATATCATTCTTAAACCTCAAAGTGAAAAGATCCCTTGTCTTTGAAACTCATAAACCCACGCAGCAGAGACAGTTTGATACATGCCAGTCAGAGCAATTACACGCGTCCCAGAGGAACCTTCAGCCTGTGCTAACACTGGTACCTTATTTTGTACACAGGTCATGAATGCTCTAATGACCACAATTCATGTTGCCATTTAGAGACCAGGAGAGCACGCTGTGCACCCCCCCAGCTTTTACAAGACTAACTGGCAGAAGCAATCAGGGAAAATCACAGGATATATGAAGTTGCTTTTATCATATCAGCACAACTAACAATGCAACAGTTAAACATGTTGAAGCACTTCCATTGTAAATACAATGCCTTGGCATTTAAGAGCTCAGCTGTAAAAATCCCAGCAGATAAACCACAGTGTTTTCTACCTTGTTTGAAAAAAAATAAATTAAAATCAACATCCATTAAAGTAAAATTCTTCATGTTGGTCAAACTTTCTTTTAAATGGGATAATAAAGATTTTTAAATGCACTAGACCACCAGATCAATGATTTTACATAGTGGCAGTGATTTATATTGTGTGGTAAGTTACATTCAAGCATAAAAGCCAACCTCAGGAGTCTGTTAGTTCAGCTTAAACCATGAGTGAGTATCAATGCACACTGCACATTGTTTTGCCTGTTAAACTGTTCTGCAAGCTTGCGAAGGAAAGGAGTGTGTAAGGGCAGGATCCTCCCAGTGTGCCTTTCAAGGACCCCTCTCCTCCAACATAGGGGACAGGCTCGTTTTGCTGGGGAGATGTAGGTTAGAGCCAGCTGAGGTGAGCCAACACCTCCATGGCAGCAGCACGGCCCTTGCAGGCTGTCTGGTCCTCTGGCTCCCACTCAAAGAAGCTCTACACATGGTAGTAATTTTATGCATCGATTTATGCCCTGCTCACTTTCCAGTATTTCCTGCAATGACAGTGTTGTTTACAGAATTAGTGCTGAACTTGGTAGTTGTTCTAAATCTTATTATAATATTGTTGTGTATTTTATCCCAAACTAGAGCACAGGGACTGTAATTTTAGCAATTATAGATTCTTCCTTCTTACTCAGTCAAGCAGGAGCCCATCTTTGCTGAGTGTGTATCTACGCTAATTGCTGAGTGGCTTACATGGAACGCTTGTTAGCAAGTTAGAAAACAGCACATAGGAAAGAGGTGGATGAGTTGGTCATCACAAAGGTGTTTACAGGCAGGAATATTTATGTAAAAGTATTTTCCCAATCTGAGCTTTTGAAAGATTTGTAAAATACAATGTAAAAAAATTAATTAGTGAATGTATCAAGAGTAGAACTAGGAAGGACTTCAGTGGATAAAAGTATTGATGGCAGATGGGTCTTCTGAGGCAAGAGAGTGACCAAAGCAGTGTCTTTGGACAATGCTGTTTTAAAGCTTTCCTGCATTTTATTATGAAAGAGAGCAATACAGGGAGGTGCTGAAGTTTGCTAGTGACATTAAACAGATGGGAGAAGTCAGTTCAAAGGAAATAATAATGTTCCAAATTACACAGCAGGATTAAGGGAATACACAGATTATATAATCAAGATTCAGAAGAAAAATAATTCTGGAAATAAAACAATAGTCAAGCTATAGCAGAGATCTAAAATCATCCTGTAAAAATATATATATGTATATATATGTATATATATATATATATATGCATACTATGTTTTGTTGCATCAAATTTTTAAGCTTGAGTGATTAGTTGGCTTCTTTCTTCTTCCTCACACTCCTAAAGAAAACTAAAATCTATATATTTAAAATACTGAGACAGAGAGACCAAAGACGGGGACCTTGCAACTTCTTCTGCAGCTCTGAGAAGTTTGCTCTAAAAGCCAAGAGTGTTGTCTCCTTTGCTTTTTGAGCTAGTGATAGAGTGTATCAACGCCAGCTTGAGTATCAACCCCAGCCTGAGCGTCAACCTCACTGATGGAAATGACAGTGCAGGAGCTGAGTCACCAGTGCTAAGGCAGCTAAAGAAAAATAAAAGCTCTGTGTCAAAGCAGGAGCTAGGAAGGAATGCAGAGCAGGGTTTGGATTTTTTTTCACGTTTGTTTTGTTTGGGTTTTTGTTGTTGTTTTGTTTTGTTTTTTCTTCTTTCCTCCTTTTTTAGTCATTTATTTATCTCTATGTATGACTCTGGGAATTCTAGAATAGGGTTTTAAAGCATTAGGGAAAATGGTAAGGTTCAAGGCCAGGTTGGATGGGGCTTTTGGCACATTGGGCTAGGGGAAGATGTCCCTGCCTGTGACAGGGGTGGGACTGGCCGGACTTTGAGGTCCCTTCCCACCCAAACCATTCTGGGATTCTTTACTAATAAATGCAATGCACAGATTATAGTACAAAGGTAATTGATGAGACATTACTACAGTAGTGTTGTGCCCTTTGATTTCCTTTGCTTTTGGTCATGAAAGATCTTTACCAGACTTTACATAATTCTTAAGTCAGATATTTTTCAGACACCAGATTAAAACAAATTCTGCTAAAATGCTGTTGTTGTTTCTTTGTCTAAATTGCAGTGAAGAAACCCCAAAGTATTTTTGCAGTGTAGGTTCTCATACGCAGAGGTTTCCTCTTTATTAAAATTATGTAAGAATGGAGTTTTAACCCACTTTATTAAATGCAAAACTTTTATGCATGCACACTGTATACATTCTGTAGGCTGACAGAGAATCCATTACCATTGGGAGGTGCAAGGACTAAACCCAAGCTTTTGCATGCTGGAGAGTGCCCGTTCTTGAGCTGTTTTGCACATGGGCGTAATTGTCCCATAGATCCTTTGTCAGGTGTTCCAGCACTATGCAAGGGCTGCAGTTTGTTTGGGAGATATGTTGTTATTACAGGAATCATTTACCACAAGGACCTAAAGTGCTCTATCGCTCTTGATCTGTACCTAGTTTCCATGAGATACTGATGTCCCTTCATCCACGGATTAGTGTGTGTAGCTCATTTATTTGACAAAGCACTTTTATATTTGTGATATTACATGATTTATGGAGGATTCAATGTCCCCATTTAAATATATACATGCTATTTCTTTTCCTAAGAAGGAATGAACCTTAAAAATAATTGAATACCAGGTGCTGGTATAATCTGTTAGAATGATTTGATTTTTCTGATTTGGGGAGTTAAAAAATGATGATTTCTTGTGTTGATAGTCCTTCTTGCTGCACGCTGAAAAATGCAAAGCATGTACAGTGAAGGAAGCCACACCTTAAATATGTCACAACATAAACTCAAGTGGGAACAACTTTCTCTGTGTATCTTTTTCCCACATGCTCAATTTTTTGGTAAATATTAAAATATCTGAAATATTTTGCTCTGTGATATTCCTCAAAACATTTAACAAAAATATTGTTCTGTTGTGACTGCGCCTATTACATTTTATTGTTCCATCAATTTTATGTCACAATACAATACTCACATGCATCATAAATCACACAATTGATTTATGTTTCCATTCATCTGACGTGCCACATAAATCACTTTGGGTAGTGATGTAATATTTTAAAGAATTGACAGAATTGGTTCATCCAGAATTGTTTTTCTTTTCTCTTGATGAGATAATTTGGTGGAAATAAAGAGTGGAAAGGTTCTTGGTAGGTCAGAATTTTATGGTTCTTCAGAAAAAGGTGCAAGTAATCAGTGACCCTACATGTAATTGACCTTGACATTAACATCATCGTACATAGATAATCTTTCAGTAGAAGCAACAGATAGAGACATTTTCATAGTGCTGGAAGAACTATGCTTAACCTAAGACTTCTCACAGCAAGCAAAACAAGAATCAAATAGACTGCATTCTAGAGAGCATTGTATGACTAAGTTGAGCAGTACGTATTACCATTCTGAAGATATCTGAGATAGCCCAACCAAGTCTTTGAACGGACATTGAATGAGAAAGCTTCAGACAGCTCTTCTCTCTAACTCTGAATGCAGAAATTTTCCAGGCTAATGATTTGACCTTTATGTTGTATAAGAGAAGCACATAATTTTTCAGGAGTGCACAATATAAATGAAATGTGATCTCCGTTACAAAGTAGTATTTAGTCACCAGAACTCTCTTGAGAGCATTGCTGTATTAAATACATATTATAGGCCAGATTCAGCTAAACTGTGGGGGTAGATGTGTATGTGGTTAAGCATTTTGTTTCCTTTCTGCCAGTGGAACATACATCATCTGAACTTCATGCATCCGACAGTTAGGACATTACCCACTGAATTAAATATGCATTGCAAGTGCTCACTGGCTTCAAGTTCCAACAGGGTCCACTATGTCCTCCAAGGGAAAACAGTATTGTGTTTACTAGTAAGAAATTTCCATCAGCTTTACTTTTTATTAGTTTTTTATTTCTCCCTTTTATTTGCCTTTCAAATACACTACACCTTCCCCTGTCTTATTTTAAGATCCCAGCCTTTCTTAATTGACCTTTTCATCATGGCAGGTGAGATATTGCTCATTGTCCTGGTAGCGCTGGGAATTTCTGTGCGTTCAGCCCTTGCTCTTTATTTCCTAAAATAAACAAGTATGGCCTTTTTTGGGAGAAAAATTCATCATTTATTCTGCAACCTTGCTGAATAACTCATGAAAGTTACTGTAATAAACACTGGGTGTTTCTAAGCACATAGAAAACACCTGAAGGTGAGCTTTCCTAGCGTTAGGAATCTATACAACTCCTCACAGCTGCTCTACCTACAGTCTCAGCTGGCGCTGTACATGGTATTTGGATGTGGTGCAGGATCTCAGCCTGCCCACACACCACACGGAAGGGTACAGAACAGCACCAATGGAGGAGAGTTAGATTTAGGAGATAATCATCGGATCTTAGCTGAAAGATGTAGTCCAGGTGACTTTGTCTTTCACTTACGGAGGTCTACAGAAGCTGTGCTAACTGGGCAGTGGTAAAAAATGTCACTACTGCTTTTCTTTATACTCTTTTGGGAATTACAATTCTGGAAATAGCTTCATATTTTTTTATGGCAGATTTTGTTACAAACCCAAACTTGCGAAATTTAAAATACAGTTATTTTCCACACATATAGAATATGTTTTTTCTTAACCAATAAAACAGTAAATTGACATTTTCCTTTTTTTTTTTCCCAAAAGGTGGAGTCCTTAGCACTCTGTGCATCGGTGTCTGGCCATAGGCAGTGCTACATTATCTGCATTTTCATTTATTGAGAGGAAATTCTCACTCACAGCTTATGTTCAGAATGTAGGCTGGCTTTCTGCAGAGTTATTCACACATCTCTCATACATTTCAAAAGTTTTAGCATGCAACAGAAAATAATTCATTGCCTAATAGAACAAACAAACTGATGAGACAGGTCATGCACTGTCACCACCATTAGTCTTTTAAATATGGCCAAGTTCAAAGTCCATGACTTGAAATTTCAAGAGGCCTTGGCTTGCTCTGCAAGCAATCTGTCCTCCTTCTTCAGATCCACTTCCAGTTGCCAAAACTTTTGTTTTATGTGGTGTGGAAAAAAGAATGGAACTTTCTGTTGCATCTAGAGTGCAAGTGGATAAGAATGCTTTAAAATGATGTTGACCCTGTTGAGATTTTTAACTTTGCAGAAATTCAAGCAAAGCAATTAAGATGCTTGAGAGACGTAGGTAATTAGAAGTTTTCCTGCCTGACCTAAGTGGATCGAACAGTGGGAATGCTGATATAAACAAGCTACAGTATAACCCATAAAGTTTATTTAAAAGGTTGGTCAGGAAATAAAACAAATGTAAGAAATTATGCAGATCAGTTAATAATACAAGAAACTTTGATGCTGATTAACATGTATATGAACATATCACACATATAAAATAAAAATTAAACACTGTGGTACCATAGGTATAGGTAAGAAGTATTTGGATACATGCAGTTATTAAGATCAGCATGTACTGCCTGATCCCTTGGAGTGTGTTCTGCGTGAGGTTGGGTGGGTTTTTTTTGTTTTGAACTGGGTAGAAAGTTGCAAAACAGCCTGATGGTCAGTTACACCGTCAATGAATGACCAAATAGCCTGGAAAGGTTCTTCCTGCTTTACTAAATGCTCAAGAACCTCACTGAAATATTTACTTCAGTGTTTTTCCCTTTTCAGTTTTGGTTGGACCAGTTAAGTTTATCTTTATTAAACAGTCCAAGTGCCGTCCCAAACTAGAAAGTGTCTTAAAAATGGGCTTACCCAATTGAAGGGAAGCACGACCTTCTTCTGATTTCTTCTATCTCAATACTTAATAAGCCTTCAAGTTTGCACCAGTGTTTTATTTCTTTATCATTTTTTGCAAGTTAAAACATTCAGCAGGCAATGATGGGTAAAGCATTTCTTCTCCAGATCCACAAGAACTAATACTCCCCCAGGCCATCTCAGCATGTCTGATCTGATAACTATTAAGTTTCAACAAATATCTACTATTCCTGCACATAATTGCATTACTAACATTGTTATTACTTTGCACTAAGCAAAGAAAAACAGAGGTCCAGAGGTAAACAACACTTCCAGGCTGGTGTCTCCAAGTGCTGTTGCCTTATTTTTCTCACTACAGGAAGGTGACTTTGAACTAATGTTGGTTTGTTACTTGGTCCACAGCAGAACTGGGCTTCTTAACGCTTGCGCTGTTGGGTTTTGTGACCATTCTCTTCACAACTTTTTATTTTAGGGCATAATTATCCCTAAAATTTAAAAGCAAAAAAAACCCCAAACCAAAACAAAAAAAAACAAATAACAAAGAAAGTAGGTGCAGAAAAGAATCGATCGCATTCCTGGTGGTAATATTGATCAGTTGCTAGTGTAGCTGATACAGCCATCAGTTCGAGATGTTCAGTGGCCACTGGCTGTCAGTACCTGGGAACATAACCCATGTTCATGTCTTCCTGGTGGTGTATTTCCCTAAGCATTTGCTTTTGGCAATTTTCAGAGACAGGACACTGAGCTGATGGATTTTGTGACTGAGCCAATGTGGTATTACATATATCTCCCTGAGCTACTCTCCTTAGTGTTTTTAAGTACTTTTTGTTTTTCTTATTTTACAAACTGATCATAGTTGTTCAGGAATGTCATGCAACAGATGAAAACCCTCTGTCCCATGGACATATTAGACACCAGAATATATTGGGGACTATTGCAAACAGGTTGCTTTCCTCTCCCTGGTAGATGCTTCTTCCTCTGGTTATCACTGCTAGTACCATGACAAATTTCATAGGAGCTATAAAACAGGTCATTTCTGGTTTAACCTAGACGCAATTAATCTGTTATGCCAAGATGGCAAGTCTCCCAAGGTCCTCTATCAGCTTGGAGAGAGACTCTTCCTTATATCTCCTTTTAGCTTTCAACTGTGCCTTACACATCGCTGAGAAACGGCTGGAATGAAAGCTCGTAAAAGACCAGACACTAAACTGGGACAACAAGGTCACCTTGGTGATACAAATTCTAAGTTGTTTAGCACCATTGGGTGGCTGCTGAAGACTGGGTTGGGCTTTTTTTCTGTCAATATCCCGAACATTACCCAATAAGCACTCTGCAGTCTTGACAGTCCACTCTCTGGTGCTTAAGTCCTCACTGTTGTGGTTTGTTTGGGTTTTTTTTATTTTGTTTTGTGTTTGTTTCTTCTATTAAGAAATTGCAAGTTATCTTTAACTTCTCTACCTTCTTTTCTACCATGAAAAAGAATTTTTGTCAGTAGTAATTCCATTATTAGTCACCTCATCCTGATCTCTCTTACCATTGTGAGACAAACGGGCTTCATAATCTGTCTAGACAGTCCGGTTGTTCCTTCAACAGATGCTTGATCGCCAAAAGCAAGACATCCTTCAGTTGTTTTCTAGAAACCTTTCTGATGCAGCTCTAATTCATTTTTATATGTCCAGCCCTTGTTTTAAATCTTATTTTTCATTTTCTGAGATGTCAGTGATATATGAAATTACCTACACACTTTGTTCCATCGTGGATCTTCAGGAGGACCAGTTCCTAACTACTTTCCTGGGAAACAGAAGTCCGTATGTCCTTTTTCTTAGAATCAGTTAACAAAGATCAGGCTCTTGGAATATGTTGTAGGAAGAAAAAACACTTTAAGTAAGGTTTGGTTTATGATTTGTTACATAGTCCTATTTTGTCACAAAGAACATCCAAAACTCTTTTCCCTCAGCTAGGAACTGTGACAGATGATGTATCCTACTCTCTGACACTCAGCTCAGGAGCTTTCCTTCTTAGCTTTTTGTTTGTTTGTTTGTTTTTGAGGGACAGAGTTTCCAGAACCTCTTTGGCTGTACCCAGGTATATTTGCAGCTTACTTTCTCTGCTTCACTGGTCTTTCAACTTCTCTTTCATTAATAGAAAAATGGTCACACAATAATATGCAGTGAAACTCCTGTTCCCAGATGACCTGTGCATATCCTATCAAGCTGAAAAGTGATGGTTGCCAGAGTTTTTAGAAAAGCTCAGATTGTTTCAGCTACCTGGTTCCACAAAGGAGCTTACTGGCTTCTTACCAGTATTTTTAATCAATTCACACAGAGAGCTAATTCTAAGACCTATCATCCACTCAAGAAGCAGAACTTAGGAAGCTTATAATCAAAGAAGCTCACTTTTGGATTATTGAGTATTTAACTCCACTATAAATAGGCTGCAGACAAATAATTGTTCAAAGAAATTAGAGAATGATTTAAAATAAGAGATAGTTCTTTTGGAATGTTGATAAGCCAAAAGAATTGTTGAACTTCATTCTTTATTTATATTTACCACAGTTCCCACCCCTACCCCCCAACTCCTCCCCAGTTTTAGCTACACAAATCAGGAAAAAAAGCTGACTTAAAAAAAGAACTTTTTTTTTTGCTGAGGCTTCCTTTCTTACCATGGTTTGTTCTCCAGCAGGCTTTAACATTTTTTTTCCTTTGATCTGTTAGTATATCTTTTTATTTCTGGGTGGTTTTCCCCTATGAAAAATATTTATGCCTCCACATTTCTTTAACAGGAGCTGTGTACGTGAACATTTTCCTGAAGTGACCAGTGTTGTGCAGTTTCAGTTATCTACCAATATTCATAAATGTTCTGTTAGGAGATAAGTAGGGTTTTTTATCAGTATGAGGTCAATATCATAGAATTTGTAATTATAAAGTTTGGAAAGAAGGATAGTCTCCAGGCAGCTATTTTTTAGCTATAGTTGTGATGTTTTAATAATTAAATATGGATTAATTAAGTATGAGTTCAATCTATTTATTAAAAGTTCTTGCTTTCCAAGTTGAAAGCTCCTGAATGTATATATGTGCATATTCTCTAACCAACCTATGCATGCCTACATATCCATACTTCTATTTCCCTCTTATTTCCCTTGATTTCTAGACAGACTAAAGGCTTGTGAAAAATATTAAACCTGGGAAGAATAATGTCTGAAACAGAGAGGCTCATGTTTTATTCATGTAGAGAGCTGTTTAGGTCCTGGAAGAAAACCATTAAATATTCTATACATTGTTAGCAGAGGATGCTTGCTTTTGTTCCTTGTCAGTTCCTTATCTTTTTCTGTTCTTAACACAGTGCCTTGCTCCTCCCTACCGATCCCAGCTCTGGTTCCCTACGTATTGAGATTTTTCCCTTTTTACTTTCATTCAGACTCCAGATCTGAGACCGATGTTTGACTCTTCTTGCCCCTGAGGCTGGAAGAGTACCAGAACAGAAGCAACCCCCAGCGAATGCAATGATATATCTATTTCATATCTTAGTCTCCCATGATAGTGCAGAAAGATTGCGAGCTGCTGTTACACACGTAACTTTAGTTGATGACATCAACCTGGTTTTTTTTGGTACATTCGAAATGTCTAGTGGTTTTAGTGATAAGAATGCTTCTAGAAACTTAGGTTTTAAAATACTATTGAAAAAATAAAATGTTTTGGATGTGGGAATTTAATATTCACATCAGAAAATAATTATAGTTATTGCAACCATCCAAATACATGACAGAAACATAATATGTGATCTCTGGTTTCAGACAATTATTTCAGCCTGTAAGTGCTGAATAACAAATGCCCCAGAGGATCCCTTACAAAACTAGAAACTGCAGAACAAGAATTATTTACAGAAATAGTTCACAGGGTATTTCCAAAGGCAATAATACAAACATTTGCAAAACAAAAAAAAAATTACAATCTTCTTATGAGTAAAAATTGGATCTTAAATAATCTAGTAAATGGTTAATTATTTATCCATCTCAGCTTCGGAGTTCAATTAAGTGTAATTGGTTGGTCCCTAATGAGGTGCGGTGAAGATCCGCGTTTTCCCTGTTGAGTTGATAAAAATCAAATTAGAAGAACCTCGGAGTATGTCTGTCAGTGTTGTGTATGCAGATAGGCTAATTTCAGCTGTGCTCTGGAAAGGTCTGTGAGGGCAGCAGGAGAGGAAAAGAAGGTTGGGAGCAGGAGTAGGTGCTAAATTGCTGGCCTTGGTCTTGTCTTTGCTGTTTTGATAGAAATGCAGATTGGATACTTCCTATTGGAATTAACGTGCCATTGATGTGTGCTATCCAGTTTTCCAAAGTATCAGTAAATAAAATAAATAAGGCAAACTAGATTTAATTATTGGTGAAATTTGGAATAGAAAATGTATTTCTACAGCAAAAGAAAATGTGACATGAGATGGGAGCTGTAGTACAATGTCATCCAGTGCTATATTGGGACATGCTTTTCCTTAACATGCTGTGCTTTAAGCCAGTGCAAATTATCTCACACTGTGCTATAGGGAAAAAAAAAACCCAACCCACAAAACAACCAATACCTGGGATTTGAAGTGCCTCAGGTAAATTTTGCTTTTTTAATTGCATTTGCATGATTTTCATTGTAAACAAAACAACCTTGTTTTAATGAATTTTAAAACCCTGAACTTTAAGGGCCCACATCATGAGTATTTTGCACTGTACGCCTCTCAAGTGGCATTGGGTAGGGGAGTGTTACCAGTATGTTTTTCTTGACCTCCTTTCATTGCTTTCCTTGTCTTCAACTCATGTTTCATGGGCCATTAAGGCAACAGTGTCTACATAGTCTTTACCAATAATTTCCTATGTACAATAAACACATCTTTATTTCCAATGGGGATTAAAATGATACTGATGTAGCCCAACTAAAATAAGATCTAGATTTCTGAAAAGGCATTCCTGACTGTACAGCATTCAGGTTGTGTGGTGTCAGTTTAAACCCATGGACTGAAGTGAGGAGGAAGGGCTGGCCATGCCTTGAAAACGTCTTAAAAAAAGACATTCACAAAACCCAACAGGTGTGATTATTGACTTGTGGTGACCCAAGAGGTGAAGTCTTTCTGCTGTTTGATCCACTTGCTGATTACACAGAGCTGCCCTCTATGCCCTGGCTGTCTACCAATAGCCTGGGGTTACCTTCCCACCGACCTGTCCATCTGCTGCCTGTTCGCTGCTGCCTGCCTGCCCTCAACTATCCTCTGCACCTGCTAGAAATTCTCCTCGAAGGGTATCAGATTAAACCAACTAAAAGTCTTGGTTTTGGAGCAGGGAGCAGTGGCTTCCAGCACTTTGAGCTGCTTTGAACATAGAGTCCACAGGAGCAGTGTGTCTCCTTTCCCCTGTCTTCAGCAAATGTTCAAAGTACTGATAGGAATGATGGTAAAAAACAATTCTTTCTTTGTAATGAGTTGGTTTCAATTTTAGTGCAGACTCATGTCCTGGTGCTGATTCTCTGGTCTGAGCACCCAGACCCAGTGTTTCAAGCACAAATCTCACTCCAGAGGTTTAGATTTCACCTGTAATGGGAGCTGCCAGATGCAAGAAATTAAAAATCCTCTTATGACAGTCAAGAATGAGACTTTTCCCTATGGAAGGTGTCTCCCCAAATGCTGCCTGCTTGTGTATCTGTTGTGGTTTAACCCCAGCCGGCAGCTAAGCACCATGCAGCTGCTCGCTCACTCCCCCCAGTAGGATGGGGGAGAGAATTGACAAAGTGAAAGTGAGAAAACTCCCAGATTGAGATAAAGACAGTTTAATAAATAAAGCAAAAGCTGTGCACATGAACGTTCGCACTTCTCATTGCAGGCAGGTGTTCAGCCAGCCCCAGGAAGGCAGGGCTCCATCACATGTAACAGGGACTTAGGAAGTCAAACGCCATCACTCTGACCACTGCCCACTCCTGGTCTAACTCTCCCCCCAGCCACTTAGAAGCATGACAGACTGGGATATCCCTCTGGTCATTGGGGACAGCTGTCCCAGCTGTCTCCCCTCCCAACACCTTGTGTCCCCTCCCAGGCATCCCGCTGCTGGGGCAGTGTGAGAAGCAGAAGAGGCCGTGATGCTGTGCAAACATTGCTCAGCAGCAACTAAGCCACCTGTATATAGCAAAAATATTGCTGTATTATCCACACTGTTTCCAGCACAAATCCCAAACATCCCCAGACTAGCTACTATGGAGAAAATTAACTCCATCCCAGGTGCAACCAGGACATCCCTGGTGAACATCTGGTGAGGAGAGCTCTGGCAGGGGATTGAACAGTGCCAGGTTGTTACGGGCACATCCAGTTAAAAATCCGAGTGTGGCATACAATTGCATAAGCTATTTTTGTTTCAGATCTATAAGCTGCACTTAACAATTCCATTTTCAAAAGGCATTTTGAAGCATTTGAGAAACAAACAATGAGGATCTTGATTTCCTTATTGTTCCATGCAAATGTTTTGGTTTGGAGATGTATGTGGAAATGCTTAGTTTTGTATTAAAGAACGTAAATTGGCACGTAGAAGACTTCGACATGTACAATGGAGTCTGAATTAACTTCATTCAGGAGGCACAGCATCAAAACATAAAGCATAAAACCAAATTCTTTTTTTTCCCCTGTATTATGATATAAATCCAAAGAATTCATCTTGATTTATATCAACGTAAATTAATAGAATTTGACCCAAAAGTCACTGTCTTATTACAGTATTTGTTATTTTGTCCTTGATAAATATATCAGAAGATAC
The DNA here is from genome assembly GCA_020800305.1 of Porphyrio hochstetteri. NCBI lineage: Eukaryota > Metazoa > Chordata > Aves > Gruiformes > Rallidae > Porphyrio > Porphyrio hochstetteri. Next base: position 38,219,935 of record CM036910.1, on the reverse strand, counting down.
TTATCACTATGAAAGCTCCACTATAATTAGTGTCAAATCCAAGTAAATAAAAGATTATAGTTAACAGATAATAATGAGATTTACTTAGTTTGCTGTGGCCTTAAAATAAAGCTGTATTAGCTTCATGGCCTTGTAGAAACACAGCAATCAGATCTGCTGCATCTGAGAAAGATCACAATCTAACCTCACAGATTTCTTTTAGCAAACATAGAAAACATTCCTCAGAAGATAAAATAATGGGATATGTATGTATGAAGAGCTTGTCACTAAATTTTATTCTTTAACACAAATAGTTGTCTGCTGAAGGGAAGAAGGGAGAGAGTGGGTAATCATGTTTCCTATATAGTTTCTCCTAAACCAAGCTCTTTTCCTCACGTTTGTTGAATGTAGAACTTGCGACCAGTTCCTACTGCTTTGTGCAATTAGGTTCCCTCTGCTGTTGGCTAGAAAATTGGGTTACTTAGGAGCCTGCTGTATTTAACATGTTCGATTCAAATCTGGATACTTACTCAACAGATCAAAATCCCACTGCGAGTAAGGTGGTTTTTTGATCGGTTGGTGGGTTGGGTGTTGGGTTTTTTTCCACGGTTGGTGGGTTGGGGTTTTTTTTTGATCTTCATGTTTCATAGCATCTTTTCATAAAGCTGTCTGCTACTGCATTATTTATTGTAGCATCAAAACTGATGGAAATTGAGACTTCAAAAGCTTTTAGGGAGAAACGTTTGGTATTTTCCCCAAGTGTTGCAAGTCAGGATGGGTCAAATCCTGCACAACAGTAGTTGTTACTCTCACTGAAAGCAACTGGAAGGGCAAAGGGGACCTTTGGTGAATTTTAAGGGTGTGCTGCCAAGGCTTTTCAAAGGAGCTCTGACAGAGTAAAGCTGTCTGGATGAGGTGAACTTAAATAAGAACGGGAAATAGAACATAGCTCTTTCTCTTCTGGTAAAGTCAGCAAAGGTCCACTTGCTTTCCCTACATTCAAGAGAAATCCCTTCATTTTACCAACCAGTGAACAGAAAAATACCCCTCCAGTTTTTCCACCTTTAGATGCTAGCAGGCTAATAAACATCAGATGGAGGATCCTTATTCACAATTCCCTTTCATTTTTGGAAAAAACCTACCTAACTGTCATAATGTGTTTGCGCAAGTTGACTGTACAGGTTCAGTAGTCAGTATGTAAGAGACCAGTTTCCAAATTAACAATGAAAATATTCAGCTCTGTCCAATTTTACCCTCTGACTGCAAGATCCACTGACTATAACCTTTACCTTCTTTGTTACAACTAATCATATATTGATATCTTTATTTCCTGCTTTACTTTGGCAGTAAGGCTTTTTCATCAGCTACTTTAAAGGCTACTAATAGTAGAGTCAAACTCATTTTCATCAAATTATGGGATTTGGGAAATATTGCTCCATAGTTCATCCAATAATAGTTCATCCATGTGAAAAATGAATCTTGACCCTGCTCTGTATTGGAAGTACCAGACACTTAATGCTTGCATCGTGTAACTGAGAGCTACAATGGGAACATTATTTCCTCAGTCCTGTAACCCCCAATTAGATGTTCAGATACAACCCTTTCAGCCTCAAGAGATATCGGACTACTGTCCATCTATCAAGGCAGAGATTTATTTAACTAAAACTGTGTAAGATCTGAGCAACCAAATCATAATTACCCAGATGACTTCGCTATCAATTAGCCATCCCTTTGATCAGCTGGCCGCTGCAGATTTGGGTGCTGAGTGCTTCTCCCCCTGCAGCAGCCGTTCTGCTGCAATGCAGACAAACCCAGAGACCGTCCTGATCTTTGCCTATAAACCTCTGTGCCTGGTTGGATACACGGGATGCTCTCTCCCAGCTACTTGATTGCTAACTTTGTTTGCTAATTTTGCTAAATATATGCTCATACATAAGCTGTAGCAGCCTGATTGCTAAATTCAAACAAACCGAAAAGCTTATTACCGCATCCCTTGATTAACATACTAATAGACGTAAGCAACACCTTGACTGCTGCTGTATTTCTCTTCTTTTCCATAACCTTTTCCAGTCAGAGCTTCTGTGGGTAAGGTGTGAGCCTGTATGTCAGTTAGAGAAAGAGCTGGGCCTACGTTCATCCTCTACGTAACGTCTGTTAGGAATAAGATTTGCTCTTCCTCAATTCAGTTCCCATCTCTGCTGATCTGCATTCTGCTGCCCAGTGTGCAATGAGGCTGAAACCTGTAATTGTCCTGGGTGCAGCAGAGGGAGATTTATTTATGGAATATTGGAGATGGATTTAATTGGAGTAGGAAATTTGGCTGGGCGATGCCTTTAGCACATATATAGTATTTTGTTATAGAGAGTTTGTTACTCTGCGCTTTCGCCTTCTTGCTATAAGGCATTTAAACCGTCACGAAAGTACAATTCAAACAGGCAAAGTGGCCAAAATGCTGCATTCTGTAGGTTTAGCTGCCATAAGAGGAATTCCCTACATAGAATGCTCTGTGAGTTAATTAAAAATTAATTATCAAATGGGAAACCACTGCAGAGTCACAGCAGTAAAACTACATGTTCCACATTGCTTAAGCCCCCAAAATGCCACCGACTGTAAAACCAGAGGGATTAAACAAGAGTTAACACATTGTTTTAATTGGTGGAGTGATAAGAAGGTGTTTTTGTTTAGTGATGGATGTTTGAGGTCTCTTTCCTCATTGCGGTTTTGGAGGCTGGGGATCGATCAGAGATTGCCACCTCTGGGGGAAGGTGCTGTGTTACGCAAAGCTCCTTGGAGACAAAAGATGCTGTTTCGTACAGACGGCAATACTGAAGCTAGATGGCCACCAAGACAGGTTTTATGTATTACCACAGCTAAGTTTAGGAGGTGACAGTGCTTTGTCTTAATACATCAGCATTCTAACAAGACCTCACCATACAAAACAACAATGTTTGTAGCACGCCATCATCCTTAGCAGTGCAGTAAGTTTGCGTAGGGCTTCCTGATGGGTGTCAGATCTCGGCAGAACACTGAATACATCTGAGAGAGAAAGGCTTGCCTACCAGATTTCTTCTTCTGCTTATATGAAGTGATGAACAATATGTGATAACTGGTTTTGACCAGCTTATATGGTGCAGAATTCATGTACTGAGTTTCTCCTTAAAGGCCTAAAATTTGCATTTTAATTGTTAACAGTATTTGCACTTTGTAGTCATTTCTAAGTCTGTTTTCTTTTTTTTCCCCTCAGAAAATATTGATAACAATCTGTCAACACAATTATTTTTTTTCTTTTAATTGGGTTTGGATTTGTGCAATACAACATAAGAGAGAGATAGAAATTAACATTTTTAATGGGGAAAACCAGAACTATTTACTAAGAAGATTTTGTTAGACAGGAGATGGTAAATGGATAGTAGGCTATCACAAACAAGAAGCAATTGTAACTCTTGATGTAAAAGAAAATCTGTAGATGAAATTAGGAATAGCTGAAAACCAGGATTTTGCATAATTCTTACTAATTTTCATGATATCAAGGCTAATTCTTAGCATCTTGTTTTTGAACATTTTACAAACAAAAATCGAGCCTCCCAGCATCCTGCTGGAGTTTCTGCAAGTTAATAGCTTGCGTGAGCAGGTATTGCAGGACTGCAGTTAAATCTCTGACATCCCTGATCTCATCTTGGACTCAGAAAACACTTTCCCCTTCACAGCTTGTATCTTCCACAGAAGCACAGAGCCATTACCCTTCGACAAACTTTTCCTCACCTGTGTAGTTGGTTCAGTTTGATTTGCAGTTAATCTTTCCGCTCCGCTTCTCATGCACATCGTAGGCATGGCATTGCTACTGGAGACAATCGTGTAAGGTCTGTACAGTTCTGAGACTTGACAGTTGTAATGGAAACACAACAAACTGTCACTCTTTAATAGCACCAGATCTATTACTACAATTGCAGCAGAGTCTGTTCATAAAACAAGCTGATTTTCTTTATGTACTCATAGTTAATACGGAGACATATGTGCTGTCAGTTGAAATGCGGCTAATATTTTTAATGCTTCTTAGGTTTTTATCATTCCACAACAGTCTACAAGTAGAGACATACAGATCCCTGAACAAAGACAGCCGTCAGAGGCATCAAATCCACATTTGCCATTTGGGATAGAAGAGAAATAACTGATTCCAAGCCATTTGGGCTGAAAGAAATTGTATTCACTTTAACACCTCAAGACATTTGTAAAAGCAGTTGAAAACCAGCTTCAGGCTATTCAAGAAGTTTGGTGACCAGCAAAGTCCAGTACATGGTTATAAAGTGCTGTTAGACAAGGAGACTGGGGACACCACATTGGTTCTGTCTTTAATGCTCCAGAAGGAAAAAATCAATATGGAGGGGACGAAGCAGGAAAATCTGATGTCTGTGTTTTGTAGTAGGTAGGAAAACACCTGGCATAGGTGTTGCAGGAGGATCTGGGGCTAGGACTCTGAAAACCAGAGAGAAAGGAATGTAAGATGTGAATCAAAGCATGTAGGAGGATTGGAGGGATTAAGGGCAGGAGTCAGGCAGTAGAGCTGCTGCTGTTGAATTCACAGAAGTACAGCGAGAATGCAGTGTGCTCCTGGAAAGGGTTGTGGCTATTGGAGATGGTGTGAAGACCAAGAAAGCAGTGAGTCAGGAAATGAACAGATCCTTATTCACCAAGAACCTATAGAAAAAGAGTTGTTTCATGAGCATAAGTTATATAAAAAAATGGAATAATATCTTGCATCTTCATCCATCCCCCCAAAATGCCAGGTTGCTGCAATCTTCCCTGAAACCCATGTGAGTAGCTTTCTCCTTCCTGTGCTATCTCAAGCTTTCCTTCCTGACCTCTGCTGTGTCCTTCCCAGCACAGTCTGTGCATCTCCAGGTCAGCTCTCCATCTCCAGGTCTGCCTCCTTGCTGTGGTCCCCAAAGTCCCTCATGGTCCTCTTGATATTCTTCCCTGGGCTGGCAGCCTTGTGTGCTGGACCTCCTCTGTGCTGTCCCCACGCTCCTTGGCAAGACAGAGCATGCAAGGTGATTGCCCAGCTCGCTGGGACGAATCAGGAAGGGAGTTTTTGCACAGCTTTCCCATTAGCAGATGCAGGGAAATAAGTGTCTCACCTACCAAGTTCCTGATTTTCACAAATCTTGTCAAGATTTAATACCTTTAAAACTCCCAACCTTCAGTTTGGTTGATATAGGCCAAAAGCTTCAAAAATTGCAAGCTGACTGTTCAAGTGGAAAAACACTTGAAAAATGTAGCTATGTCTTGAAGAGGAATACTCCTTTTATTTCTTTTTTTTTTTTTTTAGCATCATTCTTAAATTCTTCATTATTGTGAGTTCATAGCTGCACACACAATGTGTTTCTTTGAGGTTGAGTTACCACTCTGAATTATACATGAACAAAACTGAATGTCTGATGGCTTTGCTGTGAAAAGATGTCATGTCAAGTCCCAGCATTTCTTTCTCTTGCATATTTTTATACATGCCTTCTGATTTTGAAGATCATGAGACACACAACTTTTGCTGTATCATTAGAAAGGACAAGAGCATCTCTGCGGGACTCAGGCACGGGAGGTTGACCTGAACACATGGATGCAGACAAAGCTGACTTTGCATCCAGTAGAGATCGGTGTAAGACACACGGTGTATTTTTATATATACACCTACGTGTATGTATATGTGTGTATGAATATACATTAGTTCAGCACCACAGAAAAACCTGCCCAGCAGAACAGTTCAACGAGGGCAGAGAAGCAAATTGAAGTCTGCATAGACTTTCTGTTTATTGACAGATTATTTTTAAACCCCCCACCCTGTATTCCCACAGTGCAGTTTAGTTTCACGGATACTTGCTGCACCTGCGAACAGACACAGAGGGGCTGGATGCCAGTTGTTTTGCTGCTCCTCCTTTTAAGCACCACACATAATTATCTCTGTGGCTCCTGCATCCTTTATCAGTGCTTCTGCTGCTGCTTTCTCCTAGGTGTCAGTGCCACCTGGTCCCATGGCGAGGTGATAGCAGCAGCCTGCCTCAGAGGAACGGCAGAAGAGAGAAGGTGGCTGTGAAAAAAATGTGAAAAAAAGCATAGAGAAAGATAGTGAGGCATACATTTCCACTCTTACAGAGCACATTAGTGTTACAGCCCAAAAGGATAATATGTAACCATTTCCTCAGCTCTGTTGCTACTGACTTCTCATGCAGTATCTCCCATGTCTTTCAAACCTGCTAAGAAGGACATGAACAAGGTCACTTTTTCCTTGGCCAAGAGAAAAGCTGATGCACAGAACTTCTGGCTGGCTCTCGCCTGCAGACAGAACACTCTAAATCTGCAATGCATGCACTTTCCCGAGGGATGGGAAACTTAACAATTGCTTTGCATTTGCAAACCATAATACAAGGCTTTAGCAGGATCCACTGAATGTGACAGTTCCAGAGTCCTGAATTACACAATGGAGTCACAAGCCTACGTTAGGATCTATATGTAAACTGAATTAAATGCTGAATTATCGCTGCCTACCTGTTACCTAACAGACTCACAATAAAAAAAACCCAAATGTAGTGCTGGAGTACTGCTGCTTTATCACAGAAAACATTTAAAAACCTATTACTTTAAGTAGTCATTCCCATTCAGCTGTTACAGAAAATGGGTGAGCCTGGGGTTCTCTACCAAAGGGATTATTCCCTTGGGTGTGGAAGTTGATACTGTACTCATCAGTTTGTTTTTACTAGATAAAAATAACCTCCAGCACCCAGATCAATTCTAAATTGTAAATATGTGGAAGAATAAATGTTAAATTTTGAGTAATTGCTGTAGCCAGAACTGTAAACCTTATGCTAATACTATCCTTGGGACCCTTCTGATCAGGGAGGCTCGGAGCACTAATGGCTTCAGACAAGGTTTGAGTTGTTTCTTTACTTCTGAGAAGCGTTATCGTTAGTACTCACACAGGACCAAAGCTTAGCAGGAAACTGGAGACTTGCAGTGCCATTACTACCCTGTGAAGCTTTAGGATGTTTGTGTTTGATGTATCCTTGAAACTCTTCTGTTTCACTACGAAGAAAAAACAAACTACTATGGAAAGGCATACTGGTTTTTAATGTATGGAAATGGATTTTTACTTTAATTGAAGACAGCACAAGTAGGATTTGCCATGCTTGAGCATCCTGGAATAAGCAATGGAAGAGGGATTTTTCTCAACATTGTGTTCCTGCAGTTCACATTGCCTTCTTCCACTGCTACACAACATCTTTTTGTTTATTAAGAAACAAGTGACGTAGGTGCTATGTTCCTACTAATTGCAACCCACAGCTATTTATGTATTTATCTTTATGTCCCTTTTTCAGTCTTTCTAAGAACACACTTATTCCTGTAAGGAGATAAGCATAAAGAGCAGTCTGCAGATACAAACACATACCTATGTTAATCGTCATCATTCTGGTTTAGTTCTTAGCACTTCCACTAGCACAGTCTGTGGTGATGCTGCTGTGAGTTAGGCCTGTATTACTGATTAGATTATTAGCAGTGATTGTGTTAAATTAGGCCCATTGAGCTCTACAGAGTAGGAATCTGTGGGAGAATTGGAGAAAGCAAAGTTAGGATAATTTTGGAGGGGTGATGAGATATTTTAAGGGATGGTGACTGCACGGTTCAGAGGAGCATGTTTGTTAGAATACAGATTGCAGATTGCAGCTTGCTTGATGACTTTTTCAGATCATCAGTAAAACACCACACTTTCTCTCTGCTGCTCTGTCACACAAATATAAGTTATCTCGGTCTTTATAAGCCACCCGGGAGAATTGCTTTTAGATGAAAGAATTAAAATATACCTCATTTGTTCAGGTTTATAAGCCACGGTGCTCTTGTTAGAAAATCTACTACCGTGCAATGGTAGTGCTATACCCCTCTGCAAAAAAAGAACTATGTTTTCAAATCAGGCTGTAAACTGGCACAGAGAGCAGGAGCAGTGACCGTTTGTCATTCAGGTGTCATGCCGTTGTCTTCCCCATCGTTTGAGTTCAGCCTAAATCCTTCTCTACTTACATTGTAAGGGCACCTTAGGGAATTGCATGTGCAAACTTGGCCCACTACTGCAAATTATTTGGGGCACAATAACCATTTTCAAATATGAATTCTGACATCTGAAGCTCGTTTAATGAATGTAAGAATTATAATAGAAGAAGAGAAAGGCATTTTTATTGATAAAACTAGAGAAGGCTTCCATGTTTGTGATTCTCTGAAAAATCCTGTGCAAATGACTCCATGATTTTAGGATTTTTTTTTTATTATTTTCAAAATAATTCAGTTTACTTATGAATAAATGCATTTCTTCAGTTGAAAAGTTCACATATTGCAAGTATCCATTCCATTTTTGCTGAATGAAGTATTACTCTTTTTTTTTTTTTTTTTTTTTTTTAAGCTGGTATGGTTGGCTTCTTTTCATCTAGCTACATCTGTTACTTTTTATAAATAAGCCTTTTCTCCCCTAAGAATCAAACAGAACTTCTTCCAAGCCTGCTATTCTCAAGTGTAACTTCAGAAGTGCAGAAATAATAGCTTTAATACCTGACCTTTATTGGCTAATTCAATAGCTTTATGTACTGTAACGGAGAAAGGTAAATGTAAAGGGGATTGGAAGACAAAAGGAGAAACTTTTTCTTGTAATTCTGGCCCCAAAAGAACTTCTCTGCCAAGGTCCATCTGGTCAAGGATCCAGACTCTGCCAGGAGTTAGTGCTTGGGAGAAGTACAAGAAACAGGGTTGATGGAGAAACTGGGTCTGTGCGTCCTCTGTTTTGGGAAGATCAGCATTTTCTAGAGTCATGTTGCATCTGTATCGCCATTTTTTGCCTATTTTTATGGAAATTTTTATTCCACTTTTTCCTCCATAACAGTATGGCCATCATCTTGTCTAGTACCTCTTTGTTCCTAGTAGTACAATCAGTGATTGTAACAAGGGCAGTCATGGAGGACATCTGTATCAAATCTCTTCTTCACAACTGAAGAACCTACAATTTTGTGCATTAAGACGTGATACCTATCCTTCCCATCTATCCACCTGATAGATGGAGTTTGATGAGTGAGATCAAGCCTCGTGCTTGGCACTGGTGTCATCCCTGAGGTTGGGGAGGATTTGTGGAAGGCCCCAGTGGAGCCAGAATGAAAATCCTCCTCCTCCATTTGCTGTATCTGTACTTGGTGTCACGCGTGAAGGAGTGGGGTTTAGCAGCCCTCAGAAGGATTGCTATCATAACTTATTACTGCTGTCTAATTCAGGGACTGATACGGGGGAGATCCGAGTGTTTCCAATAAAGTAAGCAATAGCTGACAGCTGTTTTGACAAACAGTCATATATTTTGCTATATTCTTTGAGATTCTTAGCAATAATGAAAATCTCCCTACAGTTAGCTATAGTTTATCAGATGGAGAAATACAAAGTTAATATTAATTTCAGTTTTCCACTTACTAATTATTCTTGAACGCTGTAAATTTCAGATTATCTAGTGGCCTACACCTGGAGTGTGTAATTGATAGCAATGTAAGTTCACTGGGTTTGTGATGTAAAAATTCCTTTGGGAATGAACGGTGGTTGTTATCAGTGGCCTGGTTTCTACTTATTCAAAAATTGAAGTGTAGTCTAAGAAAACAATGATGTACTAATAACTGCCAGTGTGTCCACATTGCTTGGTTTCTTCAATAAGCACATTGTTTTTACAAAGAGTGCTGTTGATGCCATCTCTGTAATGTACAAGGTTTATGGTGAGACCATGAAAATTCACCCATCAAATTCAAGTCTTATTAATGCAGTGTTCTGAAACAGCCCGGTTTTATTATTAGTTCATAGAATCACAAAATGGCATGGGTTGGAAGGGACCCTAAGGATCATAGAGTTCCAACCCTCTGCCACAGGCAGGGCCACCAAACTCCAGGCCTGGATCTACACTAGGTTGCCCAGGGCCCCATCCAACCTGGCCTTGAACACCCCAGGGATGGGGCACCCACCCCCTCTCTGGACAGCCTGTTCCAGCACCTCACCACTCTCTGTAAAAAACTTCCCCCTAATATCTGATCTAAAAATTGGTTGTCAAAAGCTTCTTTTTTGACTCCAGAAGAAGCAGTTTATTGAATTAAATGGTCTAAGTCAGTTTTGGAAACATCTCTCTGCTTTACGGGTTGTTTTTTGAGGAGGGATTTCCAATTGCACAGGAACTGTCTTTCTTCTGAACTGTAAAGCTAATTCAGGGAACAGAATATTCTAAAGAAAAGTCAATCTCCTGCTCACCCTACAACTCCTTTTTTTTCCTCAACTGCTGTCAAATGTGTCAGGCAATCATGTGAGTAATGTAATCCTGGATTTGGAATATGCTAGTGGTTGGACATATGTAGGGCACCAGTGGGAGTCCTGCTTCTGAACCCAAGAGTTCCCTGTCTCTTGGTTGGTTTATTTTCCTTGAAAATGGTGCAGGATCAGGCTGATGCTGATTATGCACAAGCTTTTGAAAGAGTCAGTGTTTTATTTTTACCTGATAGGGATTTGTGCAGTCAGAGCTAGGAAAGTGGCTGCAAAATGGAAGTGATTATGGTGATTAGAGCAGGAGACATATAACCATCTTCACTGAACTCTTGTGTGCATAAGGACCCTCATACTGATATGGCAATATATAATTTATCAATAAGGAACTATATCATTCTAACACCTGTGCATGTATTCTAAGGACAAACCAGTAGGATTTGCCAAACTGTGTGATATACAGAGGTAGAGTAAAAATCACATAGGAACAGATTTTGGAGGGCAACTTCACAAAATGTTTTAATTTTACTTAGATCATTTCAGGCAGCATCCACCTTTAATTGCCAGGGAAAACTGTACATTAAATTTTCTAGTGAACTATATAGGGTAAAGAAACTGTAAGTTGCTATTGTACATTAAACGAGGTCTGTTTGTAGGCTTTTAATATATGATGATTTGTATGTCAATCTAAGAAAATTCAAATAGCTATTTTCCCTAAGTACACCACAACTTTGATCTCGATAGGTTCAGAAAAGTCTGGCTTTTTTGAGGTTGTCTTTCATATTCCAAGTGAGTTCATAAGGTGCCTTTATTTTTTAGAAATAGTAGGTCCTGTGCTTTGAAATTCCAGATGTATACTGAGCAGCAGAGACAGCTATATATTAAAGTTTGCATTCTTTATTATTTGAAGCTTGATGGAATTTCAGAGCACCAAAATAAAAATGGGGAATTACTATGCATACAAATTTAATTAGCCAGTATTATCAATTAGGCACACTCGGTGGAACTCCAGTATGGATTTCAATTTACTATATCTTCCACAGAGTTGGACAGAACACAAAATGAATATTCAATTTACAAATTAAATTGGTCAAATACTCTTTTTTGTTCTTTTTTTCATCCAGTAATCTGTAAGAACCAGAAGAGAGGTAAATATTTATTCACTGGAACACTCAGAGTGGTAATGACCCGTGTTGAACAAGTAGGGTGTAATCCTGTAGTTCTCCCTCATATTTGCTATTAGTAAACCGATTTCTAGGTTTTGATTTAAGGGTAAAGAATTTTTGCCTACTATATTATGAGCAGAGTGATACTGAGCAGTCTATTTCTCATTTATAAAGCACTCTTTTAACAATTACTGTGATAACTCACATAGGTATTTATCAGTGAATCTAAGGAATTAGAGATGAAATATTTATATCTTCTGGTCATCCCTCTTTTAGTTCAGGATTACTCCCTGTGGTATAATTTTGATGAGCCTTCCACCATTTCCCTTGAAAATGAAGTAACCATTGATGGTATTAAAAAGAAATCCTCTTCTTTCAGAGTGTAAAATATGGGGAAGACATTTAGCAGTTGGAAAAGTGGAGCTGCTGAGTAGTTTCACTCTAAAGTCTGATTTCTTCAGCCTGCTCTTTACTGTGGGCCAAAGGGAAATAAAAAAGTTGATATATACACATTTCTATAGTCCATAGGAAACCATTTTTGGGTTTTTTAATAGAAGAGAAGACCTTCCTAGGGAGTGTCACTAGGCAGTCCTCTTAAGTACAGCAAAGTTACACTGAAATGCTATACATTTGCCCATTTGTCCCAGCCTTACTCTGGAGTAAGGAGTACCCTTTTCTTTGTTGTTATCTTTTCTTGTCATGTTACAGTGGGTTGTTTTTTCCTGTTTTATGGGAAGAAAGGAGATCAGAGGGTAATTATGCACCTTGTCTCTTTTCCTGCTAACTTTTCTTCTGGTTGTGTTTGTTCCTTTTCCACACATTCATCTTTAGCAGTAACCATCTGGGGCTTTGCCCAAAGTTCTCCATTCCCAGAGTCCGAACACCAAAACTAGAAAGGAATAGCTAATGTAAGTGACATTTCAAAAAATGTAAATAAGATGAGGATAAGGAACTACATTTTCTCACTGAATGTAAGCTGCTGATTACGCTGGTATCAGACACCCAGGCAAGCAGCAGGGCAACTTTAAACTCTAGCTTGGTTCTCTGTAATGCTGTCAAGCATGATCCAAAAGCAGTCTGAAAGTAATTCTCTTTATCACTAAGCGACCAGAATATTTGTATTTCATTAACATCACCTTTGTTAATTAACACTTTAATAAGTCTGTTTTGGTAGATCGATTATGCATCAGCAGATAGTACCAACTTAAAAAGAGGGTTTGTTCTGAAATCCAGGCGTGTAAACGTGGAATCTGATTACATGTTAAATCTGCCCCCCACCTGCTTTCAGTACAGTCAAGAAAAAATACCTGCTGCTTTTTTTAATGGAGGCACATCTCTACTATTTTTTTTCAGTGTGAGCCAGTGAGAGAAATTGAGCTACTCATGCATCACCCAGAAAAAGGATAAATTACAGTTACAGGAGATTCTGCCTTCAGTCACTGGCAAAAAATAATAATTTGTATAATAAGGTTATATTTATGGGGAGTAGCTACAGGGTAGCAACATCACACACTTTAAAATACTTACTGTACAGAATTAATTTTTGATAGTGTTTGTTGGTGTCCAAGTACAAACTAAAACGTAGAGAAACATAGATAAGCAGGTATAATATTCTTCTGTAGGAAAATGTATTTTGTCCTGGTGAGGTTCCTGCACAAACCACCTCAGTATCAGAGACCTCAATGCAAGGACCTTCAAACCATCAGCATATCTCATGTTTTGTTCATTATTGAATCTCAACATCTCACAGCAAAAGACAAAATTTGTCTTAATGGAAGATAATTATTCTAGTGATACCAGCAGGGAGGATATATAAGGAAAATATAAGCAAAATACTTTATAGTGAAAAGACCTGGCTTAGCTTTAAAGTGCCCTGTTATTATTGAGGCTTTTCTGTGTTAATTATATAATTTGGACTAGTGGAATTTTATTCTATAAACAACAATCATGCTAACAATATTTTTTTTATTCCATAAATATGGTGTGGTCCCTTTTACTCAGAACAAGACTTAGAGCATGACCCTGTAAACCCTTACATAGGATTCCTGCAGACACATCGACAGCAGGTCCTGGTCCGCTCCTTCAATGACTGCTCCTAGAACTGATGTGTGAGCAGAATGTTGGTGATTGTGCAGTAGACAACATTTCAATTTACTGCTCTTAAATCCTACAAGCTAATTTCCAAGACTTTGAAATTGTAGAAACAGAATTAAATCATCTGGGAATATATGTTCCAGTATTATTCTTCTCTAATTTTTTATAGCATTTCAAAATTAGGCTTGAAAGGAACTGTTTTTCTTCTTCCCTGGGTCAAAACACATATTTTGAACAATTTATGTTCAAATAACCGAAGTTATGTTACCTTATAGCAAGTAGCCCTATATCAATACAGTCGACATAGGGTTACCTGCTGCTTCTTGGGTAGGGTGGGTATTTTTTTTTGATCCAAGCTTTCATGTATCAAGTGTGAATTATGAATGCTTATACTTGAAGAAACCTTACTCTGTATAAAAGGCATCTAATCAAAAATAAGCAAGTTGTTAAAAATCTAAAACCAGGGCATGAATCAAGGCTAGAGCCAGTTCCATAAATGAAGAAACGATGAAATGAGCAGAAGAATGTAAAACTAGGATAAGTTCCTTAGAATGGGAGCTCGACAGTAAAAGACTTGGCATTCAGCATGCCTGAAATACACAGGGAAAAAACAATAACAGCTTGCAACGAGGAGCATAACAGTTCTCATCAAGATGAGTGACAATCATCACCAAGATACAGAAAAGAGCCACTCTGCAGGAATTGTGGTTTCTAGTTTCATTTGCATTATGCAACTTCTGTAGCTTTGCAGGTGGGCTCAGCACCAGCTCCTGTCCGTGCCAATTTGCTGCTCTCTCAAGGTTTTCCTTCTGCACAGCTCCCAGAGGAAAAAAAGCTGTCATACAGAGCATTTCTACTGTCCCAGACCTGAAAAGCCTCAGAATGGAGAGTCCTATGAGGGTTCTCAATGTTTTTTATGATGTACTGGTGTCATCAAGAGGCACTCGGGCAAATTTCAGTACACCGTAGGGTACACAGCTATTGCATGTGTATATAAAACGTGTCCTTAGCCAGCTGCATTTTTTTATCACTATTCAACTTGTCCTTTCTGTCCTCTAATCTCTTTTCCTCCCAGTCCTAATCCATCTCTCCCTCAGCCTCTTCTTCCCACATGTTTTCCACAAGCTTCTCCAGCATCTCATTTTTTTAGGGCTGTAACAATATTCTGGCTGCACCTTGATGGTGGATGACTTTTCCATTCCATCCATGAAGGTGAGGTGTTCTGATAGACAACAAAACCATCAATCTCATCATGTAACATAGAAATTACAGCTCTTTTGGAAAATACAGGAGCTGCCTCTCGAGACAGTTTACAGTGCAGAACCTTCAAAATCTCCTGGTGCTCCAGGAAAAGCCCAGGAGCCTGCAAACTTCCCAACAGAGGGAAGCTGCTGGCTGTAAAATCATATTTTTTGTGCTTCTGATTTAAAAACTCAGTTGTATGGAGTTGTAGCAGATTCATACCAATAACAAACACTGATTCAACAATCAATTTGCATTATAAGATGCTGAAGAGTTACTGAAACAGTAGTTTTCACCCTAAAACTCAAACTGTGCACTAGATCTCCCCAAGAACCAGTCACTTTATTTCTAGTCATATGCAAGGACCGCTATTATATTTTCAATAACAATTACTATTTTGTTGTATTGGATATCTCCTACAATGTGATATGAGATAATCTTTAGAGCCAGCAAAGGACAGGCTAAAGGAAAATTTGTGAGATCAAAGGATAGAGAGCACATGAACCAGCATATATGCATTGGTTGTTATACATGCAGAGGGCGAGTTTAATTTGAACAGGATGGTTTTTGAATACTTGGCCATGGGCAGATACACAGAGGTGAGATGGCTCTGGTGGGGTAAGATGCTGTCGCTCTCAGAGCTGGCTTTGCTCTGAAGCAGATGAGCAGTGCTCACACATTTAATTGACACCACAGAGAGTGGTGACAAATAAGTGAGGTAATGATAGCCATCTCTTCTCTTCTGCCTTAGCTATTGGCTGTGGGAATGGGCCTCCATGCTCCAAAGAGTTTGTTCTCCTTCTGCAGAGGCTTACATGTTTAACTGGGGGCAGTGGGGCGATGCTGTTCCTAGTTTCACTTTATTAATGAAGCTGGACAAATATATTCAAGTTACTTAGACATTTTCTCTGATTTAGAAGCTTTTTTACTAGATGCAGACATATTAAATCTATATGCAAACCTGGATATGAAAACTTACGTTATTGTGGCAAATACTGTTTTTCTTCACATTGATTTTCTGTATGTATTTTTTTCCTGTATTTTCCTTGCTATTCACACAAAATTGTATCTGTATTGTTTGGGGCATAAGTCACATGTGAGGGAACAAAAATTCTTAAGTAGGTAAAAGATATGGCTACGTGAAGAGAATTTCTTAGAGTTCCCCAGTACTCTTAAAGACTTTTACCAGAGGTTATATCTAATTTTTTAAAGGAAATGTTAATCTTGAAACCTGATAGTTGTTGTTGTTATTGTTACTATTATTATTATTATCCTCTTACCCTGCAGTTAAGGAATAAATTGTTGCATATAGTTTAGTGTTAGCAAAGAAATATTGAATCAAAGCATGGAAGAGGTGAGGGGGGCTGGTTTTTTTTTCTTCTTTAAGGATTCAATATAGGTGAGGGTAGTTCTGCAGTCAGGGTGTTGGGTGTAGGTAACAAGTCTGTACCTTACTCATGCCCAGGTACCACAACTCCCTTTGTAAACGTTTAGCACCTAGGACTTGGAGTTTCAATTCAATCACATCATTTCAATATGAAAAATTGCTTTTATCAAGAAGAAATATTTTATGGGTAGAATTTGTGTAATCAAGTAGAATTAACCATAAAGTAACATCCAACATTTAATAGGTGAAACCTTGACTATCACTGAACTGGAGGACTCTGTCAGTTGGCCCAGGAATTTGTTGAGTACATTTTAGAGGAATCACATTTACCTAGAAGCAACATTTTGAAATAGATGAAGACTGAGTTGGAGCAGGGAAAAAAAAGGGGGGGAGGGGGAAGTTATTGCCCACAAAAGGGGCAAGAAAGGGCATCCTGATGGGCATCAGAATGTATTTAGTGATACTGAACAGAACAGTGCAGTGTAAAACCATGTTCTTCTGTGCTATTCTATTCTAAGTCCATCATTCAGGAAACCTCTAGGCCTTTCCAGCTCTTCATGTGCTTTCTGACTTAGACCTCATGAAGTCTGATGTCATTCATTCCTGTTGGTTACCTCTATTTGCTGTTCATTACATAAATAGGGGGGGTTTCCACTCAGTCTCTCGTTTGGTTTTAATCTCTCATTTTGTAATTTCTCAGTCTTACTTAAATAGATTTTGTTCATCTAACACTTCTGTGGGATTCTTTACCACATAATTCCTCCTTGGTTCAGTTAAAATCAGAACTGAAGTTAGATTAATTCTGTGGTTATTACAGCTTTTATTTGTTTGACATGGACTTTGGTACTGTTTTCTTTGGGATGCATAAAATGGTGAGTTACAGATTTGTCAACAGCAGTATATTCAGGTTAAAAAAAATAAAATGAAACAGCATAATAGAAAACATTAAAAAAAGTCACAAGATCTGTTAGCCGAGAAGACTTGAGAATAAAAGACTCATAGAAAATCAAAAATAGCAAGACACAGAAGTGTTAGTAACTACAAAGCACTGAGAGTTAAAGAAAACAAAACAAAAGTGGAAGAAAAAAATATGAAAGAATTACTGAGAGAGAGGAGATAAAAACTGGACAGAGATTTTTTTTTTTTTTTAGTATTACATTGGAAATGGGAAAGAGGAGAGGGGGGGAAGTGTTTAATTAGAATTAGAAAGTCTTCTGGACAATTTTTTCCCTCTTTTTTTGATGGAGCACCTAGGAGATAACTGACTCTGCTGGTCCCTCTGGTGTTCAGAGCACATGAGGACAGAGAGGATGCACCAGGGCGGGTGAAACTGGAAGAACTGTGCAGCTCAAGAGGAGCAGGATGTGCAAAGACACTGCAGAAGGTGGTCAGAGCTGGCAAAAAGTGTCACAGAGGGAAACGAGTGGGAGACACACTGGCAGGAGATTAAGACCCTGGGATTTGAGACAGAACTTTCCTTGGTGACATTGAACACTCTCCCTTAGGCATTTGGGAGTAATGCGCTGTATTGATTCTGGGCTCGGTGAGGAAATGATTATCGTGTTTGTGCACCAGCTCCTAAACATGCTAAGCTGTGTTATCAGCACCTTTAGTTTTAATATTCCAAACAACCACCTTTTGACACTGTAGTCCCATGCAGAGAAAGGAATTCTAATCCCCCTCATACCTGATCTGATTCTATTAACACATCTCATCTCTGACTGACAGGTTCCAGTCATTAAATTATGACATCCAAATTAACCCCAGGCTCTGTGTTACGTGTCATTCCCTGTCAGTGTAAAGGGAAATCAGCCCAAATTATGTCACTGGCTTTTTTTTTCCCCCCTGTTTTTCCTTTGCAGATCTTATTACTTAAAATAAGGATTACACTGTATCTCTCACCTTTTCTGAAACACTTCCCTGGTTCATTACAAACAGCTTTAAACAGATCATAATACAGGTTTATTAATACTTGCTGTAGAATTAGGAATACCATCCACTTTGAGAGGAGCCCACGGATAGCCACACGTGTTTGTATCCCACAGAAAAGGTACTGGATTCACCAGTATGGCCGCACAGAGCTTCTGCAGCATTAGTCAGACAATTTAGCAGCCTTTTCTATTCACGAGGAGGAGGCGGGGTGGGGGGGGGAAGCATCCAACTTCTAAATTCTCTAAATGAGGTCTACCTCCCTTTCTTTGAAAGAAAATAGCAAGCTTGTTGCCTGGTAGAGCTCAGCTGGGGCCTGTTACCTGCCGGTGATTAGGAGAACATGCTTTCTGCCCAATCTTTTCTCAGCCAGGGAGCACTTCGCTCCTTCAGGGGAAGAAAAAATAAGGATGGGACAAAGCTATTGTTGCTGACCAGCATTTTTCAATCAGGTCATCTTCTCTCTTTTTTAAAAAGGTAAAGAAGAATATTGCAGCTGCTGCCAGTTGTTCTTGAAAGGCTTTTTGAATGTCATTTCATTAAAGAAAGAAAAAAAAAAAAAAGAGAGAAAGATTTTATCTGGGGATGTAGTCATTCTTGTAAGAGATGGGAGATCATGAAAATGCATTAGGTTTTTATTTTTCAGCTGTAATTGTCATCTTACCTGGTCTCTTTTTTGGTGTTCTACTTTTCCCGACTTTTTTTTTTTTTTTTTTTTTCCAAATTTTCAGTTTCTTTTCCACAGATTTCTGTCACTATCCACCTCTCATATTTTCTGTCTCCATCTTTGGGAAATTAAATAATCTCTTCTGAACTTAAATCAGTTACGTATGGAATTAAATGCTAACATAGCTAGCAAGTACTGGCTTAGCAATAACAGCATGTGTAATTGTGGAAGGTACAACCAAAGGTGAAATGATTGCTGAATGTCTGGGATACATCAGTATCTTATATGTGGACTTCATACAGTTCTGGATTTATTTTTTTTTTTCCCAGTTTTGAGTCATGTTTTAGGTATAAAAAGCCATATTTTAATAGTCCACGTGTTCCAATGGTCCATTATATTAGCTCATTGATATGCCTCACACACGATTCTTGGACTGTTGTGCCTCTTGCCCATCTCTTCCAAGGAAAACAGGATTAGTGAATGTAATACAGCCTTTCAAATCTGATGATGACTCCTGTGGTTAATTCTTCTTGTGCATGCTGTTTATGAGTGGAGTCAGACATTTGCTGTTTCTGTAGATTCCTGCCTTCCGACACCGAGCCCTAATGTGCTGGTGCCACTGGGAAGAAGTGTTTTATGTGAGCTGCTCTATATAGAAAGTTGATAGGGAGTTTTTTGATTTTTTCTTCCAAAACATTTTCAAGTGTCCATAAATATTTCACATGTAGAAGATAAAATACAGAGTAGACAACCATCCTGTAACAAACGGTGCCATCTGAAAACGTGAAGTCATGATTGTCATATTTTAAAGTGCACGACTCTACGCTGAGTGGGAGCCTGCACAAATGGATGTGGATGCATGTGCTCAGGTTGCTCATGGGAAGCAGCAACACTTTGCACTGAAAGCTCCTTTAAGTCATCCTCCTGTTCCATTACAATGCTTGTGGAAAGTTGTAATAAGCTGCAGCTACCTGGGTGGAGCACAGGAGCGTTCCTTTTCTTTTTTTAATAGCAGAAGTTTCCTGTGAGATATATATATATATATATATATATATATATATATAAAAAGAATTTGCATATGCACTTTTTTCTAAACAATCTTTCTTCTGACTTTACCAACGTGCCTACTGCTACATAGACTTTGTGACCTTCTTGCGCTGCCTTCTTGATGTTTGACAATGCAGATCTGAGTTCATCCGACTGCCTGAATGGTGGAGCAGCAGTAGCAAAAGAGCAACTCGACGCAGCGGTATCAGGCTCATTAGCAGCAATAATGGGCTCTTAGTGCAGTCTTGATTCTTGTGTGATTTTAATGGCACAGCTTTCTCTGTCATTTATTTTTGTATGGAGAAAGCATGAAGTCAGAGAACTTTTGTAGCCAATAAAATATGGAAGGTTGCAGGTATACATTTCTTATTCTCAAGGTGTCGTTCTCTTTGTTCTCAAGAGCAGACCATTGTCAATAAAAAAAAGTGTTTGATGGGAGATTTTCATTAGGAAACTCTGAATTTGAAATATTCAGGTCAGGAAGAGCACACTGTGATAGTCAGCATTTGGTTTGAACTTCTGAACGTTGGAAGGGTTTTTGGAGGTACTGCTTGAAAGAAAGTAAATCTCTGATCCTGGATGGTCTCTCAATTTATTAAAACCCTGAATGAAGTAATAAAGGCACTTCAGAGAGCATTATACATTGTAAAAAGTCAGTAAAAATAATACCGGTCCCTTAAAAGTTCTCCATACGAATTTTTGGAAATAGTTTTGGATGTAGTTGCATTTTTGTGATAGCAAAGCCTGGTAGGCAGCTGGGGTCTGCAGAACAATTGGATTTCTTACTGGTTGACACATTGCTGGATTTTGCTGGTATAATTTTAATTGGGAGTCTTGTAGTCTTTACATCAGAGCGTAATCCCAGTTTTGTTCTCATTTGTATTGAAATGAAGATCTGGTTTTGCCTTTAAAAGATAAAGTTTGAATTTTGGCACAGTTCTGCTTGACACTGTACCTCATTCTCACAAGGAAATCGCTTTTCCTTTCCGTTTCATCCTTACTCCAAGGAGCCAGTGTTACTAGAATGATTAGCAATTTCTTTAAACGTGTGTTGGAGAGGGTCCTGGAGGCCAGCAGAGGTTGGTCAGAACAGCGCCGTAACGCAGGGCAGTTGGGATGTATTTCATGACAGTCCCAGTTCCCATGCCTGTGTAGCTATCATGCCAACTTGCTATGCTTACTAGGGACATGAAGAACTCTAGCAAGAGAGAAGAATGGTAGGAATATGTGCCTTTCCACTAAAAATAGTGCAAACCCAAACCTTACATGTCCCGTACCTGTCCTTCAGTAAACCCATGAAGGGGAAGTGGTATTCTGCTCCTGTATATATGCATATACATGTATTTTTTTGGACTGAGAGTAACAGCATCACATCCCCAGGTATATAATGCACATAAACAGTTGGATTCTACCCTCAGAGTGAACAGACATAATTTTAATACCATAGCATATCAGCAGAGTATAAAGATGCATTGATTCGCTCAATCAGTGGGATGTTTCTCCCTTCATCCCAGCGGTGCTTGGATTCTCTCAGAACACTCCATACATTTCATTATTATACCAACCATCTACTACTTCAGACTTAGGTTGCTTTTTCTTTTTTTTTTTCCCCAAAATGTAGCCTATATTAACTTCACTAAACTTAAATCAGTGCAAAACAAAAACCCTGCTAGGTGTGGCAATTTTAATAAAAGTTCCCATTACCCGAAACAAACCCAACACTTTATATGGGGGGGATGACCTCTAGGGAGGACCACAGTTGTGTGTTATTAATTGTCTTTGAAGGAAAGCTGGTGGTTCTGTTTCTTCAGTATTTTCTTCAGACTTTATAAAATATAATTTTTCCTTGGCTGTACTAAAAGCTTTTAAAAATTAGATTTCCTTCCCTGCAAAAAGCGTAGGGACGGGATATGCTGGCATCACTTCATTTACACCACTCCTGTCTTATTAATTTAACAAATCACAGTTGGTTTTGGGTTTTTTTTCCTCCCATATTTTATAGTAATAAGTGTTATGAGTCCAAAGCATTATAGTAAATCCATGGAAATATTTCTTACACCTATAGCTAAGATCCTGCAGCTCTTCTGCATCCTGTGGCTGAATCGCCAACTGCAGTGACAAGTAGAGCAAATGGAAGTGAAATAAAATATAAAATAAAAGCAGCTATTCACTGCAGTTGACAATATGACCTAAAATTAGCATCATTTTTAGGTCCCACAGCAACCTTTAAGCCACCTGCATAATAATGATTATTTTATCTGTAAATACTCCATAGGATTTTGTTTTTTTGCCAATATCTGGATATGACACTTGAAAACCTGAACCAGGTGCAGAGCCTCAGCAGTACAAACAAATGTCCAGGTCAACCAGATACAGTCCTTGTACTGAAAAGCCTGTCTGCAGGAGGGCTTGTTGTGGGGTTGAGACTTTGAGTAAAGTTTCCAAGCTGATACTCACTGATATGCTGGTACCAGTGTGCCAGAAGAAGGTCCCAGGAGCTGAAACCTGTCCCACCCATGTTTCTCTGGGCACATTTTGGTGCTGTGATGAGCTGCAGTGCTCTGCATGGCCATACAAGCCAGGTTAGAGATGGGCATTGCCAGTGCTGAGATAACCAGCCCAGGCTGAGCATACGCTGCCTCCTGGGTATTTTTAAAAGGATTTGTTCTTTCACTGTTTCTTCTGCTTCAGTCATAGAACCATAGAATGTGTGAGGTTGTAAGGGACCTTTGAAGGCCATCTAGTCCAACCCCCCCCCTTGCAGTAAGCAGGGACATCTTCACTAGATCAGGTTGCTCAGAGCCCCATCAAGCCTGACCTTGAATAACTCCAGGGATGGCACCTCCACCACTGCTCTGGGCAATCTGTTCCAGTGATCTACCACCCTCATACTGAAGAATTGTTTCCTAATAACCAACCTAAATCTCCCCTTTTCTAGTCGGTGCATGAATGGTTTGGGGAAGGCAGGCAGAGAGATCATTTCCACATTTTCCCCAAAAGACTGTGTGAATAATTCTACATCTTGTTGACCTGTAAAACATACATACAGGGGAAAGCCTGATGCATGAGTTGATGTGCTGACATCTGTTTGCTACCTGCATCAAATGGTGCTGTGTGGGGAGGGGTTATATTTTTGCTGCATTTATAAAATAAAATTTTTGGTTGGAATATTTGTTTTCTTTGCCTTGTTGTTGTCGTGGTTGTTGTTATTATTATTATTACTACTACTACTTGCTTTGTGGTAAAAAACACTGGTCTCTTGCTTTGTGGTTTCCAGATTCCTTTTTTTGGATCAAAATCACTGCTTTGTAGATTTATTTTTCATTCCCTGTGAATATCTGCATGCACCTAAAAATATTCTCCAAACAAAAAAAAAAAAAACCCTGTAAAATGGGAAAAGGAATATCAAATAGGAAAAGGAATACATCAAATACACATGCAAATTGCAGCAGCACTGTAAATACAGCTTACATACTCGTGCAGCTCCTGCTGTGACTTGTGACATCTTTCCTCCAAGTGTCACCTTTAGGAGGCTATTTTTGGCTATGATGTTTCAGCATGGGATTTTAAGGGTAACAGTGGGTATTGGATATGTTCTCAAGAGATCACCTTCACGTTCCCTCAGATATTTCTAGGCATATTAAAAAAGTGAGTGGTATATATTGCCGGATAGCTCTGCACACTTGTTTTATTCTTTCTCGTAAAACCAGATCCAGTAAAAACTTCGCTGATATTATGGGATATTTTTTCGACAGGATTCAAAGCCATTGCTTTCTTTGGATAAACAGCAGTTACTACAAATCTTAAATATATGTGTAGGAAAATGCTTGGGGTCTATTAATGTTTATCACTTGCAGAACAGCTGAAGCAACCGAGATGAGCAACCTGAGCTGGCAAAAATGCTAATGTGAACCTTTATACCCAGAGAGTTTGGGATTGGCCACCTTTTGGTTTCTTTAACCACAGGGAGGCAGAAGGGGGGGACATC
Organism: Porphyrio hochstetteri; assembly: GCA_020800305.1. NCBI lineage: Eukaryota > Metazoa > Chordata > Aves > Gruiformes > Rallidae > Porphyrio > Porphyrio hochstetteri. The sequence goes on along the minus strand of CM036910.1, from coordinate 38,196,128 downwards.
TGTGAAATGAAACTTTGGTTTTCTTTTTTATTCTGGGTATGGAACTGTCACATGTTCTTGGAATGTGCAGGTTCCTTTGGGCTTGCTGCACCGGGGCTGTTTTAACAGGGCTCTAGCAAACTCTGCTAGCAAAGGCTTTGACATTTTCATGGCTTGTGGAGAAGTCAGTCATTACATAGAGGCTGCTAAATTATGGAAGCAGTTTTTATCTTCCAGCTCTTTGCTACTATTGCTTCCTATAAAATTCGAGGACATTTGAGGAAAAAGGAGTGGTGTACGTGGTTGGCTCTGAGTTACTTACAGCCCTTCATTTCCAGGCTGTTCACGGGTTTCTTACCTTGGCCTGTCCCATTTTTTGGCCACACCAGCACATCGGCTGATGGCCAGCTCATTGTACAGCCAGTTCTAGGAGGCTGCAGAGAAAAGAAACCTCCTTTTGCCTTCCCTCCCACCAAACCCACATTGAGGATCCCTTACAGAGCTGTGTGTCTGCCATGGCAGCGCTCTGTGCACAGCCTCCAGTCGTGCAGCAGATGAAAAGAGGCAGAGGGACAGAATTTATAAAAAGGGGAGGCAAATACTGTGACTTTCTGCTTTGCTGCTTCCTTGGTATGTTCTCTGTCAGAATTTGACTTAGTAAATAACTTTCTGACTCTATATTTAGAATTGGAAATATTTTAGCAAGAAATAAGACTCAGCACAACCAAGCCTGTTTAAATGCAGCATAATTGAAATGTCAACATAGTCATGAAATGCCTCAAGGTGTTTCTTCAGTGAAGGCTGGATATGACACAAAATAGATGTCTGAATTCCGTGGTATACAATAAAGCCTTTGAGTCCTCCTCAAATCTCATCTTGAACTCACCTTACTGAAGGTTTGCAAACACTTGGCTGAAGCCTGACTGCTATTATGGTCCCTGCTCTTCCCTTCTTGCAGGGAATCTGACAGTTCAGAGAAGGTTTTGATCTTGGAGGAGAGAGAAGTTCAGCAGCTCACAAGCAGGGAGCCTTTCCCACAGGGATGCCCACCGTTTGCTTGGAGATCCTGCCCTGCTTTGCAGTGTGGATCTCTCAGCTTCTCAGTGAGTGCCAGTGGGCAGGCTTCACTCAGGAATGGTATTGGAGATCTTGTTCTCAAAGGGGTGGTTGGTTCTTCGTTCAGCTGCTTGAAAGAAGACAGCTCCATTTCACACAAGCCATCCTCCCCTTTGGGGAAAGGCCAGTCAGTAGTCCACTAAAAATGAGTAAGACTTAAAAGTGTCTTTTCACCTTATATAATTTTTAAAATTAAACAGTTCCTGTGCATTACTCCTTTCTGAGGAAGGTCCTCTCCTCAGCAACCTGGAGCCCTGAAGTGCTCTGCTGCCTTACTGGCCTTCCTGTGGTAATAAACCCTCCGTGATAAATAGAAGTCACAAGCAAATGGGATGCCCTTGCTGTTCTGCCCCAGCCTCCTGGCTGGGAGGTTGGGGCCCATTGTGGCTGTACTTCTGCCAGGTCTCATTCGGATGTCTATCCTAGCCACCCTCAGGCTCTAGATTTCACTCTGCCTGAGTGACACCTCTTTTTTTAGCAGCTGATAGGCAGAGACAACTAATCCATCTGACTCCTGCTTTATGAGGCAATACAGTTTTTTTGGTGTGTTTTTTTTTTTTTTTTTTTTTTTTTCCAAAGAGGTTAAGTTCAGCTAGATCTTTATCAGCAAGCTGTGATTTCAGAAGGAAAATGAACTTGACAACTGTTTTAACATCCTGAATGTTTATGTATGTCTTTGGTTAATGCCTAAAGTCAATATTTGTTAAGTCTGATTGATAAAAATATGTGCCTTTCATCAAGGTCAAATTAATTTGTGGGAATTTGCTTTTGCTTACCATGCTGCTTTTGCACAGAATCCCTGTCAGACTTTGCTAAAACCATGCAGACGTTTTCTCATTTAAATTATGATTATCTTCTCTGTGAACTTCCCTCTGCACACTGCCTCATTTGAATGTGTCTTTTTTAAAGGATGCTGCAGATTGGATTCCAATTCAGTTAGGTGATGAATTACCTGACTTGATCTAATTCATTAATTTTAATGGTATTTGAAGTCTTTATTTTATTCGAGGCTCCTCTGATAGACCTATCTTATAGACATCTTTATAATAATGTCCATTCATCAGCTACTTAAAGGACACAACTCGAAACTGGTTGTGGCAGCTGGGATGCACGCTGGCTGCTTGTTTGGGTTGGGTTCTGGCTGAGGGTTTCAGTGTACAGTGCACGTTGCATCAGGGAAATGTGAGGCTGGGAAAGGAGATCTGTAACTCTGCCTTGCATATGTATGGATGAATTTATGTATATTCAAATGTTCACATAATTAAACTGTGTTTAAACTGCTGTTTTCACACAGTACAACCACACCATATGTTCTACCGTGGTTCTTACTTTACAGTGTGTAGTATAGTATAGGATTAAGTAAATGGCATCATTTTGTAACTGAGGGTCATTAGACTACAGCATGATGCTATACAGAGGTGGAGGAATTTTTTCCTGATACTTTAAGTATTATTACAAGTGTAAAAGCCGTGCTATGCCATAATGAAGGTAATTCTGGAAACAGAAAAAGCAACCAAAGCACCCTCTGTTGCTATCTCCTTTATGCCAATTCATCTCATGACTTACTCTATTCTCTTCAAATTTGTGTGTGTTAACATAGATTTCTGAAAATAGTGTATGCTTGGATGTAGCTAACTGCAGGAAGAACTGGGAGGAAGGGTCAGTTTAGGGAAGAGAAACATGGCCAAGCTGAAAAATCAAGTTAGCACCCAACAGGAGTAGGAGACCAGAAATATTTTTGTTGCCATCCAGAGAATATTTTTCCCCTCAAATTAGTAGAAAGATGCATACAACAGTTAGTAACACTGCACCAAGGAAATCAAAGCCACTTATGAGCTGAAGTGTAAGCACTGAAGGCTGCTGGAGTTGCTTTCTCCTTTTAAGTCATGGAGAGATGTGTGGAAGGACTGTGAAACTGGGAGTTACTGGCTCCTCATCACTCTGAAATGTTGTAGATCATGAAAACACTGTGTGTTTGCAAGTGATGGCAGGATGGAACCCTTGGTGGTCACCTGGGGGTTGGTCTCCATCATTGCTAGAGGAGGCTGGTAGCAGGTACAGCTGGAGGTAAAGAACTTCCCTCACAGTAGTCACTAAAACATGAAACAAAAGAATGCATTATAGACTTAATGTATATTAAATGGCTTCAATTAGCAGTACAGTATAGTCAGGTAACAGTGAGGAGCTTTCAATAATGAATTGCATATTCTGAGTTGGTCTACAACCTCGTTAACATGAGTGAGAGAGGGAAAGTGCTGCAAAACAATACCCTCTGGCCTTCTGAAACCTCTCTGCTTTTAAATGCGATAATAGGATTATTTTTTGTAGCTGTGGAAGTATTGCATATTATTTTTTGTGGTTGGAGACACCGTGTCTGTTAGAGGCAGTGGGGAAGAAAAGCCTTTTGTGCCTTGTGTCCTTTATTCTGTGTGCTGGGCTGAGGACAGTGAAGCTGGGAGGAGAAAATGGTGCTTTTGGGTGAACTGTTGAGTGTGTTCAGAATGGACAAGTCTTGGCAGAGAACAGGGAGTGTGCAGCAGAATTAAAAATTTGGGAGATACCAAAAAGAGTGCAGGGCTTGCTCACTGCAAGGACTAGACCCAGAAATATGGAAGCAGGAGGAAAAAACCCTCCCCTAGTCAGCAGTTTCAGAAGCTGTTCAACCCAAGCACCGTTGCAAGTTGATAGGGCTGCAAAAGAATAATGCTGAACAAACAGGCATTTTGTTTTTCTGCCTCAGCAGAGCTTAGATTTTTCCTTTTTATTTGTTTGTAGACATGGGAGCTAAATTAATCACTTAAAGTCAGATTAAGATACACAAATTAAAGGTTTTCTTGACATATGGCTATGGTTCCCATCAAGTCAATTCCTTCTAGCAGCTGGAGCTAAAAAATGCTCAGTGCTTTTGAAATTCAACTATTTAATTTAGGAACTAGCTGAAATAAAGGACTTACTTTGGAAAGAAGAATTATTTTCTAAAAATATAATTCAAATCCATCATTTAGGTCCATAAGTTTTTTTTGTTCTATCTTCTTGGGCAACAGGCAGATTGTTGCTGAGTGCAAGAAATTGTATTTCTAAGTTTTTAGATTCCATCTCCAATCCTTGGCTGAAAGCAAGGCTGGTTTGTTGTAACACCTGCAGAAAAAGAAATCCAGCTAATGTTCTGGAAGATCAATATTAATGAATATATATACACAATATGCTATATAATATATAGCGTGCTATAGACCCTATACATAACATTAGATATGTCCTATAATATTCTATCATCATACTAGTTAATGTAAATACATGGATATAATAAAGCCATAATAAAGCAGTTACAGATATGTCTTCAGTAGCTGCCATGGGTAGATGAGGGAAAATTTGACCCACAGCCAAAAGCAACCAAAAGCAAAGGAATCCAAGAGATACAAAGGTGCAGCAGAAATTGCGAGTAAGAAAGAAGGAAAGCACAGAAATGCTGCTTTCCTCTTGATATAGAACATCCCCTTCAGTTACCTGGCAGCAATGATGGACAAATCAACTCAGATACTTTCTATATAATACCAAGGGATCTCAGCCCTTTGGAACAGAAAAAAAAATGGAAACAAGGAAAAAAATAGTTTGTGCTGATAGGCTTTAGAGAATAAAGCAAGGCTTTTTTTTCTGAATTTAAATAGAATCATTGTATCGTGGTTGTTAGAAAAAGTGAAGGTGAGCTCTACACGCTTAAATTCAGCTACTGCTGAAAATGCTTTCCTGATTTAATTTTCAATTTCTGTTTTCTTCATGAAAAAATGAATTATCTTGCAACTCTTAAATCATTCCCACTTTAATTGCCTTTTTATTTTCACAGTAATAATCTTTTCAGATTTCCTACTGTACAGATTGCACTGAAATTCGTGTACTTAATGGCTTTTATTAAAAGTCACTAAATAAATAAAGGATTTATTTGTTTTTTTCACTCCACTACTCTAATCTCATCTTTAACTTTGAGTATTCTACTTTTCCCCTCGCTCTGGTAACAGGGAGTAGTGAGGAGGTAATTAAGAGCCATGTGTAATGTACCAAGCTTGTTTCACTGATGTTTTATAAATACATTTTTGGTTTTCTCTTCACATGTGTGAGTAAGGCTGTAGCTATCACCAGTATGCAAGCAGTATAATTTTTCAGGCACAAGTCCCTCAGTAATAATACAAAGATGCTGTAGGCAGTATACTGGTATCCCGTTTTTATTTTAGTATTACTTTTCAAGGGTAAAAAAGCAAAAAATTCTGTAACTATGAATTTCTTGTAATTGCTGTTCAAACTTCTAGCATAATCGAATTTTCTAGAAATTATGGGAGTACTTATCTCAGTGCAAGAGAAGTCCCTTTGAAGTCTGAGCATCCTCTAAGAAGTTCCACTACTAAGTCAAGCAAAAAGGACATCTAATCCCAACTGAAGATGTTCCACAGTTGTGAAGGGCTTCCTGCCTTCAGAGAGCTCTTCCACGAGGAGATTTTTGTTACTCTCAGCAGGGATAAAAGCTGCCGTAGATATCTTTGACCACATAACTAGTAACCTACCAACAAACAGACAGGGTTCAGGAGGAAGGTTTGCTACTACTTCTTTGATCTGAGGAAAACCACAGAAAATAAATTAGTTATGAGACATTCTGTCCAATTTAAAAAACATATTTGATTGCTCCATCTTATCATATGACTTTAAATTAACTATATTACTCCTTATGAACGTCTCCAAATGACATACAGCATTTACAGTGAGCTCAAAACAGTCTCCTGTAAGAAGCATTTACAGAGAAATAAATTAATCTTATTCTTCTTTTTCCCAATTGGTAAAGTGTTTGTCTTCTGATGTTTAATTTCTGATGTAGCACCTACCCTACAAAGGGAGGCTGAGGGAGCTGGGCTTGTTCAGCCTAGAGAAGAGAAGGCTGCGGGGGGACCTCATTGCAGCCTTCCAGTCCCTGAAGGGAGCAGAGAAACAGGAGGGGAATCAGCTTGTTAAAAGGGTAGACAATGGCAGGACAAGGGGGAATGGATTAAAACTAAAGGAAGGAAGGTTTAGATGAGATATTAGGAGGAAGTTTTTTATAGAGAGAGTGGTGAGGTGCTGGAACAGGCTGCCCAGAGAGGTCGTGGATGCCCTATCCCTGGAGGTGTTCAGGGCCAGGTTGGATGGGGGTCTGGGCAACCTTATGTAGATCCAGACCTGAGGTTGGTGGCCCTGCCTGTGGCAGGGGGGTTGGAATTCTCAGATCCTTGGTGTCCCTTCCAGCCCAGACCATTCTATGATTCTATGATCATATTAGATAGGAGAACCTTGTAACTTAGAACCTCAAAAAAATACTGATAACTATATATTACACAGTATTTATTCAGGATTTCATGTGTAGAACATAGTTAGACTGTATACAGCACTCACAGCATTTTAATAGCATTTTTATATTAACAATTTGTTACAAATAGTTACTTAGAACCAATAACTATCACTGTAACTGTTACTTGTATACAATGCAGAGAGAAATGTACTGTGATAAAGTTAATGTTATACTGAATAACGTGCAAAAAACCCATTCTTGTGATGTTGAGCTGCAAAAAATAACAACAAATATAAAGTAAGGTGACACATTTATTTATTAACTTCCCAATTTGGATACAGGTGACTCTGCTTACTGAGCTCTACGTAGCCAGAGCATGGCGGAGTCGGTTCTCTGCCAAACTGGGGATGAGCCAAGACCAACTGGAATTACATCCATCTCCTGTGTTCCTACTCGAAGAAGTAGTGAAAAGCTACACTGAGAGACATGGGAATTCTGCTGTACTGTGGGGAGAGGATATATCAAAACAGAGTTTGAAAGCAGCAGTGATCCCCACCAAACCTGCTGCGATATTCCTTGTTTTAAGCCAAGCCCTTGGCAGAGCTGGACTGTTCTCTAAAAAATAAAACACCCTAAAAAAATTAGAAGCTTTAGAAAACCAGAGAAAAAAGAATCAAAAAGAGTCAGATGCTTTTTTCTTCCCTTTTGCTTTTTCCTTCCTCCAGAAGCCAGGGAAGAGCCAGGTTAACTTCTAATGTGCCAGACCGTAGTAGTCAAACGTTGAAGGAATACATGAAGCCCTTGTGTAAATATCATGGCAATTCTCAGGAGCTGATCTTTGTGGGACAGTTTAACCTTCAGAGCACATCACCTCAGTCATTCATTTTCAGTGTTATCCTTTGTGGCTGCTCCTCTAATAATCTCAGGCTCTGGCATCCTGAAATTGGCATTGAGCATTTTTGCATCGTTTTATTAACTTATTTATCAACTTTTTCTGCTCATGCCCTGGAGAACAAAGCTAGAGGGGCAGGATACAAGGAAGACACTTGCTTACACTGTCCCCACTAATGAAAGATGACAATGGCATCTCTTGTGAAAAACTGTATTTTTATTTTCCTATACATGCAGAGGTACATAGAGCAACCCAAAAATATAACTGTTACCTAGGCATAAAAGGATCTACCTGTGGCTGAGAAGATTCAACACTGGAATGTGCTACTTACTTGTTTTCTAATTTATAGGATGGGCCAAGGGAAGGGTTTTCTTTGGGCTCTACAGGCTTGAATTGCTTTAAAAAAAAAAAAAAAAGTACTGGAACAACATCCAAGGAGCTCAGAATGAAAAAAAAAAATACAAGACAAACCCCAACAACAAAACAACAAAAAAAGCCCCAAACCAAACGCCACAAAAATGTCATTGTCCTGTGGAAAATACTCAGAAAAAATTAAGCTTTCCTATTTATTATTTGTGCCTATGACAACAGAATCACAGAATCCCAGGGTGGTTTGCATGGGAAGGGACCTCGAAGCCCATCTAGTCCCCTGTGTCCTGCCATTGGCAGGGACATCCTCCCCCAGCCCAGGGTGCCCAAAACCACATCCAACCTGCCCTTGAACCCTGCCAGGGATCTAGAGGCAGCCCCAGCTTCTCTGGGCACCGTGTGCCAGGGCCTCCCCTCACTCCCAGGGAAGGACTTCTTCCTAATCTTCCATCTAAATCTGCCCTCCTTTGGTTTAAAGCCATTCCCCCTTGTCCTGTCACCCTCTGCCCTGTAACCAGTCCCATAGTCACATGTTGGGCAAGAAGGATGCACTGCTTTGGGCAGTGGAGCTGCTGCACGGGTAGGTCACTGACTTACAGCTAGATGAAACAATGAATGAAAAGCAATTCCTGTGCTTCTGTTGCTTTCAAACTCAGCATCACTGACTCAATTACACATTGCCAAAGGCTAAAGTCTATCTGGTTGGGTAAAACAGAAGGAAAGGAAAGATGAGTCATGGTAAAATGGGAGCAAATGTTACCACGCTTTGCAGTGTTATTGCCCATCGTGATTTCAGCTGGTGCTCCCTGTACACTGAGTTCTTTGAGAAAAGTTACTGTCTCTTCCCAGACACCAGGAGAGGAGGTTTGAATCGCAGCGATCGGCTTTGGGATTTGAAGGTTTGTATTTTCCAGCTGCTCTGAATCACACACTAACACAGACGTGTGAGACGAGACGCGGATCCCTGACGCTCCGGCAAGCGAGCTGTTAGGAACACCACTTGCAACAGCGTTTAGAGAACTGGCAGTCATGAGTCTTCAAGATACCAGTGGCAACGTACAACTGTACGTGGAATTTGTTGTGAAATGTGCCCCTCCAATGGGGCAAAACCACTCCAGAAGCCAGCTTGCAATCCCACCCTGCTTGGGACTCGGCCTCCTTAGCTGGCAGACACCATAAGTGCTGCTTGTGAAAAGATTCATCGCTTATTTTAGCCGCTGCCACAGTTCTGTCTGTCTTCCAGGAAAAAAAATCCTCACAACAAAACAAGGGAATAAGAATTTGATTTCTCCTGTATACTTTTTTTTTTTTTTCCTTGCTATCAGGTTTTAATTCTCTCTTTGCTTAAAGTCCTTTCTCTTACCCTTCACTGGGTTTTGTTGTGGACGTTATTGAATCGCACGTTTGGTTCTCTGGGATCCGTTGTTATTTAATCCCTTTATGTAATGGATTCCAAGTCCTTGGCTGAGTTTCCAGGAAGGCACTGCCTTGTGAGCCTGAGGTTTCTGCTTGGCAGTTTTTTGAGGATTTTATCTGTCAAGTGAAGTTGTATTCATGAAGAGAAGCAATTTCTGAGGTACTACTTCCATGAAGAGGCATGAAATTGGACGTTGGAAAAAGCTATTATAGGTGTCTTTTATGATTTCAAAATGATTTAATTATGTTTTTCCACATAACTGAGAACTGAGCACAGTAAATAAAGATGCTAGATTTTTTTATCCCCCCCCTCCAGTACCAGGAAGAGAAAAGTAATAATCTTTTGGCCACTCTGGAATGTTTTAAAACTCCCTTCCAGCTCTGTTGCACCATTAAATCTGCAGCACTAGTTGAGGCAGCACAGCACAGATGGAGGCTAAACTCATCTATCTCTGCAAACTCTGGTTCCAGAAGAGGATCGAGACATCTTGGTGTGTCACATCAAGGGAATATGGCACTGCGACTGCCAGGCTGTATCTGCTTGAGGAACAACAGAGATTATCAACAGAACGTTCCAAGCCATTGGACTGGGCACTTGGCATATATCAGTGTATGAAAATGCACAAATTCTTTGCTTTACGATGTCAGATGGCCCCAGAGCTTCTGCACGCTCTGTAGTGACTGTGCACAATACTCCCCAACATTATTAAAGCGCCTGTGAAATGTCCTTTGGATCCTGCTTTGCTCATGTCAGAGTCAGTCTGCCAGCACCAGCATCCTGCTTTCTTCCAGTAATGACTTAAAGTGCCAACTAATCACCCTCTTTACTCCTTGCATGCACCTTCTCCCAATTTCTGGGTCTTCTGGGAGTCTTACTGCGAGGGAGTGCTTGGAAACACCATTTCACAGCAGTCTGTGTCTGTAACAGCCTCACTGATTTTACTTTTATAGAGGCTTAATATTTTTAATATAGTAAAAATATTATTTAAAAATTATTAACATATTAATACTTAATATTGGTAAAGTATTTTGATTCTGATTTGCAATCTAATGAAGGACTGAGTAGCAATTTATGGTGCAAGGAGAATGGCAGTGTAGGAGCTGGGAGCAGAATATCTCCTCTTATGCAGACAGCCTTAGTGTGTGATGTAATACAAACGGGCCATATGTCTGTGATACCTGATCCCAGAGCTCTTGGGCTCCACTGTTCAAAGGTATGTAGAATAACTTGGGATATTATCAGTCCTGGCCATTTTTAGCATTTCTGAATTATGTTTGGGAAAACCAGAACAAAACAAAATAACTGTGCTGAGTTTTTTTCTCACTTATGCTGGTGACTTGCAGGACATCTCATTTCCACAAAGTTTATTTAGTAATGAAAGGTGGCCACTCAGAAGCTAGTAAACTGTAGTTATGTACCTGGAAAGGTAATTCTTCTTAAAATGTATTACTTAATGGGTATTTAATCTTTTTTCTTAAGCTGAGTACCCAGCAGAACTATCTAAGTGCCCCACAGCATAAATATATATTATACAGTCTGCAAGACACATCATAGTTCCCCCATAGGTTACACTTTTGTAAATCATGTCCCTGTAAAGTAATACAGGAACTAGTCTACCACTGCCTTCATCTCATCACAGGTGATCAAAACATGGCTGAAAGACTGAGAAGATGCTGAGGTGTAGCAGGCAATTAACTTTGCCTGATACGGGGGGAATCGATAGGCATTCATGACTATTAATACTGTTCTTTCCACAATGTGGGCAAAGATGAGGCAATCAAAAACTAGGAAGATTTGTGTGACTTACACTGACCTTGTATGTGGCTCCCATCTTGTAGGAAACATCAAAAAAAATAACTTTCTTTGAACTTGCTGAGCAGTTGAAATGCTAATGCCTGCAGGGATGGTGTAAGGCCTGAGCCCAGCAGCCTCCAGGACTGACAGAATGGCTCTCGATTGATTCCATTAGACATAGGTAGCTGTACTGAAATTGCAGTATCAAGAATTTCAGCTGAAGCATTTTGTACAAGAAAATCAACTGAGGTTGGTTAATGGAGAACTCTTGTGATCTTCTGGATCTGTGGCTGTAGCACGTAGCGGCAGTCACTGTTAGTGAAGTATGGGAGAGGGATTTGTGCTTTCTAATGTCTTCCCTTGGTTGCTGGATCTAAATCAGCCTTGGACCTTTGAAAGTGCAGCTCTTGACACCAGGTTGTTCAGAGCTACTGTAGAGCTCACTCCTTCCTGGGACACGTGGAGGTGTTGCTGCTGGGTTGGGGTCACAAAGCCAGGGAGAAAGGTCACTGGTGTGCAGGGCCTGCCATCATTTCAAAGGAATTAAAACATCACTTAAAAAACCTTCAGAGTAATATTCTGCTCTATTTTGTTGTAAAACTCTGATTAATGCGACACGGCAACAGGCATTAATTTGGTGACAACGTCAGTCCTGAGTCTTCATTCATAAACTGTTAGAAATTTTAGTTTAGAGCCTAATGAGAAATCTTACACATTGCTTCCCAATAAATAATATTTCCTTTAGCTTATCAGAGACTCATCAGAACTGTTTTCTGGGCAAAAAAAAAAGCATAAAGATACATAGTATGATCTGGTACTAAAGCTTATTTTAACAAATAGGATTTTTCATAATTCTTACAGGATGCTGTACAACAAATTCATACAAACATGTAAATAACTCCATTAACTGTCACACTTCTTCCGCTTAGAAGTCCTTACTATCCAGGAATCATATACAGGAGTGTGCATCACTGGTGAACTTACAGTAATTATGTTGTGGGTAGTTATTACAACAGAACACTGTATGACTTTGATTACGAATTTATGTTCCCAAAGCACTCTGAGGCTCACTCAGCAGTTCTTAGTTGGAGGTGGTTGTATTAAAAAAAGGGTTAAAACTGTGATTTCTGAATGGAATTCTTAAAATCCATTCAGTGAAAGTTTGAAGTTGCTGACAGGCAAGTACATGTGCACAAGCATATATTTTTACAACCAAAAAAGCCCAAAGCATGAAGCATTATTGAGAAATGAGTGCTGCAGCAATTCAACAGGGGTATGTGTGAGCACAGTGAACAATACCAGCAGCAGAATGTGAAATAAGGTGGGGTATATAAATACAAGAGTGACCAAGGTCACTGGAATACTTGATAGCATAAGTGATTTTTAAGAAGCTGAAGTGGAATATGTTGTTTCATTGAAGAGAAAGCTGATGTATTACTTCTTGTAAAATGTATAACTTTACTTTTTCACATGGAAATCTCTGTAACATAATTTACTTGACCTCACACCAAACAGAATCACAGAATCACAAGGTTGGAAAAGACTTTAAGATCATTGAGTCCAACTGTTCCTGTCCTATGCTAAACCATATCCCTAAGTACGTCATCTACCCTTTTTTTAAACACATCCAGGGATGGTGACTCAACCCCCTTCCTGGGCAGCCTGTTCCACATCCCCACAACTCTCAGGGAAGAAATTTTGCCTAACATCTAATCTGACCCTGCCCTGGTGCAGCTTTGTGCCATTTCCCCGTGTCCTATCTCCTGTCACCTGGCTGAAGAGACCATCGCCCACCTCTCTAAAACTTCCTTTCAGGTAGTTGTAGGTGGTGAGAAGGTCTCCCCTCAGCCTTCTCCAGGCTAAAACACCACAAGGAGGACTTGTACAGCCCATAATAATGTCCATACCTTCCAGTTACATTTAGTTTTAAAAATACCAACATGAGGGCTGTATGACTGTGCCCTATCAGCCTTGTCATTGTTACTTCTCCCCTACAAAGCCTCACTACCTTTCACATCCACAGTTAACCGCTCAGGGTCTTTCAACAGCACTTGCACAGTAGCAAAGCACAGCATCGTTTGGGAGTTTACCTTTGAGTGACTGTCAATTATGAAATTTAAATCCCTTTTCCCTTCACTTAGTGAGCATGGCATACATTGCCTATTCCCTGGTGTGTGACTTGGCTTTTCCTTGAATTAAGATACAAGAGCTGGCTCTATTTATTGCCTAAGTAGATAGCTGACTAGTGCAAAAGTCTCGAAGGTGACATGCTGTACGCTTTGCCTGAAGAAATGGAGATTTACTGTGCAAGGATGAACAGCCTCCTGTGTCCTGCCAACTGTGTGCAGCTGTCAGTGCTGGAGGGAAGTTAGGGGTTAGAAGAGACGTGGGAGAGGGAGGCAATAGCAGCTTCCATGGGGAGCAATCACTGTCCTATCTGCCTTCCCACCACTGTCTTGCCTGCAGGAGAAGGGAGAGGCAGAGAAAGCTCTTCCCCAGCTCTCCATCTTAACCTTATTCTCTTCCCATTGCTACCTGCCCTCTGCAGATGGTGTTTAATTGCTCCCCTTCCTTATTGTGTGTTTTGAGCTGCTGCATGATGAGGTCATGGTAGGAGGACTTGGCAAAGAAGGCGTGTACTTTGCCTGTAGGATCCACTGATTCCGCAAGCTTGGCAGGGACCTCTAGAGACCATCTAGCTGATGAACTCTGTTGAAAACAAGGTCCCATAGATCAAGTTGCCAGGCAACATGCCCAGTTGGGTTTTGAATATCATCAAGGATGGAGATTCCACAACCTCTCTGGGACACCTGCTCTTGCATTCAACCACCCTCACAGTGAGAAAGTCAGATGGAAATCCCAGAAAGACTTGGTGGGAGGGGTATAGGATTAAAACCTCCGGATTGTAAAACAGTTCAAGTCAGGCTTTAGTGAAAGGACAACCTAGGAGAAGGGGACCTGTCTAATCAGGGACTCCTCAACCGTATTTAGATTTCCAGAGCTGCCCTTGAGTAGCTGCCTAGCATCCCTTACCTCCCAAAAATACTACTGATCTTTTTTCACACCACAGCCTGCTCTGCCCCTGCCACCAAATTACATTTTTTTTTCCTCTCCAAGCATTCCTCAGGCACTGAAATGCAATTTACTTATAAGCCTGAGAAACCGTGAGCTAACTCCATAAAAGTGTTCTGTATGACCAGCTCCAGACTGCTAATAAGCCCAGAAGATCTGCTGCTGTTGACTGCTGGTCCTACCTGCAGTTTATCCATTCTGCCAGTCTTTTGTCACCATTCACACACTTTATTAGTCACTACTTTCACTTCTCAATTATTAAGGAAAATGTTTAGTATTTTCAGGCTTCAGATCTCATTAGACACAGTTAATTTAATGATGATTCTCTGTACCTCAGTGAACCTGCTTCAGAATGCATTCAATAGTGTGAAAATCCTTAAATATAGGTATTTTGTTAGGTATAATAAACCAAATAGATAGTTTATATAAACTTAAAACAAACGTGTGTTCTTCTCACATGAAGGATATCTATCTCTTAAATCCCTGTCTTGTATCCAGATCAATACCCAGGTAAACAACTCCCTTCAGTCATGAAATCACTTACCCAGTTTAGATTTCCCCACGTGAACATCTCTTTAGCTTGTGCTTACGCTTGTGTATGGCAGCCAGGGTGTAACTAAAACAGCAAAAGGTCAAGATAATGATCCATTTCCAGGGGTGAAGCTAATATTTTACTACATGCCTGCTACCTGCTGATCTCATCTTTTCAAGTGTTTTGTGATGCTGTGGTTGAAGAACACCACATAAAACAAATTGTTTTGAAGCTCAGCCAAATATTGTAGGTCAAGATTTAGGCAGGAAGAGATTTCAGTAGTATATCCTTGAAAAATAGATTTATCTGTGAGCATGGTAGGGAGATACTTTTAGGCAGTGTTTTGAAGATGGGTATTCTCAGATCTGAAAAGGAGCGCTGACAAGTATGCATTCAGAAGATTTGGTTTGCTTATTTAAGGGTTGTTCTTCTTGCAACAATCCTTCTTATTTCTGACTTTATTATGTTGGAAATGACAATTAAAAAAAAAAAAAAAGGAGAAAAAAAGAGTATTTTTTAAAATTATACCTTGTTAATCAAAACCAGCCTGAACTTACTCAGCAAGATGTTCCCATTTCCACTGAACAATAATCACAGTAAGCCACTTCGGGTTTGGAGCAGACTGACAAGATGTGTAATTTTCTTGTAATCATAAAATAGACAAATACATTGTAATGACTATTTAAAATAATATATTAAGCTTTTCAGCAACTGATTGCCGACACATAGACAGTGAGGTGTAAAAAGATCCAACAGAGGGTTGAAACACATCAGGTAGAACTTAGGAAGAACAGTCCTCATGCCACCATGCTGGGAAGGGCTTACCTTGAGCTGGAGTCTTTCCTATTTCACAGAAAAAAATGCTACATCACGTGGTGTGACAGACCAACGTTTCCCAGTGTGGAGACTCCTACTGATGGAGATGAGCTCTGATACCGTATAATTAGGTCAACATTTTTCTTTATAAATGATAACTAGTGTGACAAAAAGGTGATGCTCAGCTTTTACAGGACAGCTTGGTCTTAGTAGCACTTGGTCAGGAGGTGGAACCCAGGATTACTCTGATGTGCCTTCAGTCTCAGGGGTATTCACACCTCACACCCCGTCAACTGTTACCCATAGGATGCACCAGTCACCATGTCTTAGGCAATGTCAGCTGTTCTCATGTTGATCAGTGCTGTCAGGGAAAAGGGAGTTTAGAGTACATTAGAGTGTGACTCTTGCCTGATGGCGACAGAAATGGTGAAGAGAATCAGAATCACAAAATCATTAAATTTGGAAAAGACCTCCAAGATCATCTAGTCCAACTGTCCCCCTACCACCTATATTACTTACAAAATCACATCCCTCATTCAACCTCACCCAACCTCATCCAGCCTTTCCCTAAACACCCCAAGGGACGGTGATTCCACCACCTCCCTGGGCAACCTGTTCCAATGCCCAGACGCTCTTTCTGAGAAGAAATTTCTCCTCATTTCTAACCTGAACCTTCCTGGGTGCCACTTGCAGCCATTCCCTCTTGTCCTTTCGCTGTTTATCTGTGAGAAGAGGCTGACCCCAGCTCTCCACAACCTTCCTCCAGGTAGTTGGAGAGAGCAATAAGGTCTCCCCTGAGCATCCTTTTCTCCAGACTAAACAATCCAAATTCTCTCAGCTGCTCCTCATAAGACTTGTGTTCCAGACCTTTCTCCAGCTTTGTTGCCCTTCTCTGGACACGCTTCAGGGCCTCAATGTCTTTCTTGTAGCAAGGGGCCCAAACATCAACACAGCATTTGAGGTGCCACCTCACCAGGGCTGAGTACAGGGTGTGATCACCACCCAGGTACTGCTGCCCACATTATTCCTGATACGAGCCAGGATACTGTTGGCCTTCTTGGACACCTAGGCACACTGCTGGCTCATGTTGAGGCGCGTCAGCCAACACCCCCAGATCCTTTTCCTCTGTACAGCTTTCTAGTCACCCTGCCTCAAGCCTGTAGCGCTGCCTGGGGTTGTTGTGACCAAAGTGCAGGACCCAGGACTTTGCCATGTTGAACTTCATCCCATTGGCCTCTGCCCATCGATCCAACCTGTCCAGGTCCCTCTGGAGGGCTTTTCTACCCTCCAGCAGATCAACACTTCCCCCAACTTGGTGTCATCTGCAAAAAAACCTCAAAACAACAAACCAGCAGTATGATAATGTGTTTCATCTGGTAACTGTTTTATGGAAGAAAATTCAGGAGCAGCCTGGTACCCAGGACAAAGCACCATCCTCAAGCAGCATTTCTTTACTTATGTCCTGGATATATCACTGCAACACCCCAGCATTAGGGAAGGATTTCCCACTCTGGAGTTTAAGCAAATGGAGTCACCTACCAGCAGTGTGGGCTTAGACATCTGAGCTCTATGAAGGAAAAGGATTGCAGTAACACCCAAGACTTAGAGGTTGTTTTAACTCGCTAGAGGCAGTTTAGGATGCAGGGTTTTCCATTGTCATCCTGGTTGTTGTCACCCTGTCTGTGTGTTATACAGAAATTCTGCACGGCCTGACGGAGCTCTGGGGCTTGACAGTTGGAGGGGGACTTGCAGACCCTGACAGTAAATATCTTGGTCTTAACTGCGTCTAAGTTTGAACTATGTTTTTCCAAAGGGATGGTTTATTTTAGCGATCAGTAAAAACCAGCTTCAGTCATGCATTTTGCCAAGGCTCCTGGCTGTGAGTCAGGAAGCAGCAGTGATTCGGCTGGTACCCAGAGACGGAGGCTGCAGGTTACCTGCACCAGCCATGGAAACACAGAACAGGTGGAGGAAACGTTCAGCTGTGCCCTTGTCTAAGGGCAACCAGGAATCTCTTGTCTGGCCAGAAGGGTTGTTCCCCTTCTCTCCCAGCTCTTTGAGTGCAGTGGGGCACATCTGCTGTATCTTCCATGTGACTGAGGTCACCCGCAGTGGGAGTTTAAGGTTGTGACTCTGATCTCTAATTGCCATATTCCTTTTTCAGTGGTTTATCTCCTGTAAGGGAGTTATGGGCTGAGGTGTGTAACAAAGACAGTTATAGTTTTGTCCTTTTTTTTTTTTTTTTTTAATGGTATGATAGTCAAAACTAATAAAATGACCAACAAGTATAAGATAAAACCCTGCTGCATTATTTCAATCCAACAATTGAATTCTATCAGTCAAGCTACCCTTTTCTGTCAGAGAAGGAAACAGTGGAGCTTTATATTGCACATATAACAACAACAATAACAAACAAACAAAAAACTTAGGGTAGATTACATTAAAGAGTCTAATCTGTAAAAGAATTATACTTCAAAAACTCAGAAAATGAACTAGAGAAGAAAAATAAGGCTTTACAGCATCTGTGTGATAAGAATAGTCTAGACATAAGTGTATGAATATTGAATGACAAAAACTAAATGAATAACAAAGTGATAAGATCAAGTAAATTCATGAAACACAAAGCTGCCAAAAAGAATGCAAATATTTAAGGGAAATACAAATATGTATGGCATACAATTAGAAGAGTAGTTCAGTAACAAGCTCCTCTAAGTTTTCCTTTGGGTATGTTCCAGAGACAAGGAAGGAAGGATTAATCTTAGTTTTCTTAATGAAAAATGATGTTTTAGTATAAGACAGTGGGTTCCTTGAGGAATATAGTAGTAGAAGAAACCTCCTGGGTCACGAACACAGTTTCTGGTGTTCCAGGGGCCTTTCCGTATGCTGTCTTTTTGTGAGTCTATCGTAATCCGTGTCAAAAGCTTTTATTTATTTTCTGTCCCTGCTGTTCCCATTCTGAGAGGAGTTCCAGAACCTGATTACGGTAATAGCTAGGAACCTTCTCATTTTCAGCCAGAATTTATTAATGGGCAATTTATACCCATTTGTACTTCTGCCAATAGCCCTTTAGCTTAAATTGTCTCTCCCCGCTGTTGATTCTCTGATATATTCATAGACAACAGTCATAATTCCTCATTGTTTTCATCTCCCAGCACTAATCAGCATAAAAACTTGCTGTCTCCCCTCAGATTGCAGCTCTCTGCTGCCCTGCTAATCCCCGGGGCTGTTCTCTGATCCTGCTCAAATCTGAGTTTATCCTCCAGATACTCATCGGGGTGGGCGCAGCCACAGACAGCTGCATCCTGGAAGAAAAGGACTTGGGAGCATCGATATCAACACTTTCTCTGTGGGAAATACTTATCCCAGTGCTCTCAGTGATGCATTCCCTTTTTTCCCAGGCGGCACTGCACTGGTAGCTCACAGTCATTCCCTGAGGAACTCATGGCAAAGGATCTTTTGCTGGTGCCTATTGTGCAATCCCAAACTGAGAGCAGAAGCTCTGCTGTTATTCCCTAAGCATATTCTTTTGCACTTTGAACTATTAAACTTTAGCAGATTTCTTTTCCTTCCTCCAGCTCTGTATCACTGATGACTGTTAACACCACTGGTAAAATTAATTTACAGAGTAAGGTTGTCTATTCTCTCCAGCATATGCTGTCCTTACAAAAAGGACTTATTGCTTACATACTTGTGAAACATAACGGGAGACCCACTGTAGCCAAAAGGCCTTATTAGCATCCAAATGGCTGAGAAATAATAGCAGCTAAATGCATTTGGCTGGGTGGGAATCTAGACCTCCTTCATCCTCTCGGGAAAGGCAAAGCTGACAGATAGCTCCATAAATCCACTCTATTGCTCAGCAATCCCCAAGAGCCAAAAAAAAAGTTTCCAGCATTAAGGAACTGCAAGCTGGACTGCTTTTCTGATTAGCAGAAACAGCCAGAACATCTACTCTTGAGAACCTGGTGTGAACCTACTGTGAGTCTGGTGTCAGCTCAGGAGGAACTGACAAAAAGTCAGATCAATTGGTTAATCCTTTCCTTCACAAGCCATTCAAAAGATGGTGGTTCCTTGTATCGTTCATCTTGGATGAACTATGAACTTTGGATGAACTATAGCTCATCTTGGATGAACTGTATTTCCTTGAACACAGGACTTCATAGGTGAAGCCAGGATTTTATTACTGTGAAGTCCTGTGGGAGCAGTTTGTCCAAGAAGCTTACAGCTCCTCCAAGCCATTGCCAAGGGAAAGGCACTTTAGGTGAGATGAGATCAGCAGCATCTTTCCTGCTTGACTGCTTTCCTATGGGACTTGATACTGGGGAGTTAGAGGAATATGAAAGTCTGGAAGCATAAGATTGACATGGGTGTCTTTGAGAAAGCAGGGTGGCTTTTGTGGTAGAGCTGGAGCACAGCTTTAGAGAGGCTCATTCATGGGGATTTAGGGAAAAAAAACGAAGCTGCCCTTCAATGTCTCCTGTGGAAGAAAGAAAACACTGAACAAAATGACCTAAATCAGAGCTGGATGAATTGTCAGTACTCCCTGGACTTGGAGAAAATAGATCATCTGAAAGGCACTCACAGCTCCTTCTGCTACCCAGTATTTCTGCAAATCTCACAGCTTGCTCTGCAGCTCCATGGCTTGAATTGTGGGTCTGCTTGCAAGCTCTAAAGCTCTCTCCTGGTGCTTTCCCTCAGTGCAGCTTCCTCCTTTAAATCTTGCAGCAGAAATACCATGTTTTGACAAATTCAGAGGTTTCTGTAGCTGTGATGAAAGTGGGAAGTTCAGCGATACACATTCTTCACTGCCTGTGTGTTTTGTAAACCAATTCCTGTTGAGAAAGGCAGACCAAAGTGGGTGGAGAATGTTACTCTGATCCGAAAGAAAGCTAGGAAGGACAAGAAATGAGGGTCCCTGGCTTTTATGTCATTAAATTTCCTCTCTGGAGCATTAGAAATACCAGTGTTCACTGTTTCATTATTTCCTTTGCCTCCTCACCTCTTCCCAAGAAGCCTGTTACAAATCTAACCAAACCATAAATGTATGTGCTGTCTTCCACAGCATGTCCTTCAATGCTTCAGACATTTCTAGAAGCAAACACTTGTTTTCTTCCTAAGGTTTTCAGGATCAGATACTCAAAATAAAGAAAACAAAATATTTTTTTCCATTCTAATACTTTTTTTTTTCTTTCTGTTTATGAAGGGCCCTTAATAACATGCTTCAACTCTCAGTCAACCCTGAACTGGTACAGCACTTGGGCTAGGTGGTCCTTGTAGGTGCCTTCCAACTGAATTATCTTTTCTGTTCTTTCCTATTCTATTTTACTAACCTTCAACATCGTTGTGGTATTTTGTGCTTTCCCACTTGTGGATTCCCCTGGCAGGTTTAACAGATCAGGAATGGAACAAAAATGTTCTGGACATGAAGGTGGATGTCACACAGGCAATACGAAAGCTCTTTGCTGGAGCTGTGAATGGAGGCAAATTACAGTTATAATAAACTGATGGATAATTTGGTGGTGGGGGAAATACTAGTTTGAAGTCAGAAACATATGATGGGTGGACCTCCAAATCCTAAATGGATTTGCAGCAAAGTCTGATGTGTTTGAAGAATTCCTGTCTGGCTGCCGGGCCAGGCATCTCCTTACAGGGAAACCAGTAAAAGTGGCTTCAGTGTAAAACTCGAGGCAAGTGATCGATTGGTTCTTTTGGAGCTGGATACAATTTTGAGAGAGAAAATTTTGCTTTTCTCACCAATCCATTTTTAAATTACTCAAACCATTATTGACAGTGGACCGTGAAACATGTATTGGGCAAAACAAATCTGAAACAAATTCATCAGTTGTTGAATATCCACAACAAAGTACATGTAAGGACTTGAGGAAGAGGAGAAAATCTTACTAGAATATGACCTCAGAGAGAAGCATTTTCCAAAAGCGTAACAGATGGGATGAGGGCACCAACGAAGTTGTGAGAGAAAGCGTGAAGAATGCAGAAGTGCTGAAAGAATGAGGGTTGAGATGTGTGACAAGAAGTATTTTTGGCAGAAACGGTCTATCCACAGGACTTCAATTACACTTGCTAGAAGGAAAATTCAACCTTTTTTTATTGCTAAAAGCCACCCACATGGTACTGCCATGATGTAAAATCAATGAAATGCAAGGTTTTTTGTGCAAAATATGAGCACACAGACTGTTTTTCTATTAATTTTCCCTTAATGGATCTCACTTGCAGATTTTTTGTTGCTGTTCTCCAGCAGCCTTTAGGGGCTGTGTGCAGGTCCTGCGATGCCTGTTTAAGCTGCTTGTCTGTCCGTATCCATCATGGAAAGAGTGCAAACAAGCCAAGTCCTGTTTGTGAATCAAATAGTTATCATCCAGTAAAAGCTCCAGGCTGTATAGCATCAGGCAAATATTTGAGGAAGGAAATTATTGGTTGTAAAGGATGGTTGATCCATGTTTGCTTAGAAAATGAAATGTATATGTCGATTATGTTCAGATAGAAATATTAAATAAACAGATACTACCTCATGAGCCTTGGTTCCAGCTCCACACCCCGGTGTACAGTCCCATTTCAGGTTACCTTGGGGGAGTTTCCTGGTTGGAATTCTGCATGGGACTTGTTCTCAAAAGCTCTAATAGATTTAAGGACTAGACTAAGGACAAGAAACCCATAAAGCAAGCTACGGCCAAAAAATGTCATTATCTTCCTATTCACAAGGGCAGAAAAGGCAGAGAAATAACCCACAAACCACTCAAAAAATGAGCAGATTTAGATGTTTGATGGTTTATCAGCCTCTAGTCAGTCTGTAGATTGGGTGGATTACTGAATTCCAGGGAATGCCCTGAGATAACTGTACAAAGCCTCTTTGGCTTTAGAACAGTTGCATTATAGTAAGCAGCCACTTCGGATGCCAGACACATCTGCTTTGCCCCCAAAATTTCAGCTTTATTTTGACACTGGCAGACGTTCCAGAATTGATGCCCCAGGGCTCAGATGCTGATGCAGACTCTTCTTCATATTCATTTTCACCGTACTCCCAGGTAGAACTTGATGAATAATGATGAGAAGGATTAAAACTCCCCACACAGGAAAATACAGGTTTCTCTTCTTCGTTAGGGCATACTCAGTTATGTAAAACCAGCTCTGTAACAGACCTCTTTTTCTCCATTTGCAGTTACTTTCTTTCCTATCTCCATATAAGTTTGAAAAATATCCTCACCCCAACTCTTTAAGGCGTTTTCCTCAGCTGTTTTCTTATTTTCCTCAAGGGAAAAGTGTGGTCTATTAAAATACTTCTTTATATTGGTACTTGTCCTACAGCTTGGGGTTGAGAATTTTGAGAGGTTTTTTGTTTGTTTTCATGCTGTTTCATGTTGGAAAACATTACAGTGTATACATCTACACTATTTCTTCTGGTTGTTGACATCGTGTCTTGTGCTGATTGTATGTATTTAAGCAACAGGTTCTAAGAAGGACTTCAGTAGTAATGACATACGTAATGTCCACTGTTTATCAAGCATTACGTGGCCAACGTTAAATTATTGAGCCAGAATGTATTCCCATTGATTGCTGTGAAGGTTACAGGTGCATCAGTAAATCAAAACAAGCTTTAAAAAGATAGAAAATCAATTGATATGAAGACCAGGAAAGACATAGATGTTGAAACCTTTCTCATAACCTTGGCTGGTTTTTGTAACTATAATCCAGCTGTTTGAGCTTGGGTGTCATTTGGGGCTTTTTTTCCCCCCAAAATCATTAGTTCGACTGAAAATGACTGTTGTGCCAAAAATGGATGTTTAAGCAGAGCAACAATACACCTCGGTAATAAACTTGCAAGCAATTTTTGATAGAAATAAAATGATGATTCCTATTTATTAACTTGCTGCAATGCAATTTTCAAAGGAAGCATTTTGCAACGTGTGTGTTATATTTCCAAAACCACTTAACATTAATTGTGGTGCTGTTCTCTTCCTGAGACATGCACTCATATATATATATATATATATATATATATACACATATATATATATATATACACATATATATATATATGTATATAAAAGTTTCTAAAGTATGCAGTTTAGGAATAATAAAAACATTTGGTGATATTTTGCTTTTATTAATATAATTTACAGAATTACTACCCAAATGCCAACAGAGGAATTGCCAGTACAAATGTGCCATCACCAGGAACGGCACCAGGTGTTACTGTGGAGATGGATATGAAACCAGCAGTGATGGAAGAAGCTGCACAGGTAAACAAGAAATACCTCGGGAAGGTGACACTCAGGTTTTCTAAGTGTGTCCTGAGGGATGTGAGGTGCAGCACAGTGGTGGCAGACCAATGGTGGGCTGGTGTGTACATCGGCTTCCTCACTCTCTATCAGAGGTCTTCCTCCAGGAATGAGTTTGGGTGGTAGAGGAGGCAGTGGGAGAGTCCCCCTCAAAAATAGAGTCAGGGTCTCCCTGCTGACTCCTTGGTGCTTCTGTGTCCCAGAAGTGGCAGTTATGTTACAGGGAGAAGAGCATCCATGGCCAGACTGGAGGAGGTGGGGAGCTTGCCCTGCTCAGATAAACTTCCATCTCGGTTGTACAAGCCACTCTCCAGACCAGAAGACCCTGTAAAACTTGAGGTGTTTCACCTCATGGCCATAAAGTTGCACCTAGATTAGAATTTGATAAATGAATGCTCCCAGATCATACAGCTTAGCTGGGAATGTTACTCCAGTGTAATTAATTGTAGGCTGAAATTGGTATTATTTTCTAATTTTGAAATAGATGACTTCTTAATTCTGTATCCAGGTATTTAGTTTGTGTGTTATTCTTTCTCTTTTCATAATCATATTAGAGTTCTCTTGCCCTATGTATGTGCTCACTCCTCTCTCCCAGTAATAGTGCTAAGCTGGATTCTTCATAAACATAATTTATTATAAGTTCTTTTGCTCCAAGCTTGTCATGTTTTGTCATTAAAAATATATCTGAGGGAATAATTTCAAAAGCAAGTTGTTTGGGTTTTTTTAAATGCCAATTTATTAGATAAACTCTCCACTGCTGTTAAAGCATATCTTGATTTTATGGAAGTATGCCTATATAACCTAGTAGGGAAAATTGTTCTTTATATTTATTAGAGAAATACATAGTTTTTGATGTAGTGGATGATGGTTTAATGTAGAAGTTGTGACAGTTCATTTAAGGCACTATAAGACATTGCCAGCATAAATAGGTTGAGAAGGATAATCAATTATTTCCTCTCTTGAAATGTTGCTTCATTCATCAGCCCTGATAACTAGTGATGTAATACTAACAAGAACCCAAATGTCTCCCCCACATGATATAGACATTGGATGCTGCTTGAAAAAATGAAGGGTTTATCTTTCAAAATTAATAGCTATTAAACTTGAGAACTCGTAGCCTTCTGTTTGGTTCCTGGAGAAATTCCAACAGCCATGACAGATCATGGCTTGAGAAGGGGAAAAACTAAAGCATCATACTGTAATGACTTAGAATTCTGATTTTTTTGTTGTTGTTGTTATTTTTTTTCCCTAACCCTTAAACAAGATGTTGTTAATGTCCCTTTAGATTTGAATGAGTGCAATATGTATGGGAGCTGTAGCCAGATGTGCGTAAATACAGATGGATCATATACCTGCAGCTGTGTGGAGGGTTATGTACTTCAGACAGATAACAAATCCTGCAAGGCCAAAAATGGTAAGTTTTACTATCTTTTTACCTTAATCAAAGTATTTGGTGTTTTGCTTTTATCTAGAGGATACGTATGAAAAGACAGAAACACACACAGAAGAGATGGACTTTTCTTCACTCTGCTACAAAGAGCCACAAAGAACCCCAGAAAAACTTTTTACATATGATGGCAATACTCCAAGGGAAATATTATAAGTTATTATATGGTTATTACTAATTAAAGTGAAATACTCAATTCAGCCAACATTAGAACAGTTCCCAGTTTCCCTCCTCATAAATAAATCAAAGATTTTCTTCACACAAGGAAAACAGGCTGTGTACTCTGGGAAGAAAACATAGCTAGTGAGAAGACAGAGGAAATGATCATGAAGTAATTGTACCCTTAGGATAAAAAAAGACATGAGATCGCTTTGTCCTTGCAATATCCCAGGAGGTGAATTTCGTGATACACATATTTACACTAAGCTTTTTGTTGCTTAGTGCATGTTTTCACTAGTGATAGGGAATTGGGTATTGGAGGAAATTAGTGAGTTGTGTTTAATGAAACGATATTGTACACACTATTTTGTTATTCAGAATATCAAATTAACAATGCTTTTATATTAAGAAAACCCAGAAGTTCCTTAAGCAATTGTTAAGCATCCACAGTGATTCAGCACGCTGTGTTTGTTCTATAATTTTTGGAGTCTTCCTTTTTGTAGTTATTCTGCCATTGGAAAATAGGAAGATCTGCTTGGTTTTCTTCCTCACATAAAGCACATTGTTAAATGTTCTGATGAGCACCAGGAAGAGTTAGAGGGGTTTTCACTGCTTGTATCAAGTTTTGTTTTGTATTGATCCACATAACATAGCTGAGCAATTAAAAAAAAAAAAAAAAAATCTACAACAAAGTATTATGAGATAAGGAAGTCACACAAAGTACAAATATTTTAATATTCTTCTTCCTCCACTACGTGAAAATCAATAATGCAATTCTAGGTCAGGAAACCCTCTCGGAGCCAGTACTGGGCTTGAGATGAGCTTTGAGTTTCCCTTCTTAGATCCATCAGACTGTAACAACTGTTGTAGTGAGCTATCAATGTCTTGGTGGTCTTGATGAAATGCATCCAATTAATAGACAAGAACGACCTCTCTGTATTTCTTAATATATCACCATGTTTATTTTACAGTAGCTTTTCTATTATTTTTAGAAAGGAATCATTCACTACCCATTAATCAGAGAAATCACTGCCAGACAGACAAACCAAGATCATGGGTTTGCAAAGAAATGACTGTTGCTCATTACATTCTTTTGGGTTTTGGGCTCGTTTTAGGGGGTTTTTTTGGGTGGCTTTTTTTTCTTTTTTTTTTCTTTTTTTTTTTTTTTTTGTGTGTGTGTGTAAACACAACTTTTCCTTGAATTAATGATAGATTAAATTATCAATATGATGAATATTGATTCAGAGGCCACAGAGGTCAAAAAGACACCTGGCAGAGTAATGAAGATGCTTTAATTGCAAAGCTCTGCAGTGGCTTCTAAGACTTCATGTTGCTTCACCACGTCGGGCTTACAGTGGGGAAATAATGAAGCTTCCATGTACCAGCAGGTTGCTTTCCTGCACCCTTAGTGGTACTTTCATAGTTCACTGACCATACAAGCTGCTTTTCACAAGTTTTGGCCTTTCAGGGTAAGGTTCAAGCAGGGACAGAAGCAAAGCATGGCCCTGCACAAGTGGGCTGGTGAGAAGTATCTGATATGTGTAAGGGATCACAAGTCAAATATGAGTCCATGTCATCCTGGTGTGCAGGGTGAGAGGATTATTATCCTGGCATGTATAAGGATTATCACTTCCAAGGTATATGAAATAATCTTGCTTCTTACTAGGAATTCTTCAGATGGGATTCAACATCCATTGAGGGACACCAGGCCAGGAAGCTGTGGATCGGTAGAACAGATATCAAAAAACAAGACAAAAATATATCTAAGGAAAAAAAACCTAAACAAAGAGCACTTAGAAAAAATAACATTTTATTTTTTCTGTAAAAAGCCTGAAGAAAAAAAGGATGGAAAGAGTGAGCTACCTACTTTGTCTACCTTTGACAAAAGTAGTTATCAAGAAGATAAAGAAAATGAGTTGAGGAATATTCTGCTCACTGTGTAAAAGAGATGAAAGATTAGCAGCAGCAGCAGCAGAGGTTTAGGGTGGGTTGGGCATTATCTAAAACTTTCAGTGTTAATAACAGCAGACCTGCTAAGAATGCAAATCCATACCCATGCTGAGGGCCTAGATTCGGCCCAGTATGCAACACCAAACTATCAGCCTTTTGCCACACCTTAGATGTCTCTCAATTGAGGGGGAGGTTGATGAATATTTATGAGCAGAGAGGTGGAAGAGGTGCTGGAGGTCCCACTTACGGGAAGGCCTGTGCAGGAGGCCCCTTGTTTTGGGCAGGAGTCTGGGGAAGCCCTGGCCCGGTGTAGGAGATGGGTGCTGGTGGCCACTGGAGATGACCATCACACACAGCCTTGGAGCCCATCCCTCACAAGCATCTTTACAGGATGGGTGTGCTACAACCAGCAAAGAAGTTCACAGGAACTGCTTTTCTTTCCTAGCCCTCAGGCAACCAGATCCTTGACTGTGAAGGTGCTGAGGTTTATCCCTCATTAAATTCTGCATTTTCTTCTTCAGCTCATTTAAATAACTTTGGAGCCAGAAACTTTTAGCTGCATGGTACCTTTGGGAAGGATGTTAAAATAGGTATCAAAACAGCTGGGGGCTCACCATGTTTTTTAACCATGGGTTCTTTTATGACTAGAGAAGCACTTAATGACTTCTTCTGAGGTGAAACGAAACAAAATGTAGCTTTGCTGAACAGAGTTTCAGAACTTTTTTGTTTACTGGGTTTGTAGGCTTGCATTGCAAGGCCTATATTTCATGAAAAGAATATTTAAGGAAACAAAATGACACAATTGGAAATCTTTAGCTCAGGGGGAAATAAACCCACACCTCCCCCCCATCTTTCTTCCAAAAGGTCCTGATATTTTATTTTTTTTATGGGCATAACCTATCTAAAGAAAATTGCCATGTGGTAAGAAACAATTGTCATGTAGGTAAAGCAGGATGAACTGATAATGATTAAAGCAAAAAGCTTTTTCTGATCTTTAGTAAAACATCATTCTTAAATTGATTTCAGGATGGACATGGTTTTCTTGGGGAACTTCACAGCACTAAGTTTTGTGGGTTTAGAAATAAAGCAGCCAGTTTGTGGGGCATATTGTGGATAAACATTGAAGATGAATTTCAAAATAGAATTGGACTGCATTTTATTCAACACT
Source organism: Porphyrio hochstetteri (assembly GCA_020800305.1). Taxonomy (NCBI): domain Eukaryota; kingdom Metazoa; phylum Chordata; class Aves; order Gruiformes; family Rallidae; genus Porphyrio; species Porphyrio hochstetteri. The sequence continues at coordinate 38,167,812 of CM036910.1, read as the reverse complement.
ACTAAATTTTTTGCAGACTTCTGTAAAATACAGGTATTGCTAAGAGCAAAGTACTTATAATTTACAATGCATACTTGAGGAGAAGGGTTTTTAAGCTGCTTGTAAACACTGAATTCTCTTTTTTATCCTTTTTCATATTGTAGTGGGGAAAAAAAAAAATTGCTGGCATTTCTTTAGCTTTTCTTCCAGAGGATAAGTAGGACTGTGGCAGAGCAAAACACCTTAGTCTCTGATTTGTTGTGACATCACTTATTGATCTGTATTTTAGACAAGATCAGGGAGGGGGGAAATGCAAGTCTTTCATCTTTTCCACTACTCTATCTTAAACGTAATTCAAAGGAAGATGCTTTCATTTTAGTCAAGAGGGATGAATCATAAAACTTTCCTGGATTAGAGAGCTATTCACTTCTTATCTTTCCTATAAAATGAAAAAAAAATAAAAAGAGAAAGAAAAGAAAACTTATGAAAAAATAACACACATGATGTCCAGTTATTTGAAAAGCTGCTGTCAGCTCACTGTAACTCATCCTAGATCTGTCCACTAAACTTTTAAGCTTTGGAGATTCTGTTCCTGAGAAGGAGACAAGCAGTTTTTGTGAGGTTTTTTTTTTCATCTTCTTTTTTGTTTTTCAACTGCATGATACAATACAGGAAAATACTTTTTGTTGTTTGTTTTGTTTTGGGTTTTTTAATCTTTATTTTTGTAGGATTTTTTTTTTTTTTAATATATATAGTTATTATCATTAAAATAATTTTACTCTCTTTAAAATAAGTGATTACGAATTCAGCCTTTATCTGAGCAACACTGAAATGAGCAGGTTACCTACCCTGCTGTGAAAAAGCATGATTAACTGATGCAAATCCATTGAATTATTTCATGTATGGGCTGCTTGAAAAATATAATTTCAAGCTCAGTAATCCAGTTTCTGGATAAGTTCTGCCAGAATGCAGATGTATTTTTAATGTTTAATAGTGCCTGCTGAGCAGAACCTCTTAGCAGTGCCACGAGTCCTTACGATTCCTTTGTCTGCAGCCAGGTTTGATTACAACTGTTGCTCAGGAGGTTTGATGCTGATTCTTTTTCAGAATTCCCTTATGTCTTAGATATTAATACTAAAATACAGCCTTTCCCTGGAGTTTAGTGAGGTATTAAATCCTCATTGAAGTCTTCAATAGGTCAGGTCACAACAGCGCAAGAGAAAGGATACAGTTCTCTATTGTGACCTCGGACCACTGAACAACAATGCTGGCTTTGGACCCACAAACAGCTCCTGCCTCTTCAAGGCTTTATAGACTGCAGAGAGAGGAAATATCTTACTTAACACAAAAAGCAAAACTAATAGGAAATGATTTTTCACACTGCTGTTGGTTGGGAAAGGAGTGATTGAATCCGGAATCAGGCAGCAGTAGTATTTTGTGGGAAGGGAGAAGCAGGGCACAGAGCTGTTAGACATAAAAAACTCCAAACTTCCCAGGATGCAGGTGCAAGCACAGCTTTCCCAGTGGTCTGGAAACTCTCAGGGGTGAGTGGGTGATATTGTAAGTCTTCATCTCTTCTTCTGATGGGTAGCAGGATTCTGTAAGAATGGGACAGAAGAGAGATTTACATACACCAGCCACCTCTTGATCATGAATGATCCTATCAGGCCAAATAACATTGCTTAACAAGAACCTCCCTGCCTTCTCTTTTGGAAGAAGCAAGAGTAGGAGCTTCACTTGTGACTTATACTACAAGAGGTCATTTCACAAATCAGTTCTATCCCTTCAGTTGTTAAACACCTTCTGAAATTGTGAAGGAGTTCGCTGTAATGGTGGAAGCAAACCTGGACAGATGAGGACACTCAGTAAGTTTGGGAGGTGATGCTACAGAGGTGTAGTTTTGCAGGTGGCAGTGTGAAGGTAAAAAGTACATTCCAAGGTAGAATGTACATTATTGTATGAGGAACAATAGGAAAAGAATACATGAAATCCACTTCAGTAAGAATACTGCTGATCTGTTCTAGCAAATAACTTATTTACATCAAAAAAACCCCACCACTAAGTAACTAAAAGCAGATAGTTCCAAAAAGCAGAACTTAAGGCCTACTTCTGTGGATTTGTGTGAGACCACTGAGCACCCTATGCATTTTCTTCTTTAATCAGACTTGCTGATGAAGTATTATTTGTCAAATCCTTTTATTTATGCAACGTCTTTTCCCTCCATTTAGACAGCTGGAATTGCTCAGTAAAATTTTGAAAACTTTATTAGGTAGAACGTTGATTGAAAGTGCTACATTTCAATGCAGCATTTAAACATTGATTTATTTCTTTGAATACAAGCAGATTACATTGGGGTGAGAGCTCTTGACTTGGCAACACAAATATTTTTCATATATGCTTGCAACTACAGTGTGAGTTTTTGTGTTTTAGGGGAATCATTTTTCTATACAAATCCAGAAGTTTGCGCACTCAAGAACATTATTTATTTTAACAAGCGAACAGGACAGATAGAGATGTAGCAGTGCTGACCATGTGGCAAAGGACAACTTTCCATCCAGTGATTCACATGAGTATACTCCATTGCAAAATTAGACATGACTGTTATTCCAGTTAAACCTGGAGCAATTTTTAGGGTTACAATATATTCGTCTCTGATGGAGTCTTCTCATAAGGTCCTGAATCAGCTCGGGCTTGGTTGAAGCAGGACTCTGAATGTTGAACAAGATCTAATAGGAATATTTTTTTTTGGGAAGCAGTTTTCTTTATCCTTTGTCTGAAACACAGACATGTCTGATGGCTTCTAATATTTTATTTCAACAGTTCTTCATCATTATAAATTAAAGCAAAACAACGTTACTGTTTCTGATCAAGGAATTCTTCCTTGAAAAAAGAAGAGTCACTACTGGCATATGGTTTGGATACAGATTTCCCCCTGACATTTCTGGATTAACTGGGATCTTACTCCAGTTTAAAGTACCAGTCTAGGTCTAGAACAAGATGTCACTCAATCTCAAAGCTGAAACAGACCCATCATCATACATAGACTCATATTCATTTGCAGTTGACACAGCTGCACAGTTCCAAACCAGCCCTGGCAGTGTGAGGCAGTAATGCAGTTGAAGATCAGCTGCTTTTGGGCCCAATAGCAAACCGTATTGCTAACAATGTTCTGTCCCGGTGAGATTTGTTTGTTTCTCTGTGTGGATGATGTAACTTTCCAAAGTTTGAACTGGAACTAGAGCTTTCTGTATTTTAAGATACACATTCCATGATATTGGGGTGTTAGTCTCCTCCATCACACATTGCTCAAATGTTTTCATACATCACTGGCAGGATTTTTAAAAGGGTAGACAATGGCAGGACAAGGGGGATGGATTAAAACTAAAGGAAGGAAGGTTTAGATTAGATATTAGGGGGAAGTTTTCTACAGAGAGAGTGGTGAGGGGCTGGAACAGGCTGCCCAGAGAGGTGGTGGATGCTCCATCCCTGGAAGTGTTCAAGGCCAGGTTGGATGGGGCCCTGGGCAACCTAGTGTAGATCCAGACCTGGAGGTTGGTGGCCCTGCCTGTTGCAGCGGGTTGGAACTCTCTGATCCTTGGGGTCCCTTCCAACCCATGCTATTCTATGATTCTGTGAATTCTAGGCAGAGGGATCAAGGTGAATGTCACAGCACTTGAAGTTCTATGTAACATCTTGTATGAGATGCTCCTTTATATTTCTTGTTTGTCCGCTGATGGTGCCATTATGCTAACGCAGTGGGAGCTCCATTGCAAAGCACTTTCCTCTGCGTGATGCACTGAGTTAGGGCCACTGTCAGGGTGACAGCCAGTGTCACTGCATCGGGGTTTTGGTGGGCTGGAGTTTATTTTCCCTCAGCAGCATGCACTCCTCAGAATTTGTGTTATTTTACAGACTCCAATCTGAAAAGAACCTTCCTGTTTCATGGGCACTTGGAAGTTCTGCATTCTTCCTGGCCTTGATTCTTTTAGAAACACCAGTAATCTGGATAGAAATAATTTGCATAACTTGTGCTTCATTTTATGACTTAGGCATGAAAAATGTTGCAATAATGATACTTGGAATTGAACAGAAGCTGTGGGGCTAGGGTAATTAATTTTCTTTAATGATGTGAACCATTAGAACAGCAGGATAAAATAGACTAGTAATTTGGAATATATGATAGTTATGAAAATAAAAACAAAACAGATTTATTATGTCTCTTAAAACATGCAGGTAAGAACATTAACAACTACATTAAAATTGAAAAGATTAATATGGTGTGGAGTCTGTTAACCCTTTAAATTTCTTTTCTTTGTTTTTAGAGCCTGCTGATAGACCTCCTCTTCTTCTGATTGCAAGCACCGAAGCAATTGAGTTACTATATCTTAATGGAAGCCAAGTGTCAGCCCAAACTCCTGCAAAAGGATCTGTGATTTTGACACTGGACTATAGTTACAAAGAGGACACAACATGTTGGATTGAGTCAAGAGATCTTTCAAGTCAGCTGAAGTGTACCAAGATGGCAAAAGCTGGGAAGTTAACAGATGAGTGGACGATAAACATTGCACAATATCTTCACAGTAAGTAGTTGACAATGTTTTAACAAAACAGTGGTGTCTGTCTTGGCAAATGGGTGCAGGAAACTCCAGAAGTATTTTGGGGCTTCCTATTGGAAACAGTCATAAGGCATTAAGCATTGTGACTTGTACTGAAACACTTTATGTTTCTCTCACTCCTATATATATATATTCAGTATGAGTTGCAATATTTATATCTATGCAAAGTTTTTAACAATATGCACTTCTATAGACTAAATATAGTGTGTGGAAGTTACAGAAATGACAGCACAACAGAAGAAATGTAAAATGGCTCCTTTCCTCTGTCAGAGGAGTCCTACATGAAGCTTGAAAGTTATTCTCTGCTACTGAGACAATATTAACAATGAATTAAAGAAACACATGTTCATCACATTTGTTCTTGAAAATAGCAAAGTATTTCCTGGCTAACTGGAAAGAAGTTGCTGCCCTTTTCACCATTAAAAACCCCAAACCACAACAACAACAACAAACCAAACCTGAAGTCATCCTGCTGAATTAGTCTTTGTCATTCCAGCATTATTTCCCAATCAGCTTTTCAATTTGTGGAACACTGTTATCTTCTGAAAGAGGTGTTCACCCAGTTACACATTCTCAAGTGAACAGGCTGTGAAATAGCATACAGTCAATAGAAATGCAATTTTCTTCATCTTTTACGGAAGAAATGTCCACAGATCAACTTATAACCCACAGCACCGAGGAGTGTAATGCTGGTGTTAATAACAGGGCTCCCAAAACTCGGAACTGAAGCCTCCACTGTTTATCATTGGACCTAGGATTTTGAAATATTCTTTTAAGGCACCAAGGAGCAGCTGTGAATGGATCTCAGACTTTCCAACTGGCCAGTTCAGGAATATTCAAATCACAGATTTGATCATAACACTTAGAGGTACATGTCAAAGAGATAAATTCTTCATAAAGATTGGGATTCAGGCTCTTGGGATAGTCGTACAGTGTGGCCATTTCTGTAGAGTAAGAAGTTAACCTGCTTTCCTAGTGAAATATTTACTCAAATAGAAATTTAAAAAAAAAAAAGAAAAAGGAAAAAAAAGTGTGGTTTTTTTTTTTTTAAATTCACAAATCATTGTGGCTGTTCCACTTTTAGAGGAGTCCTTTATCCTAGGTGTAAAGTGTATATTTATATATATATTTTAAAAACCCTTCTTTTTTAATTGACTTTTTTTTAAAAAATGTATTTTAGAGGGCTTGTCATGCTTTAGATACCTAAGAACCCTAAAAATCTTGGTGGTACTACCTGATTGTACTTTTTAATTTCACTCTGTTATTGGTATTTTCCTTTTAGCAAGAACAGTCAAATTAACCACAGTCCTTAGCAAAACTGGGTTTGTGCTGAACTGTGCGTGTGTCTGTCCTGTCTCTTACCTTCATCACTGGAGTGGGCCTTAGCACTACCTCTTGTAGTTCTCCACCAGTCCTCCTCCGTGTTCCTCTCCCTCTGCTCGCCGCATGAGAAGAGAATTGCCAATCTCTGTGGTGTTCAGATCTGCATTACTGCGTCTGTTTGTGAAGTTAAGGCTGTGTGATGGGTTTGAAATGAATACGGTGCCTGGAATTAATGAGCTAATCATTTTTCATAGTGCTGGTGCACATCAGCCTGTGGTTTCTAGTATTTTTCTGAAGCTTCACTATAATCATTCAATCTTGTTTAAGTGAAGAATAGAAATTCCCATGGACACGAACTGACTGCTTGTTTCAACTTCTTTTTTTTTTTAATTTTGATTTGAGAAATACTGCCTGGAGACTTAGAGAACCGCTGCTTGGAGACAGGCTTGGAGCTCTGACTGACAAAGCCTAGCAGCTTTAGCTGTGGCACTGCTTTTCCCAGACACACTTCCAGGGACGCTCTTGGGTTGCTGCAGTGGAGCAGCAGCGATCACCATGGCCTGAGGATGCCTTCTCAGAGGGACCAGTAGTGTGGAAGCTGCTTTTATCCTCCTCCTGTTCACATTTGTGCAGTGAATGGTCTCAACAGACCAGTTCACTGGGACATGGGAGGGATGAGACAGCTTGGACAACATATTATGGGAATAATAACTTCCAAAGGTTCAGTCAGAACTCATCTGCTGCAGATTTCTGGGGGGGTTTATTTTATTATTTTTAAAATTTATTTTTCCCCAGTACTCAATGCAGAAATTATCCACCTGATTAACATCTTCTCTTCCACACATATACCTAGAGTTATGCCTGCAAGAACATGGCAGGAGCCTGGCATTACTGTATCTATTATATATGTATCCTCACACATTCATAGGTCATTTTGTGGCTACTGAAAAATTGAGTTTTAAATTCTTCCTTTTCTTTCCTCCACCTTCTGTTACCCATCAGGTAACTTCTGCTGTTTCTCTTTGTCATGTAGCACTACGTCTAATGAGGCAAATTAATTTATTTTAACTCTTTGTCAAGAATTTCAGCCTGAGCTTTAACAAGTGCAATTGCATTCTTGGGCAGCTGAAGCCAAATAGGTATGTCCATGGAGTTATTCACATGAAAACAGAAGGTCTCTTCTTCACAGGAAACTTGTTGGGGTTTTTTTTGGGTTTTTTGGTTTTTTTAAATATATGTTTATTTATGCATAACCAGAAAGAAGATATTCCTAAAAGTGTCAGGAAAAAAAAGTGTTTGTAGCAGTTTTCATGGAATTTTGATTATTTTCTTTTTATTATTTTCTCATTAATCCCAGTCTTCTAATGTGCTCTTTTTGTTAGTGAAGAAAACATCTTACCTGCATGTGCCAAAGTAGGTGGCAGAAAATTCAGTTATACAAAGTGATTGGGACTGCTTGAAGTGGACTTAAAGTATTTGTTCTAGTGAAGGCAAGTAAGTACTGTGGTTAGGAATAAAGAATGTAGATCGTATTTTAAGACTAAAGACTACATTTAGGAAAGAGGGGACAATGAAAATTGCTTCATTTTCATAATAGGTAATACAGTATCAGCTCTAGGTAGTGATCATAAGCTTTGGATTCACAGATGAAAAGAAGTTACAGTTATTTAGTATCTAGCATTCTCCCTCAAAAGACAGTCCCCATTGACTTCATTTGAGCCCAGATGGATCCAACCAGATTCTTTTGAAAAAAGAATAAACTTGGTCTGCATCAATATCATGGACAGGTTTTGTTGGAGAAGTGTCCTGACCCAGAAAGGTCCGTTCTGGGGACATTCATTGTTATTTCCAGAGTGAGATTAAGACACAAATGAGCTCAGATGCCATTTAAAAAAAAAGAAAAAGTTTAATAGTTACATCAAAATTGGCAGAGATACAAGAAGGAGAGAGAGAAAGATAGGGGGGAAAAAAAGGAAAGTAAAGGTCCAGTAGCTACCAGCACAGAGCTGTGGTGTGCCATCAATCCGAATAGACTGCTCGTCAGGTGGGGAATTCTGTTTGATGCTGGTTGTCACGGCTCTTTTATTCAGGTGCGTTGCTCCTCTCCAAGACATGATCAGGAAATGGATGGTTTTGTGGTCAAACATGCTCCATCAAGATTGCAGTCGTTCAAGATAGCAGTAATAGCAGGAAGTGCAGTATTTCAGCAGTTGAGACAGATGTCCTTTGGTACAGACATCCATTGGCACAGACAACCGTTGGTCCATTGGTGCAAACACCCTTTGAGGCAAACATCGGTTGAGTCAGACATCTGTTGAGGGACACAGTCCTTCACAAGAAGTTTGCCTTTTCAGTTAATGATTGGTTTCTGTAGGCATGGTGATATCAGCACGGGTGTTCTTGTCTTAGCCAGGGACAGGCACGGGGGTTGGAGCTCTATGATCCTTGGGGTCCCTTCCAACCCATGCCATTCTATGATTCTATGACAGGCATTTGCACGATGATTCATCTTTGTCTTTTTAAGACAAGAAACTGTTGGAAGAGAAGCTGGAAGGTTTCCTTTTAGAAAGATTTACACGGACCAAGTCGGAGCCAAACGTGCTTTCAGGGCAGATTCTCACAGACAGCAGGCTCGTGCGAGTGCTGCCCGTAACGGGCACGCTCCTCCACACTTCTTACTAGCTCAGGGTCCACTTCCAGTTAGTACAGCACAAGGTTCAGAAACAATCATTTGTGTGAAGTGCCACCTCTAGGACCAAACGAGCCACAATCATTTTTAATGGTGTGAAGGTGGAAAATGGCTCACAATGTTTTGCCCTTCCAAAGCCATGATGTGCAATCTTACTCTAATGGTTTTGTGTGTTGGAGAGGACAGCAAAGAGCAGCATTGTCTGGATAACAGAATCTCCTTCTTCCTTCTTTTGATAGGCAATTTGTGTCTTCATCATTACAAGTACCAGGCACCTTCCATGCTCTCCAGCCAAGCACCAGGCAGCACAGCCTGGGTTGTAGCCACTATTCTTCTGCAGAATATAACAAAATCTCTTCTGGGATGATGCTTCAAAGCATGGCATTTTCTGCTTGGATGATACTTGTTTTAGGTTTTTCTTGGCTTTATGACGGTGCACCCATGCAAATCCTGGCATGCTTCTGTTTAGGTTTGCCACCTCATGGTGTCTTTATACCTCCAGAAAGTCCTTCTGAAGTACTGTGTCCAGCTCTGGGTTCCCCAGGACAAGAAGAACATGGAACTGTTGGAGGGAGCCCAGAGGAGCCCACAAAGATTTTCAGAGGGCTGGAACACTTCTTCTATGAAGATAGGCTGAAAGAGTTGGGCTTGTTCAGCCTGGAGTAGAGAAGGCTCCGGGGAGATTTTATTGCAGCCTTCCAGAACCTGAAGGGGTCACAGGAAATCTGTAGAAGGACTACCTACAAGGGCATGGAGTGATAGGACAAGAGGGAATGGCCTTAACCTGAAGTCCCCATTTGGACTCTGTATCTTTAGTTAGATGTTTTTCCTTTCCAAACATTTCCTATGTTTTCTTTGCATCATCTTTGCATCTATCCATACAATTAATTCCTTATTCTGGTGTACCTTGCCTTAACAGAACTTTTGATCCAGTATTTTCTACAGCCTTCGTCAGGTGATTTCCTGATGCATTGTGGACTTTTATTTAGTGTAGGAAGCAATGCTATCTGATTGTTGCCCTCTTTTAAACCCTTTTTACATTTTTTCTGCCCCCTGAAATGACAAGACTCTTTTGGAGACTCAAACCTGTTATGAGTACTCTCCTACCTTTAGCTTCTCAGTCTTTTCTGATTATTGGTTAATCACTGCCTCTTTGATGATCATCAGGTTTACTACAAGAATAAGGGTTGTTGGTATATTTTCTTTCAACCTTTCTGTTCAAACAAGCATCATCATTTGAATCTTATCCTTTCACCAAGGAGAGTACTGAAAATACATTATCTTCTTTTTTTGGTTTGTTTTTGCATGAATAGCATCATATATTCAGGTCTATACCTCAGTGCTTGATGGTGTTTGCAGAAAAATTAGGATACAATCTGTATATCAGAAATCCTAATAGGGCCTTTAGTATGTAAGGTAGTGTTCTAAATGGTAGCTGTGAAGGGTCTGTCTGGATGTCATGCATCTTTTGGATACAGTCCATTCAACTTCACTTGAGGATTGTGCTACCACCTTGAACAGTGTCCTGGTAACATGGCATTATGTGGTTTGGAGGCACAGGATTCCATGGCAGATCCTATGAATCGGTGACATTTCCCTCCAAAGTTAGGGTAACTGCACTTAATCCTTTTTGAACACAAGAGTTAGTCAGTAACTGCTTGTTAATTGCTAAGGGTGCAAGTTTTAGTAGTTTAAAGATGTAATACTATAATTCATCAAGCTTTCTTACTTATCCAGCTTCCCCAAGTGGTCTTTCATTGACACCAGTCAGAACACTGCTTCTGTTCTCAGAAAGCTGGTGTGTCGTCTATTTTCCTTTTATATACTTCTCAGTAGTCATACCCTGAGCAGTTAACTCTCAGACCGAGTACAGAAAATCAAACCTCTTTTCTCACTGGCACTGCTCAGTGCAAAATTTTTATTGCCTTTTTTTGTTTCTTTCCCTTCCTCTAAACTCTTGGGCTCTGCCTGGGACAGTGCACTGTCTCTCTGTGCCCTCATTCTCAGTGCTGCATTGCCAGATTCCCTTTTCCCTGCTTTGCCAACTTCCTACCTGACTTCTATCTTAATAAGCTTGGTTATTGTCCATCAGTGGGACATGACTGTATCTTTTGTGTGTCTTCCTTACATCCTATCCCCTCCTTGATGGAAAAGCTTTTGCACCAGGGAGGAAACCCAAGAGTATGCAAGTCATCTCCCAGAGTAGCAGAAGGATTTTGTAAATAAAAAAAATAAATGCTTTATAATAGTATCAGTAACATTGTAAATTTGTCCTCATCCAGTGTAATGCCCTGGGACGACTCCTCTCTGTCAAACCCAATCCTTACACTTCTTGTAAAACAGGGACATTCATATTTTGTTAACAAGGTTTTGAAGATAGACTAAAATAATTGGGGGGGCTATAAAGATGTAATGTATAGATAACTAGGTTACTGCAAATATAAAATGCAGTTTTGTAGTGAATATTTTACAAATGCATTCCTGCATATGAAAATTAAGCAATATCAGTACAAAAGCCCACACACCCCACAAGGAATGTATTTTTTTTTTTTCTGAAAGGTAGGATTAAATAATGCATGTTTTATGGAATTAGACACGTTTTCCTATAAGCCTTTGACATCCATATGCACTTCATTTTGTTTTTGACATGGTAGCCACTGGAACTGTTCTTTATAATATGATTTACAAAAGGACTAAACTTGTTCTGCTTCTGTAAGTCCACTGTGGACTTCCATAATGGGGAGATGTCCCAAGAGAGGCAGGCATTTGCATTGCACAGCCTTCTCCAACATCAGGAAAGCTTCTCCCTCCTTCCTCTGATTCCAGAGTTGGTTAATTCAGGTTTTTTTGCTGTCTGCTGAAACCAGAACTTTTTTTTTTTTTTTTTGATTTACCACATGCTGCAGATGAAACAAGAACAGAATGGTGTTCCCTTTCACAGCTAAAACTTGCATCCTCTTCTGATGCCATGATTTTTAAAAGTCCTCTACTCTTTATGCCAGAGCTTTCAGGCCCTTGAGATGTCCTCAATATTTATCAAAGCCTGTCTTCTGCCTTCCTTCTATGAGGGAAATATATAGAGAAGATATATAGATATATATAGATATATAGAGGGAAATATATAGAGAAGATATATACAACCCTATAGACATAGGGTTGTAACCTGCCCATTTCAGGTGGTTACAAACTCGAGGCTTTAGGTGCATGCTCTTAGAAAGTATCTTCAATGGCAATAAAACAGCTGATTAATATTCTAAAATTAGATACCATCAAATAATTATATATGTATGGTTTTTTTTGTTTGTTTGTTTCTACTCCTTCAGATTTTATTTCCCATTTTAAAGATATAGCTAGTGGTTTTCTTCCTAAGTGGAGTTACTTTGTAAATTCATGTCACACACAATGCTAATCAAGTTTTCCTCAATTAGACTAATTGACAGCAAATTTACCGCTTACTTCCAGATATTAATTTATTAATGCAAATATTTCATTCAGACTTCATCCAAAAAACCCCACTTAAGTCAACTGAAGAAGTCAGAAACCTTTCTTTTTGCATAATGTACTGCGGATCATGTTAAAATTAGTTCCTCTGCTTCCTGGGGACTTCTCTTAGACACGGATCATAGAATGCAAGTTGAACTAACATTGCAATAGAATGAAAAAAGATCATTATGTGGCTTCTTCAAAAGTACTTTAGTCTTTATAGGAAAGAAGGATAAAAACTGTAAACCCAGAATACTGGGTTATTTACATCCAACATCATAACTGGTATCATGTTTTGATATAAAAATACTGCGTTGGTCAGGAAGCACTTGAGCAATTACAGACCAAGGTCCATCCCAGAGAGAGATTTATCCGAATGGTAAAACCTTAAGGACATGGAATGGTTTCAGCAAGGAGCCTGAGAAGTTTTTGCAGTCCCTGTGCTGTATCTGCTGTAGACAGGACGGGCTATGCAGCACATCAGAGAAGTGATGCAGGGCATTGGCACAACCCCTGTCAGCATTAGCAGGCGTTTAATCGCATGTACTACCGCTTTCCCCTCATGTGTCAGATGCATAGTAACACAGAACACTCTGCCGTATGTTTTTTGGGGAAGCAGCATTAAGGAAAACCTGCCTATGTATCTTCTGCAAGGAGCAGAGTGCTTGAGTAAACCCACAAGTGTTACGAGTTGGGGTCTAGCCAGTGGCCTCTGCTAATTGTGGTCTGCAGCACGTATTTTGGTCTAATGCCTTGTGCTGCTCAGACTAAAAGGTGAATAGAGATCATGCTTATTATAAATAAATAATAAATGGCATCAATATAAGTAAAGCTGACATCAGAAGCTCCTTATCTGATAACAAACAGTTGCAGCACCTCTGTCTCTGCTTTTTAAGAGATGATATAAGCTCTGTATCTTTAGGCTTTGGCCTAGTTGGCTTTCAGTACTCATTACAGCCTGGGTCACTCTGTGTGGAACTATGATCTTTGATGGAGACCCACCAACGAGTCTGTATGGGCCAGAATGAGATAACAGGTGGCTCTTTCCTCAGCTCCTACAGAATTAGGAATTGCATGCTTGCAAAAGTCAATAAAATTATGATAATTATTTGCAGTGTGGTGGACATGGCAAATTAAAAATACCATCTGGTTTGGGCGTTTAATATATGATTTCTTAGTATATGATTTCTTTTTTTCAGTTTTTAACTTCTTTGATTGGCAGAAGCAGTGCCTAGCTCAACAACTACAATCTCCAGCTCATAGGAATATTTTTCTCTTCTCAGTCCATGGTAGATTTCTGCTTAGAATGAAAGGAATTTGATTTAAAACTTCCTTTTGACTTCAGCTTGGGAGTAGGACCTGAAATGCTGAAAACCTTACAGATCGTGTCAGTTTTATGAAATAAAGGAAAGAACAAATCCTATCCTTCTCACTATTTGTCAGTCAAGTTGAATAAAATAAAATCTTGGGTTGGCTTTACAATTTTTAATGGTGGTTTTAGTGAAGCACTTCTTCTGAAATTGAAAAATTACATTTAACAAATCTTTTAAGCAGAGTAAATCACTTTTGCTAAAGCCAGACTTAAGCTATAGAAGTTTCTTAGTTCTGGAAAACAGCGTTTCAGTCATTGTAAGTAATTAAATGAGAAGGAGAGAATATGAAAAGGATGGGTGTGTTTGAGCAAGGCTGAAGCCCTGCGATTTCTCAACATGTCACAGCACAGCTGCAGTTCGATGTGTTGGGTTAGGCATTCACCGTGACAGTTCTCAAGCTGATGATAAAGTCTGGATAGTCTTTGGATGTGTAATTGTGTAAAATCTCTGTCACACTGTATAAGCAAAAATAATGAGCTGATTGAGGAGCATGGTGGGGGGTACCTGCCACAGTTTGCATACTCTTGCTCTTTTTGGCATTTTGGACTTGTTTGCATGCTGTACGTGATCTTTAACTTAAGTATATGATTGATATCTCTCTATATAAATGGCCTACGTGTATTTATCTAAGTATTCTAGCGAGATAAATATAATATTTTTAAAAGGATTAGTGCTGTTTCTTTTCTAGTTATGAATATACTGAAAATGCCTATTTTCCTTGTAAGACTCTTTGGTGGATATATTGCTTAGTCATTGAGTCTGTTCAACTGGTTGCAAAATTCAGATTTGTTTTGCATAGCTGTAACCACTGCATTAGCTTCACAAACAAACCCACTGGCAAAAGGCAGCTCAGGTAAGATGGTAGCAGGAAAACGTATTCTATAGCAGTCTGTGAATGCACTGTGATCTGTGTTCTGTATCTTTGAAAGTGATTGGTTGCAGTTTGAGGTTTTTTGGGTTTTTTAAATTATTTTTCCCTTTGCAAACATATGCTTGGACAGACAATTATGCTTTCATAAAGGAGACTGAGAAAAAAAAAAAAAAAGTATTTGAAGATTAGATATTAGGGGGAAGTTTTTTACAGAGAGAGTGGTGAGGGGCTGGAACAGGCTGCCCAGAGAGGTGGTGGATGTCCTGTCTCTGGAGGTGTTGAAGGCCAGGTTGGATGGGGCCCTGGGCAACCTTGTGTAGCTCCAGGCCTGAGGTTGGTGGCCCAGCCTGTGGCAGGGGGGTTGGAACTCTCTGATCCTTGGGGTCCCTTCCAACTCATGCTATTCTATGATTTTATGATAGCTGCTCTGAAACGAGTTGGTACACACTTCTGCCTGATCTGTCAGTGTGTCTGGAGAGCCTCGTGCAAGGCAGAGCTGGCTGCTGGCTGGAGGGATGCTGGGCGGGGTGAGGGCTGAGCCAGGGCAGCATCAGGTGCTGTCCTCCTGCGCTGCTCTCAACCACTAAGAGCATTAACACTGGGCATCTTCCTTCTTGACAGTGACATCACTCATCACAGGAGTAGTTAGGGTAACATTAGGGTAAGCAAAAATACCCATCACTCCAGTAAGAGAAGAGCATACTTTGCAGATGGGACGTGGAGGAGGAATGCAATGCGTATTCATGTCTCTCTGCATTTATTTGCAAGAGTTGGGACAATATTTTACTGTTGATATCAAAGGAGGAGTGATTTCAGAAGCAAGGCAATATGAGGGTAGTCAAGAGACCACTGTTTTTCCCGAGACTGACAGGATGACATTTAGCAAGTAATCTTGTCTTTTCCCCTCTAAATGTAAAATGAGAATAACAGTATTTCAATATGGTATAGGGATGCTGTGAGGTTTAAAAACTGAAATGCTAAAATGATAGGGGATACACAAGGTAGAATTAGTTAGCACAAAGTACACAAGACTTCTGTAGTTGAGAAGAGGTGGGATTATGGCCTCATATCTTTCTAAAGTGTCTAGTTTTGGAAAGGGCTGGAAGCTTTCTGAAAGCAAAGTTCAAGTTCTGCAAATATAAGAGCATTGAGTTTGAGCCCTGTTACTGGAAGCGACAGCACTTTGAGTGGTTTTTGAGACTTTTTAATGGAATCTGTGGTGGGATTCCATTTTAAAATGATTTTTAGGTAGATCAATACATGGATCCCACCACTGTAGTAGTGATGGTAGAAATAAATAAAGAAAAAAATCTAAATGTCCTGATTCTTGTCAAAAAATAATAGAAAAATAATTAATGCATAACTCTAAACATGGTTTGTTTTGGTTGGGTTTTTTAAAAATTTATTTATTACTGGGAATAAGTTAGCAAGAAAATATATTTGTTTGTTTGTTTACTAAGTGCATAAACAATGGCTCTATTTTAAGTCTAGGCAGTTGTCTGGACTGGAAAAATATAATAAACAACAGACGTCTCCTCAAAGAATTGCTATTTAATATTGAAAAGATGTAATGAATGGATGGAAAAAAAAGTAAGAAAGAAAGGATAGCTAGGAAGAAAAGGAGGGTGAGGTAATGATAATGAGTATGCATTACAGGGACTTGTAGGATAGGACAGGGGGTAATGGCCTTAAACTGAAGGAGGGGATACAGAGATTAAATATTAGGCAGAAATCCTTCCCCATGAGGGTGGTGAGGCCCTGGCACAGGGAGCCCAGAGGAGTTGTCCCTGAGTTCAAGGCCAGGCTGGATGGGGCTTTGGGCACACTGGGCTAGTGGAGGGTGTCCCTGCCCATGGCAGGAGTTGTGGGACTGGGTGAGATTTGAGGTCCCTTCCATCCCAAACTGTGATTCTGTGATTCTTTGATTCTGTGGTTTGTTACAGTCAGTTGGCAGGCAGCATCCATAGACATGAAAGGTTTTATTTGTTTGGTTTGATCACGTTGTGACCTGAGATAAGTGACTTTAGTGGGTGCCATGCATGTGTGGAGTGCTTTGCAGAAGTACGAGCAAGCTGAATGCATCAGGTGGTGACAGAGATTCTTCTGGGCTGTAGCAGCAGTTCTCCATGGATATAATGATTGTTAGTGAGGAATTTCAATCTTAAAAGAAGGGAAAAAGATGAAGAAAACAGTTTAATATAAGAAGCAATTTATTTTTCTATCTTTAGCAACACTAAAAAAGAGGCTATCTCATCTAGTAGGGTGCATGAAATATTTTTGTTTTGTTGATATTATGAAGTACTGTAAGGTATAGAATTGTGTATGTTGTATCCTATATCATTGAAGATATTTTAATTTTTTCTAGTATTTTCTGAGCTGTAATTCTCAAGCTGGATTTAAGTTGTAATCCATGTGCAGATTTTAATTATATTATAAAAAAGTTCTGTAATAAAATTTATTCAGCTTTTTTTTTTTTTTTTTTTTCCCCAAAAGTGCAAGACTTGTCCTTTCTCCCTAATATGTTTGAAATGAAGATAAAGACATCTGTGCCTAATATGAATATATCTATATATCAGAATGAAATACTCTACGGTCACTATTACCTTCTGATTAAAATTGAATGCACAATGCCCTTTGGGGAAAAGAAACAGATTGATCTATAGCACTAGGCCTTGACATGTACTGCATATTCATATTGTCTAGATCATATATTGCTCAAAATGAAATTATCCTGCAAAATTATGATCTGCTCTTACCTGCATGAAACTACAGCACCCTCCAGATCCTGTGAAGCAGCATTGTCTGACAGATGTTACCGTCTACAAAACATGTGCAGTATGAATTTCCTTTGTTCCCTGGCCCTTTGATTAAGAGTTGACAAACATAATTTAGTTCTTCAGTTCCCCCCAAAACCTTTCCTTAAAGCACCATTACCTACCTCTGGCATTAAACTGTTCCAACTTTCTCCTGAAGTAATTTTCCTTAACTACTTTGTATTGCAAAAGTAACTCCATATTTTATTGACCTATCTTTAACCTTGTAGTAATCCACTGCTTAGCATCTTTATGGAAAAATATTTATGTGACCTTATTTCTGTGTGGCAATGCTTTATGAAGTTCATAACACACACAGGAGTCAGTCCAGCCAAGGTGGAAGGGTGCAGACCTTTGCCTTTGATGGAAAGTAGTTAAAGTAGGTGAGTGTTTCAGCCTAATGTAGCCACGTTGTTTTCCCCACAGCACTTCTCTTAGTCCACATGCTTGATGGGATGGCTACTGCGGCTGAATTACGCTTTAATTTTAACACTGGATGACTTAACTGCTTAGAAGTAAATAACTGGGCTTGATTTACAGTCTCGGCAGATTTATAAGAAGCTTTTGAATGTGCAGTTAAAAAAAAAAAGAGAGACTGTTATAGCTGTGTACCTCTATAAATCTGTCTTTATTGTTTAGCATGTACACAGGCTACTGGGACCCCATTACAAGTTTACAATGACTGGGCAGTGTGTTTGAAACTCAGTAATGCAGAAATTAGAAACTTGATGGTTTTCAACTATTCTTGTTTCTGACAGGGGATTGATGACAGAAAACTCACTCCTTATAAAAATGTTAACACTCAGGATTAAAATATAGAGAAAGGCTATAGATGTTGTCTGCCTAGACTTTAGTAAAGCCTTTGAGACCATTTCCTACACTGTTCTTCTGGAGAAACTGGCTGCTTATGGCGTGGATGCCTCCCTGCGTTAAGAACTGACTGTATGGCCAGGCCACAGTAGTTGTGATGAATGGAGTTAAATCCAGTTGGTGTCTGGTCAGAACTGGTGTTCCCTAGGGCTCAGTACTGGGGCATGTTCTCCTTAATGTCTTTATCAATGATCACAGAATCACAGAATCACAGAATCGTAGGGGTTGGAAGGGACCTCGAGAGATCATCGGGTCCAACCCCCCCTGCCAAAGCAGCTCCCTAGGACAGGTCGCACAGGTCGGCATCCAGACGGGTCTTGAAAATCTCCAGAGATGGAGACTCCACACCCCCCTGGGCAGCCTGTCCCAGTGATCTGGATGAGAGGATCAAGTGCATCCTCTGTAAGTGTGCAGGCAAAATCAAGTTGGCCAGGGGTGTTGGTTGGCTTGAGGGTAAGAAGGCTCTATGTAAGGATCTAGACAGGCTGCATCAACAGTATGAGGTTCAACAAGGCTCAGTGCAAGCTCCTGCACTTGGGTCACAGCAACCTAATGCAACACTATTAAGCCTTGGGGAGGAGTGGCTGGAAAGCTGACTGGCCAAAATGGACCTGGGAGTGTTGCACTGGTGAGGCTACAGCTAGTGTGGTGTGTTCAGTTTTGGGCCCCCCACTACAAGAAAGATACTGAGATGCTGGAGCATGTTGCCCAGGGAGGTGGTGGTCACTGTCCCTCGGGGTGTTCAAGGAAAGGTGTTTAGGGACATGGTTTAGTAAGTAATATAGGTAGTATAAAACTACAACTACGTGAAAGGAAGGTGGATGTTAGTCTCTTCTCCCAAGTAGCAAGTGATAGGAGAAGAACAAACGGCCTCAGGATGTGCCAGGGGAGGTTTTGATTGGATATTAGGAAAGTTTTCTTCACTGACAGTGTTGTCAAACACTGGAACAGGGTGCCCAGGTAAGTGGTGGAGTCACCATCCCTGGAGGTATTGAGAAGACATGTAGATGTGCTGCTTAGGGACATGGTTTAGTGGTTGGACTTGGCAATGCCAGGTTAATGGTTGGACTTGATGGTCTTAAAGGTCTTTTCCAACCTAAATGATCATATGATTTTATGATTCTATGATTCCATGATTCTGTTCATGAGGCCCTTATTTCATTGCTTTACACTTTCTCCTTTCTCATTTAGTTTTTTGACAACTCTGAGACTCAAGACCCAGTAACAGAAAACTTCACTCATTTAGCTCATTCCAGAAACTTGATGCATTTTGTGGTAGAATCTTTCAATAACATGAGTAAAGAAAAAAATATTCTTAAAAAAATAGGACAAGATTTTGCTACCCTGGCAGAGGCATGGACCTAGGCATACCTAAGGTCTGCCATCATCACCTTTCCTCTGAATCATCTATAAACAAAGGGATTTGTTAGAAGAGTAAGATGTGATTTTTTTTTTTTTTTTTTTTTTTTGCTATTATTGACCTGTAGATCCCACATTTCCAACGGGAGAAAGAAGTTTATCCATAAACCTGCATTTCTCTCAGTAGCTGCTCAATGTTCGACCTAAGCCAATGTGCTGTAACGTGCCTGTTATAATAACACTCTGTGGCCTGGCTTCCATCTGAACTAACGTGCCTCATAGTGCTTTAAGGAACTGAGCCATAAAGACATGAAAATGTCAGTTGCTTTAGAAATGGAAGTGTGCAACAAAGCTATTGCAAGGCAAGGTGTATCTAGAGCAGGGCAGGGGTGGGCTAGGACTGTGCTTTAAGCTGAGCAGCGACCTGCTGTACTGTTCTAGAGGTCCCAAAACTGACTTGTATGACCATAGCTTACCCTCAGTGCTCAGATGTTAATTCACAGGTGTGAGGACTGGCGGGTATTGCTAGGCTGGACTGCGTTATGGTCTTCATGGAGTCCTTTGAAAGGTGTGGAACTGCTAATTTTAGAAACCACTAAATCATGTGAATTTTCAGGCGTTGGATCTTCTCTTCTTGGTAAGTGGGTTGCATCCAGTAGAAGGATAAAAGCCCAATTTTATACAGAAAGCAAAATGCCCATACGCAGTAAGTACCTACACGTGTGTTCTCTTGTGTACCTGGTTGGAAGCTGAATGCTTGAATCCCTGGATAGGTGATGTCTGTGAGGGTCTAGGTGTCTGTGAGCGATCAGCATGCTTTCATTAAGTATTCATAATATTTAGATTAGACTCATATTTTTTGAAAATTCCTCTGCTTGGGGAAACTGCTGTTGTCTACATGTTCACATTGATAGGTTTTTAAGGCAGTATCTTCTCATAGCCTATAGGGTTGGTAGAATACCAGCTGTATTTTTGACAGTAACCCAATTTATTGAAATTTAAATCATGTTACTCAGCAAACAAGAGGAAAAGCTTTCTTTTCGTTTGAGGAACTTGAAGCCTGGATGCTTTAAAGTGCTTATTTAAATTAAGTATGATTTAGGTTTTGCATTATACTCTTCACAAACAGTATCTGAGAAGGCTGATTTAATTCAAAGGAATTAGGTATTTAAGGATGAGTCATTTGGAAAAAGATAGATGGGTATTTATTAATTTGATTTTTCATTCTTAAACATATGCAATAATCACTCAGGACATGGCTGTTAAAAGTACAGACACCAATATGCCAAACTTATTAAATGGTGACATTTTTAATACAAATCATATGTTGTAAACAACATTGTAGACATAATTATGCCAAATTGCTGTCAGTAGAAGGGGCACAGAAAAATCTATGCCAGCTTAACTTTCCCAAACCACGGCGTCAGTATAAGATTGTCTGGGCTGCTAATTTAGGAACATTACTCTCAGAAGAGAGGCACAGCAAAGCCAGTGCTTCTGCAGGATTTCACAGCCTGTCATTTAATTTACCATTTACCTGGTCTCACCACTACTGGCTATTTTGGAGAGAGAAAGGCTTGCTTCTGTTTGTCTGGTTGTTCAAATCCTATCTTTTTACTTAGGTGGAGGCAAAAAGCCTGTCTCCAAGCTGCTCATTCTTCTTTGGAATGAAATTTATTGGATCCATTACAAATACGTAATTTTATCTCTTTTTTTTTTGTGTTTTGTTTTGTTTTTCTAAGTAGAAAGCAAATTAAACTAAACAGGTTTGTCCATGCCTAGCACTTTTATCATTTACCTATCATACACAATTCACAAAGCCTCACCTTCTAAAATCACAGCTTTCAGTCAAGAAATTAAAGCACCTTTCTAGTTGGGGAGAAGCAAAATGCATTTATGTGGAAAAAAAGGCACTCCAAAGATTGAGAAAACATAGGGAAATACAAAATGTCTCAAAGAAGTTGTCCCAGTTTTATTTTTTTTTATGTTATCTCATTTTTCATGGTTTTGTCTTCAAGTTAAATCTTTTTTTATTTGTTGGGTTTTTTTTAAGGTTTGTTCCTTCTCATCACTTTTGATGCAGCAGGAAGCAGGAGATGCTTCCTTAGTCAAAATACTGTGAAGCAAACTCTTATTTTGTAATATTACAGTTTATGAAAGCAAGCCCCAGAGGCAAACAGTTACTGACATAACAGGTTGTAGAGTAAGCAGGTGTGAACATGCCTAGATGATCCGCAGACCTGTTGTCCTGGCTTTGGGGAAAGAGGGACCAGAAGGTGGCTCTTCCTGGCAGGAGTCACTTGAGCAGTACCACCATTGCACTCCGATATTGCATTACCATTAGGGACTCTGCTGACACCTTCCATGTGTTAGGATGCTCACTACAGAAATGTTAAGCTCCTGAAAGTTTATTACAAAGATCATCTCGTGCTTCTCTGAAGCATTTAGTCCCCTAACATATGGCCAACCCTCCAAACAACTGTTGCACAATCCTCAGAACTACCCCGCTTGTATGATAGGATAAATTAAGTGGGGTGACTCTGAGCAGACCTGACTACGTGTGACAAGGCTCAGCTGCTCTCTGTGAGGTGGAGAGACTTCTGTAACATAAGTACTAGGTGGTTTGGTGCAGAGGGCTGAGTCCATGAGGAGGCAGGATACCTGCCAACCATCTTACATTGAAGGCTTGAAGGTAGAATCACCCCTTCTCAAACCACCTCCCATTCTCTCATCTCCACCAAGCAAGCCCAGAATACTTACTGTATGGACGTCTGGGTGTTATAATAATTCTCAAGAGATGGATATAAGTTATGGAAAAAAAATCTGTGGGTTTGTTTTTTATTTTATTTTAAAGCTTTTTTGTGGAAATAAAAATAATTCTATTAAGATCAACTTTTGCATTAAAAAAAAAAAAAAGATTCATTTTAAGCATCTTCAAATATATGCATTGATTTTGGGAAAATGCAAAGAAGGGATCAATTCTGTAGTGCTCTCTTTAAAAAAAAAAAGGTTAAAAACCATGCCCAAAGAGTAATAATGAATCATGGTTGTAATTTCCTAGAGTAACTGTCATTGGAATTGTTGCACCTTCAGTCATGGTAGATTTACAAGTTCCTTTAGGCACTCCTCATCACAGGCATCTTCAGACCAAGGAAAATGATAAGTAAATATGTCAGTAGAAGTTTTACCCTTAAAAAAGAGGGGAGTTGTCCATCTCTTTTATTATTAACCAGGAGCATAAGGAGAGTGCACTGAGTGTTTTTAATTTCAATTGTATTTCATCCAAAATCATCCCCTGCTCACTCGGAAGTTTCTACAAAGTTCCACCAAGTACTTAGATCATTAAAACAAGGGACACTTTTAATGAAATGAATGCATGGAGAACTCTTACTAATTTTTCTAGTTCTAATCTTTCTTCAACATCTGGAAAAAAGGAATCACTTAGCTTAATGTTGATTTTAAGGCAATGCATGTGTTGAACAGTGGTATAAATGCAACAACATGGAGCTGCTTTTCTCTCTCTTCTAACTGAAGTCTTCTTGTGCAAGTCTTGAATGAAATTAAGTTTAGTAATGCATACATAGGTTTGAAAATTAAAGTGAAGGAAGACAACTGTTCAATATGGCTGTGAAATTCATAAAATATATTTTGTACATAAGACATATATATACACACACACACTCTTGCAGTATCCTTTGAAGATTTAGCCACTCTCATATGAAACTGCTGTTTCCTCTAAAGCTATAATAATATTTGTGTGTTTAAAATAGAAAAAGTATACTTCTAGCCACTCTTGTGTTATTGCCCATGGTCTACGTAATGTCATTAAATAGAGTAGAATTTAGACTATATGATGTCTTAACTATTCTTTATGCAGTCCTTAAGAGGAAATCCTGGTTTTAAGAAAGCAATAAAGGGAAGATGATTATATTTGGCAGAAATGCTCCAAGGAAACTGTTATTAAAATAGGAAAAAACCCTCAAAAGTATATACAAGATTGCTAAA
Source organism: Porphyrio hochstetteri (assembly GCA_020800305.1). NCBI lineage: Eukaryota > Metazoa > Chordata > Aves > Gruiformes > Rallidae > Porphyrio > Porphyrio hochstetteri. The sequence goes on along the minus strand of CM036910.1, from coordinate 38,144,431 downwards.
TACTTGTGTTTGCAGGGAGAGGCATTTCATTCTGGAGCATTCTGAAACTCTGAAAGATAGAAAAAAGATTAATTACCTTAAAGATGTGAGTGGACTAGGCATCTGTACATACTGGGTTTTAATATATGAATCCAGAAATAGGCATGAAATTAATTCAATCACTTCTTGAGTATAAGGATATATATTTTAAAAGACCCCAGTGAGACCAAAACCTTATCTCTGTGGTATAAGTGCATTTGACTCATGTGATAACTGGAGAGCCCTTCAAAGCAGCTTAGCGCATAGCTGCCAGCGAAACCATAGAGATTAAAAGTTTGATTCATAAAAACTGTTATCTGCTTAGCTAAGTGGGTTTTTCATGTAGAATATATATTATGGGGGAGTGGACTTGGACAATTCTTTATAAACTTCTCTTGTGAGGAATCGTCTGTGTCCAGTTCTCTGCAGAGGGCATCGTACAGAAAAGACAAAACCCAAAGCAGATCAATGGTATCTACAGCTCACAACGTGTTTGTAGCTGTTAAATACAAATGTTACTGTGTGTTGAATGTCCAGGTTAACAAACTACAGTGATGTACTGCCCCAGAAGGTCTGTTTTTGAGGCAAGTGCTCTCTCCATACTGGGAGATCTCTGCTTTGTTTCAGAAAATAGACTTTTGAAGAAAAAAAGTTAATTAACGTGCCTCTTTTTTTTCTGGAAACTCTGTGATTAAGTCTCTAAGCAGAGGATGCTTTGTGATGAACAGCTTTACAAGGAATGTGCTTGAAACGAGCCTAAGTCTCTCAAACAGCCTGTGGTGCTGGTATCACCATGCCCTTCCTGAAGACAGTGCTCTGGGGATGGGAAATTGGGTAAACTGACATGGACACTGGGATTGAGTGTATCTTCAGCAAGTTTGCCAACAAGACCAGGCACTGTGGTGAGGTCAACACACTGGAAGGAAGGGATGGCATCCAGAGGGACCTTGACGGGCCGGAGAGGTGGGACCATGAGAACTGCATGAAGTTCAACAAGGCCAAGTGCGAGGTCCTGCATGTGGGTCAGCCCAGTCCCAAGCACAACTCCAGACTGGGCAGAGAATCGATTGAGAGCAGCCTTAAAGAGAAGGACTTGAGTGTGCTGATTGATGACAAGCTCCACATGAGCCATGAGTGTGCACTAGCAGCTCAGAAGGCAACCATGTCCTGATTGCATCAAGAATAGTGTGGCCAGCAGGTTGAGGGAGGTGATTCTACCCCTCTGCTCTGCTCTGGTGAGACCCCACCTGCAGTACTGTGTCCAGCTCTGGGGTCCCCAGTACACGAAAGACATGGAGCTGTTGGAGTGAGTCCAGAGGAGACCATGAAGATGAGGCTGGAGTGCCTTTGGTCTGGAGGAGGCTCCAGGGTGACCTAATTACAGCCTACCAATACTTAAAGGGGTCCTACAGGAAAGTGGGAGAGGGACTGGTCATCAGGGAGTGCAGGGTTAGGACAAGGGGTAATGCCTTCAAGCTGAAAGGGGCAGGGTTAGATTAGGCATTGGGTAGAAATTCTTTACTGTGAGGATGATGAGGCACTGGAAGAGGTTGCCCAGAGAGGGTTGGAAGCCCCATCCTGGAGGCATTCAAGGCCAGGTTGGATGGGGCTTTGGGCAACATGGTCTAGGTAAATGTGTCCCCCTGCTCATTGCAGGGGGTTAGAACTAGATGATCTTTGAGGCCCCTTCCAACCAAAGCACTCTGTGATTCTGTGTTAAGAGCTAGCAATGCTTTTCAAAGCCTTTGACACAAAGGTGATTGCTTCTGGATGTCTCACTTTTCCTAGATTGCTGAGCAACCTTAATTTGAAGTATTTGTTGCTAATAGTTATCCCTAATATGATGTTCAATGTTTTCCATATTAAAAGACCTTGTTTGGTGCCATTTCTTGTGATATATAAATGAATAACTAAGGAAAAAAATTACATACAACATTTTATAACAGTATTGTTATGTTAACAGATCTAGCAATCTGGGAGTGACATGCCTTTCAGGTATATGTCACAGTTATGTAAAAATAAGTACTTTGCCCACACGTTGAGAAGAAAACAGGACCCTCCTCCAGCAGGCTCCTACTTAAGCTTGTTCCTTTTCATCCACTTCCCAACGTACAGCAGTCTTCCAGAGCTCTCATAGCAGGAATTTAATTACAAGTTTTATTTCAACAAATCTTTAAAAAATAATCCCTTTTGTAACTTTCAATCTTTATAAATAATGTTTTCAGAATCTCTTCCATTACATGGAAGCCTGTTTCCAACTTTCAAGTCTCATTGAATTGGTGAGCCACAAACCTTTAATTCCATTAATCCAACTTGGATGGATCCAATGGAAAGCAAACACTTTGAAAGCACTTAAACTGTTGCTGATTTCCAGAGGAACAGAGTTTGTCTGATACTTTAAAAAAACATGTTCTATATTTTGTTTTGAACAAATCAAAAAAGAAATCCTTTTGCTCTCTGCTGTCTAAAACATCTCTTATCTCACACATGCCTCATCATGCTCCTGACATTGGCCTCCTCTGAGGTTGGATACTGGACTAAATGGAGCATTTCTTTATTCTGGATCAGCATATCTTTGTAATAGGAGCTATCAGAAGGGAAGAGGCATGTATGAATTAAAAGGAAAGTGAATAACAGAACGGGAAAAAACCTGAGATAGAAGAGACAGCAGTGAACTGTGTAATGGGATGGCTGAGATGGAATAGAGCTGGAAGCTGTTCCTGAAGTTTCATTGAGTAAATCTTGCTTATGTTACCTGCACTTGGAAGGACAGCACTTGAGTCTCCATGTCTGCTTTCAGTATTTAGCAAATGCAGGACTCAGAAGCTCTCAGTTATTGTCAAAAGCTTAATAACTGCATTTTCTTTCTGAATCAGGTTTACTTTGTATTCTCCAGTGCAGTTTGTGTGTGATGGCAGCAACAGGTTCTTCTTAAGTGGGGAAAAAAGCCTAAAAATTCAACGCGTGAAGGGTGATAGAAACTGAGAAAATTGAAAATAATTTAAAAAGAAAAGAAAAATAAAAAGTGTTACTGTGTGAATTGATAGTTTATCACATCTGTCTTCTGCCAGCATGAAAGAGTTGCAGATTATTTTATCAGTATTTGGAAACCATTTTAATATAATTAATATTACATTTTAAACTATTAAAATATTATTATTTAACATTAGGAATATTTAAAAGGAAATACTGTTATTGAGTTACTCATTTAAGAATAAGTAACTGAATCTTTCAGGGTGGCACCAAGACAGTACTGTCAGTGAGAGTAGGACATGGAGAAATTTTAGCTAAAGTTATGTTCTTTGCACTTCTTCATACTTTTGCTTACCAGAAGAGTAAGACTGTGTATGGGCAAGTAGGGCAATGTACAAGAAAATGCAGGATTTATAAGACATTTTCAAAAAGTGGTTCCAGGATCCCACAAAAAAAAGAACTGACTGGGTCAAAACAGTTGTGTTGGGTAGTTGTGAAGTTACCTTAGCATCCTGAGGAGGAAATCTCCTGGCATCATAGTCAAAAAACTTCTCTATACAAGTATCATGTGGTTATTAGATGCTGCTTGCTGTGGCAGTTGGTTTGGAAATCTGGCAGCATCCAGATTTCTCAGAGCTACAAAAAACCAGGTAATTTAAATGAAAACAAATGCACACACAGGAACATCTGCTCTTGCCTCCAGTGGTTTTAGACATCATATCTACACATGGTTACTCTGAATTTCTCTAAAGTATTTGATACCTGGGTTTAGTCCCCTTAAACATAGCATCCCCATAGTGTAACAGACATCCTACACAACCAGTTTCAGGACTCGAGTGGGTTCAGAGGCTGCGACCTGCTGTCATCAGTGTTTCAGACCCCCCTTTTGCAGATGCACCATCATTCAGTGATGTTTCTAAATATGCAATTAGAAAAATCACAAGGACAAGGTTTAAAATATCTAAAAGAAGTCTGAATATATGTATCTTTCATGCCCTTGAAGTTGCAATCAGACTTATGTGCCTAAAAGGGAAAAATTCACTCCAACCAGTACTTGGATTCCTTATTATATATCATACAGTACATGTAAAAACAGCTTGAGCTCTTTAACTGGGCAGAACATCTGCTTGGTGAAACAGCTAGCAGGCCACTTACTTGTATCACAATTACACTTCTGAGCATTTCCACCCCCACCCCCCCCTTGTTTTCCTGGCAGATGTGCAGCAAATAGCAATCGACTGGATCACTGGGAATTTCTACTTTGTGGATCACGTCAGTGACAGGATCTTCGTTTGCAACCAGAACGGGTCCGTGTGCGTGACCCTCATCGAGCTGGATCTCAGTAACCCTAAGGCCATGGCTCTTGATCCAACGTCAGGGTAAGGTTATTTATCTGCATTCAGGTTTATTTTATGTGATGTGTGCTTGCTGGGGATTGCAGACAGAGTATCTGTTTCATTCAGGTGTTTTAAAAGCTATTTTTTCATTGCTTTAGTGAGTTACTTGTGTATTTGCTGTAATGAAACAGTAAAAAGTAATGAACTTGTAACAATTAGTTGATCATATTAATTACAACATGTGCTTGTAACACTTGATGGGATTGGACAATTTTATCCCTACTTGTCATAATACATTTTTTCCCCCCTCTGTTTTCCTGCAAATTGTGTTTATAACTAGAATATTTGGAAAAAGGATCTTTAGAGGTGTTTTTATACTGTATCCCCCCACCATTTCAGGAGTATCAGGAATGGCTTTCACACTTTTAATCCCATAAAAAAGTGGAAGCATTTTCACTCCGCTTTAAGGGTTCAGCTATAATTGTAAAATTGTAAAATTACACTGTGATGGTGTTTTCTTTTCCATGGATACACTTAGAGTCCCTTAGGAAGAAAGCCTTGCTTAAAATAGAGGGTATTGAAAGTCTTCCAGTCTGTAACAGCCACCAACTGGAAAAAGTTTTCATGAAATGATGAAGTAAAAGCATAACTCAATAGGAATAGGATCAAATTAATTTAAAAACTAAATTTCGGTGAGGGTTTTAGAACAGGGATTTTATCTTGGCATTATTAGTCTGTAAGTAGTTGAGTCTGAAATGCCTGGTGAAATATGTCCTAAACTGCCATAAGCCCCTTCTCAATAAATACAAAAATATTTACTGTAGAACAGCTTGTCATCCATATGTGGACTTTTGTCACTCTTTATTTAAAGCATGATGGAATGTTAGGGTGCGTTATCACAATGACTTTAATTCTGACAAGAACAGCTTGCATGTAAAGTTTGCAAAGAAGTTTTATAATGTAAGTCTTGACTATAGCTGTATTTCTATCTGCAGCAGATGGTAAGCTTGACTTGATCTGACTGCAGAGTTGGTTTAAAAGAAAAATAAAAATTCATGTATAAATTGATTTTCTGCAAGTTCTGATCTGAAAGAACTTGAAGGTTGCAAATTTGCCAACAGCAGCCTTTTTCCTGTGTGTTTGCTTGTATATCCTTTGCTGGATTTACTAGATGAACCCAACACTTGTCATTAGCTAATCTTACCTGTCAGGGATGTAAGAATTGTATCCAACCCTCTGATTCTGTGAGGAGGGGTGGAACGGGAAACAGAGACTGGTTTTCCTTCATTTGTTATCTGCTGGCTACAAACCCTTCTATTCAGAGAGCTGCTTTTTGCAGTGCCACCTAAGAGAGCGATAGTGTCTATCTGAGTGTAGATTTAAGTTCTGGCCTGCAGGAAAGGCCAGAAGTGATGATGATATTTCACAGTGTGATTCTTCATATAGCAATACCTATTTATTTCCTGATGGAAACACTGGGTAAAGAATTTTCTCAGAATACATTTTGCATTGCAGCAGTTGTTCCTTTACCTTTTTAGTTAGCAATTTTATTAATTATCTGTCGTGTGTTACTCTGTTAATAGGCTTTTTAATATACATTTTAATTGAGAAGCCCCACCTTATATATTATTTGTGCTGGTTTCTGACTGGGTTTTGGTACAGAATTCAAACAGGTAATAAAAAACAATACTGGCAGCTTAAAAATATTTTGTCCCATTCTTTTATCCTTTCCCATCCCTTCCCATCCCTTCCCTTCCCTTCCCTTCCCTTCCCTTCCCTTCCCTCCCCTCCCCTCCCCTCCCCTCCCCTCCCCTCCCCTCCTCTCCCCTCCCCTCCCCTCCCCTCCCCTCCACTCCTCCTTTGTCTTTTTACTCTTTCACACTTGTAGCAGTTGAGATGTATTTCTGTGTCTCTGACAAAGTACTAGCTATGTCACTGCTGTTTTTATTTTATTTAAAGAGCCTCAAAACCATCCACACTAAAAAAATGTTGCAAGTTGAACACTGAATGAGCTCCGTGAAGGTGTGTGTGCAGTAGCTTCCTAAGGCTGTTATGTTTAGACACTGTAGGCACGTAATTACAAGTCCCATTTCTGGAGGGGGTTTTGTGTTTAAGTATGAAGCCCAAACTGTTCTAGGAGGTTTTATCTCCTGTATGAATTGCCTATCGAGGTATTAAATGTAATTACATTGTCAGACATTTGCTGCTGTTACATGCACTGCTGTCATCCTATGTTCATTGGCTCCAGCCTTCTCCTAAAAACTGATGGTACACCAGCACAGGGAAGACCATTCCCTATGCTAAGGAATTCAGAGCTCAATCACAAGCCTTTATGTCTGTGATAAACTTCCTGTAGTAGCACAGGGTCAAGCCCTGCCAGTTTTCCATGCTCACATTGGTGCTGTTACACATTTAGTTGCTTTGTGAACCAGAAATTCTGTATTTATCAGCAGAACAACTAAAGCACTGGTTGAAAATGTCTAAATTCCAAACAGTTCTCCACTCACTGCTATTGGGAATGTTATTTTGGGTGTGATTAAATTTGCATCTCCGTGCTGTGAGTTTTGTTAGATGGTTAGTGGTGATGATTCTTCTGTGAGCTTATGAACTGGACTACTAAGCTTGTTTCATGAACTTCTGTCACTTTTCTGAAACTGAACTTTAAATTGAGAGTTGAAAAATTCTGCTGTTCAAAAACCACTTGAGCAAGCAAGTTTGTTACACTTCTGATCTAGGTTTGTTACGTTGGTTTAGAATTTTAACCCTTTTATCAGTCAGATCCTTTTGGTTATTCCAGACTGTGTTTAATTCCACCTGAAAAATTCCACACACACCCCCACACCACAAAGTAAAAATTTACCCAGTTTTGCAGTACTAACACTCATCTGTTACATCAGCTACTTTTCAGTTAAGAGTAGCACAGTGTAAGTCCCAGACCTGTGTTAGGTTCCCTTCTGCCAGGGGGAACAGTGGTGTGTCCCCTGGTCACTGTGAGCCCTTCAGAGTCCCAACCTGCCAGTGAAAACATGTAATGAAGAGAAAGCTGGAACAATGCTGGTAGGAAATAAAGTGGCAATCAGAAACAGAGGGAGACTAAATTGTTTTAAAGTAATATACTATCTGCCTGCTCTGAAGCAAGATGTTTGGCTCTGAATGTCTGCAGGTCGCAGTTCTGATAGATTTCAATAGGGGACTTGTTTTTTCAGTGTTCAAGAAACAGAAGCATCGCTCCTCCTGGTCCTTGAAATTAGTGTAAAATGGATGATAGTGGTGAGGACTGACACACAAAACAAATACGAGCCGAGTTAGAATGATTTTATCTCTGTCTAAGGTCTTCAGGGTAGGTCTGCTGTACTCGTGGGGATCGACTTTTGAAAGGATCTCTGTTGGTTTGGCATCCAGCTCGCCTGTTGTGAGACTTGGGTTGCTGTACATATATGTTAGGGAAGGTGATACATGTAAAACTCACAAGATGATGGATCAGTTGTCTCCCATCTCTGCCACCGACCAGCTAAATGTCCATAGACAAGGCATTTGTTTGGGGGTTGTTTTTATGTCTCAGTATCTCCTTGTGTTTAATAAGGAGCATAAAATGTTAAATTATCTGACATTTAGGTGCATTCAGGAACACAAGGCATTAATACTGCAGAATGCACTGCTAAATGTGCACATTTACATATTTATACTGTAAATGCATACACTTGATTAACTCCAGTGTTGAAGGTAAATTGTTGGCTTCCACTGCTCAGCAATGGCAATGGAGAATGTATAGTGACATTTTACAAAGGAAAATTGCTTTGGAGTAGGGAGATACTACAGTTCCCTCCCAACAGGAGCACTTGGAATCTTCAGACCTGGTCATACTGCTTTGACATCTGCCATACATGGTGTAATAGGATTATCAGAGGGTCTCATTTCTCCTCGGACATGTTTTCCAGTTTGTTTGGGAACGCTGGGAAATGGTAATTGCACGTAGGGCTGTTAGGTCAGGACTGCTCCTGATTCCAGTAATGTTTGACTTGTAATGATGCCTCTGCTGCTATTTGGGATGCTGAGCATAATTTTCTACTGTATTTCATAGGCTTGGGGGGAAAAAACAACTTTAAGGAGAACATATGAAATGCAGAGGGCCTGGATCTAGCACCCGCTTCCAAAACTATTCCAAACCTGAGGAGACGCGTAGAGAAAGGGTGTGTTGTGTGAGATTACAAAGAGGATGTGCAGAGCCAAGCTGGCGAGTGGGAGGATGCGTGGAGCAGAGTATAGAGAAGTTCTGGGAGTGAGGAATTGGGTTAGATGCCTCCTACATGAATCACTATAAAGCCATAGCATTCAGGGTGGGGGGAAGGGGAGGAGGGAGAGAAGAATTGGAGAGGATGCCCAATTAGAGGCTGAAGTGATTGAAATCAGGACCTGTAGCTACCATTTAACAATGGGGAGAAAAGACTCACTGCTAAAGAGATTTGTAAAAGGAACAAGCTCACACTTTAATACTGCAACACTGTGTGTCATGTAAATATTTGAATAAATCTTTTAATCGGCTTTTCCTTCTGCTGTGTTGTAGAAATTAAAAAAAAAAAAAAGCCCACCACAAGATCTGCTTCTTTCTTTCACACAACATTTGTAAATGCATACAGGAAGAGACTGTGATAGGAGGATGTTAGAAGCACAGCATCTATTAATGTGTTAGGGTGTTATGTACCATAATGTGACAATGTTAATAAGTCAGGAAACAACCAACAACTGCACAACAGCAAAATAAAATAATGATTCTGTTACGTTTTAAGTCGCAAAGGGAAAAAAAGGAAACAAGGGAAGAATTAAGAGCTTAAGTTTTCCCCTTTCTCATCTCAGAAATGGATTAGGAGGGGGGGAAAATATTATTCCATGAATTTTCTCTTTGAGTCTAAGGATTCTAAACACAGATTTTTTTGTGGCTAAAATCAAAGTGTTCTTGTTGTTGTTATTATTAAATTAAGTTCTTGAAGCACAGTTGGAAAATTTGCTTCAGTCTAAAATTTCAGAAAAGAAGAGAAAGCGAGAGGCAGGATGGCATTTTGAAATGTGGCCTTCTGTATAAGAACTATATTTAAGAGAAAATCCCAATAAACTGTTTTGTTTTCTTTTTTTCTGCCTTTTGAAGTTTTTCTTTCTACTTGTCTCCATTTCTGAAATACTTCTGGTGGGCATAAGAAGTTGGAGGTTAATCTCGTGAACCTGGTCAGCATCTGGAGCAGTTTACCATTGCATAGTTTCTCCATTAAGCTGTGTATGATTATTCCCCTGGGATGTTTGCTGGTTTGGAGGGGCTGAAATGGAATGGAAGGTCCACTGAGCAGTTCACACTAAAGAGCTGAGGGATTTGGAAAGGTTTACACATCATAGATGAAGAGCTACACACAGAGACAGTGCCTGGGGCATGGAAAAGACATGCCAGAGGATGGAAAACAACCCTTAGGAGGTCAAAGGGATTTTCTTCTTTTTTTTTTCCTTTCTGCTTTTTTTTTCCTTTCCCCTGTGAAGATCTAAATACAATGAATTTCAAGCTGACAATTCAACCTGTTCAACAGCGTGGGAAGCCTTGTAAGCCAGTAAGAGATACCCTACTTGGTGGGATCTCAGGAAAAAAGCTAAGAGAAACTTTTGCATGGGTAAAGCCTTTGATGGAGCATCTGACTAGATGGAGCCTGAGGAACCTGTATTATGATGGAACCTGTATTATGAATCCTACAATAGCCAGAAGAGAGCAGATGACCTGATGAGGGGTTGGAAGGACCTTTCTGAACCAACTTTACTGAAAGTAATTAAATTCTTCTTTTCTGTACTTATATCTTTTAAAACCCAAACAAATGATGAACATACTAATATTTTAGCCATGATGAATAGTGTCTGTATTTACGTTTTCTTTGCCTTGAGTTCAGCATGATGCAAGATAAAGGGACGGGTAACAAAACCTACTTCATTTGCAGAGTAGAGAGCTGGCGCCCAGGGTGCTGGGTGGCACCTTGGTGACAGTATTACAAGTCTCTTTCATTTAAACCACTACTTTTTTCACCTTTCTTCTTTATCTTTTTTTTTTTCTTTTTTTCCCATTAGGAATGCATTGATTTGAATAATTTTGCATGTTTAGCCTGAATAGTGAGGGGTCCCTGTGTCTGGGCTGTGGAAGGACATGGCTTTTTGCTTCTTGCCTGTTCTTGATGGTAGCTGGAGACAGTGTGGTGCCCCAGGGTTGGCTCAGGTAGGCAGAGAGAAAGAATAAAAGTCTTCAACCTGACCTGGCAGAATGCCCTGACACTGCAATAAATGGCAATTGGATTTTGAGTGATTTCTTAGAAAAAGGAAAGAGAGAGAAAGTTGAGGAATTTGTTATCAATGAGGAAATCAAGTTTCTTGCAGTAGAGGAAGAGAACAGGGATTCAAAAAACAAGGGAGGTCAACCCAGTATGTATTTTTCTTTATTTGCTTCATTGTTATTTAGACAGGAGAGTCTTTCAGGATAAAAATATAACATCTGCACTTATTGTCTGCTGCCTTTTTTATTCTCTTTTTTTACTGTCTTGTCTCTGAGCTTTTATAGCAGTCACAAGGCTTGGGAGAGATCTTGGAGTCTTAAAACTTCTTTTATTTTTTTCTCCTCTGTCTCAGATTAGTCACCATTTTCTGCTGATCAAAGAGGAGTGTTATAATCATTAAAGCTCACTTTTAAACAGCAAAATCATTAGTATTTTAATAACATGCCATTATTAAAAGAGCCCAGTTCCTTTTCTTGTCACAAAGCAGTTTCAAAGAGCTGTAAGATACGTATAAGACACACTAACTTCTAGAAAGTTTTAAAGGTGACCTGAAAAAGAATCCTCTTCATAAAAATACCCAAAGAAGCCCACAAAAAAAAAAGACCCTTTATAATAACTAATGATAATACTAAAGCTTTCATTAAGAATTGAGATTTTGTTGCTCATCCTCCCCCTCCACAAATCTCTTTCAGGCTTTGAACAGCTGGAAATTGTATAAAACTAGAGCCAAAACATCTGAGAGGAGGAAAGATATTTAATTAAGGGGGAAACAAAAAAGATTCCTTTTAATTTTTTTATTTGTTAGTTTGTTTCCATCTATTTCACTCAAATTCTTGCTAAACATTTAGGAAAAACATTTTTTTTTTCTTCTGTTTTCCCTTGATTTCATCTTTTTAAACAACTGCTTCCAGTTCTGTGCTAGTTCATCTTTCAGTTTTAATTGTTGCTAATTAAACTGCAGCATAAAACTCTGTCATCTTTACATTTCCCCCTGGATCTAATCTCCTTTGATACTTCTGTTGCTTGTGCAGCGGTCCAGAGCTGCTCACCAGGAAATCTGGCTGCTGCTGCTGCTGCTTTTAACAAAAAGGAGCTAGGGGTACGTTCCTCAGCTCTTTCCCAAAATAACATGATCTGAGTTTGCACATCTAAATAGAAAATAAAGGGAAAAAAACCCACATGTTTTCTTTAATAAATTATAAAATATTTGAATATATGAACACAGATACAAGTTTGTAGGAAAAAGCTAATCCAGCTGCATTAGTGTTCACACAGTCACTGATAAAATGAAGGAACCAAAATATTAAGCACATTAGGTGACTGAATGAAAAGGGAACTCATTAGCATCATCAGGTTGTAGAGGTGCCTCCAAATGAGTACTGTAATCAAGACAATAAAAATACAATAAGCATGAACAGGTTGGGTACATGCATGTTTTCAAGTCCTTACACGAGGGCATTTGCTCCTGAGCATTCCTTCTGATTAATCAAACATTACTGAAATTAATAATTGATGACTACAATTAATTTCCACTCTTGCATATATGTTTTAAGATGTCCTGTGCTGGCTACCCAAACCAAGTGACATTCAGAGATAAGCAGGCACTAATAACAATGAGAATTTTTGAGTGTTAAAGAATGGGTTGGCTTTTCTTCCCCAGCAATCATAAAACTTTGTGGAAGGGTTGGCAAAGTGAACACGTGTCATTAGCATTGTTTGCTGGTGTTTGGAGCAATGATATTATCTAATAATCAGTATTACTGTCCAGAGAATACGAAGCTAACTAGTATAAAACTGATGGAACATCTGTTGCAGCATGAATTTTTGCCTGGTAAGGAGTTTCATAGGTCTGTTGCTACTAGTAGGAAGTGTATTTGTTTGGGTAGTATCAACAGATAGTATAAAAAATCAGTGGAAATACTCTTCAGTAGATGTGCTTTTTAAAAAAGCACCAATAGAATCATAAAATAGCTGTAGTTTGCAATAAATTTGCAAAAAATAAAATAGCTTATAAGGCAGTAGAAGTTTTTTCTCTTAACACAAGTTCCCTTTGAGCTATTTTTTCCAGAAGTCCATGAAGGAGCATCACACCTCCCTCCCTTGCTCAGGTTCCTTGAACCCACCTGAAGAGCTCAGTTATCACTTGATTATTCATCCTCTGTGCTCAAACCTCCTTCTTTATGGTGTGTCCCTGGTGCTTTTGGTTACTTACCATTTGAACCATCTCAACAAGCCAGGCTGAACATGCAAACATTGACAACACTGATAAAAATCCATGACTTTCAGTGCTTGGGGCAATTCACAGCTGATGCAACACCTGTCCTCCCACTTTTGTTTTAAGCTCCCTGTTATTAGTGTAGTTACTCTTACCTCAGTCCTCAGATCCCTGTTTTTCAGATCTTAGTGGTTGAGCTCCTGAACAAAATGCTCAGATTTCCTGAAATCACTATGAATTTATAAGGCAGGATTTGTTATTTGTGAAGGAGATAGAAAATGGGGATGTTATTCTGCCTTGTATGCAAATCCTGAAGCTCTTTTTTTTTCTTCCTTTTTCTTTCTTTTTTTTTTTTTTTTTCCCTTCCTTTTTAATAACTGAAATGTCCAGGCAAAAGCTACATGATTTAAATCACCCTATCAATGATTTTCTTCAAGATGAAAGCAATTAAGATAGAGAGAATTGAGGCCACTTTGTTTCTGAATGAGAATATAAATGGGAGTTTAAGGCTCCATAATGCATGTACATTATGTTCATCTCCATCTGAATTCTTTTTTTTTTTTTTTACTTTTATTTTATTACCTGATTGTCTTATTATCTAACCAGCTTCTGTAAGGTCATTTGTGTTGAAGACAGTTGCCGATATGAAATGGAACACTGCACGAGTGGAAGCACAGGAATACATCTTTAAAAAAGAACTGGCTAGGATGCATGGTTTTTTAAGTGGTACTTGCATTTCCATGGACTTAGTGTGTGTATGTATGTGTGTATATATATATTTAGAGAGACATTAACGTTTTTCTATAAAATAAACAAAATTAAATGAATAATAATAATTTAAAATTGTATATGTTTAACACAAACACAATATTATGTTACAGAGCTCCCCATATTTTTCTCTAGTGATGACCACACATTCCATGTGTTGCCTGTACACCCATGTGTAGTGTAGCAGTACAAAATTGTGCAAACCACAGGTTTTCTAATAAGCCATTGTCGTGCCATTAGTTTCCTTCCTCACTGACTGAATCACTGCCTGTGTACATGCAGGTTTTGAAATACAAAGCCATTGGTGTTACTCTTCTGGGTTAACCAGCACCACCAACATCCACAAAAATGATGAAACACATTCAGTTAATTCATTAACCCATTCAACCTGGGGAGGAATAACCATCTGTATCAGTACAGGCTGGGGGATGACCTGCTGGAGAAGAGCTCTGTGGAGAAGGACCTGGGGGTCCTGGTAGATGACAGGTTGGCTATGAGCCAGCAGTGTGCCCTGGTGGCTAAGAGGGCCAATGGGATCCTGGGATGCATCAGGAAGAGTGTGGCCAGCAGGTCTAAGGAGGTGATCCTCCCCCTCTACTCTGCCCTGGTCAGGCCCCACCTGGAGTATTGTGTCCAGTTCTGGGCTCCCTGGTATAAAAAGACAGGGATGTCCTGGAGAGAGTCCAGAGGAGACTACGAAGGTGATTAAGGGCCTGGAGCATCTCCCGTATGAGGAAAGGCTGAGTGAGCTGGGGCTGTTCAGCCTTGAGAAGAGAAGACTGAGGGGGGACCTAATTAATGTTTATAAATATCTTAAGTATGGGATGCAGGGGGAATTGGCCAACCCCTTTTCAGTCGTCTGTGGAGACAGGACAAGGGGCAATGGCTGCAAGTTGGAGCACAGGAAGTTCCACACCAACATTCAAAGTAACTTTTACACAGTGAGGGTGACAGAGCCCTGGGACAGGCTGCACAGGGAGGTGGTGGAGTCTCCTTCTCTGGGGAGATTCCAGCCCCGCCTGGACGCCTATCTGAGCAATATGAGCTAGGGAGCTGCTTTGGCAGGGGGGTTGGACCCGATGATCTCTCGAGGTCCCTTCCAGTCCCTATGATTCTGTGATTATGTGATCAGCAGTATGATGATATCATCCTGATAGAAACTGCTGGTCTCTCAGGGCTGCTTACACAGATAGTTACCTTTTCATATTGTTTTATTTTTCCCCAAATTTTGCTTTCCTGAGGTTTCCTGCATGATGGTGTTTGGCGGTGTGAACACACCTTGCTAAAGCTCAGACAAAATGTGACCCCGTTTTGTGGAAGATACTGAAAAGCTGGAGGAAATCTGGAGATTATAATAAGGAATAAAAAATGTAAAACAACCCATAGACTGTGTAAAACTTGCAGGAGCCACAGTAATCTAATCTAAAAAACAAAATCTATAACTCTTGGTTGAGAAAATCCATAATTATTTGTTATAAAAGACTGTTTAAATGGAAAGGTGGTTTATTATTGTCCTTGTTAAGGAAAGAACAGGAAAAAAAAATCTTAATTAGCAGAGGCTTTGATAGCTACAGGAAAAAATTACAAGGTTGAGGATTCGTTAGCATATGACTCATGTAAAAGTTGTAATCTCAGTCATTAGGGATGCTGAGGACTATGTCTGTCTGGCAGGGGTGTTGTAGCCTTACACTTCCTCAGCACAGGAGGCTGTGAATATGTATGTGTACGTGTCCATAAGCTTATAATGTCAAAGAATGGGAAACTAAAACAATATATGTGAATAAATGTATTTACTAACATTTCAGTGTTGCTATTTAAAAATTGCAGATGAAACATTACCAAATTAGTGTTGTGTTTGGTTTTGGTTTGGTTTGCTTTTTTCCCCACCTGGACAGACCTTAGAACTTTTAAGCAAAAAGGGTCAAAAATGAAATGTTAGGGATTCTTTTTTGGTTTTCCTTTTTCTTTTCGAGGTGGTAGGATTTACCCAAACAAATCTGAAAATTGGATTTTAAAAGGATTTTGATACCAAAATTAAAAATGTACTAAGGGCTATCTGCAGAAGTTCCTGTCCACAAGCTGCATCCTTGTCTTTTAAGATCTGCTTCCATTTTAACTGAGCCTGCAATTGAATTGTAAGTTTAAAACTCTTATTTAGTTTTTCATCCATAAAGGAGAGTCAACAATTCTCTTGTGGTTGAGAAGGCCAATTACTGTGCTGGGTAGAAGTGTATGGACATTGTGGGAGGTGAGCAGTTTTTCTTTAAAGATGAGTGTTTCCAAGTTACTGACAAAATTTCTCTTTCTGCTGTTTGATCTCTCACGTAGCTGGTAAGTAAGTTGCCTGAAGTTATCTATCAAAACACACCACTATGTCAACCTACGCTGGCAGGAGAATCAATTGCTGGAATAGAGTGTGTAGTGTTGGGCTCCCCAGTTCAAGAAGGACCGGGAGCAATTGGAGAGGGTACAAAAAAGGGCTACGAGGATGATTAGGGGACTAGGACATCTCCTCAGCCTAGAGAGGCTGAGGGGGGAACTTCTCAGGGCTGATAAATACTTGAGGGATAGGGGTCAGAAGGATGGGGTCAGCCTTTTTTCAGTGGTGCCGAGGGACAAGGCAAGAGGTGATGGGCACCAATTTGAATATAAGAAGTTCCACCTAAACATGAGGAGGAACTTCGTTGCTGGGAGGGTGGCAGAGCCTTGGGACAGGCTGCCCAGAGAGGTTATGGAATCTCCGTCTCTGGATACATTCAAAACACACAGGGTGGGTTTTCCAGCCTGCTCAAGGTGATCCTGCTCTGGCACGGAGGTTGGACTAGATGATCTTGGAAGTCCCTTCCAGCCCCAATGATTTTGTGAATGTGATATAGAATGCTTCAGCAAAATAACTGAAAGGGAGGGAGGGTTTGCTTGCTTTGGTTTGCAAAATGAATATGCTCTACCACTAGAAACCTTTTTTTTTGCTTTAAGTTTGGTCATTACCAGTTACCTTGAGGTAGTTCATTCATTTCAGGAGATAACATGCACATGCACGCAGACACATGTGCACACACAAAAGTGAGGTCCAAGTGTGCAGCTGGCCTCAGGCTTTGTGTTTCTAAACCACAGAACGTATGAGTTTGGACAGTGTCCAGACTGGCACTTGAAAACGTGTTCACCTTGAGTCGGTGGGCAATTAACCCAGTGAAGATGCAAACTTATATGTAGACAATCCTAGATGAAGGCCATGAAGAAACAAGTGGTCTGACTGACTCTGTTTCAGCTTGATTTTGATAATTTTTTATTCATTGGGATTTGACCACAAACCCTAAACTAAAATATTTGGGGATCTTTATTTAACAGAATTGTAGTGAGAACATGATATTAATAGTAGGATGTTTGAAAATCAGTGCCCTTTTGGCCTCCTGGAAAAGAACCACTTACAGTCTCATGAGTTTTACAAATGTACAGTTTTGCTTACAGACTTCTTCAGACACAAAAATTGGCTGATCTTACCCAGCAGAACGGTGATACATGGTACTTTCTGCTGGCACAGCTCATTTGTCTGAGCATAAGGAGAGAATAAGCAAACTGCTTTTTCTACAGGGATTACACTGACTTCAACAGAAAATCAGACCTCTAACCAAAATATTTAAATTGGAACAGAAATTGGTTGAATACACCAAGCCAAGCTCTTGTTTGTGTTCCTGAGTGTTTGACATGGTTTACTGATGTGACAGTGTTACATCTTCAGAAAGTTCAAGGATTCTTGGTTGGTTGGTTGGTTTTTAATGTATTACTTTCCCCATTAAATTACTGTTTTGTTCTTTGTCATGTAGACAGTTTTCTACTTGGAGAAATATGTTAGTATGTCATAATACTTCAGTGTTTGAAGCTCTTATTTCAAGAATTAATATATATTCTAACATTTTCAAAACTGAGATCTTAATATTGGCACTTAGACACTTGTTTAAACATTCAGTATACTGGCAGCTTTCTTTTGTGAGGTTTGGATGCCTACAGGTCATACCCAATTCAGTTAACACCCCAGACCATTCCGAGTTGTTTAAGTTAGGCTGCTTATATAGTATGTGTGAGGCTGCATATATAATATGTGTGTGCATCTGTGTAGAACCTGCACATAAAATACACATGCACGGGCATTCCTTTCTCTTACTGCAGCTGGCTTGCACATTTTAGACCACAGCGACTCTCAGGCTTAATGAAGCTTTCCTCATATGTTACCTCCATTTGGTAGGAAGGACAGGAATGAGGCAGGGGTAGTGTGAAGAGTAAATATTTTTGTCTTGGAAAAGAAAACTGAATTTCACTTAGGATTTTGTCCAAGATTTTAGAAGAGGATTCCTGTCTGTTGCTGGTAAATTCTTTTAGCCAAATGTTCGAGAAGACACTACTGCTTATGTGTGTTACGTTATGTGAATAGCCAGCTTGGGCCACCCGTGTCCTTGGTATGCAGAAGTTTTGACTGTGTTCAACTGTCTGTGATTTGGAGTAAGGCCTTGAAAAGCACTTGGAACAAGTCCATGAAGCACCAGGGGGGTGTGGAGTCTCCTTCTCTGGGGGTATTCAAGACCCATCTGGACGCCGACCTGTGTGACCTGTCCTAGGGACCCTGCTTTGGCAGGGGGGTTGGACCCAATGATCTCTGGAGGTCCCTTCCAACCCCTATGATTCTGTGAATTTTGTGAAAATAAAATGTCTCAGTGTCAAAGGCAAAATCAGGCTGTGCAATATCAGGCTTAACATATTTTAAGCTAAGCAGTCATAATTAGTGGGTAGATTTGAAATTCTGGGTTTAAGTTCTATGGGAGATTACTTCATCTAAGCTTGGGAGGATTTTGTGTGGAAGAATTCATTACTGTATGGGAAGCAGTGGGGAAGAGCGGTGTGAACACTGCTAAAGCACCCGGTCAGAAATGAACAGTTTTGTATTCAGAGCAGGATTTGAAGAAAATGCATTTCTGTCATAGGGCATGAGGCATCCCATAATGCAAGACAGCAACAGTCCCTCCTCAGGGCATGAGGCAGGGTGTTCTGAAATAATAATAAATAGGGATGCCATCAAGGAATTTTGGTTGGTCATATCATGGGATAATTTAAGACTGCACAGGAATTGGAATTCCTGCTAACATCTGAATGCTTGAATTTGTGCTTCTAACAGTTTTTGATGGAAGTTTTTTTTTTTTTTTTTTGTGCTTATCTCACAGTGTGGAGATAAGTTACATAAATCCATGCCTGCTCTACCTTTTCTTGTTTATAAGGAAAAAGAGTACAGATTAGAGCTCAAGGTTAAGGGATCACCTATTTTATCACCTTCTTTGAAGGCAGAACAAACTAGCCTGCCACAGCCCTCAAGGAGGTTTTGTCTAACAGTTTAGTATATTCAGGGGGCCCATGAACCTGGATGCTCCTTGCCCTTCAATCTAAACCTTTAATTATGCTGTGAGCTGACATGAAGAATAGGTTATTCCCCTCCCCTTGTAGTCATTTTTTAGATACTCCAGGACAACTAACAGATCTCCTTTTAATCTAGACCAAGAAAACTCACTTCCTGCATCATTCTTCCTTATATCCCCCACCATCATCACCTCCTTCTGATTGTTTAGTGGCTGTGCTTTCCATAGTATCCATTTGGTCTCCTGGGAAGCTAAGGAAGTCTGTTTCCTGCTGCAAATGTTTCAGTGTAATATGTGCTGGTTTGCTGCAGTTTTTCCTTAGTGCTGTGATCTGACTGGCTTGGGGCTATACTCTGGGTTAGGTGTGACCTGAGTAAAAGTGATTCCATCATTCCCATTTCCCTCTTCACTTACATTTTTCTGCTCTTACTTGTTCTTTCCACACCCTTGCAGTTGTCACTCCCTCAACGGGGCGAAATCAACAGAGAGCAGTTTGTGTTGTCTCACTTTAAACTAGACTGTTAAAAGACTCCTAGATAAACAAAAACTAGTTTTAAAACAGTGCTTGAACAGGAACTGACTTAGTGGGTGTTTGCCACAGAAGATACAATGGACTCGGTGTGAGCAAGACTAACTCAAGCTATACCTGTTGCTCGCAAAAGAAGACAAACAAGACTGGGACCTTCCTATTTGCTTTGAGATTCTCCCACCCTCTAGGTCCTTTTCTGAAGACTTCTTGCTGGGCCAGTTGCTCCCTGTCCTGTAGCTCAGTCACTGAATCCCTAATCACATCTGTCCAAGTGGACAGACAGCTTTGCACGTGCATCCTTGCTCAGCTGTATCCCGCTTCAGTTAGAAATGTATGATGTCTTGTTCTCTCCTCCATATTGCTTGCCATCCTTTACTTTTCTGTGCTGTTATTCAAAGCAAGATGTGTTCTGTATTCTGTTGTCCATTGTTAATTATCCCTAAAGATGGTTTCTCCTGCCCAGCAGAACGTCAGAAAAGTATTTCTTCTGTCTTTCAACTTCTGGCTTTTTAAGTGGCATCAGATGGTACAGAGAGGCACTGCTGCCAGAGTGTGGGGAGTGTGAACTCCTTCCTGTCTGCCATCATCTTAATGTCATGCTGCTTACAGGAGAGCAAAGTTGGCAGCAGTTGCCTACCAGCATGGTAGTGTGTGAGCTGGCTTTTGACCCTGCTGTAAAAAGGCAAAAATATAAACACATGCAGGATAGTATGGGTTTTAGTAGGAGTCCAGATGCTGAGAGATACAATGCAAAGCTTTTCAACGAGAGATTTAGCAGTGTGAATATCCACACAGGAACCATGAGGCTGGATAAGGACATTCATATCTTTCATCTAATGCACTGGTCAGAGAAAGGGCTCTATGATCTGTTTCCCTGGTGCCAGTCAGTAACAGGAAATACCACTTGACTAAACCCTGTTATTAGTTTTCAGAAACATTAGCTACAGAAATATTTCCATTTAGTCTGCAGCTAGTTAATGACATCTCTGTTCCTCTGCACATACAAGCTCTAAAGTTCTGCCATGAACTCTCATCATAACTAACATCACTGACCAGTTACAAGGCGTAAGCAGTAACATGTACTCAAGTGGGTGCTCTCTGCTTCCTGACAATGTGGCTTAGGCCAGATGGGGCTCATGGTGCCTCCTGAACCCCATGGCACCATCTGGGCTGTCGGTGTCAGATGGTGCCTTTGCTTTCTGTAAGATCATTTACAACAAAGTATTTGGGGATTTTATTGTCCAAAGACCAGCTAGCTATATATATACCTTGGAGGCATCGCTTTAACAGGTGAAAGAGGCAGGTGATACTGCATATGAAATGTTAATATTTTGATGTAAAGGATAGTGAGAATTCAAACAGCAACAGAGTGACTGCAGCACTCAGAGGCAAGCTCCAGTCATCTCAGGACTGATCTCACATACAGCCTTTTCTTTGTTTCATTGTAAGACTGTGTGCAGTTGTATCATCACTTCAAATACAGATAAATATGTGTTGTCACATTGTGCTAAGGTGTATCGTTTAGCCATAACAAACTCAGTGGTTAGTAGGTGAGTGTGAGACCTGAAGTCAGGGGCTAAAGTAGCCCAGCTCTGTCACCAACACCATGGCAGTGGTCATGTGGGGCAGACTTTGTCATACAGCCACAAACGTGTCCTGTGGATGAAACAGGGTGGTGTTGCAGCTGCCTGAGTTTATATTTGTATCCTGTGTATGTACACACATATGCATTCTGCTCCATGTTCGCAGCGATTGGCCTGACCTTTAGTCTGCTGCACCACAGGGCTCTGAATGCCACAACTTCTACATACCCATAGCACAAGGAAGGTCAAAGTGGGATTTCAATGAGCTGACAGTTTTCTTTCTTGCTCGTTAGAGAAATGCAGTGCTGATGTCTGTACAGACACTTCTTGTCCTTTTGCCTCAGCTGGCTCCAACATCAGCTGGTTAAAAAACTGCACGCAAACAAGTTTGGGCATTTGCATTCAAGCAAACGTATGGATATAGGGGCTGTGGTACTGACTGTAATGCATAATAAGCTACAGAAAGCAAAACAGAGAAACAGCTGCAGTCAAAATCTCCAGAAAATTCTGCTGTCAGCTTCTGCAGCCAATGGAAGAACATTGCAGAATAAACGTTCCTGGATTTTAATGTTCTCGGTAGCACAACTAAACACATACATCATAGATTATCCTCTAATAAATTGAAGGGCCAAATGTTACCTTGCAGAAAGATAAATAAGTTTGGGTATCCTACGGAGAGGGATTGGAATCCCAGGCAGAAATACAAACTGACTTGCACAACACACAAAAGATAGTGCACCTCTGCAGCTGTTCAACATCTGTCCCCTGAAGATAATGCTCTAAACACATGACAAACAGCATGTAAATATCTGGCAATTAATATACCTAGAATCACAGCAGGGAAACGAATCTGAAATCAAGTTACTGGAGCTGGACCACAGATTTATGACTGTATAAAACTGAAAAAAATCCAAAACTCTAAATGCTGTACAATCACAAGAGTTCATTCCGAGTCAGTGCCTGGTCTGTGTGTTCTTTCTCTGCCTCACTTGCTTTCAACCAGCGGTCTGCAGAAATTTTTTGGATTGCACCTGAGGGCTGGTAAAAGGTGGATGAGAAAAGTAAGCTCGTGCGTGGCCTACTGTACCATACATAGATGAGATTCTAGAAGGCAGCTGCTTTAGGGGTCTGGTTTTCCACTGAGAAAAAACCCCCAACAAAATTGTACCTACAAATGAAACTGCAGAGGATATCCTTCAGAATAACACCCCCCTCTTCCCCCAACCCCAATTCTCTTTGTATTACATCTCATTTTAATAATTCCTAGGCCTAGAATAGCATACAGTTTGATTGCAGTTTGTATAACTCCATTCTATTTATCATTCATACATTTAAATGTCCCTTAAATGCTCAACTGCATAAATACAATGCAGATTACTGCTTAATATATTAAATGCCAGTACTATCTTGCCAAAAGCCAAATAAGCTATCTATTTCTGTTTTGGCTTTCCTCCACATTCACACGTACTGGGGCTTAATGATGGGTACTTTATTCTATCATGTAATTCCTTTGCAGAGATGTTTCAGGGGAAAAGAGACTGTAATAAAGATGTGAACTTCACAACTACGAAGCTTTCTCTATGATCAAGTTTAAATGTACGGTTTTTAGTGTCTCTAGGCTATTGCTGCTTCAGTTTGGAAAGCTCCAATTCCTTTCTGTTATCATGTGTTGTAGAAAAGAAACTACAATTTAGTGCTGAAAATGAGTATGGACAGATGCAGAAAACCCAATATGAAATGCTGGGTTGTAGGCTGTGTGGTTAAAAATAATCTCAGATAAGACAAGTGAAAATGCAAAGGGAGCAGATTGGGTAAGATGGGACAAAGTTGTGTGAAGGTGGACAACCTTGGTCAGAGAAAAAAATGAGAACAGGGAAGGGAAGGGAAGGGAAGGGAAGGGAAGGGAAGGGAAGGGAAGGGAAGGGAAGGGGGGAAGAGGGAGGGAGGAAGGGAAGGAAGGAAGGAAGCAAGCAAGCAAGCAAGCAAGCAAACAAGCAAGCAGCTAGCTTCAGGATAAAGACTGATACTAGGATGTTGCAGATGGAGGTGCCATTAGGACAAAGAAAAGACTTGATCCCACACATTCATAAATGCCCATGCCATTTGTGGTTTGTTCCCAAGGCACAGGTTTTGTTTTGATTTACAGCTTTTCAGATGACTTGGTCGCAGTTCAAATCCAGACTGTCTGCTGTGTGACTCCTGCTCTCAGGATGGCCATGCAGACACCTCCCAGGGCGCACGGATTCATTTCTCTGTGCTTTCCTTACTTGGATTTTACTCATTACCAGTAAAGTACCACTGTAAAATCAGATAATGAAGTCTTACATGCCTCTTAGAATATACAAAAAATGACAGCTAGTAATGACCAGGGGCACCTGGGCTGTATTTTCTCCTCAGCATGTGGTGGGTTTGAGAGCTCGTATTAACAGTTTGCCGTGGATGAGGAAGGTAATTTAGCCATTTTCTTTCTGCTGAAAAAGAACACAGTGGATAGAAAAGCTCTGACAGTAGCTTTCATATATTTATCAAGTTGTAGGTTCTGTCTTACTGTCATGTAAGTAATTACGTGCAGTTAGACGTGCATGTGTTACTCCCTGGTAATGTTTTCAGTCTTCCAAGGAGCAGCTGTGATCCTATGGAAGTGACACGTTTACTCAGTGTCTTCTGAGATACAGTCACACAGACAGTTTATGTGTTCCTAAATGCATGTCTATTCAAACACCCAAAGGAAAATGAAGGGAATGTATTTTAGTGGTGGGAAATAATCTCCTCTGGTGCACGTTTGTTGATTGTCTTTGGTAGAATTACTTATCTATTTAAGTAACCTGATTTTCTTTAGGCAAAGAGAAGATAAGGTCAATGAATGGGCTGGTTCATTTAAAACAGAATAGAAAATAAAAAGGTAGAACCTTCAAATTTCCCTTACTCTTGGATGGTACCCAAATCTTTCTCGATGAGCCAAGTCCCAGCTTCTTCACATCTGGTGTCCTGCTGTTGTGATACTGTAGAGAAATAGAGCTCCTAATTTGCAATTTGAAATCCACAGGTGTTGATGGGAAGCTTTTGCCACTGCAGTGCAGCATAGATTTCTGCAAAGGGTAAGAAAACCTCAAGATGAAGATTGCAGAGACTTAAAGTACAGACCTTGCAGGTTTTGGGGATGATTCTGTATTTCAGTATTAAGGGTAATGACTGGCACTGTCGGTGCCAAATGTCTGAGGGAAGATTTTTCTTTTAGGGCAGGGAAAGATTGTGAAGAAAAGAAAGTATGCATAAGACTCCTTGGCCACTACTTGTTTGCAACTAAAATGTATAAAATAAGAACTACTCAAGTGTGTTTCTAACAACAAAATCTTTTCCCAGCTCCTGGAATGGGTACCATCATGGAATAGATTATTTCTGGGAAGCCACAGGCAGGGCAATGCCAGCCACTGGGAATCACTGAAGGGAAGGAAGGGTGAGTTAGCCCTTAGGGTGTTCGGCCACACCGGTAGTCTGGGTGGTCCTGGCGCTTAGTCCAGCTCTAATGGTGTTACATGTACATCACTGAACTCAGCCTGAGAGTTTCCAGATTTTGTTTACCTCTCCCTGACAGTAAATAGAATCATTTTAAACCCAGCATTGTCTAGTCTGATATACTGAAGGGCTAAACAGACTAGTGCTGTGGATGGAAAGCTAACTCTCAGGCTTCGAGGGAGATCGATGGCCTGTGTTTTCTGCTTCCTCCATTTCCCTAATCTAATTGTCAGGCAAACTGTACTTCAAATTTCAGACTCTCTGTAGGGTTAGGTGTTCTTGGAAACAGCTTCAGCAGAAATTATGCTATAAAACCAGGAAAAATAAAAAGGGGAGATGCTAAAACCTTATTTGGGAGGTGGCTCGCTCTTACCATTCTGATTTCCTGCAGATACATATTTTGTCTTGCCTGTGGCTACCAGATATAAATTCCTAGCTAGGAAGACAAATGAAACTTCAGACATCCATGCATAACCCCATTGTTTCATTCATTTATAGCAAAAAGTAGGTTTAAAGAAACATGGAAAATTCCCTGTGGAGAACCCTTCCTGTGTTACTGCTGGGTCTAGGCACAGCTTAGAATGTTGTTCCAGTTGTGCTTTATGGGATTTTCTTTTTTCTCATTCTAGCACTATTCTCCCAAGTCAGATCTGTAAAGCAAAGGTCAGACTACAGTTGTGTTGGCATCAGGGATGCTTTGCACCAGCTGACCATGCCCTGGCCACTGTGGGTGAGATTCTCCATGTAGCACACATATTTGCTTATATGATACAGTTTAAAGAAAAAACAATGTACATGGAATTCATTGTAAGATTCAAGTCTTCTCTAATTGTATTTTAAAACATAAGATTGGTGGCATTTACCTTTCACCATGTCATTTTATTTTTCATTTTGTGCTTCAAGCCAGTGTTCCCCAAACATATTGCTGCTTAAAAATGCTTAATTAAATTGAAAAAATCCTTATTATCCATCAATGTATTTATAGCTACAATTATGATAGATTAAAGAAAAAAAATTGAACAGCTTTGTGACAGAAATGAAAAAAAAAAAGCCCCAAACCTAATCATTATTTGCATTTTAAAATTCCTCCTGTTTTTAAAACACTGGGAATTTATCTATGTGTGACATGAGCTCTTTTCAAGAGTATGCAATTACTCTATATTGAATGCCAAACTCACAATCTCAAAAGCAAGCTGAAGGAATTGAGCCTTTTATCTCCAAAAGGGAAACAGCTGAGACTGGTTTAACCCCCGTGACTGTCAGTCAAGGGGCAGTGCTTTAATGCAATGAGCTGATGGGTTCAGGTGAGGGTAAACATGTGGTTAGGGAGTTGAGTAGCTCAGTGTTAGTGTAAAAGAACATGTGGATGGAGAGGCTTGGGAGAAGGAAGAATTTTAGGCTAAAGAAAAAGTTATAGGCTGGGTTTCATTTTGCCCTAGGAGTAGATGTAAAGGGAGTAACTGAAGCAGCTCCATGATTTTGAAGAGAAACCTCAGGTAGGTGGTACAATGATTAGTCTTTAACTCCAACCTGTGAGTGCCCAACACTCATGGGAAGTGCTGGAGTGTTTATTGTAGTAGTGATGTCAAAACTGATGGTGGGAAATCCCTCAGCCTGTATGTGCACCTTCCTGTTCATTGAGTGTGTGTCCTTGAAAACTGAGCTATGAATCCAGCATGCAAAAGGCACCTGGATCTCAGCACCAAGGAGCATAAGGACCTCTGAGTCTAAGGCAGTTCAGCTGCAAAATCTCAGTCCCTTGGAGTGATTTCTCTGCACAGAAGTGTGCCTGAGAAATTTCTCAGAGGAACAGGGCAAAACAAAGAACAGGCGTGCACCGTGTTGATAAAATTAAGCACCTTGTCTTAATTAGAGCAGCTGCAGTTGTGGCTGTGCAGCGTTGCTTGTGGCAGAGACCTAAAGCCTTTACCAAAAAGGTAGAGAAAGACCTAATGAAACCTTACCAAAAATGATGAGTTATTAAGTGTTGTAGCTGTGCCTTTAGGAGAAGGCAGACCTGAGCACTTTGGCTTTATGATTATTTTGTGTGTGTGTGATGGTTTTGTAGGGTCATCTTCTTCTGCAGCACATCAGATTAATTTTGCAGGAGCCAAATTATACAATTTTGAGGTTTTATACTCAATAGATTTATAAGCTGGTTTACAGCAATGCAGAGCTTGGGAAATAAAAGCAAATATTTGCTACACCTAGCAAACAAGGTGATGCCAATACATCCCTGTCACTTGATGGTGTATTTAAGGTCTAGGCATGCTGCCTGATTGGGGTGTAGTGTGGACCCAGCTATAAACAGATGGATAAAGCACGGGTGTAAGAGAGGAAAAAAAACCCCTGAGGTTTCTTTTTTTCCCCTGTTTCAATACTTGTCAGTTGTGTGAGCTCATTGCTCTACACCTCCACCTCGCCACCCCTAAAAATACCTTACTTTTGCTGAGTGCTTTGAGAAGGATGGAAATTAATGAATATTTGTTATGAATGACTGATTAGCGATGGTATTTTTATTAGGAGAACTTGAAAAGGAGCTTAATAAATAGCATCCTTTTCAGTCCTTTTACCCTGTGATTTTCTTGGCTTTCTTGGATCACTGCCTGCATAACATGACATTACAGAAGGCATCCTGCAAACAACAGCAAGTAGAACTTGTATTCTGCTCTTGCTGCTTCCCTTTCTATACACCAAGCAGAATGCATTCCCATCCAAATTGAAATGAAGATTAATGAGTATCTCCCTAATGTCCAGTGATCTGTTATGAGCACTGAACAGCTTTATGTCCAATTATTTTTCTATAAATAGCTGGTGTTTTCATAAACATGTGATGGCAGTGTGCAGTTTAAAAGCTACCAAGCATTGATTTCAAACAGCTTTTCTCTTGAGAATATGAGAATAGCCAGGTATCTTTAACAGATCTGGGACACACAACTCCTGCCCTTGAGAGCAGCTTGCTTCAGTTGAGGCTGCATGCAAGTGTGATTCAAGGAGAATATTCCAGAATAAAGAGTAACTTGATACCAAGGATTTCTGGCATCGAAATGGGTTGGACTTCTTTTGTTTACTTGTCTTAATGTTTGTTATGTTTTGCTGTTTCAAAAGTAGAGCTGCTGGGGAAAACTTTTCCTCTGCTGCAAAATGTTTTGTGTTCTATCCTGGACACCCCCTGTCTTGAGAGGAAGCAGCTGAAGGAGTGGGGCTGCAGAAGAGGAGACTGAGGGGAGATCTTATCACTCTCTGTAGCTACTTGAAAGGAGGGTGTAGTGAGATGGGGGTTGGCCTCTTCTACCTAATAACTAGTGATAGGACAAGAGGGATCAGGTTCTAGTTGTGCCAGGGGAAGTTCAGATTAGATACCAGGAAAAATTTCTTCACTGCAAGAGTGGTGAAGCTTTGGAACAGGCTGCTTAGGGAGGTGGTGGAATCACCATCCCTGGAGCTGTTCTAAACCCAGGTGCTTTGGGAGGTGCTTGAGAGGTTATGGTGGTGTAGCACTGACGATTGGACTTGATGATCTTGATGGACTTAAAGGTGTTTTCCAACCATGATTCTGTGTTGAGAGGAGTGTGGGAACTTTCAAGGTTACCATGAAAGAGGAAACTTCTTGTAAAAGCCTTGTTCACAGGAGGTCCTTGTATGATGTCTGGGACTTCCAGGTTCAGGTATTGCCACTCCTCCAGTACAAGTGGAGGACAAGCCTATAGCCACCAGATATTCTCTCATTGAGGCTTTTTGTCAATGTATAAATAAACAAGTTTAATTAGAGCAGAGATTGGTTTTGGGTGTGTGTCTCAGCCATGTTCTTACTGCTTTTGTTCTGTATGTTTAATTAGTACTAGAAGGCATAAAAGCTTCAAAAGGAAATGTTGGGGCAGGTTCTCTGTTACTGAGAAAGGTGCATTGACTGGAAAAACCCATCTACTCAGCAATAGATTTAACCATGCCAGTGGGGTATCTGTTATGCTTTGCTGCCCTTCTAACAGGAAATTTCATGTGATGCCAGAATCACTGCTTCATAAACCGTTCAACCAACCTCCTAATGATGAATAATGTAACCAATAAAGAAAAGAAACATCCTGCTCTCCCTGATCTACGCTTCCTTTTGATTTAATTTTTCCTCACCTTTGGATTTGTCTTTAGCTTTGCCGCCATTGTGTAGCTAGTGAGTTCAGCGCTGCCATTGCCAAGACACATTTAATAGCATGATGCTTGAATAGTAATTTATTTCCTGTTTACAGTTGTCTGATACTTGCAGATTTGATGTTCCAGCCTGGACTTTGAGTGGCAGAGTTTAGAGAGCATGTTTTGAACACATCCTGACATATCTAATTGAGTTCACCACATGTGACAGCCTCAATTACTAGTTTAATTAAAAAAAAAAAACAACAGCAGCAACAACAAATCAACACAAAACCTAACACACACACACTCATACTCCACACACCCCCCAAACCCAACAGTAACAGAAAGGATGTATCTGTGCATTACAACTGAATAGTGCTACTGTGACTCCTAGTTCAAAGGGCTTCACACTCTCCTAGTTGCTGTGCAGGGACTTGGGGCTCATAACTTGTGTTGTGAGTTCTTGTTTGAATCAGAATTCCTGGGGTTAAAGATTGGATTTCAGAGATGTTTAGATATGGGAATAAAGCAATCAGGATTTTCAAAAGCATCTGTGCAAACTTATTCCCAGGGGTTTATCCTTTATACTGCCCTGGGTTTCGCTGGGATTTGGGCACCATATGATCTGCTGTGCTAATTGTCACCGCTGCGCTCTCTCCATTATGCTTTGACAAGTAAGCACATCCCTTGCCAGGTACCATCAAGAAGCAGGCTGTATCAAGCAATTACTGGTTGCTGAACACAGGGACAGCCTTAAAGAATATAAAATAATGTCTTTACTGCTCTTTTTCCGTCTTCTGGAATAAAAAGTGAACAGACCAGGAAGACGCCTTTCAGTGCAGTAAGAAAGGAACTAAGTGCTCTGCAGCAGGTGATGTGTTCTGTGTCCCAGCCCAGGGTATCCCCCACCTTGTCAGAGGGCAGTGAGAAGTTTGAGTGATTAAAACAGTGCTGGAGAAGGTAAGATTATTCACTGGGGTTACATCAGAGAAGGACAATTATGTTGAAACAGAGTGAGGGGGGAGAAAAAAAAAAAAAGCCTCGAGTTAATCTGTGCTCCCTTCACCTCAGGCTGATTAGAGTAAATTAACTGCTATTGCAATTAATATGCAAAGTAGATATTAATTATTTTTCTGACGGCAAATAATGTATAAATGTAACAAAAATAGATTTGAAATAGCCTTTGTTAATTATGCCTGTAGACTATTGCTTTCATTTTGTAAAGCAAGCAAACAAACAATCTGCCCCCTGGCCACTCCCAAAACCCACAAGGCTGTTTTCTGATCCAGTCCCTGCTTGTATCAGTGTATATCAATTTTGGTTTAAGATAAAGAAGTTAACCTTCCTGACATGTAGGCACACCGTGATGTGCTTTCAGTCTTGAAGAGGTGCCTACCCAAAAGGGAATCTTCTCCTCAAACTGTGGCTGCTGCTTTTATTAAAGATATTTTTCTCCATTGATAAATCTTGGTTGGGGGATACACCTCACACCCCTGCACAAAGAGGTCCATACTCCCTTTTCTGCTGTCACCGCAGCACGTGTGACGTAAAGTACTCAGCATTATTACTGGGGTTTCTATTGCTTTTTGTGTTCCTAAAAGTAAAGCTAATTTGTTGATGAAACTAGTTAACTAGCTCTAAAATGCACCTACATGTGTTGCCATGTGCCCAGTGGCCTGGAGACTGAGCAGGGCAGCCCTGTGTAGAGCAGGGGAAGAGCCAGTCTGTGACTGCTTAGGCAGGTTGGGCATATAAAAGCTGCGAGACTAAGTGAGGTGCATCATAAATAAGCTGGAATCCCATTTTTTCATATATTTCTAATGCTATGAGCTGTAACTGTCACTTCTTTCAGCGTGAAAATAGTCTTAGAATTGATATTAAAATTTGGGAGGTAGGTTGGAGAGCTCAGCTATCAATGCATCAGCTCATGCCAACATAATCTAATTATTTTGCATGGGAGCATAATCCTATACTTCACCTGTAAAGTATTTTTAGTCTGTTTTTCTGCAATTCTTTCTTCATTTTTTTTCCAGTTTAGTCATTTTCAGAAATTGTCTTTTGATCTAATTCTGTGTTGAGTGGGTTGTAACAGAAGTGGTGTATTCAGGTATCACCAGGGTGTACTGATTCCCCCTCCCCTCCAAACCTACTGCTTCTTTTTCCTCATAGTACTCAGGAGTTAGTGCTGCTAATACATCTCCGCATTTTCGGTGTTCCAGTACTCAGGAGGTAGATTTGCAGTCTTGCTTTGAAATGGCTTGTGACTTTTTTTACTTGAGTTGGTAATCTGGGAATGGGATCCTTGCAGATGGTGAGTTGAGCATGGGATGAGGTGGTATGGCATGGCCCCGTTCCTTGGGGATGCACACAGCCTGGGGCAGGCCTGCTCCCGTGGGTGACTGCAAGAGCTAATCAGTTTTACCAATATTTTTAAAAAATGGTGTGTTTGGAGCAGAGGTGGATGCTGTGTCTCTGGATTGGCTGAGAGCCTCTTTAATCCCGTGATTCCCAGGTTGCTTCCTACGGTCTCTTGTTTAATTCATTACTTATGTTCAGAATTCTGTAACAAGTACAGCAACTGTATTACAGATACAGCTTTCCTATAAAGTACTTTGTCATGCCAGCACAGGCTTTCACTGTTCTTGAAATGAGACAAGCTTCATGTGGAAAATAGCAGCAGATGACTCAGTAAATGGGGATTAGAATGATCCACTCAAATGTGATGGGAACTTTCAAGCCAGTAACTCAAATATAAATATATTTCTATATAGAAGATTTCAGACATCTCTCAGATCTTTCAGGTTTCGGGCATGCCCTGCCCTCATGGCAATTAGCAGCTTCCAAAAAAGCCTCAAACAAATGCCTTAATTCTGAGCACTAACCATGTCTTGAGCAAAGTTTCGAAGAAGGAAGGCAGTGTTTGTAATCCTTGGGAGAGGGGAGAGAACGTGGAGTTAGAAGCTGCCCTGAATGCCATGTGACTAGAAGCCACCGATCTGCTTTGCTTGTGTTTTCAAACCAAGATACGTGTTTCCTAACAATATCTGAGGTCCTGTAGATTTGGTTGAGAATGTTTTTGCAAAACCTATTTTGGAGGCACCGCTTAAAGTGTTTATTTGAAGACTATTACAGCTGGAAGTGATGTTGCAGCCGATGGGAAAACATTCTTTGGAACAGTTGCAAATGTTTTTGGATAAATGGGAGACAGGAAAGGCCACTGAAAGATGTAAAATAAGTTAATCCCTATTTGGCATGAACAGTAACAATTCTTTATCAGTTTTCAAACCAAATACCATTTGATGGTCCACATGCTGTTCATTGAACAGCTATGAACACTGGCAAAAATATTAAAAAAAAACCCAAAACAATTGAAGTTGATTGTTGTTTTCTACGCCTGTGGTTTGTAGATATTGGATCTTAATCAGTATTGTACTAAGAAAAATCAGATTTTGTTTTCTTCCAGAGGGGAAATTACCTTATTAAGCTTCTTGTATTTTCTGTTGATTATCTGAGTGAATGAAATTTAACTCTGACTAGTTGACATTAATACCAGTCGTGTGATAAGGTGTGATTTTGGATAAGGATTTAATACCCAATGACCGTATTTTACTTATAAATAAATAAAGTCTATATGAAGTGAAGAGAATAAATGTTTGTCACTCATCCTATGAAATAATAAGAATCCTGCAGGACTGGAAGCCATTATACTCTTCCAACACTGAAGAAAACACCATGGCTTATCACTTAGAAATATGAGAGTAAAATCTGATCTTCTGATCTTTGTCTGTAGAGTTATTGCTCACACTTAAAGGACGAAAAACAGTTCCCCCGATACATCCTATTCGAGTAAGGGGTCAGTAGGGAACGAGCCTTGCCCTAGAGTCATTAAATAACTTGTATCAGAACATAGTTTATCTAATTGGTAGCAATATACTAGTTTTCTGCATATGGTGCTCAACAAATATTAATCAAGAATCAATTAATCTTGTCAGGGAAGACAATGCAGCAAGCTGTTGAAAGCAAACTCTGCCTGACTGGTTTCTCAGGAAAAAGATATTTATTGCAGTCGCTGTCATAGGCAATGAAGTTGTTTTTAATGAGAGGATAATGCAGCTTTCAGCAGTTATGTGTATTTAGCCATTGCCATGAATTCGAAAGTATCAAAAAGCCTCAGGATGAAAAAATAACCTCTTAGAAATAACCTCGTATCAGAGCTTGGCTGAGCAGAAAAAAATGTGACAATACTGCAAATTCCAAGCAGCTGCGTGAACTGCTGAGTTATGGCTTAAATTTATGATTCTGTGATGCTAAGTGTTAGTGAAAGAGGAAGATGGATGTGGAAATATGCCTAAATTCCTCCTCAGATGTGCTGCAACTGCTTATTGACTGATCTCCTGAGCGAGGACATCCCCCTTGGAGTCAGTGCTCTGCTGGGGCAGGTTATTCGCAGCTTGGCAAGGACTGTGTTTTGGAAGTGTTCCCAAGAAGCCAGGGACTCCATGGTCAGACCATAGTGTGTGGCTGCAAAAAGATTTTATTGCCTCTGTTTTGCTGTCCTGGTGATCTCAGTTGGGACAGCTTGGAGCTGTTCCTGCCTCAGTATTTGAGCTTCTGATTGTCACGTCTGTGTCTCGGTGCAAAAACACGGATGACAGAATGGACTCTATGTGCATCTATTGCCATGTATTGAGATTTTCCCTTGTATTCTTCATAGCATTCAGCAAAACAAGGTTTGTGAAAACGTTTGGGAACTAGAGGTGCAGACATGAGCATTTTTGGACAAATGTGGTTTGCATAACTTCTCTGCCACACTGGAATTAGAAGCACTAGTGTTGCAGGTCATCGGTAGGTGCTCAGTCATGACAGCCTTTGGAAGTCAAAATAGAAATCCTTCTGCTGTTTATATAGTTGTTTCAAATCAACATTCATTGGCTTTAAATCCTGCATATGCACACCTGTCACTTGTCTAGCAGTTTCCTATAAGTTTTAGTGATTAGGCACTAATTAGTAGTAGTATTATGAGTAATTCTGCCTTTTCCCCTAGGGCTAGCTGCTGCAAATTAAAGGTTAGGAGATCAAGACTAGAGCAACAACAGCAAAAACACTAGAGCCTTTGGAATACAACAATTTCGTTGTCACTTAACCAAAATTGAGTTTTGTTTAAGGAAAAAATATCCCCAAGACTTAAAGAGGCCATGATCTCATAAGAGAGCAAATAATACAAATCCAGTATTTCCTACCTAATTTCAAATGTTACGATTCTGTTTGAATCAGGCTTTGCTTTTTTTTCTTTCTATTATCATGATAATTCCTTTCCATGATTGTTGTTTCAGGCCAGACTTTGGTTTTGTTGTTTGAGGTTTTGGTTGCTCTTTTGGGGTTTGGGTTGTTTGGTAGGGCTGTTTTTCTTTTTTTTTCCTTTTTCCATTTAATTTGCAACTATATTTTTGGGGGAAAATTACTTGTTTAGTTGGTAGTTAATGGAGAAGCAGAACTGCATAATTTTCCTTACTTGCTGTCAAATGCCAAGGTGAGGCATGGCATCAAATAATTTGGTTGTTGCTGACATTAAATAGTGCTCCAGCTAGGAAATGTGTAGTGGGGAGATTATGGGCTCTGCAGGCCTGCATAAAGATGTGCTGTTAACAAGCCTTGTGTAGAGCAGCAGTGTCCGAACCAATCTTCCAGCAGAAGATATTTGATCAGAAACTCAGGATGTAGGGCAAGCTCTAATATTCACTTCAGAATTTATTACCTTACCAAAAAAAAAAACATTCAAGAAAGGAGATTTCTAAACAGGAACATGGAAGTGTTGGATGAGAATCTTGGGGTTTATTTTATTTTGCTCTGTTTTTATAGCTGGCTAGATACATTTTATTTTCCCTCCTTGGTGAGCCCTCAGTCCCTCCTCATTGCTGTCCACAGACTGGGATCATCAATTAGATTGGAGTAATTCCCTAGCCTCCAAAGTTTACTGCTCAGTCCTCAGGGAAAGCTGCATATTGAGGTAAAGATCAGCCCTGTCCATCGCTGTCAAATACAGGCTGAATCTTTTCTATTCCACGCTGGGCTGACTAGACATGTGCATGATTTAAACCAGCTTAATTAAGAGTTCATTGTGTTAGTGTTTGCTTCTGTAGATCCACACAACGTGCATTTGCTCCCCTTTGGTGGACAGAGAAATTACTGGTGTGTGTGAAGTTTTCTTTAAATTATACTTTTATAGAAATAAAGTTATATTTTAAATATATATTAAATTAAAACAGCTTTTTTTTTTTTTTTTGGTCAAGTTAATTATTCTACAGCATGGCCTATGGCTTCATCCCAGATCATCTTTTCCTTTGATTTATATTTAATGACTGAAACCTTTGCCAAGAGCTGTGGGGACAGTGGTATTGAAGAACATACTAGCACAGGCCCTTAGCATAGCATCCAGATGTGACTTCTCATACCCGTAGCAAGATGAAATGCTTAGGTGAGAAACTAAGGCTAAAACCAGCAAACAGTCATATTTCCCACAGCAAACCTCTCAGCTTCCAGCAGTGGACAAGACTGTGATTTTCAGAGTCAGAAGCATTTCATAGCCTCTGATATATTCTTCTTCCATGAATGTGCTGGAAAGAAGAAATCCCTGTCCCTGGGGTTGACTGCTAATTCATCATGACTTTCAATCATCCATCTTCATGGCGTCTGAAGCTTTGGGGATCTAAAGAGTACACCTCTAATTATAATCCTACCCTTTCCTCAGGTGTCCCTGTGAAGAACGAGCCCTGAGATTCCTAAAGCTTACAAACTATGGATTTTTTATTAATTTAATATAATCCTATATAATGATGATTATTGTAACTTTTTCTGTATAAGATGGATGAGACAGGTTCTCAAATGCCAGGTATTACTGACATTTAATCTGGTATAGGTCATAAAATACCAAGGCGGAAGAACGGCTATAATTTATTTTTTCACATTAATAATAAATTTTAAATAAATTAATATTGCAAAAATGCTGCTTTTCCCTTTCTCTGTAACTCTAGAAAAAGTTTGTTGACAAATGGCAGATTTAAAGACCCAGCGTTCCTATTTAGAAGTGGACATCTGTGTTGCGCTGATGTTGGTGATGTAGCAAATGTGATTTTTAAATCAGACAGACTGAATGGAGGTGGGGTTTTTAGTCCATGTAACTAATGTTTCTCAAACTGGGTTGAAAGGGCTGTACCTGAATTCTGGGGAGGAAAAGCCACTGGAGAATTGGGATTCTGTTTGGGGAATAATAGCCGTTTCTGTCTAGACAGTCATTTTCAAAAAGCAACTCGCTGCCAGTGCTGTCCTGATTTGCTCCAGAGCTGAACAGAGCTCTAGGACAAAAGTTAAAAAGTTAAAAGTTCAGGCTGCTTTCCTGTTAGCCAGAGTTTCATCAGGCTGCCAGCCAGCCACGCCTTCAGGGTTCTTGTGTCTGGTTTTTCTCCAATATGTACAGAACAATTAATGAAAACTTCCCCATTGTGTGTGTGTGTGTCCCTTCTTAAAGAGTAATTTTTAAAATTGTCCCCTTTCCACTAAAGGAAAAGGTTGTTTATTAAGTGGAAGAAAAAAAAAAAAAAGGAATCTGACTGAATATAATGGGATATTGTGAAAATTAAATAGCTTCAGGAAAAATAATCTGCTTTTTTTTATTATTATTATTTTTTTCCCTGCAAAAGAACTTCAGTACAATTCTAATTAAATCTTTGAAAATGACTTTTGGAATACATGCATTCTGCTGTGTGTGTTGGTTCCTGTAAATATTATAAATGGTCAAGTGGCACCGTTTTGTTGTTGCAGAAATAACTCAAAGCAGAATAATAAAGTATTTCATTAAAAATACATATCCCCAGGTGAGTTTGAAAGATGGCATCTATGTCAAAACCTGTGTTTCCAATGAGGGAATAGAATTTCAGTTTTCTGTGGCCGTATTATTTCACTGGATCTTGTATATTGATAAAATACACAGCAGTTGAAATTATCTGTCTAATCCTCAGAAACACCTCCTCCCAGGGAGGGGGTTGAGTCACCTTCCCTGGGTGTGTTTAACAGACGGGTAGATGAGGTACTTAGGGATATGGTTTAGCATAGGACAGGAACGGTTGGACTTGATCTTAAAGGTCTTTTCCAACCTTGTGATTCTGTGATAATTACTTGGGATAACCCAAGAACTATTTGCCACAATGTTCTCTCCAGGCTCAGAGTTACAGATTTAAGTATATCTAGCAGCAGTGGGCGCGTGATTTTGATATAAACACACATTTTATAAACATATAAAAGTCTGTCTGAAATCCTTGTGGATGTATATATATTATTTAAAAAAAAAAAAACAAAGACTTCTCAGCAGTATCATCATTCTCTGATTCTATTTGGCTGTACTGTTAAAAGTCTACTTAAGTGGTGATATAAAGTATGTTACAGAGTTTGAGTGTCTCTAAAGAATGAATTTTCTCAGCGATTTGGCACAGCTGCTTTGTGATAAACTGGGAATGCTCAAAGTTTCTTCATTCTTATTTGAACTGATGAGCTTGTAGTAACCGAGGGAAAGTGCAGGTATAGCCTGAAATTCTGCCTCTGATTTAAATGTGGATCCCTACATTTTCAGATGAATGGTGGTGACCTGACAAATTAACTACTCGTGTTCAGGGTCCTTAATGAATCTGTGAATACATCTGCAATGTGCCTTTTAATTAAAATATAACAAGTTATTAAAACTTTACATGTATTCATGAAAAAAGTGACCTAAAAGGTATAATTTGATTCTTGTAGTAAAACTTTATATTGGGAATAAATTTTCAAAGTCCTGATGTATCTAAGGAAAAAGCTGGAGCAAGACTGGTTACAAAGACAGAGAGTGATAGGACAGGGGGAATGGCTTTAAACTGAAGGAGGGAATGTTTACTTTAGATATAAGGCAGAAATCCTTCACAGGAAGAGGGGGAGGCCCTGGCACAGGGTGCCCAGTGAGGCTGGGGCTGCCCCTGGATCCCTGGCAGGGTTCAAGGCCAAGTTGGATGGGGCTTTGGGCACCCTGGGTTGGTGCAGGGTGTCCCTGCCCATGGCGGAAGGGTGAGACTAGATGGACTTTGAGGTCCCTTCCCACCCAAACCATGATTCTGTGATCCTTTTTGTTCAGAAGAAAGAGTGATATGGTGAAAACGCATCATTTCACAAAATTACTCAAGGTAATTACACTGCTTTAATGAAAGGATATTGAATTGTGTTTAAACTGGAAGCAGATTAAGTGAGTATAGATTTGACATATGCTAGGGGGATGCAGTTTTTCAAGAGTACATCTCATAGCAGTAATCTTATTGTTGATGTCAGGGGGGAAAAAACCAGACAACTATTATGACAAGAATGAGTGGAAGAAAAAAACTCCTCATTTTTATCCTCTGGCTAAAGCTATGAATTGAATTTTCATTTCTGTGGCTGTTTGTCTTCTATTTATTAGTGTTATATTCCAGGTGTGCATTTTTTTTAGCATGTATGGAAACTCACACCTATTGAGAAGTGGAGCAATGGTGAGAATATGGTGGGGTTGATGTGAATTTGGTGTGTATTTACTTTTGAGTGTGAAGAAGTACAGCTTGGGAGAGAATTGAAACTGTGAAAAGATACCATAAGATAGAAAGTTAACTATACATCTTACTACCATATTTTATTCCTTCTGCACCCACAGATGATAGATAGATAGATGCGCTGGAGTGCCTTTTGCAGTTACGTCCCTGCAGAAAAGGTTTATTTCAGTACAAAAGGGAGGTGGCAAAACTCTTTAAGGGTCATTATGACCTTTAAAAAAAATGAAAGTGAAAGCTTTTATCCCCTCTAAAATAGAAAGGATCAAACTTGAAAAATTCTGTGTAGGATTTTGTTTTGCTGGGCTAAAGCGGTCGTAGAGCATGAAAAACAACATAAGAAATCACAGTCCTGAATTATCACTGTACACTCATTTTGTAGCATCTCTGAAAATGCATATTTCTGTGTCAAAGGATGTTGTGTTGTTTCCTGTTGATGGCAAGCCAATTTAGCTTTATACAAAGTGTATTTCTATGGATGGGCAGTTTTAGTAGGAGACAAAAGAAAAATGTTGCAGGATTTTTCTCTTTTTCCCCATGTTGTGCTGCTCTGTCCAGTAAGAACTTCACAGATGATGACAATTCACAGCTACTTCAGTGGTGATCCAGATTGGCTCTTCTTTTTCATATCCATCCCCAAATTCACAGCTCTTGACCCTGTTTGCTGCTCAGAGTACCATCTCTGTTAGTGCAAATAAGACAGCCTTGCTTTGAACTGCTGATTTCCATGCAAAGACAAAGGTATTTTACTACAAAAGTCCCTCCTCAGGAGTTTGGGTTGAGATTTTGCTGATTTTGCCTACGTTGTGTTGCGTCTCAAAGGGTGACGTGAGCTTGGCTCTGTGCGGCGGGGCTAACAGGGTATACTTTTATCTGCAGCTCAGCTCTGGGCTTCATCCTGTGTGGCACTGCATCTGCAGCTCTGAGAAGAAACTATTATTTTACTCTTGTGTACTCATTAATCATTGTTAGGGTTGCAAAATATTAGGAACATTTGGAATTGAAGTCCTCCTTTAAGTTGCAGAAGTCTCAGAGGAGCTTTAATAGAATTTCACTCTTATGTAACCCAAAAACCCCAGGATTTCCTACCAATACTGCTTAGAAAAATCAAGGCATGTTGCTGGAGAGCCAGCTGGTTTCTAGGCCCCCTAAAATAGTGCGGATTTGCAAGGAGAAATTATCCTCAAGGTCATGGATGTACTAAAAAGTTGGGAGGGGAGCCCAAATGCCTAAATCCAATGACTTTTATATTCCTGCCCTAGGAAAAAATGTGCCTTTCCTCAAACCTGGTGATTGTTCTAAGTCTGGGTGTGTTACCAAGTAGTACTCTTCAGGTACCTAAGATTTGTCTGGTACACTAAGGGCCATGGCTCATTGACTGCCAAAAATGGGCTGAGTGTAGCTGATTTCTCTTGCTTTAGATGCAGATGAAAAAGAAAACTACTGAACCCAGAAATGAACCTCAACGTCAACAGAGGGGAAAATGTTCCTGGACCATGCTATAAAGCATGCTATTAAATAATGCAATGTAAATGAAATCCTATCACATTCATTTTTATTAAGCACAGTAGAAATCAGACACAGGGCTGTATGGTGCCCCCCCTTTGAGAGTCCAGTAGGTAGATCTCCTGGTACCATAAGCTGTATTTCAGAAGTGGAAAATCATAGAGGTATTTTCATGCAGACTTCTAAATTACACATTTTAATCATCCCCTTTGGAGAAGGCTTCATGTTTGTCCCAGTCCCTATTTGCATTCCTACAGTGTGTCTGGCTGGTGCCACTCAATGCCAACAGTCTCACTGGGGTTTAAAGATGTTTGTTTATCTATTTATTTTTTTTATTTAATGGTATTAAATTGCAACCCATTTATGTTGGGCCAATTCAGATTATTTATTTCCCCATACTTTAATTTCCTCTCTAAATGAGGAAAAAAGCCTCTAACATGGTGTCAGTCACTCATACCCTCCAAAGCACACAGTTAGGGGGTTTTTAGTAAGCAACATTTGTCTCGAGATCAGCAGAATGTCTTATAATGAGCCTTTCAGTATGATTTTTAAAAATTAAATACTGCTCTTAGCTCGTGTGGAGGTATACTGTCAACTACTTTCCTTTACTCCAAGATGGGTCTGGTCGACAGCAGTAGCTTTGTCTAGGAAAGGAGTCTTCTTTTTATATATATATATATATATATATATATTTATATATATATAAAGAGAGAGATAAGATATATATATATATATCTCAATATAGATATCTTTATATATATTAAAAAAATCTATATAGATAGATAGATAGATCAATTTCTAGCTACTAAACCAGAAATGCAGTTGACTCTTCCCTGTGACCTGCCAAGCTTTTTCATTCATGCCTTCAGAATCTGCCTTGGTAATTGCCATCTTCCTGAGACTAAGATGGTGGACCTGTAACTAGTTCAAAAGAACATCCTTTCTGGTTCTTCAGCTTAAGTAGGTGTTATCCTTTAAATGTCCATGGGCTTACAATTTTTATGCTTCTACTACTTAGTGGTTTTGCTGACAAGAGAAGACCAGAGGGACAAAAAAAGAAGATGGGGAGTTGCAAGGTGGTATTTCCCTTGGCATTGCTGTTTGACTGCCCTGTGGCAGCTGGAATGGGTTGGGTCTCACGGGCAGTAGTAGTAAGGTGAGCTTTAGGTAACTCTGTAGGATACCATATCGTCCCTCTCATAGGACAGGGTGGGTGGGTACATCTGTGATTCAATGTTATAAAAATGGTACCTGAGTCCATTTAGCCTCCACTCTTGCCTTTACTTCAAAACCACAGCATATTACCAGGTGTGTGGTGGTTTATTTTCTGCACCTCTGTTCTGTTCAGGCATGCCTGGAAGCACGTTTTGCTTCTCTTCATGTGAGTCTGAGGTTTACAAGCTGACCTGGGAATTAAAGAAGCAATAAAAAGTAGGAATAGGCTGGCTTGTGAGTTGTGCAGGGAACAGTTTAGAGTCTGAGGCCTGGCAGCCGAATAGATGAGCTTCTGGATATGGTGACAAAGGTAACTCTTCCCTGCTGCAAAGAGTAATGAGAGACTGAAGGGGGGAAAAAAAGAGTAAAAATTAAGAATAATGACACATAAATACACTCAACTGTGAAACACAGTTGTATATGTCAGGAAAAAAATTGAACTACTTCATGATACCTTTATAATATTGTTCCATACGTGGGTGGTGGTGGTGGTTTTGCCTAAGACTTGGGGAACTGTGACATTTTTTTTCCCCAAATGTCTGATGGTGCTATACAGTATTTGGCTTAGATGCATCAGAAATTGAGTTTTCAGCCATCCAAATGCCCAAATGTAGCTTCATAAGGGAAAACATACTTCTTTATCAACTAATTAAATAGGTGGATTGTCAGTGTGGGGACTGACAGCTTGGAAAACAAAAGGGTGAAAGAGAACTTACTGGAAAAAAGCAACATTGTATGGCAGCTGAACTAAGGCAATAGATATCTGGTCTGAAAGGAGGTTTCTATTGAGGACAGATGTCTTTGCCAGGAAAGCAGAGCAGGCCTTTGGAAGCTCTCCTTACATGTTTCCAGAGCCAGGTAATGCATCTGTGACCACTGGTATGAGAACAGGGACTGAGAAGTTCTCTTCAATGTTTGTCTCATGATGGCATTCTTCTCCTCTGGACTGAATTTTATTTGGTAATGTGACTTTATTGCTATTTGAGGTCAGATGAGGATATTTTAAAATGTTATAGAGATTTTGTTGCTCAGATGTGGAATAAATATTCCTGTGTTTTTCTAGTTGAAACCAAACTCTGTCTGGAAAAACGCCAACTATAACTTTTTAAGACTTAGTTGTTAAGTCATGAAACAGGTTGTATTTCATAGACTGGAGGAAGTCAGCAAAACCCTGGGAAATCAGCAGAGGGAGGAGAATGCATGTAGTAGCTGGTGAGATCATGACTGTAAATCAGCAGTGTAATAGAGCTGTGAAAATAGCAAATGGCCTCCAGTGATATCTGCATCTCCAGCTGATGCAGGGAACTTCCAGCGCCATCAGAGAGACACCGGTGACCTCCTCTCTGGAACAGTGCATCCAGTGCTGACAGTGCTTGTTCAATAATGTGACCTAAAATTTGAATAGCTGCACAGAAGGGCAACATAAAGAGTCTGTCTTGTGAGGAGAGAAAGATTGACTCTTTGCTTATCTCTAGCTACTGGGTTGAAAGAATTTGATTGCCATCTAGAAATACCTTTGGAGGGGAAGACAGGTGAGAAGAACTGCTTAAACCAAACTAAGGGTGCTGCAGAAATCAGCAGGTATAAAGTAGCCTTCCTATCATTGTTAGTTATTAGATGTAAATTCCTAACTGTTGGAACTGTAGTGAAACCATTCTGTAAGGGCTTCTGGACAGACACTGGGACAAAATAACTAAGTACTTTTATGAGTTTAAGAGGTTTGAGAAAAGAGCAGTACAGGATGCCTGCAAAGACCGGGACTTGACGAAGATGACTGCCCTTTCTGTTCTTGGTTAACAATGGGCAGAACCTGGGCGTCTTACTAAGAGCTGGAATTTCTGTGTGTGAAGTCTGTAGCTTTCAAAAGATAACTGGCCTTAGTAATATTCAGTTTAGTGCCCAAATTTTTACCTTTTTGTAGCAGCCTCAATTAGCATCCTCACTGGCAGTGTCAGGAAATGAAGACCCTGTTAGAGCTGGTCCCTTGAGGTCAGGACTCGTGCATAGCGATCGGGCTGTAAGGGGGATGCTCGTGGTCAGTATTCCAGCTGAAACTGCTCTGTGAATTGATGAAAGATCCCACCACCCCCTGCTGAAAATGAATAGGCAAATCCAGCACTGTTTGTGAGCAGGAAACAGTCTTGAGCTGAAATAAGTGCTACTACGTTGTATCCTTGAGAACTCGCAAGACAAAGGAAATGTGGTGTAATTGCAGGTCAGATCCCTGTGCTATAAATCAACTCCAATTTAAACCTCATTGTAAAAAAATCTGCGTTAGTCTTTAACTACTGAATTGCATTTTAAGATTACATGGTAAAGCAT
The DNA here is from genome assembly GCA_020800305.1 of Porphyrio hochstetteri. Taxonomy (NCBI): domain Eukaryota; kingdom Metazoa; phylum Chordata; class Aves; order Gruiformes; family Rallidae; genus Porphyrio; species Porphyrio hochstetteri. The sequence goes on along the minus strand of CM036910.1, from coordinate 38,101,027 downwards.
TTAATTGTCTTAATTTAATTTTCATCACGCCTTGATTATATGGCAGCAATTAGGTAACTACTTTCTTGCTCTGTCTTTTGGCTCTACATTAAAAGATAAAGTTTTATTATTGTCAGTCTCCAGGAGAAGAGTAATTATTTTTAAAATGAAAAGTATGTGATTTACACATGAAGTCACGCTAGCTTCCATAGCACAAATGATGTTAATGGAAATCAGAGATTTAGAGAAAAAAAAATAAATGCTCCCCCATCCCTGAAAGCTGGAGAAGCATCTTAAATGAGATGCTCTTTACTGTATCTTTTTCATTGACATTCAAATGTTTTATTTCTTCTCTCCTCTGGAAAGAGAATGCAGTTGTAAAATGCAAATAATTATTATTTCTAACATGCCTATTAGTCTGTTTTGTGATACCTGTTTTTTGATATGCGGGAATGTTGTGTTGTATAAGGATACTAAGAAATCAAGGAAAGTTGGTCTGCAGTCAAGCTTCATGTCTTTGTAGTAGCTGTGTGTATGTACGCGTTTGTATATGCACACAGAGGGCAGGGGGCTGAATGCAGCACAACCCCCTCAGTTCTATGATTGCAAAATGAGCTTTATTTGAATTACTAAATCTCGAGACTCAAAAGTTCCATTAAATAACCTAAATCGCATCTCCAGCAGTACAGGTTGTAGACTAGAGTACATGTAATATTTTAACAACTTAGTTTAAATGCAATAGGTGTTGGCCTTGTTACTGCTGATTAAATACATACATACATATGTATGTGTAAGTGTATATACATATATAAATATACACACACAGCTCTTTGGCTGTTTTCCTTCCAAATTAAACATTTGCTTTGCAGACATAATTTATACTTTGCACATCATCTGTAGTATGCGCTTTTTGATTTATACGGACCTGAATGTTAAGCATGTGGGTTTTAAAATGTTCTTTAAAGTACAGCTGGGATACAGAATTACAATGAAGGAGAAGACAGGAATTCAAAATGATTTTGATAAATAGAAATCCCTGTCAGGAATGGAGTTATCCCTCAGGATTTTATAGGTAAAGTTTATTCTGCCTTATGGCCTGGTGATGGACTACATGACCTTTCAAATTCTCCTCAAGCCCTATTTTACAAGTCTGTGATCAATTAATTTTGGCATTTGACAGCTGCTGTACATATACTATAGATAATTCTACTGCCTTCAGTACTTTTAATGATTTTTTTTAAATAGTATGCACATGAAGCACTTAAACTACATTCAAAATGTGTTCTTATTTATTTGTAGGCAGTAGTAATAAAGGATGGGGGTCTCTTTTGGCTATTTAGCAAGCATGTATTCTTTCCAGCCTGAAACATATTCCAGTGCTGAATTTCTATGAGAATTTACAAGGCTGTAAATCACTGCTCTTTAACGTAAAGATAACTCAAGGTTTATGTGCTGTTGATCCAATGTTATTCCTGTTAGTGGTAAGAACTAGGAGATAATTCACTTCATTTGGAAAATGAAATCCTGATCCTCAAAGCAGTCTTGGTGACATTCAGTCTGGAATCAGGTTACACTCTATAGCATGTTAAAGTCATGGCAAGGTGGTCTTCAGTTTACAAGTGTAATTTACTCTCACAAATAGGTAATCTTGTTAAAATAGTCAGGTTAATCAAAATTGATTTGCATGTACTAAGCCCAGTGAATGCTAATCAAGTATTGGGTTAGGAAAGTTTAGTAGCAATTTGAAGTCTTTGACAGTTTCCCATTATTCTTGGATGGAATGACTCATTGGATTTGAAGAAACTTTTTTTAAGCCTGAACATCCTTCCAAGGCTGGATACAATTGTACAACAGACTAAAACATCTTTAGAAATCTGTTTTCAAATCCCTGACAGTGTGGATCACTGTATTTGCTATACCTTGCAGGCAATGAGTTGTTTTCCAAACCATCTCAGTGCTTTGTGGTTTTGCCATTCTTTGCTATTTTTAACTATCTTGCCATTTTTAAAGAAATACTGGCTAAAGAGATGCTGAAGATTGTAATGTAGTCTCTGTGCATATGAATACCATCCATTTAAGAGATAAGTCTTACACAGTGTATCCTTGGAGTAAAGAAATGCATTGAGAACTTCTGTATGCTACAGTTGAAATAAAATTCTTTGTAATTGTGAATTTGTTAGAAGATAATGGTGGGGGATTTTTTGGTTTGGGTTTTTTTGGAGTTGTTTTTTTGTGGTGAATATATGATTATCTATATGGGCTAATGGATTATTGACAGATGAACTCCCTGAAATGATGAAGAACAAAATCTGACTTTGCATGGAGCCACCAGGCGCTTTGCACTCTGCTCACAGCCTTTGAAACTCACAACATCTTATTTTCTTTCAACAGAAAGCTTTTCTTTACAGACTACGGGAATGCTGCCAAGGTTGAGAGATGTGACATGGATGGAATGAACAGGACGCGGATAGTAGACTATAAAATTGAACAGCCAACTGCTCTTGCACTAGACCTTGTCAATAAATATGTGTACTGGGTTGATATATATCTGGATAGTGTGGAAGTTGTTGACTATCAAGGGAGAAGGAGGCATACAGTAATGAAAGGCAAACAAGTAGGTATTTATTTGCAAATTACTAAAAAGTAATTAAATTGATAAATGAATATATGCCATGCTAAATGTTACAGGACTTTCAGATTCTTTTCTCTCTTTAGTTCAGCAGCATTAGACATTAAAAGATCTGTCTGCATGTTTTGTTTTATTTGCATTTTAGCCTGTTTTGCAACCCATGGCCAGGTTTCCGTGCAGCCTCTTACTAGCAATGCACCTTGTAAGTCACACTCCCCGTTGTGAAAGACTTCAGGAGAGAAAATATAGAATCACAGAATAGTATTGGTTGGAAGGGACCTTAAAGATCATCAAGTTCCAAACCCCTTGCCATGGGCAGGGACATCTCTCACTAGATCAGGCTGCTCAAGGCCCCATCCAACCTGGCCTTGACACCTCCAGGGAGGGGGCAGCCACCACTTCCCTGGGCAACCTGTGCTAGTGACTCACCACCCTTGTAGTGAAGGATATTTTTCCTAATATCCAATCTAAATCTACCCCCTTCAAATTTAAAACCATTCCCACGTGTCCTATCACTACATGCCCTCCTAAAAAGTCCCTCCCCAGCTTTCTTGTAGGCCACTTCAGGTACTGGAAGGCTGCTATAAGATCTCTCTGGAGCCTTTTCTTCTCCAGACTGAACAAGCCCAACTCTCTCAGCCTGTCTTCATACAAGAGGTGCTCCAACCCTCTAATCATCTATGTGTCCTTCCTCTGGACCTAACAGTTCTATGTCCTTCTTATGTTGGGGACTCCAGAACTGGGCACGGTACTCCAGGTGAGGTCTGATGAGAGTGGAGTAGAGGGCCAGAATCACCTCCCTTGACAATGGGACAATGGAAAGTTACTAGGGTATAAATTAGTAATGAAAAGTAGATGTCCTTGCCAATTCAGGAAGAGGAGGCTAACAGGCAGAAGAAAGTGAGAGAAAGAGTAGCAAAAGCTATTGACTTGTTCAGACATGTCTGGTTACCCTTAAAGTGCATTTTGTTGATGGCAAGGATGCTTTTCCGAGTTGATCCAGATCTTCAGGGTCATAAGTACAAATGCTGAGTCTGTCTGAGCCTTTGAGCAGTCTGTTCTTGTTGCTTCAGCTTGGTGAGCAGGGAAGTAGGTAGCAGGGAAAGGAACCAAAATGTTATATGTAAAATAATGAGTATTTATTAATACAATGATAAATATTAATTTAATACTTTATATTACACTTTAATGTAATATAAATAACAGAAGAATAATTGTACTTGTTCTGCTGTCATTCTTTGCTTGCCTCCACGTTATCAGTGTTTACAATGAGACAACAGGTTAGCATAACCACCATTTAAAAACAGGCAGAAATTGTGACAAGTAATAGTCTAGGGTGCTTGGCTACATAGCAAACACCACCCTGTTTTCTACCAAATTATTCCCAGTGTTTGCCCAGTTGTACTGGAATAATAAATATTGGAAGTTCTTCCCCTCCTCCCCCCCCCCCGCCCCCCCCCCCGCCCCAAACAGGTAACATTTTGGAATAGATTAAGCTAACAAACACTCTTACAGGCTTGCAAATGTCAAGGAGAGAAGTTTCTGGGATTTTTTTCTTCTTTCTGAAATTTAAATGCAAGAGGATTCAATGAGATTCTTCATTCTCATCACTAAGAAAGGAGAAGGATTTCTGTTTCTTTCAACATGGGTGAAGGCTATTGAAATGTTGTCCTTTCAGTTGGTCATAAAAGCAGAAGATTGTCTTTCTACTCAAATGAAAAATTGGTGATTTCACTACATTTTATGCTTGCATTTGCCAGGATTGAGTTACTCCAAGTTACTCCTCATTAGTCTAAGGAAAGAGCAGACCAGAAAACTATTCTCAAGAGATTTCAGGGATTTAAATTTATTTTATAAGACCTGCTTTCCAAATGATACAGGCTTTTATGATTGATAGCCTGTGTGTCTTTTGAAGGACACTTCTGTTCACGCATAAGATAGCTGGAAAGGTTCATGAGAAGTAAAAACCAACGAATGCATAAATCAAATGCATATAGTTAAGTCATCATAAAATGCATTGTAAAAAAGAGTGACATAGTTTTAATAATGTAAATATAGAAAACTCTCCTGGGACTAAATAATAAAGCTTTAAACAGGCTGCAAATGGGAGCTGGGAAGAAAGGATTATAATGCAGGGGAGAATTCAACAATTTAGTACAGATGCATCATTATTTTCAAGGCTGTTTTCTTTTCCATCTTGCTATAATTGGATTGAATTTTTATTGCATCTTAAACGAACACTTCCATTGATCTTAATTATTTTTATTTTTCTTTCTGGGCAAGGGCAGAATACAACAGCAAGATATGGCCAACTGGGGGGTGATTTCCAGCAAGGACTGAAATATTTGATGCACAACAGAAGGGTTTTTTTGGGTTTGTTTTGTTTTGGGGTTTTGGTGACATATGTCTGAATTTGTGAGCAAATGAGCTAAGTAAATACATTGTGGTGAACAATTTATTGATTAAATAAGTAAAATACTCACAGGCTAAATATCTGAACACCTGCCAACAACTTTCCTTTGTTTCAGCTTTCAAAATTGCTCAATGATAGATAGTTTACATTTTCTAAATCTGTAAATCAAGCACAACCTCTAAATTCTCAAACACTTTAAGTGTGATCTAACTTTAGGTAACGGACTCACTTCAGGCAATTTTTAATCAATGTTCCCAGGCACATCACAGACAAATGCAATTTTAGAATTTACTTTTTGAGAAAAAAGGCAGCACTGTCTGACCACAACAGATTCAGAAACACCGACACAAAAGGAGCACAAGCAGAGCTGAGGGAATTTGCTTATCCATTTATTTACTTCAGAAGATAATACAGTGGTTATATCTTGCACTATTTGCCTTGCTTTGGTTATAAGATAATAAACAAATCTATCAATTCAGCCTATCAACTGTGTTGTAAATATCTAAATTTACTGTATTTATTACTTCATGCTAGTTAATATTACTTAATTCATCTAAGTTGTCAGTTAACATTAGTTAATGCTGCTATAAGCTGTTGCACTTCACAAAGTACGCAGGAGTCTTTAGTTTAAAAGAGAAACTGGGAAATTCAGAGGATAAATTGAATTTGGAATTTTCTGCCTTTCTTGTAAGAAGCTTTTCTAATTATAAACTTCACACTACAACAACATGAACTATACTTGTAACAGTTTTGGTGGTTATTCATAGATATTTATGACAATATTTAAAAATCTTTTGGTTCTGTTTAGCATGTACAATCACAGTAATGTTTGCTTTTTAAAAATCATAAATACACCTAAAATATTCAGCTAAAATACTGATTTTTTTTTTTTTTTTTAAATTATTTTTTCTTTCCCAGGTTAGGCATCTTTGTGGCTTGGCAGTATTTGAAAACTACTTATATACACTTAATTCAGATAACCTCAGTGTTTTACGGATAAACAGATTTAACAGCACCGATGTTCAGTCTCTTGCTACACTTGCCAATGCTAAAGAGATATGTGTGTACCAGAAAAGGGCTCAAACAGCAGGTAAGATCAAACTTCCTCTATCTAGGAAATGTAAAAACGGGTATTAGGTGGATGTTGGGTTAAAAGGGTTCTTCCAATATCAGAAGATGCAGTGAAAATTTGTCAGTGCAGCAGAAATCTGTTAGTTAGTCATCTGCCCAGTTTTTGTGTCTTTTCTGCCAGCGTTGTGTCCTTCATCTTCTCCCATGACTCCTTCCTGGGCATTCAGTTTGGAGAACCGCCGGACAGACCTGGTCTGCATGTTTTCTGCCTCCACACACATAATGCTTTCAAATCTAATGATTCCAGGATTGTTAGATGTCCACAATGCCACCCACACATGTGGGTCTCAGACCTCAGAGATTCCTGGTGTCTCTGGGCCTGCTTTTCAGATGGACTACAAATCTTGAGAGAGCCCCCATCTTTGGGATTGCCAAAAAAGTGTGGAGATGTGGGCAGATAGCCTGCCTAACTGCCAGCACAGCAATTGGGTTGAGTCCTCCTTGGTTTGTATAAATCTCATCTTTGCCTTTTATGAAAGAAATCTTTGTTTCTGTATAGAAGGTAAAACCTCCTATAAGCTCAGAATTTTTGCTAAAACAGCAATTTCTGAGGTCTGTCGTCCTGCATGACTGCGATTGTGGCGCTGCTCACATGCTTTCCGCATTCAGAACAGCAGTGTGATTTGGGGGAAACTTTGCACACAGATAGCGAGATCCCAAATGTTTATAGCTTTAGTTTTTTTATGAGAATTGCTTTATGTGACTGATAGCAATAAATCCTTGCCGTGACTGCTTGGACAGAAAAGCTAACACGTCAATTCTGGCAATCAACATTGATGTTATTAAACAGACTCACTGCTTCTAGAGAAGTTTCTGAAGTGGGGAACAAACTCTAAATTGATCTAGACTGGGCAAACTCATTTTCACCCTATAACTGAGGGCATTGATTTGCAGATGTCGGTGTCTGGCGCAGACTGCAAAAGACTTTTTCTTTGCTACCGGCCCTGCTTTGTATCCCTGAGGGACTCAAAGAGGTTGAGCAGACATGAGCGCAGTGTAATCTTTTATTGCATCGTGTGATTACTCTGTTCCTCTTGCCCTTTGTTCACTTTGCTACTTCTTTTGTTTTGAATGGACATGTTTGTTGCTTGTCAAGAATCGCTTTAAAGGCTGTCTCAGCTTGGTAGAGTTTCTGTATACCTTTAACAATCTCAACCTTAAATCACTTGATTACTTTAAAAAAAAAAAAAAACCAACAAACCAAACAACCCAAAAGCTAAAAGGCTTGAGGAGAAGGAAGACAAAGAAGAGAAAAACAGGATTTGAGCTAAAATACTGTTGATCTATTGTAAGCCAGTTTAGTAAATGCAGGATAGCAAGATAGATTTTGTCTTCTCATCAGATTTGCCTTTAAAGAGTTAAAAAAACATAATGTCGTATATTAGTCTGGTAATTTAAAACCACTTGTTTGAAAACAAGAAGTCAAGAGAAAGGAATTATTTGGCTTCTGCAGCTGGATTTCTGTCCCAATTTACAGATATGGAAAAATAGTGCTAGGCTCCTGTCCTTTAGGTACTGCACAGGTATCTGCCCCAGAGACCTGCTGTCTACTGGAATTGAATGAATAGCAAACTGCAGCAGCAGGGCATACGCTCTGTTCTCAAAAAGCCAACCAAGCAACCGACCAAATGAACCAAAAAGATAAAAGAGGGAGAAGTGTGAGCTACCCTAGGCGAGAGCTGCATGGCAAACGCTGTGTGGAAGCTTATTTAATGAGGGTGATGGCATACTGCGATGGGTAGGGCTTGATGGCCACAATTGGATTATGTGTCTGTTTTGGCTATTATCTGGAAAAAAACCACCTTCCTTGGTAGTTATATTCTGGGGAATGATTTATTGTGACACAAATTCCTTTTTTTTTTTTTTTTTTTTTTTTCTTTCTCCTTGTCTAAACTATCTCCATGCTGATGCATATAATTACCTTGTTTTAAATGGCTTTGAATCATGCTGTTTTTCACTTGCTGTAGTCAGAAGCCACGCATGTGAAGTGGACCCATATGGAATGCCGGGGGGATGTTCGCACATCTGTTTGCTCAGCAGCAACTACAAAGCACGGACTTGTCGCTGCAGGACTGGCTTCATCTTGGGAAGTGATGGCAGGTCATGCAAAAGTATGTTATTTAAATAAAGGAGTTTGCCAGCCACTAATATTTCAGTGGAGTTCTGGGTGTTATTTAATGTGCTTATCAGTAACAAGAGAAATCACATGGGCTGCTCTGGGGGAGAATTTGCTCGCGACGTGTAGCTGACACTTTGTTCAAATACTCCTTTCATTCCCTTAAAATTATTTGATTTGCCTTAGTTCATGGAATAAATTAAACCTGGGATGTGGTTTAAGGTATTTTTAAAATCATCACACAAGTTTTCAGTTAATTAGTCTTAGTCTTTCTTTATATACCATACACTCTTACATTACATGGGTCCTGAAATGCTGTTTATTAGTTTGTCACAACTAATTTCTACCCATACAATCAACTTGGAAGCAGACAGTTCATGTGAGAGCAAATTTGATTTGTGTAACTGTGTTGTACCTAACATCAGGTATGCACAAGCTGTATGTACCTACAGGAGCACAAGTTTTCAGGAGCACAGTTTTTGCCTGTTTTTTCGATGAAATGGCATTGATATAGATCAGATGAAAGGTATGCAACACTTAGATGGATGCTGGTAAATGGGTATGTTTGATCTCAGTCAAACTTCTTATGGTTTTCACTAACCATTGCAACAAAAAATCCCTGAGAGGCATTAGGAAAAGTATATAGAAAAGAAATATCGGTGTCTGTGTTTTGTATCACAGTATGAAAAACCAGTGTGTGTTGATTTGTAGTATTCCTTCACATTAGACAGGAATTTGCTGTAATCTTTTGCCTTGTTGGTTTCTGAGAAACTTCAGGTGAAAAAAATGGTGGTTTGTATTTGCTGAAGTTTATGGTCTTGTTAGATTTAACGATTACTTCAGTCATGGTCTACATTACCCTGATAGATCCTAATGAATTCTAAAATTAAATGTCTACAAAGCTGTATATGACCATTTCACAGCGGCTGCAAAGTTATTCGGTGATCTGGCATTGCTTTTCAGCGTGAACTTTTACAGGAAAAAAATAATTAGATGTAAGCAGCTCACTGAAGTAATTTGTATTTTAATTAAGGTAATGTAATTAGCTAGATTTCTTGAGTTTAGATACCTTCGGAATATATGAAAGTTTAATTTTTGGTATTGAATAACGCTCCTGCTCCCCCACTAATTGTGCCAGTTAATTAAACAGCAACATTATGCACTGTAAAGAAGATTAGGCAGCATCAGTTGTTTATGTTTGTAATCTTTCTTTTGCAGGACCAAAGAATGAATTGTTTCTTTTTTATGGAAAAGGACGCCCAGGAATAATACGGGGGATGGACCTGAATACCAAAGTGTCTGATGAGTACATGATCCCTATAGAAAACTTGGTCAATCCTCGTGCTCTGGACTTCCATGCCGAAACCAATTACATTTACTTCGCTGATACTACCAGTTTCCTAATTGGACGACAGAAAATTGATGGCACAGAGCGAGAAACAATCCTCAAAGATGGTAGGCAATGCTAACTGATAGTGACATTCAGAGAATCTCACCAAGGAGAAGTGGAACTGACATTTACAGATAATTTAAAGCTCTATTTAAAACTTCCACGGAAAACAGACCCAAACTTTGAACAGAGTTGGAGATACTTGGTTTAGTACAACTTCCTGCTTATTTTCATGAGTGTAAAAATGCAAAGTTTGGTTAAGTTGCCTGTTGTGAATTCTTACTGTGCCGATTTTTGGCTTCTGCCTGCTAGTGAGTAACTCCTACATCTCTTCTCATATCTCTCAGCAGTTTGCTACAGGGAGTCCATAATGTAGTTCTGTGTAATCATTCACTGAGCCATACTGTATCCTTATTGAGTTTATAAGACTTCTTTATTCCAACCTGAATCGCAGTGCCAGTCCTGGAGCTTAGTCCAGTAGTTTGGCAGGCTGAGACTTCCTGTAGTGCTTGCAGACTCATTAGGAAAAATGAAAATGCAGGTGATTCAGTGTTGTCTTTTCTGATGCATTTTCTGTTGTGTATGTGGGAGCAGTGGGAAGACTGAAACATTCTCTGGAACCTAATTAAGCTGTTTCTGCCATTTACTTATAGCAATGAGAGAAAATACCAGCAGTTCTCTAGTTTCCTTTTCTCCCACCACACACACTTCACTGAATCTCCCTGGTCTGGAATCATCTCTCATCTTACTAAATGCTGTTTCAGTGATTAAACCTCCAATTTGTTAACCTATATTTATTTTTCTTTTATGGACCCTTTCATGAAAGACTGCTTCAGTAGGAGGTAACTACTGCCTTATTTTCTAGTACTCAAGACAATAGAAAGTATGAATATTCATCTTGGACTTCAGAGAGCTTAATAGCTTTACTTGTGAATGGAAGCTCGAGGCAGTGAAAGAAACTAAAACACCATTGTTTTAGGGGGATTTTCATTCCCTGTCATTCATAACCCATGTTTTAATCCACCTGTCTCAGAGAGGTTATCTCCCATTTGCAGTGATACGGAGCTGTTTTGGGATAAGGTCTCTCTACAGACCTCCAAGTCTGCACAAAGGTCCCTGCAGTAGGAGTTGCAAGGACCAGCTGGCTTTTTTTACTCTATATTGGTCACTGCTTAATAAAACACAACTGCCAGAGTAAATAATGAACACTCAGCTGTCAATCTGGTAATTCTTCATTGTGAATATGGAACTGGCTAATCTACTTTGCTGAACTTCCATTGCTGACCTTCTTTTAGTAAAGACACATTTAATTTTACAATAAAGTAATCCAAATGTGGAATAAAGGAAGGACCAGACTGTATCTAGATTTAAACATTATAAGGCAGCACTGAGGAACATCCTTGCTGAAAGGTGTATAACAGGTTGAGATTAATCAAACAGAAGAATAAACTTTTTATACCACACCAGCAAATTGCAGAGACTCAAATGTTTAACTTAAACTACTGCTCATTTTAAGTACAACAGAGCAAAAATACCAATGCAATACCAAAAGTTTTATGGATTATCCAGTGATGTATTACTGGTGGTCCTAATACTTGCAAAGACCAAAAACATGTTACTGTCATTCTTCCCCTGCTGTTCCCCAGGAGCTCGCATTGTTAAGCAGAACTTGGTGTAGTTTCATAACTTTAAAGTGTGCTTAAAGAACACTCGTTAATGTATTTTTCATGATTTAAAAAATTAATATGGCCTCCAGCCATACCACCTCAGTTTTTATTCTTGTCAGCTCTCAAGAACTCAGCAGGGACAGATTAAATCGTTCCTCAGTGGAAGGCTACTAGAGAAAATCAGGTGTGTCAGGAGGCGGTTTAATATTCGCTCTGAACAGCATGCTGCTAAGGAGCTCTATCTGTGGTAGGTGTCACTTCTCAGATTAGAAGTTGTCATTTTTTGTGACTATCAGGTTTTGCAAGAACAGATATGCTAGCTCAAACAACACTGTAACTCAGATAATTATAGTTTGCCTACATCAGAGCCTGATCTTACAAGCTGTTGACTGGGAATTGAGGACGCTGAGCACCTAACACTGCTGGAGTTTTCATTTCTCATATAGTTTCAGCTGTGATTTCTTATTCTTCACTTCGGGAAACAAACCGCTGTGTAGTATTGATAACTATTTGACAGCCCACAGCACGGCCAACCCTGGAGTTGGCAGCACAACTGCAGTAATAGTGTACTTTCACCAGTAACAGAAATCGCTATAATTACCTTTTCAAACTTGCATGTGAAATCAGTTTTTAAAATTAAAAACTGGAACAAACCAGAGTTTTTAAAGAGTTTTAAATATTGTTCAGTTTAAGTTGACCATAAATACAAACTTTTTTTGTTTGTTTTTTACCTGCCTTTGTCCCCCTTATGTTGTTTGGGTTATCTGCAAGGCTTAGTGTGTTATTTATTCACTTGTAAATATTACCAAAGATGATCAAGGGCTAACATTTTGCTTATACAAAGGTCAAAGTAAGTCTGTAAAGATCTTTGGAGTCTGTTTAGCTGGTTGGTATATAGAAGAAGAATTTTTTCACCAGCTTTCAGGTTAATCAGTATTTTAAGTTCTGTTTAGTGTACATGATAGAACTGACATTGATTACCTAGGCCATTCTGTACCAAAGGAGACACTGTGTTTATAATATCTTCCATATTTAAAACCAACGTGGCAAAGTGTTGCCTCTAGGAATATGAGGTTTTGAAAACCTTCTATCTATATTCAGTATATTTGGAGCCCACATACTACTGCTGGTTGTAGTATTTCCAGAATTAGAACTGTTACATTTTTCAACCAGCAAATGAACAACGAAAAAAATGATACATTTTAGTCACATCATCCTTTTTCATATCGAAAGGGCTTCGCTGCAGAAAGCCTGGCTTACTGTAGTCAAATCAGTTTTCTTTAACCAGAACGGCAGAATGGCCATTCTTTTGTTCATATTTGATATGAAGCCCATCTAAAAAGTAAGAAATGTATTTAAAGATGTTCCAAAATTACCACAGAAAGCACAGTATTTATTATATGAGACTGAATGGATTTGTAGTAATATGCTTGTAAACTCAAGGAGTTTCATTCCAATCATAATATTTAGCTTTGGTATTGATACTAATGCAGTCCATAATTGAACTTTTTAGTCTCACAAATAATAAAAAAGCCCAACACTTCTTCAAAAAGCCGATCTTATTACTGTAAATATTGTGTTTAACCCAGAATGTCTAGGTCAGACAGGAAAAAAATAAAATGGTTTTTGGACAAATTGCTCCTTACCCTCCAGCTTGATTGTAGCCACGACAGTGTTGAGTTGAGCAAAATCTGCTGAGCCCTCTGAGCCCTAAAGGAGTTTTCTTTCACTCCTGAAGCTCATCTTTGTTGCCTGTTCTGTTCATCAGACTTTCTCTGTGAGCCTTGGGCTCCTACCAGGTCTTTGGTGAGATGCTCTCTGGTTTGGTTTTTTTTTCCCTACCCTACTTTGCACTTTTCACTTCTCAACACACTTGATCCCTCCAAGACCAAAGGCTGCTCTCCCTCCTTCAGAGAGTTCCAGCTGACTTTGACATGGCCATTTTAAAAGAATCTAACAAAGGCACTGAGAGTGAGTGAATAAAACCCACAGTGTCCATCAGCCTGGGAAAGCTAGGTGAGCTGCTAGCAGTGATCTCATCCCCTCTGACTGATCTGTGGTTGTTTAGGCCTTTCACTGGATGATTCTTGTCAGCCTAGATAGTTGCTGGCTTAGCTATGTCATCATTCTGTTGCTTCATATCATCTATCTGGAGAGTGAATTTTGACACCATTGTTTCCTTCGAGTTCACAAGGAAAAACAGTTCCCAAAAGCATAGTGATGTTTAGCTACATCAGAAATACAGGTAAAAGTTTAAAACAGTGTCAGTATTTTCCACTTCTTTTTTTTTTCCCCCTTCCTGTAACTTTCTGATATTGTGTTTTACAGGATGTAGTGTTGTCTCTACACCCATGACTGAATTCCTAACTTTAGATCTAATGTGTTAAGTGAACGAGGTTCAGATTCATGGTACCTTTGTCTCTCTGTAATATCTTTTGGGCCTTCAAAATGATTTCAACTAAAATGGAAAGATAGGGCAGAGGTGCAAGTGTAATTAAAATCCTAAAATTTTGTAAATTTTATCAAAGATAAAATCTTTGAGATATCAAAGCTGGATGTTTTGCAGTTCACTTTTATTTTATCGACTTCTACAGCTGGGCTTAGCGACATAAACAGAGAAATTATGAAGTAAAATTATAAGAGAGAAAAAATTCTGGGCCATTGTTGTGTTTGGATAGAGGATATTGATAAAGGCAGAAAGCAGTTTTGAAATTACTACAAGGCTGTCACGCTATGACTTAGAGTAGCCACCACCTTCTTTTGATTTTCTATTTTCAAACATCAAAAATATACTGAGTTATCTCCCTTAATAAGGGTATCCTTGTTATTTTTAAACTCTAGTACATAGTTCAAGTTTATATCATAATCATAGGATCATAGGTATGCTGAAGTTATGAATGTTTATAAATAAGGCTGTTTCTTTAGTACTTTCTGATGATTGTATTATGAGGAGGTGTCTTTGTGGAGAAACCTGAGGGAAGGTTTAGATGAAGACAACACAGTGCCACTGCACAGTGGCTGATAACAGCTGAAATGTCCCAAAACAGCACTTCAGGAGTTCATGTGAAGTTGCTGTCTGGAAAGCTGACAGTTAATTTGCTGTGCCTAGCAGCACAGTTCAAATAGTAAATAGTATGTTCAGTTTAGCAGATTTTCACACTTCTATCTGCTGTTGTCTGCCTTGACTTCAGCAAGGCTTTTGATGCTGTTCCTAGAACATCCTCATAAGCAGGCTTAGGAAGTGTGAGTCAGTTGAGTGGACAATGAGGTGGGTTGAGCACTGGCTGAACTGCAGAGCCCAGAGGGTTGTGAAGAGTCTAGTCAGAGGCCTGCATCAAGTGGTGTACCCCAAGGGTCAGTGCTGAGTCCAGTCTTATTCAATGTGTTCATTAAACACCTGGACAAGGGGACAGAGTGTACCCTCAGCAGATCTGCTGATGATAAAAAACTGGGAGGAGTGGCTGACACACCAGAAGGCTGTGCTGCTGTTCAGCAAGATGTTGACAGACTAGAGAAGTAGGTGAAGAGGAACCATGAGAGCAAGTGTAAGGGAAGAATAACTCCAGGCACTGGTACAGGTTAGGAGTTGCCCTGCTGGGAAGCAGCTCTGGGGAAAAAGACCCGGGAGTCCTGGTGGGAAAAAAAAAAAAGTACCTCTGGAGGTCATTTGGCCACAGTGCCATCATGGCCAGGAATGCCAAGGGCATTCATGGGTTCATTAAGAAGAACATAGCCAGTAGGTTGAGGCAGGTTATCATCTTCCTCTACTCTGCCCTGGTGAGGCCACATCTGGAGTTCTGTGTCCAGTTCTGGGCTCCCCACTTCAAGAAAGACAGGAAAGCACTTGAGAGAGTCCAGTAGAGTGTACAGGGATGATTAGGGGACTGGACCATCTCTTATATGAGGAAAGGCTGGGAGACCTGGGTGGATTCAGCCTGGAGAAGACTGAGAGAGTATCTGATCAGTACTTGTAAATACCTCAGGTGTGGGAGTCAAGCGGATGGGGCCAGACTCTTCTCAGTGGTGCCCAGTGATAGGAAAAAGGAAAATGGGCACAAACTGGAACACAGGACAGTATGAGTGAAAACTTACTCAGTCTGAGGGTTACCAAGTGGTGGAACAGGCTACCCAAAGTGGTTGTGTAGTCTCCTTCTCCGGAGAGAATCAGAACCCACCTGGACACGATCCTGTGCAACCTGCTCTAGGTGATCCTACTTTAAGCAGGGGGGTTGAAGGGTATCTCCAGGAGTATTTTCCAACCCCTGCCATTCCCTGATACAGTCAATATGTAAGTGAGATTTAAGTAGGATCAGTGATTTTGTCATATCAGCATTTCTTTAAAAATGGTAATACATTAATTTTCTTACATACATTTTGATGAAAATCTCTCTGTATCATGTTTGTTCCAAAAAATAATTCAAAAAGTCTCCAGCCTGGATCAGAAAGTAACGTCAACACTGGTGGGAAAGACTGAATCTGATGAAAGGTTGCATCTAGATGGCATTATTGGCTTAATGTAAACATAAACTATTTAGGTTCCTTTTTCCAAGCCTTTATGATTCTTGTCATTGTGATTGTACTGTAGGGTTGTATATCTGAGTGTGACAAACAAGAGATACAGTCAGTATTGTCAGGAAGCATTGTAGTAAGTATGTGCATGTGGCGGGGGGCAGGTAGTGTGGAGGTTTTTGTTTGGTTTTTTGGCCTTTTTTTACCATTTCAGCTATACTGACCTTGATTTTTACCACAGCAGGAGGCAGCAATTTGGTACTGGCTCAGTGGGAATGCAGCAGTCGCAACTGTTATACTGTTACCCTGTTACAATTTTTAATCCAAGCACAGGTACTTGGGTCCCTGCAACAAGATACCAAACAAGGTAGCAATAAAATGAGTGTTTTCACCCCAAGTTTGACAGCAGAAAGGTCACGAAAGCAAGCAAATGTGACTTCCTTGGCTTTAGGAAGGCAGTGAGAGGCAGCAGCCCGTATCCTGCCCCACAGGCCAGGGCGCCATTTTGTGGCTGCCAACCAACCCGGGCTGGTCAGGGCCAGACCCTGCTGCCCCTGAGGAAACAACCTGTCAAAGGGCTGGGCTGTGTGTCAAGGGGGTTTGTGGGCACCGCAGAGCTGGTCCTACCTGGGAAGCCATAGCTCCTCCTGCCCAGAGAAATAATCCTTGTAGGGACTGGGAAAAAGGGGGTAGACAAGTGACATGCTTGGGCTGCTAGAGTGTGTTTACAGGTGAGAGAAAGGGTCCAGAAAAGGTGGTGGACACCAATGCTGTGGCCTAAGCTCCATTACCCCTGTTGGTATTAAGGGTCCTCTGGTATCACCTGAAAAAATGGTGGATCATCCTGTAAATGAGGAGTGACCACACCAGGACAAGGAAGATGGAGGGCTGGTGTTACATCAGGTGTGTGGCAAAAGTGGGTAGTGCCTCAATCTTTGCAGTGCTACAATGGCCAGGAGTGAATGACTGGAAATTCTCCCCATGAGCTTGGATTTTACGATCTTTATGAAGGAAAGAGGGAAGGATATGATGAAGAGAGATGGAAAGGCTTTGAGAGACCTTATGCCAGAGTTCAACTCTGTCATGTTATGACAGAGTTCATTTAATGTTATGGGGTGTTGGGTAAGCTTTAACAAAAACTCCCTGCTTGGGGAATTGTTTTGCTACTTCTCAAATGGGGAAACCTCCATGTTCTATGGAATGAACATTGTTGCCTTATTTTAGCTCTGGATGAAACTCTACTGCTGGCAAACTCATCAACACAGTAGTATGTGCATTGATCTTTACTCATGCATTGCTTAATTAACTTGTTAATAATAAATATGTTAATAACATACTTAGTTGTGGAGAATAACTTGGGTGCTTGTGATGTTCTTGCTTATGTGTTTTGTGAAGTAAAGGGACAATGGAACCACTGTAAGCTGAATGTCTGACCGAATTAACCTTGTGATTTGGGAAGAAGCAAAAAAAATTAGAATACTAGAGCTGATCCTGGAAGCTGTTCTTGACTTGGGTGATACTGCTATGTAGGGTTACAATTGAGTAGGGTTTTGTTAAACTGTGATTTGCCCAGGGTGAGCTATAGTTAACATATGAAGTCTTACAGTTTATACAAGTCTTATGACTGGTCTTTTTGGTTTTAGGGTGTTTTCAGCAAAAATATAATCCTGACATATACAGCAAACTTTATTTCCTTGAATCTGAATTGTATTTGCTGGGATACAATATTAATCTATTTTAGTTGTTTGGATTATATATTGTCTACTTTTTATGCTAATGGATAATGTTAGAATGTAAATGTATAATATTAATCTCATTACTGACTTCTCTCTCTTTTCTCTCAACAGATCTTGATAACGTAGAAGGCATAGCAGTGGACTGGATTGGAAATAATCTTTATTGGACAAATGATGGCCACAGGAAAACAATTGCTGTAGCCAGGCTGGAAAAAGCTGCTCAGAGTAGAAAAACTTTGTTGGAGGGAGACATGTCCCACCCTCGAGGAATTGTCGTTGATCCCGTCAATGGGTATGTTGTTCAGTGCATGTCTTCATAGTGTAAATACGGGGTTGATTTTTGCTTAGGATGGGGTTTGCAGAATCATGTAATGGTCTGTAATTCTGCCATAGTCTATAATAATATCTCTATTTCTTGTCCAGTATCCTTGTCTGAAGCCTTCAGAAAAACGTTTATGCCCACTGTTGAACCTTTGCCAAGTTAATTCAAATGTGATTCACCTTCTTCTCAAACAAATTGAGTGTATCAGACCTGTATGTATTTTAATACCAAGTGAACATTATGATACTCTTCTTTATTTCTGTCTTTTTAAATCTCAATTTCTGAATATAATTATAACAATATCCCTGTACACATTAGTTTACAAAACTAAATGAGACAGGTACTTTTCATTACTTACTAGCATAATTAATTGTGATAGGCTGCATAATAAAAAGAACATTCTATTAGTGTGGCATAGTTGTGGTTTACCTAAAAATTCACTGTTACATTTATTGAGGGAATTTTCACTGCAGAATTATGTAGGCAGGTAATTCTAGTGTGGCTGGATTGATTGCTGTTTTCCTAGTCCTAGAATGTATTTACACTATCAGGCTTTCACTTTTGAGCTTGTCCTTTGAGGAATGGAAGTGGCTGTGGAAAGGCCACAATTAATTAAGGTCAGATAGTAAGGATGTAAAATCAGACCACAAACCATAACCATACCTTCAATTACTTTGTTAAATTTTCCAGCTCAGTAAATGCATGGCACAGGAAATAGTGTATGAAGATGTATTGTCTGGAAAGGGCTATTATATAAAACAGTTTTCTAATAAAATAGTGTGCCCTTCATGATTATACTTCTTGTGGAAGCTCTTCCTGAGGGATAGAATTTATTATGGCATTTTAATTATGTTTAGAAAATATTAGCCTTGATTTAACCAATGTAGAAGCATTAACTGCATTTTGAGATACAATTAAAGCACATTAATGTAAATGTCTGTTACTGTAAGCATGTTTTAGCTTATGACATGATAACTAGAACAGCTACAGACAAAAAGTTAATGGGGAAAAGCTCACTAATTGCTGTTGAGCAGTCATGTAAATATTTGTAAAACATATTTTGTCTTCCAATAAAATATGTACCATACTGACCTGCATCTCTGCCTGAGCTTTTGGGCCTATGAATGTTTTATAATTCTTTGACTAATCCTAGTGGGTTTTGAATCAGACATGCAATGAAGTCTTGTAACCCCCATGATCAAAAATTGTTTTGTGTTCTTAGTGTGTATTTACAAAAATATTTTAAAAAGGCAAAACAACCCTCTGTTGGAAGAGACAGAGAGGAAACAGAAAGGGTTCATTTGTATTTCTGTATACCTGTGTAATGGTGTTGCGTTTTTTTCCTTTATCTTTTCCAGTTTCTCATATAAAAAACAAATTGATGAAACTATGCTTGTACATAAAAATGTATTTGAATAAAATTTTTGAGCAGTAGATTTGGCATCATTTGCACAGATTAGAAAACAAGGCTGGTTTTCACTTCAGTGTTTCATTCTTTTGTAAATTCAGAATTTAAATTCCAAGAGATTTTTCCTCAAAGTACAGAGAGGTTAACTGGGTTAGGATCACACAAGGTATCTCAGAAATTTGTACAATTTCTGAAGCATAAATCTGGAGAAATCAAAGGTGAGTCACATCAGTACCAATGAAATGATGACAGCTTTAACAAGCAGGATCCATTTATGATCCATATGATGTTTTTCCTCTATTTAATGCTTAATAATTGAAGTTGTAGATTTGACTTTGAAAGTAAACATCTAGTATGTAGCAAACATACAGTGACATCAATATGCTGAAAACATCATACAACCTGAAATGCTATTTAGATGTCTCACAGTTTACATACACACTTCCATGTCTTTCTTCCCATGAACCTGTTTTTCCACTGGTGGAGCAGCAAGTAAGAGAAAAGTGGTGTTTCTTAGCATGTTTCCTACCCTCTGCTTTTATATAAGTTCAAGTTATTTATTTTAAATTGTTGAAATCACAATGTCAACTCTGTAATAAAATATTACAGAAAAGATTAATCCAATAAGGAGGGGTGGGAAAAACCCCTGAAACATAGAGTGGGTTCTGTAGTGTCCAACAGAGAATGGCTCAGAGAACTCAACTGAGCTAATACTTTTAGATGACTGACAAGCTTTAGGTGCTTGCTTAATTTTTCCTAAGTAGCATAACTACTTATTTTTCACAGCTGTTTTGGCTACCTACATTGCTTCACTCTAAACCATAAAACTATGCAAAAAAAATGCCTGCCAGCTATTTTAAAAATATTTTTTATATCCATTTATCTTTCTAAACATTTTTGTGAGAGACAGAGTGCTCATAATACTTTTTGAGTAATTTAGCTGCTTTCATGTGGGAAGTGAAGTTCACAGAATGTCAAGGTTATCCTGTAGCTATTCAACTAGAGTGCAATTAATTCACATATTGCAGCTTTTGTGGTAATATTAAGAATAATAAAAAGCAGGTTTACATCATAAAGCCAAATTAGACTTTGCCAAAGGAGAGGGGGGAAAAAAAAGAAAAAGTAAAAGTTTGAACTTTGTGACAAAGTATAAAAAAAAATTGCTAGTTTTTAAAAATAATCATAGTTCTATTGTGATTAAATATGATCTTAAACAATTCTTTCGCTTATGTCAGTAAGTCTGTTTGGTATTCATGTAATTCATTACAGTATGAACAAAACAGAGTGTCATTTCAGCAGCATCCAGTACTCGGGGAGTGTAGACATACTTGTAGAAGTAGTGATGGAAAGAAACATGTGAATGTCAAAAGTCGCTCTGGCTTGTGGATGTGCTGTGGCGAGCTTCTGTTAAAAGTCTACAGCATCATTAATGTGATTAAAACAATATCTGAATGTTCATTTTTATCATTTCATAGCTGGATGTATTGGACGGACTGGGAAGAAGATGAAATAGCTGACAGTGTGGGAAGAATTGAGAAGGCATGGATGGATGGCTACAGTCGGCAGATATTCGTAACATCAAAGATGCTGTGGCCAAATGGTTTGACTCTGGACTATCGTGCCAATGTGTTATACTGGTGTGATGCCTATTATGATCACATTGAAAGGATATTTTTGAATGGTACTGAGAGAAAGGTAAAAGAAAGAATACTGCTGTTTTGCCACAGGCATGCTCTGACTCTGGATTTGATTGTGTTATTTAAAAATACTTCTCAAGCTTTTTTAAAGTCTGCACAACCCTGCGGCATGTCCAGTGTCATCTCTTGAAAGAAGCAGTATTGGGCCTCTCCAGTAGGAGACTATAGCACAGCTGAACATGTTCATCTTTAGAAAGTGACACAAAAGTTGATTTTTTTGTTTTTAATCTATTTTTCTTACGTGAGTTACATTTTGATTTTAGCCATGAAGCTACAAAGAGCTTTTCAGTAGAAAAAAAACCCTTCTTTTGGCTCTACCAGAGAGAGGCTTTCATTTAACTTCACTGGATAAGCTGCTGTCAATGAATCTCAGTGCCCCATATGAGTATTTGTTGTAATATTCAGAGGGGAAGCACTCAACAAGTGCAGTCAAAGATGGTGAGAGATTGTTTTAGTTGTTACTGATGGTTATACTGGCTGGATACAAGTCTGTATAGAAAGTTCTGTCTTGTTTTGTAGAAGTAACAAGCACAGAACAGACATCTGGAAACCATTAAAGCTTAGAGTCTGATAATTTGGGGAAGGTTTAGCATCTGCTTCATAACATTAGTACCCTGACAACTGAAAAGTTAATTGAGAACAGTGGGGATTAAGTCCTTCTGTGGGAAGATTTTGTGACAGAGTATGTCCTGTGACATCTCACTTATCCATCACTTATTATTCCCTGTGTCCAGTGGCCTCGATGTGACCGATACACAGATCTCTTGTACCCAAAGTAGCAACTGTAGACACAATCCTCTCTGGAACTCATCCCTGTACAAGATCCAGTGGTGGTTACATTGCTTTTAAAATCCTTTTTATGGAGTGATTTGTTGTTAAGCTTGTACTAACGCTGTAGTGTTGCAGTTTGTCATAATGGATGGGTCAGGATTTGCATTTTGCACATCTACTTTTGTTCCAAATCCATTATGGTCCCGTAATGGAGTGGAGAAGAGTGCAAACATGTTGGCAGAAAGGCATTTCCTAATTAGAGATCTTGGTCTACTAGCAATACCAGACTTCCTCAAGATTTCCTGGACAGGTCTAGGAAGGCTATATGGAGGTGCCATGGATTACACATGGATGGATTACTAGGGAGAATGGCTGGGTTTGCCTCCTACCAGAATTGGTGAATAACAAGAAGCACCTGTCTTTTCAGGTTTTCTTTGGATACATGTAACAATGTTTCTAGTTCTTTTGTTTGTTTGTTTGTTTTTTTAATGTGGTTTTCTAGAATCCTCTGGTTTGTATAAAATGTATGGCCATTTGAATGAAATTGATGTAGCCAAAAATAACTAGTAGATACTTTTGATGCTGGATAATTTCTTCTTTATTATAGGATATTTTGGTCAAATTTTAACTGGGTCAATAGCATCTTTACTTCTGCAAGTGTCAGTATAGTTAAGATTTGGGGGGGGGAGGGGGCAGGGAATTCCATACAATAATTCCAGCAGTAGGTGGTAGATAAGTGACTGAGAGATTAACTGAGATGAGGGGTTCTGCCCAAAAGAATTCCAAGCCCAAAGAGAAAATTGGAAGGGCAAAAGGGAATGATGCTTGTCACCTCATCAAGGCAGAAGTTGCATTTAGTGAGCTTTATATTCTTGTTCTCCCAGGCTTGTGTCTCTAAATAGAGACAAGGGAGGGCATCTGCTGAACTGCTTCCTATATATATACATACGCTGTTGGGCATGGTTTTCTATGTCTTTTTAGAGTAAACAATTCCAATTACTGTAATTTGCTTGATGGTAAATTTAGACTCTCTTATAAATTTTGTTTTCACTCTATAGGGATTGAAAATCTTTTTAAACTGTTCTTCTTTATCAGAAAGGTTTTCTGTAGTGGAACTTGCCATTCTTGTGAAGGAGGCCCGAGACTGGAGCTATAGGAGCTATAGGAAATCACATGGGTTTAGAACATTTATATGGCCAATACAATGAAGACAAGATTTAGGGTGTAGTTTGTAGTGTTACGTATGAGTTAATAAAACAGAGGTAGAAGGTGCATGGAAAAAAGTTTTTTGTATTCTAGAAACAAACTGTGGCATGTTTGTTGTTGTAGTTGTGGGGGTTTTGTTTCTTTTGTGGGTTTTTTTAATCACAACCCAAACTAGAGAGGATCTTCACAGAAATAAATAAGCAATCTCTGCACTTGCCTTCACACTTCAACAAAAATACACAACTCATACATACTATTCTTTGCTTGAAAAGAAGCAGATATTTGATATAATTGACAGATACTCAAAGTTATGTAAAGAACCACGCTTCCTTGCTAGGGCAGAAGGTAGATATTTACTGAACATAATAGTGGCATGGTTATCTATATTTCTCTGTGTTATCTGATAGACACCACTTAAAAAGAATTTATAGGGCGTTTTGAAGTTAGATATTGATGCTGGTTAACAGAATGGCCTTACACTCTTTCTTTGATTTTATTGCATTAAGTCATTATGTTTGAGCATAGTGGTTATCTCACTTGTCTTATTTCCTGTTGTGTATGCAAAGAAAAAAAGAATAATTATTTTTAATCTTGCTAATACTCACCTACCACTAATTAATTTCAGGTAGTCTACAATGGCAAAGATTTAAATCATCCTTTTGGACTATCACATCACGGAAATTACATTTACTGGACAGATTATATGAATGGGTCAATTTTTCAGCTGGATCTGGTTACAAGGAATGTGACACTGCTAAGGAGTGAGAGACCACCTTTGTTTGGGCTCCAGATTTATGATCCACGTAAACAGCAAGGTATTTATAACACCCAATTTTTCCAAAGGTCTGTTATAAAAGGATATTTTCTCTTACAGACTCCTGGTACTTTGAGGTAACTAAATGGACAAGAGTAGAAAAAGAGAATGACTCATGGCCTGAGAAAGATACTTTTCCAGTGTTTCAATCTGTTGATGTTGAAATTGATCATCTCATACTTGTTAAAAAGTGATTCATAGTATTATACCTGTCTGAATTTCTTCTTTGTATTTACACTGCCTTTATTGCCCTTCTTCTTGAGTGTCAAAGAGATACTGTGAAAGTGTAAGATAGAATAGCTAACATATACACACTGGCTTATGGCCAGAAAATATATTATTACATTTACCTTTCCTTAAATATGATCAAAGATCCTGTCTGTCTTTTCCATTCTGTAATTTTTTTCCTCCATCTTGGTCTACATCAGCACTGTGTGACTTAATCCCCAGAAAGGATGTGGTGCTGCTGAGCAGCTTTGAGAGCAGTGGAAAAACCCAGAGTTTTTGCTCCTTACATGTAAAGAAATAAGATAAATTCCATAGGTTTGCATGGATGGAGTTTAGAAAATGCAATTGCTACTGTACAGATGAATTTACAACTATGTTTTACTGAAGAAAACTTTGGAATCCATTTACTACATACACTGTTCAGATGAGTTGGTGAATATTTGCTCTCTTTAATGAAAACAGTTCTGATTTATGTCTGCTACCAAACATAAAACTTAACAACAGGAATTAATATAAGTAGAATACTGATTAAAAGATCACCATATTAATGTCTGTAGATCTCACTGATTTCTGTAGACCGTATTTTTTGATCTATAGAAATAGAACATTTCCAGTTGAAGAGTTCTACAAAAAAACAGGGACTCTAGTGTGCTGGCAATCCTGCTACATTTGATTATGTGTATGAACCAAAAAAACCACCCAACTATAAATTTCGCCCTTTATCTGAGTGCTGCTTAGTACAGGTACATTAAAATGTGCTTGTTAAGACAGTGATTTCTTTCTTTATTTATGTATTTTATAAACTCTACGGGACCTTATATAAGTATTATGTCCATGTGCATAAATGCCAATTTTATTTTCATGGTATCATCACGTTCAGATGGGGATGTGGGTACTGTGATCTCGTTCATTACTGTTCTTAGCAGCGAGAAGATTTTTATCTGTGTACACAAAAATCATACAAATATATACACACATAAGTATATGTATACATGTATATGAGAAAATCAAGTATGATAGTATTTTCCCTATATATGTTGACTAGTATTTTAGATTAATTTGGGTTTTTTTATATACATTACATACGAAATATGTTTTAATTGCCTTTTATTTGATCTTAGCATTTTTTTTTCCATTCAATACAAGCAGAATTGGGGATTTACAAAAGGAAGAAATGATTGAGTGTTCTGAATGGTGCTAAACTATAAAATTGGGAGTGCATGTGTGTATAGGCAGAATACATGGCCTGTAATATCTGTATGTATAGGGTTGTTTAATTTTTTGTTTCATTTTGATACAGAATATATTTGCAGAGTTATATATATAGTTATTATTCCTTGGAGGAGGCAAAGAGTTCTCTATCTACAAGTACATTTTCTATATTTTCCTTGGGAATAACACTTTTTTTACAATGTCTCACTTAACCATCTGAGACCCTACTGTAAAGCTTAGTGATTTTCTTTACAATAGGTTAATACAAAATCTTCTCTTTCCTGCTGAACAATATCTTTGTATGTCCAGCCTGCCTTTCTTAGGGAAAGTCACTGAGATTATTACTTGATTATGGAATGCTGAGGTCCCAACAGCCAACTGGTAATTGGTTTTATGTGAACGGAGGCAGCATTGAAAGTCTCTCCTTTCTGATATTGTAACATCTAAATTGTCAATACCTAAAGCAAACTGTAGTGTGTCAAGGTCATTGTAACAGTGCATCTCTTATCACAGGTGCTTTTCAGGGCCTCTCTCTAAAGCCATGTAAAAGCATATTGTGTTTAATTTAATTTCAGAATACTTTTAACTGTGTCTGCTAAGGCAGGATGTGGTGATTGTTTTAAATACTTAGTGCTTCTGCTGCTTTATTTGGTATTCAGAAACATCTTCTGGTTTTTAGAAAAAAGGTAAATTTAAAAATTAATGCAGTTGCTATTAACTTCCAAGGAAGACAACACCAGAGACTGAAGACTAAACTATAACCTCTCAGACATTTTTGAATGACTAAGCTCAAATCTTGAGACAGGGAATTTGGCTCATTAATGCATTCTTTGTTTGAAATTGCAGTTGGAATTTTGTAAACCCACTGCAGCTTTGAGGATCTTCTCTTTTGTTATGCTCAGTTGATCTTACATTGTTTCCAAAACATCATAAGCATTTATTTTAAAGAAAGTGAAGCTAATTTGTTCATGTGTGCCTGTGTTTCTTCTAAAAGAGCAAGATGAAGTCTGGATCATGTGGTGCAGAGAAAACCATAGTAGTTCATTTCATGGTATGAGTTGTATTTTACAGCTTATGCACACGTGCCTTAGAAACATTTGGCTGTGATATTATGAGGTTATTGTTTTGATGCTGCTGTTACTTTAGCTGTCTACACAAGCAGAAACCATGTCAATTCATTTTGGCATAGTTGAATTGAGACTGGCAATTTTATTAGGAGGTCTTTTACAGTATACTTGACTGTGCCAATACTACTTTACTTAGTACTGTGCATAGCAACATCAAGTTTCTCTGGTATCTCCTTAAGAAGTGATGTTTCTTTCACTGTCTTCGTATCTCCTGAGGCATGATCCTCTTGCAGGAGAACTTTTTTTCCCTTGCTTTCAGAGGTTAGAATTCATCTTACTTTCTTAGGCATAGTCTTTGGGTGTCTATGCATCAGGAATACCTTAAAAAGTAGGGAGGTGATTGGAAGCACAGTAATCATAGAATTTGGATTTACACACAGCATATGAACCTGCACAAGGTTTGTGGGCAGTGCCGTGGCTAAGAAGGGGAGCTGGCTACTAATATGTAATTAATTCTGTTGTAAGTCCATTTGCAGCAGTTAAACTAGCCTCTTTTGAAATCAGTTGGTATTTTAACTCCTCAGATTGCAAACAAGAGCTACTTGAGTCCCAGGCTGCTGCTCTTCAAAGATGTAGTATGATCCTAAAAGTAGGCTCATACAGTTTTAGCAGTACTTGAGGTTAGGTTTATGGGAAGGTATAAACATAAATGGATACTCATGAAAACGGAAGTACAATAAATACTTTGCTCTATCTTTTAAATGAGATTAAACAAAAGTGTACAGTTGCCATATTATTTTTTCTTCTGAAAATGATGACCAAGATGCCAGCACATTGTTGCCTTCGTGATGGCCATTTTTAGCAAATTAAAATGGAATCAGCCTAATTTAATCACATGCAAAGTGGCAGAGCAGCAGCTGTTTTAAAAGCTGACAAAATGTGAAAAACATGATAATAGCTTTGGAAATTTTGGATGTATTTTAAGAACTCCCATATCAAATAGCTGTTACCATCAGCAGTTGAAGAAATTTATATTCATAAATATTTGGTACCTAAACACGTTCCAAGGCTGACTTAATAGAGAGATTTATACTGCATTTCAGAAGACCTAGGCATTTAGCCTAGGAATCTCTTCAGCAAGAGTGATGGGACTCAGGGTCTCATTGCACCTTCAGGTTGAAGATTTCCTTAAAGTTCACTTTAGGATCTTCTTTTTTTAACTCTTGATACTTGGTATTTTCCTTGTCATCCTCTCTTTTATCACTTAGCAAGTAACCTACTCTGCTGTGGGTTGTCATCCCAATTATGAGGTTAAGTAGGAACTTTTTATCTTCAAGGCAGACCAACTGACTTTGATCTAGTGTTTTAATTTTGATTTATTTTAAGCTTGTACTGGGCTTCAGAATCACTGTGAGTTTTCAAAGTATTTTCTGTATTTTTGCTAAATGGTCTTTTATAGCCTTATTCTTTTCTAGTTATCTGTCAAACTCATTTATATTCTTTAATTAAATAACTGCAGATTTCCTTGAGTTGTACTCTATAACTTTTTATTTAGTTTTGAAAATTATATTTTGGTTGGTTTGGCAGCTTCTGCTATCTTCTTAAATCTTTGAGCTACTGACATTTTTTGATTTGTATAATGGTTGACCCTGGAAAGGTGTAGAGGGTTTCAAGGGTACTTTTTCTGACATGGTGGTTTACCTGAGGTTTTCCGAAGTTTAGATGCAAATACATCTCTTACTCTTTTGATGTTTTGTTCAGATTATTTGGGTTTTGGTGAGTAGAGATGTAATGAAGGTGTTGATTGTTCTACAGTATTCTAGATCATCATCTAAAAGTCGGGATCCAATAAAGTACTTTATGTCCTCAGTCGAAGTTAGAATCTAAAATTGTGATCCAGCTCTCATACTTCATAGAGACATCCAGTTTTCCTTGTTATTACAGTTATGTTCTTGCCACTCTCTCATACCCTTCCCAGTGAAAGTCCTGGTACCACAGTGGCTTCCCACAGCATTCTGAATTAATTATTTTAAATAAATTTATTTGAAAATACAGTGGGCTTGTAGTGTGCTGTAGAAACGTTTGCTTCTAAGAAATTATGTATGGTGAGTCAGGAAAAAGTCTTAGAATAGATTATTATGAAATTCTCAAGGTCTGTAGTGTAAGATGTAATGAGGTACATCTTAAAATTTAAAAATTTCAGTGTCTTATTTTTTTTGCTGGTTATCTGATGTTCATGTGATAATTTGAAGATGTTGCCCTGCACATGTGGTTATGGCTCTAACAGAACATTTTAATATGTGTTTTTCCAGCTACCTCAATGACAACCTAATATTATATTTTCTATGAAAAGAAAAGTGGTAGTACTTTGAGGAGAGGGAATTGAATGGAGTCTCTTTTAACCCAGGAAGTTGATGAATGTTTTATGTACATAAAAAGGAGGAGCTGAGGAAGGAACACTTACTTTACGGGAATGGAACATGAAAAAACATGGTTTTAATTTAGTTTTGATGCCTGTGAATTTTATAGCCTGCCTAATCATACTCTGTTATCACCAACACTTGAAATTAACAGAGCTTTGTCATCGGAAGTTGAATACCCTCAGCAGTTCACAACTGAGTAGTTAGGTCATGACCAAAGTGACCCAAACAGAAATTTTAACAATTGCTTCAGTGAGCATTGATTTTAAGTCTACTTGGCTAAGAAATGAGGTAGTGAGGATGCAGCAGTTCTTGGTAGATGATTAAAACACCTGACAGCTGTCAGTATCTTTGTCAAGAGCATACAATAGTATGCTGACAACAGTATGTCAACAGCACACAACTTTTGGGAAGAAACAGTAGCACAGAAAAAGAAGGGAGAAAAATAGGAAATGTGCTCAGAAAAGAGTAGTGGAATATTATATTCTATCTGCTGTATATCTCATCATACTTTTAATTCCTGTTTCCTTTCTCTTTTTTTCTTAGTCTGCATTTGTAGTCACATTGTTTTACCATGTGCAGATGCCAGTATACTTCCAAACATTCCTTTATATACTATTTAATTTCTTAAAACAACTCTGTGCATGTAGCTGTGTCATATTAAAGGTTTTGTAAGATTTCTTCCCCTCATAAAAAAAGGGAGATAGAATGTTGTGAGCTGATGGTATAGGGCTTGGTTTTTTCTTTCTGCTGTTCTTACACTTTATTGCAACCTGTAACTAAAATAGTTTAAATATTGTAACCTTGGGTAACGGAACTGTGAGAATAATGTGTTCCTAAAATAAGAGGAAAATAATGTTAATTTTTTTTTTATGTGCTTATGTTCTAAATAAAAAAAAAAATCTATTTATAGCATGGCTATTAGTTTTAAAGTTATTTTTTCTTCTCTTTTCACAGGTGATAACGCATGTCGTGTTAATAATGGAGGCTGCAGCACTCTTTGTTTGGCCATTCCTGGAGGCAGAGTTTGTGCCTGTGCTGATAATCAGCTTTTGGAGGAAAACAGTACAACCTGCATGAGTAAGATGGTTTTTTTGGGTTTTTTAAAGAATATCTAAGTTGATACAACAGTTAAGGGATGGGTGAAAATGTGTGTGCAGTCCCTAGAGGCTTTCTGATGTTCTGTAAGACAAGAAATATTTATTTTATAAATATTCTCATTGTTCATTCAATATAATTTTTTTTTAAGACAAAATTGTATTACAAATTATTTGTGGATAAAATGCACTGGAAAATATTTCAGAATATCTAATATGATAAAGCACATAAATATTTCACTGTCTTCTTCTAAAGAATATCAGAAATAATAGAAAATGTTGTGATTAAATCCATATAAACTGGTTTCAGGTTATTATATGGATTAAGTATCTTAAATAAAACTCTGGCACAGAAAATGTTTGCGCTGAAACTGTTCGTAAAATATGTCAACAAGATATATTTGTATTTAAGAGGACCTGACACAGACTGCACAAATTTCACTGTCTTAAATCTCTTCCTTGGATACCTTCATTGAAACATTAATAATAATAATAATAATAAAAAGATCTGTGGTACAGAAAATACAGTGTGGTATTTTCAATTAAAATAGTAACTCAAAAGATGATAAAGTTTTATTGAAAAAATATTTAGGTTTCGTATCTGTAACATACTCAAAAATTATCTTTCTTTTAATCTCCTTGATCTGTTTCTTGAAGATTAGCGTGCAAAACTTTACATAGGTCTCCAGCAATAAGCCCAGCAGAGACAAGTAAAGCATAAGGATTATTTCATAACATGATGAATATTATTGAGCTTGCAAATTACCTTGAATTTCACCCAAATACATGGCTGGCAGAGCCATCACTGTTGCTAAAGAAAACTATTTTTCTTTTTAGCAGAAAATACTGGAAGGTGGACTTCTCACTGGTAAGATGGAATGTAAGCATTAGGAAGAGAGGTTAGATACTTTCAGATCTGAATGAAGCAGGTTGCCTGCTTTTTCCCCAATACACTTCACTGCCCGGCTGTTGCCAAGGACTTTGGATTTCCTCCTAGGGTCATAGAGTGATGTGTGGTATTTACACATTAAGCATTCTGAACCTTATGTTGAGAAATGTATCTGTCTGGATTTATCAATAAGCTTGGAGCTTGCTACTTAATTCTACCTCAGTAGAATTTTATCCTTTCTTCTCTGCCGAGTCTGTACCAGGGCATAATGCAGGTGTTTGAGTTGTTGCTTGGATACAAGAATCAGCTTTTCTGTAATCATTTGCCAGCCTTTAACATACGCCAGAATTTGGTCTGTGTCTGTAAGAATATTTTCTTTTCACTGCTGATGAGCCACTGCGATATTTTAAACTGGTATTTTTACACCATCATCTAAGCACCAATTTAAAAAAAAAAACAGTTTGAGTGCTATTCTGTTCCAAGTTCCTCCATTAAAAGTATATTGCCTCAACCACACACTCAGATATGCATGCTGCTACAGGCTTCAGCTGGAATTACCTCAAATATGCAAAGTTTATTAAAAAAAACCCTCCAAAACTCCTCTGAAGAGCAATAACAAGAATTAATATCTATTTCTGTAGAGGCAGTATTGCATTCTGTTTGTATCAAGCTGATAAAATAGATATGCTTCTTGGATGTTTTTCCTAGTGAAACATGGAGAAGTGCTGCCACAGTTGTGCAAAGCCGAACAGTTTCAGTGTAATAACAAGCGCTGCATCCAGGATCGCTGGCGCTGCGATGGGGATGATGACTGTCTGGATGGCAGTGATGAGCATTCTGAAATTTGCTGTATGTATGCTTTCACATTTTAACTTGCAATTCTTACTTTATTTTAAAAAATACTCTTAAGTCTGAGGGGTGTCAAACAAAACTGATAATCCTTAGGTCATTCATGTAAATCTTTAATTTTCTCCTTTTCCTGTGTGTAATAATAGTAGTCCTTTCAAATGACACACATATACTCATGTCATAGCATAGAAAGCAGTCATCTTTTTGTTTCTGACATAATTTCTGATTCTTTAGATGTTGGTATTTTTTGGTTGTTTCCCATGATTACATTTTTATATCCAGGTTGGAAGGGAGTATCTCTAGTCCAACCTTCATATAAAGCAGGGCCAGCATCACCTCAACTTCTAGGAAAGTGATGGAGCAATTAGTCCTGGAAACCATTTCCAAAGACATGAAGGACAAAAAAGTGATTGGTAGTAGTCAGCATGGATTTATGAAGGCAAAGTCATGCTTAGCCAACCTCATAGCCTTCTATAGTGATATGATTTGCTTGGTGGATGAGCAAACAGCAGTGGATATTGTTTATCCCAACTTCAGTAAGGCAGTATTTTTTTTTTACTGTAGAAGAGTCCTGCTGTTGCAATGAAAAATAACACAAGGCATGCCAGTTATGTATATGTGTCATTCCTGGAAGATTCTTAGGAAGCCTGATATAAAATTGGAGTCACAGCTGTGAAAATTCCTTTCCTTAGTTGGTTTGTTGCAAACCCTTTTTTCTGTTATAAGATTGTTTCTCTAAACTGAAAGGCTTTTCCTGAAATGGAGATACATTTTTTTTTTTTTTTTTTTCCCTAACAATTGTAGACATTGAGAGATCCACTCTTCTACTCTGCAGCATTGTTCTGTGTGGCTGAAAGCTCTTACAATAGTCTCTCATTCTTATCTCTTCTAGACAAAACAGCTCTTATCTGTTTGTGCTTTTTGGTAGGGTTTTTTTTTTCTATAGATTTCACTGCTCTTTTCTGAACTTGACATGTCAAGTGATCTGTGGGGCTGGGTGCCCAGAACTGGATGCACGTACTTCTGCTGAGACCTTTGTGAAGCTGGTTAGTCTGAAAGTTGATAGTCCTTTCTGTACATCTTTGGGTAAATCCTACCTGCTTCACGCTGGCCTGATAATACTGATAATGATTCTCTGTAATGCCTAGGTCTTTTTTTCTGTGTGGCTGTTAATTAGTTTTTCTGTTTTTCCCATATTTTTATATTTCAATAGCTCCATGTAGTAGCCTTTTCAAAACATTTGGCCAGTTCTGAATTCCAGTGCCTACTAAGATTTTACTTTAACACCAGGCACTCTTAAGTGAGAAGCTCAATTTATAAGACATTGCTCAACTAATAGACAGTCAGAAAGAAAATATTTTGGCAGAGTTCACGTGCTTCTCATTTAAATGAGTGTAATTTAGACCAATTCATTGATGAAAGCTTGTAATTCTGAAAGGATTTATACAGACATAAATGAAATCATAATCTGGTCCCAAATCTATATGTGATATATAGTTTAAGTGGCCAGTATGATAACAGTAATGTCTCTTCAGCAGTTGCTATAGTAACTTCAGTAGTTCTTTTTGAGTTAGTCTGAAATATTTTTAATTATGAATAGAATATGCACACATGTCAGTAAATATATATGAGCAAAAACTTAACTACCATTTAAAACAATATCTATGTCTAGTATTGAAGTCAGATTAATAAAGTCTTCAATTTTTAATTTTACTTCATGGATGGTAACAGTTTCATTCTCCAGTCACATTGCAAACTAGGTTCTTTCTGATGTGTTATGAGACTTTGAATACCTTTCTGCTCAGATTATGAATTAACCTTTTCTTACAGTGTTCTTGCAGCCCCCCACAAAACACTCATGAAGGGTTCATGTGCTATCACACTTGCTCTGTGTTGTTTTCAATAGGAAGAATAGGTAGAAAGGTCAAAGATAAAAGCTACTGAAATGTCAAGGATAAGCCTGGAAGATGTCCTTTCATTTTAAATACCGTTTGTTTCCAGATATATGTTAAACTTTAGAAAGAGGCTGTGGATGGCTGCGTCGCTGCAAAATAGCTTGA
Organism: Porphyrio hochstetteri; assembly: GCA_020800305.1. Taxonomy (NCBI): domain Eukaryota; kingdom Metazoa; phylum Chordata; class Aves; order Gruiformes; family Rallidae; genus Porphyrio; species Porphyrio hochstetteri. The sequence goes on along the minus strand of CM036910.1, from coordinate 38,067,417 downwards.
GATCATTTTTTAACCCAGCATTTGAAACTGTGTATTTTACTGCTCTTGTGTAGATCAAGATTACCAAGATTACTAGTAATAGATTCTACTATTAGCATAAGAGAAGCAGATCATATATACTTAACTACAGCTTCAAGAGTGGACCAATAGGATTTATATAATTTCTGTGCATTCAGTCTACATTGTAGCTAGTCAAAACATCTTTCTGAGACACCTTGTTCACTCTTCAATACCATATTTTTTTTGGTCACTTTTACACTTTGTTGCATGTTTCAGTTTCTGACAGCCACAATTTCGTGGTGAGTAACCAGCAGATCCATGTGTGGCCCTTCACATTAATGTGCATCGTTTCAGAAGGATATTTTAACCTGCCCAAATCCCTGCTCACAGTGCTGTAATGTTTGGATATGCACTTAGCCACTTGCATCTGTTCCCTTTGGTGGTTTGGCTTGTTTATACGCACTTCAGTTTGCAAACCTCATCACATTGATTAAATGTGATCAAGGACATTTTTCTTTAAGGAAATAGTAACATTGTAAAATGCTGCTACCTTTCATGACCTCACAGTTAATAGAAGAGGATCTCCATAGTGACACTAGTGTGATAGGAGAACCTTTACTATGTATTGCTTAATTTGTGATTGAAGTACTGTAATTTCATTTTTTTAGATTGACTGATGTACTGAACAATTGTTATGTCATGGTGATTATATATACAGGACTAACTGCAGCATCAGGGAATACTATTTAATGTATTATTTTCATGTGTTTTTCTCTGATAATTTTCTTAGGGAAAAAAAAACCTCACTTTTTTTCTCCCCAGTCAATCATAGCTGTCCTGATGATCAGTTTAAGTGCCAAAATAATCGCTGCATTCCCAAGAGATGGCTTTGTGATGGAGCTAATGATTGTGGTAATAATGAAGATGAATCAAATAAAACCTGTGCAGGTAAAAATTTTACTTGGTTGTGCATAACTCCAGTTCCATAAACAGTTCAAGACTGCTCTGAACTGAACTGAACCGAACCAGTCTGCTACTAGCAATCTGATTATTGCCATTTTAAATTCATCCAGATTTTGATGCCACTAAGGCTGGAATATAAATTATGTTTTACTTAATCCTTGTGCTTGACTCTGCTTTCCAAAGTAATTCAGCACTTAATCTATCCATATGGGTTGACTGTCAAAGCACTACTTAGGTATAAACTTGTCCCTGCTAAATCTTTTTTGGCAGTTGAAATTTTGTTTGTTAACATGCTGTGATGAGTGCCATGTCACTGGTAAATTTTATTTTATGCTGACAAAAGCATAATTAATTAGTTATTTAGTTTCCCTTTGGTAGCTTGAAATTCTTTTCATTTGTAAGCTATTAACTGTATAGTGGATTTATCAGGAAATACCAAAATGAAGATTGTTTACTTACTGCACTGCAATAAATCATGGAGTTCCAAGTCTGTCCTTCGCTTGTATGGAGGTGAAGTGTAGTGCTGCTCAGTAGAGTATGCTGAACAGTAGCTAAATATTTGATGTACAAAATATCAGACACCAGTAAGCTGATGGCTATTTTAAATTGAAATGCAGTCATAGGCAACGTGCACTGTGTATTAAATTATTCCCTGAATTAATTATCTTGATTTGAATTTTCATATGTGTAATACTTGTGCAGTTTGGCTGAAAGCTCTTTAGTGCAAATGCAGACGTATAGTGTCCATATCACCTCTATCGAGTTCTTGTGGATACATCTTGATATCCTTTGACATTCAACAGTTTTCTTGTAGGATAAGGGACGGATTCAAATCCTTATTTATCCACTTTACATCCCTATGTCAGCTGGCTGCGGGATACATTTTGTATTCTTGTTTTTCTTTTAGTTCCTGCAGTGGCAGGAAGTTTTTGAATATTTTAAACTACTTCTACTGTATTTTGGGCTGTTTCTGTGAAGAAAAAGGTAAATAACAATTGTGAATAGGGAATGAAGAAATATTATTTTTGTTATTGGGGTTTCTAATGTATCAGTCTTTTTTAAAGTGTGGAATCACATATAGATGAACTCTAAAAGCTTAAATTGGGAATCAGAAGCTGTGTCACTATCCCTGGCATTGCAGTTGTGAGTTTGCATTTTGAATAAACAAAATTGTAAGTGATGTCAGTTTTATATGTTATATCATTATTGAATTTTTATTGTTCTTTAGCTTTCAAAGTAATTTATGCAGCTACATAGCATGATTTCTTTTAGAAATCTTTATCTCTTCAGAATAAAGACATACATCATTTCCTTTAATGGATCTTTACAGTTGCATATTTCCAGAGGCAAAGATTCCAGGAGCAGTGGGGCTGTGCACATCACACACATGTTATATTATCATTTTTCTGTGTAAACTTGAATCTCACCAGATCATTGTTTATGTCGTGACATAGAATTTGTTAGTATTCTACTTGTAAGTTAGACATTTTTATGCTCTAATTTTTGATTACTTCATCTCTATCCCTAACGTTATTTTATCAGCTATTAATGGTCTTGTACCACCAGTTTTTGTATAATTACACGTAAATCTTCATGTCCTCATATGCTGAAGAAACCACTAGAATGCTGCATAGCAAGAAGTAAAACACAGTCCTGCAGATGACCTCAATTTTCTCTCAAATCAAAGCAGATGAAGGATGTTTAGTTAGATCACGTAAAGTGAGATCCCCTCCAGGTACAGACATGCACCAAGAGACCTATCAGATGTAGTTCATTTCCCCTGTATTTTTGGAGTGTTTTGTCTTGACAGCAAGAACGTGTCAGGTTGACCAATTTTCTTGTGGGAATGGACGCTGTATTCCAATGTCGTGGCTGTGTGACAGGGAGGATGACTGTGGGGATGAAACCGATGAAATGACATCCTGTGGTAAGTAAATTCTCTGTTGGGGGGGAAAAAAGCGCTATTATTCTATAAAAAGGTAAACAAATAAGGATCTCTTTTTGTATAAACTGAGGGATAGAAAAAAGAACTGACTTCTTTCTGAAATGGCAAAAAAATGTTGTTGATTAATAAATAAACTGAAAGCAGAGGCTGCATTTTGTAATTAATGAGCTTTTAATTACAAAACCAAATATACAGACTGGTCAGCTTAACACTTTCCTAATTTACAGCCCATTATCAAATACTGTGTCCTGGTTTTGGTTGAGACAGAGTTAATTTTCTTCCTAGCAGCTGGTATAGTGTCGATAACACATTCATGTTTTAGGTGTTGCCAATCAGTCAAGGACTTTTCAGCTTCTCATACTGCCCTGCCAACAAGAAGGCAGGGGGTGCCAGCTGGGAGAGGACACAGCCAGGACAGCTGACCCCAGCTGGCCCAAGGGATATTCCATACCAGATGATGTCATGCTCTGTATATAACTGGGGAGGCAGTTTGCCTTAAAGAGCTAGCAGAGTATCAGCTTTAATTGTGAGCAATTCTGCTGTGCATCACTTGCTTTGTATATTTTTTTACTATTATTTATTATTATTGTCTTCCTTTTACGTCCTATTAAAATGTCTTTGAGTGAGTGAAGGGCTGTGTGGTTGTTTTAGCTACCTCGTGGGCTAAATCACGACATACTGTCACCCTCAAAAATTGATGTTTATCTAAGCCACATACCTCTTCACATAGGCCGCCTCAGCGTATTCTAGATGTCAATAGGAGACTGTTTCAAGTCTGAACAGAAGGATGTTGTATTTTGTGGAAAAAAGATTTTCTTGGTTATTTCATGAGAGAGTATCAGCAGCTCTGCTAATTACTGCTTTACTGAGAGAGATGCACTCTGTCTAATCAGCTGTTTCCAAACAATTAAGTTTTTAATAAGTCAGTGTGACTGCCTTCATCTGTTTGGCAGGTCACAGGTAACTGCTGAGAGTCTGAGAGCAAAAGGGTCAATGGGGTGTCTGCAAAATAGTGTATCAGGGTGTTCCCTGTTTATTAGGTAATATTTGTGATATTATTTGACTTACTAATAGGACTTGGCAAGCACGTCTCAATATAATAGGATGTGTTTCTGAAATGGCCTTTCAAGAGTTTTCAAGAAAGAGTGCTGACTGATTATTTTAGTGGTGTCAACCTTGTAAACATGAAGTGACAGGTTCTGCCCAAAAAACTAAAATCTATAATCTACTTGTTAGGACACTTAGTAGTTAGACGTGTATTTTTGTCAGATACAGATGATATTCTAATATGATTCACTGCTAAAAGGATACTGTTTCTTTATCAAAATCAACTATGACTGCAATGCAGTTGATAAAAGATTACCTTTCTATTTGCTCTTTTGAAACTTCTTCCTGCTGTAAACTTTTAAAGTTCTGTTACTGATAACAGCTTTTCTGGAAAAAAAAACCCTACAGTTAGGTAGACTTCCAATTGATATGCTTCAAATCAAGTAATACCTGCTGCGTGCAGAGGCAGGATAGGTGTTCCCAAAGGACTCGCTGTATTTTGCATCACATGGCCCTTGGTACGATAATAATATATCTGATGAGCTGCACCTTGTGTTCTTAAGAAACCTGATCAAAATGCAGCATTGATGTGATCTTCATCATTTCTCCCATGTGTTTTGTTTGGTGTCCTGTCAGCTGATCTGGAATATGTCTACAGATCATCTAACCAGCTCTTATTACACCTGCTGTTTTCAGTTTGACCAACCTTTACATATGTTTCATGTTTAGAATCTTGTTTTACGTATCCTTGAGCACTGTGGTTGTGCAAATGTCTCATTGTTCATTCATTTAATTAATTTCATTGTTTTACAATTTGATGGTAACTGCATTTGTTTAGCTATTCTTTTTTGTGGTATATATTTTATTCTGTGAAACAGTCTAAAATTCTTTTTGTGTTTGCAGTTTTGTTATATGAAAGCAAAATCATGATTTGCTGTTTGGTACCATTACACATCATTGATGTTTAACTGCATCAGTCTTCTGGCTATGAATAAATACCTTTTGGCTCTGAATGAGTCAAGAACCTAAGCATAGTTCTGTTGATGTATAGCTGGGGTGAGCAGGACTAGAAAGATGATGGTAGTATCATTGTACATACACTTTTTGCTAAGATACAACCAGATTTACTAAAAAACCATGACATTTCCAAAGTTTTGAAGAGAGACCCTCCTTATTTTTCTACAGCTTCCCTAAAGGAAATGACTTGTGATCATTCTTTATGTCTGTCTATCAATTTGGTGTCACACCATTCGCACTCAGTAACGGAAGGGTGAAGGAGAAGAGCTTTTACAAGATAACTGTGTAGCAGAGAGAAAGGAGATTGGTGTTTGCACTGTGAAGAGACTTCACTTGTGAGCTCCAGAAGCACCTTTCTTGCTTTCTTTGTCTGCAGGGCAATTGGCACAGGGGTGGCTGTGAAAGCTTCAGGATGGGCATCTCTGGTGGAATTAGGGAAAGGAAAGGAGTGTACTGGAGAGACCATAGGGACAAGGAGCAGGAGTATTGTCCCTGTCATCTAGGATGTGAGAGGGAGCTGAGAATGATGGTGGAGGCTGAGGCTGTAAGAGGCAAACACTGGAGGTGCTGCAAAGCTTCCTTGGAAACAGTGTGGTAGGCTGAGACTCATGAAATGGGTACTGGTGAGGAGGATAAACACAATTAATTCTGCTTATTTTCTGTCTCTCTATACAGATCTTGAGTATACACATGAAGATAAAAGTCTTTAAGGCATTAATGAATGGGAAAGGGGGAAAATAACATTTAATTTGATGTACATTTAAAAAAAAAAATATTGAACAGCTTAAAAAGCAAAATGAAAAATTGCTTTCAGCCTTGCTTGAAGCACGAGGCATATATTGTAGTTAAGCACCATTCTAGTTGCACATCTCCATTATTTGTCTTGGAACAGATTTTTGTTGTCACTGTAATATGTTCCCCCAAGAAAAATAAAACAAAAGAAAAAGCTTTCTAGGAGTGATTGACAAATGTTGCCATTAATGTTAACTTTTCTTCCTACCCTTTTCTGAGTTGAAGGAGAAGGATAATCACTTCAGTCTTATGATATTCTTGCTGATCTCAAAATGTTACTGCTTCATGCAGCTGATTTAAGAAAAAACTTTCCATAAGATGTTTTATTTTTTTTTAAAAAAGTGCTTTTAATTTTAAAACATTTTCTGTATCAAAGACAGCAGAAGACAGCAAACTCAAGTCAGAAATTCACTGACTTCAGTGATTATTTCAGTTCTTGTGCTAAGGAAATGTAAAGTTTGTGGTGTGTTTAAAATTAGAAAAGCTCTTTGGTACTAATCTCATGGCCTAATTTTCAAGCTCTCTGTGAAGTTTAGTGTTGTAACATCACTAGAACAATCCAGTGTAGCTAGAGCAACCTAATGAGAAATACACTTGGAGATTTGTTATGGCCTTAAGCAGATTTGGTGTAGCTGATAGGACTGTGCACCATCCTGGACATTACTTTCCATTGCATTCAGGTTGTGCCATGTAGGAATTTCAACCTGAAGTCCTTCAGTGAAGGGCAAACTTGCCTTTAGCAGTTCCAGCAGATTGTTCATGTTGTCATCTTTGGTTTGTATCGGGTATCAGTTACTGAGATATGCCTTACTCTCTTGATTTGCTTGTATAGAGAATTTGGGCCCCTCCTTATTCCTTTTGAATCAAGTTCAGCTTTCAGATTGCTTCCCAGGAATTGCCAGGATTTCTTAAGTAGATCTTGTACTTCCCAAACTGAAAGGGTTCAAGCACTGTTTAGCATCTTAATGGTATGGACACACAGACCCTAGCTATGTCATCAGTTTTAGAAGACAAAGATGATTGATAATTCAAATTGTTTTATGTGAAACAGGTGATTATTAAAATAACTCTCTGTGTAATATAGGTGAGTCTCTATGAATGATATTGTCTCAGTTTTCTACTACTTTACTGGAAGCTTGGAGGCGATGACTGTGAACAGTCATTTTCATTTTGGATTTTATGTCAGTGTGTGGTAACTTTATTTCTTGACTTCTTTTGCTTGGTGCTCAACTTTCTCATTTTATTGTCTTCCATTCCCTTTCTTTTACTGGCAGTGCTATTGCAATTGGACAGCTTTATTTAATAGAAATAAAAATGTTGAAAATATGGTTTCTATCAGTCATTAAGCTACAAATAGTTATAAATATTAGCATACTTAGTGGCAAAAAGAGCCCTGGCCTGCTGGGACTATAGGATCATTTTATATGACAGAGAACAATGCTTTTCAGTAGTCTATTTTGAGGAAGGATAGCATTTACAGGACTAGAATTTACAGTTAAAAGCTCTTGCATCCTCTCTTTTCGGTGGGTCACCTTTTTCTTCTCTCCAGATTAAATATATAGCAATTGCAATTCTTTGATGCAATACACTTGTGTAATTTACTTACTGAAGAATATTACTGAAAAGGATATACATTAAATAGATGTGGGTTTTTTAACACTTTCACAGAATTCCCAACGTGTGAGCCACTAACTCAATTTATATGCAAAAATGGAAGATGCATTAGCAGCAAATGGCTGTGTGATTCAGGCAAGTATCCAATATTCTGTACCTGAAACAAGTATGGAAAATACTATAGAACTGGTTCTTTGATAATCTTTTTCTTTTTGTGTTTTTTTTTTTTTTATCTGAGACTGATATTGCCACTTTGGCTGGTAAGGTATCAGTGAATAAATACAGTATTTTAAAATTACTGACCTGTCCTAGGAAGTGGTAATGTTGACACTTCATCTAAGGAATGATGCAGTGGATATGGTTATAGTTACAAATAATATATTTTGTAGAATGAAGTGTGGTGTAAACTTTCATTTCATTTGGGAAAACAAACAAACAAAGACACTAAACTATTGCTTATGAAAGTATTTTCTACTTTTAGAACACAAAATAGTTCCAGTGACCAAAATATAAAATATCTGGGTTCGGTTTTTTTGTTGTTTTGGGGTTTTTTTTTAATAGCTTTTGAGCAAGGCCAATTTAATAAATGGCATCCCCCAAGAGGGAAGGCCAGTAAGACTTTGTAGTTATTCTTTTGTCTGAATGAATACGTACTTGAATAACAGCAGCTCATCTTTTTGTGGAGCTTGTGATGTGGGAGTGATGTCATTCCAGTCTTACTAACATTGGGTTGGTTCCTCACCCACCATAGCATTTGGTACTACTCTAATGTAACGAGGCTGACAGGAATTTGTAGCTGTCAATGACACATTCTCCAAATTGTCACAGTGTGCTTACTGAACTTCTGTGCAGGAGACCCTTTAGTTTTTAACTAACGTATTTATCTTTACTTTCCCTTAACGATCACATTCAAATTATGGGAATTGCCTTGAGATTGTTGTAATGACTACAACATTAGAGTAATGAGAAACTACATTCCCCCCTTATTTATGTGCTGCTGTTGTTTTTCCACCTTGCACTGTTTCAAGTGCATGGAAACAACATTTGTAATGACACTGAGAAGAAATTCTGACATCAGGTTTTCACTGTGGCTTGTCTGAAGCTCTTTGTGCATTTAACTGTCTAAGTTAACAGTGAATCACTGAGAATGAATTAAAACCACTGTGCTTGGAAGCCTGTGGAGTGGCACATGGCTGAAGAAATGAAGGTGCCTGTGATGGAATAGCTGTATAAGTGTAAAGGATTAGATGATCCAAAGTGACAGAGTCATGTGCTGTTGGTAACTTGGAGTTAAGGAATTATTTGCATTAGAAATAACTTTACCATATGCCTGTGGGCAGTAAATATGCTATCTGATTTCCTGCACGTTTCTTTTTCTGTTGCCTTTTTGGAAATTTCTTTTTCTCATTGTGTTCTATTCATATCTTTTGTCTTTTAAAATAATAAAACCCCTAATACTTGCAGATGATGACTGTGGTGATGGAAGTGATGAACTAGGCTGTGTTCACTCCTGTTCTGCTGATCAGTTCAGATGTTATAATGGTAGATGTATCCCAAATCATTGGGCGTGTGATGGTGACAATGACTGTGGAGATTTCAGTGATGAAACCAAAGCAAACTGCAGTAAGGAAGGTTAGCTTTCTTTTTTCTTACCATATTTTAATACTTAACCACAGAGAATGCTTCATTATAAGTACAGAGGTTCTGTCTTCAGTCAATGGGAAAAGAGAAAATGCTTTTAAACTTGGTAAAGTTTGGAATGGAAAATATGTTAAGTGTAATTTGAGAATACAGAAATGTATCATAGAAGAAGAATGCATTTGGAAACAGAATGGGTATTATACTGAGATAAGTTTTGTAGTTTAACTTTACTAAATTATGCTAAATGTGAATATTGTCCTTTTACAGAGATGCATGCTGCTAAGATAAAGAGGCAGTAAGCAGCAATCCTTAAGTTACCTGTTATTTCCTGGGGATTTTATGCAGTAACACTCATTTTTTGTGATCCAAGTTTTGGTTTTGAGTTTGGGTTTCTGTTTTTTGGGGATTGTTTTTTTTCCTCAGTAGTATTACTGAATCGTGAAAATGTTTAACCAACTACAGTCCCATTTAAACACCATACATTGTATTTATTTGGGTGGGGAGAGAAGGGGAGAGTGCTTGTAGCAACGGAGAAAGAATAATCCGATAAGAATGAGGGACTGTTTTTCTCTAGAATTTCCCTCATAGTGATTTTTCTACAACAAAGTAACGGTACATGATTTTCTTATTCCTTTTTCATGAGTTTTTATTCCAAATCTAGGTAGTGTAAAGCCCTCAATTTTTACAAACTTACAAAACTGATTATATATCTGTATCAAAATAACTGGTCTGGAGCTTAAACTGCTCACTTGCCCCATTCACATGCATCTCGGTGTTTAAAGTCCCTCTCTGCCTTTTTATACCATACCATATTATGTTGGGACTTGTGCCACTGTGCCCAAAAATAGTAGTTTTACACAGTTGTTTTCAGTTCATAGATCTTCTGTGTCTTGCTCTACTAAGGGATGCAAACCAGTCCAGCAATTTGTCTTCACTTTATTTCCAAGAGAATGCAAGAATGTAAATTATTTATTTTTTTTTTAAATAGCAAACAGCAAGGCAACTATTAATAAAATAAAACATGTATTTATAGATAGTGCTATAAAAATTTATTCAGTTAATGCTTTTTGTACAAATGTGAATGTTTTAGTTTAAAGTATGTGTTACCATTGTTAGTAGGCCATGAGATGCTAGAAATACTCACAGTGGTAATAGTTTTGGAAAAGGAGGGCACGGATAAAATTGAAAAAGCCCTCATCAGGAAAATACTTAGAGGATTAAGGATGTGATGAATAATTAAAATCACATAGTTACTGTGGTTTGAAACTTTTCAGCCTGATTCCATGGCTGCACTGAACTGAAGTTCATTGCTCTGGAATTCAGGAAGGCTACAGTAAGTCTTCTAGGGCTGTAATGGCACATGCCAGGCAAGTGTTGGGGCCACGGGGCTTGTATCAGAGCAGAGGTGTGAACTGTCATGTGTTGTGAACTAGAAGACTGACCTCGTTGGAACAAAGACTGGAGGAAGAAATGCAGTTGGAGGGTGAGAGGTGGGGCTTATGAAGCACCAGGAAAACCTCATCAGCCTTGGTCCTCCTTACATCTCCAAGTTCATTCTTGTATGACAGCTGTGCAAAAAAGAAAATAAAAAAGTATTTCCGTTGAGCCTGTGGTGAAGGGAGTGAGCAGGGGAAGAAAGAACTTGTCTGAAGCTTGTGTTGCAGTGATGAGTTCAGAAGGATTAGTGAGTTTGGAGTTGTTACACCTGGGAACTCTGATTTTGGCTTTGGTTAGAAAGTGGGATGCTAAGTCACTGTAGTCTTAGCATGGAAAAAAACTGACATGAGCAAGTTCTTCAATGTAATTCTTATTTTTCTAAGAAACTCCCTCTCCTGGAAGATGCAATGGGAAGGAATTTCAGTGCAGTCCTGATGGGAACTGTGTTCCTGAATTGTGGCGCTGTGATGGAGAGAAGGACTGTGAAGATGGTAGTGATGAAAAAGGCTGTAATGGAACTATACGACAATGTGATGAAAAAACAAAGTTCTCCTGCAAGAGTACAGGTATGTGCTTGCAGATGTGTTTTTCTCTCATTTACTCATTGTGTGTGTAGATCTGTCTGTGTGATTTCATCACATACCTACTTTGTGAATACTGCTTTTAATGTTTAATACTCCTGAGATGATTTTACTTATTGTAGTGGTCCCAGGAAAATAATATCAATATACATCCCTTCACCTGTTTTTTGACTTATAATATGGATGGGGTTTTAAGATTACTTAAAGCTAAAAATGTTCTGTTCAAACCAAATGCTTAAATATATCATCTAATAGCACTTCAAAGTCCAGGTATTTTCTTCTGTTTTCCATCTCTGGCTGCAAGCATTGATTGAAATGGTGTAAAGTAATTAGCCAGAAGACTTTAAAGAATTAGAACTACAGCACTGGAAACTTGAACCATAATATTGGAAGAAAAATACATTTTTTGAGAATGTTTAAAATAAAATTTTAAAAAGTGACATGAATGTGAAAATGTTTACATCACAATATTTTGCAAAATAGTGCTTAGGTGGAATATTTTTATAAGGGAAATTTCAGCTAAGGAAGAAACTAGTTTATGTCAATATTGTATTGAACTTCTTGTAATGTCTGTCAAAGTTTAATGAAATATTGTGTGTAAAAATAACTTTCAAAAGCAAAATTTAATTCAGGATACAATAAGTAATATTGTTGCCATTAAGCAGCTGTAATTATTACAGGAAAAGAGAACCCATTCTAGTGCCTGTGTTTGAGCTAAGCATGATAAATGTTGCAATCTAGTTATGTGAGTTCTATCCAAAAGAATTAGTGAATGCATGTGGATACAGTGAGACACTTTACCCAAACAGGGAGTTCATTTTTAATATGTTAGCTCCTTTAGGATGCCATAGAAATGCTTAGAGGTTTGCTGTGACTTGGATTTTAAAGTTGCAGAAATCAGAATGTCTGGATAAAATAAATATGAAATACTGAATTTTACCTAAACAAAGCATTCTTTTTTGTGTTCCTACAGTTTCCAAAAAGAAGTAGAGAAGTAGTAGCTGTTAAGTGAAATAGCTTCAAGAAGTAAAAAGGGATTATTCACTTTTAATAGAATGCTCTGTTCTCTGAAATAGTCAGATAGAAACCCTGCCAAGGGAAATACACTTCTTCCTGGTACTGTCTTTTTCCTGGTGCTTAAATGGGGAAAAGACCTCACACTACACTGCCTCATTATACACTTAACATATGTTTACAGTTGCGCACAAGGAGGGCAATATCTCAGACAGTTACCAGGATGAAGGATGAAATGTGACTTTTCTAGCTGCTACATATAAATACAGGAAAAAAAGGAGAAATACTTTCATCAAACGTTTGATGAATGCAAGGTTATACGGCTTCGATTTAGTGGAAAACGCAATCATGCTTGTTGGTTGTGTGGAAACATCACTTTAGGAATCAGTTGTGACAGTTTCATCTATAATTTTTTTTCTTTCACTATTTTCCTTCCATTAGTCCTGGAAGGTACAAAACTGCTGTTCTGGAGGAGGCACGTTGATAATGCATTGAAACAGAAAACAGCAAAACCAAATTGTTGTTTAGCTGCTTTCCCGTTTAATGCCATGTGGTGGGACAAATAATGGTTTTATGAGAAATAATTTCTGCCATCATCCTTTCAGGTTTCAGAATAAACATCATTTTCCCGGTTGATTATTGTAAAGAAATGTTGTCTGGCTTCCTCATTTATAAGAACTTTTCAGATGAGGAATTGTGTAGTTCTCCCCTTGTAGATTGCTAGGTGGAGCTGTAGAATATGATGGGTCTGGGCATGGGAGGAGGTGAGGCAGCCAATGCATTTTGAAGGAAATGACATTTGGCAAGAAGAGTATTAGTGAAATGTTACTGCCTACTGTTCTTTTTACCTCTTTTGGTTTATGGCTGTAAATAGTAGCTGCTGGGTCTTTTCTTACTGTAGTTTTTGTTGGCTCTGGTTAATCTGTCAATGCCACAGGCATGTCATGTTAGAACTACAGCGTTTGTCAGCCTTCAGCCAAACACAATTTTTCTGCTTAGAATAATGGGGGTCTCAAGAACCCATCATATCCAGCCCCTTTTCTGATATGCACTTAAGAATGACCAATAGGGAGTATTCTACAACTTACAGGTAACCTTTTAGTAATTTGCTTCTAACGGTTGAATATTTTTTTTTTTTCTGAATAAATCATCTGAATCTTTGCTTCAAGTTTAAATGATTGTCTTCATCTTTTCACCAATAGCAAAATATTCTGAATACTGAAAGATTTTTGTTCCATGTCTCCTTAACCATTGTTTTTCTTCTTCTTTCATTTTATATTTTTAAACCCTGAGTATTTTTGTTGATCTCACTGGAACTGTCCAACCTGTGCAGTTCTTGAGCTGCACTATTCAAAGTCAGCCAAAGTGCTGCAGGGCACTTGAGTTAACAGATTTCAGAATGCCATCTCTAATTTTTTGAAGAACATCACACAGTTGTTTGTGGTGATGTGAGATAGAAAATATACCAGAATTTGCATAGCAGTGGGATATGAGATGTAATAACTGCCTGATTGAGATTGACTACTGTTGGGCTGCTTGTAGCCAGTTATTTTGTGCTTTTAAATTAGATTATATTTACTTGAAATTTGACTAGTCCAAATAAGATTAGTCTAAAATATAACTTCTGATTTTAAATTCTGATTCTGTCCTCCAAAAATTAATGCAGATGAGTTCTTCAACTCAGCTTTATGTACTACATAAATCTGTTCTTTCTATTCCATCTTCCTATTTTGCAGTTAGTTTTACTGGACCAAGAACAGAATCTGTGTAATCTCACTTAAAAAGTAATATAATTACTCTAATGAAGTACTTCTGTGAAGACAAATGACAAAGAGCCATGAATACTTCAGTTTAGTAAGCAGGAGATCTGAACTGTCCTGTATATTTGTTGTTCTTACTGCTTTTTATATTTCTTTCCAGAAGTTAAATTTTGTATCTTACTGTTTCAATGTTGCCCTGTACTTTTTTCCTCACATTAATAATATGCTAGAGATAGGGAGAAAAAAAAAAAGAAAAGAAAAAGATGAGGGAATATATAGGATTTCTTTGAAATTGAAAATATGGGATGTAAATAGAGAGGAAGTAAGTTCAAGGAGTAATCATCACTGTGATACTGGAAGAAAACTAGTGCTATCTGGGGAATAGACATCAAGATAAGGCATGCAAGGTGTGACAAGTAGAAAAGAGTGGAGAGAAGTTGATACTGAGGGAGTCTGGGAAGAAAGGGGTTCTTGAGGAAGATGAAGAAATTGGTAGGGCTGTCCTGCAAATGATGTGAAGGCTGATGAGGAGGAAGGTGTTACTGTGGGGAGATAGAGCATGAGAGGAGTTTTGGAAGAGAAGATTCAGTGAGAACATAAGAATTGGAAGCATGGAGGAGTTCAAAGAGAGGGTAGAAAGGATATCAGTCATAACATGGGTTTAGCAGTGTTGCTTCCACTTGTTCCCTGCCTACTCAGTCTCCTCTCGCACTTTTAGATCTTTAATGCTGCACATCTTGTACAACTACTTCAAATAACCTTTTTTGAATGTAAAGATGGTTCAGAATGATTATATTTCTGACTGGAGGGGTGGATTCAGTTGACACTGAAAAAAGAAACCACCTCAGCAAGTAAACTAGAAAATTATATATTTTTCTAATACTGTTTTTATCATCAGTTCATGTTATCGTTGTTTTCTGTGGTAACAACGGTCATCTTTAGGCCCTGCATTTTTTATTTCTGTCTTATCCAGGAGACATGTATAAAAACCTGCTTTCTAATAAAATATCTTAACTATCAGAAATGACCATATTCTTGGAACAAAGTAGTTCAGTCTTAAGTCTCAGGTTTGTTCTACAGGACAAGACAAATCATTGACCATTGCAACATTTTGTTAAAATATGTCAGATTAGAATGTTCTTTCATTTTGATAGGAATGAGATTGTGAGTCCATTCTGTAGGTTAGGAAAACATTAAAACTTTAAGCAGTAAGAAGTGACTGTAAGAGGAAACAGAATGCAATTAATACCGTCAAAGTAGTTTCCCTACAGTTAAATGTATAATTGGTTGAAAAACTTCATTGTCTCAGCATCCCAACAAACTGAACAGCATATAAGAAGTTCTGTTTTACTTGCTAGTATTTGTAGGAAATAAAAAATGTTGGAGAAGCATTTGGATCTGGCTTTCCCACATACTTCAGAATTTCACATTCGCTAATTGACATATACTACTTCTGTGCTACACAAAAGAGCCATGGAGAAGAACAGATATATTCATTGAGGTGATTAATTTGTGATAGAATTTTACTAAAAACATTCCTGGGAACTAGAAAAATGTGAATTGCAATAAAAGAATATAAAGCAAAAATCCTTCAGTGAATTTTAAGTAATGATATCAAGGAGTCATACCGCTTCATTAAGTCCATCTCTTCAGAATTTTGGCAAAGATTAATTCCTTGTAAGTATATTCTAGTTAAGAACATTTCATAGCTGTCATAGTGGAAGATGAATCTTGTACTATAAAATATATCTTCATTAAGGTAAGCGAAAGGCAGGAAAACTGATTTCCTGTGTAAACATTTGGGTGAGTAGAAGATTAAAACCAGAATAGGACCTCTACTGGAGGCATGTCAGTTTAATCTGGGATCTAGTTAACTTGCTTGATATTGGTGTTTTTCATTAGCTTTCATTCTGCTGCTGTGTTACAGCGATACATAAAATCTGTGATCGTTTCAAGATAATAACTAGTGTGGACACTTTTTTGAAACCCTTGCGATTGCATGTCAGGAGCATGCATACAACTTTGTTTTCTCCTTTCTGTGCATTTCTGTCCTTTCAGTGTAGGATATTTGGAATTTTTACCATTCTAGGAAACATGAAAGCTTTTCATTCTAATCAATGCCACTCCCTGTTTAGATTTTTCAGGTGATTTAACACTGGTAAAATTATGTTCTGTTCTTCAAAACAGTTCCTGTTTTTCTTCAGCAAAAATGACAATGATCTCACGTTTGCCTTGTGAAATGATACCAAACCGTATTTTTTCATTCTTCTTGTTTAACTGTATTTCATCCCATTGTCATTCTGTCCAGACAATGGCATCTTTTTTATTAAGAGACTAATCTTAAGCAAAGATACCCATTAAAGGAAATTGGAATCTGGTACTGTATTATGACATCAGAGTTACAGTTAGGGACAGTTGCTACATTCTGTGACAGTTGTACAGGATCTCTTGAGGTGGTTTTATATTGAACTGTCTCGTGGGAGATACAGAGTTAAAGACTCAAGGAGATTAGTATTTGTATCTGTACCAGGGTTCAGTTCATTGTTTCACCCACTTACTCATTTGCTTCCCCTACAAAGTCATAATCAGTCTCAATTTCCTATTGGGAAGATTGCTGCTAAACTGGAGACGTTGGGCAGCTTATGCTGTGCAACAGTTTGCAGTTACTAGGCTCAGACATAACCAGCCAGTCCCTGGGTATCCACTAGTATCGCTGTCAACAGATCCATGTGTTTCTAGGATCTTCTGTCTCTGTTAATTGGAGAATAAAGGACATGTCACTTCAGGTGTTACCAACACGTACAGGTAGCTCCCAGTGGTTGTAGCTAGCAAGTTACAAGTTTATGCTTGAGAGTTGAAGAATAGTCTGAGACAGGAGCACACACACATTCACACCTGTAAGTGGTAGCATTTGCAATCTCAGTTCTTTTTCACCTATTAAAATCCCTGGCTTGGGTGATTCTAATTTAATACCTGTATATTTTATAAAGATCATAACCCCTTGCTCAATCAAGAGACTGGTTTGTATCTCTAAACACTGATGGTCAGCACAAAAGGGGAATTTGTTTTTCCCCCTTCCAGAAGTGAAGGAAGTGATCTGAAACCTGGTTTGCAATCATGTAAGAAGTTTCATCTGCTGGAGTTAGTTTGTCTAAAAGCTGATCATTTATCTGACACACCCTGGAAATGTATTGTGTGTATTTCCTAGAAGGATTTTCTTTTCTCAAACCCATGCTAATAGAAAGTCATATATTGAGACATTGCTCCTATGGTAGGCTATTTGCAGGAGAAGATAGACAGACAGATGAAGAAAATCAGAAATTAAAAAAATATATATTTGTATAATATGGTATCTTTAAAAGACTATGAGGATGTGTCCTGCCTGCATACAGTACTGTTCAGCATAGATATAATTAGAATTGATGATGTTTGGAAAATTACTGTCAAAACTGACGTGGATGGTGCTTCAGATTATAAGTACAAGTTGGTTTCTTTCTGCTCATCTAAGAGGAAAGTGCTATTAATAGAAAAACATAATAAAAGCAATATATCTGTGTAATGTTACTGAAGGTTTCTCCTACAGTTTGCTTCCAGTCTGATTTCCTGTGTTTATTGTCTCTTTTCTCCAAGGGAGATGCATTAGCAAAGCGTGGCTATGTGATGGCGATATTGATTGTGAGGATCAGTCTGATGAGGATAATTGCGAGGGCTATATGTGTGGACCACCAAAATACCCTTGTGCTAATGATACCTCCATCTGCCTACAGCCTGAGAAGCTCTGCAATGGGAGAAGAGATTGTCCTGATGGATCTGATGAAGGCGATCTTTGTGGTACTTCTTTCAGACACATTTTCCTGATTATTGTCTGTCACAATACTTACTGTTAAAAACCAGTTGTCATGTTAATCTTACTGAAATTTAATCACAGCAGACTACGTGAGGATTTTGATTTAATTTAAATCATACTGCTTTCATGCTTGAAGTATTAGCTATCTTCAAATAAGGGAAAACTTAGTTCTTTAGGTAAGTCATTTCCCAAACCCTTAAAATACTCCTGGAGGTAAACATCTTAAAAGGCTCTGGTATATATGAAAGGATTTAAGCTAATTTGCAGTGCTTCCCAACTACAAAAGCTTGAGTCGATAGAATCCTGTCAGTACTGGTGTAGGAGTTCGTGAGGAAGTATGTTGGGATGACTAGGAGAGCTTGTCTCCCTGATGGTGGTGTTGAAAGGATTTCATGGTATGTCAGACAATGTAGGTTATCTCAGCAAAGTTGTATTCAGCAAAAGATGTACAAAAATAATTTTATAAATCTGAGAGAGGTGTAAAGGATAGCCTAATTGAATTATGATGAAATATATGCAAAGACAAAATGAATAGATTTTAAAAGAACTTAAAAAAACCTGTGGTAGTATTATTGTACTATAATGATGGCTTAGGGATAAGTAGTGAAACATGGTTTGTAGGAAACCATGGTTTGTAGGAAAACATTAGGTAACTTTTATTATATAATATTATTTGCCTCTCCACACTGACCTTGCCCTGCATGAAGTGTTCTACAATCTCTAGCATTCTGTTACCAAGCATTTGGAGATGCCTACATGCATTTTCACCCTCTAGGTTCCATCTTTATCAAGAGAACCAGTACTGGGCTGTTATTTAGCGTAGGAGGCAGAGTTCGCTGCTGTCAACAGCTGCTGCAGGACATGGTAAAGAGATCTTTAGGCTGTCCTGCTCTGTTGGTCTGCAGACTTAACTGCAAGAGGGGATCTTAAACTCAGTGTTCCACTGGAACATGTTGAGATTATGTTGTAGACCTCCTGAGAGCTATATATGAATCCTATGTTTGGACAATGAATTTCCTACTAGTAGTAGCCCATTATGACACCAGTATCCTGTTGGATACTGTATAGGGCCAAGCGTGTTTTTTAACAAGAACTACTAGATTGTGTGTTATTAGTCACCAAGTATTTCGGCATTTTTACATTGATAATATTTAAAGCATACCTTAAAAATAAACTGAAGGACAAATATGGCATGTTGGACAATACATTTGCATGTGAGACACATAATGATAAATAACAAGACAGAAAACCCAGACTTGAAATGTGAGTGAAAGTCTGTTAGAAGGACTTTTTTAAAATATGAAGGAAATACTTCATTAGAAGACTGTTGTGTTTTATACATCTTATCCAAGTGAGCAAGGCTTTAAGAGATGTGTTAGAATCAAAGAAAATAAGAGACAAATAACTTAAGAAATAAACAGAAAGCCTGATTTCCAGTGTAGCAACGGTCTGGTTTGGCCCTCTCAGTGACTCCCTGGATATCAGTAGTACTATGATGTGAGGAGTAGTTTTTGTGCTTTTTTATGTTCCAGAGGTCACAGAATTTCTCACACACAATTATCCTGCCTTTAATTCAGATGCTTTAAAGGTTTTACAAATCAACATCAATCCATTTAGCAGAGCTTTGCAAATCATCAGTTACCTGGAGAATATAATGTGATAGCACTGACACAGGGAATGCAGAAGTAGTATTTTCTAGTAGCTATTGTTGGAAGTGGAGGAGAAATAAAAATCCTGATTTTTATCTTATTTGTACATGTCTTTGTCAAATTACTTGGGAAATATATATATATATTTATATATATATATACACACACACATATATATATATAATATATATATATCTATATACAGGACTGAGAGTCAGAGCCTTCTCCCTGCAAGCTCAAGGGGATGAAGGCAAGGGAAGTATTTGGGGAAATAAGCATAATTTCTCTGTGCATCAGCTTTTAGTCACCACTGTAGGAGGTTGACCTATAATGGTCTTTAGACTGACTCTGTATGGACACTCTGTAAAGCTTAACTGAATTAAATAATGTTCATGACAGTCTGTAAAAATTTATGTACCTTGTATATCTACCATGCTAAAAATCCTTAAGTGCCATATAAGTGCCATGCTGAGCACTTAGAAATTAGATAATTTAAAAAAAAAAAATATAGAAAGCTGTTCAACAAACGTAAAATTTAGTTTATGCTTTCTAGAGCTTTTTATAAGTTTTTGTTGCCCTGGTGAGTTTCAGAATATTCAATACAATTGATATTGAATATTTTCTTTTTTTTTTTTCCATGTTATTTCAGATGAGTGTTCACTTAACAATGGTGGATGTAGCCATCAATGTTCCGTGGTTCCTGGAGGAAGAATTGTATGCTCCTGCCCTGCAGGATTCAGTCTTAGTCTAGACAACAAAACTTGTGAGATTATGGATTACTGTACCAAGCACCTGAAGTGTAGTCAAGTATGTGAACAGCATAAAAACACTGTCAAGTGTTCATGTTACGAAGGTTGGAAACTCAGTAAGGATGGAGAAAATTGCATCAGCACTGGTAAGTTGAAATTCAGTACATTTTTAGTATTCCAGATGCTGGTAGCTGTATTGCAATATTAGCCCATTGCTTATAAGACCAAATAATTTTGAAGTTCTTTGAAGTTTTACATGGCTTTTCATGTATCTTTATTATGCAGGACATACATATATACACACACATTTAAATATATATATGGAATGTGGGGGATTTACTTTGCATTTTGAAGACATGGATCAATCTGTGACATCATGATATTGATCAGTATTACTTCTGGGTTCAGAAGTTTAACTTCAAACGTGCATGCACACACTTATAGTCAATTATCTGCTGCCTGTTCATGTTCCAAATTTAAACTATTTTTCACCTACAACATTCTGGTACTTGTTTTTTTGACATCAGTGAGCCAATCAAGAAGAAAATCAAGGTAACCCAAAATGAGAGAGGAGAACTCACTCTCCCTCACTGTTCATTATTGATATGTGCTGAAGCATGGCTTAGAAACTATGTTAGGGCTGTCTTTTTGTAAGTGTGATGTGAATAAGTGTGAAATACAAACATGTATGAGTTATATGAAATGTTCTCATGTCTTTAAACTCCCCTGCAGGGAAATAAAATAGCATTGATTTTACTGTCTAGATTTTCAAAATTTCAGTTTAGGATTCTTTGATACTTTTATTCTTTATGATCTTTATTCTTTGGTATTATCTTATCATTTTTGCATAGGATTTTCCCCAAACTATCATTTATTTGGATATTTCATAATTCAATAGATATCATAATTAAGATGTTCTAGATTTATTACAGATACTCTGCCTTTCCTCAGTTCAAGAACATGAAAAAATGCTGAATCACTAGGCTAGAAATAAAAGCCCAAGTTTCCTATTACTAGTCACCTGAAATAATTTTGTAGCAACCAAGTTAATGGTCCAGATTTCAGAAAAAGCAAATTCTAATCCTTCTGCTTTGGCAATGTGTGAGATAATTTACAAAACATTTATTACAGTAGTAGGTAATAAAACCCATAATTTACTTATGACCAAAATATCTATTGCATATCATAAAAATTGTGTTTCTCTTTGCTAAAAAAATGAATAATTATTAGGTTTATGTCGTGGTCACTTAAATCACACTCCTTGCCTTTGAATGATTTTTAAAAATCTATCTAAGAACGTGGTTTGCATTTATCAGGCTGGAATAGCTGTTGTTAACATTTCCAGAATGATCTCCACATGGAGTCTTCTTGTCTCCATAACTATTACTGTTATATGTAAATAGTTACTGCTACAGTATGAGAACAGGAATGTGTGTTGTTCAGATGTTACTGAGCTTTACCAATAAATAGACTCTCGTACTTCACAGACACATTTCTGTGGTTCTGTATATCTGAACTTTATTATAGTTAAAATTACTATTTTATGACACTGTGCAAGCCTTATTCTCACTGATTTTTGATCAATCCACTTTGTTTTATTACAGACATTTCCAATAATTCAAAAAGTGCATTCTTACTGGGTTACAGAAAATAAAGATGCTATCCTAACGCCATCAAAGCTGCAACAAAATCATTCCATATTAAACATGACATATGCTTTCATAGTCACTATAAATCTTGGCCCCTTTCAGTTTATTTCATTTGAAAGGCATGATAAATACTCCGAAGGACAGATCCTCTGATACTTTAGTTGTTGACTGTGTGAACAGCATTTTAGTAAAGTGAGCATAATTCTGGTCTCATTTGTGAATCTGTAAGCCTCAAAATGTCCATACCATTTATGCCTCTGCCTGAGATGTGAAATGAACATAAACTAAATAAAAAAGCTTTCCTGTAATATTATCACAAGTAGAGTTCTGAGTGATCTTGCAAATGTAAGCAGTCCCCCAAATGCCAAACTACTTCAATAATACCAGTCAGTATAGAGAAATTCTACTTAGAAGAGCCATAGTGATTTAACCAGGAGTAGATGCAGTAACTACTAATCCTTTTTTCAGGAGAAAAAAAATTACACAGAGGAAAATTATTACCTTGCCCTTAGTTACATTTATTTTTTTCACTATCTAAAATAGCACTTTCCTATATACAGTCCAACATTTCACCAGTAATATGTAAAGTTAGTAGGCAGCACTTCACTTTCTGATGAAAGAAATGAAAACATTTATCTGAGCATCCATTAGAAATCTAATGGGAATGTGAATGCTGAAAATGCTGTAATGTATGTGAATTTTTGGTCTGTTTGGTGGGTGGCATATCAGAATCAAATAGTAGTTTGTCAGGGGAAATACAATGTTATGGAATAATAAGTATATAGAAATAAACTCCTAAATTGAGCAGCTCTTTTCTTTTTAGTTTCTCTTTCAATGTCTTTCTCTTAGTTTCCCCTGTTTTTCCTTATTTCTATTTATGCTCTCTTAATTTCTTGAGGGTTTTAAGTCGTTGTGTGTTTTTTCTCCTTCAGAGTTTCTTCCCTTCCTATAGCTCTTGTTTTCATCTAGTTTCCTTTTTGCTGTTCTGGCATGTCTGCCGTTACATTACTGATGTTCCAAAGACTAAATGTTTCATTTATGTTTAAATTTGTATTGATTGAACTAAAAGTATGCTACAGAGCTCCATTATTCAGATAGAAAGTCAATATAAATTATATATATCATACTCTTCTTCCTAGTTACTCTTGGAACACATTTCAAAATAAGTTGTGCTGATATATTGCAGTTGAACTCTTTTAGATGATACTAAGCATACAGGAAAAATGTTCTTGAAAGACATCTAAATTCCATGTTTATGTTCAGACTTTAGGAATTTGTTGTAATAAAAGATGAACTCAGAAATGCTTAGCTTAGGATAGATTTAGTTAAAAAATTGCTGTCAACCTTTTATAAGCTGTAGGAACACTGTTATATCACTAGATGCATGTACTTAGAAAAGAGGATGATGCATCTGTATGTTTGATCTGGTTTATCTGGGTTTAAATGCAATTTTGTTATTTCCAGAATGTTTTCAATATTAAAATGAAGTAAGACCAAAAAAAAGAAAAATAGAATTAAAATAATTAAAAAGAAAAAAAAAAAGTTCATTCCTCTCTGAGCAATGTCAAACTTTCAATGGAGACTTTTTCAGGCTCTCTACAAAGTCACCTTTTCCTTCGAGGTAAATTCGTAAAAGCAGAGTGAAGGTTGCTTGCTGTACTGCTGCTGTTACAGTAAACCTCAGTTAACATTTTTCCTGAGAGAGAATTTTAAATTAAAGCCACTGGAAAAGGTGAAGCATTATTGTTACTATAGTGGGGATTTTTTGAGTGTGGTGTTTAGACAGTTTTCAGAATCAGAAGGTACAGAAACATGATTTTTCTCTAACAAATTGTTATCAGTTACTTTTCTTAAATAAAGAAAAAAAAGAAGCTTTAAGGAATGGAATCAATAACCATTACATTGAATTGAAGTATGGGGAGATTTTATGGAAATGCTCTTAAACATTTGGTAAAATAAAAAGTATTTGCTCTCAATTTCCAGAAGATGGATCAGGTGGGAAAATAACAACACGTTTTTGTTTTAAAGAGTGATGGAAGCATAACCTGAAATAAAATTGATTTGATTCAGTTTGAAAATTCTAATTCTCTACAATGTAGCTCATTTTATACAGTCTTTGAGTGGTAAGGTTGGAAGGAAGATCAAAGACTGTCTAATACCGCTGCTGTTTATCTGCTTTCAAAGACCCTTCATGACACCTTCAGTGGTGAACTCCAAGTTTCCCAGGGGTGAGATGTTCTCTCCTTAGCATTTTTTCTAGTCTTTCTGAGTCTTCCTGCTCCAGTTTAAGCCTTTAATCCTTGGCCTACTTGTTATTTGTATAGAAAACAAGATTTTTCTCATTTTCAATTCATCAGCCTTTTATGTCTTTGGAGAATTTTATCTGCTTTCACTCATAATCTTACTCCATTGTGTTTTTTTTTTTTTAAATAACAAGTTCCAGTTTGTTCATTCTTTCCTTGCAGGCTATACTTTCTAGACCTCTTACAACGCTTGCTGATTTTCCCTTGCATTCTTGTAGTGGGTTCTTCTTTCCAAGCTATGCTCAGAATAGGGTACAGTATTATACCATGTCTTCACCAAAGCTTAGGAGGAGGGACTGGAAGGGTCATGTCATATTTATTTCAAGACCAAACCTCTTTCCTACAAATCTGGTATTCCATCAGTTACAGACTCAGGTTTTTGCAGGTTACTACCTTTGATACATGGTACTTACTACACATACACTATTGGGGGTGGGGGGTTCAGGCAGTGATAAGTAAAATTACACACTTACTCCAGTCATCCACGCTACGGTGATTGATTGCTACATTATGTAAAGCAGAGTGGTGTCTGGACTCTGGCTCACAACTCACCAGCCAGGCAATGATTACTGCTATCCATTTGGCTTTATTTAAATAGCCTTATCATAGAGGAACCTATATAAAACTGGTTTCTGTCTGTTTCCTGAATCCCTTCCAGAGAATTTTTGCACGGTGTTGCAGTGCCTCTAGTTTGTTGCAATATCAGTCATTCTTTTGTTTTAAGTTGTATGGCATCTGTGACTTGACTGTGTATCAGCCACAGTAACCAAGGATCTGAATTTATATCTCTGTGGTGTTATGGGAGGGTAAGACAGAGCAGGAGGAAAAAGCAGCAGGTGACCTGCTTATTTAAACCAAAAATGGTTGAATAAACAAAGTATTGTTACTTTGCCTACATATGTTTTCTTACCCATTTCTCAGTGTTGATTAACGTTCTTAAGTGTTGAACCTTAATTTGTTCAAGATCCCATTGAAGTCAGACCTTTTCATCAGTGTATTTGATAATTTACATCATAGGTTATGTAGCTTAAGCTAGGCTTCCTCTTCTTTGAATGAAAAACCTCATTTGACATAGCACAGATTTATTAAGTTTATTTTTTTCCCATATTGGTGTTAAGTACTCACAAACATAAAAGAAGCTGCTGGTGACGTCGGTCATGTGTGCTCTTATGCCTTGGAGTTGCCTAAAAAGCAGTATGGCAGGCAGAGTAGCCTGTGGTCTCCTGTATAATAGCTGCCAATTTATCAGAAATCGGGAAGTGCCATTAAAGTGTTTCTGAGGTTCAGATAACTGGCACTTGTGAAATAGCTACTAATGGGAGTGATCCTGTTCTTCATTAAATTATTTAACTACTGCAGAGCTTTGAAAAATTGCCTTTGCAGAAAGTCATTCATTGCTTTAACAAATAGGAGGGTCATTTGGGAAGTCCAAGCTAGGCTATGAACAAGCACTTGAAGAGCAGAAAGAGCTCTACTGAGCTACCTGATTAGTTTAAAGCATCATAGGTAATTTAATCTGTATGTGCAATGGTTATCAAGAGAAGAACATGAAATTAATCTTTTCAAAAAGAGGTGTATAAGCATCTTTCTATTTGGTGGTAATTTGTGCAACCTGTCTTTGAATATTTTAGAAGAACAGTGCAATTGCCTATTGCCATAAACTGCCAATAATCTGCCATTAATATAAAATGAAGGTTTAATTGTCTGGAAAACAGAAAGAAATGTGGGGAAAAGTACTTTCCCTCAGAAAAGGATTGGCGGTGTGAAAAACTTACTTTATTAAAGTGGATACACCAAGGTTATTGAAGGGTTTACAGAATCCACCTTTTGTCATTCTTGTTTCTATTAGTAACATGGTTATTTGTTTAAAAACTCTTCCTAACCTAAAATATTTAAGAACTACAGTAAAAAACCTGCAATTTTGTAGTATGGTTGACTTATGAAGAGAACATTTACACAATAATCTAACACTAATTGAACAACAAAGGAAAGAGAATGTTACTGGTAGTTGGATTTGTCTGAGATGCATCAACAAACATATAAAATGTTCATTTCCTTGTTTGTTAGTTTGGGGTGAAGGGTTTTATTTTTAAGCACCTCTATTGAAACCACAAAGTGCATTACATATATACCAAAAGGTACATTATATGTGTTTTAGTAAATTGTTTCAACAAACTGGCATTTGAAGCAATGTATAACTTGAGGGATTCATTTTTCTGAAATTTTTCAGAAAACAGATTTTAGTTTTGATTATGTGCAACTTTTTAAAGCACTAATTATGGACTCCTTGTGGTAAAGTCACAGAACACAGTTTGATAGTTGAGTTTGATGTTCCTGAATTTAATGTTTAATATCTCTAATTGTGATCAAAGACAATGCTACAAGGGAGAAGTGAGAAGGCTGTAGGACTAAAAATGGATTTGAAAGGCTCCTTATCAGAAGATGAATTGTTTTAATCATCTGTTTCTCCTGATAAAGTATTCTGTTGTTCTTATTCCACTTGTCATTTATATCAATATGTAACAAGATCTTCTTTACTATTGTTCTTTTGAAATGTATAATCTTCTGCTTCCAGATCCATTTGAGGCTTTCATAATTTTTTCCATTCGACATGAGATCAGAAAAATTGATCTTCACAAACGTGACTACAGCCTCTTAGTTCCTGGCTTAAGAAACACCATAGCACTGGATTTTCATTTCAATCAGAGTTTACTGTACTGGACAGATGTGGTAGAGGACAAAATATACAGAGGCAAGCTCTCTGACACTGGAGGTATGAATTTAATCTTTAATTACTTTACTGTAGAAACAACTACAGTTACAGGGTGTTAGACCTAATAAGTGAGTTACCATTCACAGAAACAGAATTGCTGATGGCATTCTGCCTTTAAAAAGCTTTATGTCCCAATTGCACTGGATTGCAGAGCTAGAAAAAGACTTTTTTTTCTAAAACATTCCTTTTGCAATAGACTGTTAGGGGAAGAAAATGGCCAATGCAAGGGGCTGATATTTCTTCCTGGTCCAGTGAAGGCAATATTGTGGCTGTTGGGGTTTTTTTGTTTGCTTGATTGTTTTTTTGGTTTTGGGGTGTTTTTTTGTAATGTACTCTCACATTATTTAAAAGTTTAAGAATTTATCAGACATTTTATAAATTATCAGGTCTCATTAGGTGAAAGATTTTACTTCATAAGTTTATAGCCTTCAGAAATACTTGTTCTTTTTCATAGTGACAGAATTATGTGCTGTAACTAAACATAGTCTCATAAAATATACCAAAGTCGTTCTACAAAATGTTGTTTGTTGATGTGTATATTCAGGTGCTTTTATTCGTGTATAAGCTAGAAGGCATAAGTATGTTTAACTTGCTTCTGTGAAAGTTCATGTATGCATTTGTGCCTACATTCTCCAACAGGTTTGGGGTTTTTTTTCTGGGTTTTTTTCCTCCATAGTAGGTGGTATTTTTACATCCCCAGATCCAGATCAGGAAAGAAATATTGTGCACTGCTGAGTATGTAAAGACTGCCAAAACCTACTTTTTATTAGTGCTTGTGGTTTTTGTATAAATCCAGTAACGTAGTTTGTTGTCATCACGCTGTATTATAATGACATGGAACCAGGTCCCAAATGACTTTTGTGTAGAGAAAAGTTACTCCATCAGTCTCATAGCTCTCAAGAACTGACTTGCATTGGCAAAAAGCACTGCCTTCCTGGAAGTCCTGAGGGCTACCAGATGCTTCTGTAGTTGCCCTTTGGGTGAAAAATGTTGCAACCCTCCAGAGGAAGTGTTTGGTAGAGAAGAACTGTTAGAAGACAGTGGCAGTATGAGTTGTGCATGTGAATTCGAACAAAGTAAGGCTATTTGTTGTAGAGCTTTTCAAAACGTGTAATCCAAATTGGATTCTCCCTGACATTTCTGTCTTCATTGCAATCTTTCAGTTTTCTTTTAATGATTGGGAAAGAGCTCCATACATCTTGCCACTGAGAGGCAAAGCATGAGCATGTCCTTCAGAGATGCTGCAAAAGAGGTCACTGGTAATAGGGCACATGCATATCTCCTGTGTTACTCTGTATGTGATCTCTGACCTTTGTTGAATGTTTCAGAGCTTTATGTACTAAAAATTTTATTACTGTGGAATGAAGTTTTTTTGTATACCTCCAGAAGTGCCCTTATTTACAGCAGTCTGTCACAATTGTAAAGAAAAAAATTCCTGTGGAACAAAGGATCTCCCATCATCCATCAGATTAATCAAAAATTCACTCCAAGACCATATGGCAGACCTGGATGTCCATGGTCACTGTATCAGGCTGTATATTAGTTCTTTAAGAGTTTTGGTATTTTGTGTTTTTCTCTTTTCTTTTTTATTAAGGTGTTAGTGCCATTGAGGTGGTGGTACAGCACGGCCTGGCCACACCTGAAGGTCTGACTGTGGACTGGATTGCAGGAAACATATACTGGATAGACAGCAACTTGGACCAAATTGAAGTAGCAAAACTAGATGGCACTTTGAGAACAACATTAATAGCTGGAGCTATGGAACATCCAAGGGCTATTGCTTTGGATCCCAGATATGGGTAATTATAAAAATACTACTTTTTCATGTTACAAAGTATTTTAAAAGTAGCAGAGTGAGATTATTTGGTACATTTATATTTTTTTTGCTGGGAGTTCCTAACTTGTCTTTAATAGTTCTTGAAAGTATATTTAGAGTGAAATACAATCTATTATTAGTGTCTTTTTGCCCCAGTGAGAAGGGCTACAAAAAGGTAAGTTGGGGTATACAGAGGTCTATGTGTTGGCAAATTACTTCCCTTACAATGTGGTTGTTTCATTTAATTTTTTAATGTGGATGATAGTAGCTGGAGCCTTTGGTCTGACCTTTCCCTGTGATTAAAGGTATTGCCAAGCTGCTTCATCTCACTTAGAGATTGATTATTTTTTGTGGGGGACTGTAGAAGTATAGTTTAGATGTTACCAGAAGACTGTAAATTCAGTGAGGTTAATCCCACCTTTTGTGTTCAGTTCTCCATCTTTAAAGTGTCGATAATGCTTGCCAACTTCTCTCAGTATTTGGTCTATTCTATAAACTGCAATATTATTAATCATAAACAACTGAGTGTAGTAGATTCAGCTTACTACCATAAATATTTTATCTACTGGCTGTCACAATTAATGTTTCCAGTAAGTATTAGCATGTTTTCATAATATTAAAAAAAATTAAAATTAAACCAGCCCAAAATTGTGTGTTTTAAAAAATTGTGTGATTGAATTAAAATACTGCCTGATTTTTGGTAGTGTGGTTACACGATAAAATCCGCTTTCCCATAAAGTCTAATTTTACCAATCATCAAATAAATGTTCTCCACAATTCCATTTTTAAATCTTCACAGTAAAAAAACAAATAACATTAAAACTTTGCTTAGGATAGTTTGGTTTTGTTTTCCTTTTAAAATTAGCCTTTTGTTTATTGTGAAAGCAAAAATAACCCATACAGAACATTCATGTTAAATTTAAGTCAAAAGACTTAAGTAGTAGAAGAGAAATAAAACTGTTAATGGAACCTTTAATTCCCTGTTGAGCCAAGTGTCAGTTCTGATTCTGTATTGAAATTCTGTCTGCTACTACAAAAGTTTTACAACTCTTAGAGTTAGAGCAGTGTTTTGAGGCTTTGAGAAACTTCATTACCCATACTAGCTAGATCCTCTCAGAGAGAGGCTGAGGTAATGGTGAATTACATCTTCATCGCTTAATTGTTCTTTGAGAGAGATACATAAATGAATAAGTTTTCAGAATCATGATATTTAATTTTGTTTAGGAACCTGCAGTGGTCCATGATGTGTCATCACTGAGTATTTATTCCAGAAACACTGAATAAAGCACATGAAGTTAAAAGTTGATAAAGGTCCCAGATTCTGGGACTGAGATCTCTCTGGGATGTAGAATTCTGAATTAGGAAATGCATACTTTAATGAGTAAAGATCCTGCCCTCTCAATTCTGATGCTAGGAAGTTGATTTACAGAGTGCATCCCTGGAGATAGAGACCTCTAAAAAGAGGCTTCCTGTTGGCAGAAGAATTGGCAGGTAAATTGTTCAAATTAAATGGTTGGAAGGAAAAAAAACTTCACCACTCTTCCTGAAACTGAAGTCTTAATCGGCCTTTTGAAAACCTAAAAGGAATTGTAAGCTGTATTTTGTTAGTGGTAAGGAAAGAATAAAATCTTTGAACAGAGATGGCAACAGCTCTTCAATCTTTTCACAAATAAATATGAATAGACATTGATGATTCAAAGTAGATGGCTGTGTTAGGACTGCACCAATCCTGCATCCCAATGGATGTGAGGCTGCCAAAGATCTGTACCTTTGTTTTCAACCTGCACCGAGGCTGATCATGTATTCCCAGTCCCCACACACAGATACATGTATACCCCATACAAAAACATATGTGCATATACACGTCATTAGCCACAACAGGCTAAACAGGCAGAAGCTCTCAGCATTGATGCAAAGACCACCAATGGTCTCATACGTTGTATGCATGCATACATCTGGCTTCATACAGTCTGGCTTCACCTTTCTGTGCCCTCTCACCAATATGCACAGCTTCACTTACTCTGGTTCCTGGCACCTCAGATGTGCAGATCCTCTGACCTGTCCTGTGGCTCCAGCCAGTGGCATGCAGCTGTCCACACAAAGTGCACACATGGAGCACAGACCCTCACCCAGGGAGAAAGAAATTGAATTTGGTAGAAAGGCAGATTCACAGAACAGTAAGGATTGGAAAGGACCTTTGGAGATCACCTGGTCATACCCCACTCCTAAAACAGGATCACCTAGCACAGGATCATGTCCAAGAGGCTTTTGAATGTCTCCAGAGAAGGACACTCCACAACTTCTCTGGGCAGCCTGTCCCACTGCTTGGTCACCCTCAGGGTGAAGAAGTTTTTCTTCATATTGAGATGGAACTCCCTGTGTTCAAATTTCTGCCTACTGCCCCTCACCCTGTTGCTGGGCACCACTGAGAAGAGTTTGGTCCCATCCTCTTGACATCCATCCTTTAGATGTTTGTAAGCATTGATCCAATTCCCTCTCAGTCTTCTCCAAGCTAAATAGCCCCAGCTCTCTCCAACTTTCCTCATATGAGAGGTGCTCAGACCCCACATTATCTTAGGCCTTTTGATACCCTTATCCTGTATTAGAACAAACATTCAGGACTGAAGCTGCCTGATGTTACTTGTCAAAGTTTTGTTACAGTCTGACTCTGTGATTAGTTCTTTACAACTAATTAAAAGTTTTCATATCAAATGTATTACTTTCCTTTAACAAATAGTAAAAAAGCGTGTTATTGAAAACTTAATAAGCTAAGAACAGTTAGAGTGTGTTTTTGGCCTTTTGGTGACACTGCTTCTGTTACTTCACAAGAAACTTTTGGTTACACAGGCGAAAGCTCTCCTTACTGAAAGAAAAAACAAAAGATATTACTGAGTCTGTCTACCATCAGCACATCTCTTTGGTTTTATTCATAGAAAAAAAAAGTAAAATATATAAAATTCATTAGTGCCATGTAAAAATCTAGTTTATCATATTCCTTAATCTGTGCCACCTCAAATCACCTTTCTTGCCTTTCTCCTCTTCTCATCCTCCTCATCTGTGGATTACTTTCAAAGGCTCTCATAATTTATTTTTTTTAATGAGATGGGTTTCTAATTATAGAAGGAAGATGAGACAAGCTGTTGCTTGTCTTAATGAACGTGAAAAAGGGAATGCTATTAAACATCTAGTTATTAAAAAGCTTTCTGAATTTCATGATTGTTCTAACACTAATAACGAAATATTATTTCCATGTTACCCTGTTAGTTCAAGGAATTTCTTTAGTTGCCCAAATTCATCTCTGTTTATTCCTTTCACTTAAAGCACATGAATGTTTGAACTTTTTCCCCAAGTATTATCTTTAAACCATTTGAAATTATTCTGCATGCTTTAATGTTTTCTTCTACCTCTTCTTCTCTCACCAGAATTCTGTTTTGGACAGACTGGGATGCAAATTTTCCCCGGATTGAATCCGCTTCCATGAGTGGAGCAGAAAGAAAGATCATCTATAAAGATATGGATACTGGAGCCTGGCCTAATGGCCTTACAGTAGATCACTTTGAAAAGAGAATAGTATGGACAGATGCCAGGTAAAGTGAGAACTGTAATCCTGTTATCTGTTTATAAATCTATGATGTCTGCCTTGGCTCCTGGCCCCTTGTGCCTTGGAGAGTAGTCACCCATTTGTTCTCCCTGATGCTTACTCATGGAAGACCCAAGCTATTTCACTATTTTTTCTGTAAGTTCATGGAACAGAAACTGATTTCCCTGCTGTATTTAAAAAACAATATGCAATCAAAACAGTGTTTTATATCTGTAGTTATATTAATAATGGGAACTAAATCATCTCTGAAGTTAATAAGTGCACTGTAAACATTCTTTGGTCTTACCAGTATGTAAGAGTAAGGTTTTTACATGTTTTGCACAAGTGATAATAATGGATGTGTGATTTCTATGTTAATTTTCTGTAATCTTAAATCTGGGGTTGTTTCGCAGATCGGATGCCATTTATTCTGCATTATACGATGGAACTGGCATGATAGAGATTATTCGGGGTCACGAATATCTTTCTCACCCTTTTGCTGTTTCATTGTATGGGAGTGAAGTATACTGGACAGATTGGCGGACCAATACACTCGCAAAAGCCAATAAATGGACTGGCCAGAATGTCAGTGTAATACAGAAAACAAGTGCTCAGCCATTTGATCTTCAGATATATCATCCAAGTCGTCAACCACAAGGTGACTATTTATAGAGTAATTATTATCCTTAATGTGGGGGGGCAAGGATTATTTTTATATACAAATACCTGTACATGAATTTGCCTTAGACTCACAACTCTTAATTAAATGCTGTATTCAGCATTAGCATTCCTTGGGTGGTACTAGAATCTTTATTCAAACTAGAAGCTTCATAGGATCAGTGGCTGTTAATACTGTCCATTCCAACTCTTGTTCTTGATATCTTACAAATACAGTGCATGACCACATTTACATAAATGCCTTCCAACTTCCTCATTTTTTAACAAGAGACAAAATCAAATGTAAGTGTGTTAGCTGTCTTTCTCTTGTTTCTCTCCAGAGAAAGATCAACTTTTCTGTGCAACAAACTGTGTATATTGTACTCAGTTGTAAATATTCACTTTGTGAATGTTTAATGTGTTATAACGTGCCTTAACTTATTCATTCACTTGTCTGTCTCTATTTGCTTTTCAGTCATCTTAGTCGCTCTTAAGACTGCATAACTTAGATTTCACCACAGCAGGCCACTGCTTTTCTACTTAAATAGCCCCAATGGGTTGTTGTCCATAAACTGACTATTTCCTAAAGCATATCCTATTTACTTAAGAGGTTTTATTTTAAAATAACATTTACAATTTTCAGTTTCAAATTAACTCAGTATGTCTTTCATGGGAGAATGAACTCAACCTGCTGGAGGCATGAGTTTGGAATTTAAAACTTCAAGAAGCATAAAAACTTATTTTTGGTGTGGATAAAAATCAAAACTGAAAGGAAGTTCACAGTATGTGCATTAATTGATAGGAAAATCTTTAATTATTTCTTGATATGTTGGTTTTTTACTTTAAATTCCTATTTTCATCTGTGTAAAGCTTACACCTTCATGTGTATGTATTTCCATTTCAATTTTATACCAGCTTTTATAATACAACATCTAACCAGAGCACTGCTGTACAGTTATGCATAGGCTTTGTCCTTAGGTAGATAGTCCAACAGTATCAATTTTGAAAATGAAAACTGACAAGATTTTATCTATCTGGTTTAATAAAACCTTCTGTTTCATTAATAAATGAAAAATACAGGAACCTGCTAAAACTTAGTTCCTTTAAACAGATTTACAGTGTCTGTTGCTTAGGTAAAAATGATTTTTGTATAATTTTAGCTGAAGCTTCAAATGATTTTATTACTTAATATTGAATCTCTCATTCAGATGGTAAATATTTAGTCAAGAAAATTAAGTTGGTGACTTCAGTGGTCCTACATGTCAAGGTTCATGAGGACCAAGAAAGAAATCCTGGAGTAGCCTATTAGTTGTGTATCTAGTATCTTTCTAGAGTATAACTATTACATCACTGAGGATTGTGACAATAGACGATACAGAGATTTTATTTAGCTGCTGTAGAATTATTTTCCACTCTAAAATAGCTTGTGTCAGTTATGACAATATACAGACTGTACCTGAGCATGTTACTTGTAACATAATCAGTAATTAAATTCAAATTAATTATATAGACTATTGGCACATTTTGCTGAGATCTCACCCAGATACCTTCCTGATGGGAGCACTCTCTGCTACTGGTCCAAAACATCTTCCTGCCTTCCCTCATACTTCCCTTTTTCCCCAACTTCTGTCCAATTGAGGATAGGTAATTCCCAGATACTTAGTACAGTGCTGACAAATGACAATATTCTTCTTCCTAACAGTTACTTCCACTTCTACTGTCATAAAGAAGAGAATTGTATTTTTGCTTTATAGTTCTTCCTTCTCTGACTTCTCAAACATTGGACCTTTCAAACTCTGTATCCCTGAGCTGGGAATCATAAATGTTAAGAGAAATAGTTGGAAAGTGTCATTTACTAAGAGTCCTTGGACTTCTGAATCAGATGCTTAATTTTATTCAATGTGAAATAATGAGGATGAGGTGGTTAGTTGAAGTAATAATGAAAGGATATGATAGGATGCTGAACAGAAGAAAAGTGTCCTGATTACATTTCTTTAGTTACTCTGTTGGATGGTTACATGTAAGATGCAGAGCTAAATGAGGTGACATAATTTGATATGACTATAGCTATGTTGATGTTTAAAATAAATTGCAAATAAATTAGGAGAATAGGGCAGGAAGACAAACTGATATTGGTGTCAGTTTCCAAGCCCATTCTCAGAAAGAGATCTATCAGAATATTGATCAAAAAGAGAACAGACAGAGCTCAGAACCTCTCAACCACAACTGGAATGCTGGCATTCTCAAGGTAGTCCAATTCTTCAATATACCTTTCCTATACCATGTAGCAAACCTTTTGTTAGTTGTATTAGTCATCAGAGGGATGTCTTAAGTATCTGTAGGCTTTTTTTGTATATCAATAGTTCATGGGTTATTTGTAAATAACATAATGGATCATCCAGAACAGAACAAGTCATCATTAATGAATGAGTGGAGTTGACCTCTTATTGATCATACATACGTTTACCAGCAGCTATTCTGCAGTGATCTTACTGACTCCTATATCCCATAAACTATTCATCCTTTCATATCAAGTTCACCATTTCTAATTCTCCATCACCTATCTTTAACATTCTCTAGGATGTTTAGTATAAGTGGGCTTAAGGATGCAGATGATCTAGAGTGTCAATAATACATAGATGTGATAGCTATAAAATAAAATAATGCCTTGTTAATATGTGAATATATATTTAAACATATATATGTGTACATTTTATATACTTCCCATGTGTAAATGTATATGTACATTTCCCCCCTTATTTTTACAGGTTTGAGTTCAGTGTTACCTTCTAACATGCGTGAGATACTATCAGGGGCATTATCTATTAGTAGATCAAGTTCTGTTGTGATAAGACACATCTGGACCATGTCTAGCTATAGCTATATAGCTATATTTTCTAGCTATAAAAGCTCCTGGGATGTGCCCTGGAAAATACTGGTGCTGAAAAAAAAGAATTGAATGTGTGTTTTTATTGTGAGAGATAGCTAAAGACGGTGACTTAATCTGTATGTAAATATAGGAAAGGAAAAAATGCCACTGAAGGATGTCCACCAGTTGTTTACAGAATGCTCCACGTTATCTGGATAAATTTCTACTCTTCTGTCTAAAACTTGCTGGTAATAGAAACTACTTTAAAATTCATGCCACATACACTCTTCGCTTTCTTCATATTGAGAAATGATATTTTGTTTTTCTTCTCACCCAGGGTTTGTAGCGCTCAGTAAGCTATTCAGACTTTTATGTTAGGATTTGAGCAATCTTTATTTGAAAACATTAAATCCTGACAATTTTGTGTGGCTTTGTAAATGTCCTCGAACCCAGTTCTGCATTAGTTGTACATAGCAGTGTATGGATATAGCTCGAATGTAAATGAACACCAGTGAGAAAATTCTCCCTGTACACTGGTAGTCAAAAGACTTGAAGAACTCTCTGTAATAACATGCACTGAAAGAATGAATACAGCTCTCTGCTTGTCCCTGAGTCTAAGCCTGATGGCAGCTGTGATAAGGACTCACAGTGAACAACAACTAATCCACCTTGCAATATGTGATGTATGCTGCCAGGATACTTCTTTTTCTGATGGTTTTATTTTAAAACAATAATGAACTTTACATTAAGGAAGAATGTTAGTGGTTTTCAGAGGACATCAAGTTTGGCTTTATTACTTTTTGAAATAAGCCTCTTACAAGAATCTACTTTTTAGGCTGGGATACTGGTCTAACAAAGGAGTCTGACTTCTGGACAAAAGAGTATGTCTGCCCAGGATCTTAAAATCTGGGTGGAGTAAATAAGCATCTCTGCACACCACTTTCAAGTAATGCCTCTTGCTATTTTTTGTATTTAGTTACTTCCTGAACTTTGGGATTTAAGGAATTGTGTTCTACATTTGCTGTTTTCACAGTAGGAGTAGAGTTCCCATTAGTAGTTTCTTTTTGTCAAAAAAACCCAAACAACCAAAACCTACTTTTTGTTTGGACTGGGGCCAGGAAACGTCTTTAGAAGAGAGACTGTAGCCTAAGGAGACATCAGTCAGTATTCCATAGCCACAGATATCTTGGCCTCAAAGCAAGGTATAAGCTGAAGAAGAGGTTTCAGCTATTTTTTGCCAGAATCAGGAAGTTCAAATATCAGGTTGTGTAACTACAGCTTTTATTTTATGATGTAGAAAACACCAGATTGCAATTTATGATTGACCTTCTGGGATTGCTCTAAATTATTTTCTTTCAATGGAAGCCTACAGAATGTCAGCACCTAGCTTTATTGGAGCTAAGGAAAAATGGTGATGCTATGTAATTTCTTAACTTTTCTTTTGAATTTGTAGCAATTTTGCAATAAATGAAACAAGATGGCATGCAGTTTAGAATCTGAAAATAAAATTAGCAGTAGATTTACATTGCCAAATGTCAGTATAAATATAGCACTGGAGGACAAACATTTTTTTAGTCTCAGCTCCATAGTTACACATCTGGCTCACTTATGTGGGTGAAAGTTTATTAGCTTTTAAATAATTCATGCAACTTATTTTGATTGAAATAAAGTAGAGAAGAGCTGAATAAATTCCAGTACCCTAAACCAATATTATTTCAGTTAATCTAGGACTGGAGCTAATTTAAGGTAGTGGAGTTATAGTGAGATATTTGGATGGATGGATGATAGGCTAATCTGTTAGTAAACCACCAGGAGATTGTGGAAGGTTTCATCATCTATTGCAGAATGATGACACATCTCAGGAATATGAGCTTGAGACCTGCTCATCTTCACAGGATCCTAGCCATGTGTCAGGAATACTATTAACACAGCAAACCCAGGTTTTCTAGGAAAAATGTTTTGTTAACATACTTTAAGAATCCACTTGCTGCAAAGAACAAGGTCTTCTATTTTAGGCATAAGAAGTTGTACTAGGACCATGAGGTACTACTGAGGACAGTGATGAGAAGAATAAATATAGTGCATTGGAAGGATCACAGCTTGAAAGCAGTTAGAAAGCTGTGAATTCCTCACCCATTCCACAGCTCTTGCAGTTCTCAAGGTTATTACTTTGAAATAAAAAAAAAAAAAAACCACAAACCAAACATGGCCATGACATTGTTTTTCTTTATGCAGATTGAGTTTTTATAGACTAAAAATCAGGACAAGCAGTATAATAACTACTGGTTATAAAGTA
The DNA here is from genome assembly GCA_020800305.1 of Porphyrio hochstetteri. Taxonomy (NCBI): domain Eukaryota; kingdom Metazoa; phylum Chordata; class Aves; order Gruiformes; family Rallidae; genus Porphyrio; species Porphyrio hochstetteri. Next base: position 38,029,418 of record CM036910.1, on the reverse strand, counting down.
TATTGCTACCACTGGGCTCTTTTGTAATTAAAACATGAAAAACATTTAACTTCATAGCACTGTTCTGTTACAATATTCTGTTGAGGCCTGGATTGCAAGCTGTTTACACATTTGTAAGAACTTATTTATTTTAGCTTAAGATGCATGTGAGCAAAGTTTTGGCTATTTTATTTTGCAGGAATTAAAAAAAAAAACTAGTTTGAAATTTTATCACCACGTTCTTGTGTACATTCTTTTAACTTTAAAACCAGCAGCAAGATTGGTGAATGTATAATGCAAAATATGCAGAATCTCTCAAAAATTTAAATTAGATTCCTTTGTGCCTTGTGAAGGTTCTCTTTTGGTTTAGGAATTTTGGAAGCAGTCTTTCCTGCCTTTGTCTTCACTTGGCCTAATCAGTGCCTACAGGAAAGTATGGATCTGGGGGAAGGTAACAGCCATGGTCCTTCTATATGTTCCCTCAACTTATAGTAACCTGTCACTCAGGGATATTTGAGTCTTAAATGGTATCGATGTGCTTCAAAGGCTGTTAAGCCTTTGACTGACTCTTCTTGAATGAACTCTTCTAGTTGACTTTTTGAGGTTAGGCAAACTGTTGATGTCTGCAAATCATTGGGCACCTGGCATAACAATGCCCTGCCTGAGAAAGGACATCCTCTTGCTTGTTTTGACCCCAATACTTGACAATTCCATTCAATGTGTCCTAGCCCTTGTAAGAGGGGTATTGGACAGGTATAAATATAACTATAATCTGTTGTGTCAGAAAAAGATCTTTTAGGAATGGATGCTATCTCAGTGCTCATCCTTGTGTATGTAACTTGACATTGATTTATTCCCACATGCCCTGTATATTACTTTACATGTATTGAAATTTGTCAGTCATTTTATTTCTAAATCACTCTGTCATGTGACTGTGGTGTAGCTTTTCACACTTGCATTTAATTTAATCCTTTGTAACTTCTTTTTTTTTTCCTTTCTTACTTTAACATTAAATTTCTAGGTATTTTGGAATTTTTCTGTAAAGCATAGAACCTGCTCCTAGAAGTACTTACCATTGCCATTGGCCTCTCCATAGTAAAACCCTAGCATTACATTTGTTAATCGTTTACAGCTGTGCCTCTTATCTGCCTAGTATGTCACTAGCTTTTTTAAGGTCAGTCATTCCAGGTAGTCCCTTCTTAGTTTTGGATGTATTACACTGCCACCTCAGCTCAAACGGTACACTGCGGGAATGGGTGTGGGGGGAACAGAGAGGTTTGTTAACTAGAGCTTCAGAATTACCATAAAGCTATTATACCGTATATAACAGAGTATCATGATGAATTGTGGGTTTTGTTAATAATATTTTTGTTTATTTTGTTTTCATGGTAAACATGTAAATTGTTTTAGCTTGAATAATGACTAATTCTTCAAGTGAATGATTAGAAACTGAAGAAGAAATACTACGGAAATGCATAGGCAATAAATATGTATTTTAGAACTAATGCATTCTCTGATCAGTCCTAATTAGCAAATTCCGAAGACTAATGCTAAAATAATTATTTATAATCAGGTAGTACAAAGATTTTAATTTGACCAAGTATAGCAGAAGGATCTTATGAAAAGCAATGCTACAGAAATTATTGACAGTGAGCAAGGGATCAGGTCTGTAAGTGGTTTTAAATGAGTGGGAATAGACTGTTGGCAATTTAAAAGTATCATAGAAATTACAGAATCATAGAATCTCCTGAGTTAGAAGGGATCCATAAGGACCAGCAAGTCTTAACTCCTGGCTCCCCACAGGACCAGCCAAGTCAGAGCATGGGACTGAGGGTATCATCCAGACACTTCTTGACCTGATGTAACTGTAGTGCATTTATTTGAAGGTGTGGGCAGAACTTCGTGTTGTCCATCATTAAAGTATAAGGTGAAAATTTTGCCTAGCTAAAATCTGATGCCAAGAGGGAACAGGTTCAATATGAAATTAATTTGGAGGGTAAGTTCATCCACGAGGAATACATATTCAGAGGTTGTCAGAGTAACCATTTGTCAATGCGTGATAGAATGTTTGAGGTTTTTTTAAGGGTTACTGGTCAAGAGAAATAAACATTTTGTTTAAATAAGGTTTTAGAGATTACTCAAGAAGAAATAGTTGGCAGAGTGACATAGGTATATCTGTGTGCAGTACTGTGAGAAAAATAGATTGACAAGCAATCAGCAGTGGAAGTCAATTAAATAATGCAAAAGGTCGGCCAGTTGGTGAAAAATGCCAGTTCTGTGGGTTGCCATGATCAAAAGGAAAGCAGATTGGTGGAAATAGTTAGGAAAGGAATAAAGAACCACATAGAGTGAACTGTGGTGCTGTATGAATCCATAGGACTCCTATATCTTGAATGCTGTATACAGATCATATAAAAGATACCGAGAAAGCTTGACAGGCTGATCAAGAATGTGGGAAAGGATTTTGTCTGATGACAGGTAAGCTGATGCTTCTTGAAATATAGCTTATAGACAGGCTTCTATATGATGGCAGTCTGTGAAATCATAAATGGCATGGAGGAGGTGAATGAGTGGTGGTATGGTTATTCACAATAGAAACAGAAGGAAGTGTGAAAACTAGCACAAAGAAAGAAAAGAGCCAAATTTTTGAGAAAGCAGTAGCATAGCTATTTGCCTTCAAGAGAATTATTTTTTATTAGAAGATTATGAATGGGCTTAGCAGTTCTTCAGTGAAAGCAGTATGAATATGAAAGGAATACATACATATGTGCTGGTATAAGTAATTTTTAGATTATGGTAGTTTATGCTTCCAAGGGCACATGCATATGGAAACAAATACATTTGCTTTATAACATACCTTTTTCCACCAATTTTGTATACCATGCTATATGAAAGAAATTGTGATGTGGACAGATGGTATCCAAGTTGTACTGTCTCCTCTTTGTTGATGCTCATAGCACTCTTTAACCACTACACTTTCTTTAACATAATCATAGAATGGATTGGGTTGGAAGGGACCTCAAAGATCATGTAGTACTACCTCCCTGCCATGACCAGGGATGCTTTCCCTAGCCCAATCCAACCTGGCCTTGAACACTGTCAGGGATGGGGCTTCCACAAACTCTCTGGACAACCTTTTATTTTTTTCTTCTATATGTTCTTGTACTCAAATTTCATAATCAAATAGTAACTTTGGTAGAGAAGAACATAATGCACAACTTGCACAGAAAGACAAGATGGGGACTATTATTCTTAGGGCCTAAGTAGATCCTTATCACAGACGCTTGTATGCATTTGAAGAAGCTGAGCTTCCACTGCAATTACTGCTTTGTATTGGCAAATAAAGGAAACTCTATTTTACAAAACATACAACTAAATTTAAAATCTCACAGCAGTAGTGTTAAGAATGACCAAAAAATCACTAGAATCTCTCCTCTGAGATCCCTTAAGACATAAATGAGTCTATGATATCCTTTGCAATACTGTCAAAACGCTAAATTATGTTTGGGTTTTGATGTGTAGTTCATAGAGATAGATGACTTGTATTTACTGACATCAGTAGTCCATTAAGAATTAATTCTTATCCTGAAGGGCCTCTGGGACCTTCGTAACTCTTTCCCTCAGCTTCACATTTCTTATCTTCCACATAAAGTTGTGATCTTATTAAAAGAGATCACCCCAGATTGTTTCACTCTGTTAATACACATAGAAGAATAGTGATGATGAAAACCAAGTATTTCTCTATTGTATTTTTTTTGGGAAAAGCAAAATCAAACAGATTCATCACATAAGCATATTAATGTATTTACTTACGGTCCATTAGAAGTTAAAAATATTAAGTTATTAACTAAGAATAAATATTTTTAAGATTACTGGCCCAGTTAATTTTCTCAGAGGTTTAGAAGAGCTGACAGAGAGGATATAGGATGCTTCTTTTTAATAAACCTTGGAGTAGCAAGAGAAACTGCGATGCTGGGAGAGTGCTGAGTGGCCTCCAGTGCTGTGTTTGAAAGGGACAAATGGGATGACTTTGCAGAAACCTGTAAAAGCCTGTGATATTTTGATGATGATTGATGCTGGATAGAATTTTGTTGTGCTGTTTGTCCAAGTTTTGAAACTGTAATACTGCTCAGACCAGTATTTAAAGGATTCAGCAGTTGATGGATAAATGTAAGGAAGTGTTGAATGATGAAAAAGATGAGTGGTTCAATGAAGCAAACCTTTTTTGTCTTTAGATTTCAGTGCTTGAGTTTGACCTAAATGTATTTCACAAAGAAATTGAAACATCACATTTCTGTACTTCTGATTCTGCAGGCTAGCATACCATTGGAGAAATATATTCTAAACTAATCGGTTTTGTTAATTATAAGTTTGTCTTTATGAGGAAGGCACTCTCACTTGCCTTTTCAACATTACTAATTTTCCAAGATTTTCTTAGCAAATGAAAAAATCAACTTTACTTTCTGTTTATACTTGGAATGCCTCTTCAGGAGTTTTCTGGAGCTCTGTGTGTATAATAATTAATAGTTAAACAATATGAATAGTTTAGTAAAACTGAGAAACTTAGTAAAACTTCTGCAGTAATCTTGCATTCTGCTCTTTAAAGCAATTTTAGCGAATAAAGTTTGATCAGTGAACTACAGGAGGCTACCTTAGAAAACACTTAGTTTTTTCTTTGACAAAAGTAGAAATAATTTGGTATGTTGGTTTGGTTTTTAAATTATTTTTGTATGTAAGATTTCTAGTTGGTATTCTAGTATATAGATCAAACTGAGAAGGAACTTTGAATTTGCCAAACTTCATTGTACGATCTAAGCTTTGACTCTTCACAAAATAAAATTTACTGTTCAGGTCCTTAAATGTTAACATATGTTTTGTGCCATGTGTTCTGGTTAGGAGTATGCAATTCTTTACATTTAATCTTATAAATTACTGCAAAACTAATATGTGACTGGGAAATTTTTTATCCAATGGCTTCATGAAGTTACAATAATAAATTTTGTGGCTGCATTAACAAAAAATAAGTATAAAAATTAAAAATGCTTGGACAAGAGTTGACTATTAACCTAGAAAAAGTGATGAGAGTATGAGTTCAGTCAAGCCATGAGGAGGCCAGGTTTGCCTTCAGTCAGAATTGTCACCACTTTCCCACCAGTGCAGCTCATGCTAGTTTGGCAAACCTTAGTTCCAAAAGGTGTGTTTATATTTTGTGTATTTCATTATTCAATTTTAGCTTCCAACCCGTGCGCTGCTAATGAGGGTAGAGGACCGTGTTCTCACATGTGTCTGATCAGTCACAACAGAAGTGCTGCATGTGCCTGTCCACATCTGATGAAACTGTCTTTAGATAAGAAAACTTGTTATGGTAAGTTGTTCTCTTGAAGCCTGACAATGTTTGTAGAATTTTGTAAGAGGCAAATATAATGCACAGTCTTAAAAAAAAAAGTTAAGAACCATATTTACAGTGCAATTTAAAGGGACATCTACTTTTCAGAAGTTGATAACATATTCCAATATATGAGGTGTGTGGAGTTGTTTTTTTTTTTCTTTTGTGTGTGACGTTAGTAAAATTTATCTCTGCAAAACAGAAAGATGTGTGCTGTGAAGTATGTCATCAGGAAATGATGAGTCAGGTATGTTGAATAACAAAAAGGTACTTAATAGCTTAATTCTCCACCTTCTAAAGATGCCTTAGTCTCACTTTCAAAGATTAAGAAAATGAATTCAAGAGCTTTTTTAGACATGCAGCCTTTCAGGGTATTTTTCTAAAAAATTGTAATGAACACTTTTAAGATATAAAAGCCCTCAAAACGTCAAATAATTATGTTTATTATCTGTAACAATTGATTAATAATGTTTAGGAAATCCAAAAAAATATTTTGTTATATCAAGTATGGGAGGGTGAGGAGGGGGGTGGGTGGGTATGGAAGTTACCTTTACAGTTAATGCATGGATGTTTGCTCCAATAATTTAGACTTTTGAGGTAAAAAGTAAAATACATCACCCTTTTTCACTAATGGATGTCTAAAGTGTAACAATCAATGTGTTCAGTGTTTTGTTTTTTCCTTCTGTCTGTTTGCCTTTCACTACTTACACATAGAATTCCTCTCATATCTGTTATGTGCAAATGAAAACCAGTATTTTTTTTTTGATTGGGTTAAGTGGGGTTAAAAATGTTAAAATACCATTTTTTACATTTTTTCCTTAGACATTCACAAGACTTACTGATTTTTTGGTGTAGTAACATCATGTCCAGCATCCAGAACTAATATATTTTTCCTGTGATTTTTATGCTCTGTAACGTGCTTTATTTCTTCATTGTCACTAGGCTGCAGGTTTTCTGTAATTGTAAAATAAATCATGTAAACTTCATTAACACATTTGGAAATTACTCTCAAATGAATGACTTGGACTTCTGCTACTGATGTTGTGATGATGATGGTGTGTGATGTTTTTATTTTTTTCTAATAGAAAGGAAGAAATTTCTTCTTTACGCACGGCGCTCGGAAATAAGAGGGGTGGACATAGAAAACCCCTACTTCAACTTCATCACAGCCTTCACTGTTCCTGACATTGATGATGTGACGGTCATAGATTTTGATGCCATTGAAGAACGCTTATACTGGACTGATGTGAAGACACAGACCATCAAGCGTGCTTTCATTAATGGGACTGGCTTGGAAACCATTATTTCAAGAGGTAAATAGCATAACATTGAAGTAAAAATAATAAATTATAGGCAAATGTGTGTTATAAGTACACTAAAGAATGAGCCTGATAGTTCTTGTTAGGTAGCTTTCACTGGTATCGGATAATTGATCAAAACAAATAAAAAAAGATCAGTTTATTTTTTCATGATTTGTTTTTATTTAAATAAATTGGGTAGTAGATGTAACATTGCATTTATACAAGATTGAAATGTGTAGTGAATAATGGAAGTAATGTCTCCTGGGGAATGTAGAAAGAATAAAGATAAAAAAGTAAAAAATAACAGCCTTCTGACATAGCTGTTCCTTGAAGAATTTCATGTGGATTTCATATATCCTTTGAGTATCTCTGTTGACCTCACAAAGAAATTGGCTCCATCAGAGTAATTTTTTCTTTTCAGCCAATCTGTGGTGGCTTGGTAATTTTGGTGATACGAGTGTTATGCATTTACCTGTTGTCTTTCACAAAGCGTGTGATGCTCAAACTGGTGCCATCCTACTGTACTTGAATGCCACGTGGAGTCTTGTGACTCCATGTCTTTGAATCCTTTATGTGTTTGTTCTGTCGTTATTTAAAATACTATAGCTCAGGTTTTCCTTTTTTGCTGAGCTTTTTCATTAGAGGGAGGTTGGTTACAGCAATGAAGGGAAACAAAATACTGGTGATGGAAAACTGTGCCTGGCAGCTCTTTCTGCAGTTAACACCTTCATTGTCCTGATACTTTTGCTCTATACTTCACATGGAAAAACTTTACTGTATTGTAAAGTTTATATGCAATTGCTTTAGCTCTATGTCAGTAGCTCTGGTATTGAAGTGACACCATTTGTTGTTCTTGCTAGTGGTGGTGGGGTTTTGTTTGCTTTTTCCCTAACAAATTTTGGAAGAGGTTACTCTCCTGCCAGCACATGATGTTCCTCTGTATTGTAATATAGCTACCTGTCTGAAAAGAGGAAAACTGTCTGACAGGGACTATCTGGAGGCAAATTTTACAAACTCCAGTTTCTCAGCAGTTATCTATATGTGTGAAGGGAAAGAGGAGAAAAGAAATAACACGCTTCTGTAAAATATGACCTTTTTGAATTTTAAGAACAAATAAAAAAACCTTCAAATACTTTGTTATTGGTTATTGATTTGTTATTGATTATTTGGGGATTCCAGAGATTAATTACAGCTTCACCCTAGAAGATTTTGTTCTGTACAAGTGTAGCATTGGACAAATATGGTAGTACCCATTTGATTAGGTAGATTGATAAAGTAATTTGTGTAGTTATCTTTATATTTCCTCTATTATCTCAGAGACAAGCTTATTGGAGACATTTTTCAGTACTGGTAATGAGAACAAGGTTTAGAGTGCATCTTAAAGCTCTTTACATCATGAATTGAGGTTCCTGAGAGTGAGTGGTTTGGTTTTTCACATAGTAGTAGAATAAAAACAATGATTTACTATATAAAATATATGGTGAAAAATCACAAAGCTTGTCAAGAAACTTAATGAAACTTGAAAGCATATGTGCTTCTGTTAATCATGTATTTTTTCATATTCTTTATATTATGGTAGCTTCTCTTAAGGAGGTTTTTTTGCAGGTTTTGTTCCAGATGTAACTTATTATATATAAAATTTGCAAAATTACCATGTTCTGGCACATCAAAACATTAGAAGGACTACTTGTTATGTGTAAATGATCTCATTTGCTTACAGTTATATTTTTAAACTTCTTACAAGAACATAAGAAGCTTTGTAAGCACATACTAGTGGGATTCTCTTTGAATGAAGACTTATGCTAATGTCACAAAGATGCCAAAGTCATACTTTAATCTTTTTATTTCTATTTTCTCCAACCAAAAAACCCAAAAAGGCAAGGGATCATTTAAAAATGGGTCAAGGCTATGTATTTGGTATCCTTTGTTGCATTCTCTGCAGTTGGCAAACTTCCTAATGCCCAATCAGGGTTTGACTTGATGTATATGCAAGCCAGTCCACAGCCACATCTACTTTAGTTTGTCAATGACAATAATTCTGTCAGTGGAAGTAAACACATCAAGTTGACAAAGAGATAGTGTACAAACTGTGCACTATAATGAAATCATTAAATCACCCTTGGCTTGTTCCTCATCTACAAAGATGCTGGCTAGTATGAGCCATTGCTGCGCCGAGGCAGAGCAGCATGTCGGTATCTAGATCTTGAGCAGCATTTAAGGCTGATATTAACATATATTAACATTTTTTTTTAAAAAAAATATCTTTCTCAGGAAGACTATCACATACAGAGGCACTTGTGAAGCTACCAAATTAATCGTATCTTAGTCAAATTTTGCTACCTCAGGGAATACTGGTGGTGTAGGTTATCTACAGAAGGCAGCTAAGCCCCACACAAGTGCTTGCTCGCTCCCCACAGCGGGATAAGGAAGAAAATCAGATGCGTAAAAGAAAATTTGTGTGTTGAGATAAAGGAAGTTTAATAGGAAAAGCAACAGCTGCATGCACAAGCAGAGTAAAAGAATTCATTCAGTACTTACAGATAGCTGACAACTCTTTAGCTATTTCCAGGAAAGTAGGGGAGTAAGTCGGAGTCTTAAAAGTCTTCGGAAAATAAACCAAAAAACTTTAGCTACTTACTTATGTGGTATGGAATTATACTCTAGGCCAGTATTTTTAATTCAGATATTCTATACTGAACCTTCCTGGTTCTAAAAAAGGAGCCAGGCTTTTAAACTTCAGCATAGTTTCATTATGGAAAGCCACTTAATGCTCTATATGTAAAGTATAACTGGCAACTAAAGAAATGTAAACCTTCCTTTTACATCATGAGTAAAGTTATGTTTATTAAATATGGTTGTTTAACTTCTGAGTGTCGGCTAAACTCATTCTACATCATGACCTCTTATGGAAAACCAGAACAAACCACACTTTTTAACAATGCACTGGTTAATAAATGCTTACCTGAGTAGAAAAATAACACTGCAAAAATTCTGCATCTGTCTGATTATTATTTTTGGACAATATGCTTGATGCTAATTTTTACACAAATATTTGTGGAGGATTTCTCAGAATCCAGTGGGATTTCCCTTTTCTTACTGCAAGCATATCAGGCCCAAGAAAATAAAAATTGTTATTAATTATTGGCAACTACTCTATAAATACATCTGAATAGAATATAGCACAATATTTTTAACAAACTGTAGTAGAAACTGTGATATTTTTTGTTTGTTTGTTTCCTTCAAGACTGAGAATAATCCTGAAAGGAAATTAAAATAATAACTGCTTTCACTTTTTTTGCAGATATTCAGAGTATCAGAGGTCTTGCAGTGGACTGGATATCACGTAATTTATATTGGATTAGCTCAGAATTTGATGAAACACAAATTAATGTGGCACACTTAGATGGTTCCTTGAAAACCTCAATCATCCATGGAATAGATAAACCCCAGTGTCTTGCAGTTCACCCAGTAAAAGGGTAAGATACCTGTAGTTTTAATAGTAAACTATGGTAAAGCTCATCAGAAGACTACTTTGTTCAGATTTTGAGTTTTCTCATTCTGTTTTCCTTTCAACTTAAACTGAATGCATGTGTTTGGAAGATTTGGCTGAGAATTTTAGCTGAGTACTGTTTCCCTACCAGAGCTAACTGTCAATTAAACCATGTGATCAGTAGCTGTATGTTTGGCCAACTTCTAAATTATGAATGTTTCCACTTCTGATGCATTTAAAATACTGTGTAAATGGACCAAAATTATAAATATGTTCATTTTCTTCTTCAGTAAGCTCTACTGGACAGATGGTAACACAATTAACTTGGCAAACATGGATGGCAGCAACAGCAAAATACTCTTTCAGAATCAAAAAGATCCTGTTGGTAAATACCTTTTTTCCTGTTTCTTTATGATGGTGCATTATGGACATTGTCTTGAAATACTATTTAAGTATGCCATGATGTTTTTCCTATTCTATATAACACTGAATAGAATAAGCATAAAGACATGAAAATCACTGATTTGTATATCACAATTTAAGATATTTTTGACCTATTATAATTAAAAACTACTGTAGTGGGTTAAGTATAATATTACTTAACTTCTAGGATTACAGTAGTTGTGGAGACTGTAGGTGAAGTAGAACCCATCTGTACCTCTCAATCTATAGATCATGGGAGAAAAAGTGTATGGAGTAGTGTTTTAGTAAGGTATGGGCATATGTGAGAGGAAATGTAGAACCTTCCTACCATAATTCCAACTGCATGATCAAAAGATTTGGCTCTTTTCATATAAAGAAAATGGAACTCTTTGAAGCATAGATTTCACATAATGATTTAACCTCAGTTTTAGTATTTGAGAATTAATATGATTTATCATGTCACTTTCTGGGGAAAAAAACAAGCAAACAAATAGAACACAAAATACCCCACTCTTCTATTTTTCTTTTCTTCATATCTGTTTGTAATTTCATTATTTATGAAGTTAAAGCAGTTACATCAATTGTTGCCTCATTAGTGGCCCATCAATAAAGTGATGACACTTAAAGCATTTATGGGTTTTTATAACAGAATGCATTAAGCAAACGGAAGCAATGACTTCAATACTTAAATATTTCAGTAAATTAGACATTAGGGTAACAAAATACGCATTGTAGAACTTAAATTCAAATAATTTCATAGACATTAATTGGTAACTGCTGTTGATCTGTCTGTCTATCCATTTGAAGAGACAATTACCTATTTATCAGGAGGAAAAAAGCATAAACCACCTAATTTTAAGGTGAGGTATGAACACATTCAGTAATGTTAAGAAAATATTAAGTAGTATGGCTGTGTGCAACGTTTTGCACTCAATATCCTGTTATCATAGGTCACAAGGTCCTAAATTGCAGTACTTACGGTTTCTGTCATTCAGTTTTTTTCTGAGTGTCAGTTAACCCACTGAACCAAATAGACAGTAGATAGTAAGTGTGCCTTCCCCTCCCGCCTTCCCCTCCCGCCTTCCCCTCCCGCCTTCCCCTCCCGCCTTCCCCTCCCGCCTTCCCCTCCCGCCTTCCCCTCCCGCCTTCCCCTCCCGCCTTCCCCTCCCGCCTTCCCCTCCCGCCTTCCCCTCCCGCCTTCCCCTCCCGCCTTCCCCTCCCGCCTTCCCCTCCCGCCTTCCATGTTTCAGCATTGGCATATCCATTCTCGCTGGTATCAGATGGACTATTCATGCAGTTTAACAGTCCTGTAAACTGTAGAGGAAGGCAAAGAAAACATTGCTAATTAATTCCAAAGGCAAAAGTATTAGCAGTATCAGAAGACAAGATTTGGTTTCTTGAGATGCTCACCCATTTCGATACCAGTGGGCCATCCTTTAAGAACCCAGCTTTGTAGATTGCATTCACAGCAACCACATAAATGGACCTGTCTAGGTGAAATCAGTGAGCACCGACAGGTAGCGGTCAAGAGTTACAGGGAATACCAAACGTTCTCCATCTCAGAGTAAGGAGGCCTGTATACTTGAGTATTGCCTTTGTAACCTGTAGCAAGGTTCATCCATCTTCCTGTGAATGGTTCCTGTACTAGGCTTAAGTACTGCAAGTGCTGCTCGTCTCCAGGGTCTGTGGCACTTTTCACTTTGAGCTATGCTTCTTGTACAAGCATGAGAATATGGATGTGCAGAGAGATGCTGCAAGGTCAGTCTCTTCTGAAGCATCTACTTGGTATCCTTATCCTCTCTCAAGCTTGGTAGTTGTTTCTCTTCTGGATGATACACTTGAAAGACGAGAAAAAAATATCAGTAACAGCAAAGGAGCTGGAAAGCTGTATTTGAAAAGCCCAGAAAGCAGACACCCTTTGGCCTGCTATGTCAAATGTGCGTGAAGAAGTAGCGACATGGTGCCAGCTCTAAGTACTGCAGCATGTGGTGCTGCTTTCTCCTTGTCAGGGTTTTGAAAAAAGATCTGGCTCTCCTCAGAGAAGCAGTTTACAGGATGAAGAAGGGAATACTGTACAATATCGAGAGGTTGACCCATGGAGTGAAATACAGTAGGTTTTGGCAACTTGCTGCTGTATACCTAACATGAATTCTAGGAAATATCTAGTAGCAGAGCAAATTATTTTGGCATGTATTATCACCGTGCCAGGTGTAGCTCACTGTGGAAGATCTCCTCCTACAATTGCTTGAATGTTTTTAGAGTCTTAAATACATTGTCTCTTAGTTCTTTGCTCTTCCAGAAAACATGCTTTGTTTTGTAGGTTATTGTGTAAGTTGTGAGGGGTTTTTTTAATTAGTATTTCTACAATTCTCTTGATTCTAAGTTCAAAGAACTGGTCATGAAGTCTTTTCATTATGAAGAAAAATTAAAACTAATACTATAAATGCATTGAAAACTAGTATTATGTTTTAGTATTTTGGCATTCTAAGCAGAGGGCTGTGAATGTAGGGAGAGAACAGCCTTTTTGTAGTTCTGAATCACAAAAAGTAGCTTGTTTTCTAAGGGTTTATGTATTAATAATTTTAGAACATAAATGATGGCTTCTGGTTCTAGTTTACTCATAGCCAATGACCTTGCTTAGGACCTCAGTTTATTCAAGTAATTGTTCATTTCCAGGTAATGATACTTTTTCATTGATCAGTCACTGATTGAATTTTGTAGATGTTAGGACAAATAAAAGGCAGAAAATTTTTAAATGCATGAAAAGAGTGTGGCTTTTTCCTCACACAGGACCAAGTTTGGTTTCCTCAATTGATTTTTTTTTTTTTTTTTTTTTAATTTGAGTGGATAGATAACTTTAGTGTGTGTGTGTTTATTTCTTAAATAGACTTGTATTATGAAAACAGTCGAACACTAACTGTGTCTTATGTATTCAAGCCCTAATTAAAGTTATGTATGTTAATTACAGGTTTATCGATAGATTATGGAGAGAACAAACTTTACTGGATCAGTTCAGGAAATGGAACCATAAATAGATGCAACTTGGATGGTGGTAATCTTGAAATAATAGAGTCAATGAAAGAAGACTTAACAAAAGCCACAGCTTTAACCATTATGGGTAAGTCTATAGTTTTTAAATAATGGGAAGCTAATTAGTAATGAAATATCAAAAGCTTGGAGAAGTTCTTGTTGTTTTAATACAAATAATAGAGTATATTCACTAGTGAGATTGTTTTGCTTGTGAAAAGCATTTCTATATTTCATTGAATGGGCAGTTTATAATCTGCATTACCTGTTTCTAAACATTGCCTGTCATATATATACACAAGATGAAGGTAACAGACTGGCATATATTTGCTATAGTTACTAGTAAAGCATGTTGGAAGGAGGTGTGTTATGCTCCTTATGACAGAGAACTCTGTATGACTTAATTCTTCTGCTGCTCACTTTTTTCTACTCTCCTAGTTCAGAATAGCCCTAGCTTGGGGGATTGCCTTGTACTTTGTCAAGACTCCTTTGGGTTATGAATTGATGATTGATGATTTGGATTTGCAGATGTCTCCTAATAGTATGTATATTCAATTGGTTGAAAACCCCCCTTGTACTGTTATATTTTGCCTATTAGAAATGTTTAGAATGTTAAAAATATGTAAATTTCAAGAAAAAAAAAATCAAAATATGAATAGTAATATAAGGCAAAGTTCCTAAAAAAAATCAGGAAGTTATAGATTGTTGAATATTCTGATAATATTGCTTTAAATTGACTGTTCCTCATATTCACTTTCTGCTCTTGGCCCTTGCTGGAGCTTGGATACACTGCATTAAGAAAATCCAGTGTGACTCAGAACTAGTGATTCATATTATTCTAGAGATAACTCTGAAGCTTTACACATTTCCTCTAAGTGCTTTTTCCACCTTTGTTCTGGTTCAATTTAAAAGTATTTATATTTATCTTGGATGTTCAAAAAAAACTTCAGTTAATATTAGACTTCAGTTGGGATAGTTGACTCATCAACTTCCAGAGTCTTTGTATTAAAGTATTTTATTTGATTGATTAATTACATGATGTACATATAGTTGGTGTGCTTGTGAATGTTATTCTAAATGAACTCCCAAGACACTGTAAATTGTCATATTTTAAGGTATTAGCTGCTAAAATAGTTTTAATATACATGTATTTGGCTCTTCTTGAAATCTGCTTTCAAAATCTGTTGGGAGAGGGAATTCTCTTATATGCATGCATAAATGAAAGCAAGTTTTGTTAATAATTGTCTTCTGTTGATTTGATTGTGGCTAGAAATAGAATGAATAGATGACCTTTAGGGAGCTATCCAAAGTCTTGAATATGAGATGTTATAAAGAGTATTTGTTCATATTGAGTTGTCTGTGGTGTCAAGCTTTCATCTGATTCTCAGAAGCTACAGCAATGATGATCCATCTGGGATATTGAACAAAGAGTATATAGCTATCGTTTAAAGATGAGTGTTTCATGCTTGTTGGCATGAAAGCAGGTGTGGAGATGTGAGAATTTCTGCTACATAGTTATTAAACACATGTATCCATCTAATAGTCCTAGTTTGGGATACTTTGTACTTATAGGTGGTGACCATTCTTCCTACTCAAAATTGGTAAACCAAACATACAAGCTGTTTGGGTTTTCCTGTTTGTTTTGCTTTGGGGTTTTGTTTTTGTTTGGAGCCATAGTTGTAACAAATTGCAGTATGACATTGCAGTATGATTCTGTCTATAAATCTGTTAGAGAAAAGTACAAACAAATACAGTTTTATAAACAGAACTGTATGTGCTGATTGAAAAACAAGCAAAGTTTCTGTATTCATTTCTCCTGTATGTTTTTGTACTGTGGAACATATTGTAGCAACATAAATACTATCAATTTTCCTGAAGTGCTGGTGGCTTTACGTCAGCTTCTTACAGTCAGGCTTTCCTGCATGTAAAATGGATCAGAACAGAAAATCCAATGTGATACGAAGCAAGAGAAGACATCTATAATTGATGAATTAGCATAACTAATAAATAAAGAAAAACGAGTATTTTTCCTAATACAAGATTTAACATGGTAGTGTGTGAAAATTTAGTACCCTTGTTGATGTGTTCTCCTACAAGTTTAATAGGGAGTTTTATCAGGTGAAGCACTGTAATTGCAATGTTTATTGAATCATTTTTTATAGATTTCATAAATTTTCTTGACTGTTTCTATTTAAAAGCACAGTAAACACATAAAAACCCACTAGCTGGAACGTTTCTTCTCTGTGTATATACTCAGCTAAGGTTTTTTTTACTATTTGAATTCATCATTGACTGAAAAGAAAACAGATTTGATATCTGTGCCCAAACTCAACTTTGTGACATTTAGGTTCCACTCAGTGCTGCAGAGTCCTGTAGGCCTCTGCTTTTTCTGTTGTTTGCATTTTTATTTGTATTTAGTGTCTCCCCAGCTAAAAGTGGTACTCTGGACAGCTTGCATTTTTTGGTTTTTATTTTAAATATATAATCATTTGGGTTATGTTTCTACTGGGGCAGAAAGAGGGGATCAAGTTGGGTATTTTGAGACTCCTTTTGTACAGCAATCTCACCAGGTCATATATTGGTCAGTTGCTCTTGATCATCAGAACCGTTATTGGTCTGAAGTGCTAAAACCACGGAAATGGTGTAGGGGACTCTGATGGATTGACAGGACAGGGCAATCTGTGATTAGCCCTGGTTCCCATGTCCCTATATCTCCAAACATGGGTTAGGTACACAGATGGAGAAAGGATTGTCAGAAAAATTGCTAAATTCCAAATAAATTTACTATACTGATGATCTGTTCTAGCACTTCATTCCTCCTTGCTTCTGATTTTTATTTTTTGTCTGTTTGTGAGACAACTCTTTCCTACATCTTTCCCAGCTGTCAGAATCTTTTTGTCAGAAATCATAAGCTCCCAGAGATGCCCAAGGATAATCCAGTAGCCTGAGTGAAGAGGCTCTTCCATGCTTTGTCTGGACAGTCTTTTGCACAGAAAAATAACAGATCTTCTGACAGTTTTGAATGGTTTTTTTCCTGTATCTTCTAGTTTACATCCCAGAAGATTTTTTTAGAGCTGTAAGAAACTAATGACTGGTAGAGGCTTGGTCCAAGTCTGACTTCTTTCTTGCTTTGGTAATCTCCATGCTGTTCCGATATCTCTGTATTATCTTGATCTTGGATTCTGCTAATTTAACACAGGAGAAGGAATGAGAAGCAGTAATACACTCCGTGCTTATGAACTGTGATATGAACTCAGTGCATAACACTAGCTAAGTCAGTAATGTGTGGGGTTGCCTTCTAATATAGATTGTGGAGTAGTTCAGAGCTTCACCAGGCAACGACGAATGCTGCTCCTCTTTACTACCCCTCCTCAATCTCCTCACTGTTTGTACTTCATTGCTTTTAATCCCTCTATTTCAGTGTGGCAATTTAGCTGGTGTAAATTGGTTGGAAGTTAGCTTTACTGTTTCAGATGTTTACTGGGGTTTAGTCCTTTCCAGGCTCTGTTTAACATTCTCCTGCTGTTACATCCTTTAGCGGGAGCATATAGAAGATAATGATAGGATGGGAAAAAATTATGTTAGCAAACATGTTGGTCCCAAAATGACTCCTGAGTTTATTCTTCAGGGAAATATAAACAAGTTATATAATGCACATCTTTATTTTGGTTCCTTCATTTATTGGTTTTCTACTCAGGAGTGTGACTCATCTATTTTTTTCCATATTCTGAGCTCCAAAATTCCTCTTCTTTTGGTGCCTGCTTTTGCTACATCATTTTGAGCATGATATAGATGGGATAAAAATTATATCCCATTTGAAAGCATTTGAATATATACAAAATTACTATTTTTTTCAATGCCCACAGAAGTTTACTTTTGCTGTTGGGTGCTACAAAGACATCATAAAGCCATGGTGAAGTCACGTTTGCTTTTCTTCTCAGTTTTTCTTCAAATGCACCTTCACTGTGTGAAATGGCAGTGCATGCAATGTCAGTAATATTTAATTAATTTTTCAGTCAAAAATACATGTGAATGCTTTAGTACTTCCCACTGTTCATTGTCTCACATTTCTTCAGTGGTAATTTTCTTCTGCTACTATGCTAACTGTTCATTTTATTACATTGAAAGACCTCTGAAGTTTCTTTTGGTCTTCTAGAAGTGTATCTAATTCACAGCACACTATGCCCAGCATAATTTTCAACACCTACTACTGACACCGCTTACAAGTTGATAACAAATATATCCACTGGTTTGGAAACTCAGGATGTTCTATGTAAGAGAATCTCTGATTTTCTTACACAGTAGAGCGATACGTTTCTCAACATTAAGGAAATGCTTCCTAGGCTTGTGTTAATTTTTGCGTTTAATGTATCATTTTCAGTACCTGATTTTAACAGTTTTCCTGGTAGCCAGTGTTTGAGAGTAATCAAATCATACAGACATGTTTGGCATGCTGCATGATGAAGTTACTTAATGAAAATCGATCTTTGACTGTCACTGAAACCAGTTGGAAATTTATCTTATTAAGAATTATATGTATTTCTAGATTTGTGAGCAGTTGTATTACAAAATTTGGATTACAAAAGAACTTGCAGCAACATCTGATGTATTTCCAAACTGGCCTATTCTTTCTTGAATGGCTCTGAATCATAAACTAAACATTGGTAGAAAAGTATTGATTAGTTACTATAAGTTTGTCGCTGAGAAGAAAAAGATATTGAAGGCTTCTCTCAGCAGTTTCTGCAGAGGTATTCAGTTGGATTTTGTATTGGCTTCTCACTGAAATACACATTAGGCAAAATTAATCTCATTTCCCTACTAAAATAGCAATATGATGTAAATGGTATAACGAGAATAAAATTTATTGTGCATTGCTGATTTGTTTTAATACAGGTAGCAACCTCAAAGGAAATATTCCATGATGCTAAGTAGTAGCATTTTCTAGTTGTTGTTTACTAGTATAAAAGAGTAACTTCATGTAGTGAACAATTCTGTGTATAAGTGCTGCTTCTGTTGAAATTCATGTTGTTAAAAATTCAATCAGCAATACGACAAAATCAGACATACAGAATAGCTTTTCAATGGGAGTGCAGATATTAGAACAGTGTCTTTCGAACACAAACTGTATATAATACAGCCATCAAGGTGTATTATCAGACAATCAAAATAGACAGCAACAATGACAGTATTTCTTTTTTAGACAGAAAACATGAGTTGATATCACCAAAGTATATTCATGCTGCAATTTACTTTCATCATGTGGTTAAAGATATACTGGTTATTTGAGTTCTGTTTTATCCTGAATAAAGTTTCAAAAATAACACCTGAATGCATTACTAGTAAGTCAAACAGTAGGAGCTGTGACTTTGCTGGATGTAGTTGCCAAGTGAAAGAGGCTGCTTAGATCAGGAAACTTCAAATACATACACCTTAATTTTCCAAGTCATCAGTCTTCTAATTGCCGTAACACCATTCATTACATTAGCATTAATATATGAAATATATCTAGGCAATTTGCCCAGTTCTAAGTACAGTGCATAGTTGTCTTCCATAAATACTCAAACCACCATTAATGAAAACTAATGGCCCATCAAAATTTGCATTCAGAGTACTGCTTGAAATCTCCAAAGGACTGTCCACAATGCTCATGTAGCAATTTTTGACATTTGAAATTGCTGTTTCCCAATATGTTGCTGTGCTTAATGCTAGTTACCCAACAAAATGGAGAAATACAACAATTTTAATGTATAATATTACCTAGCTTCAGCAACAAGATTGCAATTAGGGATTGAACAATATTCCTGTTAGTATAATCAAGCAAATAAAGCATTTAATTTCAGTTTGATATTTAAAGGTTTCAAATAGGGTTATTTCTTCCCTGGATTGTAAAAGCAAGTTGTCTTTATGCTAAAGTCAAGTGTTTTTGTAAAATCATCTAGTACATCTTAAATTGAATATACAAATGGATTCATTCATCTTAATACTAGAAATCACAGATGAGTTCTCTACAGAGAGAATATATTCATAACACAGAGAGAAATTGTCCAAAATTCTGCTTGCAATTATGGTCAAAAATAGCTGTGTAACACGATGGGGGTATTTTGGTGTGACACACTGTTATGCTCTATATTGGCCACCCAGCAGTTTCTGAAAAATTAAATCCTGTATTCTTTACATCTTAGGGCATATCTGCCCAGCTGTGACCAGGTAATTTTTGTGGCAGGTAGTGATAAGAGCTTTGTCTTCAAGGTGTCTGTACTCCAGAATTTGTGTGTTGGGGTTTTGTTTGTTTGTTTGTTTGTTTCTTCTGTTTTGTTTTGGGTTTGGTTGTTCTTTTGGTTTGTGTTGTTTCTGTGTTTTGTTATTTTTCATTTTTAATAGATCTGAATTGCCAGGATATGCATGAGCTCCACCTGACAAATTTGCTGGTTGTGTTTCTCATCTAACTCTGTGTGCTGTATCCATATCTCCTCCTAAGACTTGTAGTGCACCATGTAAAGCCTCCATGTAAAAGGAGAATTAGTACTAGGTCAGTAAGGTTTTGTAAGTGACATTTTTAATTAAATGTTTATCCAGGTGGAAGAGGAAGCTAAAAGAATAATTTTGAAGCATATTTTGAGTATTTACTGGTGATGTGTTGTGATTTGTTCTTTTTAACAGTATAGATGGCATAGGAGGCCATGCAACAGTGTTCAGCCAGGTACTTTAAGGACTAATGATGAGTTCACACTGTGATGATTTTTATTTCTTGTGTTATGGAGGGAGGGAGGGAAAGAAGAACTCTGATCTCACGCATCTGACATCATTGATCAAAATTGTCTAGATACTCTTGAATATATAGGGCAGCAGCAACACATGATGGAACGTCCAGTTGGTGATATAGAAATGGTTTGGCTTAATATTAATACTAAATGGAGACAGGGAACTCTTTGTGGTGTAGGTAGCTATTGTTAATTGAGCTACTTGATTAAAAATATGCAAAGTTGGTTATTCCACGGTTTTCTTTCTGTTCACTAAAAAGACAGGCAAGTTAGTAGATGCAGTTTTGGGAGGCTGTTGAAACCACAGCCAAGAACGATTTTTGCACAAGCACCAAAACTTCTTGCTTCCCATACCCAGTCTTAAATATTTTATGGGTCATTTTGGATATGTAAAGCAGTAAGTTGTAGTATTCGTTGCACAAGACAGCAGTCATTACCAAAACTATTTAATGGGCCGTTCTGGTTGGACTGATACAGTCAGATAGAGGATTTGAAGACTGAAATAATTTCTTTTGAAATAATTTCATTGGAAATGTTAGCCTAAACCTTTAGGACAGATACGTCATTATTGTGGGTCATAATTTCAAAGGAAAAACAAACAAAAAAAAAAGTCAAATTCCATTATTTCACCTACAGATTATATCGCTTAGTCACTTTTACATTTTTATTTCATATACATCTTTCTGTTAGAATTCACACCATCAAAATTGAGCATAAGTATTACTTGTGCTAAGGATTGTCTGATAAACAAATCATCAGATGCACACTACTACTAATTTAACAGACTGATATCAGAGTATGATGGTTTTACTCAGTCATTTCTAGCACCTTTTGATGCATGGTATGATAGATAGTTCCATTTGTGTCTCCAAGTCTTTATATTCAGAATATTTTCATTATTTAGTCTGTTATTTTGTCATTTGCTGTGAAGACTATTGAGTAAATACTTTTTTCCTTTTAAATTTTCAGAGTTTATTTTTTGTGCAGTAACTTTTTACAGTCCCTGCAATAGAAGTTATTATTCAGATCTGTAGCTTTCATCATGCTTTCAGTCTCAACTGTCTGCCTCTATAAATTAATTTTTTAAATATTAAAACTGCAGCATATGCAACTATTCATTTAACCAAAAAGAATATTAACTAGAAATTAAGTTAATACACAATATTTGTTGGAAAGGCAGTGTTCCCAAAGTTTAAAAGTCTTTTTGATCAAGGGTTTCACTTCTGGTTCATCCATAGTAGTAACTTTTTTCTGTCTGAAATGAAAATGCTGATGAGGTTAAACTCGCAATTATACATTCTTGCCCCATTTAATTATTTAATTTAAGATGTTTAAAAGATACATAACCATTTTGAGATAAAAAAGGAAATGTTCATACCTTCTTCATCATGTAGAACATTCCTACAAGATTGTATTTCACAGTAATTAGTAATTACTTTAAATGTAGTCATGAGTAAAATGGTAACTTGCTGCAAAGCAGTAATTTGTTAGCAACCTACGCATGTGCTACTGTTCATAGTGCCATTCACATTGTTCCACTTTGAAAATACATGTGATAAACTGAAGATAAAGTTGTATTCAAATTGCTGCTATAATTTCTTTTCCTTTTTCTGTTGTTTTTTTCTTTTCATGGTTAAATTCAGCAGTCACAAGGAAACTGCACTGTGGTACCCTTGAAATTATCGGAGAAATGTAGGTCTGAGCATATTAGTTAGCCAGTTCAGTTTGTTAAAAATTATTGCTTTACCAAAAAGCTGAGAGCAGAGGGGAGTTGCTTCCATTTATCTTGATGCTACTTTAACTGAGATAGTGTAACTGAGATAAGCCAATCAAACCTTGTTTCTTTACTGAGACTTCCTACAAGGCTGGTACCAGAACTATGTTTTGATTGATTAAATTTTACTAATGAAATAGCTTAGATTTCTTTATAATATAGGAAATATAGTCTGTGGCTACTCAGAAGTATAATTTTAAATTCCAAACAGAAAAATCCATTGCTGCTTTGCTGAGATAGTGAGCTACAGAGTATTAACCAGTCACTAAGATGATTGACTCGACTATGTCAAGGGGAAGTGATAACCCCCAATGAGCTTGAGAGGTCATTGTGCTGTTTAAGTTTTGTGAAGAGAGTAAGGACTCAGTAAGGGTGTTCTGGCATTCAAGGAAAATAAGAAAAAGACCAGAACCTGTCAACCTGGAACACTGAGGCCATGTCATCATGCAGTTCTATGTGCTCTAGAGACAGTGAGGAGTAACATGTTAAGGACTTGAAATCAGAAGGTTGGCTTGTGGTTTCTATGTCATGTTAGGCCCTTAGTTTAATGAAATTTGAGTTCAATATCAAAGCTGTTTTAAAGTATATTCTGATGCATTGGGAAGTAGAGCCTGCTTGACTTTCTTCTTCTCTTCTTCATGATTTCTTAGTTATTGATTGTAATTTGGTTTTAATGAAAAATGTCTTTTAGCATTACAAGCAATTTTCTTCACTTGTGAAAATAAATTTCTCCTCTAGAGTAAAGTCAGTAGGATTTCCATATATAACTAGGCATCTAATTTAGGATTTTCTATGGAAGTCGTGTCAAATCAGCAGTTGTTGCAACAAAAGTGGAACTGGTAAAGACTGCTTTCATGTCTCCTGAATCTTAATAACGTAGTACCTTCAGTTTCTCACTATAACCTTACCCCCATAACACTTCCAGTACAGTACTCCACATCTTTCAACCCAAAACCTCACCGCAGTTTCTCTCCTCCTCCTATGCACAACAAATGTCTCTGCTGCAAGAACTAGTAGAGCCTTTCTGCAATCTATTCCACATTTTGCCATTATAACACCCCATTTTTTCAAGTATTCCTTAAAATTTCTCCCCATTTTTTTCTCTTCACGCCATTCCCCATCTTCTCTGTGTCAAAACAAAGCCCAGACTGTTGCCACTCTGGAGCTACACATGAAGTGATATGCTGGCCAGCACTTGTGCTGTGTGGCCATCTGGCTCCCAGCAAACTGATGGGATTCATTCAGTCAATCATTTTGCTATTTTACAGTATACTGGGGCTTAGTCAGAAAATATTTTGTTTGGGGTGATTTTGAGTTTGTCAAGGGAGCATGGCATATGGGTGTTCTTGGTTTTACTTCAAAAAGAAATCTGTATTTTGAGAATGGTTGTGTTAGCTCTGGGCATTGATTTTTTCCTAAGGTTTTAAATAGTTACCAAACCTTGGGGAAGTATCTCATACCTTCACTTTGAAGAGTAGAACACAGGGTGTTTCTGTGTCTGTTACACTTGACAGACATAGCTGGCACCACTTTGCATTGGATTTGTTTGTCTCCAGCTAGAAATATCAGGAAGTTCTTCAATGAAATAATGCTTTTATGCAATGACTGAAGGATGACATTAAGAGTTAGCATTGGCTAAGTGTTTTCTGTGTGTTCGGTATGCTCTGTTTCAGTCTCACCCAGACAGGAAAGGACTGATTTGCTTTGCTTCCAGCAACCATTGAGATTGATGAATAATGGGAACAAGCTGGCTGAAATTAATTATGATAAAAATGAAAAGATTATGTAATAAGGGAAACAGCTGAAGGACTTGGCATTGGTTAGGTAAGGAGCTCTTCACTGTGAACATTGAGTCACTATGAGTTAGCTGAGTTCTTGTTTTGGAAGCAAGTTTCTCAGGTGCTTAGTCTGTTAAAATTAGCCAGTGCACATCTTTACTATGTTTATTCTTCTTTTGGCTCTGTCAAAAGTTTGTTTTCCTTTCAGAAATACACTTCTGTAATTTCAGATCATTCTTTAGTTTTCTCTAAACTAAACCCCCACCTTATGAAGATATTTATGTAGAAAATGTTACATGAAACAAATTATTCCACCTTGAGCGTGCAGTGCTAGTGCCTGCAGGTGTGAAACTGAAAGGTTGAAGTTTTTTTCTCTCTTGGCACCTGGCAAGTCACAAGAGCATGTTATGGCTTGATATCAGTACCCTGGCTCACAAGTTGTAGTAGTCTCAGTATGATGTAAGGGTGAATAGCCATTGGGCACCCCAATTCGTGACACTTGACTGTAGTGCCTGACAGTATGGCCCCTACGAGTAGCAGTGCCATACTACAGAGTTTTTCCGTTATCACCCCCACATCTTCATTGGAACACTGGCAGGAGGTAGCTGTTGAGGAGAAGAGTTCTATGATCTTGATGTCATCCTTCAGAGCTACAGTAAAATTAATAAATGTGGCCTTCTATATGCATAAGAAAGAATGAAGGGCATTTCTGGATTTCTTCCAATTTTCCCTCATTTTAACCTATTCTGTCTTCCAAGCTGTAACAATAGGGAATACAGATTTTCTGTGAGAGCTGCTGTGAAGGTTTTCAAAAGTTTATATTTAATATGCTTCATTTTGCATTATTTCTTCTTGCTGTGTTCCCTGATAGGTCCTCTTTGCATTTTCCTTATTGCTCTGTGGTTGTTGTGACTTTATAGCCTATCTGTACAATATCAAGTGATGGTATGAAATGTGAAATGTTCAAAATTTGGTAGGAGTACCACGCCCATAATACTGGTTTGAGGAGAAGTACAATTTTTTATTACCTTGAAGAAATTATAATCCATTGACACAGAAGCTTTCTCATCAGCTTTTGGTAAAGTAATGAATGACTTGCAAGCTCTTTAGCTGAAGAGGCTCTTTCATTAATTCCAGCAGGTAATGGGTCAAAGTCTCAAAATTACAAACTGGTAACACTCATAAGTGCTATGTATTTCTGAACAAAACTAAAGCAATCTCTAATATTGATATTTAAATTATTTTAATGGAGCTTCAAAAATAACATTCTCCTGAAGTGATGTAAGTGAAACGAAGCAGGGAATATACATCTCATATATACTTTTCAATTTCTTGTGATTTCTTTTGAATTGCTTGTCTTCATAAGCTATTGTATAAATGGTCATGAAGATTATCTTTACATTAATATTGACATTTGTATCATAGATTCTTTTTTAATGGAAAAATATATACCACACTAACCAATATGGCCACAGTCATGTGACCAAACTTAGTGTTTTTATCCTTGTGTCACTTAAAGTCCCGTCTGAATTTAAATGAAATCTTAATGATTGAAGTCACCTGAAATCCCACCCTTGAAAAATATGTTGCACATACTGCAATTGTGCATCAAGTGAGAATTCTCTGTCATAAATTTTTGGCATGTCCTACATAATATGGTTCAAGTATTCTGTATGTTTGGATGGGCAAGGATGACTTGAAGTTTGATGTTAGTATGTGCATATCATGTCTCATATTTTAGTGTTATTCTACCCTCTTGTGTAAACTCTGCTGAAAAAAATACTACCTGTGCAAGTTGTAATTTTGATTTTTCTTTAATACAGTAACAAGATACTTTGATTTATGTTATTTTTCCCGCTCATTAATTTCTCAACACTCAAGTAACCAGAAGAACCAGAGTTCCTGTCAACTATACATACATAATGAATAGATGGGGCAAAGTTTGACAATGAACCCTGTGTTGTAGTAGTATATGGTCTGTGAATAAGATGTTGTAACTTTTAGTTATAAATCAGGAATTCGTTTTTTCCACTTAAAAAGGTGTGAAAAATATATCACTTAGAGAAAAAAATAAATCTATAAATCCAGAATTTCTGGTTTTAGAATTAAAAAAATAATTATTTATTCTTTGATAAATTTTCCTTACAGTTCTGAGAATTAACCTCAGAAGATTTTCCCACCTTAGATTTCAAACATACATAATCTGATCGTGATCCTCTTTATTTTTACAATTTGAATATTTTACAGACAAAAAGCTTTGGTGGGCAGACCAGAACTTAGCTCAGATTGGTACCTGTAACAAAAAAGATGGAAGAAACCCAACTGTCCTGCGAAATAAAACTTCAGGTGTTGTACATATGAAAGTTTATGATAAAGCTGCACAACAAGGTATGTTAAATTTTAAGCATGTTTAACCATCATTTAAAGTGCATGATGTCTTTTCCCATGGTAGTCTCCAAATGTGGATAGAACAAGTTAATATGTATTTCATTGTAATTCAGTGATAAAATACTATAAATATTTTATTATTCAATAAATTACTCAATATTATAAGATAATTGATTTAGAATATCTGACTTATATATTTAATTTATCAGGGTTTTTTTAAGTTTTCACTATGGGTAAGTTTGTAGTTCTGTTACAGAATCTAAGTTTAAGATTTATAGTAAAAGAAAAAAAAAATCAGTGTGAACCTCCTCTCAAATTATAGAAACTTTAAGTAAGTGATGTATTATGAGAGAATTTTTTTGTGTTCTTCGCTGTGTATTTAAGATACTTTAATTCATCTAAATTTAAAAAAGTGAGAGTGGTAGAAACCAGAGAAGTTAGACAGCTGAAAAATGGGGGAATATTGCTATTAGTATCAAAATTTCCTTGGCAGTGTGAGAGCTTGTATGGTACAAGTTTGATTTCCTCTTTTCTCTTCTCCACCCATGTTATAGGTAGCAATTCCTGTCAGTTAAACAATGGTGGATGCTCCCAGCTTTGTTTGCCGACATCAGAAACCACCAGGACATGTGTGTGTACAGTAGGCTACAACCTTCAAAAGAACCGCATGGCATGTAAAGGTAAAATGGCTTTTAATATTTGTTTCAACTAACTTCAGTCTTTAATGAGTAAATAAACCTTACTCATTTTAAGCTAATTATCTTGATATGCTTGATTAACAGAGTTACAGAGAAATGTCTGTTGTGGTTAGGACAGGATTTAAATTTAGCTTTTAATTTCTTTATTCAGATTTTGGTGGAAACTCAGAGGAATTTTGTCCTTTTTTTTGTCTTTTTTTTTTTTTAAAGGTAGGCAGAAAAGCAGAGCATCTGAGCCATCATAATAGCAGTACATGCTTGTTCAAGGTGATATACCTTATCTTTAAACTCAGTTATAAGCTGCAGTATCTGAAAGGTTGGATATCTCATCCTGTTGTATTGCCCTTAGTATTAAGTGAAGCCTAATTATTTTTGGGGGGGCTGTTAGTTTTGTTGTTTGGGGTTTTTTGCAATCTTCTGTCTATTCGTACAGTAAAAAATCAAAACATTGCTTACATCCAAAGTCTTACTTTTTGCTTGAATAACACCAAACAGCTTTATAGATAGGTTACCTTATAGTTCTATAAATTTAATATTATTTATTCCTATGAGGGACTGCTACTTCATCTAATTAATAGTAGAGTATACACAGAAGCAGAATTAAGCAACATAAAGGTGGCATTTCTATTTACTAAGTGGTTTTCAGGTGTGACTTAATAACATATTCTTAACATTTTTCATTCGTTTTTCACATAGTCATTTTTACTTTTACAATTACTGCTCCAGTTATTTATAACCTTCAGTTGCAGATTAAGGTAAAAATGGGTGGATGTTGTTGAAATACATTCCTCCTGTCTATTTAGATACAATGCATTGTTCACTAAAACTATATATTTCTCTCTATTGTTAGTAAGAGAAGTTTGTGTGACTAAGTGAGGTGAGATGAATCCTGTGCTTCAGAAGGCAATTTACAGTCTTGAGTCCTGCTTCCCGCAAGTTCTTTAGAATTTTCTCTTGCTGAATATATACAGGAAGTGCAGATATTCCCTGAAAATATTCTTACATTTTTCATAATTCAAAGCCATTTTCTTAAATTTTGGTTTTCTTATTTATAATAGCTTAATTGATACGTCGATCCTTGAAATGGACAGTGATTCCCCTCTTTTTATCAGACTGCATTTATCATTTAATTACAAATACAACATAATAATTCTTTTTTCAAAGAGATTGAGTTACCATTCTGGAAAACTATGAAGCAGCACAGGAAAATGATGTCTAGTGCTGTTAATTCCTCAAATATTGTTAATTAAGAAAGTCTCCACTTTTCTCCCATGGGTTATTTTATTTTTCCCGTAGGTATTGAATCATTTCTCATGTATTCTGTTCATGAAGGAATTAGAGGAATTCCTCTTGATCCAAATGATAAAATGGATGCTTTAATGCCTTTATCTGGAACTTCATTTGCTGTGGGCATAGACTTCCATGCAGGTAAATATTATTTTCAGTTTATTGTATGTATGTAAAATATTGTGTACTATTCTGATAACTGAAATAAAGCCCCAGTCTTCAAATCTTCTGAATAATTACAACTATATTTGAAGGAATTGGAAGGTGGTTGTGTGTTACAGTGTTAACTTCTAGCTATTTATTATTTATAATAACTGGAAAATTTGTGTTATGTATATGTTGACTATACTACCAACACTAACTGCTGTTATTCGTGCAGACATCACTGAGAACTTGAGTAGAGAACTGGTGTTTTTGGAGAAAGTGGTCGTAAAACCTTAGGAAAGCAGGTGCATTAGTTCCTTTTTTATAGAAAAAAAGCTTGTTCCTGTCATAACTTTTTTTTCTACTGAATTTTCTTAGTCCTGTGTATTGAACCTAGTAGGTGGTTTCAACAGCCAAGTGGGATGATTTTCTTTCTGGTCAGTAATGCTCAGCCACCTCACTGCAGCAGACAAGCCAACTCCTTATCTATTTCTTCCTTTTACAAGCAGAGGCTCTAAGATCCTGCATAACAGGCTTTTCTATCTTAAGTACACTACTGACCTTCCCACTGTAATGTATAAATAAGAAACACATTTTAGTTTAGGTGAAATTAGACTGTTTCTATTTTGAATATATGAGATAAGGTGGAAAGAAATAAAGAATCAGATTCTGAAAAGCAGTTCTGTACATCTTTCACTGGTACTAAAAGGTGTCTGAGTATCTCCAAAGGAATTAGGAATTTATAGTTAGTTCACAGACAGTATGAAATCTGTGGCCAAATAGTGACCAGAAAACATCTTGTGTCTCCGTATTTTTTAACCCATGAGGTCTTTGACCTTCTAAACTGCCTTTCTCATGTGCTATTTTTGTTTGCCATTGCGTCTTTCCTGAGTACAATATCTGTACTATGTCTACTGACATAAAAATCACTCTAAAAGCTAATGCATTTGTACACGTATCTTAGATAGGAAAGACTATGATACATATTATTTCATCATTTCCTGGAAAGATACAGAATGATACGGAAGTGGTAGCTGTGCACGTTCTTGACAGAGAGTACAAGGACAATGCAGTTTGGTTTTCTTTTTTTTTTTTAATTATTATAGTATATTTATCTTTAAAAGTACAATTTTTTAATTCAGGTCTTGCAAGCTTCACAGAAGCGTAATATAGAAATCTGTAATTTGACCTTTTCATTCTAAAATACTGATACTAGGATTTTATTGGCAATTTTGCATCCAGTGTTTTCCTTGGGGGATATTTTTTTTTGGCATAGTGTACTTAGAGGGTGTGCTAGCTCCTACTTTAAACAGCTTTGCTTGGATTTGGCTAGTCAGTATCAAATTAATATTTTGGAAGACTATGATGTGTTTACTAATTTTTAGCTTTTTGGAAAAATGAGATTTGAGGAAGGATGAAAGTGAGCAAGGTTCACCAATTTGCATGACGATCGGTTACAGCACAGGGAACGTGAGTACAATTGATAGTGACAAATGCATTGCTAAACATGAATCTTCTGTAGCAATGCAATCACAAGGGGATGTCATTAAAAGTTACAGTAAAATGCATTTCAGCTTAAAAAGCAACTGTTTTTTTCTCATTTTGATATCTTACCTTGAATTTTCTAAATTCATTCTTTAAGCCTTTGTTCATCAAATATGGTTCAGAAGGCAAGTGGAAGTACTTCCAGATTTCATCTTTGTTTTTTTCACTTAATGACCATTGCTTGCATTTCATTCTTATTTGTGAAACATTCCTACATTCTGATCTACTCTCACTAATGTTTAGATATTCAAACTGGCTAAAATACATATTCTAGTAGTATAGCACATCACAGTTAAAAAACTTACATGGCATTTTTCACAGACAAGAAAGGGCTAGAAAATAAATGCACCTCTTTTTCTCTATATGTATTGATACTTCTTATTTTTCATTAAAGGACTGTAAGAGTAGTTTTGACCTTTGGACTTTTTTAGAGGTTGTTGGGGAGTGGGGTTGCCAGTGTTATTTAAGGCATGGAATTTTAAAACAGTGTGATCCTAGCAGCCTTTCATTTCTGTATTAGTAAAGAGAATGTCATTGATTCTTCCCTGCTGCCAAAGACTTCTTCACAGTATGTCAGGCAAATGCCCTTTGTTTTTTATCTCTTGACATTATTCCAGGAAGCCTAACATACTTTTTTTTTTTTAGTATCTGTTTTCTATTTCTTTAAATCATTATCTTACATGGTGGGAGATGCTCTCTACAGCAGCTTGGTTTGGTTCGAGGAGAATCTGCATGGCAGAGGAACATTACTGAATTTGAGACATATGGGGCATTCTAAGTATTGAACAAATGAGAACATCGTGATTTTTTTTTTTGCAGTAATCATCTGCAAATTGATGGGTAGAACTATGTCTCAAAGAAAGCAATCTCATTGATCAGGACTCGCTCCTACTGGCACAAACTACTTAGTGGCTAGTAGTATTTATCTCTTTTTAAAATACAACAATGCAGAGTGGTTGGTTACATTAATATTTCCAAAAAGCCTCCATAAAGGTGGAGTAATACTTAAAATCATTGATTTATTTTTTTTTTTTTTTTTAAAACACAGTGTTATTGCTGAGCCTCTTTTAGTTCTGGTGTAGTTCATCTCAGAAACAGCTTAAGTTTTGCAAGATTTTGCTTCTGTGAAATGCAAAGTTCTCATCCCTCACTGAGTTTCGCTGAACTGAGTGGAAGTTGGAAACCCAGAGGCTTTGTGTCACACGTTTTTCTCTGTCTTTATCTCCATTTTCTGTCCCACTCTTATCCACGTTACTGGGTCTTTACAGTACTCCGGGTATTTGTATCTGCGGTGTATGTACAGGTGGGAGTAGGTAGGAGCAGAACAGCCTTTACTCTGATTTGCAGTTTGACCATTTACAGACTAAGCAGACAAGGTCTGGAAAAATCACAGAATCACAGAATTATCAAGGTTGGAAAAGACCTAGAAGATCATCCAGTCCAACCATTCACCTATTACTACTAGCTCCCACTAAACCATATCCCTCAATACAACATCCAGTCTTTCCTTGAACACCCCCAGGGTTGGTGACTCCACCACCTCCCTGGGCAGTGCATTCCAGTGCCTGACTACCCTTTCTGAGAAGTAGTGCTTCCTAAAATGGGTGGCACTCAACAAATATTTTGTATGTTGAATTTTGACTTACAGGATTTTATTGGCAAAATACTAAATCACTGAAGGGGATTACATTTCAGCGTTTACTAATAGTAAAAGTCTGTGGACTCTAGGAGTCAGTAGGGGGCCATGGTAACTAATGCTCACCACTTAGCAAAATGCTTGTAGAAGCTGTGTAAAGTTGCAGACAGTTGTTTCCAATTTTGTGGTGACTCTCATTTCCAGGTAGTAATTCTGTTTTCTTCAGATTCCAGCAATAGAATAGATAAATAGGTAGTGAAGGCTCCAGATTGAGTATAGGCCTTCCTACCATCTGTCCAGAGCCAGAACCGACTTAAAGAACCAGATGCTGAAGGGAATTTTTGTCTTCATCTCTGTTATTTTTCAGAGTAATTGGGAAAATAAGACAGGCTCATGCAATTATAATACTAGCAGTGCTACCTGATGGAGACAGCATTGACATACAGATCTGTGAAAATGTCATCAATGCAATAAACGCCAGTCCTTGTTAGCTTGTTCTGCATGGCATGGGTCTTCAGGAGTTTAGCCTTACTAAGAATGCTGCGTTTTACTGAGATACTTTGAATATGAGCAGAGGGGAACCCATAGAAATGACTGTCTCCATATAATGAGAGGGGTTTGTCATTTGGATCATACCATCTATCCAAGTGCAAACTGGAGCTCAGCAAATGTTGTGATCTTATGTGTATTGAAAACCCAGAGGGATCTTTTATTAGTTTAATGGAAATTAATTCCCTGGGTGTTTTCACCCTGTAGAGCACAAGGGGTTTGTGTATTTTTCTTTTCTTATGATACCCTGAAGTACTTGAAAATAAAAAGATAATATCCTAAGTAATGTATAAAACACAGTGAGTGAAAAGTTTTGCATTACTATAACCTTTAACAGTGCTTCAGGTAAAAATAGATTTTTATTTTTTTTCCCCCTTGGAGCATCTTTGAGTAATTATATCAAATGTCATAGTCAATGCATTTTACAGCTCTGTTTAATGAAGTTTTAACTTGGGAGACAAAATGTAGGCAAGTAAGGCGTAGGACTGTAAAACAATATGAGAATTTTAAGGAAATTATGTGTTAGCTGAGGTTTAATATCAGTGCATGGTTGGGTAATTATTATCTTTGTGTACTCAAGCTGTTCCCATTTCCTTTTAAGGATACTTTCTAGAAGCAATGAACTGCATGTGCTTTGTGAACTTCCTCCAACATAGCAAATATTACTTCAGTTTCCCTGATTAGTTCCAGTCAAAAAAAAGTCTTCCATACTTTTTTTTGTATATCAGATTCATTCTGCTTTAAAATTCTGATCATTTTACAGGAACACTGCCAATTAAATAAAAATCCAATTTGATGATGTTAAAAATAGTGTTCCCTGTAATATTTGTCTTGAAAATGTGTTTTTCATTATTATTGGGAAGTATTTTTACATCTCCAAAATTACACCTGAATATCTCTAAGCTTTGTATGTTTTACTCTCCTTTTTTATGCATGTACATACCTTTCTACCTGTTCATACTCAGGTCAGGTATATTTTATTTGAAGGAAACTTTTGATCATTAACAAAGCAAGTCTGTGCCCCAAAATACAGCATTTCACAGGATGTAATTTAGATGTGGTTTGTGTAGATTTGTGTGTAATCATATATTTTACAGAGAAGTTCCACCACCACCACCCCACCCTTCAGTAGGTTATATCTTTTACATATGTTTATCTGGAAGCAAATCCAGGTAATTCAGTTGTTTGAATTTTTTGATTACTGAAAAACACTTTTTTAAGAAATAGTCATTTAAAAGTATTTTCTCTGGGAAAACAGCTCTACAAAGTCAGTTGTACTATATGCATGAATATTTATGCATGGCAGTGAAATAACTGAGCTTCTTGGCTGTTACGTGGATCGTTCACGTGGCTGACATAAATGATCATAGTATGAATACAAAATGGTTTAATTTTATGGAGATTAAATTATAATATGAAATACATAAATTTGACTAGTAGAATGGTTTATTCAGTTGGTAAACATACTAGGAAAAAATATTAACAATATACTTTCAGATAAAGCTTTATAGTAATTCTGTGTATCTCCTATCCTTCTGAAGGATATTTGTCATACAGCTCCACATAATCATAGATTGATATCTTAGTGCAGTTAGTATTAAGATGTGAGTAATTTTCATGCTGATTGGAAATAACATAGATGACTCCAGTGTGTGATTATCAAACTGTCCGTGATGCTTGAAGTCAGAATTTGACATTTTTTTTATTGTATCTTGTTTCTTCCAAATACAATTTGCCATACTGAGAGGTGGTGTGGCTAGGGTCCTTGAGCATATCAAACTGCTTGGTTCTACTTCTTTCTTATATATATATGTGTGTGTATACTTATATAAAATATATGTTTATATATGTAATGTATGCAATTGATAATATAAATATATAACATATAGAGTCTCTCACAGAATTAAAAGCAGATATATAAAGTCTGAAAAGAATAAAGAAGGAACAAATATTATTTATCCTGAGCAGACAAAATACCTCACTCAGAAGGTGATGACTTTGAAACCAGATTGTAGGTTGCAGCATGGCTGTGGTGTTAACTCTGAGCTCTGTCAGTGGAAATACAGAGAATTCTGCTTGAGGGACTTCATAGATTTGCTCCATCTCTTTATCAAGGGCACTTTGTGGCAACAGAGGGGAGTGCATGTGTGTGCTTCAGCCACTCCAAATTCTGAGCCTGGCTATTGAGATTAAATGATTTTTACTCAGTTAAAATAGGTTTGGACTACAGAGTGGTCCCTCTCTTTCGCCTTATAGCCAGCCAACTGCAGCAGGCTGTCTGGGACAACAGCTGATATGCTTTAAAACACCAACAGAAACTCTTAGTGAAAGCTTGTCAGGATATTTAGTATAAAAGATTAATTGTTGTTGGAGTAGGTTTTTTTATTCTTTTGTTAATATATCAGTCTCAGATGTCGCTCTTGTTTTTTCTGGTTAAATTTTTTGATACTACCAAAGTTCAATCTGTATGATTACTGGAGGAAAAGACTTTATAGGCAGTTTTACACTGTAGTTTTTCACACTCCAAAATGTTTTGGAATTGTGATTAATAAACAAATTAAGGTGTTTTGAAAACATTTATCCCATTAGGAAAAAACCCCAAGACATCATATTTATTGTGATTTTTTTTTTTTTCAGTGTTAGTATATTCCATCTGTTGTCGTGACCCTATTGCGTAATATGTGTGTAGAAAACATAGAATTCTGATTTAATTATATTTTAAAAATAAAAATTAAATAAGTTATTAATTAAAGATTATCATTTTGCTACCTTTCTTCTCTTTACTCTGAGATGTGAATAAGTTATTGGTGATTTTTACAGTTACTGATACATTTACTTGGACTGAAGTACCTGAATTAATCCAAGAATCATTGCTGTGTATTTTATAGGAAATGATACAATCTATTGGACTGACATGGGTTTCAACAAAATTAGCAGATCTAAACGAGACCAAACATGGAAAGAAGATGTAGTTACAAATGGTTTGGGAAGAGTTGAAGGCATTGCAGTGGACTGGATAGCAGGTAGGTCTTAACCTGTTTCAGCATTTGTCAGGATTTCTGACAGTACGCTCATGCATCTTCAGCACGAGACTAATAACTTGGCTTGCTTTCAGCTCTCATTTCTAATACTCCAAATGTCTAGATATTTTTCTTGGAAGGTAACACCACTGTTCTTTTACGTTTTACTGGAGAGAGAATCGTTATTTAAAAACCTTGGACACTGTTTATTGGATGGATGGATGGATGGTCTCAGTGGTGACAATCACAAATCCAAGTTTATACTGTAAAACACAAGGCCGAATAGTCTAGAAGTAACAAATGTATGATACATAAAAGCTAAAATACAACAGTTAGTTGCTGGCCCTAACTTACGTACATAAGATTTAAACACTTCAAGTAGTCTTTTCTTCTTCCAGTAACCTCAAGGTATTTTTCCTAGGTAACATATATTGGACGGATCATGGCTTCAACTTAATTGAAGTTGCCAGGCTCAACGGCTCATTCCGATATGTAATTATATCCCAGGGTTTGGACCAGCCAAGATCTATTGCGGTACACCCAGAGAAAGGGTAACACGACCATGGCTACTTGCATTTCTTTTGCAGTTTGCATGCTAGCACTGAAGCTCTTAGATAAGTAAACCAAGGCCTTCGTTCTATCAGATAAGGCTTTAATAAAGCCCAAAACGATTGCATTGGAAACTGCTGTACTGTAAATAAGCACAGGTGGAAAGAACTGTTATTCTTATCATACACAGAGTCTTTATATACATGACATACTATACTTTCTTTGTAAAACAGTTTTAATTTTCTAAGACAGTCCTTTCAACTGAAGTTTAGACACTGCTGGGAAGCATGCTTAAATCTGTTCTTAAGTTTCCCGCAAGTCCAAGGGAGTCACATTAGCTAATGAAGACCTCCATGTCATGATGAAGTCATAGAACAGAGTAATCCTTGGCAGTTATAAATTCTAGCATCAAGTAACGTCCTGCAACAACGACCAAGGAAATTGCCCAGGGTAGCTGAAAGTAATGTGAGATGAAGCATGAGGGTAAGAGAGTAAGGGTTGTCAAAAATGACATCTGTATTCATCCAACTGTTTGTTTAGAGTAGGTACTGCACTGCAGCATTAGCAAAAATTAGAGAAAGTCCCCTTCAAGCTCCAAAACTATTGTTAGCAGAGCTCCAATTTGAAGCAGAAGCTGTGAATTCTGCAAAGAATTCCCATATTTTTAAATGGGAATATGAAATGTACTTTCTGAGGAATAGGGATATAAGTGAGACTCAGTGGATTGAACCACTACACTTACCCTGCTAAAACAGAGGCATGGAAGGTGTGTATCAAAATCTTCAAGAAGTTTTTGAGCAACTACCTGCTCCCAAAGCCAGATATGATGCTGTATCTCATTTTCCACAGATTCAATCAAATCAGTATCTCACTGGTTTGGGGAAAGCAGTTTCTGTGCTCAGAGGATTTTGCAGCCATGCTAATAAAGAATTCTGACGTCTCACCGAGGCCAGATTGATACCACTGATGCAAAATGCCGTTTGGTTCATTGCCGTGATTACCTTTATGAGAATTTAGGCAGAGTGACCTGTGTACTTTGCAGGCTAGAGCATTGTAACTGAATGTGTTTAAGAGTGAAGGTGGAAGCAATAGCAGGTTTTATTTTCTGCATAATGTAATAGCTTTTGTCACAAATCATTACAGCTGTGCTCACATAGCACTACTGGTTTCTTGGCAGTATCTCCTAAGAGTTTAGGATTAATGTTGTTGTTCAGGGTAGGATCTTCATATTGTAGTCAGGATCTGGCTGAATTAATTATTACATTTTCCTTAATGCACCAAAATAACTGTGTTCCTCTATTAGAAAAATTAAAAAAACAAAACACAACAATAAAACCAAACCAAAAAACCCCACCACTACCAAAAATAAACTTTTAAACTGAAGTATACAGAAGCCTGATAAAATTCTTCTGACCACAAGGGGAGACCAAACTTCTTCAATAGATAGTTAATTTACAGTGTAATTTTCCTCAACATGTGTATAATCTATTTGCTGCACATGTACACAGGTAGGTTTTCACCTGTTCCTTGAATTGAAACAAAGGTAAAGCCCCCATGTAGTCTATGAGGACTAATTGCAGCAGATGCAGTTTCTTTGGAGAATCCTTAGATACTACAATAATATAAAGCATATAAATAAAATCTGTTCTTTTTCATTAGAAATGGTAATAAGTGTAATCAATTCTTAAGTGTAATCAACTCTTCTCCAGTATTCTGAGAAGGAAGATGACTTCACAGAATCACAGAATCACAGAATTATCAAGGTTGGAAAAGACCTAGAAGATCATCCAGTCCAACCATTCACCTATTACTACTAGCTCCCACTAAACCATATCCCTCAATACAACATCCAGTCTTTCCTTGAACACCCCCAGGGTTGGTGACTCCACCACCTCCCTGGGCAGTGCATTCCAGTGCCTGACTACCCTTTCTGAGAAGTAGTGCTTCCTAATGTCGAGCCTGAATCTCCCCTGGCGCAGCTTGCTACCATTCCCTCTAGTTCTGTCACTGCCTACACGGGAGAAGAGGCCGACCCCCAGCTCACTACAACCTCCCTTCAGGAAGTTATAGAGAGCTATAAGGTCTCCCCTAAGCCTCCTCTTCTCCAGGCTGAACAATCCCAGCTTCCTCAGACGCTCCTCGTAAGGCCTGTGTTCCAGACCCCTCACCAGCTTAGTAGCCCTCCTCTGAACGCGTTCCAGAGCCTCAATGTCTTTCCTGTAGTGAGGGGCCCAAAACTGAACACAGTACTCGAGATGCGGCCTCACAAGTGCTGAGTACAGGGGGACAATTACCTCCCTGCTCCTACTAGTAACACTATTTTTGATGCAAACCAGGATGCCGTTGGCCTTCTTGGCCACCCGCGCACACTGTCGGCTCATGTTCAGCCGTGCATCAATCAGTACCCCCAGGTCCATTTCCTCCACACAGTCCTCCAGCCACTCCGCCCCAAGCCTATAGCGCTGCCTGGGGTTGTTGTGGCCAAAGTGCAGGACTCGGCATTTGCTCTTGTTGAACCTCATGCCATTGGCTTCAGCCCAGCTCTCCAGCCTGTCCAGATCCCTCTGTAGGGCCTCGCTACCCCCAGGCAGATCCACACTCCCAGCCAATTTAGTGTCATCTGCAAACTTACTGAGGGTGCACTCAATGCCCTCATCTAGGTCATCAATAAAGATATTGAAGAGGACAGGCCCCAGCACCGACCCCTGGGGAACACCACTCGTGACCGGTCGCCAGCTGGATTTAACTCCATTTACTACCACTCTCTGAGCCCGGCCCTCCAGCCAGCTCCTTACCCAGCCGAGGGTGTACCCATCCAAGCCACGGGCTGCCAGCTTCTGCAGGAGAATACTGTGGGAGACAGTGTCAAAGGCTTTGCTGAAGTCTAGGTAGACCACATCAACAGCCTTTCCCTCATCCAGCAGATGGGTCACTAGATCATAGAAGGAGATCAGGTTGGTCAAACAGGACCTGCCCTTCATGAACCCATGCTGGCTAGGCCTGATCCCCCGGCCATCCCGCACATACCGCATGATCTCCCTCAAGACTATCTGTTCCATAACCTTCCCTGGAACCGAGGTCAGGCTAACAGGCCTGTAGTTCCCCGGATCCTCCTTACAACCTTTCTTGTAAATGGGAGTCACATTGGCAAGCCTCCAGTCTTCTGGGACCTCACCAGTCAGCAAGGAGGACTGATAGATAATGGAAAGCGGCTCGGCTACCACCTCTGCCAGTTCCCTCAGCACTGCTGAGGGATCCAGCATTTAACCATTGCTGTAGGGAAGAGTAAATGCAGAACTCTTT
This sequence comes from Porphyrio hochstetteri, assembly GCA_020800305.1. NCBI lineage: Eukaryota > Metazoa > Chordata > Aves > Gruiformes > Rallidae > Porphyrio > Porphyrio hochstetteri. Next base: position 37,990,380 of record CM036910.1, on the reverse strand, counting down.
ACAGAATAATATTTAACAGTGCTACTGATAGAAAATGTGTTTACTGAAGTAAGGAATGTTTTTATTTTAATGACAGTATTTTCACATGATGCTTTCTGGCTCAACATTTCAATTTTTTATTTTACTGAAATTATGTCTACACAGAAGAAGATGAAATAAGAGCCAATGATATTAACAAGATTCTTTGGAAAGAAGCAGTTTCTCCTTTTAAGTTAATGGCTATTTAGAGATACCACTGAACCATCTTCCTAGGTCTTAGAACAGTCTAATGCCACCAAATAGCAGATATTAATTAAAGTGGTTAAAATAGAATTTGATGACTTTGTATTACTGCATTTGAAACAAAAAACATTTCTACAATGCTAATTGTAGAAATTAATTTCCTTGTTTAATATTCCTTAGATGTTTTGATCTTGTTGAATTTTTTATTTATGTTTTGGATGTGTTTATAATGTCTACAAAAATATAGAAGGTTGTGGGGACCACAGATTAGTAATTGTTGTATGTGTCTGGTAGAACAGTTGTTCTTCTGTGGAAGTAGGTAAGCTTCATCTCTTTTCTTAACACTGTACCACAAAATGATGTCTTGAGATGCCTCCAATCAAATTTTCTTCAGGAGGATTGCAGTGTTTTGCTAGTGAACTACAGGTATACCTTTCTGTGGGAAGATAAAGGCCTTTTTACCCTCTGTATTATTGTCATATCTCTTTCCCTTTACGAGGCAAAACTTTCAAAGGGATTACTCCCTCCTGTTGCCCAGGCTTCCCATTCTTCATTCCTTCTGAAGCTCGAGTTGACAGCTATAAGAATGGAGAGGAAAATAGCAGTTATTAGATCTCGATGAGTCTGGCAGTTATACCAAGATATGTAGCGACCAGCATTCAGCCAGTTGGTAACATTCTTTATTGTTACTAAGGGAAAAGTTAAGAATGTGGAGTCCTACAAAGAAGTGTCATTGTCCCTCATCAGGTAAACTTCTTCATATAACACACACTTCCCAGACTGTTGGGGTTTTTTTCTCAGTTAAGTAATAGTTTTCTGATTGATCTCAGGTTTCTGATTGAAATATGCAGTTAAGCTCATACTAAATTAATTGTTAGACGTCAAAGATGCTTCCTTCAAAAACATTTTGGGAATTTCATTTGTGTTAGGGAGGCAAAGTTTAAACTCTGATTTATTTTTTTTCTAAACAAGTTTTTTGGAAATCTGATTTCAGGCCAGCCTCAGATTTCTGCCACTTATATCTCTGTGTCAGCTCTGTAAATTTTATATGGGATGGTTCTGAAATAAATTGAGTAGTAGTTATACCAGCACTGCAGTACATACTACCAAATGTGTCAGTAGCATATATCTACCTACAAAGGCCCAGAAAATTAGATGGTCCTTTACAGACTTTTGGAAAGATACGGGAAGATGAAGTTTTTCTGTATTAATAGTTTATGTAAGTTTGTATATCAATATATTTGTAATAATTAGTGTTCTAAGTACTGTTAAGTAACTTTCCTTACTTTTTTGGCAGCTATTCAGGATTTTCTGTGGAGGATTCTAGATTCCTTTAACCTACTAATTATGTGGTTTAATTATTAACTATATTATTCTCAGAGTAACTACTCTAAGGAAAGAGCACAGAATGTTTAATTCAGGTATATCGAATGCCTGTCTTTCTGTAGTCAACATATAGCTGATATCTTGTGTTTAAAAAAAAAAAAAAAAACCACCTCTGAAAAGATGCTTGAAAGCAAGTTCAGCTCTATTTAGAGGTGCTGTTAGTAAACTAGTTAAAGTTGTAATAAACTAAAGCAGTGATTGTTGATATCCAGCTAGTTCATACTGTCTTTTAACATTTTGAAAAGATCTTTTTAATTTAGTTAATGTAGCAGTTCAATTTCCTAATGTAGTGTAAGTTTCATAGTATTCCTATTAGTTTCTTATGGCAAGAAGTATGAGAAGAAATTAATTTTGTTAAAGCCAGAAAATCCTACAATTAGGGCCAGAGGAAGGTGGACACTGTTTCTGAAGCAATTTGAGCTAATTATAGGATCCGTATTTGTTCTCCTCTGTCTTTATTTTTATCTGTCTTTATTTCATATATTTGCACACAACCAATCAAATATAGCTATTTAACAATGCATTGGTATAATTATATCATCAGAGACACAGGTAGAGGTAGTTAGTAATGCAGAAAAGACTTTTTTTAATCTTTAAAAGCAGATTAAGGCATACATTCCACCCAGAGAAAAACAATGGAGAATGTTTTTTTATGTTCTGCTCACTTTGTGAACAGTGGATATACTAAACAGGGTTTTTAGTGTGTGCATCTGAGTGCTTGCTATGAAAATGGGCAAGTAGTAATATGCTAGGCCTCAGTTGTCTTGTCTTAAAAGGAGATTTGCTCAAAAGTGTGTGTGTATATATATTATATATATATTTGTGTGTGTGTTTACAGTATATTTTAGCACAAATATATATACATATATATATTTTTAGACACACAGACATTTACTTAAAGCTTTTCTGTAGGTTGGTGTTTGATAAAGGAAGTGCTTTGTGTACATGAACCTCATTTTGCTATACCTTAAAGCAACAGATTGAGAAGTAAGAGGTCAAGGCAGAAGTCTGACCTAGCATCTTATCCCAAAACAGTGATGTTACGGTGCCAGTAAGTACACCATAATATAAAACTAGATAAGTAAGATGTAGATTCTTCCCGTAAGCTTTAGGGAGAACAGGAAAAATACTTTCTTCTCAAATAAAATCACTCTGCTCTAACATATCCCACAGTGCTCCTCACTGCTTCTAAAACATTTTAAAGTTAAATATACATCTCTTGTATTATCACATCCGTTAGTAATTAGATGCAAGAGCTGCTGTTCCAGTAATATTTTTTTCTCTAGCTTCCTTTTTTTTCCCCAAGCACAAAGCTGAATCCTTTAAGGAATAGAATTGCTTATTGAGTGATCAAATACAGTTTGAAGAATTACCTCATATGTATAACTTGCAAAAAAAATCTCTCAACATAGTGTTCTGTGAAACAATATGATACATTTAAATGTCTTAAAATTATTTAGAGACTTGAGCCTTACAGTGCTTTCTAAATACCTATTTAATGGTAGTGGTGCAGTTTGTTTGCAATTGAAGTACAGTGTTAATAAATATTTTCAACTCTAATTTTGATGCTAAATTTTAATCAGTACATTCTACAACATTTTAGGTATTTATTTTGGACAGAGTGGGGACAGACTCCTTGCATAGGCAAGGCACGCTTGGATGGGTCTGAGAAGGTTGTGCTTGTGAGCCTGGGGATTGCGTGGCCTAATGGGATTTCTATCGACTATGAGGTTAGTTCTTGTCTTCCAGTCTGTGCTAAAATGTACAGTATTTGTTATGTTTCCTTAAAGCCAGCTGGTCTTCGACTTTGATGTAATCTTAATAACTCTTAATTAAATACTTGGACAAGAGTGTTGATGTCTCCTTTAAAATTAATCTTTAGGAAAATAAATTATATTGGTGTGATGCTCGTACCGACAAGATAGAAAGAATTGACCTTGAGAGTGGAGGGAATCGGGAGATTGTGCTGTCAGGGAGCAATGTGGATATGTTTTCAGTCGCGGTGTTTGGAGCTTACATCTACTGGTCTGACAGGTAATTTATTTTTCATAAGTATTTTGAGACTCAAAATGTTATTTCAGTGCCAGGTGCTTCACCTTTGTAGGATTAGCCATTCCTTAGCAAGGTCGTAGGATGGATCACAGAAACCTATGCAATTTCCAATGAAAGGGCCTTTCTGATGCTGAAAGCTAAAGCGTATCAGTGTCATAGTTGAGAACAGGTTTCTTCACCTGCTGTTAGGCAAACTCTCCACTGCCCTTCAGTCATTTGTTTGGTGTGAGTTAGTTGAGGATTGTTGATGAGACATCTTCAACTTTTTTGGCAGAGCACATGCAAATGGCTCTATTAGAAGAGGCCACAAGAATGAGGCCACGGATGCTGTGACCATGAGGACTGGCCTTGGAATAAACCTGAAGGAAGTGAAAGTCTTTAATAGAGCACGAGAGAAAGGTTGGCTGTTCTTAAGGATGCTATTAATTGTTTTAATATCACCTACTGCTTTTTATGTATATTAAAGCATACCAGAAGTTAAGTAATAACTGATTTTATCTCCACTTTTTACCCTTGAAGTACTTTTTTAAAGCTGAAATTAATGTACTAAAGAAAACATATAGTACAAAATCCACTAAAATTCTTCTCAGAGTTTTAAGGAGAAAATCTAAAACCAAAACACTTCCTATTTCTCCAGGTTTGGTGATTTTTGATTGCAGTTTTTTTGGGGGTTGTTTTGTTTTTTGGGATTTTTTTAAAATCAAAAAATCAGTCTTAGGAATTAGAGGGACCTTAAACTCTACTTTAGAGACCATTGATCTCAGGCAGTCCCAGATTTCTATTGGAAAGCAAACCAGATTTTTTTTTTACATCTAGAAATTCTCAACCTGTGTGTCTCAGGTATTTATTGAGTCCTTTTTTTGTGTGTAAATAACCTTGCAAATAACCAGATTTCTTTTAGATTCAATTTGTTTAGCAGATCCAAGATCTATTTATTTATCATAGATTTATTTTTTTTAATAATATACTCTCAGTGATCTGTGGTATTGATGGTTAAAATTCATTCTCCACTACCTGACTAAGAGTAATCTTGGGTTTAGTTATTATTTTTCCTTTTGAAATTCTGATTTTGAAGAGACCTTGAAAAACTTGTTTCAGTGAGCAAAGGTGGCTACAGGTCTATGAGAAATTATTTCCTCCGAGCAAACTGCTACCAGGCCATCCAGATAAAAATTTTCTGTAAATGCATTCAAAAAAAAGAGAAAGAAAAAAAATGTTTAAAAAGTTACTGTAATACATGATAAACTTTTTGCTACAAATATATCTCTGGTGTTGGTAGCTCTCAAAAGTCGCTTTAATCACAGCATTGCATACCCAAAGATCCTGTTTCTTTTATATACAACTTTCCTAAATAACTGCTATAAATATGACATGTAAAATAAATCTGCATTTTGAAAGAAAGAATATTTAACAGTCAAGAAGAAAAAACTATCTTGTCTTCCACCCCAAGGAAATTTTAAGTAATTTTGAAAAAAGTTACTGTGCAAATATATGCATATTAATTTTGCTAAGAATTTCTGCATGTAATTTCTGAGTACTCTGGGCATGATATCTTGTGGATAAAAATAAAATCCACACAAAAATTTATTGTTTCTTTTAACTAGGCTAGAAATAGTTAATGTCTGCTGCTTGGAAGGGCTGCTTTATATTATAGTCTTAGGAAAATAGAACAATTGGATTAAAAACCACTTCTTTACCTGTAATGATTTTTATTGATGGCTTTAAAGACTTCATCGCATTAGGAATAGGAGAAATGGTTACTGAGGATAAAATCTTTTGATGTTAGTTTGAAAAACATAACTGAATGATTTTTTAATACATTTTTCAAATTTTACTAGGGTACAAATGGTTAATGTCTTTGGGAAGGGCTGTCAGTGAGCCAGGAAGACAAAAGGGAAAAAACAGGTGAAAAATGTTTTTGGAATCTTTTTCTATATCACGCTATTATATATATTTTTTAAAGTTCACTGAGCTAGACATAGTTAATGCTATTTTAAAACTGTAATGAGTTAGTTTCCTGACCTTCTATTATTAAAATAAACAAACAACAAACCCCAAACAAAACGGAAAAGATCCCCAAACAAAACCCCAATGACCTGTGCTGATTGTGATTAATGCTTTTTTTTTTTCAAACACCTGTTTTACCCTTTCTGATGAGCCAGGCCTTCAGTGCCATTCACAGATTAATTCCTATCCTTCAGTGCTATTTTACATGTGTTCAAGGACATGCCCTAACTACTAAACTGGTTTCAGAATTGGCTGTTTTTAAAGATATTTACTGATGGTGGATGCATTGAAGTTTTCAAAGAGAAATTTTAGACGCTTGAGGATCTTTTTCATATGTATTTTCCTTTCTCTTCTCAACCTCTCATCCTTCCAAACAGATATTAACTTTTCTAGCCTATTAAAACTCTAAAGGAATCTCTAAGCAAACCAAATTTAAAAATGTATACAGGTAAATCTCCAGATGTTTTACATAAGTGGAAAGGAATATGTCTCATATAATTTTGCACAGGAATACAAAATTCAGTGTTTCTTATTTTAAGAGCAAGTTAACTCTTATCCCCCATTATTTTTTATTAAAAGTTTTTCCATCTTGAAATGTAACAGTTAGAAAATAGTCGACAGTACTTTCAGACACTACATACCCTGACAATCACTATGGATTTCTACCTGAAAGCAGTCTGTTTAAAATGTTTTCTTCTCCTTCAGTTTGTGGAAAACTTTCAGAAATGGGAAAATGACTATATTGAAAGATTTCAGTTGTGATATGGAAAGTGCTGTCAGAAACAGAAACTAAGTTATCTAAACTAACTATAATAGTAGTTCATACATAGTCTAAAAAAGAAAAAGGAAAATCGCTCCTAATTATTGACAATTACTGCAATTTTAAATATGGCTTGCAACAAGCATAGCTTCAGTTATTGAAGTAACTAATTTGACAATGATTTCTTAATGGTATGCATTTGTCAGGGAGTAAGTTTTTCAAGTCAGGTTTTAAATGAAATTAGAACAAAATGTTAGGAAACGTCTTTATTAAAAACAGGGAACTGGATTGACACAGTTTTGTACCTGTCAATATATATGACTTCATTTTGATAGAAATTGTCTAAAACCAGAATTGTGTTCTGATGGTATCTAAATTTGAGGTTTTGCCAGTAACAGGTGTTTTTAAAAAAAATAAAATAAACCTTTCCAAGCACTTGAAACAGTCTTTAGCTGATTGTGGGGGAATAACCCATTTTATCATTCTCTGTAAATAAAAGATATAATCTTGTGAATTGGAAAAGATGCTAATTATATTTAATCATTAATTGTATTCTTTAAAATTGTCTTTAGGTTGTGGTTGAAGTTAGATTCTTTACTATTTTGGCCATGGATTTACTTGTGAATATTGAAGAAACAGTTTTAAGAGAAGTCTTAGAATAGATAACATAACATTTGATTTAAGTTAGCTAAGTGTGATATTATAAAAGATAGATTTTATTTTTCTTTCTTCTTACAGGTACTAATGTTTGTGCCAAGAACAACGGTGGATGTCACCAGCTTTGTCTCTATCGGGGGAATGGACGGAGAACGTGTGCTTGTGCGCATGGCTATCTTGCAGAAGATGGAATTACTTGCCTGAGACATGAAGGTTACCTGTTGTACTCAGGAAGGACAATCTTAAAAAGTATCCATCTTTCAGATGAAACCAACTTAAATTCACCAGTAAGGCCATATGAAAATCCAGAGTACTTCAAAAATGTGATAGCTCTTGCTTTTGACTACAGCCTGAAGGGAAGAGGTACAAATCGCATATTCTTCAGTGATGCACACTTTGGAAATATACAAGTTATTAAAGACAACTGGGCTGGCAGAAAAGTCCTAATTGAAAGTAAGTAAAATATTATTTCCCAAAATATACATTTTATTTCAATAAATTCTAAGTGAAAATTTGATAATAACTTGACTTTTAGAATAAAAAAATCAATAATGTTTTACCATAATAAAGTATATAACACAATTATTATAATCTATCCCTATAAAATACATTTAAACGTTATCTTTAGAATAATAACTTCAAAATAATTAATTTTGTAAGTGTCTTTTGATGCATGAAGCTTATTAATAGAAAACAGAACAGATAATGACAGTGCTTAATTTGTCTTACTGATGTTAAGGAGTTTTACTTTTGAATTGAAACTTCATTGTGGAATGCTTAGAAGTGAAAGAAGTCACTTTACCCCACAAACCTATTGGTTTTTTTTGGTTTACTAGTTAATGGGGGTGAAATACTCTAAGATACCTCTGCTGACTAACCATTCTTTAGTGTAAAATACTGGGACCTGGATCCCTGAGTCCAGTAACTCACCCTTCTTGTAGTGAGCCCAAGAAGCGTGATGTACGCTCCGTGATAATCAGAGGCAAATTCCAAACTACAAAATTGTGCACTCTTAGCAGAGGTGTACGCAGTGGCTTTGCCTTCATTCACCACTAGTAGGGGGGTTGTATGAAACTTGACATTTTTTAGCCTCTGAATACTTGAAGCCTGGCACCACTATCAAGGAGTTATCAAAATCTTCAGGGCAAGACACACAATTTATTTTGCAGCTGAGGTCTCAGTAGAATCTCCTGGGGATCTGGCATTGAAATCTTTATCAGTGATGTCTAATGTAACTTTTCCACAAGGTGCACATGAAAAGCTATCATAGTAAAATTAGAATTCAAGGAAAATATGAGTGCAGATGTGTAAGTAATATATCCTTAGTGCTAAACATTTAAAATCCATTCTATAAAAATCTAAATTCTACAAACTTCTGCTGTCTTTCATTTCTGTTCCTATTTAATTGTTCTCAAATATGCAGTGAGCCTTATTGATCTGTATTCAGTTTTCAGATGCATATATTTACGGAGTTTCTTCTCTCCCTTCTCTTTTTTGAGTACTGTCCGACATTTTTGGAGGTGATAGTTCAATTTGGTGCCCATTTTAAAAAATGTCTGAAGTGCTGTATAGCTTTTGCTCCCATCTGAATTTCTGATGTCATATATTCTGTTGTTGCCTACGGCATTGCTACATTTTAGCTATTGGTTTGGGTCAAACAGTTTAATAACAAGACCATAGAAAATGATTAGGACAAATGGTGATGTGGATTGTATTGCCCTTCGCTACTGAATGTTAATGGAAGTATTTTTAGAAGAGAACTAAGTTAAACAGCTGCAAACTGATGAAATATTATTCCACATCTGACATTAGATAATTGTATCATTATGTACCCCTGCACTGTGCTTCAGGGAAGGTATTCATGGTCATGAAAGCTGTTGATGCTAATGAATGGGAAAGCATTTTTCAAATACGATACAAGGCCTAACTTTGAGATTTTATGTGTGCATGTTTTAGAGGAATTAATAACGTCTGTGGTAAGATATGGTAAAGAGAAACTAAGTAATGTTGTCAGGATGCTCTCATTATTCACAGGAAAGCATTAAAACCTAGAGATTTAGAGCTGAGGTTAACCATATGAGAGACACGAACAGCTCACAGATACATACAAAGGTGACATAAAAGAATATTTAAACTATGGTGTTATAGGAAAAGATTGAAAGTATTACATGAAAAGCCACTGGAAAAAATTTTTTTTAAAACAGACAAAGAGGAGAAAAAACTGGTGAAACACCAATGCAGATACAAATCTTTCTTTTTTTAAGAAAAAAAACAATAAAGTATTCCTCATTACTTCGTAATCGGTTGTTGTACAAGAGCTAAAGATGTTCCATAAAGCATAGTTGAGAATTATAGTTTTAAGAAATTGTTAGGCGGTGTTTCTACTTGTAATCTTAATATGCCTGATTTAATTTTTCATTAGCAGAGTCAGCACTCTGAATAATTGAATGTAAAATGAATTTTGTACCCGTGCAAAAAATTTACTCTATGTGCTGGGGATGTATTTTTGAACTATGGTGTTTGTTTCCTAGAAATGCTTCAATTGTTTTTTTTATTGTAAATGAGAAGGCATATCATATCCCAGGATATGCTAATTTAGTCTTCTCCTTCATGGGTTTTAAACCCCTTTTTTTTGCATTCACTTTAAACTTGTATGTTTGTACTACATATTTCTAAAATTTTCTGATTTCCCTGTAAACTATATGTGATTACATAAAAATTATTTAATGGAATCCAGCTGAAAGATGTTAATAATAACATAACAATCCTCCTCATTGCAGGATTCAAAAATAACATCTTTGACATTCATTTTGCCCTATTAGTACTATTAGTATGCATCTTTTTTAATTTTACTATTTTAGGAAGAGTTTCAAAAGCACACTGGAAATATCTAACAGTTCTAGACGTGCTTTCAACCTCATTAGTTGGTCTAGAGATCATGAAAACCTTTACATAGTATTTGTCTCAAACAGAGAAAAGAGAGTAAATTATATACAAGATACTATTGTCCCAGATTTTTAGTTCACTGAATGTAGATCTGCTCATAAAGAAGCCGTTAGATGATGGATTTCTACCTCACTGAAATCAGATATGCCACTCAAACCTAACACATTTGTGAACTTTTCTGCGCACTAAAAACAGAGTTAAGATATACAAAGAGCCCTTTATTAAACAAGTTTCCAGTTCACTAAAAACAGATTTACAATTCACGAGCAACCCATTATCTAATATGTTTTTAGCTCACTGAGAACAGATTTACTACCCAGAAACAACCCATTATCTAACATGTTTCCAGTTCACTGAAAACAGATTTACAACCCATACGCAAGCTATTATCTAACATAGTTCCGACTCACTGAATATTGATTCAGAATTCATAAACAACCCATTATCTGACAAATTTTCACCTCACTGAACAGATTTGCAACTCATAAACAACCCATTAGCTAACACATTTTCAGCTTAGGGAAAGTAGATTTACAGCATATAAACAACTTTATCTAACTTGTTCCAGTTCACTAAAAACAGATTCAAAGCTCACCAAGAACCCAGTACCTGATAGGGTTCTGGCTTCAGCAGGAAGAAACAATAGCGACAACAACAACAAAACCCCAACACAACCCTGCCAGTGTAGTGTGTGCATAGGCTGCCATACCCTAACACCTTTATTATTTGTTTTTGGAGTGGATTATTTCTTCTGTCTGGACTCTGCTGGTGAATTGAGCATTGTTTGGTCAGTCAGGAAGGACTTTTTCTTTCTTATTGTTTTTAAATAAAATTATGAGGTTAATCTTTCTTGATTATGCAGTTTTACCTTGTTCTTTGCTGTGATTTCCCACAAATAATCTACGTGCTGGATTGTCTAATCATTCAGTATCGTTGGTGATTATATTGCTGTAGCATTTTGTACAGCTTAATCCAGTCTGCAGACATTGTAAAAACTAACCTATCAAAGCAGAAATACCTCTTTTTAAAATGTTGTGACATGACTCCCCATCTGTATTATGTGTTTTGATCTCAGTCTTTCCTTCCCCAAAGAATGTTAGAGGTTATAATTTATTTCTTTGTTGCTCCAAGTACACTCTTTGTGAAGTACCAGACTATGAAAGGAAGGGTCAGGTACTTATTGTGTGGTCCTACCCACTAATTTCTTTGTAATTTTCCACTTTTTGCAGAAGGGGTTAGACTTCTGCTTCTAACCTGTAACCTGAGCTATCTACACATATGGGTACTTTTGCTTCCCATTGTAAAACAGCTTCACGAACCTGTTAAGGCAAAGTGTGCATATTCTGACAGTTCTAGGAAACCGACACAGTGTCCCAGGGGCCTTTTGGCCTTGAAAACCTTGATGATGTTCCTATTTTTCATTGGCAGTGGTAGTCCTTTGGGGAAACAGACCCAAAAACCAAACACACTTACAGAGATCATATTAGGAAAATTTATGCCAATATACACTTTCCCTCTTCTTGCAGTTCAAGGAATTATGCAGGATTCACTCTGCAAAAGGAGTATTCCTGCATTTCAAATAGGCTTTATGGAGCTTTTGATTGGTGAAAGCCAGTGCCTCGACGAATCAATCCTAACTCATTTGGTATCCAGATGATCTAGAGAGATTATATACACTTTGGAAGTTATTTTTTCATTTAATTTTAGCCCCTGATGGACTGTAGGCTTTGTTGAGAATTGAAAGAAGGCATTAAGTACAAAAGGAGGTGGAAAACATGACAAATTAACCAGAAAGTGGCAGGCTTTCAATCATTATATTGGAGTGGCCATCTCTGAATAATCTTTACAGTATCTGTGCAGCCCTACCAGCAGTAGACCTTCCACTGTAGCCGGTGTCTCTAGGAGAATTTGTTACTGAAAACGTAGGTTAAAATGAGGTAACTGAGCAGTACACAGAAAGAAAGAATAGAAATTAGTAGCAGTTAAAGGCATGGAGACATGTAGGGAGGTGTTTGGAAATCCAACTTGTTCAAAATTCCGACAGATTATCAGTTTCATTTGGAACAACAGGGTCTATTCTCCTCTCAGAGACCGCCCAGGAGAGAATTTTACTCTTATTTTCTTTGTTCTGTAAAAAAATTATTAGCGGCAGTAATACTATTTCAAACTTCTGAAACAGTTTCTGTAGTATTCAAACTGGAAGCCATTTTAAAGGCACTCTGATAAACAAATCAAGTATTTTAGATTCTGGTAGATCTAAATTAACTTATCCTCCATCTGCATGTAATTTTAAAGTAGATTGAAATGACTGAAAATGAAAATGTTTCTCTAGAAGCAAGTATCTATTTGATATATGAGGTAGAATATTATTTGCTAATCCCTTCTCATACCACATCTCCCATTGACTTTTGTTTGTTCTGCCAACTGGCAAAAGGTGAGTTGACTTTATTTTTAATGATGCAGTGATGTGAGTAAATTTATTCTAGAATCAGGGGTCTCAGACTGACGCAGGGAAAGATGGTATAAGATAGTATATTACTCACAAAGTAGATTTTTTTTTTTGTGGTTTTGGTGGAGCAAACAACTAATGGGAGCCTTAATTAAATTAAAATCATGAAGATCAGTATGCTGAACTTCTGGCTTCTTATTACACATACAATGATTACCACTGTGGATTGACCCATTATGCCAAAAATACATTATATTGGATGGGATAAACGTATGGGTTTTTTTCTTCTGTAACATCCAAGATTAAGCCCTAATTCACAAGCCATCTGCTAATCTTCTTTACTTCAGCATCCTTCCTTCTCTGCCTGCCTAGGAGTAGAGTGCCAGAGGACTGTCTGTTTTCCTTCTTCCTTCCCTGGTGAACATGACATTGTGGATTAGCAGCTCTGAACAAGCTTAAAATTTCTATTGACTGAGAGCAGAGAGAAGATCATCTTAAACCATCTCTGTGATAAACCATCTGTGAGAACATCTTCCATCTCCCTAAAAATGCAAATTATGTTGAGCTTTAGACAGGGGATGACATGCTAGTTGATGACTACTTTGCAGTGGGAAACAAGAAGCTGCTTCATAGCGTTCCTGGAGCTTTCTTTTGGTTTTCCTAACTTGTTTCAAAGTTTATATTTATGCAAGGAACACGTTTGTTTGTTTTAATCTAAGTCTCTGTTTCTAAGCTAATAGTGCAATCTCGTTTTTTATCATAGGGACACACTTATATCTGTCCAGTGTATCTCTAGAAGAACAGTGCAGCATTCATGTAGGTTTGGCATAGTGGTACAACACCAGAAAGACCAATGAAGAAGTTAAAAACTAAAGAGAGAGTGGCTATAAAAGAAAAAAAATACAGGGAAGGAATGTGAAAGAAAGCAAATGAGAAAGAGAACAAAGGTATTAAGATGAGATACTCTCAATGAGGTTTTTTTCCTAACTCTGTAAACAATGGCATTGAGACATTTTGCCAGTGTAATGTCTTTCACAGCACAAAAGGAAGTGTTAAGTGAAAAAACACTTCTGTTTTGAACTTTTGGTGCTAGTGTCTATAGAAGCTGAAAATCTTTTCACTGCTAACATAAAGTGTCAGATCCTGTGATGTCTTGTAAGGCTTTTTGCAGTGAGAATCTTTTAAAGGTGTTCCAATGTGTGCTACTGTTCTTACTAACTAAATGGGTCCAATTTAACTGTCAAAAAAGGCATTTATGTTCCCATTTCTCTTACAGAGCATTAAAATTGGTACATTGTGTGAGATCCTTTTAGCTTTCGAGCTTTCTTCGCCAGGAAAGAAAATTTTAATCTGTTAGAAATAAATACTTGAATATTGCTGCTTTTCATTTCATAAATGATTTGGATTTTGTGTAATTTTATATGGTGGAATATAGGTAGAGTGATTTTAGTTTATTAAAGGAGGGAAAGTGAGAGGCTGTTGTTAAGTCTAGGACACTGAGGTAATAAAAAGTAAAATTTATTATTACAACTGCAGCCTTGTTAGTGAAAAGCAAAGTGTCTGATGTATCACTATTTTTTTTTCTGGATGTGGCTGGATATTATGGTTAGTGGGTAAAATTTATGAGCTCTTGCTATAGTTGGATAAAGTTTACTCACTTTATATTAAGCAGTTGATATAATAGAAATATGGATTTCTGCACATGTCACGCTTTCTTTAGCTGCTCCTGGTCTGAAGCTCTGAAATATATTTATGACAGGAGCTGACACACACACCGATCCTTTAGTTCAATATGTGCTGAGCATTCCCAGCCTCAGTATTCAGTAAAGGTGCTTCTGCCTATTAAACTGGAGATTATTCACGAAGAATTAATACTGTTTATGACTACTCCAACTTCTCACGTTGCCCTTAAATTTTTTATTGATGTAAATATTTGCTGATGTAAATTTTTACACCAGCATCTGTGGCTTAGTTGCATAAAATGCCTAACTATATTTGGTAAATTGTCAGGAAAAAGCTATGCAGAGGAACATCTCTTGACATTTCTCCCTTCTTTTTTTTTCTAGAGTATTGTGATCCAGCAAATATTATTAGGTTATTCTGACATTACTGTTTCTAATATGTCTCTATTGTTTGGTTTTACCTCAACAGAAACAAGAAAAATGAGTGATTATACACATTTATTAAAGATGTTAGTCTTAGTGTTGTCGTTGTAATGGTAATGCTAATTTTTATTGATTTAGGAGTGGAAAGACAGAGTAGTAATTTATTTTTTTTAGAGTCTACTTGTAATGAATAAAAGTTTAATTGGGTTCTTGTAATTAGCCAAAAAAAATCAATGAAAGTTGTAGAGATATTTTTTTTAAACTTAAGAAAACAAGTTCTGTGTTAGCTTTTCATTCTAAAAGTCTTTCTACTTCTATAGCCTCTTTTTACATGGAAGCAAACTATTTTGAAGGTATGATATTAACAGTTGTTAACTAGTAATAATATATTGAACTATACTGGGAGGGTTAAAGTTTACAGTTATACAAAATACTGTTGTGTTTTCCAGTTTCTTCAGTTCTGTATATTTCCTTAGGTATGTAGTCTATCATTATTCCTTTGATGCATTATTCCCTACTGACCCTAAGATGGTCCCTAGATGTAATCAGGGAGTCAGTTATATTGAGGATATTAACAGAACAGAATATTGCAGGTTTACATGTCAGTTGATGTGGTTTCCTTCAGTAAGCTGTCAGGGAGCAACTTTGGCAGGGCTATACCCAGCGTTGGGAAAAAAAGTGTTTTCATTTTTATTTGCAGATAGACTGAATTTTTATTGTCATTAGGTGGACAACAAATGTGTTGGAAGAGTTGATATTTCATTCTTCCTACAAAAGCAAAGGATTTTTTTTTCTGAATTCTACAATTATTTATTTCTCTTTATATTATTCATAACAAATGTTTATTCTTTCCCATACTGGCTACCACAGTAAGTTTCAAGGAATAATAAGGCTACATCGTGGAAATGTTTGCTGTGTCTTGAACTTAAGCTAGTTGTTGCAGACCAACTTCTTCAAGTTGTTGAAGAATCCAAAGCCTGTGCTTATACTGTCTTACTGCGTTTAGTCATCTTTAATGTGCGATAGTGTATAACATGGCTTTGCATTTTTGAGAATGAGAAAAATGATTCAGGTATTTGTTGGTTTGTGGTATAATTTTAGCATATTTTACATGTGTTCTAAAATAAAAATACTGTTCTTAGGCTAAAGAAGATAATGAAATAATCATATTTGAGATTTAATATTTCTATCCTAATAGAATATATAATGGACTTGTTTTCAATGTGACTGACAGATGCAATTAAGGAATTAACCTATTTTTTGAGTTAAATGGAATTCAGCTTGATTTTTTTTTTATTACAAGTTATTGTCTTAAGAATTTTTGTTTTGTGATAAGATTTCCTTCTTTGTGGCTACTTGATGAGTAAAGTAGAAGAGTAAAGAACAATTTAAATTTCTAATTGTGCAGTCCGTTAGCGATGTGAACAGTAACCCCTTTTCTCCAGGTGCCTTATTCCTTGAGTCATTCTTTTCACCTCAGATCAAGTGGGGACCACCTGTTACCTTTCACCATAATCTTAAACAAACAGCTGACAGAAAGCAGTGTCATCTCCTCTAATCAGTCTGGTATAAGGATTGACAAGCTGTATGCTGAAAGGTAAATTGGGAAAGCCAGCTCAGAGAATGAATAAAGATCAAGCAGCTGTTAATGTTAAGTACTGAACGTTAAAGCCTTCTCAGAAGTTCTGTAATTGAAGTGCTGTTTATATTCAGTTTTATTACTTTGATGGCTTTTCAGTATTAAAAAATTATGATGTTGACAGTTGTTGTTGCTTTACAACTTCAGAAAATAAAAGGAGTTGGTAAGAATATGAAATTGAGGGGGAAAGATAATTGAACTAATGCAACTGGAGAAGTTTTGACTGTGAACTTTCTAGAGAATTTTAAAAGTAGAAGATAGGACATAAAAATGTATGCACTTTATCAAAAGTCAGTGGTAACAGCTATTGGATAATTTCAACTTTACGTCCTTTAGCATTTTTATTTTGTGTTTGCAATAATGTGGGTCCTCTAATTCGCAGTTCTTCAGTTATTGATTTGTTGCTTGTCTGTTCCCCGGGAAAGTCAGATGAAGATCAGCATGACAATATTTATAGGCTGCATCTCATCTGTGGGATGCAATCCATCTTCGTTAAGTTCACTAAAAGTGATAGATAGCATTTGGCAACGTAATGATGTGATCACTCTACCATTGCCTTTGTAAATCATAAGCTGTTGCATTCTCTTGTGTAGATATTTAATCAGTTATACACCCCATTACTGATTTAATTCAGAATGTCAGTGGCAGGTGAATAATGTGAGTATTTGTATATTAATATCATATTGTATTAATGTTCCTTTCATTTAAGTATGCTATTCATGTGAAAATCATAAACTGTTGCTTCATGGCTAGAATAAATTTAATCAGTGCTGTAGGCATCTAATGCCATCAGTGTTTTAATTCAATATGTCAGTGAAACAAATGTGTTTCTTTTCATTTCCAGTTTCTTTATGCTTTATTAATTTAGAATATTATATGATGCTGTGAAATTGTGAAGCTGAGAGTAAACAAATTGCTAATTTTCATACTGTCAGTAGATTTTGGGACTGAAAATCCCCCAATTGTAGCACCAGATAGGACGAGTACCTATTTCTTTAAAGTAAACTGAATATCTAATGAGAAATTAACTTTAAAAAAAAAAAAAAAGTTGCTATAGAATATTCCTTAAGGAATATTTAAATAAGTAAATATAAAATAATAAAAATGTAAACTGGTAATGATCTAATGCTTTAGAATTTTCTCCCATGTCCTGTCTTTGGTAATGTGAAGTTGCTGCAAGGTTCTCGTTTTAAGGAGCCACCTGAAAGTCAGCAGAGGACCATTACTAGGTCCATTACTGTCCCCACCTGGCACCTGTTTTATCATGGATAAAAGGATTTGTGCAAGTTTCGGGATTCCTCAGTGATGTCTAAAAAAGTTTATTTTAACCTAGAAACAATGTAAACTAACAAAAATATTCTGTTAGGACTGATAATTAATTAAGCTGAAGA
Source organism: Porphyrio hochstetteri (assembly GCA_020800305.1). Taxonomy (NCBI): domain Eukaryota; kingdom Metazoa; phylum Chordata; class Aves; order Gruiformes; family Rallidae; genus Porphyrio; species Porphyrio hochstetteri. The sequence goes on along the minus strand of CM036910.1, from coordinate 37,972,766 downwards.
TTTGCCTGAATAGTGTACTCATGGTACTTCAGCTCATACTACGTCCCAATAAGTACAAAGTCGGTTGTATTTTATGTACTTATCTCAATCTTAGATCACTGTAGCAATGCTCTCTAGCTCTCTAGGTTCTTACTCCACTGACTTTAAAACAACTTTAATTACAGATTTCTAAAAGTATTAAATGAGTCTCTTCTATATTGATGGAGTTCTTAATTCCATAAATAAGGATATTATAAAAATAAAAGTTTACTGGTAAAGAAAAGACCTTTTTTTTTTCCACAGAGATTCTTCAGAATTTATACTTTGGTGGATATAAACAAATGCATCTTCATGTATTTGCAGCAATTTTATAATTAATTAGCGTTTTCTTCCTTGTCTTACATCAAGGCAGTTGAATTTTTTTGAATGATTTTCTTTTCCTTTAATGAAGTGTGGAGTTTTTTACTCTAATGTTTTCTCTTTGTGCTGTTTATGAAGTCTTGTCACCAGAACTTCTTTGATAGTTTCAGATTGAATTTGCTCAAATATGTGATCATCTGATAAGCAGCCCCCCCTCTTCTCTTTTAAAAAGCATATATGCATCAAGTGGTTCCTGAAGTTTTATTTGTGATAAAACATTTCCTTAGCTGAATGTCAGATACTTCATTTCAGGCAGGTTTCACAGCCCCATTCTGTTGCCAGGATATTTTCAGATTCTAATCTCTTCTCTGTTTGTTTTGTTTTGTTTTTCAGCCACAGTCTTAATCTTTTAAATTCCTCTTTTTATCTTAGCTTTTTTATTTTCTTTTAAAGTTGCTACTGCTCTTTTTATTTTAAATAAAATGTTTTATTGATTGCTTTGCTTTACTTCTACTCCACTCAGAACATAAGTATATAAGGCAAGGTTTTTCAAAACTGCACATTTTAGGTCCTTTATTAAAAGGAGAGGAATATGCCTTTTTCATCTCTATGCTAAATGTTTGCTTGTCTCCATATATGTCATAACTTTCCGTGACTGTTTTCTAGAAATTTAGAAATTACCATTTTATAACTAGTAATGCGGAACTAAACCAGCTTCTTTCACAGTTTACAGACCTTCATATACAGCTGCAGTATCTGTTGGTCCAGTTTAAGAACATGAAGCAATAGTTTTTTTATTTCTGTAGAAAAAATGAGTCTTAGTAAGGTAATTACAAGTAAGCCTACACAGCTTGTATTTGAAGAGTGCTTTCCACATTCTAGTTGCATTCTAGTTCATCACATCTAGCTGTGGCAGGAACAGCATCATTATCTTTTGTCTACTACAGAAGAGTTTTAGGGTATGCAGTATGAACTGCTTGCTTTCCAATTTCTTGACAGATTCAGACAATGAACAAAGGTAACGCTGATAGAAATTCAAGAGGTTGCATGAGGGACATGTTTGGGTATTTTTCTGATAGTCATCTTTCAAATGAAGAGCAGGATTTGCAGCAAATCTTAGTTAAATCCTTACCTCCTAAGGGCTATGTCTTTAACCAGAGGACAAAGACTTTATTTCATTTTGCTAAAAACTTCCATAATAAAGATGAGGAAACACATTTCATGAGGAAACACGTTCACAGATGTGAAAGATAAAAATAGTGTAATAAATACTCTGGTGCTTTGTTCATTCAAATAAAATGCAGAAATTGGTCAGAAAATGCCAGGACATCTGTCATTATATTTTAATTGGGTTGTTTTTTGGGTTTTTTTTTTTCAGTTTGGGGTTTTATTTTTATAAAAAGTAGCAAATTGTTGCCAGAATACCAGGGATAAATCTCAAAAGGAATTAGTTGGGTTTTTTTTCCAAAAGGTTGCCCCATTATAAAGTAACAAGCATGTGCTGTGGGGTCTCAAGGGTGCAAGACCCAAGAATGAAGCAATTTACTTTCTTGGTATGTGGACAGATGTACCCTGAAACCGCACAATCCAGAGCTGATAATAAGCTTGCAATCAGGCATCTTCCAACTGGATTTAAAACACGTGAGTCAGTGTTTGCACATCTCTGTCAAGAGGTTTGAAAGAACTGCTTATCTTTGGTTTGAGTTGGTGATTTCTGAAGCAAAAAAATAAAACCTTCACTAATTTCAATATGATTTTGGGGTTTAAAATTAAAAATACGTTCTATATTAACTAATAAATTACTAAGGAAATTTAAGAAGGAATACTTGTATCACATCATCTTTTTCAAAATCAGAATTATTTTCTTAAGGGGTCATCTTTCCAATGGTCAGAATTTCTTTGTAATCTTCAAGTTGCCTTCAGTGCCATTTTTACACTGACTTTTTTGAGTTTCTTGTGAGCTGAATATAACTTTTCTCATAAATTCTTCTTCATATATATGTGTGTAGCTATACATATATCTCCTACATCTATACATATGCGTGTAAAATTCCATTTTACATGTGCTATCCAATATTTTTTTTCCTATTCTTTCTTAACATGAGTCACTGAAAAGTCTCTACAGTCTTGAAACTGTAGTACTAAGATCTCCGAATACCTTGGGAAGAAAAATATTTCAAAAAATAAATAATCGACCACAAAAACCCAAAGATAAAGAATTACATATGTCTCAGTTTTGATTTATTTGCCTTATAGTTTTGATTTAGTATTAGCAATTCCATAGAATCACAGAATCCCAGACTGGTTTGTGTGAAAAGGGACCACAAAACCCATCCAGTCCCACCCTCTGCCATGGTTAAGGGACACCCTCCACTAGCGCAGGGTGCCCAAAGCCCCATCCAGCCTGGCCTTTAACCCTGCCAGGGATCCAGGAGCATCCCCAGCTTCTCTGGGCACCCTGTGCCAGGGCCTCACCACCCTCCCTGGGAAGGATTTATTCCTTATATCTAATCTATATCTCCCCGTCTTCAGTTAAAAGCCATTCCCCCTTGTCCTGTCACTCCCTGCCCTTGTAACCAGTCCTGGTCCAGCTTAAGTTGTAGCCCCTTTAGGTAATGGAAGCTGCTCTAAGGTCTTCCTAGAGCCTTCTCCAGGCTGAACAAGCCTAACTCTCTCACACCTTCTTCACAGGAGAGGTGCTTCAGCCCTCCTCTGGAGTCTCTCAGTGTTATCAGATTTATTTTGGGACTCTGTGTATATGAATTACATGTTAAAAATTACATCTTCCAGCAAGCCAGTGTGACTTGTAATAACCAGCATAATGTAATACTTATGATATTTCTAGATTTTTGCCTTCTGTAGCTCATTAATAAGCTGCATGAACCTTCTGGTCTAAACTTATTTGTTTCTAACAAAATAATAAGTGAAGTAATCAACGTACGTTTCTGTAGTAATTCAAAAATAACGGTAGGAAATAATTACTCCTATTTCTCAGTCTGTCACTGTTATATATAGGAATCACATACAATTCATCTTCTCTGGATGTTAAATATATGCTTTAGCTGCTTATTAATATTTGCTTTTGTTTCTAGCTCACGGGTTTTTATGTAGAATGAAAGTGTATGGTCTTATTAAAATGATGTTTTGATGCCAAGACCTTCAAAGTTGGTAATTTTTCAGTATTTTTCAGGTGTTTTAATAAAAGTCTATGCAGTTAATAATAACAGGACACTTTGATCCCTATTAATATAATGTGTTAGAAAATACCTTGAAAGTTAATGCTAAATAATGCTAGTAATTAATGAAAACATGCCCAAGACTTGCCTTAAATGATGTTTGAAGTTGTGACTAAATTATTGCTGTCTTGAATAAATGCTTATTGTTTCTAGTGTATTACCTGGGGACACTGTAGGAAAAACATTAATTTAATGAGTGTTAGACCTGACAAAAATAGTACAAAGATTAGTAATAGTGATCTTGCTCTCTGGTTTTTTTTTTTAAATTTAAATTTATGAAAATATAATAATACTTAATTCCAATAAAAAAATATACAGATGAAATAATAAAAGAATCAACAGAGTAAATAGGCTGAAATAACTGAACTCAGTGATTCTGCAGGGTCAACTGTGAGGAAAAAGTAACGTAAATACCTTGTTAGAAGGAGTTTTATTTCCTCTGTCTTCCAGATGTTGGCTCGGTGGAGGGACTTGCTTATCACAGAGCTTGGGACACTCTCTACTGGACTAGTTCAACCACATCCTCAATCACAAGACATACTGTTGACCAGAGACGTAGAGGAGCTTTCAACAGGGAAGCGGTAATAACGATGTCTGAAGATGATCATCCACACGTGTTAGCTCTAGATGAATGCCAAAAGTATGTATTATATCTTTCTTACCAGATTTGAATTTTTCCTAATGTCAAGGACAAAGCAGGACTTTTTTATATTTCATAGTCAACTAATATTGCTGAACCCTATGAAGGTTAAATAGATTTCTTGGTTTAGGACACAAATGTTAGTTTTTGAGGTTTTTTTTAAAGCAATTACAGAAGTAAGATACAACATTTGATATGTCTTATGTTTCAGATCAAATAATCATTCCATTTTCATGGAATGTTAAAAAATTCAAGCTGGTTTTAAGAAAAGCAAGCTAAATAGAAATTATCAAGAGTAATCACTGATTTCTTTTGTGAGACATGTTACTCTCATTGCTTAAATAAAAACAAAATGAAGCATTTACTAAAAGGAACCTAAGTTTCTTGTGTGTCAAATTAATAGGACTGTGTATTTTTCCTGAAGATCAGTGTTGTATAAATTTATATAAGAAATTATGTATGATTACAGTACTTGTGGACATCTTGGAAAGTCGTCTAATGTAGTTTGCTCCTTTCCGCTCGTAACAGGACTGTTTGCTAGTAGGATAATAGCAGGGATTCTATTTCAGTATTTCTAATGAGAGGAGGATGGGCAGGTTCTGATCAGTGTCGGAATTACATCCACAGCTCATTCCATAACATTTGCCCACCATTGTTTAACAGAAGCAGGGGGCCAATTGTGCCCCCTGTAGAGTATATGGAGGTCATTTGATCTCCCATTATCAATCTCCTGCCTACCAGTTCTAATATGGGAAAAGCTGTGGATTGATTTCACTGTTAGAAATCACTAATATACACATTAGCAGAATTAAGTTTATATTGTAACGGTATATTATTATAAAGACATGATCAGAATTGAACCAGACCTGTGAAGAGTGGAAAAAAATCTGTACTCATACCCAAGTTAATGAACTAGGAAACTGCTATAATTTATAGGATGTTAGCTATTGCATTTCTTACTCACCATTGATTATCACAATTTCTTATAGATGCCATTTATAATTGTCTCTGAAGGCATATGTTTTTTTCTGTTGCTCGTTTCATAGAGAATTAAATTATAAAATGTATCTTATGGTTTTGTTTGTTATTTTGATTTTAATACAGCTTAATGTTTTGGACTAACTGGAATGAACAGCTCCCAAGCATCATGAGATCTACCCTCTCAGGCAAAAATGCACAGGTTATCATTAGTACAGATATTCTGACGCCGAATGGACTTACCATTGATCATAGGGCAGAGAAACTTTACTTTTCAGATGGCAGCTTGGGAAAAATTGAGAGGTGTGAATATGATGGATCACAAAGATATGTAAGTAAAATAAAAATCCAAAACATATTCAGTGTAAATCTGCTTGTTTGCATTTTAAAATGGAAATGATGCAGAAAGATCTTTAGTTGCCTAAGTTTCTCCTAATACTACTTGTATGTTAGATTTAAAAGTGAAAACGCTTCTCAGCTACAAGTAATGCTCTGTTTATTCAACACATTCCAGTTCCTGGATGAACTTATGGAGAATGCAGACCCTTACCACAAAATCTGTTTGCATTGGTATTGAGCCTGAAGCATCACTGCCCTAAATGATCTGTATCAGCTCGATAAAAATGTAGAAATAACTTCAGTAGAAGAGGTAGAGACGTGTTTTGCTTTAAATAGGATGATTATTATTTTCCTTCCAGTACCAAATTTTCCTGAATGGACTAGAATTTCTTTTGCATTAATGCTTAAGTGTTACTCTACTAATGGGGTGGGTTTTTTTGTCTTTTCTAACGATCCATTTTCAGGTATATTCAACCACACTCCATTACTCTTTTACTGTAATATATTTTGGTCCTTGAGTGCTTAGAGTTTCAGCTCAAGTAGACCTTTTTGCTTGGAATATGCTGAAGGCAGTTGATCTATGCTCACAATTTTGTTGCATGTTTAGCTCTACATTTCTCCTTCTTCATGAAGTCTTCCTTTCAAGGGATTATGTACCTCCCAAAATGCATGATAAAATAAATGAAGGGCATGTTCTAGCTTGTATTTTCAATTCCCAGCTCTACAAGATAATGTTTGGTACATCAGCTCACTTTCATATCTATTAATGTAAAAAAAAAATAAATATCCTTCCTATACTATATAAAAGCTTTGACATCTTTTTGCATCTTAAATGAGAATTATATGGTTTTTTTCCTGAAATGTTATCCAGGAGATGTTATTCCATCCCATGATGTTTACATCCACATTATTATAAATTACAAAATCCTGCCTTGAAGGCATTGTTCAATTAAAAATGGCTATTTAAAGGACATAGGCAACAAGTAGGAATTTGTGGTAATACTTCATTGCATTTGCCTGTAAATTTATTGCAAATTCAGAGACTTATGCTCAAGTTCTTGGAACTTAAGGATGTACTTAAATACTTAACATGCCATTTTAATAGTTTTGCTTTGCTTAACTACATTGCACCCTCTGTCTATTAAGTTGTCTATGTGACTGCTATTTTTATTGTGTTTATTAGGATAAAGAGAAAAAAAATCTCCTTTAGATCATCAATAGTAAATAATTTTTAAATTAATTTCCTTTATCTTCTGTGCTTTCTTCAGTTGTCTTCTTAGAATTCTAGATTGAATATATGTTTGTTCCTCTTCTAGTTAAACAGGGCCTCTTAAACTATTTTCATATATTTTTTTGTCAGTTCAATTTCTCTTCCTCTTCATTCTGGCTGCAGTTCCACTTTATATGTCTGTCTTGTACTGCTCTTTCTCTTCCATTTTGCCATCATATTTTGTTTTACTTTCTCGATCCTGTTTTACTTAAGGTTTTGATTATGCCACCAAGAGTAGAAGGTAATTAGTAGGTTATGTGGAAAAAGTTTAACTTTGTCCACCTACAGGGTATAACAAATTATGCAGCACAAACATGAGATGGCAGAAGATGCAATGTAGTTGCCGAAAGCATCACTAAAATCAAACTGGTCATTCAGTTTTCTCAGTCAATGAACATTGAAACTTCTATGTTTCCTAGTGTAGTGTCTCTTCATTTGGCTTTCTGTCATTTGAACTCTCCAGTTTCGTAAACAGAAACAGTGCAGTAAACAGAAAAAGCTCCTGAAGCAGTCGGGTGAGTCCAGTGTGCTCCTCTGAGGTCTTTTGGGGAGGTCTAGTGTGTTACCTTTACAAAGCTTTGCTACTGTTGGTCGACCTACACCAATACCTGTTTTGGGAGAGCTCTGTTGTCAAAATTAGTGATCTGAGTTCTCACACAGCTTTGAAAGTGAGCTGTTTATTCTGAAAGCAGTTCTCCTGCAGTAGTTAGATGGGGTTTGCCGTACCAGAAAAACCCCCACTAAGCTTCTTCCTTCAAATCTGCGCTTACACCGTAGTGGCCTCGCTAGCAGTGCTTGAGCAGAATTGCTCATTGCTGCATAGGTACATTCTTACTGATACAGGAATGCCAGAATCCAAGCATAAGATTGTATTATTGGTCTGGTGAAATAGTATTTCCAGGGCAGTTTTTTTTCTTATGTATTGTCCAGCTTGATGAGATCTTTGGTTTCTGTGATGTTAGGATAATACAAGTACTAATCATTCTGACATTCTGGTGATCGGAGATTCTTTAGGGTTTTTCAGAAAGGTCCTGCTATCAGCCACCCATCAAACCAGTTTAAACTGATTACCCTTTTCCTCATTATCTTTGCTTCATTGCTTTCTAGTTTCTGTTAGATTACCAAAGGTAGAAATTGTAGAGTAGAACATGAAATGCTAATGTAATGTAATGACTTTTCTTCCACAGTAGCAGCTTCTTTCTTCATCCCACTCACCACAATAATCCAGTACAATGAATGGGTAGAAAATAATTTACCTGTATTGAATTGACTCTTTTAAGTTGATTGTAAGAGTTTATTGATTTTGTGTTAAGCTGATATTTTAATACTAGTATTGGGTTGCTGGAGTATTCTTTGAGGTTTGTAAGAATTTTGTTGTTGGTTTTGTTCCTTTTTATTACTTAGAAGATATGCAAGGCTTTTTTCATTAGATTTCTTATTCTACTTTGTCAGATCTTTCTGTTTACCAAAAACAAGCAAATTTTTTTTTTTTTCACAATCCCTTCCCTTTTTGCTCCTGCCTATAGTGAGATTTAATGTTGTGGCCACAGCTGGTTTTAGCTGCTTAGTGCTTTGATGATAACTTTTGTTCATTAATGCAAAGACTGAGCCAACAGTAAATAAAGCTGATTTTATGTTTTGGACTTATTTTTTCAATAAACCCCAATTTTTTGGGTTTTTTTTTTTTCTTCATCAATATTGAGTGTTCTATAACATTTATTTATAAAAAACCTAGAAATGCAGTTAATTTCTTGTAAAGAGAAGTTTATTTCCTGATACCCATTTTGGAACGTTTTGGTCTTGGTTATGGTTTTGTGGGCCCACTGGCGTGTTTGTTATAATCAGTATGGGTTTTAGAGGTGTCTTCAGTAATTATAGCCTTCAATTAGTAGCCACCTTCTTGTAATCATAACTTTCAGTTTCTAGAATATATCTTTTTATTCTGTTGGAATTCTGTATTTTTAGCAATCAAACAACTTCTGAAGTTGGCATTCAACTTCTTTTATCTTCAGCAACATTTTATCAGATCTGGTCATAAAACTGCTAAATACAGGGAAAAAAATTCTCTGCATTTATAGAAAAATTACTTTGACACCTGAAATCACTTTTCAGACATGTCGCTGTACTTATTTGTAGTACAAGTAAGACTGAGGACCGCAGGAAAATTTGGTCACTTCTTGGAAGATATTCATGATGGCTTCAATGTTACCTTGAGAAGTGGCTGAATAACTCAGTAAGGCAGGGTAGAAGTGAGTTCAGGCACGGTAGCCAGATCAGAGATGAACTATGCAAAATATTAATACTTAGACATTTAGAATACCTAACCCCACTAAAATTCAGAATCTGCTAAAATTTCTTAGCAAAGATCCTCACTAAGATCTGAACAGGAGTTCTCACAAACATATGCAGGTCCCGAATGTGATTCTCAGCTGAAGAATCACATTGCTGTAGTCTCTGTATGCTAATAAATAATCAGATGTTAAAACTAACCTGAAGGAAAGGACTGTCAACTAGAAGGCAGAAACTTTAATAAACTTGGATGTCTTTCTAGAAATCAGATAAAATTGAGGCTACTCTCCATAGAGAAGTTATTTCATCACTTTCTGCTTTTTCCTTGTGATTTTCTCAAACAGCACTAGAAGCAATAATAGTAGAAAAAGAGAAATGCCAGTAAAAAATTGATATTTTTAGCACAACATGCACAGTTTACCACCTAGACATTTAAGTTCATCGTGTTTTACCTCTCCTGTCTACTATGATAACCATTTACTGTTAGGTTCCAGGCTTTTTAGTCTATTCATTCTTTCTGTGTTTGAAAAGCAGCTAGATTGTGTGTATGATCTTGGAAATCAATGATACTAGAATTGAATTGTGGTGGACTTTTTATTTTCTCTGTTCAGCAGTATAAATATATTATTACTTGTAGCAAGAATGTTCTATTCTTGAGTCTTTTCTCTTGTAAATCTCATCAAAAAGAATCTTTGTTTCTCAACTTTACAAATGTCTGCGTCTCACATTAACTTTTGTATAAACAAGTCCAGAACCACCCTGAAGAGGGAAAAATCCTACCCTGCTTAAATAACAACTAATTATGGAGTTCACTCCATTGACACTGTTGAGACGCTTCCTTGAAGTAGTTCTGTAAAGAAATACTCAGCTCAAACCTAATGAAAGCAATTCCCTGAGCAGTGGCACTAAAATCCTCTCAGTGGTTCACACAGATCCTACACTGCTGGTTTGGGACTTGTTTGCTGTAATATCTTGATGGCCAGTGTTGGTAGCCTGATAGAAATTAACTGAAAGAAGAAATTTATGAAAAAATAAAAATGATCTCGAAAGCTATAGAGTGGTATTATTTGTAATACCTGAGGATCCCACAGAATTCTAGGAGGTCAGAATAAATGTACCAGTAGATGAAGTTTGTCATTGTCATTTTTGATGTTGAAAATATGTATTGTGTAATTAATACACATGTTGTTGCAAAGAACCTGATGAATGTAGTTCTAATTTACAGAGAAGTATACTTGCCATTTGAATGGCAGAGAAAAGTGCAGGCCTGTTCTAAGCAGTTGCTTAATATATCATTCACTTGAACTGGAAATCTAAGTAACAGCTGGAACACATCAAATTTAGCATTGCAGTGTCTTAAATGTTCATTTCTAGCATGGAGAAACAATAATTAATTCTTGAAGAGGAAGCAGTTCTGATTTTGTTACGTTGCATGTGGACAATTTGATGGAAACAGCATCTTAACTGTTCTTGGTAAATGTGGAATTATAGTATGTCTGTTGTATCCTCTGCTATCTGATTGCAATTCAAGTTATTATGAAGGTATTTTTGAAAGATCCAATAAATTAAAAGAAAATCCATGCATCAAAGATGATTACAAGTACAGTCTTTATTCAGGCCAATCAACAAAAAGCATGATTATTTTTAGTAGGGTATAGCAGTGATTGGCACTATTCTTCCACAAAATCCAACTTAAAGCTAGACTAGAAATTCTAATTTCTTTTGTGGCAACAGGAATGAGGAACTGGTAAACTCACAAGTGCCCTTTTCGGTACCAAATTTATTCTTCTATCTTTAATCTCCCTCCACCCCCACCCCACCCCCCCCAATTTTGTTTCTGGATCATGTCAGCTTTTGATCCTAATAAGACATCAGTTTTGGAAGGGCAGAATTTGGATACTCCAGATCAAAGCTGATAGGTAGGTTTATCCAGCAAGAGACGGTATTATTGCATTTTATTATAGCAACCAGATCAATAATAAGCAAAACAGGGTGTCTGATTTAAGTGTATTTTTTTTTTTAAGGTGGCTAAATCAAATACATAAAAGTTATGACTTAGATTATTTTAATTTTCTCCCCTGGTTGTGCAACTGGTTTCCCTCTGTCATGGTCCAATATATTTTTTTTCAAACATTCCTTGTTTATACACCTTTAAAAACAGTATTTGTAACTGAACAATAAATATGGCATAATATTTTATGTCTTCCACATGAAACTATGAAATGCATTAGCTAATTTTAGATGTATAATGGCTAAGTCGGTTCTGTCAGACTGACTTTTCTGATATTCATCTAAAATGTTATTCATTTTTATATTGCTGATATTGTTTTGTACTTGTGTAATGATTTTATTATGCAATTGACTTTGAATTGTCATTAATGTTAATCTTTTCTAGTGTAGTTTTCTATTATACTAGCTTTGTTATTCTGTTATAGATCTCTAAATAGATTTTGGTAAGTTTAGAAGAGTAAAGAGCCCTTAAAAATTATATATTAAACGGCCCTGCCCATTTATAAACATTTTGAAAGAGAAGTATTATCAATAAGCCATTCATTAGAGTTAAAAAACAACTCATACTTTAAGCTGATAAGTTAACTCTATGCACTCATCTTTTTAAAAAAAACCCAACTGACTTTCAATAAAAGTTAACCGTTGTCACAGTAAGAATTGCTATGAATCTAATTCTTACAATCTAAAAAGGGTTTTATAGAAATCATTCAAATTACACTATTCTGGCACAAATTCTTGTTTACCTGACATGTATACCTGACTGGCTTCTCCCCTTTTTCAGTGTTTTTCTACAGAAACGGTTACACGTACCCCAAATTTAGAGCAGCTATATGCTAAAACAGAAGATGTCTGGACCACCTAAAAATCAGAAAGTAAAAAAGAAAGGATCATAGTTAAATTGACCTGCTATCTGTGACTGTTCTACTCCAGCCCCCACTCTCCTTATCTCTTTAGAGAAAGCAGAGAAAACTTCTCATCTGTTACTCAGAGTGGGAAGTACATGCTGTAGCTGGATCACAGAATCACAGGGGTTGGAAGGGACCTCGAGAGATCATCAGGTCCAACCCCCCTGCCAAAGCAGCTCCCCAGCTCATATTGCACAGGTCGGCATCCAGACGAGTCTTGAATATCTCCAGAGAAGGAGACTCCACCACCTCCCTGGGCAGCCTGTCCCAGGGCTCTGTCACCCTCACTGTGTAAAAGTTCTTCCCCATGTTGGTGCGGAACTTCCTGTGCTCCAATTTACAGCCATTGCCCCTTGTCCTGTCCCCACAGATGACTGAAAAGAGGTTGGCCAATTCCCCCTGCATCCCATACTTAAGATATTTATAAACATTAATTAGGTCCCCCCTCAGTCTTCTTTTCTCCAGGCTGAACAGCCCCAGCTCACTCAGCCTTTCCTCATACGGGAGCTGTTCCAGGCCCTTCATCATCTTCGTAGCCTCCTCTGGACTCTCTCCAGGAGATCCCTGTCTTTTTTACACCAGCGAGCCCAGAACAGGACACAATACTCCAGGTGGGGCCTGACCAGGGCAGAGTAGAGGGGGAGGATCACCTCCTTCGACCTGCTGGCCACACTCTTCCTGATACATCCCAGGATCCCATTGGCCCTCTTAGCCACCAGGGCACACTGCTGGCTCATGGCCACCCTGTCATCAACCAGGACCCCCAGGTCCTTCTCCACAGAGCTCTTCTCCAGCAGGTCATCCCCCAGCCTGTACTGATACTGACGGTTATTCCTCCCCAGGGGCAGGACTTTACACTTGCTTTTATTAACCCTCATCTGGTTTCTCCCTGCCCAGCTTTCCAGCCTGTCCAGGTCTCTCTGGATGGCAGCGCAGTGCTCCTGCGTGTCAGCCACCCCTCCCAGCTTTGTATCATCAGCGTACTTGCTGAGGGTGGATGCTATTCCCTCATCAAGGTCGTCGATGAAGATATTAAACAAGACTGGACCCAACACTGAGCCCTGGGGAACACCGCTAGTCACAGGCCTCCAGTCAGATTCTGTTCCACTGATGTTGGTGCAATTCAGTATTAAAAGACCTGATGTACCATTGGATGGGTCTGACTTCGCTGGTTCAGTCGGAATGGATGCTAGGGGTGTCTTGTTCAGGTTTCCTTAATGATCACAGAATCACAGAATCGTAGGGGTTGGAAGGGACCTCAAGAGATCTTTGCGTCCAACGCCCCTGCTAAAGCAGGGTCCCTAGGACAGGTCACACAAGGAGGCATCCAGACGGGTCTTGAATATCTCCAGAGAAGGAGACTCCACAACCCCCTGGGCAGCCTGTCCCAGGGCTCTGTCACCCTCACTGTGAAAAAGTTTTTCTGCATATTGTTGCAGAACTTCATGTGCTCCAACTTGAGGCCATTGCCCATTGTCCTGTCCCCACAGACCATTGAAAAGAGGCTGGCTATTTCCCCTTGTGTTCCAATGATTTAAAATTGTACATACATTGCTGCCTTTTTTGGTATCAATTTAGTTTTATGATAAAATATATCAAGACAGGGTCTTGATATGATTGATTTTGTTTCATGAGATTAAAAACCCTGTTTAAAGACTTGCTACTGCAAAAAAAAAACATTCAGTTGAGATCTTTGCAATGCAGAATGGCAATGCATTGCTTTTTTCAGCTTGTGAACATTCGTTTGGTACCACATTTCTCTCTTCTGTGACCCATAATTCTTTCTTCTGTGGCACAGGTGCTTTTTGGCAGTTTCTGTCCTCTGTGGAAAGGTCTTAAGTACTTATGTAGTACTGCAGTAGCTTGTGGGAGTGGCCTTTGTGAATTAAATTCCTGTGACTTTATGGTCTGTATCATTCTGGTCTAAATTTGATTATTGACTTTGTACCTTCTAGCTCTCTTTACCTTTGTGTTGGCTGCACATATTAAAAAGTTATTCAGTGTGTATGGTACCATAAGAAACTGAGAATCTGTGTTACATGTGACTCAGCATATACAATGGTTCTCCCGTTTCAGCACAGTTTATGCATCATATATTGCAGATTAATTGGGCATAATGTTGTGTTGATTATGCTGTGTTGATAATGTGCTTCCAGATGGGATCTGTAATGGGTTTTTACTTGCATTATCCTAAGTTGGAGCACTGCTTTGGGTAATTTGTCACTACCCAGCTACCAGTTTATATAAAACTTGCTACAAGTTGCTTAGCATGGAGTTTTTACAATTTGAAAACAGTTGACTGTTGATCACTGATTTGGCACTGGTTTTCTTCTCTGTGTTATGTGTTTGGGTACATACATTCCCTAAAAGACTTGTGGCAGTTATATTGTCTTGATCCAATGCTTATCAGATTTCTATCAGTAACTTTGAGGAGTTTGTATGGCTTCCATCACTATTTTTGCTAAAAACAAGCAATGGGCAAGTAAAAAGGAAGTAGGGAGACATGGGTAGACCCTTTTGTGCTCCCTGCCTCTCCTGGGCCAGTCAGATGGGGCCACCCAAGGAGGATTTCTCTAGGGTCATGTTGTATAAACATGATTTCTGCTGGTGAACCTGTGGATATATCTGTCCAGAGCTGCAGACACTACTGGGAAAAAGGAACGTGCAAGCTGTACAGAATACAAGATTTAGAAGCATAGGTGACTTACAAAATGTTTCATGCACAGCAAATTTGGTTGACATTGAATCCTCAGGACTTAAACATGATTTGACAGATAACCAAAGGATGAACAGACATTAAAAGAAATCTTTTATTTTCAGTTACTTCCAAACATTCACAAGATTTTAAAAAACCCAAAAATTGTCAGTCATTTTCAGCAATATTCTACAAACCGGGACGTTAAAAGGGCTGTAAAGCTGGCCAAAAGCTGGGAGAAATGGGAACTCTTTCTTGGATGCTTAAATAAAACCAGTGTCGTTTGATAGTGCTGTGACATAATAGAGGAGATTTCAGTGAAGGCTTTGAGCAGTAGTGAACAAATGTTCCTGGATGTTACCGTTTGTGACCCCTTATTTGGATCTCCCATCTCCCAGGGCTGAACAGCAATGATAAGTTCTGCAATGAATTTACATTCTTCTGTTACAGTTTGAGGGGAAAAAAAAAATGAAAGTGCTGCAGAACACAGCAAGCTGAACGTATTGCCCTCTTTAGTAGTTGTTGTGACAATAAAATCCTTCAAACAGGGACAGTTTCACACTAACATGGAGAACAAATATGGGGTTGGCAAATCTGCATGGCCAGATTGGGTACAGATCTTCCAGAAACATACATGGTTGATTATTTTTTTTTTCCTGAAATGTGTCTGAATATGCATAGCACAGGCTTTTAAGGGTGTGTTATGGAAAGTGTCTTACAGTAAATGTGCACAGAGGAGGTCTTTTAGCCACTAATATGTCCCCATTTATCTATTAATACTTTCAGTTTTGAAAAAAGGTTGGATAGAGAAGAGTCTTGGGGCATTTATCACCGAAAAAAAGGATTTGCTGGGAAAAAGGATTTGCTGGTCAAACCAATTTCAAATATGCAGAAATATATAACGGGTATAATGATGCAGAATTTGTGATAATGGTCTGATTAATATAAGAAATTTTGGCACTGTATTGTATAATTGAATTTAAACACAACCAGGAATGCTCCTGTGCACTAGACTACAATTATTTATGTTAGCAAATTGCTGAAATACCCCAGGCAATGAATTAACATAGGTGTGAGCAAACTGCCACTGAAGTATTACTAAGTATTTAATATTGTAGAGTAAGGGCACCTTCTTAATCTGCAAGATGTAGCTGTAGTGGGAGTGTAGGGTTTTTTTCATTCCATTAAATTGAATTTGGAAATCCTATATAGTAGGTGAACCCTTTATATGAAGAAAAAGTTTTTGGTTTTTTTTTTAAATGTGGGATTGACCATTTCTGCTTCTTTCTCCTTCTATCATTTAAAACCAAATGGTACACAGCATCCACCTCAAGGTGAGCTGAACAGTGTACCAGTTGTCTCTGCCTGCACAGTGTAGCCTATGTTCATGTGTACAGTCAGCCTGAACAGCTCAGATTCATCAGATGTGCTGTATGTATGCAGATAATCATCCTCTATATTTCAAGTTGATATCCATAAGCATGTTTAAATGTCCTTTGGGAAAGAGGGTAAAGGACGAAGCTGATGAAAAAATGTGATGACCTAAGTAGAGATACAGGTTGAGCATTGATAATTATAAAAAAATAGTGATTTATGTTGGGTTATTAAAAGAAAGGTGTCCTTTATCTGGTTATATCCCAATTTCACTATGGTAAATAGCAGTTAGATACATAGATACAGGGATTTCTTTTGCCATCCTGGATCAAAAGAACTGTTCCCACTTCATACATATACAGAAGTTACTAATTTCCCAGAGAATCATGGAAGACTACAATGCAACAAATATGTTCAGAATATTATTTATTTTCATTTTCTCGCAAAAATTCTAATGGAGAAATAATGAACCCCCCTTACAGTATTTCTGCTGTTCAGCCAAAATTAAATTTTCAACTAGAGAACTGATTAGAACTGTTTTATTCTTCAGAACAGAAATTTTTCATTCTGATAAATGGAATGGAAGAACATACAGGAAAATATTTTAGAGGAGCTCTGATTTAGACTGGAATTAAATTAATTGCATTTCTGCAGTTTGCATTCAAACCCTTCTATATATTGAACTGTGATTCATATTTTCTTTCTAGTATGGTGATTAAGGAGATTTATTTTTTTTTAATTAGAAAACACACAACATTTATGGTCTTGGGTTCAGGTTTCTAATGTGATCATGGTGGTGAACACCATATTCAGTGAGTTCTGAAACATACTTCTGGCTTTGATTCATAAAGACTCAGAATTTTTAGACTTTTCCTCTATTCTGTTTGGGCTGTTGCACAGGTAGTGTCCTGAGGAGGTGTTTTTACA
Organism: Porphyrio hochstetteri; assembly: GCA_020800305.1. Lineage (NCBI taxonomy): Eukaryota > Metazoa > Chordata > Aves > Gruiformes > Rallidae > Porphyrio > Porphyrio hochstetteri. Next base: position 37,955,764 of record CM036910.1, on the reverse strand, counting down.
AGCACGTTTAGTTAAACTATGATTTTTTCACTTAGGGAACATAGATACTTTGATTTCTGAAACTTGGCCGTATCAATAAATAACAAGTTAACCATTGTATCATCTGTTTAACACATTTCAAGTGCTGTTATCTCATTCTTCCAGGTGCTCTAAGTAGAGAAGATTTGTTTTATCTAAAACTATAAAGCGATGTGAGGCACAGATTGCACTTTAGAAACTTCTTATTCAGAGACAGCATTCCTTCTCATTTTTTTCCTCTGCTCTTATGTATTGTAGGTAATTGTCAAATCTGGACCAGGTACTTTTCTCAGCCTGGCTGTATATGATGATTATATCTTCTGGTCAGATGGAGTGAGGAGAGCTATTCTGCGTTCCAGTAAATATACAGGAGGAGATACAAAAATTCTTCGTTCTGATATCCCACATCAACCAATGGGCATTATTGCTGTTGCCAATGATACTAACAGTTGTAAGTTACAAAGCAAGATACACTGGTTTGTTAATTCCAGTATCATTCAAGACTTTTACTCAGTTTTAGCCAAGTTGAAACATTTTCTATGGTATTTCATAAATTATTTTGCTGTAGGAACCGTTAACGGACTGTAGGGTGTAACCTCTTCCCCAAGTAAATAAATACTATCGAGTGATCGTTTTCTGCTGTGAACATTGTGCTTGTTTGAAGGCAGTTAAATCATTTCCTGTCAAATATCAGCAGTTTTGAATGTTGTGGATTTTAAAATTTATTATAGTCAAGGTAACAGCATTTGTTTATCTTTTAGTATGCTAGCATCTGAGGCATGCTGACATTTTCATCTGACTGATAAAACTGGAATCAATTGCCCATGAATCTGAGATACGGTGATCTTTGCTCTCTCAAAGACATCGGCCATTGAAGCAAATTTAATAAAACAGAGTTCATTTTTTATCATTTGTTTTTCAGGTGAGTTATCTCCTTGCGCACAAATGAATGGAGGTTGTCATGATTTATGCCTTCTGACTCCTGATGGACGAGTCAACTGCTCCTGTAGAGGGGACAGAATACTGATAGATGATAACAGATGTGTGAGTAAGTAATACTACCTGACAGAATGTTTTTCTGTGGTGTGAGGCACTTGGCTATCACAAGCAAAGATAGTTGTCCCAAGCCATTACTTTTATTGCTTTTATACACTGTAAAAATTGTTCTGGAAATTCAACACGTACCAGGCTTTTAACTATTTTATGGCTTTTAGGAGGTTAAAAAGCATTAATACTTGTATTGCCCTTAAATTCTAATTTGGGTTGTTGTGTTCTACTTTGCAGCTTGTTTCTGTTGAGTGCAAATATTAAAATTTCATGTCCTTAGACGTATATAACAATTGTAACTTATCAAACAACAGTTGTATTTAATCATGTAAAATTGGTGTTTTAGTAATTGGAAATGTATCACTTTAAGCTGGCAGACTCCTCAGAGACTGCTTTCATTGGAAAACATTCTGTATTATGTTGTTATAAGTTCTCACGTCTTCCCATGCTTCCTCTGAACCAGTATGTCTCAGTACATGAAAAAGAAAATATATAACTAGTTCAGAAGTGTTTCAGAATGTATGGTCATCTGTTGCATCTTCTTTAGATGATGCTGTCCCTGTGCAGAATTTATGTGTATGAACATGAAGTATGTGCTGGTAATTTGGAAGGATGTGATATATGTACACACGCTGCATTTCTACAGGTCTCCCAGGAATTTGGAGAAAATATCTGTAACTCTGCTGATGCTGTGCCTTAGCAGGACTGAATTAACTGGAGAACTTTGGGCTCTTTCCCCAGGGATGACCCACATTCACAATGTGGAACATCTCTTTGGGCTTCTCCACTCAACAAGTGTAGCTGGCTGGATTGGGAATGGAGGGAAAACGGGGGGTGGAGAGGAGGCAGCTGTGGAGTTCCTTATGTCTTTGTTAATGTCACTGTGTTATAGCTCGTCTGTTATTGAGATCCCTGCCAAATTCCAGTGGTTTATTGGGACCTTTGCCTCTGTGGGGCAGAAATCCCAACAAATAGAGGAGGTTCTTTCTCTACTTCCATACCTGTATGTCAAGCGTGCCTGTTCTGCTGCTTCAATTTCATAACTTTGAGCTACCTGCTTTCTCTAAAGCAAATTATTTGATCCTAACAGTAAAAATAGTTAAAAAACAAACAAACAAACAAAAAAACACTGTAAGATTCAGAGAAAAAAATATATTTAAGTTTTGTGTATGATTTATCAAGGTTGACCATCCTGCTAGGAGCTTAGATAGTTTACCTGCTTCAGACTCTTCTGTGGCTGCTCCTGAGGAGCCTAACAAGTGGTTTCCCTTCTGCCCATACAGAGTCACTTTTAAAATACCGATCTATATATGCAGAGCTTTGGCAGTGTGGGATATAAAGTGATATAGTCCTTCATTCACATACCTGTACTGATTATTTTGCAAACCTACTCCTATTCTAATAGAGCTTATTTTGGTCATGCCACTGATACTTTCCATACTACAGTGATACTAGGTTTTCCTAGTACATTTGAGTCAATAGTATTTTCATACCAGTAATTTCACAACAGGAAAGAATACTGCTGTATGTCTTTCTTCCACAGGACCAATTGTGTAACTAAATGCTGACAACTAACCTGATTGACTGGGATTCAGAATTTTTGGGTTTAGACCTAGTTTTTGTTAGATCAGCATGCAGAGCTCATTCAACGTGCCACTGTGAGGTCACTGGAGCTAGCTGTAGAGAACTTGTGAGAAAAATGACTGATGAGGGAAAGGGTAAAATTAAACCTATAACTATTGGTGTGATTTTTAAATTGGCTTGAGGCATCCTGAGGGCTGGACCTTATTCCTTTAGAATCAGATTCTTAGGCTTGGCAGCTCAGCTTTGTAAGGAGGCTGGAGTTTTTGCCATACCAAGCTCATCGCTTCGTTATTGTATTTAAGATTTTAATCCTAAAATTTCTTTTCCCACGTTTATTTTGGATTTATAGCTTTGCCTCTTGCTTAATTTCCTACAATATTGCTATTAAATGAAATCATAATGCCTACATTAATTATGCATATAATCAGTAGCTACCAACATGTCCCAAACAAATACTTGAATTGCTACAGTTTTAATCTGCACTTTCATACACTTCATAGTTCAACTTCAGCCTTTACCTTTGGCTCATACATACACATTGTTGGTTATTAACTAGGTCTTTACATAAGGTCACTGAGATTTAGCAGAAAGACCTGGTTCTGTAATTAAATGTATGGAAGTATGAGGGTTAAAACTCCTGTCCTTCACAACAGGGACTATACAGCTGATCTAGTGTCAAGATGTGCTAGTGAAGTATTGTAGAACTAACCTCTATTACATTTTCAGCTCTTATGCAAAACCTAATATGTCTAGCTGTATAATTGAAGATACAATGAGTTTTGCAGATGATTTGCAGTGATAAAGATTTCAATTTACACTAATGCTGTTTCAGAGTGGCAGGCCCTTAAGTCTAGTAACAGAAATCAGTGATCAATTGAGATTGTATGGAGGTATCTGATTGTTGATGGTTCAAAGATACTAATTAAGGCTTTACTACTTTATCAAAAGATATTTTCCACTGCAGCCTGTTTCCTGCATATGGAATATCACCCCAAGGCTTTTGTAATCACCTTATTTCACCCTCACACACTGTCAGGTTTTATTGATTTTGATCATTCAAGCGACCTCTTAGAGCTGGAAAATTTCCTGGAATTCTATTGCCTACTCGTCTGCACTTGGCCTTGTAGGTCAGGTCTGGTCACTCAGTTAGCTAGCCTTTTCCTTCCCTTCACCCAGGAGATAGTCTGGTGCAGCAGGAATTGCTAAGGGCTTGCAATTAACTACCTCTGTCTTCTCTGAATCTTACATGAATATGACATATTGTCGTGGTTTTGCCCCGGCCGAGGGCCGCACCCCACACAGTCGCTTGTACTTTTAAAAGGAAGGGGGAGGGAAAGTTGGGGGAGAGGGGGAAAAGGGAAGGAAGAAAGGAGGAAAGGAAACCACAACCTAGAAACCAGAACCACGCAGGTTGGGATAAGGATAGTTTACTAAACAATAACCGAAAACTAGATATAACAATAACAGAAGTTTAAAGTACAAAATAGATGAAACTGATGATACACAATGCAGTTTCTCACCAAACCACAGAACCCAGGCCGCACAGCTTAGAGCCCGTCCCCGTACCCAGAAAACCGCCCGTCCTGGCGTTGTCTCCTCCTCTTCCCCCCAGTCCCCTTTATACTGAGCATGACGTAACTGGCATGGAATATCCTCTTTGGCCAGTTCGGGTCACCTGTCCTGGCTACGTCCCCTCCTTTCTCACTAGTAAGGAAGTATGCAGAGCTGAGAAAGGTCCTTGATTGCCCGGCAACAACTAGAAACATCAGGGTGCTATCAGCACTGTTCTCATCCTAACACCCAAACATGGCATTCCATCCACTGCTAAAAATAATTAACTCCATCATAGCTGAAACCAGGACATTATCCACCCCTTATTCCATACCATTTACGTCATGACCAGATCCAACAATTTTCTTTGGGTACAACCAGTTTCGTGTTTCACACACCCATATATGTATGTACACATGTATGCACACATACGTGCATACAGATCTTATTCCCTCAGTCTGTGAATCATCCCTCTGAAGTTGTTGAGTTCATTTTATCCATGATTTTCAGGCTCCATTTGTCGTAACAGTTTCTCAGAATAATTGTATGTTCCATTGGCTCGTTGCATGCTGCATCTCAGGCTCTTGACTGATACACCTGGCATGGTCCATGCTCATAGTCTGTGGGTCAGAGTTTATTTTCAAAGGGAAAAAAAAAGGAAAAAAAAAGTTCTTGAGAGGCCAGGCTTTAGTTCCATCATCATGGCACTCATTCTTCATTAACTTCTATGACTCCGGCTATAATGCTATGGTACAACATACAGCAATCATAACAATAATGAATATACAATAATGGGTTATTTGGCAATTATTATAATTTCTACTCTATTAATTGTATTGGCTATTCTCACCCAAAATCAAATCCCCTTGAGGTACGCATTCCTGCCATTTTATTCCTAAAAACTGGATTTCTCACGTAGGCCCCTTGACTTTACTTCGTTTTATAGCAAAACCGGCTTCTAAAAGGATTTTAATTACCCTGTTTCCTTTTTCAAAAACTTCCTCTGCTGTGTTGCCCCATACAATGATGTCATCAATGTACTGCAGGTGCTCTGGTGCTTCACCCTTTTCCAGTGTATTCTGGATTAGTCCGTGGCAGATGGTGGGGCTATGTTTCCACCCCTGGGGCAGACGATTCCACGTGTATTGGATGCCTCTCCAGGTGAAAGCAAACTGTGGCCTGCACTCTGGCGCCAGTGGGATCGAGAAGAAAGCATTCGCAATGTCGATTGTGGCGTACCACTTGGCTGCCTTCGATTCCAATTCATACTGGAGCTCTAACATGTCTGGCACAGCAGCACTCATACCTGGAGTGACTTCATTTAGGCCACGATAATCTACTGTCAGCCTCCACTCTCCATTGGACTTCCTCACTGGCCATATGGGACTATTAAAGGGTGAGTGGGTTCGGCTGATCACTCCCTGATTCTCCAGTTGACGAATCAACTTATGGATGGGAATCAGGGAATCTCGGTTAGTACGGTATTGTCGTCTGTGCACCGTCGTCGTAGCAACTGGCACTTGCTGTTCTTCACCCTTCAACAACCCCACAACAGCAGAGTCCTCCGAGAGTCCAGGCAAGGCACACAGTTGTTCAATTCCTTCTGTTTCCAAAGCAGCTATTCCAAAAGCCCATCGGTACCCTTTTGGGTCTTTAAAATACCCTCTACGTAGATAATCTATACCTAAAATGCACGGAGCTTCTGGACCAGTCACAATGGGGTGTTTTTCCCAGTCCTTCCCAGTTAGGCTCACCTCAGCCTCTAGCACAGTTAGTTGTTGGGATCCCCCTGTCACTCCAGAAATACAAACAGGTTCTACCCCTTCATGATTCGATGGCATTAGAGTACACTGGGCACCAGTATCCACCAGAGCTTTGTACTCTTGTGGATCTGACGTGCCAGGCCATCGGATCCACACAGTCCAATAAACCCGATTATCCCTCTCCTCCACCTGGCTGGAGGCAGGGCCCCTCTATTGCTGCTGATCATATTTGTTTTCCACTGGTTGCATAAAGGACTTAGAGGTCCCTTCAAGAGGATCAGACACATCAGACATATAGGTAGGCCTTCCAGTTGGTCTAGGGAACTGCCCAGTAGAAACTGGTGCAGCCTTCTTCCTGGCAGAATCTCGTTGTGCGAATGTTTTACCCCGCAGCTCATTTACTCGTGCTCGAAGGGCTGAGGTGGGCTGCATATCCCATTCCCTCATGTCCTCTCCATGATCAAGCAGGTAAAACCACAATGTACGTCGTGGTGTGTATTCTCCCTCTTGGAACGATGGACGCTTTCTCCCAGTAGCTGCAACATTGCTCCATACGGGTTGGGAGTTGGACACATTGTTGTCAAGTCGTTGAACCAGTTTTTCTACTGCTGCAATGACGGAGAGGGAAACACTGTCTTGGTATTTCCTGAGTCGGCAGGCCACCTCATTTACGGTTGGTGGATCCATATCAGTCCAGTCAATTACTGCCAGTGAATTGGTGTACCCTGCTGGTGCACTTCGTACAACCTTACGCCACATAGCTGGAGTGCATAGGACTTCATCGGGATCAGCGGGAAGCCGTGAATTGTCCAGATCATAATAAATTATCTCCCGTACAGCTAATTCTCTCAGGTGCTGGATAGCTGTCTCTATGCTGTTACCCTTGGGTGTCTGACATGTAATATATTCCTTTATGGGATATCTTTCCTGCACACTTGACAGTAGTCGCCTCCAGAGGCTGAGGACTTCCGGCCTCCTCCCAATTGCTTTGTCAATTCCTCCTTCTCTAGCTAGGGATCCCAACTGCTTGGCCTCTCTGCCTTCTAACTCCAAACTATTGGCCCCGTGATCCCAACATCGGAGCAACCAAGTGATAATGTGCTCACTTGGGTGGCGGGTGAAATCTTTTCGAACCTCACGCAGCTCACTCAGAGTCAGGGATCGGGTAACAATCTCTGGTTCTGCCTCCTCCTGATATCCTCGAGATGGCCCTGGTTGATCATCATCATCATCCGTCACTATGCGAACTGATTTCTTTGTGCATTTCCTCTTTTGTACGGGAGCAACAGACACTGGTGTGGATTGGTTTTTCTGATCATCTGCAGTGTCTGCTGTAGAGATTACAGTAGCTGCAGTGTCAGCCCCAGTGGTTGCAGCAGCTATAGTATCTGCCAGTCTGTTTCCTTTCCCTTCTCCCTCACAGTGCTGGCAGTGCTGACAGTGCTGCCTGCTATCAAGCAGTGTTTGATAAATAGTGGCCAGAGCCCAGCACAGTGCAGTAAGGTGTCCATCTCTGGGAAACCTACAGCAATTTTTCTTTAGGTATGCAGTCACTTGATCGGGGTCTTGTAGCTGTTCAGGAGTGAAGTTCCAAACCATCGGGCGTGAGAAAGTACCTAGGTACTCGCCCATACTTTGCCACATGCCCTGCCACTCGTGATTATTCTGTCTCGGAGAAAGCTCTTCAGTGGTATTCATAAACCTATGCTTGATATATAACAAAAACTGAACCATCTGCCCCAAACCTACCAATAGCAAAATGCTAGTTTGAATATCCCAGAGATATTGAAGATTTTCAAAAACTGCCCTAAGAGCTGTTGCATTTAGCCCAAAGGAAAAGAAAGCAGTGCCCCCACCATACTGGCTGCTGTTATTAACCCCTCCCTGTCCAAAGAATGGACAGGACAGCAAAACTTCATACAAGTACCAGCTTAAACTCATGATCATCGATATTATTGTATCATAGACCGATATCATAAAATACATTATAATGAAGTATGGGAACAAATACGGGAGCCGCAGACCTGAGAGAGTAAAGAATCCTGCCAGGATTGTATACAGCATGCGGTGGTTTTGCTGCCACAGCCTTGTGAATAAATACCACAACATCGTGACCAGAGATTGCTTAAACAACAGTGCTTATCTTAATTGCGATAGTTAGGGTCAGATCTACCGTTATCCCAACCGTTCGTATCCCTGTTCGGGCGCCAAAATGACTGTCGTGGTTTTGCCCCGGCCGAGGGCCGCACCCCACACAGTCGCTTGTACTTTTAAAAGGAAGGGGGAGGGAAAGTTGGGGGAGAGGGGGAAAAGGGAAGGAAGAAAGGAGGAAAGGAAACCACAACCTAGAAACCAGAACCACGCAGGTTGGGATAAGGATAGTTTACTAAACAATAACCGAAAACTAGATATAACAATAACAGAAGTTTAAAGTACAAAATAGATGAAACTGATGATACACAATGCAGTTTCTCACCAAACCACAGAACCCAGGCCGCACAGCTTAGAGCCCGTCCCCGTACCCAGAAAACCGCCCGTCCTGGCGTTGTCTCCTCCTCTTCCCCCCAGTCCCCTTTATACTGAGCATGACGTAACTGGCATGGAATATCCTCTTTGGCCAGTTCGGGTCACCTGTCCTGGCTACGTCCCCTCCTTTCTCACTAGTAAGGAAGTATGCAGAGCTGAGAAAGGTCCTTGATTGCCCGGCAACAACTAGAAACATCAGGGTGCTATCAGCACTGTTCTCATCCTAACACCCAAACATGGCATTCCATCCACTGCTAAAAATAATTAACTCCATCATAGCTGAAACCAGGACACATATATTCCAAAAACATTAAAAATCTTAAAACTGCCATTAATAAAAACAATGTTTAAATCCTCATCTAGTCCATGAAGAAAGATTACAACTTATAAATTATTTTGTGGAATATTTACAGGAAATGTTGATCTGAGTGATTATTTTTCAAAAGAAAAGAATTAAATAATACTTAGACATGCAACGTTGGTGTTGACTAGCACATGAAGGATGGAAACAAGACAGGCTTTATAGTTTAGCTGTGAGATCAAAAGTTTCTTTCTTTGTAACACAGTTGAAAGGGATACTCAGGAAAATTGAAAGTTAGCAATTCCAACTGATAAAAGGAATGAACTGCCCTTTCAACGTGTAATTGGACTATATAACTGCCTGCCAGCCAAGATTCTTGAGACAAAGCTTTGTAAAATTCAAAGAGAGATTGGATGATTATATAGGTAATAAGACTACCCAGACTACATTTTTTCTCGGTTTTGAAAGGCATTAAAATGTTTCTGAAAGTTGGGGTTTGAAGCAATGTCTACAAGGGTTTTCAGTCAGACTGTTACTGCAGGCAGATTGTACTCTACATACTTCTGATCCCCACCATCTTTCTCTAAAGATTGCAGTCAAAGAGGCTGAACTAGATGAACTACAAATGTAATTGAGAATGACTTTTCCTAAGATCTAAGTTCTTACTATGCTAAAAAATGGAGGAAAAAAGAGAGAAAAAACAAATGCTGCAATAAACTTGATTAATGTTTCAAGGACTGTATAAATCATCTTGAAGATCAGATCTCTCCTTGTCCAGAATCTATATTTTCAGCACTTCTTATATATTTTTCATCATGTTTGAATCAAATCAAGAAATGATTTCAGTTTTTTGGGCTTAACTTTTGCACATAGTAGACATAAGATATTCCTGAATTTGTGCTGATGGAATTATAATGGGAACAAGAAAAAAAAAAGAGGATAATAATTTGATATCATTTCCCTATCTTTCCTCTTGAGTTGTCTTACATACACTTCCTTCTCTTTCTGGTTTGTTTTTTAGAACTATAGACACGGAATAAATGTACATCATGAAGACCAAATTGTTTCTGTAAATTTTGTGATACTTTTTAGTTTCTGATCGAACTAATAGAAAAATCTACGTGTAAGTGAAAACAGGAGTCAAAATTTTCAATGTACATCTTGTTCTCTTCTAAAATAATAGATAAACCAGCCACTCTGAGAAGACAAGAACAGAAGAAATGTACACGTCTACCAGGACATGTCTACCAATTATATTTTTGTGATTAAAAAGAAAATAGTAAAGAGCAGGTTTTCTTCACTAGGTGTAAGGATATATCTTCAGCATTGGATGTAATGTATTGATGTGGATACCTGTGTGCACACTGAGTGGTTGCACAGTGCCACAAAACAATTGAGAGTTCAAACTAACTGCTAGGTGATGGTGTTTCCTTCTTGCTGTGTTGAAGAGGGTTTTTTTAAAACATCTATTAAGAAACAGTTGCATCCAAGCTGGGGTTGTGGATAGAGGATAGCTGAGTATAGGTCATGAGTCACTGCCATTAAGTTGCTTCATCACATGTTCCTTTGTGGATATTTGGATATGTTTTTCTTTTACAGATTTATTCTTATCTCCTGAATTCACCCCAACATAAAATTTCTGAAAATTGAGACTTAGATATCTGTCCTCAATCAAGAAATGTACAGAGAAGTATATCAGACTCTCAGGTCACCTCTCTGTAGAAGCTTTTAAGTTCTGATGCCACGATGGGGTTTTAATACTTAGGCTTGCAAAAACTGTGTAGGAGATACTTTATATGCAGCCAACATTTTTCTCATTTTCACCAAGTGGTATTAAAAATTATGTGTCAATATGTTTTATTTTTAGCTAAAAATTCTACTTGTAACATTTACTCTGAGTTTGAATGTGGAAATGGTGAATGCATTGATTATCAGCTTACTTGTGATGGCATTGCCCACTGTAAGGACAAGTCTGATGAGAAACTTTTCTACTGTGGTAAGTATTTCCAGCCTTTTCACCTTCACATTCTTATTTTGGTTATATATATTAGTGTATTGGTGCCTCTGTGACTTCTTTACTTATTCATACCAATCGTTTGCCAAGAGGCACAAGAAGAAAATGCCAACTTGCATGTTAAAAAAACCCCTGACATTATATGGATAGAATTACTTATACTTGAATATATTTTCCTTGCATGCTTCATGTATTAGCTGAATTATATTTTAAAAAAGCATCTCGAGTGTTCTCATATTTCTGTCTCTAAAACAAAAATCAAGACAAACACAGAAGGGTGCTTTTTCAATGATGAAAAATTGAGTGTTTTCCACTCTAATTTAGCAGTTTTTCTTTAATTTTCCATACTTAATAAGATTTTTTTCTGATTATGAATAGAAAACATCAAATCAGAAGTACTATGAAATACAGAAATAGTTGTGTAATAGAAATCTGTCTGCTCAGTTTTCTGTTTAAGTTAAAAATATCATTATTCTTCCCACCAGTCTTTTTGTTGTTTTTATAATAATCAGTACTGAGTCACTTCCAGGTATTTTTTTGTGTCCAACTGAGTTTGCCTGAAGGTTATTGTTCAAGTAACTTTCCTAAATCACTGAGTGACCTTTGTGAATTCTTGTATCCTGCATGTTAAGTGCTATCTCCCTGTTACCTGTGTGCCTGTAGCTCTTGCTCTTTATCTTGTCTGGTACACTCATGTCACAGCCTTGGTTTCCCCGATGAACACGTTGCATGTCATTTCATACCGACCCATAATGTTTATACCTGGCTCCACTGTAGTTTTATGAAAATGTCTGCTTAAAATCCTGGTGTTCACCTCTGTCATTTTGATAGAATCACAGAGTATCTCAGATTGGTAGGGATTGGTAAGGATCGCTGAGTCCATCTCCAAGGTTGATACTAGAATAATATTCAAGGTTGATACTGGCAATAAGAAATGGAATAGCTCTCTTCTATTTTCCTTTCTCATTTTAAAAATAAACATCAACCATCTGAGTATAGCAACTGATAGTATGTATTTTTTTTTCTTCTTTCATCTTCAATTTGTGCCTTGTTAGCTTTCAGACTTCTATGCCATAATTGCTTTGATCATGTCATGCAAAGCTAATAGTAACGTTCCATCAGATCATTCACGTGTAGATAACTAAAGAGGTTGGTTTGAATCTGAAAAAAAAAAAAAACCACCCAGAAAAAGAAAAATCTAAAACACATCAGAAAAGGAAATCAGAATCTGGAAATACAAAACACTTCTAGTTACCTGGGGTGAAAAAGCCCTTGAATTACAAGTGACAGCTTTAAAAAAAACAAAAAAATTAAACCTCTCTGGCTCTGTTATTAGTTTTAGTGATTTATTTCATTCACAGTTCATGGAAGAGACATTAAGGTTTCGTGTAGTTTCTTTTACTTTGTGAAGAAAGTAGGTTGAAGGAATAGAAAGCAAGGCGTCTGGCAACAAGTAAGAAAGTTGTAGTTAGTGAGGAATCTCAAAATGCTGTTTCTTGTCCTTCCAGAGAACTTGCCTTATATGCCAGTGGTCTGTCTGAGGTTTAATGAGCTGCTAAAACTGTTTTATGCTTTATTCTACAATAGTGAACAAAATATAAATGCAAGAACAGACAATTTGTCTTTCCATGGATTTGCCACGTAATTCTATGAAGGATATAATATTAATTTGCAGTGTGACAGGGTGCATTTGGCCTAATTTAAAGCAACCATACTGAACTGTTTGTTACACATTGGCAAAAGCAGGAAGAGCTGTGATTCTGTCATGCACTGGGTCATATACAGTGTTGTCTGAATCTGATAAAATACACTATGCTGGACTCATTATTATTGATTAACTAACCCAATGCACATTATTTATTATCGTGGCAGGACTTCTACAACATCTAGGGCTTTAGTAAATAATTTCTGAATTTTCACACACATCAACGTATGTAAAATTCAAGCATTCTTCAGCAGCCTACCTACTTGGGCTGAACACTTGCAGTCTCAGTATTCAGAAATCCAGAAACTTTTCCACTAATATTTTCTCTTGCTTTAATCTCTATTTTTTCCCTAATTTGTTTTTGGGTAAATTGGGTATGTTTCTTTCTGCGTGAAAGAATTGCTAATGCAATAGAGAACATTGTCACATACCTGAAAAAACTGTGTCAAAACAAAGGCATTTAAAGCTTTTTTTATACAAGATAATGAAAATTGGGAATTAGGCTTTCCTTTTTTATTTTTTAGTCATGCCTACATTCTTTCTTATTGTGCTTTCATTTGTAGAAAATTCTGGGATTCTGTGATTCTGGGATTCTGTTTATCAGTCCAAATTCTTCTTCTGGACAGTAAATGACTTATTTCTGAAGTTTTTCCTCTAGTTTCAAATGCATTTTCATTTGAAATGTTCTTCTGGAATGTTTGTCTGGTTTTATTGTAAGAGTAATTTTATTATACATTAGGTGTCTATATGAAATGATGTGTTTCTACTTAACTTTCCAGAAAACAGAGGCTGTCGGAAGGGTTTCAAGCCGTGCTCTAACCGTCGCTGTGTGTCAAGTAACAAAGTATGTGATGGTGCAAATGACTGTGGTGACAACTCTGATGAATTTGACTGTAAAGGTAAATGGCATTTACTTCCAAGGTGATTTCAGAATATTGCTCAGTAAATACTTAGTATGTAAAAAGAAGTGTCCAGAAAAAACATGTAACTTAATTAGAATTAGAGCTGCTGGGATTTGTTTTGTTAGAATTCAAACCAAGCAGATGCACACCAGTGTGTTTGAGAGAGCACATGTTGGGAGTGTGATTTTTGGTTTACTCCTGCAGCCCTCTAGAAGGAGAGTTGTTTCGGCTGTGGAAAATTCAGAAAATATTGTTGCTGCTGCTTCTGTGAAGGAATAAATGAGAGAGAATATTTACCACAGACAGAAAGGTTTTAAGATGAGCAATTTCTTCTCTGCATCTGACGCACTGTTTCTTCTTTGAAATAGCTCCTTTTCTATTTCTTTGCTTCTCAGATGCTTGGTAATGTCTGCGTCCTTTGAAAAACTTAGCAGAATTATTCTCTTTGTTAATCAGAATTGTTTATCTTTTTATGTCTTAAAACACTGGGTACTTATATCTGTGCATCAACCAGTGAATAAAGGCTATCTAACAGACAGCACAAATGCTTAATGACAATTCAGAAAGATTGGAGGGGAACCTATTCCACAATATATTGCTAAAACCAATGTAGCAATTGTAACTAGCTTTTTCTTTTTCTTTTTTTTTTGTTTACATCTTTGCATGGGTTTTAATCATTTAGCTAAATATGAATAGAGAGAAAAGTTTACAGTCAGAACCCCCAACTCGGTGTTGTATGAAAGAAATCTGAGAGATTCATAGATGGTCCTGAACGTGCTGCTTCCTCACATGATGATGATTACTTCAAATTGAGTTAAATTATCTAGAGAGAGACTTTCAGGCTCAAAAATAAATTTAAAAACTAGAAATCCACACTTTCAAGTTTATTAGACCTTTTATTTCCACTGAATTTTTAGTTATAGACAGCATGGTGTGTTTTTGAATGCCTCATCCTAAAAGGTAGAAGGTTTAAACTCATAATATGCATCTGATTAATCTCTTTAGTACACAAATTTACATATTTTATAACCATATGTTGTAGATTCAACGTGTGCCTCAACAGAATTCCATTGTGCAGATGGAATTTGCATTGGAAAATCAGCACAGTGCAACCAGATCATTGATTGTGCAGATGCTTCAGATGAAAAGAACTGTAGTAAGTTTGCATTTGTCTGTGCTTCGTTGTAGCATCTGTTCCATGAATATTCCTTGCTATATAGCAGTTAATTCAGCGTCATTACTGGTTGGATACCAGCAGCTCTGTGGTCTGCACAAACTCAAGCTAAACCTGAAAACCAAATGATAAGGCTGTCAATCTGTATCAGGTGTGCTACAGTAATTTGCTGTCTCTTTCCAGATAATACAAACTGTGCTTACTTCTATAAACTTGGAATAAAATCTTCAGGATTTATTAGCTGTAATTCGACTTCACTTTGTATACTGCCCGAATGGATATGTGATGGATCTAATGACTGTGGAGATTATACAGATGAACTCAAATGCCCAGGTAACTGTGAAAAAAAAGAAAAAATCCATTAATTTTTTTAGAAAAACATATTCCTATAGTTCTGTTTAGTGGGTTTTTTTTTTTTTTCAAATGGTGTTGC
Organism: Porphyrio hochstetteri; assembly: GCA_020800305.1. NCBI lineage: Eukaryota > Metazoa > Chordata > Aves > Gruiformes > Rallidae > Porphyrio > Porphyrio hochstetteri. Next base: position 37,940,746 of record CM036910.1, on the reverse strand, counting down.
AAAATGCTTGTTAAGTTAATGCTATTTTATTTAATACAGAGATTAAGATAATGCTGAATGCAGGGTTTTTTTCACCACTCTTTATTTTGTGTTTCATTAGATTATGCAAATTATTACAAATTACTACCACTTTTTGCTGAAGAAAACCATAATGTCTAGCTTAATATTTCTTCCAGGTTAGGTCTGTCATAAATCATTTTTATTTAAGTAAAACATCAGTCATTAAAATGTCAAGCTCATCAAGCATCAGCAGAATCACTCAGGAACTTTTATGAGCTACTGCTGTAGTGGATGGTACTTCTTTTCTTGCTCAGTTTTTTAACTTTCTCTTGTAATTTGTTGAGCTACTTGGGATAGGCTGCCAGGGTAGAATCCAGGGTTATTGCTTTTGTGATTGTTCTGGTCTTCAGCCTGTACAAAGCAATCATTATATGCCCTGGTGTCAGTCCCACAGCTGAGGTCATTTATGTTATATTTAATGTTAACCAATTAATTCTTCACAATATTATTTTTTTTTATCAGTTTATACCTGTTTGTATGCTGCTAAGGGCATTGTAGTCCTTCAGTAATCAAATCCTTACTCTTCACTTGCAATGGTAAATAATCCAAGGCATTTCAGAATTCCTGCTTTCAAGATAGGGATGTATTTCTCTGTCATCTTACTCATCTCAACCTGCAGCTCTCATGAATATTCCAGACCACTACCCACTGTAGCAAGTGAAGTCTTTTTTCCCCTTCATCAGTACAAATACATTTTTTGTTTATGTTTGTTTTCATATTTGACTCATGCTAGATTGTAATTGTCCTCCTGTGACCAGTGCCTCTCTCTTCTAAGAATTATTTAATGACAAATACTAATTAATGTTTATAATTTGTAAAAATAAAAATTTGAATCGTATGTAATTATATACCATCCAATTTTTGCCTAGTAATAAACATGATCTGATTATTCGCATCCTGTGTGATAATCCCACTGGGGCACCAGAAGCTTCTATTAGGATTCTCATTTATTGTATGCCAACTTTATTGATGAAAATGTTCCCAGGATCCAGAAGGAACCTAGAGCTTCAGCACTTATGTCACTCAACCTTCTATTAAGAACTTGCACGCTTCCTATAAGCAAGATGTGTATTAAATCTATAGTTTCCATTCTAATCACCATATTATCCAGATTATCTATTAATTATTCAGGGCTGAGCTTCATTGAGCTCAAAATAGCTTAGGTTTGCTGTATTTCCATTCTCTATAGGGCGGTTTTTTCTATAGCAAAGATTTTGAGGGCAGTGTGCTCTAGCTTCAGCAAACTAATGTTGCATAAGTAAACCAATGTTGCATTTTATTCCATTGTCCATTTATTTGTATTACCTTACTCTGTCTTTCAAATGTGTGCCAAAAAGGTCCATCATTTTAATATGTGACTAATTGCCTGGATCATTCCTCCCTTTACTTGAAAGCAATACCATTCCAATTAAACCTGTGTGTGATTTCCTTTGCCATTTCATTCAAAACTGACCAACTTTGGCACATTAAGTTTTTGAGTGTTGTTTCTATTATGAATATGATTATTCCCATCTTTGTTCAGTGTTCTTATTCTTACAGAAAATTAAGGCAAAATATTAATTTAGGGTTAGCTATACTTAGACAGTCTTTAATATCCAGTCATCACAGACATCCCACTTCTTTATTCTATTTTTTTTTTCTATTCATACAGCTATAGAAGTCATAAATATGATAACTAACTTTCTTTTTGAGAGAGAAAGAGTGGGGGGCAGGAAAAAAAAACAGTGTGGATAGCCCTAGTACATTTAAGAAGTAATAGAAGCTTTGGCAGACAGCTTCAGTGATCTCCATGCTTGGAACTAGCGTATGTTGCCTGGGTTTTCTCAGGCAAAGACCTTGCTTGAGATTTATCGGTGCCGCTCAGTAGGCTACTCTGTGTGCTTACATCATAAATATATATATATATATAAAAAATATGGTATGTTTTCTTTCCTTGCATCTGTTCTAAGTATTCATAGGAGTAAAATCTTAAATGCCTTTCACACTCTACAAAGAAAAAAGGCAAAGAAGAACTTTTTTATTTGTGACAAAGTCTTAATCTCTGGCTCTAACATCAGTAGTACAGCTCCAGTAGGTGCATGCATTAGATTTGTAGCTTATCCCAGTGAAAGCAACAAAAATACTGCCACAGTTAGGGTGTCTTGTGGGTGCTGGCAGATAGATCAGAAGGACAATTTCTTCAGCTGGTGTAAAACGAGAAGCAAAGATGATCTACCTGAGCTCAAAACCCATAAACTGAACGGCTTTCCTCTGTAGGTCCTTTTAGTTTGAAGCTGTGCTCTGATTCTTCTCTAAATAAATGAAGTGTTTCAGCTCCCTAAACAACTTAATTATCAGTAATTTATTAATTTTTCCAAACACAATTAAACAAAAGAAATAGTTTAGGGTTTTTTTTAATTTTTAGGCATAAACACTTTGTTGTCCATCAGTATTCAGAAATTTACAGAAATGTATTAGGCTCCTAATCATACAGTAGAGACCATTTTACATTACATTCTTTATTTTATCACAGTTCAAAACAAACCCACATGTGAAGAAAATTATTTTGGTTGTCCTAGTGGAAGATGTATTCTGACCACCTGGCTTTGTGATGGGCAGAAAGACTGTGAGGATGGAATAGATGAATTGCACTGTGGTGAGCATTTTATCTTATTTATATTTCTGTAATCATTAATGCAGTCTGAGAACAGAAATAAGTTTGCATTTATATCTTAGAGAGCGAATCTAGAGCTAACAAAAAAGGGGCTTTAGAAATACCTTTTCAGATTTCACACAGCCAATGTTCTAAACCCAATCTCATTCCAGAATAAAAACCCTACCAATTTTTTTTTCTTTTCCTAAAAAATATGATTGTATACAGACTTTTCCAATGCTTTAATATATTACAATTTCACTAATCCATGCTTATTCCTCATTGAGTCAAGAGGTAACCAGAATAGATCTTTATGAAATAAAAATAGACATTTCTTTGTGTCAGAGGCCATACAGGTGCCATTGTTTAAAGTAGTAAGAAAAAGGATGTGAATAAAACAGAGCATTAACTGTGAAGCAGGTTAAAGATCTGTTCTGTCACAGATCCTTTCAGGTTCTTCATCTCTACCTAGTTGAGGAGCAGTGTGGGTTGCGAATGCTCATAGGGAGAGCTGGTCTTTTGATTTAAATTTGTATGGATTAACTTAGTGGATTTTTTTCTATTATTAAATTGTATCAGAACAACAAAAGCAGTATCAAATTTTCCTATTCCACATTTAACTAAAACCTGAAATTTGTATATCCCTTTTTTTTCCTTATTATTATTTATTTACCACTGAACATGCCTGAAAGTTGCACCTTACTCTGTAGACCCAGTTTCCATTAACGTGCTTCCATGCTTGGTTTGCAGTTTACATTGTATATATACATCTTATAACTTCAAAATTAGGAACTGCTATGCACTATGAAAATCAAAGTTTTATTTTGACTGCATTCAGTGATTTTTGTTACACATACATACTGACACACAATATTATAAAAGCTCCTAGCCAGTTTTCATGGGAGAGAGGGAAGGGCATTTAGTACATTCTTTTTTCCTGTACTTATGCTTTTACACCGTTTTCAGGTACATCATTCTCCTTTTAAAATAAGATTTTGTTATGTAAATTAGTTCATATTGCTGATGGTAAAAATTGTTTTCATCAGTTAAAAATAATTAATAATTCTTAAAGAAAAGGGGGTGATTTGGAGTTTTCAAGAAAGGCCATAAAATTAGTATTTATTTAGTTTAAATGTGGAGCCTGATTTGGAAGTGCTGAAGTGTGCTGTTACTTTCAATGTCTAGAAAAGTGTAAATGGCATTACAGAATGCAAGTACATAACATTTTTTTTTTGTGAGATAAAAGAGCATTAAATCTTGCTAAGATGCATTTAAATGCTGCAATAGCAAGAGGAAGGCTGTGTTGGAAAATTCAGACTGTGCCATATCCTTGTGAAATGCACAAGCCAGATTTATGTTCTTAAAGTGTTTGTCCTCATCCCCCTAGAAAAATGTTTAAAAAATATTAGAATGTCACGTTTATGTATTTGTTTTTATAAATGTATAGGAGAATGCAAACTCTTAGACAAACTGGTAACTTCCTGAATACCAGGATTAGGTTTATGCTGCATTTGAGTGTTTTAAGACACTAAAATTGGGAGGACAGAAGGGAGCAGCATGGAGATTCCTAAACTGTGCTAGAAAGTTCAGGGAGCATAGTGCCTGCGTGACCCTAACAAGTGCAGTGGCTGATGTCGTTCCTAGATTCGTCTTGTTCATGGGATCAGTTTGCTTGCTCTGCAAACAAATGCATCTCGAAGCAGTGGACCTGTGATGGTGAGGATGACTGTGGAGATGGTTTAGATGAGAGTGATGCTATTTGTGGTAAGTAGAAAACTTTAGTTCTGTATTGTGTCAGATCATGTATACCAAAAGAGATGAAGTGGTCTGAGGAGGTGATAGAAGGGGAACAACTATGGCATCCCCGAAGAGCATGTGCTCTAGGGACTGGGTATTAGAGGTGAACCAAACTTTTAACTATTCCCATCCTTGAGGTAAAACACCTGTATCACCACAATTTTTCAGTGATAGGTGCCTGAAAACTAAGTTGTTTTATTTTCCCCAGCTCTTTCTCCTATTTCCTTTAAACTTTTATATATAGTCATAAGCATTACTGCATAATATTCCTCTCAGATTCCCAAACCCTTCAAATAGCAAAAGGAATTGAAAGGTTTGCTTTAAATCTGGAGCTCAGTTGACTGGAAATGTATTAGTGAATTCATTTCAAAAGAAAATCACATTGTGCCAAGTCATACTGTCACAATTTCACGATGTTTGATATATTGTTTCCAATCTTATCTATGCTGTATATTAAGATTTTAAAATTTCAACTTTTAACTCTTAAATATTTGTTCCTTTTCAGAAATCATCTTAAAGTTCATTCAACAAAGAGGGTTTTTTTTCCATATTTCATGGGTGATATCAGAATGAAAATACTGTTGATAATTTTACTGGTAGTGTTAAGCAGACAGATAAAAGAAAATCTCTTTAGCTTATGCTTAGGGTTGGGGCTCGTTCAATTACTCTCTTAATCAAACACAGAAGTAGAAATGGCAACAAATGGAAAGGATGAAGGCAGAAATTACACATTAATTACTACAGTAACATAACATTGACATCCACCTGCAACACATTTTTCTTTGGTGTGCAGGTCATGCTAAGAACTGGGGAGTTGAAGGCAATGTTTGTTTGAAAGGGAAGATTTTTCTCTTCCTTTCTTCCCTAGGAAATGGAGAAGGTGTGAAATGGGAAGACAAGCACATCTGGGACTGCTGTATATGAAACCCTAAGAAACGTGAAAGCCTGAATTTTAGTAGAAAACTTAAATCAGGAAGTAGAAAAAAGGAGGGGAAAAACAAAGTACAGCAAATCTTAAAGTGCCACTACAACATAAATATACCTTTTTTTTTTTTTTTTTCCTTTTCCACTTTACCTTATTAAAAGAAAACCACCCGTGAAATTGTAAGCCCTCTCTTGAAAAGGGAAGAATCCACACCAATTACAAAAAGGTCGAGATGACTTCAGATCATTCAGTCTTACAAAATCAATATTTATTTGACATGGAGTTTAACTTCAGAATTATTAAAAAATGACAAAGAAGTATACATAAGCAAAAGTTCTATTTCTCTTGCATAAATAGTAATGAAAAATCCCATTTTTAAATTTTTTACTCTTTTAATAATTTCTAATAAAGATTAGTAGGAAATGCAATCTCCTTTTTAGTGAGGTATATTTAACTTATATAAGAGAGAATACATGAAGTGATGAATTGTGCAAAAGCTTACTTCCAAGCCCAGTAAAATCTTAGAATGCATTATTCTTATCTGCAGAAAAGCCTATGTAAGAAAATAAAAAAAAATCAAAAAGCAATTAGTCAAAGAGTACATTGAGTTACTTGTATTGGAACTGTCAGACGTTTTCTTTCTCCCACTACTATTGTACTGGGTACACATTGTTCCCTTCTACCTGGGGCTGACTCATGCAAGTTTTGAATACTTTCAGCCTCCTGGTACAGAGGATAGTGGTGTGAGGATTATGTGGTTTACAAGATGGGTTCCTTTGTTCAGTCAGTCCAAACAGGCAGTCAAACATAAAGACCAAAATTAGTTTGAAAAGTTGGGTAGTTTTCATGCAGGAAGGGAAATTAAATTTCCTTGCAGAAAATTAAGAGACTGAATACGAGGAAATACTGGAAGAAATAGTAGATTGTCAAAGTTTTACTGTATAATACAGGCTTAGCCAGTATGTTCATCATACTGCAGAGAACAAAACCTTTTTCAGCTTTATTTTAAAATAAAGAATCCTTACCCAGTCATTACCCATTGCCTTAAAAAAATCAGTTAGAGCATAGAATCACAGAATGATTCTATGGTTGGAAAAGAGCTCCAACTGTCCCCCTACCACCTATATTACTTACTAAACCATGTCCCTAAGTACCTCATCCAACCTTTCCCTAAACACACTGAGGGACGGTGACTCCGCCACGTCCCTGGGAAACCCATTCCAATGCCCAACTGCTCTTTCTGAGGAGAAATTTCCCCTCATTTCTAACCTGAACAAGTTGCACTCCCCTGACATAACTTGCAGCCATTCCCTCTTGTCCTGTCACTGCTTATCTGTGAGAAGAGGCTGATCCCCAGCTCACCACAACCTGCTTTCAGATAGTTTGAGAGAGCAATAAGGTCTCCCCTGAGCATCCTCTTCTCCAGACTGAACAATCCCAGTTCTCTCAGCCACTCTTCTGATAAGACTTGTGTACCAACCCCTTCCCCAGCTTCGTTGCCCTTCTCTGGACACGCTCCAGGGTCTCAATGTATTTCCTGTAGTGAGTGGCCCAAAAATGAATACAGCATTCAAGGTGTGGCCTCCCCAGAGATGAGTACAGGGGGTTATCATCTCCCTGGTCCTGCTAGCCACGCTATTCCTGATGTAAGCCAGGATGTCCAGCACTCACACATAATGTGTTTTCAGGTTCGGTGACCTGTGCTGCAGACACGTTCAGTTGTTTAGGCTCCCATGCCTGTGTTCCTCAGCACTGGCTTTGTGACGGTGAAAGGGACTGTCCTAATGCAAGTGATGAGCTGTCTACAGCAGGCTGTGGTATGTTTGCATCTTAAAAATATTTTGTCTTTCTTTTTGTGGTACTTTTGCCTTTACAATATCCTGATGCTGTTCATACATGTAGTGTGAACTACACTGCTGAGATCCTTAATGGGCCACATGTGAGAATACATACCAGGATCCTTCAGTGTTTTAATCAGCCTACCATATTCAGGTATTTTAAAATATACTGAGGCCCACCAGCTGAACATCCTTCAGTGTTTTAATCAGCCTACCATATTCAGGTATTTTAAAATATACTGAGGCCCACCAGCTGAACATCCTTCAGTGTTTTAATCAGCCTACCATATTCAGGTATTTTAAAATATACTGAGGCCCACCAGCTGAACATCCTTCAGTGTTTTAATCAGCCTACCATATTCAGGTATTTTAAAATATACTGAGGCCCACCAGCTGAAGACCAGTATGTGTGTCACGTCATAGACATTAAACAGCATGTTTCTAATGAAAATTAGCACATTATTTGCTATACAGTGTTATTGCTCTTTCTGAAGAAAATCTGCTGTGTGTCAAGGAGGTTGTCCATCAAAAAAGAAGATACAGTTCTGCCCCTATTTCTAATTGTTCAGATCTTGACATCTCTGGCCCTACAAACCATTACTTCCAGTCTTCTGAGATGCATTTCTATGAAAAGTGTCAGCAGTTCAGTAGTAGATTCATTAGGTGTTTTGGGTTGTTTTTTTTAAAAAATTAATATATTTAAAAATGGTATAGGTTAAAAATACTGAAATACGTTCTCTCCACTGAATGCATATTCCATCACTCACCATTTCTTAGGCTGAGTTATATTTTGAGTATTTATGGATTTTAAAGACCTTTTGTTCAGGGGCAGAGTAGCATAGAAAGGACACCTGTAATTCCCAAATTTTTTTTTCCTCTCAGACAGACCTTAGGTTAGTTGCAGATGGCATCAACTTCTGAAGCCTTTCTGTCTGGGATGAGATGAGATTTTTAGCTCTCCTTACTTTTTAGGTATCTTTGTGGTGATGAGTAGTTTTTTCTGCTATTGAATTGTGTGTTTCTCTCTGTATTGACTGTGAAGTTATTGCTATTTCCATTGAATCCATTCAGACTAACAACTTCTCATTTCATCTTTCTGTAAGAAAACAGCTGTATATCTTACTGTTCTCAATTTCATTTATTTTTATGTACTGTATTTTCCTTAGCTCCTAATAACACTTGTGACGAGAATGCTTTCATGTGCCATAACAAAGTCTGCATTCCCAAACAGTTTGTATGTGACCATGATGATGACTGTGGAGATGGATCAGATGAATCTCTGGAATGTGGCAAGTATAACAAAAGTAGAGGAAAGAGAAATATTTCAGACTGTTAACAATAAGACCTTCTGCAAGGTCTGCTGATTTAAGTCACTATTGAAAAAGAAAGCTCTTCACTTTTTAAAATTGTTTTAATCTTTTAAATTATGCATTAGTGACTACAGCTAGGTATTAACTTGGAGCTGGAGCTATGGTGACAAATTATTTGCTATAGTTGTGACTTAAAAGTTGATTACTAATGACATTTAACAGAACTTAAAAGTGTAGTGTCTAGAATTTCTTGTTCATTGTTGTTGGGAAATAATCCCAGCCGGCTGCTAAGCACCACACAGCCACTTGCTCTCTCCACCCCAGGGAGATAGGGAAGAAAATCAGAAGGGTAAAAGCTAGAGAACTCCTGGATTGACGTAAAGACAGTTTAATAAGTAAAGCAAAAGCCACACATACAAGAAAGCAAATCAAGGAATACATTCCCAACTTCCTGTTGCAGGCAGGTGTTCAGCCATGTCCAGGACATCAGGGCTCCATCAATGTGGTGGTTACTTAGGAAGACAAGCACCATCACTGAACATCTTCCCACTTTTGCCTTCCCCCCGCCCTCCCTGCCCCAGCTTTATAAACTGAGCATGTTGTTATACAGTATCAGATATCCCTGTGGTCACTGGAGGCAGCTCTCCCACCTGTGTCCTCTCCCAACACCTTGTGCAACCCAGCACAAGGTAGGGTGAGCATCAGAAAAGGCCTCTGCTTTGTGTAAGTACTGCTCAACAGTAACAGAAACATCCCTGTGTTACCAGCACTATTTTCAGCTCAAATCCACAACACAGCCACATACTAGCTACTAAGAATAAAATGAACTCTTTTATTTGGTCTTTGTCTCTGTACACTATTTTCTATCAAATAATGAAACATCTGTGTCATGATTATTGCTGCAGTTAAATATCAACTAAAGCTGTATGTGAATGTTTAATTTTCACTATTCATATGTATTTAGGTTTTCTTATGTGAACAATTCTGCAATATATCTTGGCCATACTCGGAAGCATTAATCCACATAAATGATATTTATGGAAAATACAGAGCAGATGTTCTGTCCAAAAAAGACAAGTTATTGATGTTTGTGCCTGGTTTTGTGCAGTTGAAACCTATATTGCTTATTGAATCTTTTAATGTGCTCGATAGAGAAGAACCAGAGCAGAAGGTAGCTATCTATGTATTTTAGGCTTTTTCTATTGTATATACCACCTGAGGAGTGTACATGCATAAATGATGCAAGTAGACATCCAGGATTGTAAGAAAAGTATGTTTGGTATTTGTATTTAGTAAAATTTTTCATGTAAGGTTGAGTTGAACTAGTCATGGAACACTAGAGAGAGAGAATATAATGTAACAAATAAGAACTTCTTTGTTTGCTGGTCATATAAACAACAGATTTCATGAACATCACTTGAAACTGTATATGACATGGAAAAAACCTGCTCCTTCAATGAATTGGGCAGCCACCAAATTGTCCTTTCTCTATGCTCACCAGTAGGAGACAGCCACTCCTGCCACGTCAGCATTAAAAAAGTCAGACCAGGAGAGCACTATTGCAGTGAATCTCCCACTCGCCCCCACCCACGTTGTGTTGTGATACGAGAAATACCAGCAAATCCCTCTGAAGCTGAGCAAGTAAATATACTTCAACCAGTAGCAGGCATGAAGTCTGCAAGAGCAGAAAGGAGCTAGTTTTCCGTTCTTAAGTATTTAGGACAAAAACTTTGGAAATAGCAGCGGGGGGGAGGTTTGTGTTTGGTTTGGTTTGTTTTTTTTTTTTTCTAGATGCTTAGGTGCATATAAATTGTTTTCTATAGCATCATATGTGTGCACGGCCCTTTTTAAATAAATAATGATGGTTTGATAGATGATTGGAAAGAGCCAGGAGGGAACAGGTACACAAGCAGAGGATGTACAAACTCCTGATCCAGCTGTAGTATGGACTTGCCTTCAAGCACTGGCTCTATTTAATTTCTACTGAGTAAACTGAAATCTACAGGAACATTTGTTGCATGTTGCAGTGCTCTAATGCAACTTTCTGTTAGCTAGTAATCAAATACACACCTTAGTGTGTGACTTGTACGGTAAACTTGTTATTTTAGGTCAGGGGTACATTGTTTTATGAGAAAGGGACCTACTCGCAGAGAGTAGGAGTCAAATTTCAGAACAGACTTTTTAGGATGTAAAAAATAAACTGCCTAATTCATCAAGATTTAAAAAGTCATCTCTTATTTGAAAGCAATCTAGGTAGCCTCTTCAAAGGTCTGTGAGATTCTAGAGCTAGACCTTTGCATCTTGTTATCCAGAGAAAAAATGATGCATTTCATCAGCCAGTCTACTGAATGGGATGAATTTTTCCATTCATAAATTTAGAATTTTTTTCCCCCCATCATTGAAAGGTTTATCTTCCTGTTTTTCTAGAGTATTATTCTGATATGAAAGTGGCACTGGTGATTGGACTACCCAGTTTTTACTTGTATCAGAATTTGCATCTAAAAAGATTTTTAAAGTTCACAGTCATTTAGTCCTTGAAAAATTGTTTAATACAAGTTTTGATGCCATTTTACAATCTTGTCTTTTCAATGAATTTTTTATAATTAATTACTTGTAAAAAACCAAAAAAAAACCCACAAAGAAAAAAAGACACCCTAAGACATCACCAAAAATACCCCACACCCCAAACCCACAGTAATTCAAGATGGGGAGAGCGTGAGAACAAAATCTCTTGCTGCTGTCAGACACAGTGCTGTGCTAGGTGAGCCATTGTTTCATCCCATAGGGTATTTCTTCTGTTCTTGAAAATTTAAAAAAATAAAATAAGAGCTCTATTCAAGAATTTGAAATTTCATCAAGAATATGAAATGTGTTGTTTAAGCAGCTAATCAAAAGAGAAATACAGCTTTAGAGAGGCTTTTCTGGTTTCAGTTTCCAGTTTCTCTAGGTCCTGTCATCCAGAGCAGAGGAAATGTTAAGATGGAGCCCTTGTTCTGAAAATTTGTAATGACCTTTCTGATGACACGCTTATGAAATGCAGCAGACATGATGTAAAGCTGTTGGTCTGTCAAAACTTGCATTCAAAGGTGCCTCAGACAAACAAAAAGCTTCACTTTTCCATACTAAGCCAGCCTGTCTTCTTTCAAGCATGATTTATGTAAAAAAAAGTTTAAAACCCACCACTCTCATACCACAGAACTATTTTAATTCCAAGTAATATTTGCAATTGATGTAATAACATATTGCATTTTGAAAATAGTACATTAGCACATTTCTAAATGACAACTAAAGATATAAGTTTAAAGCCTTTTATGTAGACAGATACCACATCAAATGTTATGTCTCCATCTGCTATCAGAAAAAAAGCAATACTAGACAGTAATTAAAAAAAAAAAAAGAACAAATATTAACTTTCCAGAGAGTAGAAAATTCTCAGTTCTAATTGCAGATGCTCATAGCTTTAATAGTTGCTATAATTTAGATATATTTTTTTGAAGAATCAACTCAATGGAGCTTAAAACCTTCATTGTTTTCAAGAAAGAAAATTAATTAGACATAATTCAGCAAAATGTGGAATTTTTTTTTTTTTTCAAAAATTTGCAAAATCATACTTTATAATCAGGACAAGTCTTACTACCTAATTTGTAATGTATTTACTTCCTTTATTGAGTTTTAACTAAATCAAGGCTTGTTTTCAAGGCCTTTTTAAAGGCTTACCAATTACATGAGGCAGACTTTTTACACATAGAATAAAGGAAAAGTTATTTTCTTTCCAGAACAGGAGCATAAGTTTCTCAGTAGTTGGTTTAGTTTAAAAAAATGTCACGTGTAAATATCCTATAAATAGGAGATATTTCCCTCTGCGAAATTTTCAACTTTCATGTTTAAAAATTGAATGGAAATAAATAAAATTTGTTCTGATTTTTATTATTTTTTGCTACTGCTTTGTTGGTTTTGAACTCTGAGTTAAACAGACAAGTTCTAAGAAGCAAATGCTTCATTATATACAATTTTCTGTTATGAACTCACTTTATCGTTGAAAATGTATACATTTTAGATAGATAGATAGATAGATAGGCAGGCCATCTTGGAAAATGCATGTTCAGCGAGGTTAAAATGATTAGTGTTCTGCAGGTTTTAATGGGAAAGCATATAGTAGAAAGCATGTTGCAAAAATATTTGCTGGGTATAGTAATTTATATGATGTCTGTTAGGAAGTAATTTCCTAATACTATCAAAAACTTAAATGTGAAAGAAGGTGTATTTACAATTGAGAACTGCAGAAATATACTTTGCATATGTGGGAATTGTTTTGTGACTATCCAGTGCTGCCTAACAGACATTTGATTTCTCGTTGTTGGTAGATGCTTGTGTATAAGCATATATTTTGTTCTGGAAGGAGATAAAAAGAGTTATAATTTTACTTACATTGCCTTGTCTATGTAAACTTTCATGTCAAAAGAATGAAGCAAAGAATGAAATCAATGACTGTTGTGTTTCTAGGGTATCGCCACTGTCGTCCTGGAGAGTTCACTTGTGCTGATGGAAGATGCCTCTTAAACTCCCAGTGGCAATGTGATGGTGATTTTGACTGCCCAGACCGTTCTGATGAAGCACCTATAAACATAAAATGCAAAAGTTCAGGTTTGGGCTTCATTTTTTGAAGAGCATGTTTGACCTTGCTTTTTTGGAAAGCAGTGATTTAGGATTGCAGATAGGCAAACGTAAAACCTCATAGCTTAAATCTTCACTGCTTTTTGTGGTGTGATGTCATTCCTCAGCATCCAAAACCTCAGCTCACGAAGTTTAAACCACCAGTTCCTATGGCATTAATTGCATATATTAGTTATGAGTATTAAATATTAGTAAATTAAATTAAATATTAGTATTAAACATTCGTTTTACATATTAAAAATACTATTAAACAATATTATATTGTCATAATTATGGCCAAAGTTTATAGTTTGCACTGAAAAATGTTTAATATATGTAACATGATCATCACAAAAAAGTAGGTCATACAAAAGGGGATTGTTTTTCCTGTACTAAACACTGGTCTATTTTATTAGAAAATTCCTGAGCAAATGTGTTTTATTGATATTTTCTACTGACTGGAGTCTGACTGGGTTTTGAGTGGAAAATGAATCCTGGTGTGCCAATTATATGATCTACAGGGAAGAGAAGCCATGCTTTTTAAGTTTTGAAACCTACAGAACTCCATTTTGCATGGAGATCGTGTAGGGAATTCTCAATTAAGTGAAAACAAATGTGTAGAAGGGAATAATAAGTTGAAGCATTCACAAATTTTCCAGGGGAGAAACTTTTAAAGGCACTAAAATGTAAAGGGTAATGCAATACTATAAATAAGAAATTAGTATTAGAGTTTAACCAGTTGTTTCATCTGACTTGCACACATTGCTGCTTGTCTATGAGAAAATTAATTCCAAATACTAATACACTACACAAGGTTGGGTTCTCTTTTTTTGTTTTCCAGAGCAGTCATGTAACAGCTCTTTTTTTATGTGCAAAAATGGCAAGTGTATTCCTCAAAGTGATGTTTGTGATAACAAAGAGGATTGTAGTGACGGGTCTGATGAGAAGAGCTGCCACATTAATGAATGCCTCAGTAAGAAAGTGAGTGGCTGTTCTCAAGATTGTCAGGATCTTCCTGTTGGATACAAGGTGAATAATTACAAAATATGGTGTAATGTAACACAAATTCTTAATTCTTAACTGTTTCTTAACTACTGTGTGATTATAATGAAACTCCAATGTGTTGTACTTCCTTGTGATGAAGTAGCTTGTCTACCATAATAAGATCATTCAAGTTTTCATTCCAGTAAGCAAGGAGTTGTCAATTGTATTTAAAAAAAAAAAAAAAATAGGTAGAATACATGCTTTAAACTTATGGGAAAGCATACACAATGCTTTAAATGTTAGAAATCATGCTGATGTATACAGGGCACTAAAACCAGTTGTGTAAAAGGAAAATGCATGGGATTAAATAAGGGAAATAATTGTTTTCTCCTTTTTTTTTTTAATATATATATAGTAAAAAACAGTTACAGAAATGTTCAAAGTATAATTACCTTACTTGCAAAGTAAAATGTTTGTCTGCACGTGATGGTACGTTCTGAATCACCTGAATCTGCTCTGTGGCCTTGAGATGTAGAAGGGAATACTTCTTGGGTATTATGTAAACCCTAGCCTCTGGCTGCCCTAACCCCTACATAGACAGAAGCAAAGAATGGAAGTGAGATTTTTTTTCAAGGGTTTAATTCTGAAGTGACCTTATCTGCACCCCAAAATGTTTCATTTTTTCAATAGAATTTCAGTCCACTGAGAACTAACTAAAATCTGTCCAGCATGACTTAGCTTTAAAGGTATTCCCACCTCTGAAACCATGTCCTAGTCATGAGGCCGTAAACTGGAGAGCTGGAGACTAGGTTTGGTGCAGCAAAAATCTTAATTAAATATCATTGGTGTGGAGACAGCATGTCATGGGGCTCTGCTGAGAGTAATGTGGAGAATACAGGAGGGAACATGACACACAGTTTTCCATTGAAATACTGCCCTGGTTTGAAATCCCCTCTACGCAGTTGTATTTTGCATCAGTCACATTGCGTGTGATAAGCTTGCCATAGTGATTCTCAGAATCCAAATAAAAATCAGCTTCAAGAGTTCCAATTCACACTAGGTATCTGTTACATAGATTGCTAGATGCTATCAATGCTTCAAGAAAAGTTATTAAAAACTCTTTATATTTTTACCAAAAGGCTCGTGTGTACTTGAAAGTAACGCCAGAGGGTCCATCCATCATTATTTTCATGGAAGAATCTTTTCCATATTTTTGAGAAAATGTATTTCATGTTTTTTTTTAGTTAAAGAAGAAAGGATAATTACTCATTCTCAGGGTTATTTGGGAAGGAATGGTACTTAGGATCACTCCAACAATAGTTGAAAAGAAATGTAGGTATGGCTACCTGTGAACAATACTAATAGGAATGTAATTAAGATGTTACTTGAAAAACTGAGGCTACATGAAGGAGTTTATGATGCTAACATATTCAGAAGAAAGCACATAAGATGAAAACCAAAATTGGAGAGTAACTCAAAATTAATATATTTGTTTTTCTTTCCCAGTGCAAATGCTGGCCTGGATTCCTTCTGAAGGATGATGGCAAAACATGTATAGATATTGATGAATGTTCATCTGGATTTCCCTGTAGCCAGCAATGCATCAATACATACGGAACCTACAAATGTTTGTGTGCAGATGGGTATGAAATACAGCCTGATAACCTTAATGGCTGCAAGTCTCTTTCAGGTATCGCTTTTTTTTCTTAGTCTAGAGCTGTAGCCAAATTAATTTGCAAAAGACTTTAGCCCCAAGGTGTGTGTTACCCTTTTATGCAAGATAAACAGTTGCCTTGAAGCACTCTACTTCTTCAGTAAACAATAGGAATGTAATTCAGTGTTTGAATGTAGTAAGTTCTATTTTTAGTATGTATTGTGCTCAAATAATTTGTAGTGAATAGTTACAGGGGGATTACAGAAGTTTGAATTAGAAAAAGTTTTAGGAAAGTTAAAATGCATCACCTAATTCAACTTCTGAGCCACGCATGGATGATATGTTTATGATAAGTGTTTAAGAGACTTCAGCTGGTTTATTTCATCAACTTTAGAATATTAGGTTGCATTTCAAACTTCCTGGTATGAAAAGAAGGAACAGGAAAGAATAATAGAAACTGCAAAATCTATTATTACCATAGCATATAAAACCATCCAGTGTTATGCATAATGCACAGTGAAGTTCCAGATACAGAGAGAACACTGGTTGTTTCCTCACCCTTCTGCCTACACCACTGATGTTAATTTTTGTGCTTCAGTGTGTGGGATTCAGTAAGTGAGAGAAAGGAAGAGCAAAATATCAACAGGAAAGAAGCAAAACCCCCACGTTACTGTGTTCTGTTAGATGTCCTTCATAGTGCAGGCAAGCTTCTGTTTGAGGAGACTCCTCCTTATTCCACTCTTGCACAAAGTTGTTATTTGTGTTTTAGTTTTAAATATCAAAGTCCTTCTGTCTTCTCTCCAAATGACGAGAGGACTGGAACCTCTGTCTGCCTGATATTCCTGTCTTAGGTGTTTCCCTGATCAATCAGAGGAAACACAACAGAGGGCAGGAATACAGGATCTGGTTTTTGCTTTGCTCCTGTTTCATGCTTTGCACACCACTTGTACATTTAGAAGCCATAGATCACTCACATGAGAAGGGGACCTGGGACACATCATAGTACAGTTTATGGCGATGTAATATACCGAACATCAAAAATGATCATGACAAAGCTGTTCCTGCTGGGGCAAGGATGGGAGTGCTGCAAAGAGATGCCAACATGTGAATGTTTGGCCTGATGCTGATTTCTTGCATAAATTGCCTTGAACTCTTGCCACAGAGCAGAGCAGTACAGTCATTCCCCACACACCACCGACAGTCAGTCCTGAGGATGATGCCTCAGATCATTTAAGAAGTGGAAGGTATCTCAAGGGTTGAACATAAGATTCAAGCAAGGTGGTACGATGTATTCATTTCAAGAGCAGGTTAGTTTGGACAACACATTACATCCCAGAATGTATGAGCAGGAGATATAAATCTTCAATACATTCTAAATTATTAGTAGTTTCTTGTGTTGTTTGGTGGTTTTTTATTTAATTTTAGCTGAGGTCTCAGTCAACAGAGCTAAAATCAAGACAGGTTCTTTTAAAATGCTTATTTATACTATTATGTATGTCAGTGGCAGAGATATTTCAAAGTGATAGCATGAAGGAGCATCTGAAGAAGGGTTGTTTGATAAACCTAGAAAGCCAAGGGTAAAAAAGCCAAACCTGGCATCAACTCAGAGAATCGAGCTTTGTCCAATTAGCTGGGTTTTTATGTCTTTTTGGGGAGTCGAAATCTCAAAAAGCAGTGGTCAAAACATGGTTTGTAACTGTGACAAATAATAGTCTTAGTGATAATTTGAAAATGAATTTTGAAATTAAAACAAGTGGTATGAAATATATTTAAAATTTAATCTCTGACATTAAATTAGCATAACAGTATGTTTCCCATATTACAAAGGAAAAAAAAATACGTTGAAAGATATACTAATTGATTGCTTTGTTCATTTTTATAGTGCATCATTGATCTTTCTTGGAGCATTTGAATGTTTTAAATATTTCTTTCATCCATAACATTGATCAGAGCATGTAACATTTATTTTTCAAGCCATCTGTATTTCAGCATTGTATTCCTGATTTTCCATAAATTAACGTAAAAGTTAGTCTAATATATTCTTTCTCCTGGGGTTTAGATGAGGAGCCTTTCTTAATTCTGGCTGATCATCATGAAATAAGAAAAATTAGCACTGATGGATCCAACTACACTTTGTTGAAACAGGTATAATCATAGTACCATGCTCTAAGTTTAACTCAATACTTTTATTCTTTCCTAAAGTGTGCAACTGATAGAAACATCATCTTACAATTGGTGTTGTATGCACCATAGAACAACTGCGGCACCTTTCCAGTTTTTATAATATTTTAAATTGACTAAGTAATCAGAGTTGGACATGATTAAAGATCAGGCAGTTGTTTCGTCAGCCATTCTGATGTACTAAATAACTTAGGTTATTTGTGATCCTCTTCCATCATAATGCATTTTGTGCAATTTGATTATTTTGGTTTAAAAAACAAAAACAACCGACCAAAAATAAATCTGTTTGGGCTATTTAACCCTCATAATCCAAATTAATTTTTTTTTTTTAGACACACAATTTGAAGATTTACATTATTACAATATGTGAACCTATATTTTTGGCTAAATCTACCTTTTTACATAATTACTCTAAATTACTGTAACAGGAAACAAACTTATTTCAAAGACTATAAAAATAGAGTGTCACCCACCGACTCCAGAGCTGTCATTTTAGCAGTTTCTGCTCTGCTGCTGTGCTTCACCTAAGTGTAGTTACTTACCATAGATTAGAGTTCCCAAATATGTTTTTATTAAAACATCTCTTTCCTTGAGTACTAATTAATCAACTGCAGAAAGACTAGAACAATCAGCTATGGCAGTCAGTAGTGTTAGGCTTTTTGTGGCTTCTTGTGTCAATAAGCTGTGCATCTTAAAGTCACAAGAGAGGTGTTCAGGTCCTCACAGCAGTAATTACAAAATTAACCATCTTGCATTAAACACTGACTTTATTTAAGCATAGCAAGCATTATGTTGAAGTCTGTTCTTCTGAAATCCTTCTGACTACCTCTCATGTACATCTCACTGACTCTCTCCTCTTTTGCTGGTATATCCATTAAGAAAAGCCTGTGAAAAGAGGGGATAAATGGTAAATTTTCTTTATGGTTGATGGCAACAGATTGTCTCAGAGCTTCATCAGACTTGAATTTATTTGACTCTTCTTTGGTGTGTTAGAGGCTACATAGCTCCAGCCATTGAAGAGGATTTGTGTTTTCCATGTCACGTTAATTCACTAGTCTGATGAATACCTCTGCTATCGAACCTGTGAGCCTTTGAGCCTACAAGTGCAGTATTTTTAAAGGCATCCAGATTTGAAAGCAAAGAGGGGAGTTTTACCAGCAGAACAGGTGAGCTGTCTTCATAAGGACATCTTCTTGTCCTTGTAATGTTATGATGGATCAGCTCTTTCTTAGACATCTACCAGATGAAGGCAAATACCAGAGCTGCTCTGACAAAGGAGCAACACCACCCTTCTCTGCGTATTTGATCTGTGCTTTGCCATTCTAACAGTTGCTCATGTAAACTCAGAGTAAAAGAACTGAAAGTAAGACTTCACTCAGTCTTCTCTGAGTTGTTATGTGCCAGCTTTTTACTCTCTTCTTTTTTTTGTTTTTCCCACCAAATATACATAAACAGTACAACTGTTTGAATTGTCTCTCATGTGTGTTCTTTGCCTTCCATTTCCTTCACTCCTAGTCATCAAAACCCTTGGGGTGTCCATAGGCAGAGCAGATAGAGAGAATAGTTGTCCTCAATGGTGATTTTTACCTGCATTTTTTAATTGGGGCACCAAGTGGCAGAAGATACCATGTAATGTGTGTAACAGAAACAAACCAACCACAGGTTTAAGATGAGAGACTAACACAGCTGATGCCATATGAAAGCTTCCCTAGACCTTCTAAAAGCAGATGATGTGAGAAATGACAGCTTGTGCTAGGAGGACTTAGAAGTGACATGGAGATGATGAAGAGGAGATGATGTCTAGACAGAGAACTCAGTTGTAGATGCACAGAAATAAGTTTACCTGCAGTTGATGTTCTGATAAATATTGAAGTTAAACTGACTTAAAAGAAACCATTTGAAACTTGCCGGCAGTCTGGATACATAAGAGACGTTTACAGTATTGTAGAATATTTTAGGTATAAAGGTTATTTTTCACAAATTACTGACTTCAATTTCTAGAATGTTACATATTTTTGTTAATCTTTTGTATTCATCCACCTGTTTTGAGTCCTTTCTTAAGAATGTAGATACATTTATACTAATAGCAAAAGAAGAGACAGGAAGAGTGTTTCACAGAGCAGTTATGACTTACAAAACTGCAGTTAGTTTTGTTAGAACCCTGTGTGCTTGGGCATGTGATTTTTGAAAATGAGGCTTGTTCCCCAACACTGCATTGGTTCAGACTCTTTAACAATGGTCTGTACTCCCCAGTTACCCTCCTTCTCTGCATTTTGATCAGAGGTAGATTTGCAGTATTACATTGTCATAGGTGGCAGATAAGCTGCGGATCACTTTGCATACAGTTAAATACTGTTGTTCTTAGTGGTTTATTTTAGAGTTGGCTAGTCCAGCACAACCCCTCTTACAGCTATGAATTACGTTAACGAGGGAGTTTGCTGATCTACCTGAGAGTAGAATGTCATTGGGCTGATAACAGGATTGATTAAATGATTTTGCAGTTCTAGGAGTGTGAGCTGCATCTGTTCTTTTTAACATGGGTGCTCCATCTTTGATTGACAGAAGTCTTTGTGTATTAAGAATAATTGTGATTTCACTACATATCAGAATGTGAAACAGATCACAGGGCAAAAATAAGAGCCGTCATCTAAATAGAAACCCTCTCTTTCATACCTGCCATTTCGGAAGAAAAGCCATTATTATATGACTGCTCTTTCCAACCTGTAGGAGAACCTCAAATATGATCACCACTCTTTCTTCCAATGTGTTGACTTAGTGAATAGAGCCCTAGGAGACTTCCAGATGTCTTCTGGATCTCTAACTTCCACACTTAATTTATATACTATTTCTGTATTTGTGTGTGTGTATATATATATACACACACTACAGTAACTACAGTATAGCAGCTAAGAACTGAAAACCTTCTTACTCAGGAATTAAAATTCATGCTTTTTTGAACATCACAGTTTTTAATTCCTGATTAATCTATATTAATAATATGCTGTTTTCATTGAGTAAAGATAATAAATTGTATGCTATTTCTGAGTTTATTGTTACAAAATTGATGTCTTCTGGTTGCCAAAAGAATGCCAAAGGTAGTAATTAACAGAGAAACAGAGCAAACATTAAAATATTTACTGTCAAATTTAATTTTAATAATAGGAATGAAAAATGCAGAAGCTTCACTTACTTTCATACGTCACCTGCATTTTTGAAGCGAGATATTTCTTTGTCACCTTATTTATTTCTGTTACAATTTCTATCTTACTCTGATTGTTTACAAGTAGCGTGTGGAAAAAATGAGAGAGTTACTTTAAAAATATGCAGTCAGTAAAATAAAGCATTTTGAATATTGCATGCAGTGTATTTTGCATTCTGAATGCTGTCAAACATGTGAATAAATGGACTGGGGATTTTTTTTCTGTTTTTAGGGGCTGAACAACGTGATTGCGATAGACTTTGACTATAGGGAAGAATTCATCTACTGGATTGATTCCAGCAGACCAAATGGCAGTCGCATAAACAGAATGTGTCTGAATGGAAGTGATATCAAGGTAAGTGGGGATTAATAGTGTCACCACTAGAATCAAGTTTTATGAGTATTTTAGGAAATATTCCCTCATGGTTTTAACCCTGATTGTGAGGGTTTGGTCTGTGCATACCAACATAGCATGTAAAATTTAATTGCATTTGTATTTGAGTTAAACTCCTTATTACTTAACTGACAGAATTGGCAGTTCAGGGTGTTTTACGGGATGCCAAAGAAAAAAGGGGTATAATTAGGTGTGAGGTGCATACACTGAGGTCTTATTTCTTCATATACAATTTTCCATGGTCTTCAGTTTGTTACTGCATTCCCATTTCTGCACAGCCTGCTTTCCCTCTGCATTGAATAAGTTCATAAATCCACTACTAAGCACGTTTGACCTATGTGAACATTTTTCCAGAATTTCTGATAAGCAGTATGAAGTTCCTCTTTGCTTATTCTTTTATGTGTGACCTTCTCAAACAAGGAATAAATGAGGGGTAACATATCCTATGAATTTTGTTCTCTCATTGTACACCAGTCCATTATGCAGAGATAAACTATTTCTACTTTCATTTGCAGCTTAGCACATGGGCTGACACATCCTCAGAGCACACGGACTTTTTGAGGGTTAAGGTTTCAAACTGACTGGCATCAGTGAACCTTGTTTCCATCCTTCACACAGAAATAATTGTTCTTAGATCTTAAAACAAATGTAGATGAGCATAAGTTATGGCACTTGATTGCATTGGGGTAACACTAAAATCCAGCATGAACTCAAAAGCTGTAGGGAGTCCCTGCAAAGATTCTTCGTGCAAAAAGTAGAAGATGGGCAAATGTAGGATTTGAAATCCATTAACTAGTTAGATCATACTTACTGCCTTTAGACATTGCACAACACATCCTACTCAGCTTTCTGTCCATTCTGCATGGATCTGTATTTTGTAATTTCAAGGAATGTGTTCAGAACTGAGGATGACCCCAGACTTTTCTAATCTGAAGTGTTTCAAGAAGAACAAACAATTTTTTGTGATTGACACATGGGAGAGTACAAAATACCCACCTAATGCCTTCTAATGATGTAATACTAATTCCAATTTTAAGGAAACATTTCAGAGATTTGAACAAACGTAGGAAGAAAGTTAGGTGGATGTGTAGGTGGTATTTCTTTTTTTCCTTCGTTAATATTTTGCAGTTTACAGAACAAGTGTCATCTTGATAGAGATTGTACTCAAGCAGAATACCATATTCATAACAAAAATTGTGAAAATAAGTGCCTATCACAGAACGTTAGGGGTTGGAAGTGACCTTGACAGATCATTTAATGCAACCTCCCACTGCCAGAGCAGGATCACCTAGATTAGGTCACACTGAAAAACTTCACATAGATTTGGCCTCTAAAAGCTAAAAATGTGTGTAAGAATTATATATTGTAACTGACTGATATTCTGTCAGTTGTCTTTTATCCAGTGCTAGATGATAACTCTATATGTCTCTGACTTAGATTTTAATAGGTTTTTGTAGTGTGTATTTCCTAATTGATGTTACAGTTTCCCAGTAAACCTGTTTAAATAGTATTTTTTTTCTCATGAAAGAGAGTTTTTATGGTCGACAACCTTTTCCCTTGAACTATTAATTTCTTAGTTTATTTCCTTCATACTTCTTAGTTTAATATTTACTATATAAATACACTATTAGTGTCAATGATACTGTTTGATATATTACCTAGGGTTTCCCTCTTAAAAGGTAGCATCTTTTCAGCATACCAACTCTAGCCTTCTTGGTTGGGGGAACCTGATGGCATCTCATTTTTCTTCTGCATCTAATCATGTAGGAGATATTTATACGACTGAAGCAAAAAACTTTGCATATAAACATGTCCAAACATTAACACAATGCTTTGAGTATAGTAGCATAGATTCAGATGTTATTGGAAACTGCTGTAGTAAGCTGTATCGTGCACATTAAATGTCACACTGGTGAGCTCAGTGACTGGAATAAGCTTAAAGCAATCCTCCAAAGGAAAGGTCATCAGAAGAGAATGACTAATTGCGCTTTGGTTGATGTTTCTAGATAGTGCAGTTAAACCACTATCTAAGTTTGGAGAGCTATCCATTTCTACATGAAATGCCCCAAGGTACACTGCAGCACTTGCTGCAATTGCACACTCATAAACCAGTGAAGCTGGTAGTGCTAAGGTAAAAATCAACTCTTTTATTCATATTAAAAAATTGGTGCATGCTTGGATTTAATTTTTAAAAGATTTTATAATGTGATAAATAATGTAATAACCTGAAAGGCTACTTTTACATATTCATAACTATAAAATTGGTTTAGTGTCTCACAGCATCCCTTCTTATCTTGAAGGCTCTTCAGTATCTTCAAATGTAAATACAATTAAAAATAAAATATTCATTTTTATCTGATCAGGTTTATGCGTAAAGTTTATACTCACCTGCACATGAATTTAGTGGTGAAAATGCTGATAACTACAGTCATAAACCCATTATTAATGCATAAGAAATCTTAAATATTTTGACGTATTGCTTCCTCTGATTTTTTTCCTAAGTTCTCATTGCACAGACCTAATCAGGACCTAATCAGGAATAGAATTAAGTCAAAATAGACCTTATCAAGAATGGAATTTTTAAGCCCAGAATAAGTTTGTCTATAATATTCAAGTGTCACTCAACACTTAACATAAAGTACTTCTAGCTAAGCAAGATCAAATCATAAAATCATTGAGATTCGTAATCGTCTATATTTAGAGGAGTTTGTTCAGGTCTCAGAATTATTCAAGTCATCAAAAACCTTAAGAATAACACATCCCTGTGAGTGAAGAGCGGGCTTTCCAATAGGTCACTACATTGCTCCTGTCTCAGATTACACTTTAATAATGTACTCCTTTTGAAATTTAAGAAATTCTTAGAAAGTTCCTTTTTCTCCTGCCATGTGAATGTTAGAAATGAAAGCACAGTATTTACTTTCCCTCTAGGTGTTTTTTTTTCTGTTTGTCTGATTTGTCTGCCCTTATGGTCTATCTGTCATGATGACATATGCCAACACTGTGATATTAAAATGAAATATATGCCAGTGTAGACTAGTGAGAGAACTGGTGAGCTAATAAGCAGATATGTTTGAGGGCATGCTACGAGGAGGGAAGGCTTAGCTCCATTCTGTTCTGTGAAAAATAAACAGAATAGTAAAGGGAAAAGGCTTTTTAATTTATTTTTTTTTTAAATTAAGACAAAAAGATAATGAGACCCTTAAGAAAAAAAAATGAAAGATAAAAAATCATTATAATGTAGTGCATACTGCAGGGAAGTTGAAAATTTGGTATTTGCTACATCGTGGTGTTTTCCATTCTCTTTTATTGTAAGGAAAGTGTCACCTTGTCTTAGCTATTTTAAGAAGTGTCATTACTTCAGAAGTGGTGTTGTTTAACAGGGAATAATACCTATTTTTTGCATGTCATGTATCATTGTATCATATATCCAACTTCTCAATATTCCTGTATTACTAACTCGAATATTTATTCCCTTTTCCAATATTTAGATGAATATTTTATGCAAATTTTGCTTTTCTAGGTAGTCCACAATACAGCTGTTCCCAATGCACTAGCTGTCGATTGGATTGGGAAGAATCTCTATTGGTCTGACACTGAAAAGAGAATTATTGAGGTGTCTAAACTCAGTGGCTTATACCCTACTGTCCTGGTGAGCAAGAGAGTGAAGTTTCCTAGAGATCTCTCCTTAGATCCTCAAGCCGGGTATGTTGTAGACATTTTGCAGTAATTCGTATTTAATCCCAATTCAGTATTTAAATATTTTTAATAAAAACAGAAGATACGAAATGTGAATCAGTTTTTTATTATCTTTCAGCTGCACTGAATATCAGCAGTCTAAAATACATTGCCCATGTTTAGTATATCATCATTACATATAAAATTGGTGTAATAGAAAGATGAATGTAGGTACTAAACCATGTTCTATTTACTACGCTGTAAATGTTTTCTTCTGGTAAGAGAAAAGAAGATACTTTAAAAAATATCCCTATCTTTTTTTTTAGAAATGTGTCTCTAAATAACAAAAAAAAATATATTATATGGAGACAATTTTTATTATTTATTCCATTTATTCATTGAATTTTTGTTATCACTCTTTTCTGTGTAGTAGTTTCGAAAATAAATCAGGCCATTCAATTACCTTCTACCTGAGGACTTTTTTGATAGCTTTTAACCTAATACTATGAATTTTAAAAAGAAAAAAAGATAAGAAATCATCTTTCCATTAACAAATTTATTTAATATTTGAATTTCACAGTCACAGAATAGTTGAGGTTAGAGTGGACCACTGAGGGTCATCTTGACCATCCCCAACTGATCTAAACCTGTTACACTTTTTTCTCTTTGCTTGTTGGGTTTTTCTAGGCATTTCTATTTGATCAAAATAAATATTTATGCTGCAGGAAATTTTTAAGAAAAATGCTGCTTCTCAGTAGTAATAGTTATTATTTAGTCCCAGAATAAGTAAATAAAATACAGATTATGCAAAGTTTGCCCTGTGTCTTTTCAGATCTGAATTGAGTATGTAATGCTTACTTTTTTTTTTTTTGAAACATTAGGGTACATCTGCATACATTGGATGAATAAAACTATTGCAGTATCTTATGACACTCCTATAGGATAATGTCCAATTAATGACTTTCTTTCCATTTCTAAATCCTGATGCTCAAGTAATGATCTCAAGTGTCACTGACAGGAGAAATTTGTTGTCTTGGTCTGGACTCTACATAAACCAAGAAAAGCAGTGTATTTCCTAGGGAAGAAATGTAACCTATCTACTTTACTAGTTTTAAGAGAAAAGCCTTTTTTTCCCAGATCTTAGAACCAGCACTGTGTTTTCTTGTAACTGTACCCTTTTATTCTCTGTGAACTTTGGCAGAGAGGATGTAGATATTAAAAATATTCAATACCGATACATGGTATCTCTGGACATCCAGGACATGTTCATTGTGTATGCAGAAATCAACTCTACAAAGTTTTTTCAGAGAGTCCCAGTCTTCAGGAAGGTTTAGCTAGACACAGGTATAATAAACTTCTGGGGGCTATACGAGCTGCATCTGGGGTTTTGAGAGCCTGTCCAAAACCTGTAGAGTAGAGGTATATCAGCTTTCCAGACAGAAAGATCTGGCCTGATGTAATGGCATACAACAGTACCAACATGCATCCATGTACTAAATAACAAGACATTTTATTTTTGAACAAACATTTTCTGTATTGTGGCTAAATAGCATATTGAGGAGAAAAGTGACACTCAGCTTTCCAACGGTATTTTTCTGTGCTTCAACTATTTCTAAGCTCTTTATGTGAGAAATTATTCTAATGTTTTGGAATTCGTAGTTCTTGAAGTGAAATTATTTATATCACATTACTATTAACAACAAAGTAAGGTTTTGGAACATTTTTTTTTTTAAAAAGTAACTGTATGATACAGTATTTGTCATAAGTTTAGTAGTGAAGCCATTTTTGAAGGATATGAGATTCATGAATTCCAGTCTGGGTGGTGCTTGGAATTCTAAGGTATCAAGACTAGGCAATTTAAATGCAGTTTTTTTCTAGTTCATAATGAATTTAATCAAACCACATCTAAACTCCAAGAATGTATCTGAAAAATGAAAATAGAATAATTACTGTTTTATTCTTGAGATCATCTAAATAAATAAATTGTTGTTATGATTTTTCCCATCTCTAAATGAAGCAGCTGCTTTATTTTGTTTTATAGATACTTATACTGGATTGATTGCTGTGAGTATCCTCACATTGGCCGTGTTGGTATGGATGGCTCCAGTCAAACAGTTGTCATAGAAACGCAGATATCTAGACCTACGGCTCTTACAATAGATTATGTCAACCATAGACTGTATTGGGCTGATGAAAATCATATTGAGTTTTCTGACATGGATGGATCTCACAGACATAAAGGTTGGTCAGCAGGTTTTTTGGGTGGTTTTTTTCTTTGGTTACTTTTGGATATTTTTCAAATTGAAGATGCTGTGCATGTTATGTGTGATTACATAAAAACTATAGGTAACTGTACGTTTTTACAACCTTTATCAATACCTTTTTTCCTTTTCAATCAATATTTTTAAGGTTGATTTTCACATTCCTTCCCTATAATGCATATGAATAATTTTTAAACATGCAATAGTACGTGTCTGTGAGGAAAAAATGTCAAATGAAAGCAGAAACTCTAGGAACAGACTCAGCAATCAAAGGCTGCCCTGTCCATTCTGTACTCTGGTGTGTCATTGCAACACATCTTCTCAACCAAGTTACAAAGTCAGTATAATTTGGCCATTAAAAGGAGAAGGAATGTGTAGTGTGTGCCGTGTGTAGGAATGTGGTTAAAAGCAGCCTTTTCTCCAGACTGAGAAAGCTGGAAATGCCCGTGAGTTAGTTCAGCAGGCGTCAGTAAGATCAGTATTACAAATGTAATTTGGGGCTTTCTTGGTAGATGGATAAAATAATAACTTTTGAAATATTTATGTCATGAAGTAATTTTCATCCCTGTGTTCTGCTTCTCACCTGACAGATAATTAAAAAGCTTGTATCTTTTATCTATAAAATGGTTTTTAAGAAAAAAAAAAAGTTTTACAGTATGATGAATAGTTCTCATATTCCAAAGGGTAGAATTAAAGATCTTTAATTTAAATATATGAAATAGTATCGGCCTGTTGTTTGGTTTTGGTTTTTTTGTCTTGAGTTTTTTTTGTTTGGATTTTTTTGGAGGTGAAATAGTGTTACTTGGGCCCCCTTCCACAAGCTTTACTCAGACCTCAGAACTGCTGTTATCCTGGTAAAGCTCTATATGTTTGGGCTTTTTTTAGGCTTTTATCTCATACTGGGCGCCTCCAGGTTTTCTCCAAACCAGAGTTCATGAAATAACTACTTTATTTTCAGATTGAAGCTTCACTATGAAGTCAGACAAACAAACAAAATTTCTAGCCCCTCTATTTGTGAATACTAAGTTATAAATAGATAATGAACACTTCAGTGACAGTCGCTTGAGGTGGTAGATTGGAGAGACTACAGCAATAGCTATGAGAGCTGTAAACATTCCCATTAATCTCAGTATTAACTTCCACGGTTCTGTAACGAACACAGGACAGTCGTAACCTGCTCACCTAAGCAGTACTTGCCCAGACATAGCCCCGAGTGCCGGCTGGATTCCTGCTGACAGTCTATTTTTCTGACAGATGAAGCAAAGCTCCACACTCCTCTTGATGTTATTCCCTGTGCTGCTATCCTGCTATTTTGTTCTCATACAATTACCCTCTTACTCTTCTTTCTGGATGTTTCAAAGGAAAGCAGTAAATAATGGCCAGTGTGTCTCTCTTAGCCCTAACCTGACTGCAGTGGTCAAACCTTTCACAATTTTGTCTTTCAGTCTGAAAGTTTCAGAATTTTTCCTTATCAGGAAAGATCTTCCTGTCACTAAGATAGATGATACATGCAAATTTCCAGTCATTGTCTTTGGTGTCCATTCCAGCCTGTGGATTTCTGTTGTCTGAGTGAGCAAAATCAGATTCAAATGCTTTTATATTCACAGTTAATGTCTTCCACAAGGAGGTATATACTTAGAGAATGAAATCTGTCACAAAGTCACAGCTGGTCCTAGTGAAGAGCAAGTGTTTCATACAAGAAAATCTCTTTCTCATTCAACAGAGCACCACCACTGCTAGTTTTAGACAGCTGAATGCATTCCTGACTCTGTAAGGAAGCATGTCTGACTCCCTGGGTATCACAGTGAGTCAAGTGGTACGGGATATTCCATAGGCTTTCATGCCTGACAGTCTTACCCTTTAAATTTGTGAATGAAAACTTAAAATAATTTGATACCAGTTAAGTACCTGAGGCAAGCTTCAAAAGTGACAGTGACTTTGTGTAAACCTGGTATCACGCCACTTTTGAGGACACGCCTGGTTTAAGTACAGATGAGATATAAATATTGAAGCAATATAAACATGCCCTGGGAGAAAGATCCTGAGGTACTTCAGTAACGCAGGAGGACGATTTTCTCCTCAGCTAATGCTGTTTGTCACTTTCTGTCGTCAGGAGCTTCACTCAATATGTGATTATCAAACCAAAATCAAGTTGTAGAAAAGTTTCTGTGGATTAAACAAAGAAGTGATAGAATTCTTGGGTCCATGAATTGAACAAACACGACTGTAGGTGCCCCAAATGGTGCTTTGAGAATTTTACAAAGCTCCTACATAATGATAAATTTCTCTTTAATCAGAATCTTTTCCCTTCTCCTGGAACAAACTACCAAATAAAATTTACATGTCTTCATGTTTCAGAACAACACTAGAAATGTTTTTGGAAGGTAAAATTTAACCTTTGGAAATTAATTGTTGTAACAAGGGAAACTCGGGGAGGTTTAGTGGTTGGGGTTTAGAAGTGAAGCTGTGATCCTTTCTAGCTTTCCGATATGAGAAACTGTAATCCATGTTGATAGGCACTTAAATAAGATCAGTTTCATATCTTGTGATAACTGCTTCTTGGAGACATTGTTCACATGGATTTCATGGTCCATTTTCCTTTGTCACTTTTGACACGCTTTGTATTGTCGAAGTTAACTAAGGGTTGGTTGAATTTGTTCTATCCTTTGTGTTTTCAAACGGAGAAGAATAAAGGCACAGATACAATGACCATAAAATACATACTCATGGAGCAGAGGAAAATGTCTAAATGGCAATCATGTGTGTGATGCAATTTGAAGTGCTACTTATCATAAGCTAAGTGTATTTTCATCTTTTTCTGTGACCTTTGAGGATAAGGCTAGCTTGCTGAGAGTTTTTTATGAGAATAAGGGGTTTGGGATCTTAAATTACCTATACAAAATGTATCAGAAAATGCCACAGAGATTTAACAAGACCCAGCAAATAAGTAACTTGTCAGAGTGGGTGTCTCATAAAGAGATACTATTGTATAAGAAGGTCTGCAGTGTTCTGTGCTCTGCGCTAAACAGAACGATCTTAAGCTAATTATTGGCATGCTGTATATTAAAGCAGGGAGTTTTTATTCCTATCATTGGGAGTTTATATGTATTTTGGCAATCTAGATCTTAGCCTTGAGACTTTTTTGCAACAAGTTGTTTGCGTTTTTTTTTCTTAAGTATCTTAAAGATTTTTTTCAGGAAAAGAGAGCATCTGCTGCTTTTTTCTTGTAAAGTTCCTCTGCATTTCAGTAGAGAAATGGGCTTTTATAATTGTCAAGAGAGTTCTAGTAGGAGCCTTGAAAACATCCTAACTAGGCCAGAAATCTTCCAGTACTTGGGATCTGCTCTTGGCGCTAGGGGCAGCAATGACCTTGCTTATCTATTTGAAGTTTAATGCTTATGTAAACTGTCTTTAGAGGTTAGCCAATTTAGCACTGCAGCATTCACAAATGTTATGTGTGGTAAATGATTAAGGAAGCATTGAAGCACTAATCTGGCTAAGCACTAAGCTGGTTTACTTCTGTGAGCTTTAAAAAAAAAATTTTTAAAAAAATTAAGAATTTGTCAGACTTAACAGCTGCTTTTGGTTCCCACTGCCCTGAAGAGATGCAAGCTTCACACTTCCCTAGGTATCTGATTGCCTCATGCAGGTTTTCCTATCCTTCGGAGCTCTTAAAACCCAGAGGTGCCTACTGTTTTCCCATTTCACTCTTTGAAGATGAGAATTTCAGTATAATGAAACTACAAAAGTAGAATCTGATAGTCCAGTTTAGGAAGTACAGAAGCTTCTCTGAGCTGAGATTAGTCTTTAACTGTGTCGAGTTCTTTGATGTTCTGTACTGTAAGAACAAAAGTTGAGTGCTTCATCTTACAGGGACATGAAAATTATGCAGTGATAAAGTACTGAACCTTAAATGAATTAAGTATCCATGGATGCCTTCTTTAGCTGTAATATAGTTGACAAACCATCCTATAATTTCCTATAGATTCCCAATATCTCAACTTGAAGACAGCTTTCCTTCAGACTGGGCCTCTGTCTGAGTGCTCACAAACTTCAGGGTTGGTGGACGTATACACAAGTTTTAAAGTATCAGGTATAAGGAGTTTCTGAGCTTCTTTTTTTTTTTTTTTTTAATTTTAGTAATTTCAAAAAATTGCTAATTATAAGGGCTTTGTAGCTAGTGAGTATTTACGTCTGAACTCTGCCACAAGAATTTTGTGTAAGAGAAATACAGTTATTTATTAAATTGTCCCAATGAAAAGTAATCTAAGATATTACAGAAACAAATTCCTTTTGTACTTCTATTTTCGTAGCTTAAAAATTTCTGAAATCTAAAAAGAGAGTTTCTCACAGCAGACAAGAAATAAGCAGTAGTTCTGATATTGCAATAACTTTTTTGCAACTTTTGTGGAGTCTGTAGAATTACTCATTATAGCCACATCTGATAGCACAAACTGATAATTGCTTTGTCTCCACTATTGCATTGTTGATTCAGTTTTCATAATTGTTCAGATAGAATTCTCCAATTCATTTGTCTTCCTAAATCTGATTATTTTATTTTATTGTATTCTAGCTCTTTTAAAGGATAATATTCAGGAAAAATACACAGAGTCACCTATATTAAAGGCATTTCACACAGTTACATTACTCTAAGGTTCCACAGTCTTCAGTTTGTGGAGCCCAGTTTATGAAGATTGCCAACAGGTTGGTTTCTGTATCTTCCACTGTTCCTGTGATAATATGTCCAAATTTGATTAGATTCTAAACATCTGAACATAATTTTCCTACATAAAAACTTCCAAACTTGGCAGATATTCACTGGTAAAGTCTTTGGAGTTTCTGTTTGAGCTGGATGTGCTCTCTGGCAAATTTTAAGGCACAAGCATTGTGTTCCATGCATTTATTCAGTCAGAAAGCAACCTGAACAGAGAACATAAAAATACCATGGTGTCATAGTGTCTATCCCTGTTCATATCAAAGCAAATAAAAATAGGAGGCAAGAGGCAGCCTCTTGGTTTTGATGAAGAGCGTTGCAGAGCGTTGAACAGCTCCTATAGTTGCTGTAGGAGATAGATACACCAGAGTGGCTTATCCTTTCATCTACTTGTAGTTGAATGAGAACAGGAGATAAACTGGGCAGGAGCGTGGGGAGCCAAAGGTGAGGGAATGAATGGGCAGCAGAGTGGGGATGAATAATAAAACCAGTGACAAGACACAGGTGTAGGGGTGCTCGGCACAAAAATGGTCTCTATAAATTTGAAAGTGAAATAAAGAATTTTTGAAACTCATTAGCACATTATGAGTAATTCTACTCAAATAGTGACTTGTATATAGTTGAGAATAATTTCATGACTGAGTGACAGTGTACTACTCTCTACTACTGCTGTAGAGTAACTGAGATATAAACAACTGCTCACAGTGAAATTGAAAAGGCCCAAACAATTTCTGAAGTGGGACAATAAAATATTTCAGTCCTGGATTTCATTAGCTGATTTTATTGGCAGATTTTGGAAAATTTATTAATCTCATTGTATCATTATAAGTCCTATCTAACAGCTTTAATACTATAGGTATATTTGTGCCTTAAGATGTTAAAATTTAATTTTAAGTCTAAATGTCCTGCTTTTGTGATAAGACATTTGGAACAATTTTTGTGTGAGTTTATTATACTGAGATATTCTCAGTTTTCACAATTTCAGTTACATTTTTTGACCGGCAAAATGTCCTACCACTTAATGCTAGGATTTGTATCTTCCGTACTTACCCCAGTATACATGTGTAATGTATATATTACAATTGTGGAGATAAATATGTATTCATGCACATATTGTTCTAGAAAATGTCTAAAAAGTGGTTTTGGTGGTTTGGGTTATTTTCCTATATTTCCTGTGAAATATGGCTTCAGTTAATGGAATGTATTATATGAAAAAAATTCTGCTTGTTGAGTTTGGCAGGTTTGTTTTTTTTAAATAAGTGTTGATTTAGTAAAAGTAATAGTGATTATAAAATGTCTCATCTTTTTAAAAAATTAGGGTTTTAATGTAACATACTTAAATTTAATTACATCTATCAAATTACATACTTTCTCTCAAGCTTAATAGACATAATCTTATTGTCATAATTCATTATTAATGTCATTGTCTAAGCACTTAAAATCCTTTATCAAAAGGAGAAATACTAGGAGTAAGTACAATCCAGAAATGAAAACAATATTGTGACATGGTAAATATTATTTTACAAGTTGAATGTAAAATGAGGCAGAAATGGACCTAATGGAGTTCAAGTGGAAGATAGGACTGTATGGGCCAGTAATTTCAGCAGGAGAGAGGATCAGCAATTTCCAAGTTTATTAGATTTTCTAGGTTTAGTGACTTACTTTCTTCTTACATGTTTCTCTTTGGAAGATTCTTAATTCTTCCTAAGATTTTTATCATTGGGTCCATTTGGGTAAAGATGTCAGTAGACTTTTATTGTTATTTTATTGAAGTTCAGAAAATCAAGAGTTTCAGATGGTGGAATGCAACATATTTGGCCTGCGTTTTGCTTCAGTGTTTTGGTGTTTTGTTTTCCTGTAAAATATTGCTTAGCCACAATTCATTACCTTTAGCAGTA
Source organism: Porphyrio hochstetteri (assembly GCA_020800305.1). Classification (NCBI taxonomy): domain Eukaryota; kingdom Metazoa; phylum Chordata; class Aves; order Gruiformes; family Rallidae; genus Porphyrio; species Porphyrio hochstetteri. The sequence goes on along the minus strand of CM036910.1, from coordinate 37,906,571 downwards.
ACTAGCTCATGTTTTAGGGAGGAACTCTAGCTCACATTTTAGGGAGGAGCATGACAGGGACTTTCATCCCTTCTCTTCTTGTAGACTTTGCACAGAGGCATGACAAGGTTGCTGCCCTTCTGGAAAAGAGGGAAGGGATGGATCTCCTTCTGGCTTGGAAGTGTTACGCCATCTTCAGCTTGATCAGGGGCCAAACAGTGAAGAAAATCTAACCTTGATGGATGTGATAGAAGACATGTATTTTTGTAGTGTTCATTGGTCAGAAAAAGTAAGAATTTTCCTTTTTACAGACACTTTTTTCTTGACACATGGATTTTACCAGCTGACAATGAGGCTTGGGTTTTGGGGTTACTTTCCATTTTAGCAAGAGTTTTTACTTTGAGAATTTTTTCTTTTCCAGTAAGAGCTGAGTGAAACTGGGCTTAATTTCTTCTGTATGACTTCTTCAGGAAATGCATTTTGTAGTTAAGAAATCCTAAATAGCATGATTTTCACCCGTGAAATCAAATTAGCATCTTCTCTGCTCTAGTAGAGGTACTCAAAAAATATAAGGGAAACTAAGTTCACACAAGAGAGAAGTAGACATTTTTATCACGGATGTGACTTACAGTATAAATATTTATATTCTTTGATAAAATTAGTACAAAATTCAGGAGGCACAAATATACATTTTAGTTCTGTCCGTGCTTCTCATATGGCTCCAAAATGGTATTGTCTCTTACAGAGATATGGGCCTCTCCTTCCCTTAAGTTCATGCAGCACTTTATCTCCCTTTAGCATGTTATCTATTGCCATTTTTCTTTGTGTTCAAGTATCTAATATTTTCTTATTTTCCACTGCTTCTGACCGTAGAATCACTTGTGTTGGAAAAGACCCTTTAGATCATCGAGTCCAACAATAGCCTAACCCTGCCTAGTTCACCTCTAGATCATGTCCTTCTAAATACCTCCAGGGATGGTGACTCCACCACCTCCCTGGGCAGCCTGTTCCAATGCTTGACAAACCCTTTCAGTAAAGAAATTCTTTCTGATATCTAACCTAAATTGCCTCTGGTGCAATGTCAAGCCATTCCCTCTCATCCTATCACTTTTCATCTGAGAGAAGAGACCAAGCCTGACATCTCTGCAACCGCCTTGCAGGTAGTTGTAGAGAGTGATAAAGTCTCAGCCTCCTTTTCCCCAGACTAAAATGCCCCAGCTCCCTCAGCCATTCCTGACAGGACTTGTGCTCCAGACCCTTCACCAGCTTCTCTGCCCTCTGGATACGCTCCATCATCTAAATGTCTTTCCTGTAGTGAGGGGCCCAAAACTCAACACAGTACTCCAGGTGCAGCCTCACCAGAGCTGAGTATAATGGAACTATCACTTCCCTACTCCTGCTGGTCAAACTATTCCTATCTGTTGCAAGACCCCACCTTTTTCCATTTTACTACATACCTTTATTTCTTCCTCCTATTTTATAGAGTGTTCTGATAAGCATGCGCATTCCTTCTCATCTTTTCTACCTTCTCATCTTATTGTTTGGTCAAGCACGGTTTGGGATTAGAATTGATTGCAGGAGAATCCATGATTCATCTAGAGAACCCGCTGGAGAACTAGAGGTGACAGTAAAAGGTGTGTTAGAGAAGAATGGATTGCAAGGGAGGGGGCTGTGGCAGGTAAAGGAATGACAAAAACAATTTTTGGGTGTAGTTTTTCTTCAGAACTGTTGATTGTTGTGTATGCCCCATAATGCATTTTATTACACAAATAAGAGCAACATCTCAAATATCAAAGTAAGTATCAGTTTGAATCAATCTTGAGTAAGATTCTGTTGCTGGCATGAAATGAAGCATTTTTTACTTGTGTATGATGCATAGTCCATGTTACTGCGTATGAAAACTGGTATGTATGCTCTGAGACATACTGTATCATAAGCTGTAAGAATCTTGAGTCACTGAAATGACTGTCTGGGACTCAGTGGAAGCAGTGAGCTGAGTAATACTGTTTAGTACAGGGTTTATGAGAGGGGCCAAAGGCACTTCCCACCTCTTCCCTCACATCGTAGCAGCTGCCCGTTGTGCCTATCTGTGATGATGGAGCCTGAGTCAGGTATTGGTTGAACAGTTACCCCTTTTCTGATTGAACTGCTCTGCAGCTGTAGTTGAGAATTCTTCATCTGAGACAAAAGCATAATATGCATGGGCTGCAATGGGTTATGGAAGGATCTGATGGTCTGACAAAGAGTGGGGAGAAAAACGTGTACTAACTACTGGTCTAGACAAATACAGACTACTAGGTCTGTATTCAGTGGGTTATTGGTCTGCTGCTGGCGTGTTTTCTTATTCCTGCTGAGTGTTTTGAGAGATGGATTTGCCTTCAGTTTACTTCAACCAATATTTGAAGCTTTCAGAGAGGCTACAGGTTGACATTATTATGAGAAGCCTTAAAAGAAAAAAATAAATCTATTGAATACATAGGTAATTCTGCAAAGTAATTTCTACCAACTGAGTGCAGTTCTCTTGGCTATGTGTTAAACTCTGACTATATGAATTCTCCATGATTTCACTGGTGGAGATCTGACCCTTATGTTGCTGTAATGTAATTTTTTTGTTTAACAGAATGTATTACTTTCTTCCTAATGGATTGTCAAATTGACGTCTTGCTTAAATGTTTTCAAATAGGTGATGGAGGGGAAGCAGAGCTACTTATCAGTCACCACTAACCTGGCTTTACTTTGAATTTGCAGAACATACTTCATTTTCACAGTGCTCACCAAAGAAAGCAGAGCAATTAGTCTTGCTTTCCTTGTTTAAAACTGTGATTCACACCATAATGTGTGCTGTGAGGTTAGTAATTAGTACTGCGATTTATAACTAATGTATGTCATTTATGAAGAGGTGGATCAGTAACGCAGCTGAGGTTCTCTGGAAGTTAAAGGAAAGACTGAAGAAAGTGGGTGTTTCTGCTAGATACATTTATGATAAATCAGTAGCTGTCACTGCCTAAAATTTTGGAAAGCTTGAAACACTGATGTCTTCAAAGGCAAAGAAACAAAAAGCATGAGAGACTATTTTACTGTTCCATTAGAAAATAAGATGCAAAAATTCCTTCACAGTTTTGTGGTTTCAGGTTTGGGTTTCTGGTTTTTTGGTCATTTGTAGTTGATGTGAACTGTGGATTTTGTAACATATTACGTGTCAATACTTCTGATATTCCAGTCTTTGTAATATAACAGCAGTTAAAGAAAAATAATACTCAGCTATGATAGAACTGTTCCTCAAACAGCGAAGTAAATCAGAATCAGTTGCCATTGACTGCCTGTTTTCTCTCAATCTTTACACATATATCAACTGGAAGAACAGACATTGAGTTTTATGGTCACATTAGAAGAATTTTTATATTTTTATGGTCAACTTATAATTTTTGATGAGAAATAGCTGCATCCACTGGGACTGTGTTTTACTTTACATATATTTGTTTATTTGTACTGTTTTATTGAACACAGTCCATTAATTTCTTCCTTGATAGATTTTTTTTTTTAATAATTTAGAGAAAATTTCATGGTCCCATCAGACTATGTATATGTATGTGTGTGTGTAGCTTTTACTGCTATAAACAGGGCAAGCCTCTGCAAGAATTTGGTCAGGTTTGTGTTGCTCAGTACTTAATGAAAAGTTACCTTTAATGCAGAAGCCTATTAGAATTACAGAGTTACTCAGAAATCATGTCAGGACAAACTAAACCCTAATCTACAAGTGTTTAAACCCTTGAAGTTGTGCCAGTAGTGGAAAATTCAGGTTTTAGAAACAGATACACTCTTTTGTAGTTCTTTTAAAGAATGTAAAGTATAATATTTTACACTGTGTTTGATATTGTGGGTATGTTTTTAAGATATTGAAAGATTTAAGGTTCTAAGCCTGTTGCTTACAGAATTTGATTTAAAAAAATAAAATACATTTGAGTCAATGAACAGTTTTCTGAAAGGCGGTACTCTACCTGTAGTAGCTAATGTTTTACCCACATCTAATTTAACTTCCCTGTTAATAAGGTGTGATGACACAATTTGGACAGTATGTGTTACTCTCCTGAATCTCCTTCAGTTCATGAATATAAAGTTTCATCTGGGATCTGATGTATGTGTACTGTGTTGAAACTAGGATGAATTGTATGGCAACCTGCAGACATACATACAAACAAAAGTAAGCATTTACTCCTACATCTCTACTCAGGGTATGGTGTTTACTTGTAATTCCTGCACGGCCAAAAAGAGGAGGACTGCTAGACATACTTTTTGTTGCTGTGGAATAATAAAGACAATCAAAAGTAATCTTCCTATGTAAATCCTCTTCATGTGCATTTAGTCTTTTACATGGCCATTTATTCTCATTTCAATCCTAACTGTGATGAGAATAAAAGAAAACAGGCAAAGAAAAAAGCATATTTATTTTATTTAGAAAGGCTGGAGTCGTGTCTTTGACATCTTTAATTTGATGTCCAAACTAGCAGAAAGGCTCATAATTTATACAAGTGGTTATTTTTCCAGAACTCAACCAAAAGTAAAATAAATAGCTTTATGGATAGCTTGAGGGTTGTGCTCAGAAGTAGCAGTTTCTCTTTCTGCTGTTCCTCCCTGCTTCTTCTGCCAGCCTGGTTTGGATTTCTCATTAGAAACTGTCCCTTAAATCAGGGGGGTATTTCCTGACGTTTTCCAGATGTACCTAAAATTCCTGCTTTTCTTTTAATTTTTGTACTCTGCCACAGTCATATGACGTAGAGACTACACAAAAGCTTTCAATAGCAAATGCTTATAATCTACCCAAAATAAGAAACATTGAGTTTCATATACCTAAGTCCCCGTATGTAAAGAGAGCACAGTGGATTGGGCCTAGATGGACTCAAAATCCTGTGGCAAATACATTAGCAGAGTACAGCAGTTAAATGAGAGCAGCAACAGAGGAAGTTAGAATGAGTCCTGGTTTTCAGAGAGCTCTTGAAATACTTGATAGTGTCTCAAACCAAAATGTGTCTGTCTTACCGAGCATGCATGTACACAGGTCTTTAATTAGCAATTTTGAAATAACGAAGGATTTTCATTTCCTTTTTCCAAATGACATGAATCTCTATGTTTTATGATTCCTTAATTACAGTAATCTGGTGGTAAGCATAAGATATTACAATTAGTATTCCCAATTCATAATTATAATAAAGCATTTTAAAGATCATGTGGGCTTTTAAAATGAAATTTATAGAGATGCGTGCTTTTTCTGGAACAGTGTAAAGTTGAGTTCGTCGTTATCAAAGATGTATTCAGAGCTTAAGGAATCTGTCAAGAAGATTGAAGGAAAATCACCCATGTGAAGCAAAAGGACATTAAAAAGTGGTAATGACTGCTTAGACTTAGTGTTTTCTGGAATCTGGGAGGTTTATCTTTCCGTTTCTTCTGATAAATCCTATGATAAGAAAATGAGGAAAGAGGAAACGGAATCAGCATAGTGAAAATACCTGTACTTACAATTTCTGTATTGGTTTTTTTTAGACTTCATCTGTTACTTTGGTGGAAAAACTGAAAGAAATGGTACTTGAATTCTGGCCTTTCCCACTCAGAGGAACAGAATAGCAACAATTACCATGGGGAAGCATTCACTTCTAGATAGCAGACCCTCATTTCACAATGTGATTCTACAAATAAGGGAAATTATAAGAGGTTTTTCCTGAGGGTTTTTTCTACAGGGAACCATGGCAAGGTTACCTACACTCTGAGTGCAAATATTAAGATTTCTTTGCACTGTGACAAGTTTCTCAGAAATATTATGCAGCTCTTTAAAAGAATATCCCACTGTTATTTCAGTGTGATGACTATGCTGTGTATAAACATGCAAGAAGGGAGGTTTCCTTGACTTTGAGTATGGTCTCCCCTACACTGGAGTTCACTGTTGGCAAGACTATCTTACGCATAAGTGAATTTGCCCAGTTGTTATTCCATATACTCAGTATCAGTCATCAGTTGTCAGTAAATTATGGAATGTTCCAGCTGGAATTTGAGATCTTCCTACTCTATTTGAGTGCACTGTGTTTAGAAAGATAAAGCTATATTCATCTAAGAATGTGAGGTAAAGGTGCTAAGGATATACTGGTTAAAATTGGCAGTCTCAGCTGCCCTGACCTGCTTTTTCATCTCTATCAGTTATTAAGAGTGATTCAGCAATTAAAAGTTTATAATTTACAAATTATAATTTATAAATTAACCGTTGCATTCAGTTATGTCCTGTGACATTTATTATTACAGCTATATACATTAAAAAAAAAACCAAAACAAAACAGTAAAATAAAAGATGTTCCAAGGCTTTTTCTTCCTTTTTGTCCTTCCACTCTTTTTAAAATGATGCTGATTCCTGATCATGTGATATTGTAACAATGGGATATTATCATCACTTTGTGTAATTTATTCTTTGTAATTGCATGGTTGGTTATACTAGGAATTAAGCAATAAGCCCTCTTACTGCTGTGTTTATTTTAATGCAAAACCCTTTTTTCCCCTCGTCTCTCATCAGTATATTTTGAAAAAAAATCCCAAACTATTAATTGTCTTAATGGGTGTTAAATATGTGCATTTGAAGATGTATTACCTCACATTTTGGGTGTTTTGTAATATCTCTTAATCCCCCGAAACCGCAAACTAATATTGGCCTTCTGTAACAAGTAGGTTAAGTTATGTCTATGTTACACACTACTTTAAAACTTGACATGTCATTGGTTCGGAATCTGGAGGTGGTTTTTGTTAACTGAAATTCTTTCATTTTTCTTAACACTGATTGGGCCAACTAATTCTAAGCAAGCAGAGCTTGCACCCCATCCATCTTTATCGTAACTGGTAATAAAGAACCCTCTAGGCTTGACATATTGTCATGACAATTATTCTCAAGACATTATATAGCACTTGTATCTGTCAACTCATGCAGTATGGAATATTTTAACTGGCAGGCTTCCAAGAGTGAACATTAATCTTAGCGTCTCTTCTTACAGTCCCTAATCAAGATATTCCAGGGGTGATTGCACTAACATTGTTTGAAGACTACATCTACTGGACAGATGGGAAAACCAAATCACTCAGCCGTGCCCACAAAACTTCTGGATCAGACAGACTATCGCTGATTAACTCATGGCACACCATAACAGACATCCAGGTGTATCATTCTTATAGGCAACCTGATGGTAATTATTCTGTCTATGCTCTCCTTACCCCATGTTCATGTATTTCACTTGGTGGCCAGTTGATGAATTAATGCAAGTTCATTCATCTGCAGTGATTTATTTGTTTTCTGTCAAATTGTAGATGTTTTGAAATTAGCATTCTTAAACATGAATCTGTGATTAATTCTCTAAGTTTATCCAGTATTAAATAAATGTGATACATCTTGTTCGCTGGTGATATATCCCAATGAGGGTGCTTAAAAATTAACCCAGATACTGACTGGAAGTACAGAGCTGTTAAGTTGCATTACAGTACAAGTTACCAGTTATCAAGATGAGAACAGTGTGTTATGAAAACATTTAACCTTATTATTTGAAAAAAAAAGCGAGTGTTAATAATACAGAAGAATACTGTTATTTAGAAACTTGCTGGGCTGAGGGAATGTCAGAGAATGTAGGCGTCACAATTGTTTCTGATCTCCTGATGTCCCTGTATTTGAATTGTAAATGAGTACAATTTGGCACTTGACCTAGATAAGCTAAATTTATGTCTCATTATTAAAAAAAAAAACCAACCCACAACCAAACCCTAGTGCTTTTTTCTTTCAGCACTGAATCTACATCCACAGTAATAATTAATTTTGCAGGCAAAAGAGAATAGCTTAAAGGCAAAAGGAAAAGGTTGCATGTTACATTCTTTTTTTTGAGAAATTCCATTGTAAAAATAGTATATGAAATACATTTTTCTTCCTCCATAAAGCAGAAACCCTGAAGTATACTGAAATAATAGGGACTGATATTCTTTTCCTATTCTGTCCACAGTGTCCAAACATCTGTGCACAGTAAACAATGGAGGTTGCAGTCATTTATGCCTTCTAGCCCCTGAGAGGATGTATACTTGTGCCTGTCCCACTAACTTCTACCTTGCTGCGGATAACAAGACATGCTTATCCAACTGCACTGCCAGTCAGGTAAGCACATATGTATGGAGAGGAATCTGCATGAGGATTATATTTTGCAGTGTTTCCACCTGCTTTTAGGTAATGAATGCTGGTGCCCATGAAATGTGGAAGCATCAGTCAAAGGAGCTGCAGACTAGGTAACTCATGGGTGCATTTAAAGCATTTCATCTTCAAAGCTATTAGTTGAAAACAGACTTGTAAATGCCTTATTTCCAGAGAATACAGAACTTGTTCCCTTTCAAATGTGGATGTTTCTGCCAGTCACTAGAACAAATACAGCTACTAAAACCATAAAAATTGCTTTGGAAAAAATATGTATATAAAATATGAAAAATAAAAATACAAAGTGTACATAACAGTGATTTAGGGGTATTTGCACATAAATGATCTTAATATTAATTTATTTTTTTTTTAAATCCAGTTTGCTAGATAAGGATAAATTAAAAACAATCCAGTAGCTAATATACTATTGGAAGAATACGCAATTAATTAACAATTGCATCAGTTAAAACATAGATTCTTTATGGGGAGTGGGTTCCCTAGTACTTGAAATAAATATTTGGTGGGGTTTTTTTCCTTAAAATATAAAATAGATTAGGTAGAACATGCTGATTCCTTTTAAGAAAGAAATAAGACTTTGATAAAAGTCTTTGTCTGTTCTACTCAGACAATTGGTAACAGTACTTATGGCCTTTAAAAGCTTTCTGGCAGCCCAGTTTTTCTAGTAGTCCAATTTTATTATATATATGCTAATGACCTCTTAGAGTGTTCTATGTCATGATGTCTTTTGTCTGTGCTCATTAAGGAAAAGATTTTACATGAACTTTTTTAGGGAATAGCGGTCACATTAATAAATTATGTGCAGTTTCATTCAAGTAACAGTGTTATTTAATAAACCATCCTACTATTATCTTCTGTTCCCTGTTTGATGTGATTTTATTTCATTTTTGTCTTTTCTGTTTAGATTGTTTGTTTGTTACTTCCCATTAAGTGATCAAAAAAAGTGTAAAAAAACCAAACCCCTTGTAAAATCAGATATTTCTTACTTGTTTCCCCCCAAATATGGCTTCTCAAATTTCTTTGGTTAAAAAACCCAATGCTTTTTCTTTTCTTTAAATTCTATTTAAATGTCACTGGAAGCTTATTCCACTGTGAACTTCTGTGCTAACAGTTGTTTGAGTGGCTCTATTCCTTTCTAAATTGTTCATTGTTAGACTGAATTAAAGGCTAACATCACATCTTCAATCCTCCAGTAGCATGTTTTATGGGGTTTGGGTTCTGTAAGAGGGAGACCGGGGTTAAATAAAAGAACCTGCCTCAGACAGTTACAAGTTGACTTTGGTTGTTAGTCATTTTCTTCCAATTTTGTAATCTGTTTACTCTGGTAATTTGTCAGTCTAATGACATCAGATGCAGGGATCAGTGGCCAAAAAAAAAACCTACTTTGCCACTTAATATTTTCCACTTAGGCTGTAAAATCAAAGCTGTTCCTATGGTGCTCTTGACAACACATCCACTGTTAACCTTTCTGAAAAGTACTTGGATGGCTGATAGGCTGGTTTTACTGCCCTGCAGGCTTTCAGCTGTCTTCTGAGGGCTAATCTGACGTGAGAAATTGTTTAGTACAAACTCATCAGACTCTAGAACACTAACTCTCACGTCATTCGAGGCTGTCCCAGGCATACCCTTATGACTTTGACCCCCAATTTTGCATAGAGACTGTCTTCCCAGTTTAGAAAGGAGCATAAGCATTACCATGCAGAGCATAACCACATCTAAGGATGAGCACCCATCTCCCAGAGTTATGTCTGTAATGTCAGTTTAACAGCCTGAAGTCCCTTGTGATGAGCAGGATGAGGCCAGCACCTGAAATAGCAGGGACACTAAGTCAGCACATAGAAAAATTCTAAAAAACTGAAATGAAAGAGAATTACCTCTTTGTTTGTCCCTACATTTGGAGACCTTCCACTGAGCTACTCTGAGATGCATACCTTGGTGGAACAGTTGAACAGTTCAGCGTAGCTGCTTGTTATGCAGCATGTCCCTCAATGGGGCATGAGAACGTTGGAGCTCCAATTGTCCCACTACATAAATGGCTGTGAGACCTTAAATTTTCTTGACAGCAAAGCTAAAATTGAGCCAATACACCAAATTTAATACAACTTTTAAATACAGTTTTATTGAATAATCAATGATTTTTAAAGTGTGAAGAAATTAAAAACTTATGCCTAGTTCCAGAAAATAAAATATCTTGTGCTTCTAAACCTGTCAGTTTCCTTCTTTTCTGTGCTACAGGTAGGAAAAAGAACATTTCTTAAAAGTTGTTGATTATACAGAATTTTCTCCCTAGCATGACTGACGCACTGAACTCTGATTTTAGGTTTATTCTGAGAAGAATTGCATCAAGTAATTCCACTTTTTGTTTTGTTTGTGTTCCTCTTCCAGTCAAAAGCATGTACAATGTTGCCCGAGTTCAGAGTAAAGGCACTGTCAAGGACTTACAAAGGATTTTTGGGGGTTTTGTATAAATATTTTATCCTTTTGAAAGGTTGGAAAGCCTAGCTTCTGGTTTTCTCATTTAATTCAAACAATACAAGCAATATTGAGTACAAGTACAATGTTAAGGGCCTTTTCTGTAACTGTGGGTGTTTTGATTTATCTGGAAAAAGATATTAAGTCTGTTTCAACAGTCCACAAAGGCTGTTAAAGAATTGAAGTGGTTGTTTAGAATAAGATCTTAAAAGGATTGAATCCTGGAATGCAGCAAAATGCAAAGAGTGGTTTATGTCAGGGGCACTGTAAGTCAGCGTAGATATGTCTTGGAATAGCAGTGATCTCTATCAGTGGGAGTCTTAGTGCAAAACATCTCTGACAAAAGAATATTTGAAAAAGAATTTTATGTAATTAACAGCCAGAATTAATTAATGGAATGAGGACTTAAGCAGAAAATCTAATTTTTCATAAATTGCACTATTTTTGTTTTAAAATAAATGAATAAATGTTCCAATCAGAGCTTTTCTTCCTCCTTTCCTCTTTTTTACAGTTCCGATGCAAAACTGACAAATGCATTCCGTTTTGGTGGAAGTGTGACACTGTCGATGACTGTGGAGACGGCTCTGATGAGCCTGAGGAATGCCGTAAGTGCATTGTGAATTTGGAACTCAGGCTTGTCAGTAGAGTCCAAATCAAATATAACACTTTACAGATGTTAGAAAGGTTTGTGGGGTTTAGTAAGGCTTTTGTTTGCAACTCTGTTTTCTTTTCCCTCCTCTGTCAGATTCACAAAGGTTGCAGGCTCTTGTTGGCCAGTCTGTAAAAGATTTTCATTAACTCCTGTTTACTAAGGGTTTTTTAAGATCTTTGGAAAAGCCTAAGAACAACGTTTTTCATTTTTCAAACCTGCACTTGGTCCCAGTTACTATTTTTTAATAGATATTTTTATTTTAGACCTCATTTCTAAGGTTGCTCATTTCTATGTACAAATAAAAAATTCTGCCAAAAATACTTATTTTATTTTTTGTGTATAATACAAATGTGGGATTCTAATCTCATTCACTTACATTTCATTGCAATTAAACAAGTTTAGCCACACATTACTATTGAGTGCAACTTCCCGAACGTGTTCTGCACATGATTGTTACTCAGATTCTGTCTATTTTTCACAATCTGTACTATATAAATGTTTTCATTATATAATTTTATAAATATTGTCAAAGAAAAGTTTGGAGAGCTAAATCTCACCACTCCATTATGAACAGTTTTGTGCAATCAGAATTTTTCGTTCGTCCCATATAACTTGGGCAGGCCATCCTAAAGGTGGTGCAGACGCTGTGTCATTGTCAATGGCCTCCCATACTCCAAAGAGTAGGTCACTGTAGTATTCCCCTGTTGAATTGTAGACAACTGGAAGTCAATTATAACAGTTTTTAGCATCCCCAAGGATGGTTCCTGACTGTAAATTCACTTGTTAGAAAAGTACCTTTTTAGTGTATGGGATTCCTAAACAGTAATAGCTGTCGATGATGCTATTTTTCAGTCCCTGTCACTGAGTACTTTAATACTTATTATATTCATTTACATAAATGAAAAGATTCTTGCCTTCTTCCCTCAATCTTATACACACAAAATGCTTTACTATGTGTTTTACAGTCTTGCAGTTAAATAACAGTTCCACTGATTTATTACTTCTTTTTGTATTGAGATCTATCACCCACATCTTTACAGTTTTATAATTAGTTCTCTTTCTGCTGCAGAGGCCTTTGAAGCAAGCCTTAACATAAATCTTCTACATAAGATTACATCCTAAGCTACACTGTGTTTTATAAAATATGACTATAGAGGTGCATATTGCTCATTCACTCAACGGCAGTGGCTGTGTAAGGAACAATGTTACACCTTTCATAGGAAATAGAGCTTAGTTTCTTATGTGCAGACTTGAACTCAAGTGTTTAGCTCCTAAATTGCAAGTGTCTGTTGAGCTGATAGTAAACATCAACCTGCGTTGATGTGAAATGCTGAGTATGATGTGAAATAGTGAATGTTGATGTGAAAAGTGATGTTGCATTGCACTCTGCATCGTTAATAAGTTGGAACTTTAATTTTGAAAATTTAAAATTAGTTTGAAACTAATTTTGCAATAGCACATGTACATTTTAGTTACTAATATCTACTCAGATTGAGACTATCCAGGCAGATGCAAAGGTTTATAATTTCTTTTGATTTGTCCATAGAGGAAGTACAACAATATTGATACTTTAACCCTTTCTCTCATAGTACTGATACATAGGGTTGTTGGGTTTTTTTCTCAGCTGAATTCAGATGTCAGCCAGGACGTTTTCAGTGTGGCACTGGACTTTGTGCTCTTCCAGCTTTTATCTGTGATGGAGAGAATGATTGTGGGGACAATTCTGATGAACTGAACTGTGGTAGGTGCTTATATATATATTGTAGGCTTCAGAAACATGCTAAGCTGATTTACATGCCATGCTTTAAATTCTGTCAATAAACAGATATTATTTTATTCTTTTACCTTTTAATTTTTAAATCTTTTCATCTTTGACCTTTAATCTTTTTAACTTTATATTTTATTCTTTTAACTTACAGACACACACGTGTGTCTGTCAGGTCAGTTCAAATGCACAAAGAATCAGAAGTGCATTCCAATAAATCTGAGGTGCAATGGACAGGATGACTGTGGGGATGAAGAAGATGAAAGAGACTGTCGTAAGTTATTTTGCTCCAACTGCAGCTGGTTTTAAATAGGAAACTGAAGTAAAATATGTACAATACTATAAATGTCTCTATGTAAAATGATATGAGGAACGTACAAACCAGTTAATTCATGGGACTGTTTGATGTAAAATGCTTCATATACAAAAGAACAAACTAAAATATCATTTATTAACTTCATTTTTTTAAGTCATTGCAAAGCAGACGGGTGTGCAAACAATTAATTTCAAGCATTTAATTGGGTTTCTGACTCAGACTGAAACATCCATTTTATTCTTAACCACCTCACAAATGACTCATCTTCTTGTGGCTTTCATCTGTCGTGCCTTGCAGCAACACATTTCAATGGAAAAAGATACATTTCTGCATCTTTTTTGGAAAAGATCCATAGGTTCTTCTACATTCTTTCATTGATGGAGTTCTGCCTTTTCTGTTCTCTTTCCTCTAGGGACTTCTTCATTAATTTGCCTATGTAACTTCATTTCCATTTACTCAGCTTTTAATACATCCCTTTGTAAATTCATTTTCACTCTATATTTCCTAGATACAAGTACAGAAAATATTTCGAGATTTAGAATGGAAATGTATTTAATTGCTTGTGCCTTTGATCATTCTGTAATTAAATGGTGGTGCTCACTTGAAATACGTCTGTCCTTCCCTCAGTTCATTGTTCAGATCTTCTGCTGATTTAAAGTGTTCATTTTTGTTTGCTGAATTAGCTTTCTCAAGGTTTGCATATGCTGTGTTTCTGTGAAGAACATGGCTTTCTCCAAGGGAACAATTCCTAAGGATACAAAGGCTTTGAGATGGTCATGTTTAATGGCCATCTTCCAACCAGCTCAGCAGAGCGGTAGCCTGTTATAATAATAACAGTATTATACGTTGGTTTGCATGGGACATTTATTTAAAATCTGATTAAGTGGGCTCAGGTAAACTCCCATGGAAGACAGGAAAGAGTGGGTTTTTGTTATGCACATGGTGTATGGAAGGTTCCCAAAACCTTAAGGTAAAGCTGACAGAAATGGCATCAGAGCAGCAGAGTCCACAGAGCTGGGGCTGTGGGAGAGATAGGGTCAGGATCAGCAGTCATGGAGTTGAAAACTTGCAAGGGATTAGTGGGCATAGGACAGTCTGCTGTGACATAAAGCAAGCTTTTGAACTGTCTGAAGCTCAGCCATCAACCCACCTGCAAAGCCACAGTGGGGAAGGTTAATTATATACATTTTTTATTTCTGTTCTGTCTTACCTAGACTTTATTAGCTTCTCTCTTAAAAAAAGTTATGAGTGATAGTGGCTTCTAAGAACTCTTCAGTTCGCTGGGGAACATCATGAAAAGGGGAGGTTTTAAGTGTGTCTACCACAAAATTCATGTTGACTTGGGCTCTTGTCGCAAGACTAACAGATGAGATGATTGTCTATTCTGTTCTAACTAGGATTTATAAAATACAGGCTTTATTTGCCATCTCTACCACCTTTTTGTTTTCTATATCAAGTGACCTTGAAAAGGTCACATTTCATTCTTAAGGCATTCCATCTGTAAAATGGAGGTAATTATGCTGGTCTTCAGTGTGAAGCACTTTCAGGTCCCTTGGTGAGGGACTTCTAGCTGAGACTCAGTACTGTTTTTTATAAGTATAGTTAGCAGCATAGCCAAGTCTAAATGCTTTTTAATTCCAGCACTGTAAATTTATGTATGGAAACATGACCCTAAAGGAAATAATATACCAACTTTAAAGAAATATAGAATTTTTCATCTTGCCAAAACCAAAGAACAAGTATGATCATATCAAGGAGTAACTTGCTTTTCAAAAGGGAATGGAAAGTTTGTTAAAAACCTTATGGAGTTCACTAGGTACAAGTGGGACAATTATTCATGGGGGGAACCATCATGAGAAGATAGGTTGTAATGTTTCCACCTATGTTCAATTCAGTTTAGAAAAATGTTGAGGTTCTAGTACATATGCCTATCTCTAAAGAAATCCTTATGTATTTATTCACAAATACATTGCTCACAGTCCAATCCAGATATATGCCCTTTATTCATCTTGCCTCTATACTCTTAGCTATGAGAGTTTAAAAAACAGCAAGACCTGGCATATATGCAGGAGTCGGTGTAGAATCATGTGAGTGCCCTGAGGATCTTTGCTGTTTTCAAGTGGCTATTCTAAAGTTAAAGCAGTTAAACTTAAAGCATCCTGAAAGAAGAGGATGAAGTTTAGCTACTTGGAATCCTTATATTGTAGGAATCATTCAAAAACTTTTTCTACTAAACTGATAAAATAATATCCAAACTTTTCATACCATTTACCCATGGTCTTTTTTAGCAGAGAGTGCAGAATTTGACCAAAATTGTACATCATTTTGATTACCTTTTTGATCAAAGCACTGAGAGCTGTCTTAGTCCTTCAACTTTTCAGAGTTGATAACTGGTGGTTTAGGTAGTTAGAAAAAAAAGCACCTGACATATTGATTGTATCAATGTCAAGTCTATTTGCTAAGAGTCTATCACAATAGATGATTTATTATATTTGTTTGACCATTTTATATAAAATGGTATATAAAAAGCAGACAAAACTATAAGCAATATAAACCTGAATGCTGTTTTCTTAAAAATGCCTCTTAAGTAATAGTATTGATAATTTATGAATTTTGAGTACTTAAAATTTTGTTCTTTAAAACCAGTATTTTGAATACTAACAGAATTTTCTGGTTTTAATTTTGAATTCTTTTATTTAAAGCTGAAAACAGTTGTTCTCCAGACCATTTCCAGTGTAAAACAACAAAACACTGCATTTCTAAGCTTTGGGTATGTGATGAAGACCCAGACTGTGCTGATGGATCAGATGAAGCTAACTGTGGTGAGTATGCCAGTAATTTTCAACATGTTATTGTAGTTTGATGGGTTTTTTTTAAAGTAGCAAAAGGAAATAGTGATCTCAGTATGTCTTCTGTTGACATATCATAGTACATATCTGATATGATAGGTGTGTCTGTCATACAGTTCTTGTAGAATGGTAATCTTTATATGAACAGGCCATAAACTTCATATTATGCTGCTACTTTATTGGCAAGGAGGTGTAAAGAATCTCATTTGGAATATAGTGACATTCGTGATCTTTCTCACAGTGTTATCCAGTTTCTGTCAATTTATTTGTCATACTTCATCGCTCCTGGAGTTCATAAACAGTAAAAAAATATGTTAGTTAAGACTGGCTGCACGGATGGGTCCAGAGCAGATCCCAACTTGACGTGACCAACTTTTGCTTCTTTCTGTGAGCTCCAAGGAGTTACGCACCCTCCACAAACTTTGCGTCTCCATCAGACTTCACTAGGAACTCCTGATGCTTATGAAACTCTTCCGTACATAAATCTGATAGTTTGAGGAGGCAGATCCTCTACAGAGGAGATCAAGGATAGAATTGCACCATTGCTGAATGAAGCCCTAATTTCTGTCCACTTTGTCACAGTATCCCAAAGCAGAGTGTTCTTCACCACTGAGGCAGATTTTTGACAACACAAGTACTCTTAACTCAAGAATTTCTTTCATTGCTTTTTTTTAAGATTCATTGTTGGATCACAATGGTATCTCTACAGTTTTAACATTTCTCATTGACAGAACAGATGAATTGATGGTATTTCTGCAGAAACAGAAATATTTTATGAAGACAGTACTCATAGAAATTTGAAAATACCTAAGCCATTTTCACATCAATTTATATGTGATATTGGTTTCTATGCCTGCTATTCATCATCACCTTATCACTTGGAAAGAAAAGATCATACGGTATAGTAGGAGTAGCTGTTCTCATGCATTGCTTGCATTGTTGGAAACAACTGGGTCAGATTTTTTGCTGTAAATGAAAGTAATTAATAAATACAATATCCCACCTGGGAAATGAATTACAGTTAATCAGATTCAAAATAAGTGGATCAGTATTACTGGAAAATCGTTGGACCTGGACATCAGTTCAAGAGCTGCACTGACCAAGTGCAGAAAAACGTGGAAATTTCGAAATAGGTCTTTAAAGGAAAAGATGGAAAAATGTTCTGAGTTGGAACAGAACAGGAAAAAGAATTGTACAAGACATTCAAAGCTCACCATTATTCATCCACGCATCAATAAATGTTTAATAAACACATGAGTCTGGAAAAGTTTATAGTACCACTGGGGCAATAGAGTAACAAAATTACAGGCTGTAATCAAGAGCAAAGCACTGAGACAGCCAGATTTCCATGGATAGGTTTCAAGCAGTTGACACAAGCCAATATATGAAAATGTTGGAGCTGGTGAATATGCCTAGGAAATTGGACTCTTCCTTAACACTGAAAATCCAAGACCATATGAATTGCTGTGGAGCAAATTAACTCCATCTCAGCCACACCAAATACAGTTGTAAAAGGGAAACTAATTAATCATATCACTTGGAGAGAAGTTTGTAAAGTTTTCACAACATGCTGCCACAAGGAGTTCCTCAGCTTAATTATATACCTCCTAAAAACCACCTGTGTTTCTATTTTAAATCTGCTAGCTTTATAAGATGCTTTTAGGTTTTGAGTTGGAAAAAGCAAGATTTATCCATATTCACAATCTCTATGCTACACAGGGTTATGCACACATGGAACAGGGATGACAAGAACGTGATGGGTTTATTCACATTTAAAAGTTTTGCATCATTTTAGCATTTGAAATATGTTTAAATGACCTTTTTATAGCAGCAGTTTTTACATGGTTTGGTCCTCTGTGTTGTTTCTGGGGGTTTTGCTTTTTTTAAAGATGGATGTTTTTATGAACAGAGTTTGATAGGATTAATTTAAAATGCTGGAAGCTGAGTATACTAAAGATCTGCATATGGAGGTGCTAATACTAACTTGTTACCACTTATAGTACCTATTTTGCTACTGTGTGTTACTGGAGATATTATACTGAGTTAATTTTTTAGCAGTAATCTGAATGTCTTTAGTCTTCCGTGGTTACTTTCCGACTCAGACAGCTGAAGTAGTGTTAGGAAAGGTGTGCTTATTAATGACCATACAGTGATTTTTCAGAGAACAGTAAGTAGAGTTAATTCATGCTTTCTGCCCTAGTAATTAAAGAAGCCTTTAGATTATGGTATTCCTTGCTCACAACTTCAATACTTTACATCACAAAAGGCCCTGTTTGAGTTAGACTCTAAAGAAAACTCTGTGTGTTCTCAGAAGGTGATTATAATCTGCTGTAAAGGTTATATGTATTTCAGGTCTTTATTAGCATAGTGTGTCAATATTAGTATGACTTCTTTCTGCTTCCTCACATTTTCAATATTAATTTTATTTTTAGCCTAAGGAATCAAAGTAGGATTTTTTGTGATGATGAAGAATATGTTCTTTGAGACATTTGAAGGATTCATTATATAAACTTAAACTTCCTTCAACAGGCTAATAATTTCCTGTACCCAGCATCAGTGACAGCCTGCTGGTACTTTATCAAATCATTTGAGACTTGACCTTCTGTAAAGCCACAGAAACAAAACAGAGTGCCTTATTTTTGGGGAGGGAGGCGATATTTTTATGTTTTGCATTTTTAATACTTTTTTTTTAAGCGCTTGCTAATGCAAACATTTGAAATGACGTGATTGAAATATAAACTCATCTTGAGAAACATCATAGGCAAAAAAGGATTTGGGAGGAAAGCTGGCAAGAAGGCAGAGAATAAGGAATGAATGCAAAAGGCAGTATTTACCAAATTCTTGAGCATACACAAGTGAGTTGCATCACCTTTTATCACCACTTTCTTAATATCCAACTGCAGTTTTGCTTTATCTCTCTAGTTCGAGAACCACACCTAAAACAAAGGCCCAAGCAGCAGTGTGGGCCCTAGCATCAAATCCAGTACTTCTAATTTATGGTCCTTTCCATGTCACAGGCAGTGAAAGCAGGTTGATTTAAGCTAGTGTTTCAGTCCTTCCTCATTCTGTCAGTTATTAGAACTCAGCAAGTTGTCATAATAGCAGTGTGAATTCTGAACTGACATGCTGTGAAATAGCCTAATGGAAATTTAATTTTTTTTGTTGAAATATCATCACAGTGACATATAATTTTAAATATGTTGTTGAAGTTTTTTTACAAAGCAAACTTTTTTTTTCCCCCAGAGAAAATGTCACTGATAACTTTTTAATTTACTTCGTTTCATCTTAGTCCTTAGAACCTGAAAGAATTCCTCAAGAAATAAAAAATATAAAATACAGAGGCAGCTCCTTGCTGCTGGAGGAGTTCAGGATGTTCATGCATCCCCAAGAGGCTGCCTACAATGCAGTTCTGTAAACAGCAAAGCTCACTGAAAATATGCTGCATGAAGTAATCAATCCCAGTTTAACATTATGTTCTTTATAATGTTTTACTTCATTTAAGTAGACTCCCAGTCCAAGATGTCAGAAAAGACAAATCATGTAAATCAAAATGCAAAGGTTTCTGTTTGCTATGATTAGTCTTGAATTATTATATGTAAAGATAAATTTTGAGAAATATATATTTTTTTACTTTCTAGAATAAATATTATTATGGCTTACTGGGATCTGATGTTTTGTTGCTCGATCTTCCAGTTAAACCCAGTAAAAGTCCATAGTACCCTCACTTCAAAATAATTTATGATCACTTTCAAACGGAATGCTTTTACTTTCAGTAAAGTGTTTAGTGTCTGTATTTTAATTTCATCATCACATTTATGAGCATATCTCTTTTGGTATGAATGAATAAATAGAATTTTAAAGAATGCGGGATGAGAAATAGATTTTTCATAAAAGTAACATTTCAAGTGTTATGGTTGCTGCTTCTTAAATATATTTAGCAATATTGTCATGTCACTGTTTAGTAGCAGGCTTTCCCTTTTTGACTCTTTGACTGCAATGATGTAAATTGTATTCATCTTAATTACAGATAAAAAAACTTGTGGGCCTCATGAGTTCCAGTGCAAAAACAACAACTGTATCCCAGATCATTGGAGGTGTGACAGCCAAAATGACTGTGGTGATAATTCTGATGAAGAAAACTGTAGTAAGTAACTTTTCCCTACGTATTTCTTGTCAGGAGTGGAGCCAGTTTAGAAACATGGAAGAGCAAACTTTTTAATTCTTATAAGCTGTATATTTATATACGGTGCCATCTGATCCATGGAATTTCAGTTGACCAGAACGAAATCCCTTAAAGAAATTTTCAAATGTTCATTACATTCATTATATTCCTGAGATTTCCCTTGTTTTGTGTGGTGAGAAGTCCATTTCTGTAACAATCACATTAAGAAGTAAATGATGTTAGTCCAAGTAGCTTTTAGCCAAGTTCTCTCCTGCCTCTGAGGAACCTGAATGGATAATAAACCTACTAGAGCTACTTTCAGTAAGTTAATTTAAATATGGTTCTTTAGGAAAAAATGACAAATTCTTAATGGTTTTATCTCATAATCTTTGTCTTTATAAAGTATTTCAGGGGAGAAATTCCACAAGAAGTTCTGAAGTGCCTTCTTTTCAGTTGATAATTTTTTCTTTTGTACTTAGAAATCGGAGAAGTTATTATCTTTCTGTGTAAATAAACTTGAATGCATATACCTGATTCTATGTCATGAATGTATATTTAGTATCTTCAAGGTAGTAACTTGGAAAGCTTAATAAGTTAGGCATTCTTATGCTGGGTAAGTGCTGTCTGCCCCTTTCTTCAGTTCAAGACATAGTGTCCATAGGTACGGGAAGTCTGAAAAGTAGCTCATTCTGCTTGAAAGGTTAAAGTGGGTTTGTCTGACTCTTAATTACTATCTACATTTGAAAATGTTCTGAATTACTGCAGGCAATAGTGTTGTACTTTTCATATGCAAGTGTTTCATCTAAAGGGGAAAATGTCATGTGGCTCAGTAATCACTCGGAGCCACTTATTGCTCTGCCTTGGGGTGGGGGGTTGACACAGAAAAGCTTTTTTAACTTTGTGGGAGATTTTACTTAGGAATTGATTTTTAATGCCAGTGGGATTTTTTTTTTTTCATTTTAATTTATATTTTAAATAGCAAGAAATTATTTCATGTTCTTCTTCTATCCTCATGTGAAAATAGAGACAAGGTTTTGCTATAGCAGCATTAATCTACAGGACTAGATAATCTTTTGAAAATTAAAATAAATAAAACAAACCAACAAAACTTCCACAAAACATAATTACTGTTTGCAAAATAAGTGTCAGGCATCTTATTTGAAATTTGCCATGTGTGAAGTGGGATTTATTTATCACCCAACATTAATAATTTTATTCCCTGAAGTTTAGATTATCATAGTTCAAAGTAATAAAAAAGTTCAAATAATCAGGGAGCCATCAGCACTCAGGTTTCTGGTTGTTTCTTTTTAAATTGTGTATTAAGATTTCCATTGTTGTGTTCCCACCAATAATGAAATTATATATTCAGTTCTTGGCCATTCTCTAGACTTTCAGATAAAGCAATCTGCAGTTAATTGTATTAGATGGAATTAGTGAGTTGAAAGTACCCAACACTAAAGTGCATCAAACTAATGTCTGGAGTGCTGAACTCCAGTTTGTGTTAGCTTTCTTTTATTTACTTTTGCTTGTCAAATCCGTAGTTCACTTCTGACTCTTGAGTCCTGTATTCTGCTTTTTTAAATTAAGCACAGTAGGCTGACACAGTTGTAAAATTCAAAATTTTGGAAACAGTGGGAAAATACATAATATTGTTCAGTTGTTTGAAATAGATGTATAAAAGTCTTTATGGGCTGTCAAGCCACTTACAGAATGAAGTGTAATGAAACAAATATATATGAAATTAGAACTTCAAAGGCATTTGACAAAATACATTACATTGGACATTATCACCAGTTGTTCGTAGCATACATGAATTTAAATAGGATTTGTAGGGCAACTATATCAGAAAATGAGTTGTTTCTCAAGAATGCAGAATGAATTAATTAAATTACGGAAATTCAGCTCAAGTATTTACACTTCTCTGTGCAGCTTCTTCGCATGCACATGCCACAACCTGGTGAAGTTATCAGAAGTGAAACAGAATGCACATTAAAAAATATCATATATGGGTATGAAAAATTATTGGTGGTATAATGCAAATAATTGTGCCTCTAATGACTTTGTTATTTAACCAGATTTGACACAGAGTCTATTGTTCTTTCACTATATTTAGACCTTCCCAAATAAGAGTTATTAGGAAGTTTGTAGGTCCATACTGAGTTAGCATTAAGCAAAGTAGAATACATTCAGAGCTAATACAGTTTTCAAAGAGGAATTTCCATCAGAGTTTATTTGGATTTTTAAAAACAAATTAGAGCAAAAATAGTATTTTCTCTTTCAGGGAACTTCAAAAAAAAAAATTCCATATTAATGACTATCTTACTCCTGCTGAAAAGAAGGCACCAGTAATGCTTTATTGAATGCAATTAAAGAAACTAATACCCTGTAAACATTGAAGCAAAGCAAATGTAATAATGCTGTAGAAAGACATGAATTCAATCAGTATAAAAATATTACTGTTGCTATAGAATCTTCTCAGTGCTGTTTTGTTGCTCCTACAAGTTGTCATCAAAACAAATTAGTTAATTTTGTCCTGGGATAAGTTTTTATCCCAAATGCAATGAGAACTAGCAATTATTTCATGTTTAAATGAAAATATTTCAAACCACCATACTGAAAGAAACTAAGCTGGAATGTCTCATAATGTCATCTTCAGTAATTTTTGAGTGCATGGTGCTGTAAATTCAGACTCTTTACACTGCTTAAGGCTCAGCTGACTTGGTGCAGGTCAGGCAATGCTAGTGTCTGTTTTCTAAAAGCAGCTTGGTGTACCAAAGGTTTCTTCTTTTATGTTCACCTGCTGGTCTCACGCTTAGATTAACAAAGAGTAAGTATCATCTTTGTTTTGGTACGAAGCTTCGTAAAGTTCCTGAAAATAAACAAGAAAATCCACACTTAATACCACAGTAAATATATGAAAATAACTCAACTGTGACTACTTTGCTGATCTTGTGCTTACAGGCATTCATCCTGCAGGATGGTCCATGTTGATGACTTATAAGGAATGGTGATCTTGGTTTTTCCCTCCTGTTCCTTTTCATCATGCACAATGGTTTTGGCTGGGATAGATGTAATTTTCTTCATATGCCTCTGGTGCTGTGTCTTAAGTTTCCTATGAAACCCATGTTGAAGACACACTTGCTTTAGCTGTTCCTGAACAGTGCTTGCACAGCACCAAGGCTTGCTGTGTTTTTCACACTGCCCCACCAGTGAGTAGCTGTGAGGGGACATGGCCAGAATAGCTGACCCCAACTAACCCAAGGGATATCCCATCCCATATGTCACACTCAGCAATAAAATGCTGGTATAAAGAAGGAGGAAGGGAGGATATTCAGCATTACTGCATTTATTGGGATTAACTCACAACATCATTATAATGCTGTTTTGCTGATGTTATGTGGAGGCACCATATTGGCTTATTGAAAGGTTTCAACTCCAGTACAACCATCTGTATTAGATCTGATAAATAGTCATTCATCACAACAAAGTGTGCCCTAAGTATGTCTCCTAATTCCTCTCAGTCTTGGAGACCTACTGCCAAATGCCAGTAGGAATCAAGAGGTTGATATATGCTTCCAATTAATTTTGGTTCAAGTGCTCCTATCCCAGGTTTGTTTTGCTGCTGTTTGCTTTTCTGTGTACCAGTTCCACCTCTTCTAATATACAGATTAGTTTCTGTAAAAGTTGGCTTTGTAACAGCAGTTACAAGACATGGAATTCTCACAAGAAGCAACCACACACCTATTTTAAGAAAAAAGTGAAGCTTTTTCCCTCTGACTTGTATATAAGTAATCAGTCACCTAAAAACATTTTCAATTCTTGACTTGGTATGATATTTATGATAATTAAATGCAAAATTGAACTCCAAATGTTAAAGAATTGTAAATGTTTCTCACTGCATCCTTTTCATGCTACCATTTACGTTGATGTCAAATCATAGAATAGAATGTTATGGGTTGGAAGGGACCCCAAGGATCATGGAGTTCCAACTCCCCTGCCTCAGGCCTGGATCTACACAAGGGTGCCCAGGGACCCATCCAACCTGGAGTTGAACACCTCCAGGGACGGGGCATCCACCACCTCTCTGGGCAGCCTGTTCCAGCACCTCACCTCTCTCTCTGTAAAAAAACTTCCCCCTAATATCTAATCTAAACCTTCCTTCCTTTAGTTTTAATCCATTCCTCCTTGTCCTGCCATTATCTACCCTTTTAAAAAGTTGAATCCCCTCCCTTCAGGTACTGGAAAGCTGCAATTAGGTCCCCCCACAGCCTTATCTTTTCTAGGCTGAACAAGCCCAGCTCCCCCAGCCTCTCTTCGTAGGGGAGGTGCTCCAGCCCCTAATCATCTTCGTGGCCCTCCTCCGAACCCTCATGTCAAATGTCTCTTGACTCTACAGATTATTTTCATACTTAAGAATATGAAGGAAATGGATCATCTTATGTGCTGCCTTTCACATAAAATTCTTTCTAATGATTCAAAAATGTTTTCTTGGGAAGGAGTTTCAGTGTTTTCTGTAAAGCAGAAGCTGAAAGCTGCTTTCCTTCCTTGGTTACACAGAAGTCTATTAATACTTGTTCCTTTCACTAGCAGTCTGAGCACTGATGGGAAACTGCTTTTCTGTGTTCATATGTAAATCACAGAGATGTGTTCCAAGGGCAGAAGAAATATTTCTTCCAAACACAGGATTGAAAAGTTAGCTCATTCTGTACATTTTTCCAGAATCGAATCTCTGTTTATAAATAATTCATTAGCAGTATAGAAAATGTATTTGCTTATATTTTGCAAATCAATGTAGAAACATGGCAACTGTTTATTTGCATGTGAATAACTCTTTCCACAAATTATTTCCTTTACATAATTTATCATATCTTGAACTTCCTCTTCCTGGCCTGTTGACAACAAAAAGAATCAAATATGAGTGATTTACTGATTTCTATAACAATGAGCTTTTACTTTTAAAAAAATTAGTGCATTATCTGTCTGTGCTTAGTGTATTATGTGTGTAAGAATGCATAGAAATGCTAACCTTACTTTTGCTTAAATACTGCATTGCTGGAGGACTGATGCAAATGCTGTAGATCTGCTTTTATTACTATGTTCCTGCAACTTCAAAAATGAGCAGTTGTGACTACCTGGAAATTGAAACTTCTCTTAAAACCTTACAATTTCTTTTTTATGATGAAGGGGCAGGGGGAAGAAAGCTGAAAGGGTCATTAGAACTATTCCTTTCCTGAAAGAAAGAAAAAAAAAAAATTACAAATCCAGAAAAAAACCTAAGTTCAACTTTACCTCAGATCTGCACAACTCATAAATTCTATATTCCCGTGCTGGTATTTAATTAATTTTGTGTTTTCTTTCCTTGATCACTATGGTTTGTTTTTCAAAAGGATTCATGCTCCCACCTTCCATAAGGACCCTTCAGCATTGCCCAACCCATTACTGTCCATTGCTACTGTCTATTCAGTCTGTCCTTTCTGTTTTACCCTTCCTCCATTGATTTAGTCACTGTCAACACCTGCCTGAACTCTTTCCTTATCCTTCTATTGAAAAGGTCTTACTAATTAATCCTTATTCTTGATTTGACATTTTTTACATATTGTGATGTTTACTGTGTTGGAAATAATCCCACAAATAATCCTTGTTTGCCTTTTCAGCCCTGCTGGCAGAGTCGAAATCACATGTAGAGACTTGCTGAAATGCTGCTCCATCATCCCTGTTCTCGTCATTTGTTTCATCTAATGGTCCAAAGTCTGGGCACTAACTTCATTTTGTTTTTCCCCCCAGTATCTTTTGTACTAGTCCTGATTTTCAGGAGGAAAGCACATAGTATTCTGCTGGGGGGATCTTCCACACTGCTCCCCTTGCCAGCGTTTTCATGACGCGATAATGTGCTGACAGTGAAGTAAATAAGCTGAAACAGCCAGTCTCACCTTCTCAGGATTACTCCATCACTCCTGCTCGTCCTGTGTGCTTTGCCTGTACCTTGAATTAATTGTGTGTCTGCTTTTCCTCTTTAGTGTGTCCACCTTTTCTAATGATTTCAGACCTCCCTGTACTTTGCTGCTTCCCAGGGACTAGAACAACATACTCATTTATCACAAAACATCCCACTTACCTTCCAAGCATTACTTGAAAATTACATCCTCATCCTTACCTTTCTTTTCTGTCTTCTAACACATGGACAGCAGTGGGTTTTTTATGCAGCTACATTTTCTGTTGACTTTTGCTCCCCACTGTATTCCCATTGTGTTAAATCTCTCTAACAGTTCTTTCAGTATTTAAGTCAGTGGATTAGTGTCACGCTTCCTCCTAGAGTCAATTTCTGGAAAATGGAATTCTTTTACTTGAAACTCTAATCCTTACCTCTTAGGCATCCCATTTACCATCTCAGGCCTGCTCCCCTGAATGCTTAGCATGGGGAGCTGACTCTTGACACACACATATATAAGTTCAAAGGTATGTGATAAATGGTGTACTATTGCATGATGGAAATCAAAGAACAGGTTAGTTCTAATTAACAGGTGCAAAATTAATTTTGAGTCTCTAGTACATATTTCACAAAAATGCATTCATGCTTTGAAATAATATTTATGTAGTTGGCTTCAAAGAAAGTTGCCAGAACTGAAATGAAAGTATTTCCATTAGTATTTTACTATGTGTAAATGAAATTTAGTTAGAAAATGTTTACAGAAATAAAAGTACTTACAGTTTGCAAGTTAATGATTTTGACTTCAGTTATGGTTGTTCACTGGTTGGGGGATTTTTATGTATGAAACATTTTATGGAAATGCTAATAAACCTAGGGTTGTTGCTTTTCTTTATTCAGAGCCTCAGACATGCACTTTGAAAGACTTTCTGTGCACAAATGGAGACTGTGTTTCAGCAAGATTCTGGTGTGATGGAGACTATGACTGTGCAGACGGCTCAGATGAGGTAGGCTTCTTCCAGGAAAAATATTTCTTTTAGGGAATTAGTGTGTTTCTATTGTTGGAGAACGGATTCCCACACATATATATTCTAAAAACCAGCAATGGGACTTCAACACATGAATCCTTACATGCAAATGTCTTTACTGAATTAAGATGAAACCTATTGAAAGAGTTACCCTAAAAAGAGGACATGCAAATAAAATGATGTCATGTTTAACTACAGTCTACATCTTTTTGTCCCAGCAATGATCAGGACCTCCTCACATCCTGGAGAGATTTTGTGTCCTGGTTGAGGAACCACTTTTACTACACTCAACAGTGGTTTCATTTGTTGTGATTTGCTTTCTGAAGGGTTTTTCTGAGAAGATACCATGCAGCCTGTTTCTTGTGTAACAGAAGCTCCCAGTGTATTTTCTTTGTTGTTTTTCTGTTCTTTCCTGGCCTGTCCCTTTTGTCCTTTCTTTTCTGACAGTGTTGGTGCTTCCCAGCTACTGAGAGGGTGCAAGCCACCCTACATGAATCATATCTACAAAGATATTTAATTTTACAAGGCAGAACAGTATTTCATAGAGTGGTGTAGGCTGTAACTTCTCTGATTGGCTGGATATTTACCAAAGTTTATATTAAACTCGTGATCTCATATGTGCATTTTATTGTACCAGAGGTATTGTGAAAAGGGCTGTTCAAGAGATCAGTTCCAATGTTCCAACGGTCAGTGCATATCAGCCAAATGGAAATGTGATGGTCATGAAGACTGCAAACTTGGGGAGGACGAGAAAAATTGTGAATCAGGTATTGTTTTAAATAATGCTGATAAATAAAATGAAGCAACGAATAAATCAGAATGAACAAGGAGAAAATAACTGAACAAATGCAGATTCCTTATGCACTATGAGTTAGGGAGGAGTAAAAAGAAATCTGCAATACTGTATTTTTGAATGTGTTTCAATCTGTCATCCTATTCCTGTTTTGAAAACCCCCCTTAAGTACAGCTATGCAATATGAAGCTTCTTAAGGGGAATGGTATTTAATTTAATTATATTTAAATATAACTTGCTAATGTGTACTCAGCTTATAAAGTTCTGCTCTGAAAGGAGCAGTTATTCTTTGTGTGTTACTCAAGTGCCTCTGGGGACTTTTTGCTTTGTGGTGCTCTTTCACGTTTTACTAGTCCTTATGCAAAGGTTTTCTCTAGCAAATTACTATTCTTGTTATTGTTTTAATTCCTTATTACTGTCTTGGAAAATGTAATTTTTTTTTTTTTTTCAGAAATTTTGCTAAATATTTTGTAAGCTTCATCTAGGTGGGTGCAACTGATAGAAGCCTGTGCCAAAGCTCCTCTGATTTCTAACGTGACAAAAATATCCATCTGTATTTTAAATAAAACTGATTACTGTGCATTTCTTGTAATTGTAATAACATGCTTTCCAAACCCATGGTTACCTATAAATTTAGCTTATTTAATTAGAAGCACTTACATAACTTTAGCTAAACCCTGAGCCTGCTTTAAAGACTGCAGTTTTTAAAGTCTGTTTGTTCTATGAATTATATGTTTGTGTGTAGTAAGCATTGTTACCAAGCACAAGGAAAATACAACATTTCTCTATGATAAAGCACAACTATCCCTCCACTCTCATTAAATATTTTACTTGGGATGGAACAATTAAGTTTTGTCAAATATTATATTATAGTTAACATTGAGGAAAAACTCTGTTCAACTACAAATATGTGTTTGCTCACTGTGAGCCAGATGAAAACATTAAATTATAAAGCAACTTATTTACTAATCTTCTTTTTCTCAATGCTAAAATATGTGTTTGTAACCAGCATCTCCAACCTGCTCTTCAAGTGAGTACGTGTGTGCAAGTGGAGGCTGTATTTCGGCATCTTTGAAATGTAACGGAGAGTATGACTGTGCTGATGGATCTGATGAGGTAGCTGACTAATTTCTGTTGATTTGGGGTTTTTTCCTTACCATCTGACATGAATTACCTAACAGGTTTAGAAGTGAAAATAGTTTAAAGGGCAGATATTTGGGTTTTGCAGGGTTTTTCCATCCGCTGAACAGTCGTATTACTTTGCCCTATGACTTTGGCTCCCTGGTGGTTAATTACTCCGTATTTTGTTTGTTTGCTGTGTGACCACCTTTTGGAGTAGGCAAATTTTTTTCCACTAATTCAAAACCTGACCACGGTTCTGGGGGATTTTTCTTCAGGGACCACTCTGTGCTAGCAGCACAGACAAGTTTGTATCCCATTTGGTTTCCTCTGTCCTTTAGTTTCATCTAATACAATCCCAGTGGGCACCACAACCTCCATGGGCTTTCATGCTATGCTTTTCCTACATATTACACTGTTGATGTCTTTGAAAAACTACCACTCTGGTAAACAACTTGAAATAAAGAAGACCCTCAGAGCCATAAAGGTGCCAGTTACAGCCAAATGCTGCATGGTGCAGGTGAAGGCAGTCCACTTTGGAAGATTTTTAGTACTGGTCAATGTGGATAAGAGCCAGTTTGTGCTAACTGTCCTCATGTCCAGGGTTGGTTCTCTTAGAGCAGTTGACTTTGGCCTATTTCCATTGCTAATACTAAGCAACATAAAGAAGTCATTTCAGAACACATATAACGTGGTAACAACTTCACTTGGACTTCAGTAACTAACTTCACATTCTGTTGTCAGGGACAACTTTATTATATTAAGGGAGACCTTGTTGCTCTTTCCAACTACCTGAAAGGAGGTTGTGGTGAGCTGGGGATCAGCCTCTTCTTGCAGATAACTAGCAATAGGACAAGAGGGAATAGCGTATAAGTTAAGTACTTAACTTACCAAATAGTAAGTTGCACCAGGGGAGGTTCAGGTTAGAAGTGAGGAGAAATTTCTTCTCAGAAAGAGTTGGTTGGGCATTGGAACAGGTTGCCCAGGGAGGAGGTGGAGTCACCGTCCCTTGGGGTGTTTACGGAAAGGTTGGATGCGATATTTAGGGACATGGTTTAGTAAGTAATATAGGTGGTAGGAGGATGGTTGAACTAGATGGTCTTGGAGGTCTTTTACAACCTTAATGATTTTGTGATTCTATGAAATAAGTAGGGCGATGTAAAACAGTGTTGGTAAATTTTGTTAGGTTTGTTATAAGTATGTTGTTCTAATTCAGTAATACTAAGTTCCTACCTGCATTTGCACAGATGGATTGTGTAACAGAATGTAAAGAAGATCAGTTTCGATGCAAAAATAAGGCCTACTGCATCCCTGTCCGATGGCTTTGTGATGGCATCCATGACTGTGTGGATGGCAGTGACGAAGAAAACTGTGACCAAGGTGAGAGACACTTCTCTTGAAAAAGCTTGCTGTAGTGAGTGGTGCCCTGGACATTGCGTGTGAGGAAATGAAAGCTCTGTGACCTCTCCTGACAAAGACAGCTTCACAAGCAATTTGCAGGACAAAGCAAAACTTACACCGTTTAAAACTCACAGCTCATTGTTCCTTCTTTGTGTTGCCTTCCCCAAGGACCAAAAGGCTATGTTCCTACTGAAAGCATATTCTGTCTCATCGGAGAAATTGGTAATAAGTCCAGTTAATTTACAGTTTTATAGACAACATTAAATTGCAAAGCCATGCAGTATATTAAAAAATTGCTAAATAAGTAATCTTAAGAACTCTGTTTTCTCTTTATTTCCATGGAGATGAAAAGTTGCAACTAACCAGGACCCATAAAACCACATTTTGAATTCTTGGTCTCCTTAAAGAGCAGAACTATACACATAAGCTGAAGCTAAACACAACCCTCAGACTTTCACGCTTATGATTAAGCTTCCAAATATGCTTTTGAGAACTACATCTGTTGGTCTAATTCTCATAGTTGCTGCAAATTTACAGATGTTGGTCTAATATGGCTTTTTAATTGAGCATTCATGTATATTTGCATATATGTCTATATATATACACAAACACAGAGATATGCAATTAAACATTATTAAACGAGTTCACCATATTACTGCTGCTGAGTGTTTGTCCCAAAGATCTTTATTTATCATTTTTTTTAATTAATCCTTTCTTCATCTACCAGGCAGTAGCAGCCTAACTGTGCACAGGACTCTTAGTAAGTGTAATAATTCAGTAATTGTGACAAACACAGAACTTCTGAAATTAAAGACATTTCTAACAGCAAAATATTACTCAGCATTGAATGAGTTTTTGTTGGTTTTTTGCTCACATTTTTCTTTTTTCTTCTTCTTTAAAGTGGTTGTGTGTATTAGCCATGTACAGCCACACCTGTGTAACTTCAAAAGTATAAAGTAACTTCAAAAGTGCAGTAATAAATAGTAATGATCAGAGATGAAGCAAGCAATTGCAAAGTAAAATATCCTTCCCTTAGTTTGTTTAAGTCTATTAAGCAATACTCATCAAAAAATGTCTTATTTGGAAATGTAGAAGCATGAATTGTTTTAAGAAGACTTGGATAAAAAAGGTGAAAAAACTTCTAGTGCATTAAAATATCTGGACTGTATCTCTTTAAAAAACAATGAAGTGTAAGTAAGCAGTAACATGCTTATTTTATCTGAAGCCTACATTATTCTTTGGATAGCATAATGGAGCTTCTGTGAGCTGCAAATTGCTTATAATGCAATAAGAATCCTTTTGCCTAGCTGGTTATTGCAAATAATACTTTGTATTTATGTCACAATTATGATTTCTGTTATAGAAGTCTATTCTATTAAGGAATTCTGACAGGCAGAGCAATCACATGAAAAAAATGCCAGTTTTTCTCACTGATAACTAATTTTTTCCTCTTTGGAAATACCACAAACACAAAAGAAGTTTTATTCTACAGCATTCTAAAACAATCTCTGTAGTATTTATCTGCAGCCCACTGTGCATGTTTATAAACATAGCTCTTTTCAATCTTATTATACAAGTAGAATTATGGTTTTGTTGTGATTACACACAGAAGTGTTTATATCCATGTCTTTCATCATGAAGAATACTTGAATTTCATATATTTTTCCTTGGATAATAATAAAGACTACTTCTGTTAATGTTGGTAAGTTAGGTTTGCACTGGGAGTGAATTGTATTTGGTAACATAGTGTGAGTGTTCCCAACACCTCTTACACGGTGGGTATTTCATGTAAATTAATTTCCTGGAAAAACAACAATTAAACCATTCTGAACCCCATATAGCGCAAGCAAGCCTTCTGTCGATTTAATGGGGTGTGAACAGGGCATTAACTGAGTAAGTGAAAAGTCACTGGAGCCTCCTCTAACTATTAGGGTGATTGTAACACATCGAGGTAACCCACAGTGAGAGTTTTGGTGTTATCCAATATAATTTCATTATTTCCTCCTCTACAGGTACACTGCTTTATATCTTTTATACTCTGTTCTCAGGAAACTGGGATTCTGGTTACCGTAAAAATGCATTATATTTCAAGAAGTTTCCATAACTTTGTTTACCAGCAGTGGTAAAATTCAGTCTTACTGCTGAAACAAAACTCATTCTTCCTGTTGCATGGTATTAAAACTGAATTCGACTGGAACCAATTTTTAAAGCTTGAGCACTCGAGCTTAAGATATTTTCTCTCACCCTCTGTTCCCTTTTGTTAGATGATTCAGAGTTCAATCAATACTGAAGATACATGGAAGAATTTATTCTTGCTGCATCTGTGTTCAGTAAATATCATAATGAGACATTTCAGAAGTTACAAAAAGGAAGAGAATGTTAGAGGTCACCTAGTCTCTTCTAGTCTGTGCCTACACAGCTAGATCTTCCCTAATTGCAGAGTTTATAGTTAATGGGGATGCTACAAGCCAGGCTAAGCCTATTACTGCTCAGGATGCTACCTCATGGCTACGGGACTACAGTCACTTTGTCTGTTTTGAACACAATGTGTGTCTCAGAGAGCAGGAGTAGGAATAGGTGGAGGATCAGACATTCATGTGAAACAAACCTGGACTGAAGTGGCCTTTCATGGGTTTGACCATATTTCTGTCTTCTGGTTTGTAATGTTCTTTGATAGCACAAATTACTGATGTACCAAACCAGGCCTTTTCTGAAAGGGATCATCACCAAAGGACGTTGCAGACAGAGATAGTCTAAGCATCTCCTGGCTAAAGGCAAGGGGAATGTGCCTAGTTGGTGAGTTGTCAGTGTCTTCCTTTGATAACTGCACTTTCTAATCAGGCCAAAGAGGTAATTCCTAGATAACAGTCATGAACAGAAGGTCAAAGAAGTGTATGGTCAAGGAAGGGAAGTTGAAATGAGTATTCCTCTCTGTCTCTCCAACCCTTTATTTGAGATTTGTTCATTTATTTATGCTACGTGTGTCATTCTCAGCAGACAATATGTGAGGAGTGCTTCTGCTGGTTTTATCATGGATAAAATGGTTTTTTTTCTGTCATCTTTTCATCCTTCCAGGGGGAAATATATGTAGAGCTGATGAATTTTTGTGCAACAATTCCCTCTGCAAACTGCATTTTTGGGTTTGTGATGGTGAGGATGACTGTGGAGATAACTCTGATGAAGTTGCTGAAATGTGTGGTATGACATGAAACTTTTCAATGCTTTTGCTGCGATAAAGCAAGAAATTAGATGTAACATATAAGGACGTATGCATTTTCTTTATTTGAAATTTAAAAGTTTAGCTTGAAATGCAGGCTATAGCTTCCTATTGTTACTGCTACTCATGGAATTTAAGATATTAGTGAGAAATTAATCTTTTTGTAGGAAATGCACAGATTTAAATGCATGTTGAAATAATGATCACCATTCAACTTCCTTTATTTTACTTCTGCCACATGTACTGATTCTCAAAAGAGGTGTAATTACCTTTATCACACAAAATAAGTTCATCCCCTAAAAGAAAAACTCACATTGTAAACATTGTTCAAGTGTTATTCCATTAGGCACCAGAAGTTAAAAATCAAGTATCATTCATGTGTCAAGTACAGTTATGTTCCCATACCCACTTAGTGCTTTGATAAGGAGACATTAAAGAAGGTTCAATAGTACTATCTGGGTAATAGCTGATTCTTTTTTTTAATATACAGTGAAGTTTCCATGCCCTCCAACAAGGCCATTCAGATGTAGAAACAACAGGGTCTGTCTGCGACCTGAGCAGATTTGCAACGAGGTTGACGACTGTGGTGATAACTCAGATGAAGATCACTGCGGTAGGTGATATTGCCTTTCAAGGCATTCAGATCCAAAAAAGCAACTTGAAGGCAAACTTTGTTACAAAGATCTGCTTGCCTTTCAGTAAAGCTTAAGCAGGAGGTTAGTAGATCTAAGATTGAAAATGAAAGAAATTAAGCTTGAAATAAATTCCGATTGCTTAATGCTTCATGGTCATTCCCAAATGTATGTGTCTAAAATAATCTAAGAATCTTAAATACTGATTTAATTTTCTCTTATTAATTTCTAATTATATAGATAAAATCACATATAAAGCAAGACCATGTAAAAAAGATGAGTTTGCTTGTAATGATAAGAAATGTATTCCAATGGAGCTGCAGTGCGATTGGTTTGATGATTGTGGAGATGGTTCAGATGAACAAGACTGCAAAATAAGTGAGTTTGGCTGACAAGATATGTTTTCGTGCTTGTAAAAGAAAGAAATAATTAACTGAGACGTTCATCCATGCAAAACCTACTCAGCAACTCAGAATGTAATGAAACTTTAAAGGGCGGGCGGGTAGGAGGAGGGTGTGGAATTGAGTTAAAAAGTTAATTCTGTTTGACATACCACAAGAAAGAAAAATTTATAGCAATTCAGGTTGGGATAGTTTTTAGACTAGTTCTTGAGTTTTAGAAGTAGTTAATCTACCTGGTGATTCCATTTTATTTATCTGCAGCAAGATAAATTTTAGTATAAAATTCTTGATGTGAAATGAACTATTTCAATTAGATAGTGTCAATTTGCATGCATGCATATGTAAATACTGCAAAGCCATATATTTGTTTGAAGTTTACCTTGATGCTTTTTTAACAGGAAGATAAATTTGTGATGTTATTTATAGTTGTTACTTTACATTTCATTTCTTAACAGTTTGAACAACTCTGTCAGGGGTTTTGTTTAGATGTTTTGTTTATGTTTAGGTGTAGCTGAATATACATGTGAAGATAATGTGAATCCTTGTGGAGATGATGCATACTGTAATCAAACAAAAACATCCCTACTGTGTCAGTGTAAACCTGGATTTCAGAGAAACAAGAGGAATAGGCAGTGTGAAGGTAGACATCTTTTCCAACTTCCCTTGCTGTAAAGTAGTAAAAGCCAACTGCATAGTCTGTTTCAGAACTGTGGGATTAAGAAATCAAGAAGAGAAACTGAAGGGATTTACAGGATGTAGATTTATGCATTTTGCCTAGAAAGTTTATCAGTGTTTAACATTGTTTGTGAATGTTAAAACATTCAGTTCAGGCCATTAAATGATTTTATAATTTAGGGGTTAAATGAATGATTTAAGGTCTAGTAGATTATTTAAAGGAGCAAACAGTATTGATGTTTAAATTGGTATATGAGACTGTTTTGAGATGCTTCAAATAATAAAGATGCATAAAACTGAAAATTGGAGTTAAACAAGTAGAAAGCAAAACACCTTAGAAAATGAAGTCTTAGTATATATGATGCCCACTGATGTGGGGGGAAAAAAATAAATATCTTTTATAATGAAAGAGATAATGAAAAGAATGGAAACGATCCTTCCCAGAGAATGGGTGGTGAATTTACTTTATTACTAGTGAGATGTTCCTGGCAGAAAAAGTGAAGATCACCTCAGCAGGACTGCCAAAGTGAATAGATGCTTGCATACAAAAACTTCATTGCTTGGCTTTTCAGAAAAAAGTGTACACAGGAGGTTTTCCTGTAAGGGGAGGGGATTCTATAGTTTTGACTGTAACAGAGATAGGTATGTTGGAGACAACTAACAGACATTTTTGTTCTCAAAGTTGATATCAAGCTCTACTGGTAATAGGTTGTTATAAGAAGGATGGAGAAATAATATATCTTCCTGAGATATGTTGTTTGCAGCAGAATTAACACCATGGTAATTGCAGAAGGCTTCCTCTCACTGCTGCAAGATCTACCAATGCTTCCAAGTTCCTTTTCTCACCTGCTTTGTTCCATGATGTCCTGAGCATGTTAAATAATAAAGCATAACTATAGATACATAAATTACAATTCTTTTCCTCAGATATCAATGAGTGTATGGTATTTGGTGCCTGCTCCCAACACTGCAATAATATTAAGGGGTCATACAAATGTGCGTGCGAGAAAAATTATAAGGAGAGGAATAACAGTTGCATAGCAAAAGGTAAGGCTATACAAATCAAAATAGATTGAGAGTACTAAGTCATGTGTTACATGCTTGGTTGGTAACACTAATGTGTTGCATATACAATTTATTTTTAGATAAATGTTTCTTGAATAGTGCACAGAAATAATTCTCAAAACCACTCAGATTTACCTTTCATTTTGGTAAGCAGTAAATTCTTATCACTTCTATGTAAATGAACATACTTAATATGAAAGTCCATTTCCAACTCCAGCTTTCTCTATTTACAGAAATACACACACAAATAAGAAAAGCAGAAATTATATATTAGCAAGCATGTAAGCATTCTGATGAAGCTTTAGAAGCTTGGGAGAAGAATCAGCTCTTTCATAGAAACATGTTTTAGAGCTTTAGGAACAAATTAAGTAGTATTTGGAGTTAACAGGTTTTTCTGTGTCTTGTTGAAAGATAAGTAATTTAAAGGGAGGTTTTCTAGGTATAGTCACCAAAGAATATACTCCTCATAAAAATCATCTGCCTAGATCATGATCCAGTGAAGGTAAAGAAATACACACACATTGATGTTGTTTCTGTCTTCAATAAGGCAGAGGTATAGCACAAAATGAAGGCAATAATTAAGGCTGCGTATTAAAAAACTCTTAAATCATTTTAGAAATGAAACAAGCAATAATCCAGCTGTCTGAGTAAAGATAGCATAATCTTTATGGGTCTGTATCTGAATAACTGAAAGTATGATCCTGGAGTCTTACTGAAATTTAGTGA
Organism: Porphyrio hochstetteri; assembly: GCA_020800305.1. Classification (NCBI taxonomy): domain Eukaryota; kingdom Metazoa; phylum Chordata; class Aves; order Gruiformes; family Rallidae; genus Porphyrio; species Porphyrio hochstetteri. The sequence continues at coordinate 37,869,178 of CM036910.1, read as the reverse complement.
GATTTTGATGTTAGTTTGATTTATACCTATACTTGGAGTCTTCAGTGCACAAACAGTGTTGAAGTTACAAGGTGTGGCTGCTTGTACAGCTCTATGCATGTCTGGTGGACAACTATGAGAAATGACCAGTAAACACATGCTGTGGACATACATCCTAGAACCATAACAGATTGTGTCCCTCTAACTCCAGTTCTTCCTTCTTTGTACCTCACCAGTCGATCATGTAGGTAAACCCATGCTAGGTAGTTAGATGGTGGTAATCAGGTTTCTTACACTCTTTATTTAGATTTTCTTGAAGCAGGTTTGCCATGGATGGATCATATTAATGAGTCATTAGTAATTTTGTCTATACGTAACACAGACTCTATCAGGATTTAGCATCATGCCTGTTACTGAAGAAACAGTGTGATCATGACATGGGAACAAACAAGATTGCAAATTGAGGATAGTGGCTTGTTATTACACAACTACAAACTTCATTCTGGGGCTTAGAATTTAAAAATCTGGGAATCATTATCCTACCTCTGACTTCATTGTAACACAGTTAATATTTTCCTCTTTCCCTCATTGATAATTGCTTTAAAGGAACCCCTCTTTCCTCTTGAATTTAGGAGGAGTGAGGAAACAAATGATTTTTGGTATTTCATACTCAATGGAGGAAATGTGTTGGACAGACATTATTATAAATTGATTCTCCATGAATAAATGTGACACAAATTGGAAAACTAAAACCATTGCAAATGCATTCTAATGTATCCAGCAAATTTGAAACTTTCTCAAAACCTAATGAACAGATACCAGAGAGCATTTTCCTGTGAATAACATATTTTACAACATCTGAATCAAGATGGTAACTAAGTATCCATAAACACCACCCCATTCACAGGTATCCATAAATGTTCACTGTCTGAAATGAGGAGATAAAAAACACAACTGCCCAAGTTCTCTAGAAGCTTTGGTCCAGTTTGCTCATGTTGCAGTCCATTTCAAAACTTCACTGCCTTCACTGCAGATAGGACAAATCAATTTCTAATTTCCAATTAAGCAATTTAAAATAATGATTATTGCCAGGCTTGTGTTCCTGTCATACATACATTTAGGATCCTCTGGACACAACATGCATATAAAATATATAGTGAATCATATGGACTTAATGCATAAGATACTCTATTTTTGTACAGTGCTTAAAGGCTTAAAATTCTTATTTTATGTAGTCCTTCTTGTTGGCACAATTTGTGAGCTTGGAGAGCACTGAAGTTAATATATATCAGCACTGAAGTTAATTTATATCAGTATCAGAGTATGAAGGGTTGCCCAGAGTGTGAGTGTTTTCCTGGTCCTCAATAATCAGAAAATAATTTTAACATAAGAAATTATATCAGATAAACACCAAAAAGCTACTTGAGTGGAAGATACTGCTTTTGCATTAGATGACATTTACCTTATTTTTGTTTCATTATAATAATCCCTAGGCTCTGAAGATCAAGTTCTCTATGTTGCTAATGACACTGACATCCTGGGTTTTGCGTATCCATTCAACTACAGCGATGTCCATGAGCAAATATCACATATTGAACATAACTCAAGGATAACTGGAATGGATGCCTATTTTCAAGGGGACATGATTGTTTGGAGTACTCAATTTAATCCAGGAGGGATTTTCTACAGAAAACTTCACGACAGAGAGAGAAGGCAGAGTAACAGTGGCTTGATAGTAAGTGATCAAAATCAAAGATTGCATGATATAAATTTCTTTTCATTTACTTTTCTGATTATCTAGAACATGTGCTGATTTAGTAAATTAAAAGTAAATTAAAAAGTACGTTATTCAAATGGTATGTGTGTCTACTCGTGCCTTTCCATTCAAGACTGGCAAAACTGGTCAAGTCTTTAAGAGAACACGAATACAGCATTTAAAAAAAGTTTTCTACAGGGAAATATCCAATATGTTAGAGGCTTGGAAAGGTTATATACCATCAACATCTTTTTATTTCAGAGAGAAAAGGGAGTATACGCAGATATATATAAGTAACACATGGGTCAAAGAAAGGCATGAATTTCAAATCCTTAGAAAACACCAATTGTAGTTTGGCCAAAGACAGGCCTGATTTCTATAAGGAATATATAATATTGACAAAGCTATGCCATGATTTGTATAACTTAGTGTGATTAAAAGTGGTCTTTACTTGAAAATAAATGTAGATTGATATTCATTTTGCCCAATATATTTCTAGAGAAATCTCAAGGAAGTGTTAGGGCTGGACTTAAGATAACAATGTTTTTTTTACATTGGTCTTTCTGTAATGGTGTAAATGTAGAATTTATTTTTTTTTTTTTACTTTATATTACATGTGGTATCAGAGGAGAGATGTTATGAATAAATCAGGTTAAAAATAACACCTGTCTAGCTGTTTCATTAAGCTTGGGAGAGGTTACATCACACAAATGCTTTTATATACTCAGTAAACTGCAGTAGCAACAGTAGACCAATCTTTCATCTGTCATTCAACTCCTACACATCTGAAACCACTTCTATAAGTACCTTTCATCCAAGGATATCTCCTTTGCAAAAGAATGACATTCTTGATGTTTGATGCCAGGAGGGTAAGAAGCCTGGATATGTAGATAGACAGTAATGGACATGAAGATACTTTGTGTCTGTGATGGCATCAACATGGGAAGAGCAGTTAAACTCAACACTTCCATATGCCCAGCAGAAGGGGGTCTAGATTTTGCTTATATGAAGTAGGTCTAAAATAGAAAATTATTGCAAGCATTTCTAGTAGGTCAGTATGTCATTTGAGTTTTGGGGAACGATGATTTGAGAACCTACATCTGGATTGAAGATACACGGATAGAGTAATGCTACTGTGTAATTTTTCTCATTTAAATGTGGCAGATACCTGTGCCTAAGAAATCTCAATATACACATCTCTGTATTGAGTTCATTATTTGAAATTACCTAACTTCTATAGTCTTGTGAAATTAAAATGTTGGGGGGTTTTGTTCTTTGTTTTCTTTTTGTGGCTGCTAAGGATAAGTGTAATCAGCTGACCCACAGCCTCTCTGATGGATTTACATGTTCTTGCAAGTCCACAAACCTGAACATAAACTTCCTTAAGACTACCTCATAGTGCAGGGGCTGAAATTTTTATAGCTGATTTGACAGTGCTTCCCTGTTTAAACTAATAAAGATAAAATGTTTTTAGATTTGTTGTTATTTTTCTGAAGTACCTTTTGCTTTTCATATAGCTGCTTCACCATTATATAAGAATACTTTCTAGTCTCTTCCTCTTAATTCAAGACTACTGAAAAAATTATTGTTTTCTTTTCACACCCTTTTCCCCTAAATTTTCAGTGCAGGTAGGTGTTCTTGAAGATGCTTTATCAAAAGCATCCAAAGCTTTATTTATGAATCTCATTGTGGAAAATGCACAGACTGAGTGTATGTGAATATATCTTGGATACATTTTATTTATATGTGCGAAGCATCTACTTCTCATTGTGCTAACCTATCCAGAATAATTTCCCAGCATTATCTCATTAATACTCAAATATTATTCCCTTATATATAACTGATCAGCAGGGTAATTGGTTTTATAGTGTTGCTTTAATATTGTCACTTAAATCTGGTTTTGAAAAGCTTGAAAATCCCTTAATTTTAACCCAAGTTTTATAATGGGTAAGTTTTCAAAGGTTACATTATAAGTTTTCTATCTAGACTTTGAAATGTAAATCAGGACAGTAAACTTGAACAAAGTCACCTGCATTTTCAGGTAATTACATTAATGCAAAAATCCATCTCAACTGAAATTGCTCCATAGAATTAGCATATCAAGAGCCTTCCTCAGAGAATAGCTTTAAGTATCTCTTGTATTTTTCTGTGAAAAGGGGTTTAAGCTTGGTACAAATTGAAGCATTAAAGGAAATAGTAAATATCAACTCTTCAGAGTATATTGACAGATGCAGAAGAGGATTGCATTCCAATCGAGTTAAAGCACTGTAAGTGAATCGGTGATACCTGGTGCAGCTGTTTACTGGCATAATCCTTTGAGAGATCTGGATAAGTTATCTGAGGTGAATATTCAACAGAGTGACTTGCCACTTAAACTCAAGTGCTGTTTTTAATGGAAGAGGACACAAAGCTGAACATTAAAATAATTGTATCATATAATAGGAAGAAAAAATTCTGTAATTTATCCAGTCAGAATATTAGCAGCTTGCTCCAACCCCACTGTTCTGAGAGCTTAACAAGGACTCCTAGGCATTCTTGCAATATCCACTTAGGCACTCCCAACATTTGCTTCAGGGCCCAGTGAAATCCACAGTATCATAGACTGGCCTGGGTTGGACGGAATCTTAAAGATCATTTATGATCCCCATGAGCAGGGACACCCTCCACTAGCTCAGGGTGCCCAAAGCCCCATCCATTCCTGGCCTTGAGCCCTGCCAGGGATCCAGGGGCAGCCCCAGCTTCTCTGGGCACCCTGTGCCAGTGTTTCACCACCCTCAGAGGGAAGAATCTCTTCCTTTTATCTAATCTTCACTTCAAGGCCATTGTTCCTTGTCCTATCATTCCCTGCCCCTACAACCAGTTCCTCTCCAGCTTTCCAGTAGTCCCTTTAGGTACTGGCAGGCTGCTGTAAGGTGTCCCCGGAGCCTTCTCTTCTCCAGGCTGAACAACCACAGTCTCTCAGCCTGCCTTCATTGGAGAGGTGCTCCAGCCCTCTCATCACCTTTGTGGCTTCCTGTGTGCTCACTCCAACAGGTCCATGTCCTTCTAGTCCTGGGGACTCCAAAGTTGAATACAGTACTCCAGGTGGGGTGTCACAAGAGTGGAGTAGAGGGGTAGAACTGCCCCACTGGTCACACTTCTGATGCAGCCCAGGATACCGCTGGCTTTCTGAGCTGCAAGCATTCATTACCAGGTCATGCTGAGCTTTTCATCAACAAACACCCAAGTCCTTCATCTCAGGGCTGCTCTCCATCCGTTCTCCACCCAGCCTGTAGTTGTGCTTGGGATTGCCCTGACTCATGTGCAGGACCTTACACTTGGCTTTCTGGAACTTCATGAGGCTGGCATGGGCCCACCTCTCAAGTCTGTCAAACACTGATTCAGTGCATCACCTCAAATGGAAACAATTTCTAGACTGTTTTCTCTAAACAGACTTTTTTCAAAATATGAGAACCCAGTATCTCTCATTTACTAAAAGTATGAGGTTTCATATTTGAAAACCATGACTCGAGAGAGATGACCAAACTCTTACTATGTCTACTAACCTCAAATAAAATAGAACATAACTTAAACATGGTTTGTTAATACACACTATATGAATTAGGTAGGAAATTTAGTATTCAACTAATGTTGTGGACACTACTTTGAAATCTATAAGATTTCCATGTTACCCTTAAAAGCCTTTTCTGTCACTCTTTATTCTGTTTTATTCTGTTAATCTAACTAACCTGGGTATGTTTTGCATCATGCTGTCTTGATTATGGAAAATATGTTTTGCAAGGACAAAGAGACATTATTTTAAAGCATTTTCTGCTCAGATCCGTGCTGTAGGATGCCTAGGTACCTGCCATGATACCATTATTACAGGAGAGCTCCTGAATGAGTTCTTGCTGATGAATGCAAGTATTCAGGCCCAAGGAATATTTAAGGAACATCTGTGCGTCTCCTTTCAGCTGTTCACTGACTCAAACAATATGCTTCCAACAGGTTTTCTGCTTCTTTTTCAGTTGGACTTATCATAAAAATGTTTTTTATTGTTCTTAAATGTAACAGCATTGATTCATGGTTTTACCTTAAAGCTACAGCTCTGCATGGATGAAGTTTGTGTACTCAGGAGACCCTCTCTATCTGGAATTGTCTGGTTAGGGTTTTTTTAAAGTTCCTGTTTAGGAAATACAAATGGTGCTTTGGTAAAACTGCTAATGCTGGACTGCTCATCTGTTGTGGACCCTTTTCTCTTTCAGGAAGTAAAAGTCTAAAAGTTTTCTAGCTTTATTAATCCTCATGTATTTTTTTTTTTTACTGTACTAATAATATATCATTAGTTAATGTACTCTTTTTAATGAAGATATCTTAAGCAACACTAAATCATTGGTTTACTTCATTCCCCTTCAATGCCATCCCAAACCAATCTGTAAAGTAAATAGAGAAAATATTACTTCATGTGTGCTTATGTTATAAATTCAATTTGTCATTTAGTCTCCCTGTGTTAAAATGCTAAACATCCCAAGGTGGTGGGGTCCTGCTGCAGATATTTTTTCCAGTCAAACTCAACTTTAGGGGTTGGAAATGTTTCTGTGACCTACCATCGTATCCAAATGATTTCCAAATCTAGCTTATTACCCCAGCATCTTATCCTTTTTCTTTTTTTTTTTTAATTCTGTACCTTTAAGCAGGTTTTATGACAGGCAGCAGTTCTGATCAAAAGTCATCAAGCTGACATGCTCTGTAGTTGTGTAGAGGCTACCATACTATCAAAGGCGATTAGGCTTCAAATCCCAATTTTCCTAAGAAGTTGTAGTACATTATATTTAGCATCAGAGGGCTAAAGTAATGGTAGAAAATGTTAATGTGATTTTGTTCCTGTATTTTCATCCTTATTCCGTATGTAAAATCGTTCTTCAAAATTAACATAATCCAAATAAGCTATTAGGTAAAAGCTCATTTACAGTAAGTAATTTGGCTAGACAATATGAGAAGATGCATAAGACATCAGAAATATGATGTACCTAGGCTGAAAGTTAATGAATACAACTGAGAATTACATGGCTGTAGCATCAGCTAGTGGGTTTTACTCTATTTATTTAATCGCTTACACCAGATGTCTGCTTTCAATTTCTTCTGGTTATCTCCTTGTTCATTTGATCTTTCGTATGTGCCCCAGCATTACTGGAATTGCACTTCTGTATAGTTCAAAGACTGAGAGTGGTGTTAGTAAGCAACCCAGCCTTGTTGGAGAATCTTTTTAAAACCTCTCATTGTCTCACCTGCTTCAACTACCAGCTTTTTGGGAATCATCTCTCACCATGCTGGTAACTCACATCATGTGCTTAACCAGGTTCCAAACAAAGCCATTTTACAGCAGACACTAGTTCTTGAACAGTTTGAAGAAATACAGGGGGTGGTGCTATCCATGATAGCTGCTCTCCTCTGAAAAGAATATTTGGTTTGTCTTATGGGCCAGTGCCATTACCCCTGGAGGTCTCTGGGTATGGGAGGCTTCTTGACAGAGATGTCTGACGCTTAGCCAGAATTAAAAGAAGTTTGAATCAAAAATGCAATGGCCTTTATCAGAAAATATGCACATTTTTAGGTATTTTTTTCTTTTAGGTGGATGTATCTTGGATAATGTAACAAAAAAAAAACCAAACAACCCACAGATTGTTGAATGGAGATGCTTTATTTTTAGAAAAAAAAAAGTTTACTTTTGTTGTATTTCTTGAAGCATATGCTGCCCCATCATCCTTTTATTACAAAGAATTGTGTGTTATTTGTTTTAATTTTTAAAAAATGGCTGTGCTACAGTTTTTAATGAAATACGGTTTTGTAAATGGAGGGATTGATTTTGCTCCTTTAATGCTCATCTAAATAGAAAGTCAGGGTTCTATATATCTTTTGAACATGCGTGCTATGACATTTTTGCAGAACGAAAGGTTTATGAATGATGAACTATATAAATTCACCCTTGCAATCCTATTATTTCACCTGGAGAATTAAATGACCTTTATTTTATGATGAAAATAGTCTACAAATGTCTTGTGGTATTAAGGAACTCTGACACCTGAGAAAAACAAGTTATTTTAGGATTTTTCTTTCTTGATTCTTACTTAGGTACTTTATTATCATTCCATTACTGCATGCCAAGGAATAGACTTTGTTGTTTTCTTCATAATATAACTTGATGTCATTATAAGTAAGCAGACAAACAATTGCATAAGTATTTGGATCATATGGCTCTTGAATTTTTTATGATATGCTGCATTCATGTTAGAAATAGTTGGGTAGTCCTATTTTACAGCTTTTACTCCTCTCTGGAGCAGCTCTAGTAAAATTTAGAGAAACATGTTCATATAGACCTCCTATTTGCAATATGAACTTATATCCTTAGCAACATTATTTAGGGTCTAGGTCTTAGTGATAACTGCAGAATCATGATAGAGATAGTACCCTTTATAATTTAAAAGTCATAATCAGTCAAGCCTATTTTAAATGGAAAACTGAATAGCACTGACTAGTTTCAATCAGTGGAGGAACACAGGAGCAGGTAACAGCAAGGGAAGAGAAATATTTTTTAAAGTTCCTGACAATTACATGCTAGTATTGGTCAGAATACAGAGGTAATTTTATGCAGTTTTCCAAAGGCAGTGGTTTTATTTATCCCCAGCTGAGCAGCCAAACCTGAGGATGGTCTCAAGCACCATTTTCACTGAGCACTTTGGGATGGGACATCATACAGTAGTCCTGTATAGAGTATAATAGCTGTATAATCTTAATTCTTCCCCTTCCTTTCTTTTTGAATTACAGTGTGTAACATTTATTTGCTTCAGTATCAATAGGTGAAGTAGTTCATGCCTAATTATGTTTTTATTAATAAAGATAGCCTTAAACTTGATAAAACCATTAACTTTTTCTTCTGTATCGACTAGAACTGTCAGCAGATCACTTAGACCTTATCACAATCTGGTGGGATTTATCACTTTCCAATGCAGTGTTTTTATATATTTCACCATATTAAAGGTGAAAGTTATTTAACTGTAAAAAGTTACATATCTGTGACTATGTGGCTGCTGTGAAAGATCATTTCTGTAAATCTGACTTGAACATCTGTTCCTTTTAGTGTCCAGAATTCAAAAGACCCAGGGGCATTGCTGTTGACTGGGTCGCTGGAAATATTTATTGGACTGATCATTCCAGAATGCATTGGTTCAGCTACTATACAACTCATTGGACTAGTCTGAGATACTCCATCAATGTAGGTCAGTTGAATGGACCTAACTGCACAAGGCTCCTCACAAGCATGGCAGGAGAACCGTATGCAATTGCTGTAAATCCTAAAAAGGGGTACGTCTGTTTCAACACTACTCTTGTTTTGGTAATTTAAATAAATATGGAAAGTAGAGTAACAGAAGCTAAATGATGTCTACACATGTGTAAACTTTTCCAAGTTATTTACTGAACTTTCCTGTTTAATTTGCCTGTGTGTAAACCAGAATCAGGTATTGCCCACCTTTCAGATAGACTGGAAAATTCACAATAATTTAATATCAGCGAAGTGCTTTGTGGTTCTGTAGAGCCATCCAGCTCATTCTTTATGTTAAACATTTTAGGATGATGTACTGGACAGTTATTGGGGATCGCTCTCACATAGAGGAATCTGCTATGGATGGTACTCTGAGAAGAATATTGGTTCAGAAGAATTTACAAAGACCTACAGGTATACAGCTCATCTGTGTTTCCTGATTGCACGACACTCGTGTGTAGATTTATTGGCTGAATTCCAGTTTCTCAGTTTGTAAAAAAAAATATAAAATAGCTATACAAGTATGTACATATTTTAAAAAGATTTTTTAAGAATGCATATGAAATCTTACAGCCTGTTCTAGTTACTTCCCTGAATGCTTTGCAAAATGACATAAAACAAGGTTCAAGTATTCAAAGAAGCAACAACTTAATTATCTCAGTATTTTCCAGAACTGCTTTGAAGCTTGACAGTACACATTGAGATCTTGTGAATTACCATTAAGACTCCGTTGGCAGGATAAAAAACAATTTTATGACAAAAGAAATGTTCACTTCAGAATGAAACGTGTCTCTCTAAAATAGCAGCATCCCGTCTTGAAACCACAAATGATTTGTTCATGACCTGTTTCCTCATGCAATATTGGATGTTTCTCCAGGCTTACAATGATAATTTGTTGTTATTGCATTGCAAATTAGGGGTTCTTTGACTCGGGTACACATATCTATTGAAACATACAGTGCTTTCAGGAGGATGTTATCTGAGTATCTCAGTGTCTGAGAAGCTGTCAATAGCACAGCAACAAGTAATAATATTTTAACTGACTGGTAAATCCCATGCTAAGGTGGGGCTTATGGCATCACATATGCAAATTACACTCATTCCTTAAAGGAAACACACCTCCTTTATTGATAAGATTAGGTTGAAATCCAGCAATTTAAGAAATGACATGTGATAAGGAAAGCTTTGAGGAGAAGCCTGTGCTTCTTAGGTAAATAAGAACCGTGATAGCAATAAATAATAAAAATATATAGTAAATTCAGTAGGAAGCTTCTGATCAGACTGAAACACGATAGATTTTTATATTTATCATGGTTGTTACCTGTTCTCTGCTGAGCTGCTTATAAAAAAGATTGTGAGTGTATCTATACACGAATCATTAGCTTTAGTTCTAATTGCTGGAATCGTGGTTTTTTTGTCTCTTATTACTGATCTGGTTGATTGCCAAGGTTATGTCCTGTGGAGCCAGTAACCACTTCCTTGGTCGTTAATGGCCATTTTAAACCCTATTTTTGGCCATCAGTATTGGATTAGTGAAATTACTGACTTTTGTAGGTAGCAATGGTATCAAATTTATCTGAATATGCAAGTGCGTACTTCTTCCCTGGCCAGAAGCAGAACTGCAGGGGCTTTTCTTCATAAAATTTTCTTTGATATATTTTATATAGAAAGGTTTCATAGAAACATTTAACCAGACTTCTGTCTCCTTACAAGGATGAATAAAATGAAAATTAAGGAAATTAGCAGAATTACCAAAAATGAACAGACTTTGCAAAGAGGAAATTTCACAGGTGCCTTGCCACAGTGTTGCATTTTCCTGTACCTACTGCCTGAAGACACTTTTGTGGTGTCCTTCTGTGCTTTTCTTCCTTTATTTCATCATAGAAAGTAGACTTTTATGGAGTCTTTTAGTTTTTTGGATTAGTTTTTCATCAGATCTTTCACAAAGATACAAGACTTTAATATTTCCTCCCAAAGGATACTTTATTAGTATAGTGTAGGTGAAGTTAAAGATTTTACTGAACACTTGTGTTCCACTGCTCTTAAATTTATTCCTAAATAGGCCTTTCCCGATTCAGGTAAGAGAGAGTGAGAGTTTGAGCATTTGGGCTTGACTTCAAAGGATTTACTTTAAAATGACTATCACAGGAGCGCTATATGTATAAAACAAAAATAATTACTGATTTACATTGTGTTATGTTTTGTATTTAAATATCCATATTAAAATGCAAAATAACGCTAGAAACTGGGGACTGCTTCTAAAATATTCACCCTTACAGGCACCATTTTTACACGATGTGATTATCTTTTACCAGAAATTATTCTCTCTAGCTGTATGCCTGAATAACAGCTTTCTTTAAAGGTGATTTTTTTAATGAAGTTGAAAATGTAAACATATTTCACTGGTCTGTGCGTCAGACGTCTTCCACTCCCTCTCCTCCATCTGTGGCTGATTAATTTATGACCTTAAGAGAATGTTTGCTGCTCTGTGTAATTTCTTTTGATGTATTTTTTTCCTGACTTACCTACTTACATAAATAGGAAGAAAAATACTTTTTTTCATTCATATTAAAACTAAACCACAACTTCAAAAGCTCAGAATTAAATTATTTTCTGGTTCAAATATTTTTTTTTTCAGGCTGAAGCTTTTGACATGACCTAAAATGACATATTAATAATTTAATCATCCTCTAGTGAAACACGGACTGCTTGATTTAACTATTTAGTTATTGCCTAGAGGCTGGGTAGTCGTTCTTTTGCTTTCTTCTCATATATGTGTGTAGATACATCTGTCAATATTGCTATTTAAGTCTTGCAATGCTAATTTAATTAAAATAATCTGATTTTAATCTGTAGCAATTACTACACATAAAGTATTGGTGATAACAAAAAAAAGGAACGGGATGATACACTTGTGAAAACTGGGTAGGTGAGGAAGGCTCTAGGAAATCTGGATGCCTTGTTTTTAACCCATGGTCACACTGGTGCTGCTGCTTAGAAATCTGTTGACATAATAGATTTTTTGTTGGCAGAGCAAATTACAGGATTAGATTCTATATTTAATTCCCACCTGGTATAATGATAATAGGTTTGGAAAAGTACTGACCTTGGTAGAGAAAGTTAAAGAAACTAAAAAAACCTCAGTAGCCTCCAGGGGAAGGTTTAAATGGAACACGTTATATTTTATTCTCCTTGGTTTCCAGTCATGTTTTTTCATGGTCACTATATTTTGTATTCACAAGAATAGGAACAGCATAAAAATGTACAGTTACATAAAAATGTTATTTTTTTTTTCCAGGTTTTATATACCTGTTTGAACTTTATTTTCTTTGTAGGTCTCGTAGTTGATCAGTTCAGTCAGCGTTTGTTCTGGGCTGATTTTGAATTATCCATTATTGGCAGCGTTCTCTTTGATGGTTCTGATTCAGTTGTGTCTGTGAGCACTAAACAAGGTATGGAGAACTTCCCTATAACAATTCCAATTTTATTTTATTTGGCTGAAGTTTCGCTGTTCAGAGAAACTATGTAAGCAAAAATCAGTGATTATTAAATAATATTAATTTCTTGTGTTTAAATAGCATCTGAATTACTGTGTAACAAATAGATAATTAAGAAAAAATTAAGACAATTCTAACTTTGATAAAGTCGCTGTAGGGGAACAAAGATTCTGTGATATGTGCTAATCTCCAAGATTGTTATCTAATTATAAGTTTAGGTATTATCAAGTTAAGACTGTGATTAATATTTATGCTTTGCCTCACTTGGACTTGCATAGCAACAGGAGGACCTTGACTACACAGAAATCAAAGCTGTCTGCATTGCCCAGGAATTGTGTTGCTTATAGAACAGTTGATCTGAATCAGTTCTGAGAAAAATAATGGATTGAGCTTTCAGGCCTGCAAGTAATGACAGAATTCTGCTAACAGAATGTGACTGTGGAAAGTTCCTTTCATAAGGAAAGAGATTGGGGATTATAGAATTGCATGTTGACTTTTTAACAATTTGATAATATAGGTAACAATTTATGAAATTTAAATTTAAAAAAAAAAGAGGAAGCATTAAAAACTTTTAAGAATCTGAAAGCAGGCTTGGGGGGTGGGGGGTGGATTCCTTAGTGTGCTGTTGGTAGTGGAGTTTCCTTAGGATGATATTACATTACTTCAGTGTTCTAACCAATGATCTGGAACTCACCGAGGGTTTCTGGAAGATCCTAGGAAAAAATCTCCCATAATCCAAATTGTTCAGTAGCAGATTTAAATCATCTTATTCAAGTTCGATATCATTTTATTTCACAACTTGGATCAATATACATGAAAGCAGCCGTCTCAAAAACTGACACGTTATTGAGCCTAGGGATCTGATTACAGCCTCCTGTAACACTGAACTGTACCATGCAGACACCTGAGAAAAGATTTTTAGAAGGCTGGAGCTCTGCTTGCACGCCCTTTGGTTGTAAAATTTCTTGGTGGCTAGGCTGTAATCTGGCACAAAATACATATTCAGTGCTTATGCTTAGTGTTTGTGGCTGGTACAAAGGCTACAGAGTACCCTAGATCGTGTTTTGATGTGTCTCAATAGTCATTTGTATTTTAAGAATAAATGGGAGGTTGTTCTTCAAGAGAACAAAAAAGACACAACAATGCTACAGAATAGAAAGCATGTAACTTGATGACTCTCAAGATATTTTTGGGCATGGTTTATATTTTATGAACACCAAACACAGCAAATTTGGAGTTTATAAAGGAGAAAGTGGAATGGAGAGACATTGCTGCTCCCATCTGTAACATTTAATACCAAAATACAAGAGCAACGAAGCAATGTCACCTTTTGGCTCTCATTGACATTTGTAGTACCTGTGTAAAAATTAGAGAAATAGGACAAAAGGAAAATTGAGGAGATTAGAAAATGCTTTGCAATGAGACTAAATTCTCCATATCATTCAAAATGAATAAAATAGTGAATTGATAAATGTTTTTTGGAAATAAAATACCGAAGTACCGTGTATCAATAGAGTGAAAAACAGTAGGAGCAGATAAAGGCTGATTGAAACTATAAATACAAGTGAAATATAAAACCATTTCTGTAGTAAATAAGGGTAGTAGTTGGAACAAGGTATCACAGCGAATGAAAAGTTCTCTTTCTTTATGGCTTCAAAGCAAGAAGAGATGCATCTAAGGCAAAGAAGTTTTAGTCAGAAGTTATGGATTTGTTATGGGGGTAAATAACAGCCAGTTATACCTACGAAATCCAACTATGTGATCTAGTCAGCACTCGTTGCTCTTAAAACTGAGGAATTGGTACTCTCAACTTTTTATTTTGCATTAATTTAATTATGAATTGACATGTGTACTATGAAAGCTAGCATTTCAGAGATGTTAAGAAGGAGCTCAATGTTTTGTTTCTTTTATGTACAGCAAAATAATCTTTTCCTTTATTGTCCGGAACTTTAATTAAGGTGTTGTACCCAAATTTGCTCTAATCAGCTAGTTCTTACTGTAGGATTTACCTACTTTTCAATATTCAAGTATTTTCTGAGGCTGAATTGTGTGGGAAGTTAATACAAAGCTAGAGATTTTAGTTGCTTGCTGTATGAAAAGATTGCTTTTTAAAAGGTAATCTTTGTGGTACAAAAAACCCCTGAATAATAATGTCTTTTAGCTTGTAATCACAGTAGTGCAATTAAAATTATTAATAAAATTAAGGTGGTTATTATTTGTATATGAATATATATGTATTAATTTTTATTTCAGGTTTACTGCATCCACATAGAATTGACATTTTTGAGGATTACATATATGGAGCAGGTCCTAAAAATGGTGCATTTCGAGTACACAAATTTGGCAGGAGCCTTGTAGAATATCTAAGTGTGGATGTTGATAAAGCAAAAAGTGCCTTGATTTTTCACCGCTACAAACAAATGGACTGTGAGTAAGCATAATTATTTTAAACTCAATATTGAACAGGTTCACCTCGGGGGTGCAGGGGGAAGTAGACAAGTTTTATGAATATAAAACAGCCTGATTGTACAAAATGAAAATAGATTTAGTCATATTTCTTTCTATAAGTTTAATTGAGATTTTTTTTTTGATGCATTTTCTCTCATTTGAAAGGACATTGGACAAATGATTGCTTTGTGTACTCACACTCTAAATGAGGTATAAGAGATTACATGAGATCTGAATACAAATAACCCTAGCCACAACCAGAAGAGGTTGTTGGGTTTTTTTTTTAGATACATATTACCAATATATTTTTTGATTCTGAAAGAAATTATATCCTCTTGAGAGTCTTGCACTGCTATTTGAGTAAGTGTGTTCACTGACTTCAGGGTGTGGATATCCTAGAAACTGGAATTGTATCTGGCTTTTTTTTTATATCTGATTATTTATTTTTTCCTAGCTATAGAGCATAGTGTAATTTAAAAAATAATAAAAAATTGATATTTTGTATTTTTAAACAGTGCCTAATCCATGCTTGGACCTGACATGTGAATTCATTTGCTTACTCAACCCTTCTGGTGCAACATGTGCTTGTCCAGAAGGAAAATCGTTGGTGAATGGAACATGCATTGATCAGAGCCTCTTAGGTAGGTATTGAAAACTGTGAGAGCCAGAAAATAAACAACTGGTCCATTTTTGTCATTGCAAAAGGCTAGGCTTTCTGTGAGTCAAGAGTTTTGTGATGGTGTTCACTATACAAGTTACTTCTCTGAAATGGAAACTAAATATGCCAAAGCAAAATTCCTGAAAAAAATTCCTCAAAAAAACTCACGTTTGTATTCAGCAAAATGAAAAAAGAGCTTTCATCTGAACTTATACAAAATAATATTTTAATGCAAATGTGTGTGTATATTGACCAAAAGAATTTGGAAAAGCTCTGAAGCGTTTTGGATTCCAAATTTAACATTAGCTATTTGGGAGAAAAAAATAACCTTGAAGACCATCAAAAACCACCTTGGCTTTTACTGCAGAAATAATCAAAAATCAATAAGAGCAATGCAGCAAATAATAATTGCTGAAATATTTTTATCTAAAATTATATCTCTCAGTAACATCTAATAATGACTAATATCAAGACACAGGAAACAGGGCTTTATCATGAAAAAAACATGACGTTCTTTCACTATTCTATGGGGAAAAAAGTTGTCTTTTCCATAGAAGATTATTAAGTACTTTAAAACTATTCCCACTGTAATTGAGGCTGAACCTAAGGTGATTAGACAGCTGGAATGAATTCTTAGCCAGCTTGAATTTTAAAAAGTTCCAGAAATCACAGAATAGAATTTCTGATGTATATAAGAAGTCAGAATGTATTAGGATGTGTTTGTAATGTTTAATTCCAGGCTCAGAATGTAAGTGATACCTATTTTGGTGAGATCTGCAGTACTTAAAATGCTAACTTTAGCAATTAAATTGATTTACCTGAAATGTCATCGTTCTGTGAAGAAAATCTCACCTACTTACACAGCCTAGATTTTAAATACTGAATTAGTGTTGTGGTTTAGTGTTGTATGACGTAGTGTTAATAAAGCTGTCTGACTAGCAGCATTTCTTTATCAAAATATTCAAGAATAAGTTAGAGATTAAAACAATGTTAGAAAACCTGTCCTAGATAAAAGCTCACTCATGTTTTTTGCTTACATAGGAGTGTGTTGTATGCAATGAATTTACAATACCAATGTTTGTATGTACCACACCATGCTTTAGTAAAAAGTATAGTAAATCAAACGTTTATCACTGTGTACCCTTAGCTGAATGCCTATCAATGTTTATTTATAGAATAGTTACACAACTATAAAGTCATTTCCAGTTGGTTTACAAGAATTTCCACTGTTATGGAGAAGTGATGTCACTGAAGTAAGTGTAACAGAACACATTAGTTCACTGTGCAAGGTTTCTAACCCTTGAGATAAATCAGACTAAACACCCTTTGTCTTCAGAGAGCATCCACCCTTTCTGCCCCTCCAAGTGTCACTTCTTTGCTCACCTGAGATGGACACTTGTCCATCTAGCTCCCTCTGACTTGTCATCAGGAGCCAGAAATACAGCAATAAAATAACAAGTTTTTCTGCTGATACAGTACCACCTCAAAATTATTTCACATGACCCATAGTTACTACTTAGGTGTTGAAGAAAGGACAAATAAAAGAATATTGTTTGTCGCTGGTGAGGGGTAGTGATTGATCTGAACCTGTAATTTCAGTAATGCTACAGTTTGCTTCTGGAGCAAAGGATAATGCCACAGGAGACTTTTCAGGAAGGTATGCTTTTATTAGAAGAAGGTCTGAAGAGGTTTTTGAAATATTTCACTGCTGGTTGTGAATTTTTATGTATAGACAGAAAATGCCTAGAGAAGCATGTTTCATATATTGATAATTTTCAGTATTTTCCAACAACTGAAATATCTGTTACACCTTTTTAAAGGGCTGCCTTTTTAGTGCTCTGATGACAATTATAGTTCAAGTAATTCTAACATAGGCCTTTTTGTATATTTTTTTCTTGCATTTTATTTTTCTAATAGCAGATTACGACTTTTGTAGCCTCACAGATTATAAATTATGAATGGAAACTAGCCTCGGTATCATAGCACACTAACAAGTGTAAGGTTTTGCACTATTTTGAGTTTTTTAAAAAATGATGAAGTGGATGTTAAATGTTTGTCTCATGCTGACACTCCACATAGGATTCCAAGGATCAGCAGAAATCCTGGGAAAATCAGAATTCACCTTAAGATCAGAATCTTGAATTAATACAGGTTTATAATTAATGACAACCTGACAACCCACTTGCCATTAATAGGTCGCTAACAGCTCACCAACAAAAGACATTATGTGGATTATCAGTAAATATATTCTCATATTGGAAGTCATTCCAGAACAAGTTATTTTCCTTTAGGAAGTTATATGTTATAAATTTTTTTAAAAATACATGTAGGAGTTAAGTCTTCCTTTCCTTTTCTAAGGAAGAACTAGGAAATGTATATGAAATACATCAAACTCCATACATTAAGCTTGCTTAAGTCTACCATTATGTTGTCTTCATTGTCTCAGAGCATTTCTGACATAGGTATGAATGTCAGTAACCCAAAACTAGCAATTCCTGCCTTACATAGATGTCAAAATCTATAGATTGTAGAGTGACCTGACATTAATCCAAAGGGAGGTTATATAGTCATATTTATTGTTGGTGTGCAATAAAATCCCAACTCAAAGTCAAATTCCTATTGGTTTTGGAGGTCTTCTGGCTTTTCCCTAAAAGAATAAAATCCAGAAGATTTTAATTTGCAACATGAGCATCTGTGAAACACCTTTTGACCAATGTATTCATTTGGTTTTGTTACTGGTTTGATCACAATGCAATAGATGTATACTAGATAGGTTACAATGATTTTATGTGTTCAAAAATACACTACCAGTAATGTACAGAGCTGGAAATGAAATTGTTTAAGTCTTTTTTAACAGATACCATTCATGTAGCAACAGAAGTGAGGTATACTGGTTGTTTTGTACTTGCACAGTAACTATTACAAGTCAAGTAAATCGTGTTTTAGTTTCAGAAATTTCTTCTAATTGTAGATATCAAGAACAAGTGTGACTAAACTGTACTTTTAATATATAATTCAAGTTATAATATAACTATCATTATATTGAACTTTCATAATGCTTTTTCGGGTCTTTAAGTGTTTTGGGTCTTTAAAAATGTAGTAAGGAAGGTAGGAGTTAATTCCCATGACTTGACAGAGTCAAAACGGGACAGACATGTCCAGTTCTCATCCTGATTTCCCTCAGGATGCTTGAAGATTTTTGGTTTGGCAATGCATATGTCTCTATCCCTGTGAAAAAAGCCTTCCAACAAATAGTGATTATCGTCAAGATTAGTATGCCATTCTTCATTTGAGTAGTTTTGTACATGAATGTTCCAGTGATGCCTTGCATGCTTTTTTGCAATTTCTTATCAGTCAGTCTTCCTTAAGATTGGTGACTAGAAGATAATTTCAGTCTTGCTTTGTTTCTTGTGATTACATCCCAAAAACTGACTCAGATTCTGATTCATCAGATTGTTGTTTGTTTTGTTGGGTATTTTTTAACAAAGACAATTGAGTTAAGTCTTGAAATTCTGCATAATATTACTACTGGCTTGAACCATTGAATTGATTTCTCTTCATAAATCCTATGTGAGGGATTCTAACTACTGAATCCTCAGTGGCTTTCTGTAAGACTGAATCCAGATTGCTTTCGACAGCTGTTTCACCAGCACCTCACACAACTGATGAGAAACAGCTTTGGGTTTGATTTGGCTTTTTCAAGCTGGAGTTATAACAACATATGTGTGTTGTACCATTCAGAATGTTTTTATAACAAAATGAAAGCGAATTCCTGTGTGTTCTTAGATAAGCTTCCATCTTTTTCTCCCTAGATGGTTGTGATTGACAAAGCACAGTTCTTTTGTGGTTTATTTATTGCCTATAGCAGGCCTGACTTTTTCCAGTTTAGAAAATACCCTTTAGTTTTACAGAGGGGTAGGGTACCACGTCATTTTCTTAAAAGAGACCATTGGTTTTGCATCTATTAGGTTTATTGTACCTAATTGTCTGTAGCACAACAAAGCTAAAAACTTGCCAAGAGGATGAAAATGCAGACACTTGCACTGGGGGAAGACAGTGTGTGCCACAGCTGAATGAGCAAGAGTAATGAACACTTCCAGGACTTCAGCAAGCTGGAGCTGCATGTTTATCACTTTCATTTTAAGAAGGGAATATTTGTGCTCTCTTGGCTGGATGAAAAGCCTGAGAAAAATTATGAAGACTCAGATCTGATGTTGTTTCTGAACAGAGATGAGATGTAATTTATCATGGTCTGTCCTTCAGCATAATTCTGTGGGGCTTTCCCAGTGCACAAAGAGAGTGCAGGCAGACCATGTGCCCCGTCTGGGGATGTGGAGGTTAATCCCTATATACCTATACCTTCTTTTTCACCCACAAAATCTGCCTCAGGGAACTGTAGTAGCAAAAGCTATGGAGTTCAGTGCCTGCTATATTCCTGATTTCATTCTCACTTTCAGTCTTTTTAGACACCCAATAGAACTGGGGACACATACAGAAAGCTGCTTTGAAAAAGCTGATTTGAACAAATTCCTTTTGTTTACAGCTGTATTTTCTGTATTTACAAAAGGGTTACCCCTGGGACTGGTGTTTCCCAGAACAGAGAACAAAGTGGGTTACATTACAGCAGGTATTGGTGTAGGCTTTTTCTTGCTGTGCATCCTTTTCCTAGCCCTTCTCTTCCTTTTAAAATGGTAATGCAAGCAGATTTTTTAAAGAAAAATAAATATAAAGAGAAAAGAGAGGGGGATGTGTCTTACAGCAGTCAGACAAAATTTGGAGATTACAACTTGTTCTGATGAGATTTAGCATGTGGAAAACTGGAAGTCCCTGGTCTGGAGGGTCAGGAAGAGTCATGGAACCCTACCAAAAGAAATCTGCACTCTAATAGGTGCACTCAGCTCAATACAGGATGAGGTACACCCTTGTCTAAAGGATAGGCAACAGCTAATACATTTCTGCCCAATGAGATGAGTATTTTCCACTGTGGGGAGGGAAACTGTTCTTGTCCTAAAAAAAGTAGTTCAAGAACCTTGTGTTCCATCGAGTCATCTCCGTTTAGCTGCCCAGTCCAGAAATCAATGGGTATTTCAAAGGGAAAGAAATAGCAAAAAGCAAAGATGCATTTTTCTTAAGAAAGAAACGGTTGTTATAGAAATGCCAATAAAAGATGTATGTGTGTGTGTGTGATTGGGGGAGAGGGATGGAATATAAAAAAATGGGAAGAGTGAAGGAAGAAGTACCAGTAGAGTTCACAAAGGCTTGCTTTGCTGCTTTATTGGTGTTTCTTCTGTGTAAGAAGTTTGTGTTAAAGAGTCAAAGAATGGAGCAAATAAGTAGTAAATCCTTTAATGTTCATGTCAAACAGTCATATAGGGAAGAAAAACATAAGAAAACTTCAATTTTCAGGTTATCTGACTCTTCAATAAAGATATATTAAGATTGTAGGAAAATATAGCAGCAGAAGACTAAACAACCAGCCCAGGAGAAAATATATAAAATTACATGACCTATAACCCTCTCCTTTCTTTCATGTTAGGGAGATCCAGTAGCTGCAGTGGGAGCAGTGTAACGACTGAAATAATTTACTTCTGTCATTTTGGAAGTGAAAAGAGCAGCAGAGAGGTCTTTGAGTCCGAGTTCCAGCAAGCTCAGACCAGTAATGAATTGACTCCAGATAGAAACTTTTCTGATTTTTTTTTTTTCTTTAAATACAAAAGTCCCCCTGTGTTCCAATAGTGGGCTCTTATTAGAGCTGTTCCCAGCCCTTTTTTCAGAGAACTTTATTCAGGAATACAAATTAAGAGTATTCAGTTTTTGTAACAATTGTTCTGTGTTTCTCCCTTGGATTCGTCTTGTCTTCTCCTATGGGACCATTCGTCTCCTGTCTCCCACACAATGGCATCTGCTCCTTTTGTACTTGGTTGATGTGAATCAGCAAGAGTAATTTGATTCTTGTATTTACCTTCAGACAACAAAGCAGCAGCATTAAAACCCCTGTATTGTTAAAAGTCTAACATAGCATTTTAAAACTGACTTATCCATTACAGCTCTCAGTCTTATTTCTTAGCTTATTCAAAGTCCAAAATTATTGTGGCAACTTTTCTCTGTTTTGTATTAGATTTGTGTTGAATCTCTTGAATTTAAATTGTTTTGTAGAGAGCAAAAAATCAGAAGTGAATTTTAGTAATCCTGTGATGATACAAAGTGCTACAACCTTTCATGTTTTTTCAGGTACCTTCCCAGTTGACCTTTGCAGGAAGTTATAACATATGTTTAATTTTAAAAGTATAAGACATGAGTGTCCCAATCGTTGAAAGATAATTGGATTAGAAAATCTTTACTGTGGGCTATTTATGTCTCAGTATATTTTCCCAAAAATAGAAGGCTTGTATTTCTTGGTGTGGTATGGGTAACTTTTAAAGTTGTAGTTAATGTTTTATAGTTCTAAATATGCCTTTTGATACCCTTTTTTTCCTTGTATTCATAGACTGTCTTAATTTCCTTTTTTTTTTATTTTCTCAAAATCTTACATCTATATTCTGCAGAATTACTGTAGAATATAAATAGAACATGTTTTTAATGTGCAATCAGAAAGGTTAATAAAAATAAGCTTTTTTTTCCTGTACTTCAGTGTTACTTATTCCATTTTTACCAAGTTCTGCTCTATAAACTCATGACTAATGATAAGTAAAACAGATAAGATAAACAAAACAGAAATAGACCTTCTCTCCAATAAGACATGCTACATTATCCATTTAAACAACTTCTGTAATGAGTAACTGAAGAATGGTTCGTGGAACATCAAAGGATTTAATGAACCACCCAAATAAATAAAACACCAAGCCGTACTCAATCTCCAAATACAAAGTAGCTTTGTTACAACAGATATATATATATATAGCCAGAGTAGATACAGTATTTATTATTTTTTACTGTAGAACACCTGAAATAATTATGTGCCAGTCAGTCCCCAACAAAGCTTTAGATAAATTTGAGAGGTGCAATTGCCTGAAAGATGATCAGTTCCCAGAAGTTTTGTTTAAATAGGTTTGATCCCAGTTACGTGTCTGCACTGAACTCAGGCCATGAACAGAGGCAGCCAGACCCTGCCGAGGAGGGTCCGTACGTGGGCAGGGAAGAGAAAATTGGGTGCATCAAAGAAAAGGCTGCTGCATAAGCATGGTGATGTTACTGCACTGTACAGGATGTGTGCTGGAGAGAACTGTTCAGCTAGAGGATACCCGACATTCCTAATGTCACAGAATCACTAGGCTGGAAAATTGAGATCATTGAGTCCAACCATACCTGTCCTCTACTAAACCGTATCCCTGAGTACCTCATCTACCCGCCTTTTAAATACATCCAGGGTCGGTGACTCAATCCCCTCCCTGGGCAGCCTGTTCCAATGCCCGACAACCCTTTCAGTGAAGAACGTGTTCCTAATGTCTAATCGGAACCTGCCCTGGCGCAGCTTGAGCCAATTCCCCCTTGTCCCATCATCTGTCACTTGGGCGAAGAGACCAACACTCACCTCTCTACAACCTCCAAGTCCAAGTCTTCACTTTACAATGCAGTTTGTTGCTTTAAAAATTAAAGAAAAAGGGGTTGATGAGCCTGAGTGAGCCAGAGTTAGACCTCAGCATATGTAGAACAAATGGGAACCTTGACTTTTTCATAAATTAATTAAAACTGATTAATGCAGCAAAATATCTGTGGCTGGTGGATATACTAGTGAAGAATTCTCAGTGTTTGTTGGCATCCTTCTTGTTAAAAGCCAGCTAGGTTCGAAAGGATTAGTTAGGCAATAGTCTGGCTTCACAGGATTTGATTTGCTGTGTGAGAAATGTCTTGCTGCTGAAAGCACGTTTTGGGCTGGAAAGGTACTTGTCTGTTTCTTTAGGATTACAACTATTTGGATGTACAAGCATTGTATGCGTGCTAGCCTGTAATTAATTTCTTGGTGTCACTGAATGATTTTTATTTCTTGTTCACTGAAATGAACAGAGACTTATTTTTCTAAGTGCTTCCAAGACAGGCACACCTCTAGCTGCAAACCAGCTTAATAGAAAGATTGAATCAGAATTTGGGTCACCTCGTACCTCACCGCTAAGGCAGCGGCAGTACTGCCGTAAGCGCTCGGTGCATGCAGAGCCGCAGGAAGTGTCTCTGCTCCGTGGCTTTACGGCCTGCACGGCTGAGAATCAGAAAATGTTGTTCAGGAGCAACAAGTTAGTATGCAAATACCAATTTTTGAGGAGGATTTAAAGCCTGAATAATTTCCTTTTAAACATTTTGCATAGGGTTTAGTTAAGAAGGGTGTCAATAGAGTGGAAAAAGAGGCACAGGCTGGGGTGAACAGAAAAGGGCTGGGAAGTTTTCTGAGGTTCCCCAGGTGAAGCCAACATTAATTTTATCATTTCTTCAACTAGGAGTGATCGTTCCAGGTGAGAGCCCATACTGTCATTGCTAACTTACGTTGTAAGGAGGTCCACTTTCCTCTGGCATGACTTGGGTTTAGCACACCACCATCCATACACAGCTCACTGCAGTACAGCCCTGCTGCACAAGCTAGTGCGGCCCCCCCAGCTCTGCAGCTCTCAGTGGGGGAAAACTGTTCCTTAAGTGTGTCTTTTTTCCTTGCACCAGGGAAACAGAAGTGATAGATATGTTCTCTGTTACAAAAAGTGGGGTTTTATTTTCTTTTTTTTTTAATTTCCCCTACTGCCAGGGGTCTGTAGCTCTGTGTGAGACATGAACCGGTTCTGGTTTGCCAGTTACATGAAAAGGAATTGTTCAAAGCAATTCTGTGTGTGCTCTTCCTGCAGATGATTCCTGTAAATTAACCTGTGAAAATGGAGGAAAGTGCATAATAAATGAGAAGGGGGATCCTCGATGTCACTGCTGGCCAAGTTACTCTGGGGAGAGGTGTGAAACTAACCACTGCTACAACTACTGCCAGAATGGAGGAACCTGTGGAGCCTCTCTTCTCGGTAATATTTCCATGCAGCTGTTATCTTACTATTATACCTGCCTTATTGTAAATGTTTCAGTTTATTCCTTGCTTGTGCTATTTTTTCTCTTTGTAACTTATTTGCTTTGTCCATACTTAAATGACATGCAATATAGCAGTATATACCATATATATATTTCATATCAACAGTGCTTTTCATTCCCATGTCTCGGTGTTGTAGAAGAATTAAGCTGTGTCCCACAATGTGACCATGTGAGTGAGTATTCAGAATAAAGATCACATAATCACAGAATTGTAGGGGTTGGAAGGGACCTTCAAGGATCATCTGGAGTTCTCATCGAGTCCAACCCTCCCACCAAAGCAGGGTCCCTAGGACAGGTCGCACAGGTTGGCATCCAGGCAGGTCTTGAATATCTCCAGAGAGGGAGACTCCACAACCCCCCTGGGCAGCCTGTCCCAGGGCTCTGTCACCCTCACTGTGAAAAAGTTGTTCTGCATATTGGTGCAGAACTTCCTGTGCTCCAACATACAGATGTGCAAGGTCCACTCAAACCACATCTGGAACAACCCCACAGATCTTGGTCACTTCTGATCTCAATTCTCCCTCTAAATTTTTATGTGCATACATGGAGATATTTCCTTAAATGACAGACCTCAAGCTTTTCCCTTTGTCTTACTGGAATCCACTGAGTAGCCAATTTACTCATCTAATTCTCAGGAGTTATTTGGTTCATCAGAATTCAGATACTTTGAAATTTGAAATCACATATCTTATCTTCAGGGAGATTATTCTAACACTTAAATCATGGGTATTCGACAGTTGGTCTTTGTCCCTAACATGTACGCTGTTGTAGCTTGCATAATGCAATTAGTGTTTGGGCTAGAGAGGGAAAGTGTGACAAGGAGTAGTCTAAAATTTAGTAATTATGTGAGAGAGGAAAAGTTGGATTCTGTTTTCTGCTCATGAAATATTTCAAGATTTGATTCAAAGTAGAACAGCTGGAGATGAGTTTGCTGTCTCGTCTCTTCTCAGATGCCTATCAGCTGATGAAGATGGTGTGAATCATTTTCCAATGCCCTCATCTCTGTAGGGAAAGTACAGGCACCTGATTTTAGAGCCAGAGTTTGTGACAGTTCAGCACAACTAGAGAGCTCTCCAATGCAGCATTATGTATCTTAGTCTATGTGATAGAGGGGGCTTAGATCTTGATCTTTTCCTTAGCACTCCTTACTAATTGACTTTAGCTTATATGGTTTAGCAATTTAGCTTAACTTCCTGGCTCCTCTGGAGCCTCCTGTTATTTAGTGAGATGTGGTGGCAAAAATCCAAGCGAACATGAATCTGGGATCTGTTGTGTGCCAAACTGGAGTTTCCAGTTCTGAGTATTTGAGGGTTAATAATGTTGTTCATAGTTAACATCACTAGTAATGGTTAAATATTAGAAAATGAGAATTACATGTGCCTGAAGTTGATTAATTATATTTGAAACTGCTTCTAACAGCTGGTGGGAAAACTGACACAAATGATAAGCAGAGATTTTTATCAATGCGGTGAGATCGATATGTGTTCGGTGAGAACGTGCAAGTGAATGAAAGGAAGTCATGGGTGATTTAAATGATGTGTAGAACGTCCTTGTCATCTGAGGAGAGGATGTTTACTCCCACATCTTCATATGTTTGCCATTTAATTGATAGTTTTGTGGGATTAACAGGCTTCATAAAATTAATAACTCTGGCTCCTAGAACTCAGCTCAGTTTTAAATCCTGCAGAGACCTCAGGGCTTTATTTAGTCCTTTTCTTTTGGCAGTAGCCATAGGGCTCACTCACCTCCAGCAGCTCGGGCTTCCTTACCCAGGCAGGTAACATTTGCTGTGCTCACACACCTATACTAGCACCTGGATTTTATTTTACTTTCCCTGCTAAATCCAGCCTCTGAAATCTCTCAGCCTTGCTGATACAATTACTGTGTTAAGCTTGGTAACCAGTGAGTAAAGGAGAGAAATAAGTAGATTCTACTCTAGTCTTCTGCTCAATTGTTAATCCCATCCTCAGCAGCCACAGAGGGCCTGGAAATGGAGGCATTGGCCTTATTTCTTCTTGGTCTCAAACAGGGCAATGCCCCTGCACCAAAAGAGCATCAGCATGGACGTCACCACATATCACTGTTCAGTCATTTTATTTTTGGGATCCAAACCCATAACTGCAACTGAACTTTACTGTACCACGAATTGCCAAAGTGTGCCAAACCTTTGTGAGCCGAGACTGGCAGAGAGCTGGTCCTGATGACTCTCAGCATACCTGCTAATGGGAAGATTCTTCCTCTGTGCTGTGTCTGCTTTCCCAGTTTCATCAAACGTTCAATAACTATATTTCAAGTTAAAAAGATTTCCTATCTGCCATTTCCAATTCATGAGGGCAACCGTGCCTTGAAGGCCTGTGCCATGACTTTCACGTGCTACAGACATGGAAGAAAAGACCATATATCTTCCTAAATCAAAATAACTCCATCCGGCATTCCAGATAAAATTTTCAAATTGATCCACATCTCATCTTCCCTGCATGCCTAGCCCCTGGACCCTGTAAATATTCTATTAAGAAGAAATCTCTGTGTTCTTATCAGACTGTATTTCGTATCTGTATCAGGCCATAAATTGTGTGCTGCTGAAACAAACTGGTGTGTCGGTGAGATGTCACCTTATCCAAGTTTAATCTAATCCATGATATACTAAAGCCATTATGTATCGTACAGAGGGAAGCTAAACTGGACACCCCAAAACTATTGAAAACTGTAATTAAGTCAACAAAGATTAATTCCTCGAGTGTTTTGGCAACAAACGTTTCTTCTTTCCAGTCAAATATACCCCTGTGCAGAGCGTGTCAGTCATTGCATCAGTGAGTGCACATTTAGCTGCAGGGCTGCACACATCATTCCCAGTTTGGGCTGAGGGTGTGAAATCCAGACCAGAGCAGTGTTCATTTGATACCTCCTACTTGTCTCAGCCTTCAAGGCAGAGTTGATCTGCTCTGACAGGTTCATATAAGAGCTATTAGTGTATATGTTACTTTACTCTTGCACGTTGCTACATGTAGAAAAAAGAACATTCCATATTACCAGGAATTGGTCAGATTTTTCTTAATGGTTTTAGAACTTTTGTGTCTAGATGTATATTATTATATGTTATTATATTTTGTCTAGATTTATAATATTATTATATAGTTTATTACATTGTGTTTAGATGTATCCTACCAGGTTGATCTGTCCACTAGCAGGAGATACATCGTACACTTTTTGGTTTGGTTGGTTTTGTTTTTTATTGGGTGGTTGGGGTTTTTTTTGAGAATTCTCCCACGTTTTTGGAAAGTATAAAATTACTATTTTAAAATAAAGTCCACTGTCATTTCTTCTTCTGTGCTATTGCACCTCCCATACTGCAATGCTCACAACCAGTTCCTCAAAAAGCAGTAGTTATACTTTTGGTCCATTATATAGTTTGCTAATCAAACTGTCCTGCTAAGCTGAGGCAATCAAGTTCTACATATTTTCCTTTTTTTCTCATTTTTCAAATTTATTTTTGTTCCAAAAGATGAAGCTTTTTCCTCTGGAAGACCCAGGAGCCTTATGGGTGTGAGTGCCAATCCAAATCCTATCCACAAAATACAAATGATCTGCAATAATTTCAGCTCACTTGACTCTGGCTTCCTTAGAAGCTCCCATTGCCCTTATCGATTCTTGTATATTATCCAACTCAAACAGCTGTGATGCAGTCGATCTAACGAGTGTCATCCTGCCAGTGAATTTAACCTACAGAGACATGAGCTTCTGCAGGGTCCCCACTGCTGGGAGGCTTCCCTAGGAGCCAGGGAATTTCCTTTTTGTTGGCTTCTGGCTCAAAAACTGAGGGAGAGAGATCCTGAAACCACATCGTCATATTCTGATATAAATAGAATGATGGAGCCTATAAAATACTCTCCTGGTGAATGTGTGTTCTAGTGAATGTGTAAATCCTGTTCTCTTTCACCACCTAATATGTAACAGTAATGTGAGAACCAATTAACTAAATTGTGGAGTATTACTCTTTTTTAAAAAAAAAAATTAAAAGAAAAGATTGTGCTAAATCTTTGCTGGATGTGGTAAATTTTAGAACCTCATTATCTGCACACAAATGTTAATTTGTTAAACAAATCCCACTGGCAATTCAGGGATTATTCACTGTTGGTTTACTTAGTGCTAAGCCTTTTGGCAAATTCCTAGGCGAACATTATATAGCTAGAGATTGGGGCAGCTTTAATTAAAATTTATAAGTTTATGACAGTTGTATTGAACTACAATAATTGAACAAAGAAAATGTCATTGGTTAATTAAAAGTACACATCTGAGACGTGTAATTAAAAGTTTAGTATAGTAATGAACACTTTCAGTAACCCGAATTTGGAGAAAAATGTTACCATAAAAATACATTTCCTTTCTCCTTGCAGCTTAAAGGCAAACTGTTGGAGCAATAATTTACTGAATGACTCAAACACGTTAACTAGGTCTAACTAGTTCACAAAATGAGATACATATTTACTATGTACAAAAGTATGCCAAACCACATAGAATTGTGAAGTTTGTATCAAAATGAGTAAAAAAAATTATCTTTCCACTAAATGAAAACTGATTAAATATTCTCCAAAATTATAGATAAATTAGATACTATTTTATAAGCAGTGCAGGTTAATTTTGGGCCGCAGCAGTGCACACTGAAAACAGCAAAGAGCTAATTTACTTTGCTAACATCTTCTCAGTCCAAGTAGCCTCAAGGGGCTGTGTGCTCCATCATCTTCTCGTGGGGACAGGGACCATGGGAAGGGGAGGAGCTCATGTTTAGCTAGATGTCAGGGTGGTCTGGTCTGGTGTACAGTGGAGCTAAAGGTCCCAACCTCCACCACCACAACCAGCCTTGCTGAGAGCAACCTTTGAGAACTAATGTAGTTAGAGATCATTCTTTTCTCCCTTTCTTTAATAACATGGAGAGAATCTGTATCTGTTGGGATTGATCTCAATCAGCTCACCTACTAATTATCTATAGTAATACAGCTTCTCTCTGCTACTGTTGGTACAGTAAAGCTAATTATGGTTCATCAGCTACACAGAAATGAATTATTGTGATTCCCACAGACTGCTGATAGACAGTAGAAGACACGGTATTACTTAGAGTAGGCTGGTGGTGTGCCAAGTTGTTTTCTTTAATAGTGACAGCAAGTGAAATGCGAGAATTAAGCATGTACATGTTAATACCTAACAGCTTAAAACCATACATTGCTGGGAGTGAATTTGCCATTGACTGGAAGAAATACATTTTCTATGTCTTCGTGCAGGTACTCATCTGGATAATCTCATATTTCAAAACTTTCAGACAGCTTACGAATCAGTATTCTTTCAATTATTTTTTTTAACTGCAAAATAATTTAAGTGGTCATACAAAATACATATTTCTCTGTTGTTTAGGCAATAACACAAATCAAATTTGATCTCCGTAAAGCTCATTCATTAGGAAATAAATGTAAATATGATTCGAAAAAAATCGCCTAGATATTGCAGAGGCAATGCACTAAAATATTTAATTAGCTATTTTTGAAGATGATTAAAAAGAGTTATTTGCTATTATATAGCAAATTAAATTGGCAAACTAGCAGTAACTACATCCTCTGCCATTAAAATCTAATTGAACATTTTAGGATTTTGATCCCTGTCATCTTACAAATTATTTTTCTTTGCAAGAAAAGAGGAAACTGCATTTTATCTTCATGCCAAAAGACTGATTTTTTTATTTTTTTAGCTCCTGCTGCCAAAAATAACGTCGTGTGTCCTAGGGTCACCATAAAGTATTCTCCATTAACTTACTAAATTCTGTGCAAAGCATTTCAAAAAGTAGATGATAAATTTCTACGTATGTTCCAAGTTCTATTAGTTTTAGAATTAAGACCACAATTCTGGTTTTTTTTTTTTTTTTTTTAAGAGAGAGGCTATAGAGAGACTCTTCAGAGAATAGTGACTTCCAATTTCATTGTTTCCCCAGAGAATTTGCAGTATAATTTTAGTTTTACTGGATGTAAATGTCTTAATGAGCACCCTTTCATATATTATCTGTCTGCAATTAATCTCTTCAGGAATATTACTTAGAATTATTTTAAATACAAAATGCTTGTACCTGTATAAGGTCTCCATGCATCCTGCTTCCGCTTCCATACACCTGTAGTGAGGAACAACGTGTATCCAAGGATTGGATTACAGTAAATAACAAAGTGCCTGCACATTCATTGTAAATCACTGAGAATAGAGATATCTTGGGTTCAAAAAAGATGTGCTTCCTGCTCCCTAGATATTATTACCGTGGTTTTGAAATTGGAACATCTACATGTGAGATGCTGGGAATGTGCTGCCACCTTGTCGTCACCACTTTTGAGAGACAATTTTTGACATAGGTAATGGAGACAGGAAATTTTTCTTGAGATTATGTTACAGAAGAGACTAAAGAGGAGGATGGGGAAAACTAGGATGCTAATCTGTAACACACAGAGGAAAAGATGACAGCATGTCATGAGGTAAATCCAGTCGAGCATTGCACTGAAGAAGAGTCAGCTCAAAGCAAGGATTTTTTTTGTGTATTCAGAAAATTAATTTTGCCCCTTTTTGCATAAAATACAGCAGACGATGGCTGTCTGGATTTGAAGCCATTAGAATTCCATAAACCACTTTCCTTATTAATACTTTTCAATGCTGTGATGTGTTGTGAATATTTCTGTGGTGATGAAAGTTGGGAATGAAGAGACGACTTTAGCGCTCTCTCTAATCCCAAAACTTCACAATTGCTGGAAATGCTGATGTTCTCTGTGCATACAATGTTTATTAGTTATGACATCTGACATCTTGGTTAGTGTGACTGTTTTCCTTTGCCAACATAAATCAATATTCTGATTCTATGAGACAAAAAAATTGTGCCATTGTTTCTCACTGTTTAATACTGCAGTTTTATTAAAAAGTTCTTGGAACCGTTTTTTATTAGAAATAAATTATTTTTTGTATCAGAAACAAGGCAGATTTAAATGGCAGTATTATTGTAGATGCCAACAATCTGTGTATAAATAGGCAATGAACTATTAAGATTACTAAAAGTGATGTTAAATTGAGTGACAAAAATGGAGTTTAGGCTATACTGAATTAAATTTTCATATAACTGTCAGCAGTTTGGCATATTTATAAGCCTACATTAGCAAAGAATAGAATAATCTTTCCTGCAAACTAGGAAAATATCATAGCCCCATCATTTTAAAAAATAGAGAAATATTAATAATAGAAATTGATTTCAGGCCTCCAAATCTATGTTTTATCTTATTTTAACTTTCTATTCAGATGAAGGATTATGTGAAACCCCCTGGTTTAGGGGAAGATATTTAAATACAAGTGTATACAAGGGGAAAAACAAAAAGAGCCTGTGCTAACATCTGACTTCAACATCTTTGATTTAATGTTTAGATCACAGGGGACAGATATGAATAACCAGGCTGATGCATATTAAACTAGTTGGAGCTATTTTAAGTCAACGGTTTTGTTCCTGCTGTACTCATTAGAGGAAGAGACTAACTGATCTCGTGGCCTTTAGGATGATTTGCAAAACACTGTAAATTAGCATAGCTTAAAATAGAAAATATAGAAAAGAATTACTTGAAGGGTTTCATGGAAGAAGAGTAAGAAGTAAGGGAAGGAAAATGAATAAATAAATCATTCTGCATGAATCAGAGTAGAAAAAAGGAGGGCAGCTTCCCTTGCATTGAACAATTATCAAACTATGATATTACATGATTACAGAGTATTAAAACAAAAGCAGACCAGAATAAAATTAGAATTTTGGGGTTTATGGAATATTTAGTTTAATCTATATGACTTTAATAGAAATGGCCAACTAAATAGAGGACAAACAAAAATAAAGGTAAGAAGGGTTGCGGATTTCAGGGTTTCAGATGCAGCTGTGGTAAAAGACAGTAGCTGGTGCTATCTGCACCAGATACTGTATTAAAATGAGAAACCAACAAATGAGACAAAAGATAGCAAGGGAGGGAACCAGTCATAATGCCTCAGCAAATCCGAGAGGTAAGGCATGCCTGGTAGATCAGTATGGAGGTGAGAAATCATTAGTAAGGAAAAGTAACCCTTAAATGTTATTTCATTAGACAACTTGGGATTTTGGCTCCTCTGTATATTTTGAACAAAGTCAGCTTCTCTTGTGTACTTGCTAACCTACCCCTTTGTGAATTAGGTATTGTTTATATCTAAGAAGTTACTTTCTGCTGTATGACATGCAGCGATAACTGGAGTCTCTCATCATTAACATAATCCTTGACTTTCTCTGATCTCTTCTGGATTCCACAAGCTTATAATTTTCTTGATTGGGCTGTCAATATTGAAGCCTGATAGCCTATTTTTCCTGGGCTGTCTGTAATTTCATTCCAAACATCTTCTGCATCGAACATACAGTACATTATATGGTTACTTTGCTAATCTAGTTGACTTTAACCCTTCTTAACGGGTATCCCTACTATGTCATGGGCAAAGACTAGGTATCAACGAAAGGTGTAATAGTTTTACAGCAGGCCTTTATTGCCTTCCTTTTCCAAACTATCTATAGCCAATGATACTGATGTTCCCATTCAAGACTAGATATTTCAGTTTTACCATCTTAATCCTTAGAGTTTACCATTTATGTAAGACACGTGTGATACTATTACTGTGGGTTCCTGTAGTCTATTTAAAAGGCACTGCTTTTGTTCTGCCTGATGAGTATTTGCTGCTTGGCTGTTGCTGGCCTGTGCACAGTCCTTTACTCAGAGATGCGGTGTAACATCACCAAAAGGGATGAGTGTTTGCTGGTCAGCTACCCCTTGCTCAGCAGTGACCCAGTTAAGCTCTTGATTGTACTTGCTGGCAGCTTGGGTTCCTTACGATTCAAATGAAGACCACCTTGTCTACCCCTTTATTTCAGAATTTAATTTTACAATGAATCTTAATCTCTTTGCTAACCAATCTTGGAAGCCAGGAAGAAGAGAAGTATTCAACTTTTAATAAGTTTAAGAAAACCCTGAAGGCTGAATTGAAAGCGAAGGGAAGGAGTGTGGGAGAAAAATAATGTTTTGTAAGAGATAAACGAGAACGAGAATATAGAATATTAGGAAGTAAGAAGGGAGATGGCTAGTTAGACGCATCGTGTCATTTCTTTGAAGATTACAAATGAGGTATAAAAGCAACATGAGGAGATGGAAAAATATTTATGGCGTACAGAAGTTTGTTTTAAAGAAGATAAGCCTTAAGAAAAAAAATCAGGGAAAAGCGGAAGAGTTTAGTAAAACAGTGGAAATGTAACAAAGCTATAAATCCTTTAGACGTGAGATTAAGATAAGGAAAAAAATGGGCAAATTACAATAGGCTAGAATCACAGAAGGAAAAGGCATCAGGTTTTAAACACTATTTTAAAACCCTTTAAAGAGAAGTTAGAGACTAGGAGTTCATTTTGTGCAAATATTCATCCCTATGTGTTCACTACTTTTCAGACCTTGAATATTGACCTTACAGGAATCTTTGATCTGATGCAAGACGGCAAATTTTGTGTCACTGTGTTTATTATGTGAGAGGGTTTAAGATAGCAAAGCAGGCAGGAGCACTTGGGGTATAGTAAAAATTGTTATGTAAAGTTGGCTATTATCACATTAGTAAATATTTGGATGTTCATGTGATTATACATAAAGGTTTGTAGATCTGAGCATAATGCAGTGCATTCTGAAGAGGCATTGATGTTGATTATACAAACATTCATCCTCGGCAACTGGGGGAACCCAGCCTGACAGGACTTAGTCATATCTTAAATTCCTACTTAAGACTGTCTTTTAAAATAGTTCCCAAATAAAAAGTCAATAACCATGCATGCAAAAACATAAAATGCATAGGTACAGTTTTTGGGATGCCCGTGCTGATTTGCTTTATTAAAAGTTCTGAATTCAAGCAATGTTTGCAAGGGAATCATTTTATTAGAGTCTGCAGTAATGCTGCTGGCCTCACAGATCAGAAATTGCTACTGCTATGATAAATGCGTCTTTAAAGAGCTAATTATTATTATTTTAATGTTTATTTATTTTTATCATAAAATAGTTTTCTTTGTTTTGAATAGGGAGGCCTACCTGCAACTGTGCACTGGGTTTTACAGGACCAAACTGTAACCAGACCGTCTGCAATCGTTTTTGCCAAAACGGAGGAACCTGCAGTGTCACTGCTGGGAATCAGCCCTTCTGCAACTGCTTACCTGAGTATACAGGAGACAGATGTCAGTACTGTAAGTAATCTTCACAAATTCTTAAATCTTGATTTATGACAAATGTTCTACAAAGTGGAGGGTTAACACGATTTGAGTGATTTTCTATGACACGTGTAGGAAAACTCAACTCCAAAATTACTTGTACTGCTAAGGGAATGGAATCTGATGTAGTCGAGTGATCTTTGAACATACCTCTGCAATATCCCTCTACACGTGTATGGGATGAGAGAGTTGTTTTAGAATTATTTATTTTAGTATTTTCTAGAATTAATACATCAAATGGACCTGTACAAGACAATTGTCTTTGTCAGTAGAAAGGAGATGACTGGGTTAAAATTTTCTACTCTGACTTCTGATATTTGTTATTTTATGCTAGTGGAATTCCTAAATATAGTGAAATTATGGTTTCCCTTATCTTTGCAGACCAACACATGTGTCTTAAACTGCTAACTTACCTTTCGATTTATTTCTAACCCCTGTAAGAAATAACAGTCTAAGATCATCTTAAGTATGGTTTCTGCCCCCTCCAGGTATTAAATTTAGGATTTATAAGTACGACTCTTGTTTAATCCTCAGGACTTAACTTCTATCCTCTGTATCTGAAGATCTTTATAGTTTTTCACTGCACTGACCCATACATCTCTTCTCATGGCGATACTGTTTTCCAAAGGTTTCCCTTAGAAAGACCCTTCTCACTTTCAGACCTTTCTCTAAATTTCCATTTCCTTTACAAAGGAGAAGGGAAAGAAGATTATTAGCCAATAATCCTTCTGTTCTTTCTCCATTTATCTTTTTCTCTCCATGCTTTCTCTTAGCATGAATCAGTCTTTTCCAGTGACTCCAGACATTGGAAAACAATCCTGAATTTCTTCTTTTGGTCACTTATTTCAAAATTACAGTTTGTCTTCCTCATGTCTCTTCAACTAGCAACCCTAACCTAAAACTGATTATTTTTCTGAAATCAGAATTATTTTTGTTAAATCTCCTTATTCCTACTCCTGCTTTGATGTAACTGTACCATTCTAAAACAAAGGGCTAAGCTCTTGTTGTAGAATAGAACATTAAATGTAGAAGCCATCATCTCTTTTGTGTATAATTCAGTGAATTTGCTGAAGAAGGCTAGATTTAAACAAAATGGAAGGGAAATTAGCTGTTATAAAGGTCTGGTTTAAAATTATCTACAAGATACAAAAAGTATTTAGTTTTAGTGAAAGGTCTGTCAAACAAGGAAAGGGTTAGTGTGTCTCTTAAATGGGATTTGTACTGAAGTAAACTGAATGTATTTCCAGTTGGGAGACTATGAAATAAATTGAAACCTTTGAATGGAAAACCAGCAGTAATTGCAATTCTCTCCCACTTGGTATTAAACAAACTGCATGGATCCACAAATAACTATCTGCAAACACAATTGGGTATTTGAAAACAGTGTAGTACATAAATCATGCACAGACAGACACACAGATTAAGAAAAAATGTTTACTTGAGGCTTACCCAAAACCAAACAAATTGTTTCTAGTTGAATGCTTCTGCAAGCATCTTTTTTCCTTCTTTTTTTTTTCTTTTTTTTTTTTTTTTTTTCCTTTTTTTTGAGGAATTAATTTAAATGTAAATTTGGGATGCTTTTTAAACAGTGCTTATTATCAGATTTGGATTGTCTGCTGACACTTTGGAAAAGTGCCACAATAGGGAGACTGGAATGCATTATAAAATAAAAAATAAAATTAAGCTTTTGTTTATTTAAACCTTAATTAAAAAGAGAAATGAGCCTTACAGTATTTAAGAGGGGGTTTTTTTTTGTGGCCAATAACAATTCTATGAAGTTGTACAGGTTTACAGTTACTAATGAGTATATAAATTCACATCTGTGATATTTTTTTTCTTTATTCACACATATGTATGTTTTTTTGCTTTATTCATTGTGTTCACTCTGCATGCCTGTTGGAACAGATTAATAAAGTACTATTGCAAAGACTGGTTGCCTTCAAGATATCTTTTTCAGTCTTTCTGTGATGTGATTTAAATTAGTTCATATGCAAAGGATGATACATGAACGTGCATAGGTATTTTACTCATGCTCCCAATCTGAAAATATTATTAGTGTTTTTTATGGCAGGGAGAAGACATTTACTTGCAGTATTGCCAGATTGCAAAGACCTTATTTTCCCCATACTTATCGTCTCAAATTACCCAATGCAGAGTTTCTCCTGTGATTAGTTCACATAAGGGATAATAACCAAAATGTGTGCTCTGCGTCAAGGCATTGGCACTGCTGAAATAAATTCAAGTGAATGAATTTACATAGAATTCCACTAACACTGTGCATGTTATTATATACACATGTATTTGATGTATTTGAATATAACTCCCTATTTTAAATTCCTGAAATAAGATATACAGACTAGTTAAAGTTCATTTCTTGTATCATTTAAGGTCCAAGCAACCGCAAAAATAGAAAACGTTTTCATGCAGTTACAATCATTCAAAGTGGATATAGTGATCTCCCAAGCTGTTACTTTCCCTGAAACTGCAATTCCTTTCTTTAGGGAGAAGGAATGTAAAAAGAAAAAAAAGATTTATTTTTGTGTCACCTCAAGCGTGGCATATGCATTTTAGATAGGGCAGAAGATTAAAGGTGTTTATGACTGCAGTCAGTGCTATAAACCAATAATTGTTTCAGAATACACCTAGATTTTGGGTTTCTTTTTTGTTGTTTGGTTTTGTTTTGTTTGTTTTGGGGTGGGGTTTTTTTTTTTTATCCTAATATAGATGGAAACGTTTCCCCCTTGCAATGATTTTTGCATAAAATGCCTTTCAAAAAACAGTCCCCCTGCTGCAAATTGCCCTTCTGTCACCTGAATCAGGGAACAGCAAGCAATGAACTACTTCACTCAGTGTCTTTTAAGCCTTTCTGGTTCCTCAGTAGTCATTCCAGAGGCAGATGAGTCTACAGCCTCCATAGATAGGTGGAGGCATACAGGGAATAATCTCCTCTCTTTGGTGAGCAGGGATAGAGCCCAAGGGAATGGTGTGAAGCAGCAACAAGGAGGTTTAGGTCGGATGTTATGAAGAGGCTCTTTATTGAGAGTGTGGTTGCACACTGGAACAGGCTCCCCAGGGAAGTAGTCACAACACTGAGCTTGACTGAGGTCAAGAAGCATCTGGATGACGCCCTAAGTCCCACACTCTGACTTGGCTGGCCCTGTGTGGAGCCAGGAGTTGGACTCGAGGATCCTTATGGGTCCCTTCCAGCTCAGGAGATTCTATGAAACAGAAGTAGCTCCTCCAACGGGCAAGCTTTGTCTTTTAACAGATCTCTTCCAGTACAGTG
Organism: Porphyrio hochstetteri; assembly: GCA_020800305.1. NCBI lineage: Eukaryota > Metazoa > Chordata > Aves > Gruiformes > Rallidae > Porphyrio > Porphyrio hochstetteri. The sequence goes on along the minus strand of CM036910.1, from coordinate 37,830,897 downwards.
GGTACCAAATAAATACTTCTCTGCTAAGGGAAAAAAAACTAGGCACAGAAAAGCATAAGCAAAATGTTTGTCACTTTATGAGATACCCTGAAATATCATCCAATTGTAGTTGTCTCCAGCTTGCTGCTTACAATGTGTCCCCAGTCAAATGGCAGCTTGAGAGTTTGCACTTCCAGACTAAAGGCTGAAGTTGCTCTTTGGCCAAGGTTTTGTTCTGTAGTGAACAGCTACTGAGTCACCCATAGTGAAATCCTGAGCTTCACAGGGCTTGAAGTTTTTATTTTTGACAGAAAGGTAATGCTTTATTAATATGGAACAGGTTAACTCTAAGCTAATAGAGATGCATAGTTCAGACTTGATATATATCAATTACTTCATCTGTCCATCAGGAACACCACCAAAACCTCAACGGAACATGTTAATGACACAGAACTGGAAAAACTATTAGAAACAGAGGGAAAGAGACACCTTGAATTATTCAGCCCCATTAAGGAATTTAAATGACAAGACTTTAAAAAAAAACCCCTCAAAACAAACACCATCCATAACTCCTACCTGTCTGACTTGAAATTGTCACTACCACATAAATAAATGAAAATGAATCTAAATCTTAAAATACCATTGTTCTGTAGCTCTGGAAGCTCCTTTGGTCAGGCAACGTGTTTGGGGTATTTTTTTAAAGGGATATGAAAAAAAAATGGGGCAGTTACTAGTGCTTTTAAAGAGTTAAAGAATTCAGTACTTGAAATCTCAGTCCTGCTGACATTTAAGCAGTTAAGTAAGATAATGGGGTCTTGCACAGTCTATAAAGATAAGCATGTATATAGTTTTTTGTAGAACTTATGGATTATGTCTTCATATATTATTATTATTAGAACTTCATGAAATTTTAATATGTGGATAAATGAAAATAAAACTTAATTATTTCAAAATACTATTTCCATTTCAGTTTAATGTAATGCTGTTAATGGTAATGTGAATGTATCAGAAGATTTTTATTCAGCCAGTGTCCCATTAAATACATTAACATTGCTCTGCTTTTCTCATCAGTAGTCTTTATATTATGTGGGATGATGCCATAAATGGTTAGACATCTCTAAGAAAAAAAAAAAGATCTCTTACAAGTTTATCCTCCCAAGACTACATCATTAATGTAATATGTATCTGTTTATGGGGTATCCTTGATTCTTGTAGTCGCTAGTGAGCCACCAACTTCATTCATCATTTTGGTTTTATTGGAGTACATTTGAAAACATAGAAAATTAGGTGGGTATTTTTTCTATGCTAGTCCTCAATGCCTTTCAGTAACTAGCTTTCCTGTTGCTTGCAGATGTTTGCCACCATTACTGTGTGAATTCTGAATCATGTACTATTTCTGATGATGGAAGCGTAGAATGTGTCTGTCCAGTACGATTTGAAGGTCCAAAATGCGAAGTGGACAAGTGTGTCAGATGTCATGGGGGACACTGCATAATAAACAAGGACAATAATGACATAGTATGCAAGTGAGTGCATGTAGGGTGGGGTGTTTGTGTTTAAAATTATATATTTAGCCGCAATGATATGTATTATCCTTTAAGTCTTACCCAGTGGCTAGTCCCTGAGCTGCTCACAGCAGAAAAGTTCTTGTGCATGGTTCCTGCCCACACAAAACCCAATGGCTCCTGCCTTTTTAAACCAGCTTTTGGGGCACTTCTCACTGGAGAAAGCATAACATATCAGGAGACCAAATGGGTCTTCAGTTGGAAAAATGGGAATAATTAATGAAGTTAACAGTTGGGTTTTACCACCCTGTTGAAATTTGTTGGTTCTGCAGTTATCTGTGACAGTGATAGCGACATACTGTATCCTACTGAAAGCATGTGTAATAAAGCATGCTGCTATATTGCTGAGTGATCATTTTGCATAATAATTGTTTATTTTCATAAAAGAAAAGATTAAGGATATTTTGTGTTATAAGCTCACTGCCCCTACTAGCTTTTCTGAGTGGAAACCTACAGTTCTTGCAATCAGTAAATCTTATCCATATAATAAAATTCACATTGTAATGTATAGGTTATTATGCAGGAATTCACCAGATGTAATAAAATGCTGACTGCTGATTGTTTTGGGTTTTAACCATGACAGTTGCACTAATGGAAAAATCGCCTCTACCTGTCAGTTATGCGATGGCTTCTGTTACAATGGTGGCACTTGCCAGCTGGACCCAGAGACAAATATCCCCGTCTGTCTGTGAGTATCCTGCATTGTGTAGGCTATCAAACATCTGTGTGCCAACAAATAATAAAATTATGTGCACATGTCTGTATTTTTGATCTCTCTAGGCTGTATAATGCGCTGATCACAGTTGTAACTTACAGTCCTATTTCTAGCTATTTCTGCAACCTGATACTTTGATGAGCTGTTTGCATTATGCATATTGAAAGATATAACTAAGATATATAATTTGAATGTGTACAGATCCAAAGATATCTCTTTTGAGGCTTCTAATAATTTCAGGCCAGATCTAAAACCCATTTAGGCATTTTTTTCAGGAATGGAAACCAGAGATACCAGATGGTTGCCTACCCTGCTTCTCAAAGGTGGCTGAAGGTTTTCTCCTATAAAGATGGGCAGGGGTGGGGGCAGTGCACTCCTATAAGGACCTGATGGAACAATGTCAGAATTTATTTCCTTTCTGAGTCTGAAGATGTGCTCATGTATCTTTTCTTTCTGCCCTAACCTTCATAATGCCCGTGCTAGCTTGGCTGTTGTGTGATGAGATTGCTCTCTCCTTCCTACACCATTGTTGAGAGAATAATTTAGGATGCTTTTCTTAAATCCAGATATCAAATACCAAAGAAAATGTGATTCTATAGTTTAGATGGTGAAGTACTCTCTTAAGAGGTAGAAGAGCCTACATTCCAGTCCTTTCTTGAGAGCTATGGTGTATCTTCTTTTTCAGTTGCTAAATATAAAATACAGAAGTAGTCACTGTAGCAAGAAATTAATTTCTTTCCTGGTCTCAGTTACACTGAGCTACCTAGTGTTACTCTTGGGGGTTTTGGGTTGGTTTTTTTCCCCCACTTTTGCCTAATAAATGCTTTGATATTTCTGCACTGCAGAAAAGTGTCATAATCTTCCACTTCTTAGGACAATCTGGAGGTCAAATCATCCTCCAGGAACATATAAGGTGTTGGAAGAGAGACCTGCACTCGAGTATCTCGTTTCCAGGGTGACATAAGTAAGTTGTGGCCCAAAGGGGATCTGGCATTACAACTTTGTAAATACAGATACAGCCATCCCTTCATTTTGGTGATATGCATGAGGTAGGTGATCTTAAAAGAGAGTGCCTGTTGTATTCAGACTCTCAAACAAGCTATGTAGAGAAACACCTAGATTTTGTAGTCTGACTGGTGTAAGGGATGGACAGAAGGGCAAAACTGTAGTTATTGCATTATTGAAGAGAAGCTGTTGATAGATGTTGGCAGGTTTGAGGTTAGAGACAGTGGAATGCAGTTCAGCACTGTAGTCCTTATTCTGCTGAAGGAGCTTTAAGTGTGTATGTCTCTTTTTTGTAATTATTTTGATCTTGCCTTTTTTACCTCTTACTTGTATCTCCTTAAATGTCTTTAGCTGAGGACTAGAGAGACTCATAAAACTGAGCAAAGGGAGAATATCACAGCCATAACACATGAGGCCCAAATATCATGATTAAGTTTGGTGATTAATTTGGTGGTGGAGTCACCATCCCTGGAGGTATTTAAAAGATGTGGTGCTTAGTGTTGTGATTTAGTCATGGGCTTGGCAGGTGACAGTTGGACTCAATGATCTTAAGGGTCCCTTCAGACTTAAACAATTCTGTGATTTGCAGATATGAAATGGCTATTTCATAAGCTTGTGATTTTCTCTTTCCTTATAAAACTGCTTTTTTAAAATCCATATGGAACACCATAGCATCTCAAGGAAAACAAGTTTCATATATTAATTTGTGTATGGATTTACAATACATAAGTGCCGTGGCATATGCCAACATTGTTAACAACACTAACAAAACAGTCATGAACATTTTTAAGGCCATTGCACTCTGGATCAATAAATACAAATTTATAGTACAGTTGGCAATAATATTTTGTAGAGAACATTAGATTCCTGAACCAATTGGTTAGTTTAAATGTGTCTGATTAACCCTGATGAACAAACTTTTCAGAATACTCAAAGTGGACCTTCTGTGAAAAAACAGAGTGTGAATTTTATTACCTGTGGGTGTGTGTCTGTGAATGTGTGTGTGTGTCTTGCCATCATTATATATAATGCGTTTAAAATCTGTTCAGCACAAGGCAGAATATTTATATAGGTCTATTTTACTGAAATTCTGCAGATGCTCTGTGGGGTTTAAAAGTCAGCGCTGTGACCAGAAAGTGAACCCTTGTGATTACTACTGTCAGAATGAGGGAATTTGCACTTTAACTGCGTTTAATGAACCGAGATGCAAGTAGGTTTAACCTTCCACTTAATGCTGCACATTCTGTGACATCATTTCAGGCCACAGTTCATTGGTTCAAGTCATGCACATTCACATACATTTCAAAATATATACTTAATCTGGGGGCTCGTTTCTATAATACAGGCTTACCCTTTGATAGCTGACCTGATGAGTATATTTAAACATACTTTTTGAGTATCTGTATCATCGGAAGAAGAAATGAAAAGTTTTAATAAGTGAACTGGAAACACTGCTTGGCTTCTATTCTCTGTATTTTGAGATATTTTAATAAGTTAGTCCTACACAGTGTAAAGATTAGCCAGCATTGGCATTGCATGTGTTCCCCAGTCCAAAACTGACTACCTATTTCTCTTCTGCCCAGGGAAGGGAACAGAAGAGCTGTTTTGGTACCACTTGTATTCATAAGTCTCACTGTTAACTATATAGAAATATAGTCTAAAATAGAAACTGTTAAAGAAAAATGTGAGCAACATCAGCTATTCTGACTTCCCCTCATAAAAGAATGTATAAAATTTACATATTTGCATTCTGTATTTTTCTGAAGGATTTTAGGTCTATTTCTGTAGAGAGACAATTTCAGTCCTCATCGTGGAAAGAAAGAACCTTTGTCTTTGAAAATGCTGTATGGCACACATACACAGAGATAGGAAGTACCAGTCAATGAAGACAGATTTACTCAACAGTTTTGATGCAAAAGCCAGACTTGAAATCATAAGCCAAAGACCCAGACTTGGGATAAAATATGAAACTCCAACATCTTAAATCTTATCTAAGTGCATGCTTTATGAAAACATAAAATCCTGTGGGGTTGTGACATGGCTGTCTGGTGGGTAGCAATGACAGCGACTAGGTATGGTGAATAATCTTGTAATATTTTTTTCAAATATGACCCCAGTTCCTTTTGCCTGTGTTCTCAAGCAATGAAACTCTACGACCTGAGCTATCACCAATTCTTGATCTTTGGAGAGTATGGAGTGGGTCTGTTGATAACTTTTGTGTGGGATGTGGTTGCTTGGAAAAGTTTGTATCTCCGTGTGTCATATGTGATTAGCTTTGTCACATTCAGAATATAAACAGAGACAGAACTAGTGCTGCTAATTCTCATCCCTTCAGACTGATTGTTAGGTTAGTATGGCCACCACTGCCTGTGTCTAAGAATTAAGAGAATCTTCTTGGTTTTTTTACAAAGCCAGGGTGGCTTAGAGGAAAGGGAAGAAAAGCAAATAGAAGTTGCTTGGCAGAGTTGAAGACAGTTGTAGTGATAGTGAGGAAGATGCATAACTCTCTGTGTCACAGTTCTCCTTGCAAGCCCCAGCTTAAACTCCAGTTGTTCCCATTACCTTGTGTTTCTCTGATGCCAAATTAGTTTTTAACTGGAGCTCATTTATAATTTCCCCAACCTGCTACTGGCAATTAGAAGACCTCAGGAAGAAATGAATGAAGTAAACCCATGTTTTGTGAGAGCCATCGTGCCAGCAAACAGGAGTGTCAAAAGATTTTCTCTGTAAGTTCTGCTGTGCTGTTAGGGAAAATGCTTTATCCTTCCAGCCTGCATGTCTGCCCATGCTAAGTATGACATCTGTCTCTGGTCTCTGAGAGACAGTTACCTAAGGGTTAGCATTTTTCTTAACCAGTCTCTTACTCATGGGCGCGTGACTTTTAGCAGGAATAGGAAATGGCTGGGTTTATTTTCATTCAGCAGGAACGCTCTGCCACAAGCAGATCAGTAGAGAATACAAACCTTGCACATAATCGAGCCTTTATTATCATGCAATAAACAAAACAGCAGATAGCATTTGTCTGTTCTAAAGGGAAATCCTAAAGCCATAGTTATACAGAGGAACTATACACCTGCAAGAACATACTTTCCTTTCACCAACCTGTACTCTTAGGGTCCATTTTTCTTTTTCTATCTCAAGTTTGTTTTTTTTAAAACAACTTGGATGCACCAAGTATTAGGTGCACATTGGAAGCAGATGTTGTGCTTTTCACTTACCCAGTTTATGAATGATTTAAGGTCACTCCGTGGCTGCATATAAGCCACCAAAAAAAGGAAGGTTTTGTGAAGTTGGTCTCATTCATTGAAGTTTCAATGAATGCTCTGTCAGGTTTTGAAAGACACAGAATATACTGTGATTTCTCTTGGGATATAAAGTCCTATGCAACCTAGATTATTAATTCTAAGCATTATTTTTAGGAATATAAATTATATTTCTCCTCTCCCCCATTTCTGTCCTTGTTGCTCAATAACAAAGGTTGCAAGAGAATTTCATGTCAGAATGTTAAAATTTGCAGTACTACTCTGCATCTCTGGAAGATGTAGACTGAGGATGTTTTTTTAAAGAAGTATTAGATATAGTTACAGTCTTTTTAGAGTTCACATAGTAATTTTTTTAAGGGTATGTTTAGTACAACTCACTAATGGTTTGGGAGCCTGTGTGTTGTGTCGGAATTGCTCCAGTAGCTTCACAAATTCATCGAAAACTGAATGAACAACAGATCAGATTCATATGGGATATAATCAAGAAATGCTTTTTCTATTTATTTCACAAACTGTCAGTTCCATCTGTTCTATCAGTCTGTCTTTTGTTTTAATAATTGCCTTTATTTGCTTCTCTCTTCTCACTAATTAGCTATCTGCGTATACAGTCATACAAGAGAAGCAAGGTATAGGGAGAAATTACATCTTGTGTGATGCCACTGAAGAGGACTGGAAGAACTTAAAACATTCAAGTACACAAGGCCATCATTGGTTGTTACATAGACAATGCACTATAGGTTTCTTTAGTACAGAATATTACCCTCTCTTCGCTTTGTTTCTTTTATACCTTTACCATAACTATAGGTTGCTATCATTCCAAATTTGTATTTGTATTATTATTTGCATCTGTGCATAGATGCAGTCTAATTGTATTATTATAATTACTATTTGCATCTGCAAATAAATGGGATCTAATCATAACCCCCTTAAAAACAAACATTATAGAAGTATAATGAAGGATAGTTTCTGTTAAAAGTTTACAATCAAAACCCATAGAAGCCATAAATCATATTGATCCTTAGCTAAAGCCAACTAAGTTTAAAGGGAGCTTTTAAATGCTTTAATGAGGTTTTGAGCAATGATGCATGACTGTGGCTGAGGACTTTAACTTGAAGCAAGTAAGATTGTATTGTGCTGGCTAATTAAGAGGATAGTAAATTTTTCCTTCTTAGGTTACTTTCTGCATAGAGGTGTCTACAGTTCAGAGCCTCTGTTTCCTAAGTGCCATCAGAAACAGAGAAAGAAATTCAGAGTACAGCATTAAATTAGCTGCCTGTGGCTAGATGTGTTAACTGCTCAGAGGGCTTCAGTTTGCGTGTGTTATATTTTTACATTAGAATGAACATCAGTTCTTCTATAATGAAGAATAAGTCATCCCAGATAGTTTAACTGCTTGCACTAAGCAGATGTATGACTTTGAGATCAAATTAGCCTGAGAAGTCAGTGGCCTTTCAGATTGAAAGGGATATACTGTACAGGAGGAGCTTGAAAGAAGCATGAGTTTGGAACAGGAAACTGAGAAGTGAAGGGTGGAGAAAGAATAAGTTATTTCATTTCTAAACTGAGAATTGTTTTGGGGAGAGAACAAGTATTGGAGTTGCTTAAAAGGGTTAAGAAGCTTGAACTTGGAAGTGGAGATGTGGGTAAATTAGAACAAATAATTCCTGCAGGTGTGAAATGAGAGATGCTCTTGCTGGTTTTTTACCGGTAGGTTGGAGACAGACACTATGTGTGTGTCTGGGTGTGGGTGGGTGTGGGTGTGCACCCACGTGTGTGTTCATGTCATGGAAATCAGAAAGAATAAGAGTGCATTCCTCTTGATGGAGGAACTTCCTCCAGCTCCTATTCCTCTGATGCCGAACGCCCCTCTTGGCACTCCTTTTGGGTTGACAGGTCTTCAGATATGAACAGTTTCATCTAAGCACATATATGACTTGTACAAATACCATATGTACATGCAAGTTCAGAAGGAAACACAAACTTTGCCAAACCTCTAGAAAAAGTATATCCATAGTCCTGTTGTGGACAAGAAAGAGCCTGTATTGTTCAGTCCCCTGACAAGCACTTTCTGAAGGTTGGTATAAGTCAGAGAAGAGAAAATTTTATCAAGTATCTTGCACTAAATGTTTTCCATACGACTTCCTGGGGTATATTTAATGAGCTTCCCAATTACAATTACAACAGGAATTTCACAGTATTACAGTAGTTCTTTGAGAGCTTTCTTTTTCAACTAAAAATACTTTTGTTATAAATGTCCTGGATTTGAACATAATCAGCAGGTTCTAACTTTGTATTACAGACAATTTTCCATTCAGTTTGTATCGCAAACTAGTATTAGTTCAAGAATTAAATCCAAACAGGTATTTGAAGAGTGGTTGTCAAAGGAAGAAATGGGGAAGACTTGGAAAAGAGGGCTATGTATATTTTTCATTGAACATTTACCAGCTAGGCTGTAATGCACGTACCCTTTGTCCATCAGTTTAAAACTGTTTGGATAAAACGTACACAGTAGCTGCTGCTGTACATCGCTGCTTGCTTTGGCTCTGTGTGAAAGAGAGGGAAACACAGTTTGTCATACAGCTATTGATCCAGTCATTTCTCACTCCTTTTTATTTACCACTTCAACCTCTTCTTTTACTTTTGCTTTGTTTGCTCAGTGTAATTTCAACTTTAGTAGTAATCATCTGGACGTGCTTACTTTTTGTATATTTATGTTAATAATATTAATACTTGTATATCATACGTACCATGCACATATTGCTAATAGCATGAAGTTTAATGACCCTTGATTACTTCTTTTTCTTACCTTGGCATCATAGAGGCTGAGTTGCATCTGAAGATTGGTTCCTTAGCAGTAAACACCATGCGGCAACTGTGAAAGATGATTTGTATATTGACATGTCACGCATAAATTAAATTAATGTTTAAGGTCACATTTTATTTTTTTATTTATGTTGTTACTAAATTTAAGATTGTGTTCCTCAAAAGTGATTTTCTGTTGTTTTGCCTGCGTTTGGATTGTGCAATTTTCTTAACTTGTTAGATTGCAAGGTAATCTGTGTGTCATTTTCACGTAACGTACAGTTTCTATCCCTTAGCTTCCATAACCAGTTCATTCACCTTGTTTTCTTTAGAAGGATACCAAGAGATGCTCATTTAACAAATGTACTACAGTTTGGTCTGCTTTTATATAAAACATTAAGGAAAAAACATTTTGAAAATACTGAAAACCCTACAATATAGAAGGTACACAATGTGCTATTGATCAAAGTTGGGGTGTGGTTTTGGTCTTTCATTGTTAGGAAAGTTCTTTGTATCCTTGAGGATTTATCTGTTGGCATAACTATAATATCAGCTCCCCATATGAAGAAGCATACTTCCAAACTTGTTATATGAAATAGTTCAGTGATTCAGTTTAGTGAAGGATTTTGTCATCCTTCGTCATCAACAGACTTTGGGAGGAAAAAGGGGATTACTTTCATTTCCATCTTTCAGCACAGTTTAATACAGATAGTAAATAACTATAAACCAGATGTCCCTTCTCTTGTCTTATCATTAATATTAAAACTTTGTGTAAGACATTCAGGTGGAATTTTAACGTAAACATTCTTAAAATAGTGTGGCTGAATACTAGCATGTTTTACTACATGTTATTATCTATGCTGTGACCAAAAAGGAAAGCAAAACTAGAAAATTACATTTTATAATGAAGAAATATCATTTATACGTAAGAAACATTTTTGATTCCCCTTTCACCTCTGTTTTGTAATGATTGTTTCACGGATTCTGTTTATACTTCTAGACTAATCATTCAGTGCTGCTTTCTGTAATTTTTTTGATGCACGCTGCTATATTGAGTTGGAAGGCAGTTGTCTGCAAAGGCACTTTTAACTTCACATTGTGACTGCTATATTATATTTTTATGACAATGCCTGTGGCACAAAAAGAGAAGAAAAAAAGAGATAGAAAAATGGAAAAAAAGCTGTACACTACCACCAAATTATCCTTTTTTGCTAGCTGCTTCTATTTATTCAGACAGTTCATAATCAATTGGTTCCTTTTGGTCAAGTGCCCGTATAATTGAGTTTAGAGTGTTTCAGTGCACTGACCTGTAAGGGTTATACAAAAACAGAGAAAAGAGGCATTTTTCTCCCATTAATAGATTCTGTAACAACAGCATGATCAATCTCTGAAATGTGTATATCATAATTCTAAATATTCCTCGTTACAATTGGGACGCCTTTATAATTTCAGTTGAAAGTTTTTAAACTATTTCTCATCTGTAATATTACTTCCTCAAAATAAATAATTCTTGTGGTTTAGGCATCCTGTATCTCAGAACATGTTTCCCAAGCATTATCTCTTTGTAAGTGTAGGACTAAATCGTCACAGAAAGAACTGCAATATAGTTTTATTAATGACTTTGGCAGCAGACCATGTACAGCCTTTGTTTATTACGTTTGCTTTCAGCTTTTATATCGGCATTCTCTGTGATATTGTTGCTCTTTGATCGGTTCACTGATTCTGATGGGAACAGGAGATTTGCGCCTTAAGATGTTCACTGTAGTGCCTTGCACCACTCCAACCTGTCCTTCACTGTCAAGCTCCCCATCTGTTCCCATCTGTATTTGTTTATTTATAACTCAGATTAGGTATTCTCACTGTCTTTCTCCACAAGTCTTAATAGTACGAAGATCTTCAATGAAACCGGTGGCTTTCTGTAGCTCTGCTTTGTTAAAGAGTTATTGTATGCCCATACTGCAAATATCCTATCTCTGACCATACAGTGGTCAGCAATGCTACAGCACAAAAGCTCCTGGTACCAAATCTTCAGAAAGGTACAAAATACTGTGCATCACATTAAACCAGAAGACAGTTCCCATGTACTGAGCAGTCTGAGTTTAAATACCCTAATATCAGAAAATGTTGTTGTTATTAAGAACAACTTCTGTCTAAGGTATCCAAAGACAATTAAAACTGATTGACCTGATGTTTCCCACGTTCCTACATGAACAGTTGTCCATGTCCCAACCCCATCATTATTCATGTGCCTGTTGGTGGCTAATTTTCTGTGTCAAACTCACTTGTGCACAACATAGCTTTACCCTGGTCTTGCTTTCTTTTTCTATTCTGTCTGCCCAAGACAAGTCTTTGCTAACTTGCTAGCCCATAAAAGCACAATCATTTTCCCTCTAAGTGTAGAAGGAAATGACTGCCGTCCTGTCAGCATCAGCCCCTCTGAAGTTTATTGGAGACAGCAAGTGTTTGGAAAAAATGAAAATCTAGTGGCAACGAGCTATCATGTTTTTATGAGAATTTTATCAAATGCCTCAGAAGTATATCAAATATTGCTCACTTTTACCATTCACATGCCAAGAGAGGTAAACTACTAATATTCTTGCTGTAATTTGTTCCTCTGTTTACTATATACATAGCTGTATGATTTCTTTCTTCACCAGCTGTTGTGGTGTCATATCTGCTGTAAAAGTTTGAAGAGCATAATTGTACGTTGTACCCAATTTCCTCATGAGCTTATCCTTGCAGGTTTCATACTGATTCTTTTGCCAGTCTCACTCTCTTATATTCTTTAAACTGTTTTAAGGCAGATTTATAGTAATGATTCTTTTGTACAGCAGAAGCATTTGAAACCTTCAATATAAGGATTTTAGGTACAAAGTGAAGATATGTCTGGCTTTCAAAGAAATCTTTCCCTTTCAATATTGTAATACTAAATTAAAATTGCCTCTCATGAACAGCTTTAATCACACAAGCTGAATCTGCAACAACAGTGATGCAAAACTTCCAGTAGGAAATATAAAGACTTCATTTCATGGTTGTCACATACCAGCAGTTTGGATCCCAGTAGAATATTCTAAGTATAAAGATTTATGGTGTTTCTCTACAGGAACAGTGATACTTACTTTCTGGACGTATGTTGAATTGTGATATTTTTAAAAAACAAGAATAGTGTCTCAGTGAGGTAGGCTGCCAGCGTAATCATTTCCATTTGACATAATTGCTAAAAAGATATCTGTAAAAATTGGACCAGATGCATCTTTCAGAAGATTAAAATCTTCTGTTCCATGTGACTTAGAATGTGCTTGTGGTGGTAAGCAAGAGTGGGAACATTAGTTGGGTTTGGTTATAAAAGATATTGTGGTGAACTGTAATGTGTGTAATTAATTAGTAAGTAGGGGGGGTCCTTTGCAGTGAGGAAATTTAAGTCCGTATCTACCATGTTTATTTAAGTAAACTTATTTCAATAAACATGGAGAACTTAAGAAATTTTAATCCAATTTATCTATTGTGTGATTTTCTTTTAATCAACTGTAAATTAATAAACATGATTTTACAGACCATCTGCACCTCACATCTGTAGTGTTTGAGATAAGCACCCTCGTATCCTATCCTACCCTACCAAAAATGAAGTTAGATTGCCTAAAAAGTTCAAACCCAGCAAAGAGATTTGCATGAATGTTGGCTTGTGCTAGAGTAGAGACAGAAAAACTAGCCATTCTTCGGCAGTGATCTGCAAAGGCAAGAGAGTTGAAAACCTCACCAGCAAAGCTGGCTGGGGCTCCCTGTAATAATTCCACAATTTTTGCTGGAGATATTTTGTATCTTTCCAAACACTTTTGTATTATAGAACAATGTCAGTCATTAAGCACATCCACCTCTAAACTCTGCGATTTGTTAAATCCTTAGAAAGGCATCAGGTAACAGCAGCTCTTAGAAATACATGCAGGGAAATGCTCTATTGCATTTTCCTAAAGATATCCCACCTTGAAATTCATAAATAATTAACAAATGCTTATAAAAAAATATGATTCATTCAAATATGCAACAGAGGCAGATGAAAAGTGACTACTTGCTGCCATTTCCACAAGGAGAATTTGAGGTTCTCTGGTAAACATAATCATAATTACAGCAGGATGAATAAGCAATTGAATTTCCTTCAGGTATTTGTATGCATTTTTTCTGGTTTTTCTGAGTCAGCATACATGGACTCCTTCTGTTTGCTTGTATGCATGGAGAGCATCCTGAATTCCAGTTGAAGAAACCTTTCCATGCTGATACTCACACAGGGAAAATACAGCAGAATAACAGCATGCTCATCCAGGCCCCTGGCTCATGAAGCACACGTTCTGAACATAAACAGTCTCCAGGGACCTCTGGAGCCAGGAGAAAGTCCTGTCCCATCAGAACAGCCCTATATGCTTTAACTGTCACACCTACTTACATACAAACATGTATATATTTCTACAAATACATATGTAGTTACATAGCTCAAAATTTAAAATGATAAATAAATTAAATTGTAGAATTTTCAGAAAAAAATGAAAACAAAGCAAAGGGGAACTTCAGTTAATTTGTGAATATTAGTCAATGGTAGATAGGTCTTAAGCGGGGGACATTAGAACTGTGGAAGGAGCCCACTGGGATGGATACTCCTGGTTATTGGATGTGTGTAGTAGTTTGTGTCCAGTCAGATATGCTTCATCCGGTATGGACGTGGCTGTTAGAGCTTCTTGATCAAAGCTGACCCTAAAACAATACGGTACAAACAAAGCACCATAGCCAATAAGCCTTGATGGACTAGGTTAGCTATGCATGGATCCAGCTCAAATGTTCCTTCATTACTGCATTGTAGGTGGTAGTTGGCTTAATAAGACTTTAATATGCCGTTGGTTATGCCTGCTGTTTTATTATTCAAGAATTTCAGAAAAAGACTCTGGAATGAAGATTGCAGTGATAATAACATGAACTGAAGATACAAAGCTGTAGTTTTAATCTAAAAACGTACTCAGAATGTTGTAAGTGCCATGGCAGAGTACTGCTGACTCCTTCCATGAAGCTTATTGTTTATTTTGTAGAATCATTGTTGCCATTCGTGTAGCTCTTGAGAAGATGCTGGTGGTCTCTTTAATAGGTTAGTGTGTTAACAGCTGACATCTATTAATTTTACCATTTTAATTGGATCCTTTTAGATGTTCAGCCAACTGGTCAGGCACACAGTGTGAGAGGCCAGCTCCCAAAAGCAGCAAGTCTGACAATATCAGTACAAGTAAGTACTTCAAATAACTGTTATCACTTGTCAAATTTGGCTCGGTTTTACAAGTTTGAACTTGGTGATATTATGGCACGTGAATTTGTGTAATGAAATGTGCTGGTTACCTGTAATTTTTTTTTATTTTTTTAAAAAAAAAATCCAAGTGTAGACCTCTTTCAACTTTTTGATCGACATTCAGTGTTTCATGATGTGGTTTGGATACAAGCCATGTGTTATACACTCATTGCTTCAAGGCTAGTCTGCATTCTTCTTAAAGAAAGTGTATCAAGTGGTAAGTGCTTGGTGGTATCACTGCTGCGCAGAGAACTAGTACGAGACCTCTGACCATTTGAGTCCTACTGAAAGCATCAAAAATAGAGTTGTAAGTAGTTCATAACTTTTGCATTGGCTGTCTGCACAGGTTTGAATTTTACCTACTGTGAAAATCATCCTGAAAGTAAGAATAGCTCCTGTTGTATTTTTTTTTCAAAACACATCTATGAGCATAAAAGGATGGTATCACTACACTGTTGGCAGTTTAAACTGGACAAGGTTCCCCACGGTGCAGCGAGTATGCTGATGGTACCCTCTGTACATCTCTTGGTCACATTTAACCCAACTGGAGTAGTAGAATGAATCGCCCACTATTCAGGTCAGCTTGATGCTTAGGTAAAATCTTCCTAGTGATCCAGACAAGTGAAAGAACACTTGCAAGATGGAACGGGGCAAGAAAGCAGCCAGAACCTAGCTCAGGGTTTCTTGTTGAGGGCAATACCTGCTACAAGTTGGGAAATGTGTTGTCTTGTACCTGCACACTTGTCTTATGCCTGCTGCTAGACTATGGTCACCAGGAGGCAACTCATCCCCAGTGGGCTGTGTTTCAGGGGACTTTTTTTTTTAATGTTTACCTGCCAAGAACAAAATGAACCCTTTTATGTTTCTTCCCAAGTAAATCTTCACCCAGTTATCAAATGTTATCTCAAAATAGCACTGTTGTAATGTCCTGTACAGGCTGAATCTTCATAAGCTGACGTGAGCTCAGATGCTTCAAGTTTCTATTCTCTAGAACTTCATTTCAGGCCTCTGACAACCTGACTTTTAGTTTTCAGTAAGCCTTCAGGCAAAACTCAAAGCATCTTTTTTAATTCTTTATTTAGACTGTGTTTAACGTAGAGCAGAGACTGCCAACAGCTTTTTTTTTTTTAAACAAATCAATAAATGTAACCAGTGAAACGACCAGCAATGTTTTTGTTTTCTACCAGTTAGGGATTGTGATATTAAAGGAAATGCACATCGTTCCACACTGGCTTTATAGTGGAGTCCGGTAGTTTATAAGGGCCAGTTATTATAACATAAAATTATTTGTTGCCTGCATTTCTTTATTGCCAGACACATTAAACCTGAGAAATTCTTAGAAAAGTACAGTTGCTGACCTTATTTTTGCAGGTAGTCGCATTTCAGTTCAGTTATCTGGCAAATTTATGTTAAGCCCATTTTCTTCATCCCTGTACCCTCCTTTCCTTTAACATCACTTGTCTGATCTGTGCACTGTTTTTCTGCTACACTGAGCACCATTGTAGTTTCCTTGATTGCCTATATCACCGTAACAGAGTTACTGGCTCTTGAGTACAATGCAGTAAAATGCAGGACTGCACCCACCATCTCGAAATGAATATTGCTTACTACTTTTCATTTTCCCACACATAAGAGTAATGAATGCATATAAATGCTACTAATGGAATTCCTCAATCAGAGCCATGGCTACTGAATATGTTAAATTATTAGTTGCACGACTTTAACCACTGAAGGTGGTGGTGGCAGTTGAAGTCAGTGATCATGCCACTCCAATCCAAATTGTTCAGCAATCCCACACACCTTCATACAGTGTCACTGCAAATGAGGGAAGGGGATTAGTCCAAAGTATATTGGTATACAGAAAGAGGAAGCAACTCGTTTCTTGTTAAAAGTGCTTGTGTGTACACCATATCTGTAATCATATTTTTTATTACTGATCAACATTAAAATCTCAAATCAGTGAATCTCATCACATGAAATTTCATTTGTTGGTGGGGGAAATAATTATTTTTAAATTAATTTAACTGTCTTACAGCTCTGAAGATATTATGAGATGTAGCTCTGAGTATTCAATGATATTTCCTTTTCCTGTTCTAGGAAGCATTGCCATCATTGTTCCTCTTGTTTTACTGGTGACGTTGATCACTACTCTGGTAATTGGACTATTCCTTTGTAAAAGGAAACGAAGGTAAGTAATTTTACATTGATGTGTGAAGTTAAAAAGTAAATCTTTAAAGTATGTGCATCATTTTGATATTTAAAAATCACTTTATGTGTTAAAAGCAACCATAAAAAACCACCCAAAACTTGTTTCTCAATGCATTTAGCTAGTTATGTTTTGGTTCCTGCTGGAACAGTCATGTCTATTATTTGTACTTATATTCCACATACACTGCATGAGGACATTTAGTTCCTTTCTTATCCAGCTTGCTCAATCCAGCAAGGCTGTGTAAGTGCTAATAATTTTATCCAGAGATTTAATGAACTTAGGAAAAGGAATTAATGTATTTCAGTGGAACTGCATAATTAATATTGTTCATGTCTGTAAATAATTTCAGATAGAGCCTGTGCAGACATTTCAGGTTCTAGTTACAGATCACATAAATTTATGTAGTTCTTTTCAATTGTACGTAAGTTATAGTGAGGATGTAAACAACACTCCAAGTATCTACTGTTGAGTCTCAAGTCTTGTCATCATTACTGTATTTCTTTAGTATTTTGCATAGGAAGCCAAATGGCAGCACTGAGCAGAAAATCTTTTGTTCTCATGACTTTAGCTGCCTTTGAGCTGATAATGAATGTAGGAAATGTAGCCAGTTTGGCTATTTCTTCAGAGGCCACATTGGGTGGCAGGGGAAGTAATTCTGTTTCTACTGCATAAAGATGCCTGAGAGAGTTCTTCTCTTCAGAGAAACAACAAAGTGATATTAGCAGCAATGCTGATTTAACTAGGAATGATTCCAGACAATGAGGATGTGACTTGGACTAGGGAAGACCTAGACTATTTCAGTCCTCTAGATTAAAAGAATCTTTTAAGTTCCTGTCATTAACATCTTGCGTAGCATCCTCCTGCAAACTGTGATGCTAACTAGTAAGCATTAATTTTGAAATGCTTTTTGAAAAGCCAAAGTTACTGTTAGTAACAGAACAGCCATCTTCCATGGATGTCATCACGTGCCACTGTACCTAAAGACCAAATTTAGTGATTGCCAAATCCCAAAAAACAGTTGCTGATCTGTAAGTTGTTCAGTTCTTGGGAATAACTTGTTAAATAGTAGATCTTCAGTGGAGACATAGAACTAACCTCAATAAAGAATTTTTTTCCTTAAAATATTTGAAATTGTATTTTAGGGTGGGTTTTTTCATCTTTTTGAAGGCAACAGTAAAGTATTAAATTAGTATGGATGTTCAACACTTCTACACTACAGATAAGTGCTTATTTTAGGAAATAAAATTCTGAAACGTACAGATCCTTTAGCATACTGAAATTCAGACATCAACTGCATCTTTCTCAATCAAACAAGAGGACTTGTCTATTATGATCCTGACTGTGACCTCCCTATTATTCCCTTATAATTCTAGAGAACATACTGCATTGGGAAAAATTACCCTCTTGAGGTTATTTCAATTGCTCAGACTAAAATCACCTCCTTACCTAAAAGAAGTGAATTCAGTGACTGAAACAATTCAACTCAATCACTTATGTTTACTGATATCTAACTCAAGGTTAAAAATAAGCCATTTATCTTTTCATTAAGTTTGGAAAAAATCAAGTTGAACCCCAGCATTCCAGTAGCCACTGGCAGGGAATACAAACTGGAGCTATGAGAAGCTCATACGTTTTTAACACATTGTAATGAAACCATTTGCTTGTCCTCAGATTGCAACTGATTTGGGGCAAATGATTCCAAATGGAAGTGAAATGAATAAGCAAAGGAATATGACTCATATTCGCTCCATCTTCATTACTGCAGGGAATCTGCAGTGAATTTGTGGGAAGTGAGGGAAATCTGGAAACTAAGGGGAAGTCGTGGCGGTAGACAATGAGTAGGCACTTTGTATGAGTTCATACCTCTACAGCCAAACTCAGAAAAATAATACAATTCTACTTTCAACCTATGTGAGATCTACAGGTAGATTCAGCTTGCACTTGGTTTGCAGAATCCAAGGAATTTCTGAGTGTCTGCAGCATGCTCTTCATCCTGTTGGTTTTAATGATTATAGAGAAATAAAATATAATCTATAGTATTTTAGGATGAAACAAAGAAATTTCTTGTGAAGTCATTAGCTTCTTTTTTTGTGTGTTTTTTTTAATGCATTATAGGACAAAAACTATCAGAAGACAACCCATTATAAATGGAGGAATCAACGTAGAAATTGGCAATCCATCATATAACATGTATGAGGTGGGCCATGATCACAGTGAAGGTGGTCTTTTAACCTCAGATTTTACTGTAAATGCAGAAAAGGTATTTTCTTTCTTTTTCTAATGGCAAAAACCACTACTTATTTTGTCTTTCCAACCTTTTGACTTTAGCTATAATTAAATAGAAACGTAAAAGAAGGTCTAGGTTTAGCTACACAGTGAATGTAAAGGCAAGTTAAGATTTTATTAGAATAAACTTACTGTTGTCTATATATATATATACATATACACAGTTGCTTTGCAGTCCGATGCTTGTTGATGGACAATATTTTTAGTGCTTGTATTTTACCAAAACTGAGTTAAAACTAAGCTATCAAATGAGGTTTTTTGTCACAGACAGGTCTACTTAAGTTACAAAATCATAACCTATCTTTCTAGTCCGGTTTCAAATACTGAATGGAAATATATTATCATGCAGCCTACCTTTTGAAGTGTGAATGAGTTTATTCCTACATATGGAACTAACATTTCATATATGAAAACTTCCAAAAGCGTAAAGAATTCAGAGCCCCGGCTGGATAGATAGATTAAATGTTTACACAAAGCTAGTAAGTATTATCATTTTCTTGTAAAAGATGCTGTCACTTCTGCAGCATTCTTCAGTGCTTTGAACTCCCTGAGTGATGTGACATGGGATGAAGGAGGTAATGCTGCGATATCTTTCCTAGAGCTCCGTAATCAGACATACACCAAAGGGCAGCCATCATTCTGTGGCATTTCTGACAAAGCAATAACCGGATTACTGTTAGCTCTAGGAATGTCATCGCCGAATCACATAGGCAGTGTGCTGAATACAAGAGGTAAGCTGAAAATGGGGTTACTCGCTGGAGGAAGAGTAACTGAGCCAATGCTTATGGTAAAGTCTGGCTCTAATTCTTAATGGAAAATGACTCTAAAATGCTGGATTTGATTCTCTTATTGAATACAAGAGGTTTTCGTGCTGAAGAATACCTGTAAGTAGGTTGTTTCAATTTTTTTTTAAATTGTAAATCACTCTAAAATAATGTTTTTAATCAGTGCACTGTTCACGTTTAACAGTGTTGATAAGTACACATGGAAGGTGCTCTGTTAGGACAGGAACTAAAATTTTCTGTTTATACAGGCCAGATACATAGGGGGAGGGCCCACTGCATTCAAGCTTCCCCACACAGCTCCAGCTATCTACCTAAACTCTGACTTGAAAGGACCACTATCAACAGGGGTGAGAAATGATGATTCAAACCCATTTCATTCCACCACAGCCCCTTTCTCAAGAAAGCTTGTCTGTCATTTTAGAATAGACACATTTTCTGTTTGTTTTTTAATTTTGGTTTTCTTCTCTTAATGGCAAGAAGTAAATTATACATTCTCGATTTGAAATAAAGGGTTCCTCTATGCATACAAAATTTCGTCTGTACCCATCGTTGTAGCGTGATCTAAAACTGAAAAGGAATGAAAGACCAGGAGGCAACGTGATGCTTTCCTGTAGCACTGTATAAGTTCAGTGTAGCATTCATAGCCATGTTTCTTGATATATTTGCAATTTAATTACAGGCATTTAGTGAAGTTTTTCAAACTGAAAGAAGTTCCCAAATAAATGAAAACAAGTAGTTTTATTTTAGAGGAATTTGATACACACTAAAATGAACAATATCGTTTAACATTTGCAATGCAATTATCAACTGTTTAGCTTTCAGTTAATTTTTATCATAAAATAATTACTTCTAAAACATTGGAATTTGACTACAATATGGCGTGGTTTGCAAACACTGAAATTTAAAATAGTGAAAAGGGACATCAATATGACATTCGTTTTCATGTGCCTCAGTATATAAATTCATCTTTTGTGCCATTTGCGTTCTTGCATGAGTGTAATATGTTGTATTTGAAGTTTAGCAATTTGTGTAGTGGATATTTCTGGTGGTGCACAAAACCACGGATGATGAAAACTAGACTGTACGCCCATCTCTAACATGAACTCTTTCTGTTATTCAAATCACTCCAGTTAATTTCTGTATCTCCCTGTACTGCATTATGCTGTCAGTACCCACTCCAAGAGGTATCACAGGGCAGAACCTACTATTATATATAATTTAAATAACTCCATAAAGCACTACATAGGTGCCAAGCATGTCTCTTCTGTTGTGATTATCATCCTTAATGATGATCATCAATGAAATAAAAAGTCTTATCAATTGGAGTAAAACTAAATTTCTCTTTTCCCTAAACTTCTGATTATGATCATTACAACAAAGATCTGGAATTCAGCGAGGCCAGAAAGATATTACTGAGAGTTTGCTCTCATAAATTACTGTGGCAATTGATTGCATATTTATGTGCCATTAATATGGAAGAGTAGGGTTTTTTTAAAAATAAAGGTGACTTTTTTCCCCTTCTCCATCCCAGGAAGGTGTAAAACACCAGGCAATCACTGTTGTCTGCAATAAATGGAAGAGGCAGTGTTTAACTAATGAACTGAGTAGCTGCCTTAGCTAACCAGACAAAGGAGGTTTAACCATTTCGTATATCCACCAAACAAATTAATTTTTCTAATTTATAGCTTATTGCACACAGTATTTGTGTAACCAAAGCTGTGCTGTTTCATTAGTTGTAAGAAAGAGGAGTATTTCGATTGTTAAGGTACCTTTTCCAGTTATGGGCAAGAAGCTGAACATATAGTTGGATAGGAAAGGTCTTCTAGGAGGCAATAAAGGCACAAAGTATAACAGCATTATTGGAGACATTTACATGGCTTTCTCCTTAGTGCAAGTGATAGCAGAGTTGGTTTTCATCCATGTTATACATCGTTCTTTGCTCTCAGACTCAGGAGATTTCCCATATACTGAAGTGCTTTGCAGAATTAAACCCAGACTTGTCCTATACTGAAGTACAACTCATTTCAGTAGATTTTGATTTTATTTTTAATTACAGTCCAAACCACCAAAACTGTTGAGACAATAATTCTCGATCTGTAACTACTATGATATATTAACAGTTTATGCTGGTTTATTATTAAAGCTTACGTTACAAAAGTATTGAATTTTTGGTCAAATCATGTTGTATATTTGGGCCACAGAATTCGAAAACATGGTCAGCTATTGATGGGATGCTGATGTCTTAGAACAGGTAATATATGGAAACTGTTGGTTGCAGTTTTCTACTGTTAAACTTGTCACATGGTCTCACAGTGCACCTTCTCTATAAACTTCTTCATATCTATTCTGAAATCTTCCAGTGTAATAAGGTGGACAAGTCAACTTCAGAGACATTTTTCAAGGTTTTTTTTTAATTTTTGTCATTTTTTAATGGTTTTAATATCATAATATGCTGCATGTCATGTCATCGATTATTTTAATAGCATGTCTTATCATTAATTTAATTTTTAACTAAATAATTAACTCATTATCAGGTTTGCAGAAGTCCAGGTATCTATTAAATATGTCCAATTGTATTTTACGTGTACTTGTTCTTGCTTTAACAAAACCATTTCCATTTACATAAACTTTTCTTTTTTGTTTAATCCAACCAAACTAATTTCCATTTAATTTCTCTGCAGCCAACAAATTACGCCAATCCAGTATATGCAAAGTTATACATGGATGGACAAAACTGTCGAAACTCCTTAGCAAGTGTTGATGAAAGAAGAGAACTCCTTCCAAAGAAAATAGATATTGGGATAAGGGAGACTGTGGCATAATCTGCTGTTACCTTTTATACTCTGTATAAATGTATAAAATATAAGGATTACTTTTCTATGTACCAACAGTATTATAATTGTTTTGGCATCAGCATTACCTCTTGTTTCTTGTTTAGTTAATTGTTTTCTGGGTTTTTCTTTTGCTGATGACTTTTGACTGACCATTTGTAAGGTATTTTTATGAAAAAGAAACTGCACTACGGTACAATTTACAACAATGCTGCTGAAATAACACACCTTTAAATTTGTTAAAATTGCAAACAACATATTCGTTTGTAGCGTGAAAATGAGCAATCTATTTTCTATGAACTTTTTTGGTTCTACTTAATCAATGAAGATGGTATCTGCACTTTTTCATTATGTAGTCTGAAAGCTGTAGTCCAGTGTGTAATTCTGTTTATTTTAAATGGTGAAAGAATGATTGAATGGTCTACTCTCTTCTTTGTGCCCATTAGAATTTCTCTTCAGATCCTGATAAAGCTAGATAACTTTTCACAAACAAACATAACTTGCTTTTAAATTAGCTTTAGGTTGCCAAGAAGTAAACAAGACTATAGAAATGAAACATCTAATGATCTGCATGAACACAATGATTATGTTTCAGAAATTCAGTGACTGTACATGATATACTAAACATATATACCATGTAAACAAGCTTTGTATTTATTAAAACCTTATAGAACATAGTAACGATATATCTTGGGAGCTGAAACCTTACTTGCTGTGGGACAAAGCATACGAACTCCAACAGTCCTGTAGGACAGTAGCCACCCTAGAGCACAAGAGGGCAATGCCTACACATGCATTATATGTTTATTCACTTAATCACATGCATTACTTATGGATTAATAATTCCCCAACACATACCAAGCAGTAGGGAAAAAAACCTAAACCCCAAACCTTAAGCACACACAGGTGATCACAGCGTTCAGTTTTTGACAATCACAAAAAATATCATACCTGCTTAGAGGTATTGAGGAATACAAAACCCAGCGGTTTCTTTAAGTGAAGATGAACTGTGATATTGCTGAGGTAAAACATAACCAAATTGCGTGCTAGTGGAACCTTACCTAAGCCCAAGTTTCAGGCATCTGGGTTAAATGTCAAAAATCCAATGAACAGAAGTGAAAAGCATCAGTATCAGTTTTCCAGCACTTGCTCTGACCTGGTCTGCTTTCTGTTGTTGCTAAGAGGAAAAAATCTGACTTGCCTTTTTTTTTAATTTTGATGGAAATAAAGAATACAATTTCTTTCAGGTTTGAACTGAATCAAAATATTTTATACATAACTTTAAAGGCACAAAAGATTTATTCACACACATGCTGCGGGGAACTCTTCCTTCCTCTGCCAGACATGACTGACTTTTAGCTATCATAATATATTAACCTAACAGATTAAATATGTTTGTGGTTGCTCTTTATTCCCTTTGTACAAGCGTTACAAAAATAACTGCTGTTTTATAAAAGATTTTTGTTGTACTATTGTGCATGCATACTACCTATTTCTAAACTTTGCCATATTGGGGCCTTTATAAAACTCTTGATTTCTGTAATACTAGTGCAATTTTGCTTGAACTATGTTATGCATATCATAAACTTTTTCAGGTTCTTGTTTAAGTACATTTTTTTAAATTGAACAGTATTTTTCATTTTGGTTATAATAGTCATTTTGCCTATGTTTCTACAATGAAGTGTTAAATTCTTTATAAAAAAAAAATTGTTGACTGATTTATTTAAATGAAAAAATCTACATACATAATTCAGTGTGTTGACTAATCTTTAAATTTAATTTATAAAATGAGAACTAAAATTAGGGAAAGAACATTATACAAAGAGCTAAATTCCTTTTCTTAATGACAGTTTTTACTTTTTATACAACTTCTAGTCGAATGTTTTTGCAGCTCTGCAGAGTGGGATAACTTAGGTGTATAGCTGTATATTCTGTCAACAGAATTTTAAAACTATTTTGTTTTCTACAAATATACTGTATTAAATAGTTTAAATATCATACAGCTATGATTCCATAGCTTCTGCTTTTATTCTGCTGACATCATCAGGGATGGATTTGGCCCTCAATTTTTTGCATAATTACAGTTGTTGTGAGGCATAAGTGGTTGGCCTTTTCAGAAACGTTACTGTTGATTTCCTGGCAGGAAATCTCATCTCTTTAATACTCAGGTAGAACAAAATGTTAACTATGGGTATACAATAACATGAGTTTGAAATCATGAATTCTTACACAGACCTGGTAAAATTTATTTATTGGGATGTCTTGTTTCCTTCCAGTTAAACATTTCTATTTACTTTACACTTCTTAAGTGTAAATTAAATCTATCTATTTTCTTAGAAACATACGGTTGATGTCAGTGGAGTTATTAGATATTGGATATTAGATCAGAATCCAGTCTTAAGCTTACGGGCAGAATTTTGATGGAGATACTGAACTCGGCCACTGTCATGCCTTAAAGATCTTCAGATTGCACATTGGTGTAATAATCCCCACTGGCTGGTTTTGGAGGAGGGTTGTGTTTGTTTTTTACTTTACCAGAGTTCTCCATAGGAACTTTTTCTCACAGTGCTTTAACAGTCCCAGAACCACCGGGCTCTGTAGCTTTGCAAAACACACAGGAGCTGGAGACTGAAGGATTGAGAAACCTGATCAACAACCTGTACGTGCATCCTCTTAAGTTCAGTAAAATAATTTTGAGCAGGAAATGCTGTAAACTTCCACAAGGAAAACAAATTTTTTTTAACTTTATACACTTCCACAGCTTTCTAGCTGCTGTTAATGCCACAGATTCATGTGTGTTTTAAGTTGACATAAGCTTAGAAGAAAAAAAAAAAAGATAAATATTCCTGTATCACTGATTAAACCATCTGTCTCTTCAGGGTATAGTTGCAGAGCTTTTTGTGGTTACTTTCCTGAAGATACTAATGACATTTCATGTGAGATGCTGGTACGGTACTATGTCACTGAATTCATCAGGGTAGAATTTTTCTTCCACAGTACTAATAATTTTTCTTAGCAAATGTGAAGCAGTTTGTGGGTTCCATAAATATCAGGTATTATTCAGGGAAAGGAAACTTTTGATAAATCTAACCCTGAGATACCCTGTTCATTTACTTTTAGGCTAAGGAAAGGTTGCAGGTTCCAGGGTGGTCATGATAATACAGCTCTACATCTCTTTTTAATGTCATTACTCTCATTTTCATTCAACAGGAAAAAAAAAGAAACAAACCAAAACCCATGCAAGTTTGAAGGGTGACATGACATGCTCCATCAAAATCTAGGTTCTTAAATTCTTTGCTAAATGGAGAAGACCTATGCCAAACATACAGAAGAAAGCTTTTGTGCCAAACTTCGTGTAGTTGCTTCTAATGGATTATTTTTGTTTCCCACAGCTTGTGGTAGTATATTTACATGTAACAACAGTGCAGTGGAGCCTTGTGACAGGCCTCTTGTTCTATGCAAGAGTTTTTATAAATGCTACATTTTAGCAAGAAAAATTCGAAATGACAAATTGGGGTTCATGACGCTATTACGACTTGGATTAGTCATTCTGCTCAGCTAAGGTTGCCAGCATGAATGCAGTCCTGTTGATAAACACTCTAGGAGGCACATTTGAGGATATTTATTTTGATGTGCGGGTTTTTTTAATTGTTCTTGCATTTCTAAGGCCGTCGTGGGGTTTGGTATTTGCAGAAGGAAAGCTCTGTAGTGGAATGCCTTTAAAACCTCTACCTAAGTTCGTTATCTACTAATGAGATTGTGGAGAAGGTCTGAACATAACAGTCATTTATCAAGGTCTTAGTAGTGACCATCAGTGTGGTCACATATGTAATAAAATATTTTGCAAAATTTTCACATAAAAATGCACAATGTGTCAGAATAAAACCATGTATCTTCTTGTACATCCCCCTTTTTAGAGGGTGAGGAGATGATAAAGGAAAGAAATGTCAGTGATAATCAAAGGACCTTGAGGTAGCCAGCCTTAAAAATAAAGACATTTTTCATGTGGAACAAGCAGACCGACAGTGAATCTTGTCTGTCTAGCCCAGGGCATTTCTAAAAAGATATTGAGTTATTTGGAATTTTTCAAGGCTTAGGTGGGCAGAAGTATGGCTGATGGAGGGAATGAGGATTTATCATCCTGGTTCTCTAATTTATTGCTCTTACCAGCTCCACATGTGTGAAATACAGATCTGATGAAAATAAGGGTTTCTAATTCAGTGCTTGTATTGTAAGATGAAAAAAAAAAATGAGTAAAGAAGCATAAAACATCTTTTTGCTTCCTTATGCCAGCTGCACATCTCTTGGTACATGTTGTGACTCTCATGACCTCTGGCAGTGGTCTTCAAAGTATTATTGAATAGAGGGACCTGTCTGCTGGCTGCAAGAGGATGTTGAATGAGTTTTTCCTGGAAAGAAGATAATGATACTACTACCTCCACTACTGCTACTAAACCTAATAATGATCCATTTGGTGAAAAAAAAAAACAAACCAAAACCCCCAAACTGCAAAAACCCACAAAATCAAGATATACAAAATGTACCATTTCAGAACTCTTCATTTTCACAGGTGAGTAGAAAGGAAGGTCTGAAACTGCCATGGAAACTCAAGGGCTATATTCAAGGGCTATATTAATTTAGGATTACTGTTAAGCTTTTTTAAAGTGAGTTGTCAACCTGGAGAGAGAGAAAAAAAAAGGGATTGTACAAGCTGGTCACTGAATTTTTCTGATTCTTAAATAAGGGATGTTGTGTGTTAAAGAGTTGGCACCTCAAAAGGCTTCAGGAAAAAAAGATGTAGCAGTTTCTCACTGGTGTTTCATGTCAGCAATGCACAGCAGCACTCTTGTGTCACATAATAAGTTGTTTGATAATTTATTAGAGGTAAACAGAGTAAGATAATTACATGTAGAGTCAGGGCAGCACCGGCTGGGAAGAGGGGATCTGCTCAACAAGGTCAGTGTTCAGCCACCTGAATAGCTCCAGAGGTTGGGAAGGGGTTGTGCTTGAGCCTTGGGGGAATGGGTTTCACCAACATCGACATGCCTGGATGTCCTGATGCCTGAGCCTGGTGACTCATGGAGTGCTGTAACAAGCTAACACCTAAGCCAAGTCAGAGGCCAGAACAGTCCTGCTCTGTCCAAAGAGCTGCAGGTTTGGGCATCACCCACAGGCTAATAGGTCTAAGGGTGGTGGAGTCCTGGTCTACTATAACAACAGGAACCTTTGAGGAGTGAAATGTTGGTGGTTTTGAGAGCACTCTCATCTGTTAGGAAAGTTCTAGCAGGGAGAGTGTAAGATGGAGCTTCCTGTCTTCTGTCCCAGAGCTCATGCCCCACTGGTGGACATTTTCATGGTACTCAGAAAGAATAACCAAGTACCCTCTGAGTGAGAGGTTACAGAGTGTGCTGTCAGCTCAGAGACTCTTCCCTCAGTTAATTGTCTGTGTCTGGGCTTGTGTGCCAGACTCGAGCAAAATGTGTCTGCTCCTGTGACAGCTGGAGCAGCTGCTTGGAGCATGCTTCGCATTTCCAACAGATCTTACTCCAAGTAGAAAAGAGAAGGGATGTTCCTGCTTCTGGGAGGCTGCTCTCCCCATTTAGGTGAGCAACCTGCACCTTCCCTGGGACACTGGTAAAGACCTGGATAAACCCTGGGTTTCCTGCAGACATGCTGTCTAGGTGTAATTCCCAGCCCCATCCTTCTATTTTTCACTGCCAAGAAAGAGGGTGTGGAACACATTGTGACTTCATCGGAGAGTAAAGAGAAGGTTTGCTCCTCTTTCTCTTCACAAAATCTTTAAAAATACAGCAAAATCTGTCATGTCCTTACGGATACCCTGCCTGCAGGGTTTGCACACAGCCGTGCTTCCAGAGAGCATGCACGTAGGCAAAGCATCTGAAAGAGCAGCAGTGCCAGGTAAGTCACCTTTCTTTCCAGAGAGGAATGATGGTGTAAAATGCAATGAGTCTGTCCCGCCCTGCATTCTGCTGGAGCAAGTCCCCCAAATGGTTTTGTGCCTGTGTATCTGAGGTGATCTTGGTAATGTAATGGAGAGAGGTTTCTCTGAGATACCCCAGTGATCACTGCCGTGCAGTGTCTGATGGCAGCGTGCTGATAACTCAGTTTAGGTATTGTCTAAGGCAGGCAAATGGCACTGCATAGGTTGTAGGTGACCCTTTTTTCTGGGAGACATGCTTCCTGGGGACTCATCTAGATGAGTCCTGAATTTAAAACAGTAGTTCCCACTGTTGGTGAGTGCAAGGCAGAGCAAGCAGACCTTTAGTGGTACTATACACTGTCACTGTGAACTCACAATGATTTTTTTTTAAAAAAAAAAACCCAAACAAGGTTTTTATCTGTTAATTCTGAAGCCTGGATCTTGTGAAGAGGTTTGGTTTTAGCAGTGTAGCAAATGTGCTTGTCTAGAACTTGCTGCCATACAGTGAGAAAACCCCATCTCCTGTGGGGGCTAGCTTGCATAGCCTACAGAAATTTGAGAAATGGTCTGGAAGCCTTGAAAAAGGTTGGAGAGAGGACCTCAGTGTCAGTTTGGGAGTTGCCCAACAGAAATTCTGCAGACTTGGTGATAGATTATATGGAAATAAGTATCTTGTAAATCAGGAACCTCAAAGTTGCAGAAGTATGGCAGCTAGAGTTGTGTTGTTTTGAGCTGATAGAGGTCCGCAATCCATTTTATTTTTAAAGGGAAAAGGAAGCAATGTGCATAAATCTTGAGTAATGTTCCCACTTAGTGGAAGGGGGTCTGCCACATCTGCTAACAATACATCAGAGGCGATGTCCTTCAGGAAGAACAGACTGGTGAGAGTGAGGTGGGATGGGAGGTTTCACTTGTGTATTAGGTTAAGGTTGTCCTGCTCCAGGCACGTCTGTGGATCCAAACATCTCCTCCTACCCTACCTCAGAATGTAATTAATCTGTGTATATCCCACAGGTACAAGTGTGTGGGCTCACAAATGCCCTACTTTAAAAGTCTGATTGCATCTGCTGCTTTTCATAGCAGGAGGAGTGTGGGTAGCACCCAAGTAGCTTCCTTAGGGTGGCCAGTGCATCCTCTACTGGTCAGAGCCCATTTATTGAAACAGTGCAAGGTATGAAAGTGTGCAGTACCACACCACTGTACTTACTGCAGGAGTCATAATATTCCCATTACAGGTCCTCAATAGTCATTTGAACTTCTTTTTTGTGGCAAGACTGTACCAGGATGCTTTGTAGGGCCCCATCAGGGTCGCTGTGCAGTAAAAGCCATGCTGCACATGAGCTCCCCAGGCTGGAGATCCCATGGCCTTTTGGTGGCCTTTCAACTGGCTGTGGTGAGAGACTGGGGTTCAAAAAAAGGCCATATCTACCCCATGGGGTTCTGTAGTTTAAAAGGCAGTCTGAAAACAGGCCTGCCAGGAAAAAGCAGTGACCTTCTTCAGGTTTTGTCTATCTGTGTGTGATTGGGTTCATGCCTTGTACCACCCTGATGTGTCATCTGACACTTTTAGGAAGACATTAAGCCTCTGTGAAAGATGTGTGATGATTTTCTGCATACATTTAGGTATTCTAATCATCTTGAAATTCCTGAAGTCCTAATAGTTCATTGCTCTGGACAGTATTTTAATGTAAATTATTCTGCAATTGTAGCTTTAATTCATCTTTTTAGTTTGTTTTCTGTATTGCAGAATCAGATACCTTTTTCCTCTGTTCTTATGAATAGAGCTAATGAAATGGCTAATTTGAGGTTGCTATTGTATATACCACCAAAGTTGTTTCTGACAGTGTTAGGTTGTCCTTTTTGCTGCTTGAAATTAAAACATTAATGTAGCTTTCAGTGATAGGTACTAAAGCATCTTTATAAATATTTGAAAAGACGCTGTTCGATGAACTGTGCAAGACGGGAGGCTGACCTCACACAACTAATTAATTACAACAATCAGAGGAACTCCAGACAAAGTACCCTCTCCAGCAATTTGAAAGCTAATTAACATTCATGTCTCGTAAAAGTCACTTGACTCCCAATTATGATTAAATATGCAAGGTCGCTGGGACACAGCGAGTGGAAGAGCTGACAGTAATCCCCTAGTACGGTGGTGGCAGTTAAGAAGTAATGTCATGCAGTGGAAGGCTGTGCAAGAAATACAGATTGCACATCACTCTGTCCCACCATGCTGTGTGAAGGACTGACTGGGACACCACCACCATCAATGCTTTTGGTCCTACTCCTATAGAGCAGAAAAAATGCTTAACATTTCATTTCCAAAACTGAATCCCCTTGGACAGTTACATTCGTCCATAGGCATCATCAAAATAGTGTCTACCCAGTTTTAAGAACATCTGTCAAACAATACAACTGCTCTGTCACACATTTTACTATGAAATGAGTGTGTTTAAGGATTGAAAAGCATCTCTTGTCACAGGACAGTCCTAATTAAGCACATCTGACTGGGGTAGAGTGCCCTTTGTTATGAAGTATCAACATTGAAACAATGTGACATTAAATTTAAGGGACTATGGGCAGTAGGGCAACCCCCTTTTTCCATACTGAGGAGTTCATACATCCGTTAGCATTTGTGTCTACTCCTACAAGTATTTGAAAGCGTGAATGATAGGTTTCAATATTTGAAAATAACTTCAAAGAATTTTCTTTTCAGAACTTTTGAAACAGACTTTAATTTTTTTTTAAAAAAAAAGGCTATTTATTAATGTAATTAGTTTGAATTATTCATTTTTGAAATAACATAGTAATTAAAAAAATGAGTAACATAATGAAACACATTACTGCCAAATGAATAGCAAATAGCAAATGAATGCCAAATAGCAAAATATTGACCAGGATGTCAATGTAATCAAAAAGCAGCATCTGTGTTACCTGTTTAAATAGCCATATCCAATAAATACAGCATGACAGCCTGAATCTTGTCACACATTGCCATATCACATCCTATCTTTGTTGATCATCATTATTAGAACAATTCTTACAGCCTACCAAAGAGAAAAATGTTGAGGTCAGTCACCCCACGCTCATTGTCACTCCAGCGTAGTTAATTGCTATCACATCAACCAGGAACAAGCAGTAACCTGTGAACACTGAAAGTCCATTTAGATGCTGCATCATGTGTTTATTTGGACAGCATGATGTAAAATATGAAAGTTCACTGAAGGGGACACTTCATGCTGAGATGTGCTTGTTGTCTCTCCAAAGGGGAGGGAATAGGAAGCATTACCCTTTGCTGGGATGAGGAGCAGTTAATTAGTCCATCAGGAAAGGAGATGGCTCTTGACCTAATAAAGCAACAGTTGTGTCTCAGAGGAAGTGAAACGATGCGCTTCTTAATTAAGAACACCACCTACATAATCTTATAACAGCCAGTTTCAGAGAGCAAGATTAAATCTGGGCCAAGCCTTTGGGGGACCTGCAAAATATGCTTGGCTACATGCCTTTCTACTTTATCTTTTCTTAGGGTTTTTTACTTACTACTTTCTGTGAAGCAGTTCACTGGCAAGTTGATTAAAAAATCAGGGAAATTAACTGGATTTCCATGGATACAGATAGTATAAAATAGACTTCTTTGTACTAAACTGTTCTGTTTATTTGTACTTATTTTATTTTTAGGGTTTGAATTGCAATTTAAAAACTTCTGAGGTTTCTGCAAGATTTCAGTGACAGAAAAACAAAGTCATACTAGTTACAGAACCCTATAGACCGCGTTGAGGGAGGGAACTATTTAATTAAGAATAACAAATACAGAGTAACAGGGCTTGATAGGACCTTGGGGAGCCATCTTGCCCTCTCCATGTTTCCCAAACAGAACCAGCTATAGCTAAGCCAGCGTCTCTAGGCATTTCTCCAGCATTTTTGAAAGTGACAACGATGCCTTTGAACAAGTAATTCCAGCTTTTGCTGTTCTGTTTTTTATTTTTTCCTGGTCATGTGTATGCCTCAGTTTCCATTGCTGAAGTTTAAGCTGTTTGTCCTATCCATCATGAATGAGCCATGCCAATAGGCAGAAGAACTTCTTCCCAGTGAGGGTGAGGGAGCCCTGGGACAGGCTGCCCAGGGGAGGTGTGGAGTCTCCTTCTCTGGAGATATTCAAGACCTGTCTGGACACCAACCTGTGCAACCTGTCCTAGGGACCCTGCTTTGGCAGGGGTTGGACCCAATGATCTCTGGAGGTCCCTTCCAACTCCTACAATTCTGTGAATCTTTCTACAGCTTTTAAGCAAGTGAAGAGCAGAGAAGATGAGCCCATTGGGAAGTGCACGTCTTAGTCCTGTTCCACATCTCATAAGCAAGGAGAAACCTGCTGGAATTGCATCTCCAAACAGATACGGGTGGCAGCATGAAGACTAACAGTATCCTCCTGCCCTCTTTCATTGCAGGTCTGGACTGTAGTTGCTATCTGGGACTTGGGGAGCCACTTTTTTTTTTTAAAAAAAGGCAGTTTATTTCTTGCTGCAGTCCAAATGATCACAGAACTCTAAACTGTCACTTCTTTGTGGATAAATCTTACTCCACAAATGAAGACATGCATTGAGCCTTTGCTGATGCCAGGAACAATCTGTAAGAAACTAATCCTAACTAATTGAAAGCTGGAGAAGGGACTGGTTACAAGGGCATGTACTGAATAGGACAAGGGGGAATGTCTTTAAAATGAATGAGGGGAGATCTAGATGAGATATTAGACAGAAATCCTTCCTGGGGAGGGTGGAAGGCCCTTGCACAGGGTGTCCAGAGAAGCTGGGGCTGCTCCTGGATCCCTGGCAGCGTTCAAGGCCAGGTTGGATGCAGCTTTGGGCAACCTGGGATAGTGGAGGGTGTCCCTGCCCATGGTGGGGGTGGCACTGGAGGGGCTTTGAGGTCCCTTCCAACCCAAACCAGGCTGGGTTTCTAATCCACAAACTCAAGTGGCACTATGAAAAATTTCTTCGTATGTCAGGGTTAAAAAAAACCTAAAAACGCCAACACTATATCCATATCTAAAAAAGGCAAGACCTAATTTCTCTGCAAAGCTCTGGAATTCACAGAATCACATACATACATAGATAATATCTAATACAGCCAAAGTATCTAATTTTATTATGTCTATCCCTATAAAGGGAAGACTT
Organism: Porphyrio hochstetteri; assembly: GCA_020800305.1. Classification (NCBI taxonomy): domain Eukaryota; kingdom Metazoa; phylum Chordata; class Aves; order Gruiformes; family Rallidae; genus Porphyrio; species Porphyrio hochstetteri. The sequence continues at coordinate 37,797,022 of CM036910.1, read as the reverse complement.
GATCCTACAAAGAATTCCTAATCATCTCTGCCAGAGAAACCTCTGAGCTTTGTTAGTTTGAAGGAAGGTCTCTGCTGACTCCCCTGCCCTGCCTTATTTCACAGCAGCAGACCCAATCTATCAGGTCGGTAATGCAGATAATGAATCAGTAATGCCAATAGTGCAACAAAACTCCTAAGTGTAATAAATTGAAATGCTAACTCTATGAAATTTAAGGGTATCTTGACCAGGGCTGGTGAAGGAAGGATGTAGCTAAGTTATGGGACTGGGATGGGTCATTGTCCTGGTTTCAGCTATGATGGAGTTAAACTTTTTTTTTAGCAGTGGATGGAATGCCATGTTTGGGTGTTAGCATGAGAATAGTGCTGATAGCACCCTGATGTTTTCCGATTTGTTGCCGGGCAATCAAGGACCTTTCTCAGCTCTGCATACTTCCTTACTAGTGAGAAAGGAGGGGACGCAGCCAGGACAGGTGATCCGAATTGGCCAAAGAGGATATTCCATACCAGTTACGTCATGTTCGGTATAAGGGGGGACTGGGGGGAAGAGGGGGAGACAACGCCAGGACGTGCAGTTTCTGGGGCGGTCGGGTTGTCCGGGACGGGCTCTAAGCTGTGCGGCCTGAGTTGTGTGGTTTGGTGAGAAATTGCATTGTGTATCACCAGTTTCATCTATTTTGTGCTTTAAACTTATGTTATTGTTATATCTAGTTTTCTGTTATTGTTTAGTAAACTATCCTTATCCCAACCTGCGTGGTTCTGGTTTCTAGGTTGTGGTTTCTTTTCCTCCTTTCTTCCTTCCCTTTTCCCCTTCCCCCAACTTTCCCTCCCCCTTCCTTTTAAAAGTACAAGCGACTGTGTGGGGTGCGGCCCTTGGCTGGGGCAAAACCACGACAGTCATTGATTAAAAAAAAATTACCTACATCTTTGCAAACTTCTTACTGCCAAAGAACAGCTTAAGGGGGCATTTGATCAGTCTACAGAGCCCTCCATGAGACAGCATAGCAGTATAGATGAGTCTGGAATCCATGGGATTAATTTTAAATCAGATAAGTAAAATTTGATGGTGTTCAAGATGGAAGAGTATTTTTGGTTTGTTCTCAGGTTTTGTTTTCCATCAGTGAGGATATTTACCAAACAATCAAATTACCAAGGGTCATTGTTGCAGCCTCCATCAGCGGAAATCTTTAAATCAAAACAAAATGTTTTTTTCTAAACAGATAGTGCTGTGATTCAGCCAAGAATTAATTCATTAGTTCTTATGTTATACAAGGGGTCAGTCTAGAAGTTCGGGATGTTCAGGCCACCAGGACTTTGATTCTGTGGGCTTGTTACAAAACCAATTCATACATTGTTGAAAACGTCCTGAGAGGTGCAGCATTCACCACAAAACCCACCCACCAAACACCAGTAACATTCATTTTCATGTTTTATTTCTAAAAAACAGCGCTGTTTCATTTTCTAGGATAAAAATTGCGGTGATATGAAGTCACATATTTTACACATATAACAGGCTGCACATCATGGGCACAGCATTGTTCAACTGTATTTTAAATGCAGAGCCACAGGTACGTGTGTGATTAACTTGTCTGATGATGCTCGTAGCAACAGCACGGAAGCAATGATGTGCTTCAATTGTAGTTCCCAAGATGAGCAAGTTCATTAACGGTTTAGCATTAACAGTTTAGCACTAATGGCTGGCTGTAAGAAGCACAACCACAGATGGACTGGCTGCAGAAAACTTTTGGGCAGTGAAATGAAGGGCACTGCTACTGAAAAAGGTAGGTACCCAAGTCCCACCGAGCTCCCACTACATGTTCTTTGGTTCAAAATCTATCAGTTTCCCCTTGAGCTGCCACCTCCCCTCAGCTACAATTAAGCCAAAAGATGAAAAAAAGGGATAGGATTGTTAAAGCCTGGGCCAATGCAGCTGTACTTTGGGACTCAGCTGGGGAAGGCTGAGGACGAGCTACCCATGCTGTTCATTGAGTACACTGGGGTTGCGGGTGGCAGAAAGTCACAAATACCCTGAGAACTTGGTGCACCAATGCTTGGCGGTGTGATATTTTGGAACTGGAGCCATCAGGAAAAATACAGGGACAAAAAAAGGCCAGTTTTGGTATTGCACCTCCTATACAACAGGTAGTAATTAATTTTCCAGGGGGTACAAAGGCTCGGGCCATAAGGCAGCTGGAAGAAAGACCTCTTGTCTTTAACATTCAGAGGCTTTCTCTGGGACGATGGTTCAAATAGCTGGTGTCTTCTCATGTTCCCAGGTCTTCTAGTGAGTTACTTTGGGTTTTCTGTTGTGGGGTTTTGGGGGTTTCTTCCCTACCCCATTGCCAGCATTTAGGCACATTCACTCCCCCCCAAAAAAACCCCCAGATTTCAGAGATCAGAAAAGACAAGAGAAGGGAATGCAGATATGCAGAGCAGCCCCAGGATTGCCCCAACCAATGTTTCCATCATGAAAGGTGGAAAAATGCTAGTGTGTAGATGGTGTGTCTGTGTAAAGCATTGGGTCTGGTCAGTGTACTTGCAGTGATCCCACCCTTCTCTCCAGCTGGTTTCAGGGGCCCTTAGCTTGCACTCCATTCCCCTCCTCTCCCTCTTCACCTTGCCACCACTCTCGATGTTTCCCATCCCTGAGGAATTGAAATTTGGCCATTTCTTCTCCTGATGGCTCTTGCTCTCACTCTCATCCCACTTCGTGCTGACCTCCACCTGGGATCAGACACACGAGCAGCAAAGGATGGCTGGCTCTCAGCTGGCTCGCTTCCCTTGTGAGGAACAGGCTGCCTATGCATTATGTGCAAAGATATGTGTTTGCTTTGAGGCAATCAGGGGATCATGACACTCTTATAAAATACTGGAGTTCCTGAAAAGTTGTATTTCTAAAGCATACATAGGGAAATGGACGTTTATGATAATAAAGGCAGCTTACATTTTAGTTTTCATTGTATGACTTCACAGAGATTGTTTGTATGCATTGAAAACACTGCCTGACCTAACCCTACAGCAGCCTTGCAAAGCAAAGTGATCCATTATCCTACCTTTTCTTCTGTAATTTCAGTTTTGAATGCTTTTAAGCATTCTCCATACCCATTCTGCATGAAAAGCTGGGGGAACTCAGAGATGGACCTGCTTTCCCTGATACGGCTCGTGGTGCAGCTTAGCTCCATCTTTGAGTATCGCAGTGCACTGCTGTAAGTATTTCTTGTCTCAGTACGATGTGGGGTGGCACTCATCTTTGGAGGAAATTTGAGGAATTTTAGGACTATTTGGGGCTATCATGACCCAGAAACATGTTGGATGACTTGACTTCTGAAGTCCAGGGACATGGGCAAGCAACAAAATTTCTGGTTTTCATAGCCTGGCTTCACATGATTAAACTTCTAATAGGCAATAGCTATGTACATAACTTGCTTTTTATGAGCACTCTGAATTCCTTGTTAGCAGAGAACTGAGCAGTTATTATGATATAAGTAACATGTATTCAGTGTACGTAACACAGCTGGCTGCAGTGCTTCCCTCAGACTACAGCAAAGAAAAATGCCACACATAGGGCTGAACAGCTTTGCTCATAAAACATTGCAAGTGTTGAATTTTAATCTAATCTACTTAACTTTTATCAACATGCTCTGAGCTGATTAAGTCGGGGTTTTTTTATGCTCTAGGATTTAAAATCCCGTCTCTGGATGTTTCATGGAGCTCAGCATCCAGTGTGTGTGAGACTGTACAGTGGAAATTAAAGACTGCTCAAAATTCTATGTAGCAGACCCATTTCTTAATGATAGATTTTTTTTTTAAAGTTCACTATGCAGTCAGGGCACATGAGATTTTTTTTTTTCTCTGAACCAAGTTTACTGCTGAAAGTAGCAGTGTAGTTGGCACTAAAGCATAAATCTGGGGGCTGAAGCCCTCGTAAGCACACACAATATTGCTGTTGAAAGTACTCAAGTGAAAAAAATTGAAAAATTATGTGTTTTAAAGTGCTTGTAGAATCCCCTTGCCCTATAGTTTGCTGATATGTACATGCATCTTGTTGACTTTCATTTTTCAAAAACATAATAACATCGTTGTAATGAACATTGTTTGGACACTGCTGATGGGCATCTGGATGTGAAATGATACACACAGGCCAAAGGCCAAAAAACGAGTGGGTCTTCTATCACCCTGTCAGAGCAGAACCATCTTCTCTACAAAGCCAGGAGAAAAACTTGTGTTTCCTATGCATGTACACCTTGGGACTCCCTGTGATTTAATGCTGCAGGTGACAGTTTGGCCATTTGCTGGTATGTGCTGGTCCGTCTCATGGGCTTCTTTGTGAATTGATGGAGCTTTTTGCTGTCCTATAATTAGTATTACCCAAAGGGGAGGGACTGGCGATAAGCCTGTGCTCCTAGCCATGGGGTATCTTGGTTGGTAGCACTCCTACACACACACCATTTAACAGAAAATAGTTTCAAATGGATTCACGCTGTGCCTACTTTCCCATCATCTTCATTCTCAACAGCTTTTGCTCATGAGAATATTTTACACATTTGAAGTGTACCCAGAGTAGTTTGGAAATTGTACTAGGAAAACACATTGATCTAACATGGATACTTGGATTTAACCAAGAGTTTGATAATACAGTGTATATCTGCTGGAAGGAGGAAAAAATCTCGTTCTTAGGAGACAGAGTGAATTTAATTAACTTGAGTTACATCATTTATTGCTGCATTCATGGATCCAAATTCAATTCTCTTTGACATACCTTTTAAAAAATCCATTGTCATGAAAAGCAAAGAGCAGTTTCATTACTAAAAACTCATTTTGAGTTGCTGCTTTCCTCTGCTACTTTTGAGTTCAGTACAGACTTGACAGGGAGCCCTGCTCAGTTCCTGAGCCTGGAGAACTTGGGCTGTTAAATGAAAGCAGCACAAGGTCAATAAATACATGTCCCTGCCTTTCCATCCATCCTGCCCCTCACCGCTCCTAGCACAACCAGATGGTTTTTTATATTCCTTCAGCAAATATTAACGTTTTATATTTCTTATCCATTCATAAGGGATTATTAGCTTTGTCAACGAGCACTTCTCTTGTCTTTGCCATCAGTCTGCAGCTTGAATTGCATTTCTTCCCCTCCCCTCCCCTCCCCTCCCCTCCGCTCCCCTCCCCTCCCCTCCCTTCTCCCTTCTCCTCTCCTCTCCTCTCGCCTCCTCTCCTCTCCTCTTCTCTCTTCTTCTCTTTTCCCCTTCCCGTTCCCTCCCCTTCCTTTGCAGTTCTCAGCTGATATTTAGAGCAGAATTCCCCTGATTTCATTTCTTACACTGTTCACTGTACAGATACAGCTGGGAAACACCATGTTGTCACTTCACAGAGAAAGAAAATGCATTAAAAAAAAAAACCCTTACTGCCTTACCTTTTTTTTGCTGGGCTGTATATGTCTTATCCATGCAAATATTCTGTATGTGTGGGATTCTCAGTGAGTAATACAAACTCTGCTTGCAAACCCTGGACTAGCAGTGTCACCACTGAATGTGGCACAGCAGATGGTAGAGCCATGAAAGCCACAACTGGTGGCACTCTCATGAACAAGGCTCATCATGCTTAATGAACCTGATGAGGTGGAAAACAAAAACTTCACCGACATCTAGCTTTAGTTCTTTGTGGCATGGGTAAATTGTTTAGTAAAACTATTTTCTGAGGAGCAAAAGGCTGCAGGAGGCTGTTGTTAATGGCAGGGGGCTGCAAAGCAGCACTACTCTTGTCTTTCCATTGTTCTTTCTTTGTATACAAAAATAAGTCGGGGCAAGGCACTGTGCTGTTGTGTGTGTGCATCCTGACTGCCACACAGCACGCCTGGCTGACGCTGAGGGCGAGGGCTGAAAGCCGTGAGCTGCGAAAGACAGGCCCGCTAAGAATGAGCCCCTGCACTCACTCACTCCCAAAGTCATTTTTCAGCTCTGGTGTGGGTTTTTTTCCCCCTCTCTGTCTAGAAACCAATGGGAGAATTTGTGAAATGGAACAGCCGAACAACTGCAGTGAAACGAGTGCCTGTTTCTGAATGCTTTTACTCGCTTGCAGAGGCCTGGCCTGTCTCTGCCCTGCGTACAGGCCGCTTCCCAGACGTGCGCATGACCACATCCTCCTGCGCTGAGGCTTCGCTGTCGCAGGGCTGTGATAAGAAGTTATTCATCCACGCCTGTGTGCTCCTTGCTCCTGTTTTGAGGAAGGTAAGCTGAACAAACCTTCCAGTATGGAGCAATAATACCCATGACTCTGAGGTGTACTTACAGCAAATAACTGCTGTGCCAATTTAAAAGCCCAGCCTTTGCTGTTTAATCAACTGCAAAAGCTGTTTATTGCTTTCTATATATGAGTGTCTTAATGCTGTGCTTTAATTAACTGTCTCAGGCTTGCATGTCATTCGACAGGGGTTTTATTGGAATAGATGTTAAATCCTGTCTTTCATACCTGCCTTAAACACATCTGTACTGAACTCTTTTAAGTAATAGTTAGTTTCCATCAGCTGTCTTCTACTCATCACATTTGCTCATAGGCAGCCTCATTAAAGTCTCCCAGCAGCTCAGCTCTGACCCAAACTTGCTTGCTCCTCTCCTGGGGAGTGTTCCCAGGTCTGATAAGCACAAACCCAACCTTCCTCTGGGATGACTGCATCTCCCTAGCAGTCATCTCGTGCTGGGGAGCATTCCCCAGTGATTGCTATGGTGGCAATATCATCTCAACTCTGGGTGTGCCTGAGAGTTTGCAAGTTTCTGCAAGTCTGTCTTGGTCTAGCGAAGCCACTTCTTCCTCCTCACCTTGCCTGGAGGCCCCTAGTCATGTCCTCTGCTCCATTCTTTCTCCCCTCCGTGCATGAGCTTGGCATGGATACATTGCCCAAGCACGTGTGCTGCCTCAGCATCCCGGTCAGGAAATGGGTTTTGCCTCCCATCCCTCTCAGGGCTCTGCATGAGACTCCTCCCTCCTGCTGGTATGTCCTCCCAGATGTATTTTGTCATTCAAGATGTCATTCTTTTCTGTCTTTCCAGACTGATTTAACCAACTGCTTCCCTACCACCACAACATTTTATATCCCTCTTTATAAATGTCAGGTTAGATCTTTCTAATTGTACTGTTGTGTATCCTTGGAGAGTTTTTGGAAGGGCAGAGGATATACTTCTCTTTTGCTTTGGCCAGAGTCTGAAGAAGCAGTTAGGGAAGTGGAGGTGACTTACCTGAACTGTAACCCTCTCCTCAGCTTTGCCCTGAGGACAAGTGATGCTCCCCAAGGAACTCCCGAAGTGCTTTTGCTCTTCACAGCCCATGGCACAATTCAATGGGGGGCTCCAGTCCCACCTCCCACATGGAGCATGGCTGCTGTTTTATCTGCCAAAAAAAGGTGCTATTGTGCCTCCATTACCTCAGAGTTTTTCACACTTGCTGTACTTGCCAGCTCGTGTGGCCTATCTGTAAGTTAAGCAAGGTGGCCAGTTTCCTCCTCACAGCTTGTCATTAAATATTTAAGAGCACTTAGGTACCAGCCTGATGCTTTCCTGTACACGCACTAGGTCACTCTCAAATACCTTGTCCTGGAAGGAGTCCAGAGGAGGCTACGAAGATGGTGAAGGACCTGGAGCATCTCCCGTATGAGGAAAGGCTGAGTGAGCTGGGACTGTTCAGCCTGGAGAAAAGAAGACTAAGGGGGGACATAATTAATGTTTATAAATATCTTAAGTATGGGATGCAGGGTGAAATGGCCAGCCCCTTTTCAGTGTCTGTGGGGACAGGACAAGGGGCAATGGCTGCAAGTTGGAGCACAACAAGTTCTGCACCAACATGCGGAGGAACTTTTACACAGTGAGGGTGAGGGAGCCCTGGGACAGGCTGCCCAGGGAGGTGGTGGAGTCTCCATCTCTAGAGATATTCAAGAGCCATCTGGATGCCTATCTGTGCAATATGAGCCAGGGAGCTGCTTTGGCAGGGGGGTTGGACGCGATGATCTCTGGAGGTCCCTTCCAACTCCTATGATTCTGTGATTGTAAGAATTTCTTTCTAGAAGTTCCTGTAACAGTGTTTGGAAGTTGGGATGAGAGCAGTGCTGATAACCCCCTGATGTTTTTAGTTGTTGCCAAGCAGCCACTGAATTTTCAGATGGTCCAGCTCTGGGACAGCTCTGACCTGTAAGGCCTGAGTTGTGCGATTTGGTGAGCAACTGCATTGTGTATCACCATACATATATTTTTGGTATAAAAGTTCTATTATTGTCATTTCTCTCTCTGCTGTCCTAGTAAACTGTCCTTATCCCAAGACACAAGGTTTGCCTTTGGTTTCCTTTCCCTCTTCCCTGTCCCTTCCCTTCCCCCACCAAGTGAGTGGCTGCGTGGTGCTCAGCTCACGGCCAGGGGCAGAACCATGACACACGTATTGTCTTCTGTGATCATAGAATCACAGACTGGTCTGGGTTGGAAGGGACCCCAAAGACCACAGAGTTCCAGCCACCCTGCCATAGGCAAGGCCACCAACCTCCAGGCATGATCTAGACAAGGTTGCTCAGGGCCCCATCCAACCTGGCCTTGAACACCCACAAGGATGGGGCATCCACTGGCCTCAAACCTTCTCCTGACACCTGAGCCACCAGCCACCCCTGCCTGCTTGGGTTGCAAAGCAGTTTGCTCACAGGTTAGGCAGAAAACGAAGGCCAAAAAAGAAAAGGCACTTTGTGTCTGAGCCCAAACTACTGCAGATTCTGTGGTTTTGTGTCCAGTGGTGAGGCTGAGCTGATGTGTGCACCTACTGATGTCCTCCAGGGCTTCTGTCTCGATGTGAATTCATGGTTTACAGGTTCAAGCTACCTTGTCATTACAGATGTCTAAATGCAGGATTGGAAATTACTGGTATCAATTTGCCCTCACAGGAAAGACTCAGATGGCAGGTTGTAAGGGGGACATTTAGTGTGCAGAAATGTACATTCCTGTGCACCCTGATGCTTTCCCTTTTGTAATTGTACTCGAAGATTTCCCATCATTTCTAAGTTCTTTTGGGAGATGCTGTGAGACTCATCTTGCTGTATAAGGATATTTATTCATGAAGCCGATTTGAACTGCCTTGAAAGTGCCCTGCATTTATATTTAACATTTAATTATTGCTACTTTCTCAGGCCTTTTGCAGAATTATCTATTTCAGTATTACTGTGGTATCTACTGTGTATGCAGCTACTACTGCTTGCAATAGCAAAAAAACAACCACCATAAAAAAAAATCAGTCTTTCTGGTTTTTTCCTTATTATTCTAGAAGTGACCAAAACCTTACAGCTGGCAGCTGTTTATGCTGAGGAGCCATAATACCAGGCTGCCCTAAGAGCTCACCTAGAAAGACGGTCGAGAAGCTGTCAAAATGGCTCATTTAGTGAGGAGACTAACTGCTTGTGGGAAAACCTTGCCTCTAAATGGTTCCCTGTAAAATCCTAATGGCAGATGTGTGGATGTTTGGCCTTGCTCCAAGGGGTACACATCCCCGTGTCGGGACTGGGCATATTTTGAGACAGCACATTAATGCCAATGAGGGGGTAAGGATGATACGTTTTATATCCTTTGTGAAAAACAAATCTCTCACCTAAGTGCAAGCTACTGTTAAGAAATGAGAAATGATTTTTCTTCTTCTTTATATTTATGTAGGATGCCTGTCCTCTGTTCCAGTGAAAGCAGAGCAACATTTGCAAGTGCCAGCTGTAACCTCCTCGCTGAGGTGCAGCCGGCACCGCTGCCGGGCGCCGCTTCCTGCAGCCTTTGCTAGGCAGGTGTGTACAGAGAAGTAATAGCTCTGAATGCTGCCCTGGCTCACAGCTGAAATACGTTGGGGGTGTGAGCTCTTCCTCCCTTGCCAGTGTACATCATGTTTTCTTCCCCCACACTTACACTTCACTAATGCCATCAATAACAGCCTCCTCCTTCCATGTATTTTTGGGGTTTGTTTTTTTTTCATTTCTTTGCTGAATTCCTGGTATTTTATCAGAACTTGCTCCATATTCACCTTCCTACAACTCCAGCTTCCTTTCCCAGCCCAAGTACATGGCAAAGACTGTATAACCAGTAGCTCCCCACCACATTCCCAAATGCATCTGGGACCTAAGGGTGCTAGGTAGTGTTTGTCCTAGAGGATGGCTCTTCCCTGAAGGTTGCCTTCATCCTGATTCCCCCAGCACTGTCTCAGGAGAAGTTCCCCCCCAGACCTCCCTTGCAGCCTATACAGGAGCTCCATGGGGGAAAAGCTCACCAAAGGATGGGGCATCTTCTCCTCTTCCAGTCAGGGCATCCCTTCACTTCTCCATGTTGTCCAAGAAGGACAAGAGAGAAATGTGTCCCTTGGAATAAAAGGGCAGGGTTTGGTTCTTGGTGGAAGAAGCTCATGTCTCCATTAGCTGGAAACTGCGTGGAGAGATGTAGTGACTCTTCTTGAAGAGGAAGGTATGGAAAAAGTGTTGGCTACCTTTCCATAAAACTGTGCATCTATCCCAGATATATGAGAAGGAGTTTGTCACACAGGTATCCCAGTAGTGGGCAGTGGGACACAGGCTGCCTGGTCATCAATGCTACTAGCTTCAAAACTACTTTTGCTGTCCTGCTTGGGCTTCTGCTCCACCTTGCAACTCCTAGCCCAGGTGGCAAAAGCAACGCTGAATCTTTGGATCTATTTTCAGCAGCCTCTGCACAGGATGTAAATGCCATTTCATTGCACAATGCAATGTATTAAGCAGCACCAAGCACTGCAAAATCTCAGAATTCACTTTGAACTAATCCCTTGAGAAAAAGTACAAAAAATAGGTCCCCACCTGTGTGCACAATGCTCTCTTTGATCCTGCATGGGGCCAGAGCCCTGTTCCATCCCACCCCTTGACTGGCTTGGGCAAACAAAGCCATGGAGCAGGTTATTAATTTACTGAAGCAGGAGCTGGTGGATGGAGCCCAGAGCTCTCAGGAAACCATTTGCTGCTGCGAGGGGTAGAGCCGGTGTCTCCTCTTCCAGCAGATACTGCGGCGCTGGCCTGTGCCCCAGCTCAGCCTCTCCCTGCTGCTACCACACCGCTGTTGTGGGGGTGTGTGAGGTTATTTCATTTCTTTTTCTGCAGCAGCCCAGCTGGAGACGTAAGATAATATCCAAAATAATTAAGCACTGCTCACAATACAGCTCCTGCTCCAAGCCATCTTCAAGAGGAGGTGTGCGAACGGGGGACCCGAGTGTTAGGAAGCTGACAGCCGAGGCGGACACGAGAAGAATTATAGGCATTCCACAAGCATTAAAAGGACAATAACACACTGGCTTATGGCTATTTATTTTTTATGAGCGACTTTGGCAGTATTTTGTTTGAAGTTTTGATGGCCATATGTTTTCCAGGGAGGCACAGCGCTGTTTGTAAAATGTGCTATAATTGAAATTGAATTTTTATGAAATCTATGTGAAATATGATAACACATTAAAATACTCTCCTTTGGAGAGTTTCCTCATTGATTTTTGTTGCATTAAATCTGTTTACACATCAAAGGAAAATATTGCATTCTGCCTGTCTTCATTTCAGTCACACCCTTCCTTTTGTTTCCTGGAGACTACACATGGCAAAGCAAAATCCCCTCTGTTCAGAGCTCTTCCAGCACTCACACTTCTTTTAGTGAAATGATGCTTTACGCTATAATTGGCCTTCTTTCTCCCATGTGCTTAGCAAACCAAGAACTTTACGATGTCTTTTTCTTCCTTCATCTTTTTTGGCAATTCAACTGTTTTTACACACCGGAACCATCCTGCTTTACTGAAAGTAAGTGGGATTTTGTGGCCGAGGGTGCTAGGATCAGGTCCTGTCTGCAGAGGTATCTGCTATGGACAAAGTCTGTAGCTGGAGTGCACATAGTCATGGCTCAGTTCGCTTCAGACAGGCTATGCTGGTTTATCTGAGCATCTGTCCCTGGATAAGTTTTTTTGTAATGGCAGAAAACATTTTAAACTCAACCAACATATTTTATCTCGGGCTTCTTAGATGTTACAGTAAAGAACAGAGTTTTCTTTAATTTCTATGTGTGGAAAAGGCAATTTTGTGTCTGTGCATGTACGTGTGCATCAGACTATTCTGTGTGCTACTGAAAAAATGAATGCAAAGCACAGAAATGGTGTGGGTGAAGGGACCACATAAGCATTAGTTTATTTTTATCCTGGTATGAAGGAAAGCCTTGCAGAGTGAATCCATCTTAATGACCAAATTGAAATGGAAAGTATTCTTAGCACCAGTAACTAGATCTAAGATGATAAACCTTCCCTTGCTTTGCTCACAAAGCTCCTTGTCAGAGCATCAGCGCCGCGAAAAGGCTGCTTGTATTATCCCGTCCAGGTTGTGCATGTGTGGAGCTAGGACAAAGGCCTATTTCAGACACAAAGGAAATTATCTATTTTGATGTTTTTCTCTGTCACTGTGGGGATAATAGCTAAATGCTATCACTAGTGCCTGTTGGATTTGGCTCTGAGTTAAAAGTGATCTCCAGCCAAATCTTATTTTCATTTCTCCGCTGCTAGTAGCAAAACCATCCTGGTTTTAATTCTCCTGCTTGCACTTGCCTGACTTTAATTTTTCTCTGTTTTTCAGGACATAAAGTGTTGCTGTACTTGGCTAGACCCTGGGCTCACCAAAGCTAAGCCTGCACCCTGGCCACACAGCCTCCCAGTACCATCAGGCATCCTCCCTGGCAGAGCTCCATGGGGCAGCGGGAGGCTCCAGTAGCTGTCTGCACTGCCCAGAGCATGGGATTGCATTGCCTTTATTATCTTTGCTTCCGTGCTTTTATTGATGACAATAATTATCTAACTGCCATTAAAATCCAACAGAAGCATAGACCATCATGACCTTCTGGGTGGATACACTCCAAGCTGCCAGCAGGCTATTTGATATGCTTTTCTTTGCTGTTTCCTTGATTGGTTATTTTTTTTACATGTAAAAAAGATTTTTATTATGACAAAGAGCATCCAGAGAAGAGGTAGCTGAGGCATATCTATAGGACTGCCTTCTCTGAGCTAGAGGAACAGCAGCTCTGGGTGCAGTCCATAAGGATGGAATGTGGGATAAATAAAACCACCACCATATGTGTTAGTATGTAGATGCAGCACTCGGTTGCTGAGGTCACCTCTAAAGTCTTTGTTCAGGAACTGAGAGAGCATAGTTCCTGTTTTAAGGATAAGGTATATTTTAATAAGGTATATTTAAAGATAATGAGAATCTCCCAGAATCGGGGACATTTACTGCTGTGGAAGCTTGTTTAAGGAAGAGAAAAGTTAACATAGAAACATGCTTAGTTGATTTATTTACATCATGAATTAGTGTTCTAGAAACAGCTTGCCAGGTGGCAAAGTAAATTGTTATTTATTTATTTTCAGATCCTAAATTCGAAGCTGTTACCCTCCACAAATACCATGGTGCACCAGCTCCAGAAGTTTCTTTTCCTTCTCTCCCCCTACCCATGTACATGGCAATGTGTCTGAGGTGAGTAAATTCAAGATTTGGGGGTGCCAAAGATTGTCAAATTTGCTGCAGAGACTGATGAAGACTGTAGCAACTGTAGCCAACCAATCTTTCTGTCCATGGACTGGTGGTCCAAAAGGGGCAACTTTGCTCCACACCAGTGTGGAAGGACATGTGGGTGATTGTCCCACACATTTTAAAGAAATGGTGCTGTCTGCTGTACCCAGTGTGTTGTTTGGAAGAGTGGAAAGAGAAGTAGGGGGTGTATTTCAAAGCTAAGCAATAACTTTCATTAAATACAAGGTATGACATAACGCCCCAGCAGGTACCTGAGCATGTGAAAGTTTGAGAAATTTATATCCCTAACACTTACAGGCATTAGAAAAAGAGGAATTTTAGAGATCATTCTGATGTGACAAAATTGGATGTCTTCTGTGCGCGAAGCAGGGGAGCAGCTCTGTCCACACCTGTCTCTGTCTCCCAGGGAAGATGTGATAGGACCCAAAGCCAGCTCAATCTGAGATGGATCTGCCCTTGCCTCTTCCTGGTGGTGAGCTTCCAAGAAAGAGCAGAGGGCTTTAAATTAAATAAAAACCAAACCAATGAATCAAAAAACCCACCAAAGGATCTTTTGTTTTTCAAAAGTTCTAATTTGCTTAGTTATCTTCTAAACAACAACAACAACAATAAAACCCCAAACCACCAAAAAAAAACCAAAACACAAAAACCTTCAAAGAAATGAGAGACAGAACAACTGCAAACAAAAGGGGAGGTTTCTGAGCATCTACTCTCTTCCTTGCCATGTGATTGCAGGTCTGTGCTGGCTTGTGGGATGGAATTTGCCTTGGTTAATTCAGAGTTTCTGAGCTGCAGCAAGATGTGCCATCCTCTCTCTCATCCCTGGGCAAGATATTTGCTTGTCTCTTCTGAGGCCAGGCTGTGCCTTACTACAGCCTCTCTCCTGGAGCTGGCTGGCATTTGGGTGGGAACAGGAGCCCAGCCAGTGCATCAGTGTGGATGTAGCCTACAGAGGCAGGATCGGTGCTGAGCACTGGGATGAACAGAAACCAGTGAGTTTCCTGCAGGAAACTCAGCATGTATTAATGATGAAGTAGTGTTATAAGAGCTGTATAACAAAAAATAGCAATAGCATATAATTTAGGAAATAGTATTTTGCAAGTAGGTTAATTAGCCAGTCACTTTGTGGGTGATAGTAAGTGTATGTCTGGTTAGGTTTTGGCATAACACAAAGTTAACATAGACACTAATAAATAGTTGTGCATTTCTGCCAAAACTGGGATGCTAATTGCAGATTATGTGATATACTTGTTAAAATGAAATCTAAAACTTGATCTGTTTTTCAATTAATTAAACATATTGCAAAGTGTATTTATTATGTTACCTCTTTATTTATGATGATAATAAAATACCACATCTGACCAAAACATTTCAACTTTTTAAGTAAAATGGAAACACTGGTATATAATACCAATACTTTGCTGAAATTAAGGGTTTTTTTAATACATGTTCTTGTTTTGTCCCTAGGTATTCCTTAAGATTTTAAATCTTTCTAGAACTGTGTTCAAAATAATATTTAGCATAGAGAAAAACACTAAATATTTCATGGTATAATTAAATCTTATTAATGTAATTGTCTGTATAGTGAATATTAAAAATTTACAAGGACTCTCTTCCTTTTCATTAGAAGTTATAATTTCTTATGGATTTCCATAAATGTTTTGAGCTTAATCCTCAACTGTGGGAAGCATTGGAAGTTTTCTCATGATTCAATGTTGAATCTAAGTTGCTTTACTTGTATTTTTCTTTTAGCCCAGCCAGAGATGCTTTGTCATGGAATTAGTGCTCATGTAACTGAGGTACAACAGACTGAGTATTTGCTTTTGCAGCTGTGGATCTAGACTTGCGCATTTAATGTTTTTAAACTCTTAGCATTCTATTTATTGCCTTTCTTGAGATTTTAAAGGTAGCTGTACTTATTTTCTTCTATTTCTGCACTGTGATATGTACAAGGCATGTACAGTGCTATATGCAATTTTACTTTAGAATGAACCTCTCTACACACCAAAACTGCTTTACAACCCGAGTGATTCCATGCAGTCCCAGGCTACTGCTCGCTTGTAAGACCAAAGAAATCATGTGGTAGTCTATGGATACAGAGCAGTGGGAGGCAGTTACCATTCATCACCATACCTTGCTTTTCCTGATAATACTTTTAAAAACTTCCTTCTCTAGCTTGAGTCCTCTGCCCCAAATGTCTCTTCAGCCACCTTCAGCGTCGATATTTCACTCCCTCCCCGAAGACCAACATTTCTATAGATCCAGAGACTACACACTCACTGTTCCTTCTTGTTAAAAATGTCAAGTGCTGGACTGAAAAAAAACCCCACCACGATTCCCTTTAAGCAACGTGAAGAAAACATGTTTCTGCCTTCCTCTAATTTCCAAGACCTTTTTAATGAAATTGAAATCCTTATGAAGTTGTCCTGAATCCATCAAATATTCATCCGAATGGTTCTGTTTGTTGGCATCTCCACATTAGCATATTGGCCTGTTAAAATTCATGTACCCATCCATCTGCCTAGTGGCTCCACATCTAAGCAGACTTCTACTCAGCCGCTACTACCATTAAAATCAGCTTTTTCACTTGAACTTGCTTTCATTTAAGTCACTGCTAACGTAGACAGGAGCTCATTTAGTGATGCTTTTTCACCTTTTAGGTTAACTCTGAATGCATCATTAACAGAAAGATGTTGACTAATTTGGAGGGAGTTTAGAGAAAAGCTATAAAAGCAGTTAGTGGGTTGGCAAAGCATGCACTGTGTGGAAAGATAAAATGAGCTATCTGTGTCTAGACTGGCTGGAAAATCATGATTAGAGGTTTTTAAAGGGTATAAACATGGGTAGTGGAAGAATTCAGTCTGTTAAAACTACAATGAAGAGCTGACAGAATTCATGTGGGGACAAAGTGGACAATCCCTCTTTAGACATTTATGGTGGCCAGCTGGGGAGGCCAGGACACAGCAGTGCTGGTGGACAGACCAAAGGGTTTCAGGAGATCTTGCCTAGTGTGTGAGTGTGTGTTTTAGTGGTTAAACAGGGAAAAATACCACCCACAAGCAAGAGAAAAAGCATGAATGTAAGTAGGACAGAATCACCATTGACTTGTGGCAACCTTTTTTCTGGCAGGATGTACATTAAGGGGTGGAAGTCGCCCTTCTGAACTGCTGGGGGCTTAGCACAGAGGGCTTTTGAAATTGCAAAAACAGTGAAATGAAATAGGGAACAATCTGGCATTTCCAGAGATTTTTGACCCCTCTAATACCAACTGCCACCTCCTGACAGCATTACTCCAGCATTACTCAATCAGAAGGACTCTGGGTGGTCTGAGATAGTATCCAGTTGCAATTTGTTGCCTGTTTTATTTTGATTTGATCCACAGCTGAGCAAGTTGAGGGCTCTGAATTTGCGATTTCAGTCTTGCTGCAGAGTGATGCACGACTTACCCCTGCATGTCACCGGGGCTTTGTGTTGCATCCACTTTGGTTCACCTGGCCTTCAGCCCCACAGGGCACAGGTTATAAAGCAGGGCCAAAAGTAGGTGGCAGGAACTACTTTGCACAGTCACAAAACATTACTTTATTTGTGGACAGACTGCATGAACATTGGATTATGGAGTTTAAAAAAGCAATTAAGTTGGGAAGAATTCAAATGAAATATCTTCTTCAGAGAGTAAACTCATTTTTATTCCAGAATGCAATTATAAAGTGGCCTCGGGAAACTCAGTACTCCTGGTCAGCAGCACTGGCAGCATATTTGTGCAAGATCATGGATAGGTTTAATTTCCAAAGAGGAAACTCACCGAAAGGAACACGAAAACCACTGTAAAGGTAAACATTTTATAATCCAACTGACAACTGGACTAGAAATATTAAACAAGCTCAGAAAATGTTACTGACTTCGCTTAAAAATTGTAATGTACTTGGAGAGGAAAAAAATGTTATATGATTGCATCACAGGATCCAGTGATTTGGAACCAAATGAGACTTAAAGACCATATATTTCAGTAATCTGTCTCTGTCACTGGTCAAATACCTGAAATAAACCTAATGAAGCTCTTTCCCCAGACTCAGGATGCAAAGATATAAAATATTCTCCAGCTCCCCAATACCTGAGATAGAGGTGTCTTCCAGCTTCTCTGGATCTACTAGATATGTTTGTAGGCACCTTGGATG
Source organism: Porphyrio hochstetteri (assembly GCA_020800305.1). Taxonomy (NCBI): domain Eukaryota; kingdom Metazoa; phylum Chordata; class Aves; order Gruiformes; family Rallidae; genus Porphyrio; species Porphyrio hochstetteri. The sequence continues at coordinate 37,779,284 of CM036910.1, read as the reverse complement.
TCCAGAGGATTATCTGCAAATTCTTGTCTAAAGGCAAATTTAATCTAAAAGGAAGGCTATAATGTAGGGACCTCTTTGGCAAAGGCATTGCGTTCACTTTTAACTTCAACTAGGAATGCATTTTAAACACTGCTGATTGTTTGCTTGTGGCAAAGTTTCTGTGTAAGTTTACATAACCTGGACAATGAGCAAAACTTTTAATAATCTTTATTAAAAACCCCCTAAACTAACAAAAAAAAAAACCCAACACCTCCCCAAAACCAGAGAAAAAAACTTTCTTGTGCTGTACTTCCAGCCTTGGAAGCTGAACATCCCTCCCTCCTTGCTCCATGGGAAGGAGGGAGTGGAGGAGGGGGTTGGTTTGCTGCTCTGACTGCATGGTGGATCAGGGAAGTAAAGTCTAGTACTTCCTTCCAGCAGAAGTTCATCCAACATGTGTTGAGCTGTAGCTTTCCATCACCAATATATGACATGAGAGCGGAAAGGAGCTGTTGAGTCTGCCCTGATCTCACTGTCCAGCTATCTCAAGCCCAAACCAGGCTCATTTATTCAGGTGGCATTTAAAAAGTGAAGTACCTTTGTGCAATCCAGTGGTTGTCTATGTGTCCATCTGCAGTTTATTGCTTCTTTCTGGACCCAGTAACCACTGTATTCCTAAGGAAAATTTCCATAATGTAGTGGAGTTTGCCATAATACATGCTATTGCTGGATTGCAAGTGATGTTTTATCCACAGGCCAAAGCTTCCCTTATTAAACAACAGAAAGGAGTATATGCTTTCAAGGGAGTGATGTGTGCAGGGTAGAGAGCATAATGTAATATCCTCTCCTGCAAGCTGGATCGACTCTGCTATGAGATGGCAACCCTGAGATTGCTTGTTGTGCTTAAAAAAACTGGTGAAGCATGAGTTTAGCTTGAGGGAAATGCTGATGCAAAGGATACTCCAAGAGAAAAATGATGGGTAGAAAATGTAATTTATCTTGACCTTGCATCCTAACAGTTGCAATGCAAAGAAAACCGACCCAACAAAAAACCCTCAACCACCTGAAAAACCTCCTAAAAGCCACCCACCAAAGTAAAAGAGAACAAAAGTTAAAATGTAAGAGAAAAATTAAAGACCCACTAAATGGCAGTAAGTAGCTCTTTGTGTTTTATATACTAGTAGCAAAAGAAACATAATTTCTAGAGCAATTATTTTAGTGTGTTATAAAGTTGTTCACTGTAGCAATATTTAAATGAAAAATTTTCATTCTTGATGAAAAACAGGCCTTTTTTCCCTAATAATCTCCCTCCCCTCACCTTTCTTTTTTCAAGTTTTGTGTTTTGTTTGGGTTTTTTTTAAATACTGTACAGTCTATAGCATGGTCTGTCTGTAAACAACCTCAGTATTTTCTGGAAGAGAGGTGATAAATTAGAGATTTACCCAAAATACTGAAAATTAGGCTGTCACCCTTCATTACACCAAAGTTCAGTGAAGCCAAATGAATGAACAGTCTATGCCAAAGGTAAAGCCCAAGTTATTCATTATTAAAAGCCTGAAGTGTTATCACTCACAAAGGTGAGAAGATGAGACATGTTTATGCTTTCCAGCACTTGTAGCTCTCTATTCAGCAACACGTATTGTCATAGTTACTTTTTCTATAAAGTGTAATGTAAGCATGCTCTTGCAAGCAATTCAAGCTCATATGTTAAATCTGCTTGAAGTTTGTTGGCTGGAAATCAACAGGAAAATATCACAAACGTCTGATCTCCACCTGTATATGATCTGTCTGGAATCAAGTGAAGCTCAGAACGGCATCGTCCATTTCAGCTCCTGATCCTCTGCTCGCCTGTCCTTATCCCTGTCTCTTGTTGGCCTTCTTGGGTAATACTGGCAATGAGCAATTTTGCAGCCCCAATTAGCCAACTTACTGACAGCTCATGGTAAGAGGGGGAATACAAGCACTCTTCTCTTTCTCTTAGCAGGCTTTTTAAAGTTGACAGTGCTGGTATCTAAACACATCCCATTGCTTCCCTGAGTGCTTCAGATATGAGATGCTCAGTGCAGAGCTTTATTTCATTTTTACATCCAAAGTGCTTTGTAGGAGATCACATCAGCTCCTACTGATGTCTATCCAGGTATCTAACAGTTCACAGAGAAGAAAAGAAAAAAAACCAACTTTATTTTTCTGAAAGTAGTGAGGGATTTGGATTATGCCTACTCTGTGAATTTACCTGTGCTAGCTATAAGCGGAAAAGCTTTATTTTAGAGCTCTGCCTGGATTCACTGGTGTGCCTGAGAAACAGGGAAGTTGGGAGGAGATAAGTGCTGTCATGCCACAACCCTCACTATCTGGTGTAGCTCCTATGGTTATAATGCTATTATAATATTAAAGCAGGCTTCTTTCTCTTCCAGAGAAGATGGTTTTGTTCAGGTTCTCCAGTATTAACAGCTTATATAAACATCTAAATTAGATGGGATTAGCATCTGTTTGTTTCAAAGATTATTAGCATATGCTTTAGGAACAGAATAATTGAGATTTGAGATGAAGAATTCACTTAAGACAGACATGCAAAATCCCTTCAGTAACCATGTCCTGCACTGAAGTGGTGGCAACTGGGAGGGAAAAACATCTGACTTCTACTTTGTCCCATGTGTTGCTGATTCCAGAGCAACTGTGCTAAAGAACTCAGCAGAGTATCACGTAAGCAACACTTTGAGACATTAATATTCTTAATAAGGATATTATGACTTTTGGCAAACCCAAACCAAAATATCAATGAACCCAAGGGATGTTTGAAACTGAATACAGTTCACGTTAAATTTTCAAGCTTTGAATTACATGAAGAGCTTCCCAAGTTCTAGTTCAATCGACAGTAATTGCAATTTGCCTTCAGCTACCGTCTCTTGTGTTATTTTTCCTTGTTGGTGTGGGAGATAACAAATGTGTGAATGACATTTCAGCCTGGTAATTGGGCCATTTATAGTTCCTTGTTAGTTCTTGCTGGATAAGGGCTGTGGTGCTGATTTTACACAAGGATCAAGCACCTCATTAAAACCCCAGCGCTGAAAGCATGCCTGTGATACCTGACTGCATGAGAAGTGTTGCAATGTGATGCATAAAGAACAAGTGACTTTGTCCTTGCTGTTTTCATTAAAAGATGGAACTTTTGACAACATAGGCAATCTCTTGGTCGGTTTCTATATTGACCTCTCCTTTAGGGAAGGCTTTGTTGGCTCAAGTGGTGTTACAGCTCCTTGTTCTGGCTTTGTTTTTGCAGGAGTGGCCAATCTCACCCTTTGCTGTTTGCCAGGGATGAGGATGGTGAAGGGGCCAGAAGATGTTAATGGTTCCTGTGTGCAGCTAGCTCAGTCCAGGTCTGTACATTGACATGGAGACTGCAGAGCACGCCGTCTGTCTCGGTAGGTTTTTTCAGCATCTCCTACAGAATGGTTTATTCCTCTTTATGTCTGCCACCTACCGTGGTCTGGTTTCCCTCCCTGTCTTTTTTGGGCAATTTTCATCCCAAAGGCTGTGGGAAAGCTCCGGATGTTGCTGCAGAGTGAGATTTTTATTGTCTGTCTGTGGTGGTGCCAGAGATAGAGAGGGTTAGAGGATTCCCAAGCATAGCTGGTGTGAATTAATTATAGGTGGTTGTAGGAAGAAGACCGATTGCTCTCAGCAGAAGGAAAAAAATACCAAAACAAACCACCCAACAGATATTTTCAGACACAACACTTTTACCAGGGGCACAGAGTTGTCATTCTTCCAGCTACGTCAGCTGGTTTAATAAAAGGTATTACCTCTCCTCCTGAAAACCTTGTTTCTCTTACATTGTAAGACCATCACAGCTATTACAATGCTACTATCATAATATTAGCTGGGAAATGTTAGCAGTATTTATTCAGCTCCAAGCCATTCCCTGATACCATCAGGGAATACGAGTTTTTTTTTTTTTTTACTTTGATATATAAAAGGAAAATGCTCGAGTTATAAATATAGTTTTTGTAGAAAAAAAAAAGATATTTCCACATAAGTCTCTGCTGAAGGCTTATAGCAGAGTTTTATGTTTGGTTTTGGCTGCGTTGTTTCACTGCGGCGGCTGATGGAAATTTTCAGGAGCAAAATGGGGGGGAATTCAGTGAACAAGTGGGAGAAAAATCCTGTCTAGACTTGTTGAGATTGTTACTTAGGAGAAAAAAAAAAAACCCGCTATGAGAAATACAGGTTGTATTTAGCACTATTCTAGCAGTGACTTGGAACCCTTTTTATTACTAAATTCATGGTGTTCATAGTGCTCAAAAGTGATTGCAGAATGTGCCTGACTCCTCTAATGGGTTTTGGAATCAGAAAAGTATGTAAATGCCTGAAGATCTTTCCAGTGATGTTGTCATCATCCATCTGCATTATATTTTTGCCTTAAACTAGAAGATTCCTTCACAGTGATGCTTAAAGGGAACACTTCTACTGCCTCTTTTATTGTTTATTAATGAATTCACAGCACTCTCAGTCTGTTAGAGCTGCAGCACTAAAATAAGGCTTGGCAGTGATAATTACTTCTCTTAAATTACGAATACATTAAAAAAAGGGAGCTTTTCTCAAATATTTTATGATTTTTGAAAACTGTATGATAATCATGGTCTGATTTGCTGGGAACTTGGAGAAGTATTTGAAGCTTCTTAGGAGAATCAAGCATGTTTCCATGTTTCCTGAATTTCAAGGCACTGGGTCAAGAAGAGTAGTTGTAAAACTCTAATTGATAATAAAGAAAAATGTGACTACACTAAAGACTTTCAATAAAAGGATGCTGTAGAAAGCCATTGTTTGGCTCAGTATCTAAGAAAGCAGAGATCATGTGGTTATAAGGAAATCATGTATGTGTTTTTAATGTTTTTCAGAGTCATGTGGGGAATAACAAATAAATTTGCCACATGAAATATGAAGGCATCAAGAAAAAAACACCTACTGAAGCTGTGAAAATACAGGGGGGCAAAGGTGCTAGAGCTGTCGTCTTGTGTCCTCAACTGCCTTGTTCTCTGCACATTTTAGTAACAAGTGTTCTCCTGTGTTGTGTTTCTCTATTGTCACACTCCAGACAAGATTTTGTATCCTGGATCAGGAGAAATCTGTGCTTGTGTCACAACAACCCCAGGCAGAGCTACAGGCTTGGGGAAGAGGGGCTGGAGAGCTTCCTGGAGAAAAAGGACCTGGGGGTGTTGGTCAACAGCTGGCTGAATGCAAGTCAGCAGTGTGCCCAGTGGCCAAGAAGACCAACAGCATCCTGGGTGGTATCAGAAGTCATCTGGTCAGCAGGACTAGGGAAGTGATTGTCCCCATGTACTCGTCAGTGCTGAGGCATTGAGAAGATGTGTAGATGTGATGCTTAGGGTCATGGTTTAGTGACAGGCTTGGCAGTGCTGGTGGACAGTTGAACTTGATGGTCTTAAAGGTCTTTTTGAGCCTAAACAATTCTGTGATTCTAAGCCTTTGGCTTGCACCAAGGATGTCGTGTAGTGATCTGTGAGCTCCTCCCAAGGACAGACAAAGCAGATGTGCTCTGCGCAGACTCTTCTGTGGCTGCAGAAGCTGTTCCCAGCTAAGCCAAACTCCCCATGGCAGGCCAAAATTACAAAGCCTGAGATGTTTACAGTGGTATTTATACAAATCATGAAATGATAGCCATGGCCTTTTCATTACTTTGGTCAGCTCAGGAGAGTGGTCCTGCCACTGCATTGAAGCAACATAGGAGTAGATCTCATCCTCATCACTCTGCCCTAAGTTCATGAATGTGCATTAGTCACTCATGTTTCTTTGCTCTGTCTTAGCATGAGATATCTGTTCATGTCCATATTTTCTTTCAGTAGGAAAGAAAAAAGACTCAAAGCAGGCATTTCATCTGTTATCACCTCTTTTGTAAGAATCTTAGTGCACAACTTTTGACAAAGAGTGCATGTGTCCTGGTGGATGTATGGATTCTGCCCCCTTACTCCGGTCTCGTGAGACCCTTCCTGCACTACTGTGTCCAGTTCTGGGGTCCCCAGTACAGGGCAGACAAGGAACCCTGGGAGCATGTCCAGAGGATGGGTAAAAAATTATGAGAGGGCAGGAGAACCTCTCCTATGAAGCCAGGCTGAGAGAATTGAGCTTGGAGAAGATTCCAGAGAGACCTTACTGCAGCCTTTCAGCACTTAAAGGGGGCTTATAAGATGGTAAGAAACAGCAGGGCCTATAGTGATAGGACAAGGGGTGATCATTTTAAACTAAAAGAAGGTGCATCTAGACTAGATACAAGGAATAACTTTTTTACAGTGAACAGGTTTCCTACAGAGGTGGTAGATGCCCCATACTTGGAAACATTCAAGGTCAGTTGGACCTGTATGTCTGAGCAACCTGATCTAGCTGAAGATGTCCCTGCTTAGTGCAGGGAACTTGGACTAGACACCCTTTAGAGGCCTCTTCCAACCCAAACTATTCTAAGTTTCTGTGATTCGATGAAGTCCTGTGAGATGAAAGAAAATAATGAAAATAATTATTCAAAAGTTATTGGAGGAAGTGTTTCAGAACAACCAAATCAGTTAAAATGTAACATTTTAAATTGGAAATGACACAGCATTGTTTTTTAACTGTTGCTTGTCTGGCTGTGTAATCCTAACACAAGTGGACAGGACAAGTGTATGGTAGAGAAGCTGATGATATTTTGCCTTATATTCTCCTCTAATTATTCCACAGAAGCATTACATTTCATAGAATCAGAGAATCATAAAATGGTTAGGGCTGGAAGAGACCTTAAAGATCATCAAGTTCCAAGCCCCCTGCCACGGGGGTTGGAGGATTTGAATATAACTCTTTGGCAGATCTTTGATTCACTTAACCTCTTCCGAACTAGTGAAAAAAACCCACAGCTGAAGCAGCAGGGAGGTTTGTGCAAGGCTGTGTCCCAGCATCTCTGCTGCTGTGTAGCCTAGGCTGGGGAGGGACCAACCATGCTCTTCCCTTATCTGCAGGGGCTTATGCTCACCTGGCAGCACCACATATCACACAGCTTGAGGCATCACCTCTGCCAGGCACTGAATGATAAAAATCCCCATCCCTTTAATTTTTGTCATTTCCCCAGTGTTTCCATGGCATTACCATGCAGGCAGGATCAGGCCATAACTAGTTAGTATGCTGCAACATGTGCAATTGGGTTATAATTTTTACTGATCTTGGTGGCCACGTGTCCTTTGTCTGGGCAGAAATCACAGAATATTGTAAAAGTTTCAATTTTTATTTTTTTCATGTAGGACATTTCTTGAGCTGCACCTTTAAAGCCTCTGAGGGATTGAAAGGGAGCAGAAATGCTGTTTCAGGTCAGTTCATTCTTATTTGAACAAAGAACAACTTCCAGCTTTAAGCATGTCTTCTTAAATTCAGCTCTCACAAAGGCTTTTCATGGAGTGATCACCAAAGCAGGCATTGTCTCTTTTTAAGTATCTTTGTAGGGATATTTCTTTCTAGTTTTGGCAAGGAAATTGTTTAAGAATTGCCACATAATGACTGCCTGAAGAATATTAATGGGTTTTAGCTTTTTGACTGTGTAGTCAGTTGAAGGAAGATCAAAATGACACAAAACCACGATTTTAAGAGTTATCATTTAAAAAAAAAAAAAAAAAGAAGTTTTGTAATTCTGATTGCAGCAAAATACAAAACATCTGAAAATAGACACATCAGAAGAACGTATCATTTTGGGGCTGTTAAGAAATGCCTGTAAGTTTTCACCTTGAAGCAGGCAGACAGATTATAACAGTAAGAAACTTTTTTCTACAAAATATTTCTCAGCAGTAAATGTTCTTAACATTTGAGGAATTAAGAGTTTAGAACATTTATAAAAAGGATTAATTTGACTAGGATTTTTTTCAAGCCCACACAAAGGCTTCTAGAAAAGGGATCTTTTCCTGCAGGTGAGGATGAGGAAAGAGCCATGGATGTGCCAGCTGGGGTGTTTGCTGCTCTCCTGCTGTTGGAGCAGGAAGGGCATCTTGACCTCCCTGCCACAGGCTGCTGGTGGTCATGCCGTGGTGGGTGAGAAGACGCTGAGATAAGACCAGGGTAACTGAGGAGCTGCAAAAGGCCATCTGCTCTGTACAGCAAAGATAAGACCCCTGGAGTCCGATTTTTCATGATGCACAGTGGAAGAATAAAGTATGTGAAGCAGAGACTCACCTCACTGTGCATCTTCAGCTTTACATCTGCTCTTCTCTGAGACAGCAACATCATCATTAGTGTACTCAGCCAGGGGTAGGAGCTCAGCACATCTCACAAGGAGCTATTTAGATTTAGCACTTAAGAATATCTTAAGCAGGTTTTGTTTGGGATTTTTTTGGTGGGGTCTTTTTTTAATGTGTGTTATTTTTCAAGCCATCTCTCTCAAAGCCTTCCCCATTCTCACACAGGAGACCAAATCTGTCAAGTACAGAGTGATTTTACAGGTCCATTCTAGATCCAAACACAATGGGAAAGCCATGTACCCTCTTCATCTAGTGGGTAGAAACAAAAGCCCAACAAAACCAGTCCCTAAAGCCATAGCTAGGTTTTCCTCTTTGACCTTCAGATGAACAGCTGTGCTGTGTATCTCCTGAAAGCTCTCACAGACGTGACCTTCCTCTTCTGCCATCTCCTCTCCCCCAAAACCACCTTGCAGAATTTCTGACTATGCCCATGCTGTATTAGAAGTTCCAGACTGACAGAGGGTAACTGTCCAGGCCAGGCTTTGGTCTTTTCCCACCTTTTCTGCCCTCTGCTTCCCCTTTTTTCATCACTAGTGCTGGATGGGGCTAATCACCCTCTGATCTCCTCTGGTCCCTTCCTGATCCGGCTGTGCCAGGCCTGGGCACTTCTGGTGGCCCTCCAATGTATAGAGAGAAAGCAGAAGGACACGATGGTACTTAAAGCCCAACTCACACGACAAGGACAGAGGTAAAGAGCCTACCCTCATGTTTTATTTTTACACTTCTCATCTTTAAAGGTCACCTTGAGTTTTGTCTGGATAATTGTGAGCCTTTCCAGAAGGCAGGGTAGCATTTTACATACAAACTGTTAAAGATTTATGGCTTTGCAGTGTTTGCAGAGTCTTTTATAACTTGGGTTTTATTAAGTTACTATCAAATGTGGTATTCCAGGAGTATCGTGTTGCAGAGTTTGTTTTGCATATGTAATGCATATAATGCTTCTTTTAATGGAATCTTTACAAAGATATGTGGAGTTAAATATGCTTATAGATAATCACAGTCTCCTCATGTGTTTGTTAAAGATTGCTATCATTTAAAAGTACATAAGGATCTTTCTAAAGCAAAACAAGATTTTGTAATTGATAAAAGGGATATATGCATCCATGCATTCCCTATATTTTACAGTATCTTTCAGCAATAGTCTTAGAACTCAAGTAGTTATTACAATCAAGTATAGGAGAAGTACTATCGATGTTGTCTGAGTCATACAGACTGTGATTTAATAAGTACTAAGTTATTCAGGTTTCCAACTATACTAAATTATAGTTCTCTGAGAACCAAATCCTTCAGGTTCCCTTGAAAATTTCTGGCCTTAAAACTTAGAATGAGCTTTTGTCAGAGCAAAGTTAATGCTTCATCTTTCTTAGGTTATTAAGTTTTAGTCTTACACTACCAGTAAGAACAGTGATAGGTACATAGAGAGGGCAATTGACTGTCTCAAAAGGTTAACCGTCTTCTGGCTGAAAATGAGTACAATTACTCACCAAAAGCAAATTACTAAAGCCCTCATCTGAGGAGTTTTCAAATGCAACTGGAACGGACACAGTTCAGCTGAGGAAGTATGGAATTTATAGAAAGAAATAAAAAATATCTTGAGAAAGGGAAGATTAAAGTGATTCATGGTAGTGGTGCAAAATAAATGTAGATTATTTTGGCTTTGGGAAAAGACAACCCCATTTTCAGTCCTTTCTGAACCTGGTTGCCTTGAGGTGATATTAATTTGTTTAGCTACATGGTGGAAGGTAGGGAAATGAGAGAAGGACACAGGTCACTGCATGGATCACTTCATCCCTGTTCGCAGTATCAGGAGAAAAGATTATTTACCAGATTGAGCAGAGCATTAGATATTGTTCCTTTCTGGCCAAGCCTGTCTCTGTTAAAACCATTGAAAGGTTTGCTGTTGTAATTCCATGGAAGCAGTATCAGGACATGACTGCATGGGATGGTGTGGGAGCAAGAGATGTAGAAACTGCTAAATTTGGTGAGCTGCAAGCTTCAGCACACTGGAACCAGCGCTGCAGAGAGCTGCTGCTCTGCTCCCTCATCTTCCCCACTGAGTGGTTTTAAACCAGTGGGGAAAAAATAGAAACGGAGAAAAAGCAGTAGTGTGGCTGTTGAGAAAGCTTGGTTCTTATTTTTTTTTCTTTTACTCTTTCATTTCTTTCTTCCTGTTAAAGAGGAATTCAGCCTTTCATCCTGCTCTGAAAGGCCAGCCCAACCCCATGTGAACACAAGTGATGACACTTTCATAGATGGATGAGGTTTCTGGGATGATCCAGAGGTGCAGGAGGATGAGGAAGAAAGTCTGAATAGCATAAAACAGTAACAAGATGGTAAAGCAACATAGTTTGGACAATCCCGAGTGTTTAATACAAACTAATGTGGTAAGTACTGTAGCATTTACAAGTTTTGATATTTATTTTTTTTACTTTTGGCAATTTTTTTGATTGGAAAGGAAAAATTACACCTGATCCAAAACATTTTTGTTCTTTCTAAAGTACTGAAATGGAATAGTTTCATAATACTCAATTAAGTTAAAAAAAAAGAAAAGCCCAAACCAAACTAATTAAATTTGAGAAAAATTATAGATGACTTTTCTACCCCAAACTGTGACTCTGGGCCCCAAAAACCTCCAAAGCCACCATGTATGAAAGCTGTCCCTTTCTTTTCATTACACCCATGTTTTCTTTAGCGACATCTCATACATCTCGTGTTCGTCATTGTGGAGACACTGGTGCTTGTCCTACAGCATTTGAGAAGGTAGTTCTTCTGTCTCTTTGAAACAGGCAGAAAACGACCTAAAAATATTTTTAAGTCAAAATAGTTGATGGTTCTACTCAGTAGCAGCATCTTTGGGGTATGCAACTCAACCCCCCCATGTGTGATCTCTAGCAACGCCGACGGTTCGCAGATGCAGCTGACAGCAACAGGAGGGGTGCACCACACCTACCTGATGTCACGTAACGCTGAGCACACTAAAAAATTCAGATCCCAGAGGTCCCAGACTGGACATCCAAAATTAGCAAACAGTTTTGACCTTCATGTGTTTGTACTTCAGTTTCCTGCAATAAAATTAGCGGGTTACCATCCTGTCATTGTGGCATTGATGGGAAGATCAAATGGTCGCTCAGCACAAAACTGGGGAACTAATGAATGTGGTTTGAAAGTCAGCGAGGAGTTTAGCAGCTCTGTCCTCAGCACGATGTTTAAACAGTGCTGGTAAATATGATCCAGCCACACAATTAACAGTGGGGCTGAAATAAAATATTGACTAGCCGTACTCATTAAAGGAGCCCTGGTTGATCCGTGCACCAAACGAAGTCAAGGGTCCTGCGGAAATAATAGCATGTCACGGTGTAATTACAGATTGCATCAATATAGTGCACAAGAGAGCAAAAAAGAAGGTTGCCCAGACAACCTGGCCTGTGAATGCTTGACTTTGCAATATTAATGACAAATGTTAATAAATTATTAACATTCATATTTTGTGTGTGGTGGGTATGAAATATAACAAAGCTTATCTAACCTCCCTGTCAGGTGCTGCTTGGCCAGACACAGAGCTGGCTCAATAGCTAAGACATGTGCAAGTAGCATCCACCCAGGCTTCCTGGGACCCTAAACTACCTCACCTGGGCTCCTACTAGCAATGTTTTTTTTTTCTCCAACCACAGAAAACTCATAGTTTTCAAACAGAAGTCTGAATTTGTAGTGCTGCTTTCTTAAGCGACAATTGACTGCTGTTACAATATCCATAGGTTTTTGGTTTTTTGGGGTTTTTTTTCCAGATTTAGATGATTTCACTTCTTTGGGCATAAACCATGCAGCTAGCTCTGGGATAAACCTGCCAGGTTCAGTTCCCTTCCCCTGGAGACATGCACAATCTATTCCATCCATCAGACCCAGGGTTGGGGTATCATATGTATGAAGAAAAGCTGCAGCCGACTTGGAGCAACGTTTTTCTGTCTTCTGAGTTTCAATAACAGGCAAGTTATGACTTTTTTTCCCCTTTTTTTTTTTTCTTTTTCCTTTCTGCTTTTGATTGATCTTAACTGACCTACAGCATTTCATAGGAGAAGCAAGCTTTTTCCTTAAAGCTCTGCTGAGCATATGTCGTGTTGTTTCCTAAACTCGTTAACAGCCCCATCTGTTTCGCAATCTTCATTTTCAAACATCATAAGATATTCAGAAATAGTAAAAGGTCATTTAGGCCTTGCAGCTTTGTTCTCTCTATCTCTGAGAGTTTTGTACCCAGCTATTTTACATTCAGTCTGGTCTCTTGGGCAATATATTTTAATAAGCCTCTAATGCAGAACTTAATTATCTGAATCTGAAAATCCAAGCTCCTAAGCATCCTTTTCCTCCTCTTCTTCAGAGAGCCTCAAAAATACAGAGAAATACATACTTTTCTTAATTACAGTTTGTTTTCTTGTGGCCATTAGCTGAACTTTAGTAATGTGTTTAGAAGCCAATAATTTCATAGTTTACGTGACCAGTATTACTTATTGCTAAGTGGTTGCTACCCACTCAGTGCTGCACCTTGGGGTTTTTGCTGGTGGGATGTGACTGCCCTCTCCTGCCAGGGACTCTGGAATGGCCAGGTATGCACTGAGAGGCCCACAGAGGAAATCTCAGCATGCAAAGCATAAAACCGACTACTCTGGGCTAGGCTATAAAGCCATCCAGCATTTCATCTCAGTCAGCAGCTATTAGCAAACGCCCAAGGAGTAAGAGTACACCTGCAGCTTGGCACTTCTGCTCTCACCCTTGTGGGGTCTCCACTGAAGGTTGTGTCCACGTCTTATATAGATTAGCCCCAGAAGTGCATTTATTCCCTGTATGAATTTAATTGCTTTTGAACCTTTTTATTTTTTGGTGATTTTAGCATCTGTAACACCCTATAATAATCAGTTCCACAGTTTAGTTGTGAATGCGTGGGGGAAAAAAAACGCTGCCCTTTGCCTGTTCTTAAATTACATAAATTAATTTAGTAAACCCTCCCAAACTCTTCTCTGGTGAGAAATAGCAAATAATTGCTCCCTATTAACTTTGTCTGTGCTGTGCATAGCTTTCCCCTGTGATATCCCACCTCCACCATCTCTTTCCCAAACAGATTACACATCAACCTATTTAGTCTCTCCCCATATAGAGGCTTGTTCTTATGTCTAAGTCTTTATCTTTCTTCTCCATGCCTTTCCTAACACTACTATGTACCTCACATTAAATAACTATCTACTTGGTTTCTAGACTGAGTCGCATCAGTTGAATTGCATAAAGTCAACTCTGTGCAACACATGTAAGAAAACTGAGCTAAAATCGTGCTTTGATGTTTCCTCAGATATAACTTTAGACTAGAGATCAAACTAAAGCACTAAATAGGGTCCCAGTGTGAATACATACATTTCCGTGGAGCAGTACTTAGGTTTCTTTTACAGAAGACACTTCCACAATTCCTATTTCAAATAAAATTGAGACATGCAAGGTGCGAGCAAAATGAGAGCAGGAACCTTGAATTCTGTATTTGTTCCCTTTATATGACAAAATACAGTCTTTTCCCCGGTTCACTGCATATTATTATGGGTTAAGCAACAAGCCTTGCTGCTGCAAGAGCAGGAAATCCCAGATCTGTGTAACCAGAGGCAAGTTATGGGATTGTCCATGGAGAAAGAATGGGGAATGATTCCCAAACCTCATTTTTAGTTTTTGAGGAACAACACTTCTGAGGATGTGCTTTAATTGTATTTGAAATATTTATTTATTCTCAAAGGTAGTTCAGAATCCGACATTATAAACCAATCATCCCTTGGTACCCAGGTTTTAATTTGAAATAGGTTATGCCTCTTATGTAGCCCACTGAGAAGATGCTCTCAGGCTGTTTCCTCTGGTACCCTTGTATAGGTGGAGCGAGGAATGCTGCTCACAGGCACGAGTGGTGTTCTTGCAGACCAAACTTAGAAAATTGGTGGGTTCTTTTAGGGCGTATGGTTAAAGTCTTGGCCCCCACACACATACATGAAGGGGCCCAGGGCACAATGGCAGCAAGACGTATTGTGGGATGTTGAAGATGGAATGAAAGGTGGGGAAAATCGTTATCAGGGATGGCTTTGGAGACCAATGGATCTGTGGGATGGGGACCCACACTGGCTACAGGGCAAGGCTACACTGGCAAGGTCTGGAGGATGGCTGGGAGACCTGCTTGTATGAATATGTGTGTCTGTGTGTGAGGCAGAGAGACAGGACCATCTGGGGTTAGCTACTGGATGGACTAGGTGTCTGGTGAAGTGATCCATACCACATATGTGTATGTACTTCCCACAAAGGGACTGTCATCCAGGTCAGCCAGAGAGGGAGATGGAATGAGGCCACTGGTACCTTCTGTGTTAACAAGAGCATCACTGTCTGTAGCAACCTGAAGATGTAGGTTGTATGTGTGTGTTTGTGGTGTGTCTGTCAGGAATACCTGCTCAGCCTCTCAGCGTGTGGTGTTGCAGCAGCATCACCTCCACTGGGTTATGGGATTGGAAAACTTGAAAGATCTTAAAAGGTGAATTAGGAAAAATAGCTTGTGAACAGAAATAGTTAATTCACTCCATGAGTATTCCTTTCTTCTTCATGTATATTCTGCTTTTAGCTGTTGGAATTTGCTTGGTCAAATCAAAGCATCTAACTAATGCAGATCCTTCAAGAGAGTGTTGATGGCTCAGGCTTCAGGTCTCTGGTACATTTATTCAAGATGAAAGAAAATTCTGTCATTTACTGAAGATGCATTAGAAGTTAGGTCAGGTCTACTGAATTCATACAGCTTTGATGCGATTGTCTATGATGTATCTTTTGGCCCAGACACTAAAATTATTTTCAAAATGCAAGCACAGAATTTTTCTTTGGTTTTGTTTCTTTTAGTCTACAGCTGTACATTTACATTTACAAGTCCATAGCTCCCCTAACCTCTCTCTGCACATTCCCAGCTAACCTGCTTTAGAGGAATGATCAGGCTTGCTGTGATTATGTCAGAGATATGATAAGTAAATAACAGACTGCATGTGTACCTTTTATTTTTACCAAATAAGAAACCTACAACCAAGTGGTAATTACTGCACTATCCCTATATTTTTATTGCCTTAAAGGTGCTTAAATAATACGTTGTGTTTTCTTCTGAATAATAACAACATACTGTGCAGTATTTGTTCTTCACCTTAAGATCTGTCTCATGGGAGTTCCTAGCTGAAGTCATACTTCATGGTGAAGATCTGGCTAGGTAGGACATCAAGCACCAGTGCTAATAGTCCTCCGTTGAGAAAATTACTCTGGAAATGTAAATGCAAAAAGAAGATGCATTTCAGATAATCTTAGAGAATGAAGGAGCAATAAACAAGCCAGCTGGGACTCAGTGGCATTTTCTGATTTGTGTAGGTCCTGTTCCCCTCTTGTTACCAGCATGTGTGCAAACAGTGGCCATGCATTTTGTACTGATTAGCCTGACGGTTTGAAAGATTAGCTTGGTTTGACGTGTAACAGTGAATGCAATTAGGAAAATAGGACCATATGTTATAAGGACCTTAGTTGGATAATGAGAATGGGGAGAGATGAAAAGTGTGTTCCAAAGTCTCAGTGAAGTGATACGTTTAGCAAACAGAGGTTGTCAATTCTCAGCTGACTAGACAGAAGGACTGTTGCATGTAGTTATTACTGCAGAGGATTTGCAGAACATGATGAATAAATGGCAGATAATTTCACAAAGCAAAGACAAAGTCATCAAGAGTCTACTTGAACTGGAAACAACATTGTCACAGTCACTAATTCTCTTTAGCTGCGATATTTAAAGTTACAAATAACACATTTAAAGAGGGAGACAACCCACGGGATGATGGTAATTTGTAAGTTGTTTTGAAAATGAGGATCAAACCGAACTTAACTCTGGGCACCAACTTTTCTACAGTTGATTAAGTTTTTCTTATTCAAGATAGGTGGGGTTTGCTTATCAGACACATTGAGAAGGCTTCTTCCCTTTTCCTTTTCTTGACAACTCCTTTGGAGACATGCAAAAGCTGCAAAGAAACCTGGTCAGGTACGGTTGGAAAAACATGTCCTCAGAATCAGTCTGATCTCAAACATTTTTTCCCTTGTCTTTATCTATGAAATCACTGTCTGTACCACCTTGTCGTCTAGTACCTGCCCCTTCTTTCCCCAAAATCAAGGATGATAGCCATATGCCAGTGCCTATGTGGGTTGCACAATTTGTAAACCTCTGTCATGCTTTCTGCTCTTCTCAGCCACTGCTGGTTCAGCTCCACATCTTTTTCTGAGTCACAGAAGCCAGTCTAGGTGCTCTTCACCATCCTGTATGTGTGCTGTTGACTGTTCCTGTTTAAACTTGAAATCTGTTCCTGTTGAATAGCACTTTTATTTTTCTTTTCAGATCAACTCCACAAAACCATTTTCCTTTTCTTTTTCTTTTTCTTTTTCTTTTTTAAATTATTTTCACATTCCAGTGTGCTTGCAGTTCCCTTCTGCTTCATGTTAAGTGTAAATTGTATAAGTCTGTGCTCTGACCTTCACCGGTCACTGATGAAACATGGATTTGTAGGAAGCCAAGGATGCAGCAGCTCTCTCAGGAGCTATTTGCCAGGTCCTAACCTTCTCACACTCAGGGCCCTCCTGCCTTCCCTCTCAGTGTGGGTTCGCTGATAGTTTTTCACTGTCCACCCTAGCAAGCTCTTGCTTTCTTATAAAGGAAAATTGTCAACACAATTCTCGATGAAGAGTCTTGTCACAATAGTGTCAGAATTCTTGAACTTGTGTTTGAGTTCACGGCTGCTAACCATTTCCCTGAATCTTCTGGGTTCTTCCAATTAGTTAATTTAACTACTTGTTCCAGTATTTTTCTGCTAAAAGGAGTTAAACTGACTGGTTTGTAAATCGCTGGCTTTTCCTTTTCCTTTTCCTTTTCCTTTTCCTTTTCCTTTTCCTTTTCCTTTTCCTTTTCCTTTTCCTTTTCCTTTTCCTTTTCCTTTTCCTTTTCCTTTTCCTTTTCCTGTTATTTTTCCTTTTCCTATTCATTTTCCTTTTCTTTTTCATTTTCCTTTTCCTTTTCTTTTTCCTTTTCCTTTTTCCTTTTTCCTTATCCTTCTTTTAATGTTCCTCCTTTCCCTTTCCCTGTCTTTTTCCCTTATTTTTTTTTTCCCACAAGGGTGGTTTTGATGCTTTTTTTATGCTTTAAAGATCGTTGACATTTTCCAGTCTTCCTTTTCCTCGGCCATATTCAATGCATTCTAGTTGACTGACTTGAAGTCAGAGCGAGCCACTTGTGCTGTAAGACATTTTCTAAAAGAGCACAATGTATTTGCAAATGTTCCTCAAAAATCTACATGCTTCATTTTTCAAAACATAAACAAAGAAACCCTCTGGGAACAGAGAAATACAAACCCAGAGAACAGATGAAAGGCACAGAAAATAGAGGCGTGTTACAGCATTAACCTGGTGATCTTACCAAAAGTTATCAAAGATTGTAAAAAGACCTTTTCCCTACTCTGAGTGACCGTACTTTTCCTCCTGTGATGCTCTCATTCCTCTTACACACAGAGAAGACAGGATTTTTTTTCTAATCTTTGCCTAATTAAAACAAAAAAAAAAAGAAAGATCTCTAATAAAATAATGACTACTTCTTGGGGCCATCAGCTCTGCCAGCTACTCATTAATCCCAAGGAAATGAGCCAGGCTTGATTGTTATTACTAAAATATATTGCTAATGTAATTTAGAGCTTCCTAGAAACAGATTTTTTGAATATATTGTAGTCCTCCTGGTCCATCTAAGAAAGTGTTAGTGAATGTATCCACATGCAACCTAGAACAGGATTGCAATAAAAAAATTTAGGGTGTTACTTTGAAAAGGAAGATAGTTAGAATTTAAAATGGCAATGAAAATGGCAAATTTAATTTTAATATCTTTATGCTGAGGTTGAGTGCCTTTCTATAAATCAGGTGTTTGGTACATGCTACGGAAAGTTGGATTCATCTATCCAGAGTCCCTTCTGGTCTCAAAGAAAGAAAACAAAATGCAAAAAAAACCAGTCAAAAGAGGCTGCAACCCCATCATGCATGAAGGGGGGGGAAATATTTGGCAGCATTTGGAAGGAGAAGGACACCACAGGAAAAAAAAGTGTGATGTGATTTAGAGATGACTAAGAGATGACTAACATGGAAAAATTATCCCAGGGATTGAAAAGATCTTGCCCCTTGCCACCAGCACAACACTTAAATGGGGTCCATGCAAAAACCACCCCAAAAATGTGAGCGGAGCTGCTGCTTCCTCTGGCTCAGTTGGTCTGATAGGTTGATCAGCGCTGCTGGCTCTGCTCAAGGGTGGTCAGGGCCATAACAAAGATATCTTTGTAACCAGAGGGATCTCCTCAAAGCACCATGCTGAAGCCTTTCAGATTCCAGTCTTATTTTCTTCATGGGTCTGAAAGTTTGTGAGCAGCTTCTCTCTCTTTTTTTCTTTTTTCTTCTCTTTTTTTTTTTCCCCCTCCCTGATGTGGTTCTTAATTGCTAAATCACATTAGTATAAATGGCTAAAAAAAAAAAAAATCTAGTTATATAATGATATTGAGGGCAGCTAATTACATAATTAATTTGAAACATTTATCCACTATTATTAAAAGATGCAGAAAGAACTCCATCAAAATCAATGAGACTTCTCATATGTGAATGGCTACCAAACTTGGAGAGCTGTCTAAGATGAAATAAGAAGTAATTTTTAAAACATGCACATATGCCAACAAATGCCAAAGTCTTATGAGTGCTTTAGAGGTAGTGCAGGCTTCTAAATATGAATAATATTTAGGGAATAATATGAATAGTGTTCTGGAAGGACAAGAACATAAAATCTGGCTCATTGTAATAATATAAACACAGATATGGCATTGAAGTATTTGAGGCTTGATATGTCCTTTAGCTTGAAACTCTGTAAATAGAAAAGCTCCAGCCTCACTTTAAATAGTGTAAGTACAGAACTCAACGAGTAACTGAGACATATAGCAAAAAACCAAATACAGCAAACCATGATGGGGAAATGTTCTGCTTCAGCCTTCTGAGTGATTAGAAGATGCCCCTGTCTTCTTAGAGCTTCATTTTGTCAGGCTGGAAATGGGTCTAAAGAGATCAGGACTTAACAGATGGGTTGTGAAATTGATAATGTATGTACTGTACCTCTAGTGGTCTCTTATGCCCTTTCTTTCAGGATTGTCACCTCCTAAATACACCTGACAGCAGTAACCCTGAGTTTAGCCTCTGTTTTGCAGCTGGAGGTGCTGAGCTAAGAACAAGCTTCACAGCTTGGTGGAAATCCTGACCCTGCTTGTCATCCATGGTTATGTGCTCAGTGACTTTACCCGCTCTCACCCTTAGACAGATAAAAAAGCCTTAAAACAAAACAGGCAAATGACTGAAAAAATCCCTCAAAACTCTTTTTGCTCTCTGGACTGTAATTTCCATCACATGGTATATGTACGGAAGATATATAGTGCCTCGGTGTCTTTCTACTGGCATTTGGTACCAGGAGGCTCTGCCCACCTCAGCCCCAGCCCCCCAGTAAAAGGCAAAGTTTTCAGTGGGACCCACAGGTCCTCACGCTGGGCCGGCAGCACAGCACAACTGTACTGCAGGGCTCCCCAGGCCCCTGTGCTGTCCAGGTTAACCAGGGTAAAGGTATGTCCTCCACCTGGTTAGCTCCTAAAGTCGTGCTTTTATATCAGCAGTATCACAGAATCACAGAATCACAGGGGTTGGAAGGGGCCTCGAGAGATCATCGGGTCCAGCCCCCTGCCAAAGCAGCTCCCTAGCACATAGTGCACAGATAGGGGTCCAGACGAGTCTTGAATATCTCCAGAGAAGGAGACTCCACCACCCCCCTGGGCAGCCTGTCCCAGGGCTCTGTCACCCTCACTGTGTAAAAGTTCTTCCACATGTTGGTGTGGAACTTCCTGTGCTCCAATTTACAGCCATTGCCCCTTGTCCTGTCCCCACAGATGACTGAAAAGGGGTTGGCCAATTCCCCCTGCATCCCATACTTAAGATATTTATAAACATTAATTAGGTCCCCCCTCAGTCTTCTCTTCTCCAGGCTGAACAGCCCCAGCTCACTCAGCCTTTCCTCATACAGGAGATGTTCCAGGCCCTTCATCATCTTCGTAGCCCTTCTCTGGACTCTCTCCAGGAGATCCCTGTCTTTTTTATACCAGGGAGCCCAGAACTGGACACTATACTCCAGGTGGGGCCTGACCAGGGCAGAGTAGAGGGGGAGGATCACCTCCTTCGACCTGCTGGCCACACTCTTCCTGATGCATCCCAGGATCCCATTGGCCCTCTTAGCCACCAGGGCACACTGCTGGCTCATAGCCAACCTGTCATCAACAAATGTTCATACTTGTATGAACACCAGTATGTTCATACTGGTGTAATTGCCTCCATAAACAACAATGCAGTGTTGACAAGGTCCAAGGATTCCCACAAAAATTGGTTTTGCTTTATCCTCAATGCATTTCATATGCTGTAGTTCTTTTATTATTTTCCCTCTCTCCAAAATGATAGCTTTCGGGTTGTTATGATACATATTTGATGATGCTGGCTGATTAGTTTGAATGTCTGTCGCCGACGTTCCCATGGATGTATGACGAAGCTCATGTCTCCCCGGCGCTCTCCCTCCGGCAAACAGCAAGGATATTTGACTACCAAGTCACCAAATGATGAATGTAAAGTGTCAGCCAGGACAAGCTTAATATTACACCAGGAAGACTGTGAATATAAGATCACATCACAGTTACCTGAGGTTGAACAGAGCAGATGGAGTGGTGATTAGCAATCAGAAAATAAGGAAAATACCCTTTGCTGTGATAAAACCCAACTGCCTCCATGGCTGCATCTACCAGCAATGCACTAATTATGCTTACTATGCTGTCTTGGATCAGTGTTCCTTGTATGTTCTACAGAAGTAACAGTAACATGTGTTGCTGCCTCGATGTTCTCAATGTGCAGGTGCCTGCAGAGGAAGGCACCTTGCAGGGCAGAGGACCAGCACCCACGCGCCCTTGATGTGAACATCCATGGGAGAAGGATTCCCATGTCCCTGCTGGTTTTTTGTAAGCCCTGCTACAAACCTCTAATGTGTCTATGGGATTCACTTAACTTTGTCCTTGACCCTAGCAGAAGAATGGAAAAGTATGCCATAGAGGAAGGATGTGTTTTAGTTGGTTTGCTAAAGCGTGCGTCATTGCATCTGGTTTATTTATTTTGTTTTCTTTGAATATAAAGTTAGCAATTGGTAAGAAGTCACATCATCTGCAGGGCCTGAATGAAAAGAAAACACCTCAGAGAAAATTTTATTTGATGGACTGAGTAATTGCTGGAAGCTTCAGGCTACTGATGTACCCAGCACCTAGATCATACGTGAGAGACGGGATCTTTAGGCAGCGTAATCCCATCTGTAATTAGTTAATGACGGGGTTTTGTTTTCTGCCTTCCCGGTATGTACAGAGTGATTTCTGCCTCGTTGATGACTGTAAACATTGTTCTAAGTACTATTTTATGATCCCTCTAGGAATAACAATGTAAGCAGCGTAATTACGTTCACCTTTGAGGCATATCTAGAAACTTTGTTCTTCCAGAAGAGTGATAACAGAAATGAATACTGCTGACAAGGTAAACAGAGAGACACCACAACCTGCTTGTTAGAGACAGCGAACACTTGAGGGAACTACACATTCAACACCATAAAAAATAGTGTTCTGTATTTATCTTGTGCACATGTTGAGATTTATTCATAAATGTATCCCTACATGGGAAAAATATTAACAGCAATACATTTTAAGGTCTTTCTTCTGAAGAAGCACCTTTAGTAGACCCTCTTTCTATATATAGTTATTACAGGTACCACAGATCGCATGCACATTGCTGTCTATTTTTACCCATGCTTTTACAGGCTTCAAACTTCAGTTTTTCTTTCTCTAAACAGAGTATAGCAAAGACTCTTGCTTTAGCCTCTTGGGTTGTTAGCTCTTCACAGCGAGGAAACCTCGAGAATCTTTCCTATCCTTTGGACTCCCTGGTGTAACACAAACAGACCCTTTTTCATGACTGCAGGTATTTTCAAAAGGTTTTGATACTTAAGACAAATACATCAATACAGTTAGGAGCTACAGACCATAATTTTACGAATTGCTTTAGATTTAACTACCACAAAGCACTAGGAATGAGGGATGGGAAAAGAAAATGTCTATAAACATTTCCCAGAAAATTCTCTACAGCTTTCTCAGCTTCTGTATGAAGAAGGAACATTTTTTTGAGTTCTGGCTGGAGATACTAAACAGTTCTTGGGTCCTTGCATATAACTTTGATTCCATTTCTCACAGTTTCCCTCCTCCTCAGCTCAGGGTTCAGCCGAACATCAGAGACTGCACTGCAAAAGCGAGTTCCAGCTCCAGCCTTATGCAAGGTGAAGGGTTTTTTTGAGGGTTTTTGAAGCCATCCTTTTCTTCTCTGGCTTTTGGGAGAAAGCCTAACATCTATCTTCTTTTTTTACACGTGGGTCTGTTCCATTCAGCAAACCCACGTACTTTTAAAATGATTTGATGTACCGAGGCATCATCCTGGTTTGAATAGGAATCCTAATATCTTCATCACCCCCCCATTGTTATATTAATTTGGGTTAATTGCATTTGGGTGACATATTTCTGTTGACAAACCTGAGAACAAATGCTGGATGCTCAGCACACGGAGGCGTTCATGATACGGCAGTTTCGTAGCGTTGAAGACAGTTTCCTAAGACAAACTCTACAAATAGATGCACCTGCTTATCTGCAGATGGAGAATACAAAGTGTGTTATCACTGTGGAGCTTCTGAGTGCAATTTATGTATTTGGCTTATTCATAAATTATATTCACAGTTTTAGAATAAACACCCTAAGCTTCCCACTGCAGAGAGAATTATTCTCAGCTTTTAAATGCTGCTTTTCAGCAGATCAGTCCTGGTTGTAAGATATTGTAAGGTAATAAAGGTACATTTTCCACCTAACTGCATCTGGGGATGGAAAATACCCAACAATAACAATAACCACAATTCTTGGTATTACTATAGCAACTTTCATCCAAAGATCTCCAAATGCTTTCCAATAAGTAATTAATTAGGCCTCACAGCACCCTGGAGAGTTAATTACAAATTATCAAGCATAATCTCAAGCCGTTTCGATTGAAACTATTCTTGTACTCTTTCCAGAGGAAAACAAAATATGCTGGCTATAATGCTATGACCTTTCTCTCCCCAGCTTCATTTGGAAAATGTAATTAGATGAGAATTTGACTGTATCCAGTTTTAGGGAAAGCTAATATAATTACTGCCTGACCACAAAACTCATTACAATTTTCAGTTTCTTCAGCGAGATGATATTTCCTAATCTAGCTGTTTAATAAAACAACACCAGCAACAACAAAAGAAACAACTTGCTAAATATTCCAGTGGAATTCCAGAGAGATTTTGAATTGTGGATGTCCATCTGTTCTTCCATCACCAGGGTGTTTGTTTTTGAGGATGTTTGATGCAGGCTTTAGTTCTTACACAGCAAGTCAGTGCTGCCTCTGGACTGAGTGTTCCTCCTGGGATGCAAGAAGCTGCTAATCCAAATAGTGTAGTTTGGGCTTGGGAAGGTGTTTGTCAGAGAGCATTGTGTCCCGGGGAAGATCAGAATAGAACAATAGTGTTTCATCTTACGTTTTCAAAGTGGCCCAGAGTATGAACTCAAACGTATATATAGTGAGATGCTCTAAGCTGGCCTTCTAAAGAAATTAAATTCTGTCTCTTAGTGAAATACAAATAAAAAATGGAAGGAGGCAGAGGAAAGGAAGGAAAATATTGACATTTAAAGCAATAACTCATAGTGGCATAACAAAACATCCTGGATTTCCAAAAACAAGAAGTAGGAGAGATGTAACTCCTGCCCATCAGAGACCTGAAGCTGTAATCCTACCTTCATCTCATATAATCATAGGAGTAATTAAAACCCCTTTTATTTATGCTAGGTTATGTCTTTTGTTGCAACATAGTTATTGGCTTGCTTTTGATATAAGATGAAACAAGTTTACTCGGGTAATTATCTGAAGGCAGAGATTTCTCTCTTCATATACTAATTTTTAAAAGGAATAAAGAAAAGAAAATAATGATGCTCTTGTTTTCAAGGATAAAGCTTCGGGACAATTTTCCATCTGAAAAAGTTCTAATATTTTAGCAATGAAAATATGGCAAACAATCATGTTGATAGCAAATGTGTACAAAAATCATACAGACATTTCAGAGGCTATTCTGCTTAATATGTTAAATTAACAGAGAAGACAAATTCTTCTCCCTCTAGCATAAAAGTCTAAAAAAAGCAGTGATGAGAGAAAACCTGGTACCGCAGAAGCTAGGGGAAAGTTTTGCTTCCCTATTTGCTGTAAGTGGTGAGCCACATATGTGTAAGCACCAAGTATTTAAACATGCATATAACATAGCAGGCTAGTACAAAGTTCATGATGTGCCTTCCCTGTTTTAAATTTTAGAGGGAGGTCATGAAAGGCTTACAAAATTTCCTTAAGAGCTACCAGAGGGATTTACCTTCCCGGTAAATTTACAGGCAAATAAAGATAACCTTTGGGAAAACAATAGAGGGCTCTGAATTGTAAATATGATTTTACATTTGATTTTTTTGACACTGCTTTATCCCAGCAGAAAGGAGAGCTAATTTTCTGAAAGCATTATTTTATTACATATCCCATGATCTCCTGTTCTATTTTCATGTCTGCACTTGCAGTCCCAGGGAAGACAAAAGTTTCACCCAGGTGTGGAAGATAATTTGATCCCAGAAGTGATTCCAAAGTAAAATAGAAATGAATGTTATTTGTCTGTACAGTTTTTTAAGTGTAACTGAAGTAATGAGAAAGGATGCAGAGTCTGAATTCAGTTTGATTAAAGCTCTAAACATTGATTGGGCCAAGAAGATAATTTAGAGGCACGCACAGAGAAGTTTAGCATTGGTGAAGCATAATGAGAAGGAGAATAAAGCCCTAGAAGGAAGCTGAACTGATATAATTACATAAGGGAACAGGGTTGTTGGTGTGTGCTGTAAAATGCCCATATGCAAATAAGCATATTAACTGCTCAAGCGTTTAGTTTCTCAAACAAAACGAGATGTACGGCAAGAAAGAAGAATTTGGAGTTATGCTGTGGGACAGAATTTGAGAAAAGAACCTCCTTATAAACACTTACAAGAAACCATGGCTCTTATACAACTCTTACCAGCACAGACTCATCCATCTCTTGGAAATGAATGCTTGATTGGCAGTCTTTCCCGTCGAACTATTGAGCGGGTAAAATCTATCTGCTCAGCTGTATGTACCAGTCAGCAAAAGCCTCACCAGGATAACAAGGGTGATTTTATCTGCTTTTCTGGGAGACAGCAGCTATATGTTTATTTTCAATGGATCAAGCCAATTAGAGCATCTTGAAACAAGTTTTCTCTGGTTTATGTTTAACATTGCTTTTAATAAGAGTAGCAATTTTTTCTATACCAGAGATGGGATAATGCTCAATTTTTAGGGGAAGCTCAGATGATGAATTCTCCTCCAATATTTGTCTTGAACACTAAAGTGGGTCAATACAGTGTTAATCTTTTGCCAGAAAAGCTCTTAATTTCTTTATAGAATTTAAACCACTTTTCTTCCTTTTCCTGGAAATTATCAGATAAAAAAGGGGCAATTATTAATAATAGAGCACAGATTCAATACAAAGCAAAATATCTACTATATGAGCTCAAAAAGGAAGCTAAAATCTTATATGTGCACTTTAATGTAATCTAATAAAACTGAAAAATTATATATCCTGTCGAGATGAAATTAAAATAATAGTTACCACTTTTAGTTTATTTAAAAAATGTACCTCATCAGCATAAATTTATGTGAAACTATTTAGGTTCTACCAATCATTAAAATGCTGAACTGTGGCAGTAACTCAATTCCAAATTGTGTTCCAGAAATAAATGCTCACCTGTTATTCAAAGCACACAGGTGGCTGGTCAAGAGGAAGGAAGAGGCTCTGGCCAAATTCCCAACATCAGAAGGACAGAAAGGTTGAAGACTGCCTGGAGAAGAGCACCCATCCCTGAAGGAGGGTCCCAAAACATCTTTCCTCGGGCTATCAACACAGAGTAAAGCAGTATCTGGATAAGGTAAAAAAATCTGAGCCCCAGAGTCTTCTGGCATTGGGAGCAAAAGTCAGTGACTCGTTGCAACTTGGATCACGGTAATTTTAGATGTTTTAAGAATTAACAGTGCAAATAAATTCCCACAGAAATAAGTTTTCTGCCAGATCAATATAGGTTCCTTTTTTTGGGGGTGGGTGTGGGGGGTGTGCAAGGAGGAATCAAGGGAAGCTTTTTCAGGTACACTGAATGTTGAGCTGTTAAGGTGCCCTGTGAATGTTAAGCCTTTATTTGCTTCAGGAGTGATGCTGTCAAGGAAGGAGGTGACATTTTCAAGAATGTGATTCTTCCTGGGAAAGGTGATTGTGACATTCAACAAATTTTACTCTGTGTAAACTCCTTGAAACCAGTGAAAAGACTAACTAGACCAGTCTAGGTGTGTTTCTGGGTTCATGTCAGTACTTTGTTTTCTCATATGGACCCCAAACAATATTAATCCAACATTCCACAGAGTTCTGTTTAGAAAATAATACCAGGAACTTTTTGAGACGTTCACCCAGAGTTCATAGGCTATGAGTTATCTTTAAATGAAGAAAAGTTAAATGGTAGTAGCTTTAACAGAAAAAGTTGTGTCATATAATAGCAATAGAAGAGTTTTCCCATGAGCATGGCATGACCAGGTAGATGAAGAAGCATGCAACTAAGAGCAGAACTTAGCTCCACTGGACCTGAGTGACAGCAGAAGGGATTTCTTTCTTTTACTTTCACTTTCTATGGGAATGGGACTACTGATTATTTCTGAACATGGTGTGTTTGTTAGTGGCAACTGAAACATGGAAAATGTGAAATATTGCTCTTTTTTTCCCTGATGAGTCTTTCTTGAAATGTTTCATATGGTCAAAGATGCATGGAGAAAGGAAGTTGGGTTTGCTGTTGATGCAATTATATGAGAAGAAAGGTAATCAGCTGCTTTCATGCAATCTGATAACAAGCTACAAGCTAGGTGAAATCTGCTTGCATAATAATTAAGAAAGATGCACAATAAGCACTGAGTGTGATTAATTATCTGAGTACATTTGTATCCAATTTAGCATCAAAGAGTGACATGATCAGAATATTTGGTCTGTCTAGAGACTGGAACAAAGTATGAATGAAAGAAAATGAAGTGCATTCTGGCAAATGCTTAATATATTCAGTTTGGAATATAAAGCCTTGGAGATAATTAGTAAACGTAGTCCTGATAGCAGTATGTGCATGACTCCCATTACTGTTAATGGTGAACATGTGCTTAACACCCTGAGTGCTCTACCAAAACTTTATTGAAATAGTTTCAAAAGATGTCCAAAATGTTGCAGAGCCTGGAGTAAAACAGACTGCTAATGCCAGCTAACATGTGCAATAAAATCCATGGCAAGACAGCACACTGATTAGGTGATATTTTTCAGAATCTTATCTTCAGAGCATACTCACTAACCTTGAAACCCAGTCAGCAGACATTACACTACATAGAGAGCATCCTGCTCTATGAGATAATTAAATCTAAAGTTTCTCCATACAAGTCAGACTTCCATGAGAGAATAGATTTCAGCAGTTTCTCAAAGCAGTAACATTGGTGCATTCTCATCTCTAATTTGCATGCAGTCCAAGTTTAAAATTTAAAATCCTCCTGTGATTTCTGTTTGGTGCTATGAGAAAATATTTTAAAAATCTAATGCGTACTGTTGAAGAAGAAGGAGAAAAATATGGAATAGCAGAGCTCAGAGTGTTAAATTTGAAATGTGGGGGGGGATGAAGGTCAAGGGTTTGGCCATAACAACTGCCACCAGCAGAAGGATGAGACACGTTACTGTTACATACCTAGCTTGTGTTAATTTGACTGGCTTTCCAAGGGGGATTTTTATTTAAAGCTTTTGATTTGGTATCTTTTTAAAACAAATTCTGATTCTGCTTACACTGTGGCAGAATGATGTCACATGTGACTGTACCCTCTAATTTATTTTTCTACCTTAGGAGACTCCACGCTGCTCCCCTGTTCTGGTAGGGTCTCACTCCTTCAGCCCATGTTTTTGAGGTCCGAAGCTCAGTCAACGAGCAGCTCTCAGAAAAGGGACGTGGTAACCATGGTGAACAGGCACGCGAGGGAAGTTACAGCCATTATCCTGTATCTTTGAAAGCAAAACCCCACAGAAACTATTTGTTAGGTTTTACTGAAAATAGCAAGCAGCAGAAAGAAGTTAGGATAAGAGAGGAATTATAACCAGAGTGCCTTTCATAATGGAGCATTCGATATTTGGAAGAATGGGTAAAAAAAAAACCCCACCTCTCCGCTGTTCCTATTTATTTGCCCAGAACCCTACTATTTCAGAGCTGTTCCTCATGATCATTACCAGCTTAAAGACCTGCAGAGTAAATCCAGATGACTGGTGCTCAAAGCCTTGTTAAATAGTTGGTTAATACTTTTTTCCCCTGAAACTGGCTTTTCCTTAGCTGGCAAACCAGCCTTTGTGGAAGATGCAGTGGGAAGAGGAGTGATATACACAGGGAGTGACTGGGGCTCTGCACTTTATTGAACAGAAGAACGAGCAGAAAGCACAAAGAGAGGACACACTGGTTGTGTGTGGGTGTAATGGGTAGGTGGCACAGAGTGGTAATTAAAGGAAGAACGGTTTAGCAAAAGAATCAAGGTATGGTATATATCTTCATGGAATAAACAGACAGGGGATTTGTGGAAAGTTCACTTCCCTGTGGACATCTAGTTGCTATTTCTGTGTGAAAATATGGGTTAGAGTAAAATAAAAAATGCTAGGAGGGTGTTTTGTGAATGTTCTCAGCTGTGGCCTCTATGCAATGGAAAATAGATGCTGTCAAGGAATACCCTGCATGCTCTTCTCATGTGAGGCTACCTCAAAGCTGCCTGCAGTAGGTAACACGACCAGGGTACGAAGATGAAGTTTGTTCTAAATGCCAAAATGCAGTTAGTTAAGGGAACAGCAGTCTCCTTATGTGCAAGAGGAAAGAGTTTAGAGCAAAGACAATGCTCTGCAAGATGCTTAACAGTTGTTCATTATCATTACAGGTGAGCAGTGAGCTCCATACAGAAATGTAAATACTGCCAGAAAATCCATCTAAAGTATTCCCACACACACACATAAGCACAATCACACACTATACACACACTCTACACACACGATACACACACGATACACACACTAGGCTCACAAAGGAAAATATTTACCAAAAGTGCAGAGACTTTATAGCTCAGATGAGTTTCAGCATTCAAAGAAAAGGTGTTTATTTTAGTTGGAGCACTGAGTATTTTAACAATGATAATTTACCCAATACTTATGCAACACTTCTGTGCATGTATCTTATTATGAGTGGTTTATTAAACTGGATGAAGTGGTCAACAGGCACTGCAAATGCATTTACTTTAACTTTAATGTTGCATGTTACATTAGAAATGGCTGGATAATCATATCTAAGACATTTAGCAGTGTGAAGTGCAGCCCTGAAACTAGAGTAAATGTGTTTTTAATAGTGGTTGATGTGTTGTGACTGTCCTGTGCCATAAATGTTACGCATACTATTTTTGAGGTATTTACACATTGCTAAATTCCATCTATAGGACTCTTGTGCTTATTAAATTATATAAGAAAACACTGTATAACAGTCAAGTGTAACGTTCCCTCTCAGATCTACACAGTGGATACCGGTTTGGATATTCCAGTGTTCAGGGGACTCACTGACAGCAGGAAGAGCAAAACTACAGTTCAAATGAGCAGTTGAAGTGTTGGCATGTTTGTCAGAGTTTTGTTGATATGGGAATCAGAAATGGGAGGTTTGCTTCTTTCCATACATTCTCAGTGAAATCAGATAAGATAGAGCCAAATATGTAAAGGCCAGTTCATGAGGACTGCAGGATAGTTTATGCTTTTAAGAGGATCTGGACATCTTTGTAAGTGGTATGAGAACCATACCTACAGTGAGAAATATTACATGTTTAAGATGAGTTTGCTTATAGTTTCCATATTCAACCACTAATTTTTGGTTGCTTATAACTCTTGCCACACATAGGTTTGCTTTTGGCTCCATAATTTAAGCTATACCTACGAGAACATGTTATTTGACAGCAGAGTTCTCTTGTATCAAACAAGTGATCTTTGTTGACTTTGTAATAAAACCTCCCGCAAAGGGGAAACCTTTGCAAACCTCAGTTGGCCCCAGCTTGCCAGAGAGCTGTTGAGGAGCTTTGCACTTGGTGTGCATGGTCTGCACTTCCACTGCTCCTGCTGAGGGGTGACTCATCTGGCTCATGTTGAGTCTTCAGCTGCTGGAGCTCTCAAATCTTTTTTTGCATTTGGTGGTTCTATCAGCACAAGGCTCAAGCAGACAACAGAAAGCCTGTCTTGCCATTCTTTTTAGCTGTGTTGCTGCCAGAGGCAGGTTTGGGATAAAAATTCTTTTTGACCCAAGTGATGAAAGGTAAGGACTCAGGTGAGTGGAAAGCAGGGAAATGAAGGAGGGGGAAGGAATCAAGTGATGTCATAGAAAATGGGTTAGTTATGAGGTGAAAGTAAAAATAAGAAAGCCAATGAGGGTATTCGGAGCCGTAATGAAGGAACAGGAGGGACAGTGGTTAAAGGGGGACTTGAAGGGCGTTAGTCGGAGCAGAAGTGGGGCAGGAGAGAGGAAAAATAGCATCGAGCAGAAGGAACAGAGGAAAAGAGAACTGAAAATACGGAGTGAGTTAGATCCACACAAGAACATGAGCCAGCCAACCACTGAGGAACCTGGCTCAGCCTTGTTTGACAAATGGGCCATTTACTACCCGGTGCACTGCTAGTAAAGGCCCTTCTGGTACAATGTGGCCCTGTACCTATATATTGTGTGCAGCTATGCAGTGTGTTGTAAAGCAAGTGCACGGAGAGGGCACTGCAGTTCATAACTCCTTTAGTGTTTGACAGTCAATCTAAACATGCTCTTGAGACACAGAAACAAACACATTTATGGAGAAGGTCAGGCACAAGATGTCCCTCTTAGATGTGTCCCAGTGGCTGTATGCCTATGCTTTTATGTTTCTGCAGTGGAAAAGGTGAATCTGGGTAGTTCAGTTCTGGAATGGGTAAGTGTCAGAAAAAGGTCTCTCTGTGAGGCAGGGAAGTCTCTGGTAAGCCCTGAAAGGATGTCACATATGGGGAAACAGGCTGGAACGACAGAAAAGACCCACCAGCTATCACCTGTGGAACAACAAAACTGATTCCCCCTGCTGTTAGTTTTTTTGGGGGTTTGTTTTGGGGGGGAGAGGTGCATTGGTGAAGGGGTAGTCTTTAGAAGCTCCCCCCCCCTTTTTATACCCGTCTTGGTAGGAAGTGGCAAATGCTGAAATCACCAAACCACCAGTCTACAGTCACACATGCAGAGTAGTGTGCAGCATTGGGATGGGAAGGCTTTATGACTGTAGTTGGGAGTCTCCAAAATTCTTTGTTTCAAAAACGAGATATCAGATCTCCTTATCTGGACCAGAGTGTAATCGTTTTCAGGATGCTACACACCATAACAGCTCTTACTGCAGTGCCTTCAGTCTGACTTGCCTTTCAAATGAAACTTTTATCTCAACAGCGTGTAATATTTGCAACCCGGGAGAAGACTGACTGAAAAATTAATATTAGAGCATTTCAACGCTGTCCACAGCTCTGTTTAGCTCTAAATTATACAAATCTTGAATTAGCTACTGTCTGTTTTCAGTAGTTTTCCATTACAAGGGGTCAGGCACCAGAGGAAATCGTTTTCTAAATCAGAAAGGAATATTAAATGACACAGCTGATAAGTATGAACAGTGGTGCAGAAGATTTATTGAGTAATGTGTTAGGTTGATAAATGATAACATTTATTTGCAATTTGAGGATGTGACCCAAATGACACTCATTAGCTCAGCTTGTGTAGAACCGATTAGTTTTGTAAATTTATTATTTGTCTGGTGC
Organism: Porphyrio hochstetteri; assembly: GCA_020800305.1. Taxonomy (NCBI): domain Eukaryota; kingdom Metazoa; phylum Chordata; class Aves; order Gruiformes; family Rallidae; genus Porphyrio; species Porphyrio hochstetteri. The sequence continues at coordinate 37,746,842 of CM036910.1, read as the reverse complement.
TATTGGAAGAAGAGTCTGTTTTAATTGATTGGAAATCTGTTTTATTTCAGCGACTATTACGTATTCTGTTCTTAATTGTATTCTGTTGTTTCCTCCTGAATGTCAGGGATATTATAGTCTATTACTCGAGCAGGGGAGTGCTTGGTGTCTTGCTAAAAGGCTGTAGTGAATCCATTAATCCATACATAGAGGGGTGATTATAAAGCAAGGTTTCTATCACCCACTGGGCTTCTTAGGAGTACACTGGGAGTGAAGTGAGGAAGTAGCTGGCTCATGGTCAGCTTCCTCTCCTTCTGCTGGTGAGGCTTAAGTGACATATGCTGTTTCCCCAAAAGGTTCCTGGATTTAGGAGCATGATTCCAAAATACACAGAGGCTTTTTGGGTGTGCCCATCCTCAGTGTCAGATGAGAATACAGAGGAAATGTCTCTGGCTCTCTACTGGACACCCAGGACTAGAGTTTGGGGGTTGGAGAACCTGAGAAGAAGCTGTCGTGTTTGGGGCTTTGCAAAAGTCTAGTAAACAATTACATTTTAGGTGAGGTTTATGAGGTTTATTAGAGGTTCTTTACTGAGAGGGTGGTCGGGCACTGGAACAGGCTCCCCAGGGAAGTGGTCACAGCACCAAGTTTGGCTGAGGTCAAGAAGCATCTGGATGATGCCCTCAGTTCCATGCTCTGACTTGGCTGGCCCTGTGTGGAGCCAGGAGTTGGACTCGATGGTCCTTATGGGTCCCTTCCAACTCAGGATATTCTGTGATTCTATGCATTATCCATAGGTGTCTCTGTTCCAGAAAATGGAATAGGAAATAGAACCTTTTTTTTAGGAGAATTCAAAAAGCCTGAAGTCAGAGGGTTTCCAGGAGTCAGGCTCCATGCAACAGCCTGAATTAGGAAAGAACCTTTAAAGGCATTTTAATGAGAAACACCATCCTGCTGAAATCAGGAAAATATTTTTTTCCACATAGTGATGTAAAACTCTGCAGAAAGGAAGGCTTGCATGTAATTGAAGTGCTCCCTTGAGACCTTTACTAAATCCATGTAGGTGTTTTCTGAAAACTGGAAATTAGTTTGGTTTTGATACTTGTTATCCCTTACTAAGGTGTAAACATTAAAAGCTCAAAGCTGAAGTGAAGCCTAAGATAAATAGAAACTTTGTCTGGACCCATGAGGAGTCTCAGGGGATGAGACCTCCTCTCCTCACCCACACCTAGCAGCTGCAAACATCCAAAACCACAAAAATTCTGGTGAGACCAGAAAACTCTTTCTTGCCTAGCTGTCATAAAGTTTGAGGTGTTGTGGATAGTTGCTTCATTTAATTTCAAATTAATTCCTGCTTCTTGCAAATAGGCTTCTCTCTTACAGAAGAGACCAAAAAAAAAAAGGCAAGCTGCCTTTTTGTTTCAGTTGGTGATTTGTTTAGCATATCATCAGGAAAGAGGGAACCTTTTCCTAAATCTCAAAAGAACCCGCCCAAAAAAAAAAACCCTGGCATTTTTGTCTTGGTGCCCAGGTTGTCTGGGACACCATAGACAAACTTTAAATAAAACCTGGAAATGCACAAGGCACAAGGAATATCAGCATTCTTTGTATTCTTAAAACACACGAGTACTTTCTAGTCTCAAAACATGCAAATTCTTCTTATATTAAAGCTATATTAATTAATTGTCTCTTGAGCTACATCTATAGCAATCTACTCATCATTATCACGTATCATTGAATCACATTCAATGGATCCCAAGAACTTCTCTGCCTGTTCACATTCACCCAAACTTGAAAACACTTCTCCAAACTCAGGCCAATCTCTCTCTTCATATGTGATTTCCCCTGACTCTCCCAGTGCTTCCAAACTAGGGCTAAGAGAGTTATGAAAGGTGGATGTGCAACACTGGATGATGTTGTTCAAAGAAAGCACGAAAGAACAACCACTTCCTTCCTAAAAAGAGGGTTTTCCCTCATAAGAAGAATATGCTTTTTCTAGGAAATACTGAGGTTTAAATAATTTTTCTTGGTGTCCTGGTTTCAGCTATGATGGAGTTAATTATTTTTAGCAGTGAATGGAATGCCATGTTTGGGTGTTAGGATAAGAACAGTGCTGATAGCACCCTGATGTTTCTGGTTGTTGCCGGGCAATCAAGGACCTTTCTCAGTTCTTCATACTTCCTTACTAATGAGAAAGGAGGGGACGCAGCCAGGACAGGTGACCCGAATTGGCCAAAGAGGATATTCCATACCAGTTACGTCATGCTCAGTATAAAGGGGGACTGGGGGGAAGAGGAGGAGACAACGCCAGGACGGGCAGTTTCTGGGTTCGGGGACGGCTCTAAGCTGTGCGGCCTGGGTTCTGTGGTTTGGTGAGAAACTGCATTGTGTATCACCAGTTTCATCTATTTTGTGCTTTAAACTTCTGTTATTGTTATATCTAGTTTTCTGTTATTGTTTAGTAAACTATCCTTATCCCAACCTGCGTGGTTCTGGTTTCTAGGTTGTGGTTTCTTTCCCTCCTTCCTTCCTTCCCTTTTCCCCCTCCCCCAACTTTCCCTCCCCCTTCCTTTTAAAAGTACAAGCGACTGTGTGGGGTGCAGCCCTCGGCTGGGGCAAAACCACGACACTTGGGTAAGCTGAAGTCTGGCATTTGGAGGCAGAGGAGGGACACACACACACTCGTGTCCTCACACTGCCATTGCTCCATCTTAGAAGAGCAAGGCCTCACCATGGGGTTATTGAGCACTGTGCAGAGAGGGGCCTGTAAGACCCCTCTGTTTGAGCCATACATGCACGCTCGCTGGAGAAGGGACCTTTCCTCACACATCCCTGTCGACTGCCCTGGGTACCAGTCTCCTGTTTACTTCAGGGGAGGCATTTTTCATCCTGAACAGAACTTGCAGCTAGAAAGTATTTCCTGACAAAAGGGTTTGCTCAGCCAGTGCTTCCTACCAAAAATAGCTCAGCTCTGATAAATTATTCTCCACTGATGGCAATCCATTTCGTCAAAAGAAACAAATCCCAAATGTGGCCAGGACTGACGTGGGCCCCTCATTTGTTTGCGCAGTCAGTGCTCAAGGCTCGGTGGCTGCCACCCGCTCCGTCTCCTGGCAGGACAGCATGGCTCCTGTTGTACTGCCAAGGGAGCCCGTGTCAGCAGCAAGCACACACATTTTGTTTCTAATGTGCAACAGACACACAGACTGCCTGCTTTTTCACACAAATAGCTATATAAAACTGCCTTGTAACTGTCTTTGGTTACCTCATGGGATTTGTTTGGTTACCTCATGGGTTTCAGGCCTATCTTAAGGGGAGATACTAACTTCTTCCTGTCTCTTTGTACTCTCCGATTATTCTCAAAGACATCTCAGGTCATTTCCTGGGTGTGAATTTTTAATTTCCTTCAAAAAAAATCACATCTTTCTTCATGTGGTGGTGAGCTACTAAAGCCATTGGAGCTCACTGATAGACAAATGCTATTGCACATGCTACAAAACGCAGCTGCATGGAGCCCTGGGGCTTTCCATGCTTATTGATATAAATCCTGGTATCAGGCCTGGTGCCAAAGTTTTGCTCAAGCAAAGCACGAACCGTCAAAACACACATCGTCTCAGGAAATCTGGCCAGCGCTGCCATCTCCAGGGTGGGCTGCTTAAATTATATCTCTCACTGATTTAGCTCCCGGATTGCAGAGGGAGAAGGCTTAAAGTACTTCTCTGCCTCAGCTCTTTTCTGGGGTGTGGGAGATGCACGTTAAAAGCACAGGATGATACTCGAATGACGTTTTATTAATTAGCATAGAAACGTGTTTGTTCCAGGTTTAAGTTTCCTGAAACAAATTTATCATCTGCTATTTTAAGCATCACACATCAGTTACTGCAGTCAAGCTTTTGGAGCAGAAAACGCTGGATGGCTTTGAGTGAAAGCATCAACCTGCTGGTAACAGTGGAGCCGCTACTTGCACCTCCCCTCCACCCTGACATTGTCCCTTTTGTTGTTCACACATTATCATTTGCAGTGCAAAATAAATGCACATGGTAAACCCGTTAATGAATAGCACTTAAAAGCAATTTCAGGAGTGGATCTTAGGCATGCTTTGGGGGGTATGAGGAAGTGCAGCTCTGTGCTCATACAATCAGCCAGGCTTGGGCAGATCAAGCCAAAGACAGCATTTTTTTCCAGTGATAACTATCATCTTTGGCTAGTTCCAGTCTGCCAATATTGAAAAAAAAATTGCTTCTGGTGCTTTATGTTTTACGGAGCTCTTTTGTGCTTAGAATTTTTTCCCATTTCTACACAAACACTGAAGAAGGAAATACAGCAGCCAAGCAAAGCAGCTGCAGCTCATACATGAAATTACAGCCAGGAACAAACATTTTAAAGCACTGCACAGTGCATGCCTTTTGTGCTAGCCTTGCAGCAGATGACAGCAACACAGACATTTGCCCACTATCTTTTCTTTCACTTGCATGACCTTGTCCTGGGTGCTGCTGTTGCCTGTCCCAGGTACAGAGCATCAGCCCCAATGCTCTTTTATGTGTCTGACAATTCCTGTTACATCTATCTCCAAAATCAACATCAAAATATTCTTATTTATACAACTGTGGTAAGCACATACATCCTACACCCCCCTTTTTATTTTTTTTTTCTTCCTTGCAAGTACAAGGAATTATTATCTTTCCTTGGTATAAACCATGCCAGCCCTGTGAGGCTGTAGGCAGTACTGAAAAATAAATGGAGCATTTCCTCTGGGCTCTCTACTTACGCTTTCCACATAACTCAGGGACATAGGAATTAATATTACTAAAGACTGAGGGGAAGGACATAGTAATTTCATTACTAGCCCACAGATAACAGAAGAACAGGGTGTTATTATTTAATGCTCCAGCACAACCCATGGATTCAGCGTTTCAGTTTCATCTCCCTAATAAAATACCTTTGTAAGGGAGCACTCTGCATGCACCAGACTGGGCGTTGTGTTGCTTTGATGATTATTTACTCCACTTCCTACCTGAATTCTGTGGTCCTCATGGTTTATGATAAAGGAGCAAAAATGGCTTGAGTCTATATCCCTTCCTCTACCTGGTAGGCTAGATACCAGTGAGGATAACCATCAGGCCCCAGTGTAAGCAGCAGGAATAGCCAACATGTACAGATTAGCAGTCCTTTTTTGATCTTTTGGGGTTTCCTTTTGTTATTTTTGACTAGTGCTCCCAAACAGCAGCTTCTGTAACACTCAGCAGTGTGCTGGAGGCAGATCTTACTGCTTAAGAAAGGTGTAAGAACTGTACCTAAGCTGGACCCACCATATTGTTTTAAATCATCCATTAACTCAAAGGTTTAAAAAAATAATTAAATACCACCTACAATTTTGACACGTTAGTCAGTTTTTAGAGTAGTAAAGGAAAGGTGAGGAGTTAAATTTATGCCGTAGATGAGAAAAAGCCTCAAAAAGTGTAGCATATTTAGCCTGAAAGAAAAAGCCCACTGGATGATGATCCTATTACAGTGTCTAAATATATAAAAAGATTATAGAAAAATCTGGTCATGACCTACCAGGCTGGATTCTGTGAAAATTAAGGGAAGATATATTGACCATGACGGACAATGAAATCTGCACAGAAATGAAACAGGGGAAGTCTTAATAATGTCCTTTGAGCTGGACCAGGCCACAAAGTCTCAAAATAGAAAATGCAGGTAAGAGAGCTCTACAAGTAACCCCATCTGAGGTGTGGAGAGCAGAGGTACTCATGTGAACAGAGTATTCTTATTACTCTTTCTTAAAGTTCCTTAATATACTAAGCATTATGAAAAATATTAAGAAAGACAGCACAGAGGAACATTTTTGTAGAAGCTGTGTCCTCATCTGTTGATGGTTGACATAGAAGAGGAGGATGGCTTAAAATATACAATCCATAGAAAATTGGGAAAGACTAGTACATTGGGAAGAAACTTGCCCAAGCCAGGTACTCAACTCAAGGCTGTGTGCAGTGTAAATATCTAAGATGTAAAGGCATACTATATGGTGTAAAAACTGTTTCCAAACATGCAGCTTTGTGGAAAAAAAAAATCTACTTTAAGATATTTTAGTAAATCAACTGTCATTTAGGGAAAAAAACAATCAAATAATAATAAAAAAACCCCACCCCAACCCCCCCAAAACCCAAACTCTTTAGCTTGTGAGAAAAACTAAACATCCATAAAAATAATGCTCATACTGCTGAGAAATTGAATAACCAAGTCAGACGGCCACACAACCTCAAAAAAGGGAAATCAAGAGCAATAAGGGAATTCACTCAAGCAGGGATTTTTTTACTCAGGATGGAAAATACAAAGAGTAAGTTATCAAGTAAGGTCATAAAAGGCAATGGCATAAATGAATTTAAGAGACAGCTAGACATCTTTATGGAGAAAAGGGATGGAAGAATTCAGAGCCAGTGACAAATCAGGGAGATGGGGTTGAGATAAAATTAACGAGGACAGGCTTGCTTGTGGCCAGAAGCATTTTACTGTCCAGCAATACCTTATGTCCTCTGTCATCACATCCTAATCTGATGCTGACATCTGAATGTAGCATGAAATCTTACATCTCTTAGTATATTAAAAGGAAAAAAAAAAAAAATCCTTTCACTCTTTTCCCCAAAGGGAAAAGCATAATGTTGCTTATTCACTTTTCAACTCATGAACACGGTTGCAGCAGATGCTGAAAGGACTCCATCTCAGGCAGTACATGGTGGCCTGTTTATAAAGTCAGCCCCTTGGTTGCTTCAAAATTATCCATAGAGGGGCTTTAATCATATCTCCTTCCACTTATAAGCAAAATTTTATTGGGTTTTCTCTGTATTTTTAGGTCATGGAGAGCAACCAGAGATTCCCACAGCAGTGTCCCACTTCTCCAGTTTTTGGCTAATTCATCCTGCTGTTGTGTCAGTTCTTCCTATTGATGCATTGCCATATGCTGATGAGGTTTTGACAAGGTCCCTGGACGACCAGCAGTAAGGGACTCCATCCAGAGGTGTGTGATGACTTTTTTCATCCCCAGACTACAAGGGTTCGGTTCAAATATGTGACCTTGAATAAAATGAAGAGTGGCTCATGCTATTAATTTTATCCAGAATTGGAAGAGAGAGCTGTGTGCCTGTCAGTAAAGCGTATATATCCCACACTATTTAGGAGTTAATGCTCATGAAAGGAAGATTGAAGGAAATGGGCCTTGACGTTTTGGAGAACATAGATTTACATTAATGCAGGCTTAGAAGTATAGAGGGCAAGAACGTGGCATGGACAAGGACATCCATGATAATCGGACATCGTCACAGACTGACACGAACAGCAAGGCTACTGCCAGAAGAAAATGGGGTAGAACAACTTTTCCAGGCATTAGACAAAGCTCATGCCTCTCAGAAATCTTTCCAAGAGCCTGATGGCCACCCTTCTGGGGCACCAGATCTGCCTGACAGCTCAAATCTTTCCCTGGGTCCAGGACAGCTTTCCACGACCAGAGATACCAAGGACCAAACAATGCCATCCTCCATCATGCAGGTCTCTTATAGCTGGGCTTTGAGGGAAATAGGTGTCTGCATTTCCACTGTGTTTCTCTCAGCTGCTTCTTCATAGCAAGGGCAGGAAAATGTGCCCTATTCCTCCAGGATGACCATGCAGAGAGGAGTGCACAGTGGTAAGGGACATGTGTGTCTGGATATGAAAGGAACTGAGTTCAGACTCCAGGGCAACATCAGGAATTGTGAGCTTTGTAATATGCATACTGTGAAGAAAGCGCCCAGAAAACTCTTCCATCATACTGACAAAAGGCAGTGATGCTCCCTTATTGGAAAAAAAATGTTCTTTCCTGCTTATAGCTTTGTCTTGTTCATATAAATTAAATTCACACAAAAGCATAGGTGTGTTTTTTCTTTTCAAATCCTTTTCAGGGATCTATAAGCATACAGCCCTTACATCCCTTTGTAGAGAAGCTGAAGAGAATTTTACGGTGTGGCATTTAAAACGTCCTGGTTTGTGTAGGGTTTACTGTAACTGGCTGCTTAATTTAAAGTGTGCTAATGAAGACTAAACACAAATAATGCTAATTTGAGGAGGAAAAAAAAAAAGCCTGATGTGATTAGACTTCTATCGAACACAACAGCAAGACTAGAACATATTTTCTTTCCTCTTTAGCTACTTCCAATGTAATATGAATATCAAGATCTTAAATCCATCAGGAGCCAGCAGGCAGCCCACCTTTATGAAGAACTTTACCCTTAGAAATAGAATGAAAACTGCTATTACAAGCCATCAAGGGAAGGGCAGCCCTGCAGGCTCAGTGTGTTTAGCTAATATGGAACAGGAGGAGGTGGAAGTTCTCGAATTTGTTTTTATTTTAAACGGCCCCTCTGCTTCCCAAGGAGCTCTATTGATGGACTGTGAAAGAAAGCTGAGGTCAACTCTTTGTCTTGATGAGTTAGTGGAGAAATATTTAACTGGGGCCTTATGAAAACTACTTAGCTGTAATAATAACATCAAATCGCTGTTAAATGTGTTTCAGGAACTGTCATTAGCAACATAGCTATACAGCCTAATTCTATTTGTTTAAATAAAGATCTCCTGAGCTCACATTATTCTAGTATATATTTGAAAAGCTTGGCTGCTGAAAACAGAAAACTGGAGACAGGAAGCAGGATTTGGATGATATCCAAACTTTCTCATACCCATCCTTTAGCATGGGCGTGTGGGGACAGCGATCTTGATAGGACGTTATGAGCTCTATGAGCAGTAGCGTTGCATGAATCCTTTCTGCCATTCTGTGATGCAGCTGCAAAATGAAATCACCAGCTCCATCTTATCATGGGGATCCTGGCAGGAAGTACTTGTGACGGCTCAGAGGAAACTCTTCACTTCTCATTTCTTTCCTGGTGCTCAGAGAATCACTCTGCAGTGAAGACAGGCAACCTAAAGAAGCTGTTGCCCAAAGACAAGATGAGGAGCTGCAAATGATGCTTAAGACTCAACCCATGAAAAAGAATAGGAGAGTATCAATTATTTTCAGTTGGAAGGGACCTACAATGATCACCTAGCACAACTGAAAGAATAAAAAAAATAAAGTGAATTTCAGTTATTAGCATCCTAAGTCTTTCTCTAAAGCATTTGGGATCTGGGATCCAAAACTCTGCAATGAGAAGACATCTTCAACTATCAGGATCCCCAGCAGTACAACAAAGGCAACATCCACCTAAAAGCACTAAGTGGAAGACATAAAAAGAGGGAAGTCCCTAACATGTTGTCCCCACTGCAGCATGGGTCTTAGACATGCCACGATCCACTTGCTTCTCACTTCAAATTAATGAATGAAGAGAGGAATCTACATGCTTTCTTTTGAAGAACTGATGAAGGGTCTCTAAAGAACAGCATCCTAGCTGAGTGGGCTCATCTCAGCCAGAGATGGGATCAAACTTTTGTCTCTTTCTCAGCAATTTTTGGTGAGGATGCCATCACCATCCCACCATCTAACTGTATTCCACATTTCAGAAGTAACATAAGGTTAATTTGTCCAGGAAAATTGAAAATGCAGCCCAAAAAAGAAAGGCCAGCTGCAAAGGAATCGTTGTAAAGGGAGTGCAGGAGAGAGACTTTACAGAAGAATGCAATTAAGGCCAGTATTTATGGACTAATTTTAAAGTGACTGTACAGAAGTGTAGTTGATAACAGGGATAAAATACAGGTCAAAAGTGTCTTAAGCACCCAATCCCAGCCAACACTAGCTATAGTGCTCCTCAGTGCACTCGAAAGCCCTGCAAGAAATGCTTTAGACCAATATATGCAAAAAGCACTTTCATAGAACCACTGAGAGGAGGAGATAAAAATGGTAAATACTGTAGCTATTATCTGGAATAATATACTTGAAGTGGAGAAATGAAAACCCAAAGGATCTCAAATGAACTGTCAGGATCCAAATGAAATGCTTAGCTTGGAAAATATTTCTTTTCAGTCCGAAAATTATATTAGCCAGCTATGCTTTTCTATCTGTGGGTGAAACTGAAAAAGGGCATTCTTAGGGCTCTTTAACAAAATCGTAATTCGTGGATTATTGCTTTGATTAAATTTCTTTAGCTAACCTATATTTCATTTCTTTATCTAGTTCCCAAGTTCCGTCACTCTACACACAGAATGAGAACATAGCGCAGATGACTGATGGTCTCCGAGCCTCACTTAGGAAGAGGATGGACCCTCATGAACCATTCTCTGAGCAGGGAAGGAGGCATTGCCCAGAACACTTCCAGAGCAGTATGTAGTCACACTCTGCTTTCACTCAAACCAGTCCTGAAGTCAAAGATATTACTGTGGCTTTATCTGCAAGCAGAATTTCATCTAAAATCATCATTACATGCGAATTCCACCAGGATATTGCATAGTTAAGGTCTCTGAACACATTTAAAATAATCCTCTTTTGCTTTATGTAATGAATAGCATAGATGGAATTGCTTCCCCAGACTTTCTGAGGAAATTGAAGTGATGTGTTAAAGATTTAACAGCTTTTATTTTATTTTTTTTCCAAATCTTAACCCAATATCAAGTATTAAAGTACTAATATATTTAAGGAAACCAGAAGTTGGTGTTATAATTAATTTCCTTTCTGAGAAAAAGTATTGCCAACTTCTTTTGGAAAGAATGTGAGCAATTCTTTAAAAGGAAAGCGGTGCAAATGTGTGTGCATGTGTGAAAGCCTTTCCACTGTACCTTTAAAGGTACATTGTTTATGTTGTACATAAAGGCAAAGACATAATCTGAAATGAACACATTGTGTCACATCAGTAACATACAAGTGTGAAATTCATTAAAATATTAAAAAATTCAGAGCCTGCAAGCCACATGGCATCTAAATCCAGTGGCAAACAGGCAGAGGAGTTAAAATATTTAATGAGAACAACCCTGGGCAACTGAAGTTTCTACCAAATTTCCACCTTCTGGAATAGGAATATAATTTTGGCACAGGTAACTAAGGGTTATGCAAGGAGCTTGAACTGAGCAAGGGGTTGGGAAGTATAAAGGGAGAGAAGGCTGGCAGCAAAATAGCCAAACAACTACTTCCTTTTCCTTTCGAATGCACCACTAAAGCTACAGGCTTGTATTAATCACTGGAAGAGCATGCAATGGCTTCATGAAGGAGGGCTAGTGCCAGTCCACGTGTATGTCTTCATTACCCTCCCAGACATGCTAAATGGTTTCTGTTTTCCTTCTAGCTGGAGACAAAGCAGAACGTGTCTTGCCAAGTATCTAAAATTGCCTTTTTTGTTGTTCTAATTTCAATATTGTAAACAGCAATTCTTTAATCTTTTAAGTTTATTTATGACTTCCTCAATAAGTGACTAATCATGTATTTAAAAAAAATTCTGGTAGCTGCCAGTGATAGAAAGAACTGTACAACTACATCGATCCCCTCAGAAACTCCCCTGTAAAACCTGTGAACAAGGAAGGGAGAGGAAAAAGAAAATTCACAGGCAGGCAATAGAAACTTTTTTAAACAACTGTTTAAATCACAGAACATTAGGTGTTGGAAGGGACCTCAAAAAATCATTTAGTCCAACCCCTAGCCAGAGCAGGATCACCCAGACTAAATCACACAGGAACGCATCCAGGCAGGTTTGAATGTCTCCAGAGAACGAGACTCCACAGCCTCTCTGAGCAGGCTGTGCCCAGGCTCTGTCACCCTCACAGGTAAAAAGCTCCTCCTTATATTCACATAGAACTTCCTATGAAGTTTTTTCAAACACCAGAGCTGTTTGAAAGCAGAATTCACCTCCTTACAGATGCCCCTGGAAAAATAGACACTGCATTTGACACATGGCCCACCATCCCACTGGAGGAACGGGGTGAAAAAGGGTGACATCTGTGCATCTGTCCAGGCTCCTTGGGGTAACGTGTCCCCCTCTGAAATAGGAGCTGGAGAAAACCCTTATGTGGTCTCAAGAGCACAAACCAGGGGGAAGATGATAGCTTGGTGTGGGCTGATGGCTCCGATGCTGCACCCACACAGCCTCAGCATATGCACACACCCAGCAGGATGGAGAGGGACCGTGTTGCCTTCACTGCTTTTGAATTACTAATCTTCAGTTCAGTGGACCTATGCTGGTCATCAGCCACAAGAAGGTATCGCTTTTGGGGGGGGGTGTTTTGTTTTAATGGGTTGGGGTCTTTTTGGTTTTTTTAAATTTTTTTGCTGTAACATTTTGGAGTAAAAAACCCCAAACCCCAAAGAACAGGACCATCCTTTGTGTGTGCAACACACAAAAGGGTTTTAAATTATTATTATTTTCTAGTTTGCTTGTTCATTCAAAAAGTCAATGGAGACATCTGGTGCTTTTGCAACTAGATGAGCATGCCAGAAATACAGTAATAATAAAAAAAAACCCTGAACAAAAACTTCCTCAGGGCCACAGCTGGAAGCAAAATGATGTCTAACATAAAAGTGACTAACCGTGTCACCTGCTTTCATTTACCCTTTGGTATGCTGTGGAATAAGTATGTAACAAGGTAAATCCATCTAGTAAAAAACAATGTATCTGGAATATATTGGTTAACTGATTTTTTTCCCCTCTCTTGTTCAGCTTCATCAAAGATTCATTTAAAATGCTAACGTTCTTCAGCCTATTATTTGAAGTTAAAAGAAGCATATGGTGCTTTGCCACAAAGGATAATTAGATTTCTTTTCTGCCTTCAGTATTATAGTTTGTTAATGCACTTTAATGGAGTTTACAAACAGAATAGGCAAAATAAATGATAGAATAGATTAAGAGGTTTAAAATGATGAGGTCTGATTTTCTGGGTTTGTTTCTTGGAATATCACAACTATCCTATGGTCCATTTACTGCAACATCCTTCACCCCTTTTGGCATTGCTTCATGTTTTCAGAAGAAAGTACAACAATCCCAATACTGTTATTTATAACAGTATTTTCCTGACCTGAAGCACAAGGGCTCATAGACCCTTTGTCATGTCTCTATTTGATGTTCAGTGACCATTCACTCCCTCTACACCAATCATTAATTTGAATCCTTCTAAACTCTTTCTCTGTATAATATCTGACAACATTAACTTCAACAAATTGCCTATGTGTGGTCTAAAACCCACCCCTTTAATTAGCCTAATTTTATTCTGCATTTTTTTATGATGAAAGGTGATGCCAAACATAAATAACTAAGAGATTTAAGAAACTTAAACAAGCTTATCTAGTGACACAAAACTTCACAGAAACATGATCTAGACATTTTAATGTAGCCTTTCAACTCCTAGAAGGATGCCTTGTGGAAAAAAGCTTTGAGTCAAGGCATGAACCACTGCCATACAACTCGTAGGCACACCTCTGTCTGCAGTTGGAACAACAAAAAAAAAATGCATATGAAGAATATAAAGTAAAATGCTCCACAAATTTATTATACCTAAATTATCATTATATTTTTTTGACATTAGATATGTAAAAAAAAAAAAAAAGACAGGAAAAGTAAATGGATAACTTGGGGTTTGGCTTTCAGCAAAACATCCAATTTGGTACAACATGGAAAATTATTAGTTCAGGTAAAGAAGATTATGATGAAGTCATCAGTTTGACACATGTAAAAATACAACATACAGTATTGAGTTGCAAACTGTGTATGAGCTGCTCTGGAGGGCGTTAGAAAAGAGCAACTGTAGCTTTTTTTCCAGTGAAGATGGTGAAATATTTAGGTTACTGAACAAAGTCTCTGAACTGAGTGTTGCACAAAGTGGCTGTTGTCCATCAGGTGAATCCAGACTGCAATAGGTACAGAGAAGGGGCAAAGGATCAGCAGATTAGAAGAGCTTGTTTACACAATCACACTTGTTTCTGCTAAAATATCAAATGGGGTAGATGTGGTTTCCCTTGATAGTTTCATTTGCGGAGGTGACTAGTGGTAGAGCCTTTTTGAATAATCCAAGCTCAAGAATACATGGGTCACGGTAGCAAGGTTTACATTCAAGAGGAACAGCTTTCATCACCTACTAAAATGACAGCAATAGATAACATTCTGCTGTGTTACATGTATTGCTAAGGTGGGGGAGTGAAATAAACTTCAGGCCTCTCTAAAGGAAGGGAAAAATATAGTACCACCTATAAAAAGTCTTCCCTTAATGCAGTATGACCCCAGCCTAAATTGATTTAATCATTCAAATAGTATTGTATAACTTTCCCTATTTCTTGTTTAATTTCATTTTATGCTAAAGGTTTTGCATGTGATCATTATTTTTGCATTGGCACACTTTTCAAAGATAGTTTGTTTTATTTCTTAAAATAAATTTATAAGATAAACCATTAGACCTCTGGCCTGCTTGGCTAACAGGACATAGGTAAAGTAATTTTTTATACTTATGTGGTAATTTAGAATATTAAAAAGACATTGGCTATAAAGCTTTAAGTGTCTTCTTATTTTTATGCAGACCTGCAGCTGATACATTTACAGTGTGGCATAATCTGGGATAGTCAACATTGTTGTTCTCCAATACCATAACATGAAAGATGCAGATGACTCATTTTTTAATCACTGAGGTTTACATAAATGTTTGCTACAGGGTATTGGATTTTTTCTCATTAATGAATTCCAAGTTCTAGTTATGAGGCAGCGTGAGTAAACAGACACTTGTAAGTGATAAAACTGCAGGATTTTATCCCTTCCTTGGAGAATACAGCATAATTTCAAGGCAGCCTGTGACCCATCTTGTCTATCTGGTTCACAGAATGACTAGGTTGGAAAAGACCTTCAAGATCATCAAGTCCCACCACACCTGTCCTCTACTAAACTATATTGCTAAGTACTTCATCTACCCATCTTTTAAACACATCCAGGGATGGTGACCCAACCCCCGCCCGGGCAGCATTTTCCGCATCCTGACAGCTCTTTCAATGAAGAACCTGCCCTGGCACAGCTTGAGGCCATTTCCCCTTGTCCTATCTCCTGTCCCCTGGCTGAAGAGACCATCACCCACCTCTCTACAACCTCCTTTCAGATAATTATAGGGGGCGATAAGGTCCCCTCTCAGCCTCCTCTTCTGCAGACTAAACAGCCCCAGCTCCCTCAGCTCCTCATAAGATTTGCCCACCAGCCCCTTCACCAGCCTGGTTGCTCTTCTCTTACCTATCTTTATTTAGGATGGAAAATTACAAAATTGGTCTAAAAAGCTTTAGAAATGCACAAAGTGAGAAGCAAACTGAGAAGCAACTAACAAGTTTATCTTTAAACTGCTTCAAGCGTCTACAGAGATACTTGCGGCATTTAGTGAGTCCTGAACTATGTAAGATGAGCTCTCCACAAGAGATGTAGGGATGCATCTATATAATATTAATATTCTCCTATACAATAATACTAGCAATACTTGGAATTATAATTTCCTATTTTTTACACAAATAATTACATTTTGTACCTATTTTGCTAGTCACTAATGATTCCCCCAGTTTTAAGTCCTTCACAGCTAGATATGTTGGCCCTCCAACACGAGGGAAGTGACTGTCCCATCTCCTAGAGTGCAAGGCCCTCAAATTCCCTCTCAGGAAACACAGAGCAGGACAGAAGCTGGTAGGAAGAAAAAACCCAGGGCTTAAAATGGCTGTGTGGAAACCTGGAAACCCAGATCTTTTAAAACTTGATTTGTTTTGGTTTTTTTTTAAATAGGGGAAAGAAAAGAAAAGAAGCATAACCATCTCTTTCCAGCTCAGCAGTGTGGAGGCTGAGTTTGTTTAAGCTGAGGAATGGGCATGTTTGCCTTCAACTCTTTTGAAACAGGTTACAGATATTGTGCCAGAAATAATTTACTGACACAATTATTGTTTCTTCGAGTCAATGTTTGACCTAGACCTAGGGCTAAGTGTGTTTACTCACCTAACAATCTCAAGCCATTTTTTGCCCAAAGGTGAGGAAGTTTACAGTGAGAAAAAGAATTTATGTGCACAGGCACACAGAAAGTTTACAAGTTGGTGACAATCCAAAGCTAAAAATATTTGAAACACTGTGTAAGCAACTACTTGAGAGTCAGAGCCTGTTTGCACAGCCAAAAACCTTGTGTCCTAGCAGTCTAGTCTAGAAAAATCCTTCCTTCTGCTTCAGTTCCCTTCCAGCTGAGAGGCTGCATATAAATGTACCATGACTGTCAAAACAGATCAGGGTCTTTGACAACAATTAACATTAAGAAAATAGATACTGTGATCCTTTTTTTTATCTCTTTTGAAATTGTGGAAGGAAAGTGGATAGGAAAACTCAGGATTTGACTGAATTACAAATGCACCTTTCCTATGAAAAAGCCTTTTATATAAGGTACTTAACTTCTTTTCAAATTATTTCTGTGTTTACAGGAGAAGCTACCAAATATCCTAGTCTCTTTTTACTGGTTTAACGTCTTCTTTCTCACTGTCTGTTCCTTTTGTTTGCTCACTGTCCCTTCTTTTCCTATTTCCTTATTCAATCTCTGACCTTTCCTCTTGCCATCTCAAAAAAGTAGTTAGAAAAATATATAGAATCTTTTAAATTTGAGTAACAATTCTGACAGACACATAGTCTCTGGGGGAAGGGTCAGTATAATTATTGACACATTTTCTACTTAACTGGGGTAATGCTAAATCTTCTTGCTATACATCCTGTGTTGATTCCACTTTGTATTAATAATTTAATATATAATTTGCAGTTCTGCTCCTGTTAGTTTACCTATTAACTAATTCAAGGTTTTCATCCTAATGCCCTGGTTCTCCTTTTTACTACTACCATTACTTCCCCCCTTCACTTTTTCTCCTCACTTTTGGAGGCTCTTTTCCCCCTCTTGTACATAAAAAAGGATATCCTCTTAGAAACACCTTTTATGCCGAAAATAAATATTCATTAAACACTTTTTGATGTCAAAGATGAGCTATAGTATATCTTACTGGAATTGTTTCTGGCCTCTGTAAAGAAGCTTTCCTCCTACAATAGAAGTAAGAGCTTCAGTTCAGTTAAATTAAAATTTAGTCCAACTATTTCCACATGTTGGCTTATTTCTTGCCTACAGCACCCTTGAGAGGAGTCTGCTGAGGAAGTTGAGTGGGTGCAGATTATCTGTACTATTCAGGGTACTCAGAAGTGTGCTGGGATAGTCAGACCTTTGGTCAGAACCACATCTACATTATGACTAAGCCTCCTCACGATTGCTCCATTAGTAGATATTTTAAAAAGAAAGAATAAATATTCCCATCTGACCCACTTATTTCTATTCATTTGAACAAGTGAGGCAAAAATGTGCACTGCTTTTGCACTCAGAAGATATTTGTTTTGTGCACAGTCAAATTGTTACATTCTCAGCCATGAGATCACTCTACCATCCCTACGTCCCCACTCTCACTGAAATTGTTGCAGTGAAATGCAAACAGAAACAAACCTAAAATTGTTGAGTTTTCTTTCAAGGTAGTCAGGAAAACCTGAGTGGACAATACCTAAAAGAGTAATTAAAACTTACTGAGGAGTACTATGGCACTGTCGAGGTGCAATGAAAGATGCAGAGAAACTTTCTGCTGCAGCTGTTTACCTCATGGAGGTAGGAAACAACTTTCTTGGGAAAAAGGACCATGACAAGCCCAAAACAGGAACAAACTCCAGAAGAAGCTAAGGAAAGTAATTAACCAAATCATCACTTTGCAAGGGAAAAATGAACTGTTTCGACCTGGTTGTCTCAAATGCAGGCTAACATGAAAAGATACATGACAATGCAATGCTTTGATAGACCAGATAGACAACTCATTGAAATAATTTAGGTCATTGATAAAAAGTAGAGAATAGAAGAGGTATGAAAGTGTTTAGAAGTCTATATAATCCTTTACAAGACCTTTCAACAAGAGATTTATGGCAACAAGAATCCGCAATCAGTTACAAACCACTTCTTTTTCTGTCTGAAGTGGTCAGTCATAGTGATGGGCTAGTTTGCTGTGGGATTCTTTTCCCAAAAACACCCCTTACCAGGCACCATGACATTGCCCTGTGTGCATTACTGGAATCTGCTGCATCATCAAGAGCCTGGGCAATATCTAATGACTGTATGAAGCAATTCCATGGAACTATTTGAAAATGTGGCTGTCAAGGGCAGCCAGCTGATTTTGGAGTGGGACAATCTGAATAGCAAAACCCATCTTGTCTCAGAAGAGTAATTATGATTCATTGATGTATATATAAATCCTAGCTGGAGTCGATGATAGTGAGCCTAGATTTAAAGCTTGACTTCTCAGTTCTCAATACTGAACAATCTGAGGGCCTGAGTTCATGGCAGCAACCTCAACTGGACCATCTTGATGTGATCAAGAACTGAACACAGATTTAAGACATGCATATATTTGGTGTTTTCCACAAGGTAAGGATGGAGACTATTTTATGGGTTCAAACTGCAGATTTGTGAGTACAAGAGCTGTGAGAAGCTTCCAAAAAACAGAAAAACATGGATATGCAATCTTACCCTTGTGAGATCTGCCAGTTTCAGAGGTAAACCATAAAGATGCTGAGAAGATGTTTTTAAGACCTGGATAGAACAGGAACTTTTTTATTCTCTTAAAATGTCTGATGTTAAATGGGAAACAAAAGAGAAGATTCAGATTACAATGAGGCATATTGTGCCTGTGCCAGAGTAGGATCAAAGGAAGCAGTATATTATCTTGGAAAGCTTTAGGCCTGGCAGTTGAATAAAGACGATATTCTTCAAATAATTTCTTGGAAAAGAATTAAAAATGTAGAATTCAAGCTTTATCTCATATGTGACCCAAGAATGTAGGTCTTTTGCTTCTTATTCTAGATTAAATCCTGTTATATGGCTGCCTTTTGAAGGATTTAATTGCTCTGAGGAGTCTTGCTTATACAGCTTTCTTCACCTCTTAAAATCAGCCCCAGTCTCCATTTAGCAGTGCTACCCTTTGAAGGGAATATTTCATGGTGGGTGTAATGTGGGTTAGGACTTTCCTCATTCCCTTGTCAACACATATGAATCCTGGCCAAAATAAATATCCTGTCTTATTGGCAGGGAACATTAAAATAATCTTAGTCTTACTGGGGGAATAGAGAATGAAGGGCTTTTCCAGCTCCAGCAATGTTTTTATTCCAAGACTGGAATAGTTTGGAGCAAAATGTGGAGCTCATGACAACACTTATTGGCTGCTCCTGCCTATATTGTATTTGTTTTGTGGGTAAATAACAACTCCAAAACTGCTTTGCAAATAAGTGTTCTTCTGAATTACTGGATGGTTAAGAAAATAGACCCAGGAACATGTCCATGAAAAAGCAACTGAACCCCAAGGGCTCACAGGGGTAATAAGAAGAAAATTGGACAAAAGAAAAAGGGTGTTCAGTTTTCAAGATCTCAGTTTTCAGAGTACCATATTTTTCACAAACTGGTGAATTTCAGTCCAGTGGAGGATTTGGTTTCTACTATGGACTTCAGTGGAGTGAAGATCACACCACAAAGGTTGACAATGTGGCAGAAAAGCAGGAACTGGTGTGGATTTCTCACACTATTGCCAAATATTTTTGAGTGAAAAATATATATACATTTCCACTCAGGTTTACTCTAATTATTTCTGCAAATTTATCACATCTCTATTCTGCTTTGATTAACAAATGATTCCATTTGCAGAGCAGTCTGAAACACATGAAATAAATGTAAGCATCCAATTTTCTAAATTAACATTTTGAAAACATTCCATCCTTCTTCTCAATAAAGTTTGAATCAATTATTTATCTTATTTTGTAAGACAAAGCTAATTTTTTTTATTTACTGTGTATTTATTTTCTGTTGAGCAGATTCAGATAGTTCCATCTCAAGCTGTCATTGAAATAACGATTCAGTCATTGCAATTTCCATATTCTGAATATAATCATCCATGAAGCAAATGAAGAACAAGCAAAATTGGTGAGATAAAGTGAATTCTTTCTCTGGAAATCAAACTCTGCTGAAAAGGTCCATTTTTTTTCCATTGAAAAAAGATTTATTTTCAATTCCATAAAAGTAAATGCATGATTAATAGAAATACATTTTTATATTGTTATTTTCATATTGCCTGGGTGCAATGGCACAGCTTTTATAGTATTTATGAGTCAGTGACTCTACAAAGCAGCACTTCCTGTTGATTAACTGCATTATACAATGATGTGAGCAGAGGTGAGAAAACTACTGCCAAGAAAAACACAGGATAGCAATGAGAAATACAAAAATAATAAATACCTTGGTGTGCACTGATGCACCTAAACTCATGTGGATGCCAATATATTTAATAACACTGATGCCAATTTCAGTGAGAAAGCATTAACGAAGATAGCATGACTTTATGTTTACATAAAAATTCTGGGCAGGTGGGAAAAAAAAATTTAACTATTGTGCTGGTTTGCAGACACTGAAATCTGAATCTCTCCCCATAGAAATAATGGAAAGATCATAAAGAAAGTATAAATTTTGGCTAGATTTAAGTTTTCAAAGGATATGTCCTTCAAATCTAAAAATAGACAGACAATAATAGAGTGATTTCAGTAGATATTTTTAATTTTGCAACTGGCTCCAGTCAGGTCCAAAACCCTCTAAAAGTTAATTGCAGAGCAGGGCCTGAAATTTTCTGTTGTGGCTACTGGACCACTGCAAATAGGGAAAGTAAATAGTTTACTACTGCCCATTGTCAATATGCTTAAAGATTTTTGGACATCTTCACACAAATTCTGTCTTCAGATAAATGTGCTCTAAATCTAATTTTTGGTTTGAAGATTTATTTTAGTGTCACTAAACATGTAATGTCTTCTGCTACTTTATTTGTTTGTTTTACTTACATAAGCACTTACACTTACCCACATATATTCACAGCTGACTTAGCAGGGATAGTTCAGGGAATCTGTTTATGCGAATTTTTAAAATTCTGGGTAGAGGTCTAAAATTGTTCCTTAATTGGATGCTTTGATCTATGCTGATTCCCATGCAGCCTGACATTGGCATCATTTTCTCTAGAAATAGTAGGAAGTTGTTAATGCTTGAGGATCTTTGAGGCAAGTGGACCACCATCAGATCTGAAACATAGCCACTGTTGGGGGGGGAAAAGAAAGGTCACAGCGGAACACTCAACTCCCCTGCTGAGGGATCTGGGAGTCGTTTGAAATTATAAAAGGGAAGAGCCTTGTGCAAAAGCATTTTAAAATACCTTTAGATGGGAGAAGGAGGAAAAAAGAGAAGGGATATTTTAATAATAGATAGCTAGTAAGAGGAGGCAGAAACTTATAGGTCAGGTGAGGTAGCAGATCCTTTCTTAGCAGAAGGGAAATGGAGTACAGGAAGGGCTGTTAGGGTCAAGGTCTATGTGTAAAAGTAATGGGTAAATGAAGAAAATAGATACCTACAGGGTTTTATTATTAAACCAAGATTGATGTCTTCATTATGCTAGTCAAAGTGAAGAGTGACTAATGAGCAAGATGCCTGCTTCTTTTGAAGTGCTGTGTCTGTCTGCAGCCATTCACTCTAGATGAGTTACTTTAATTCAAAAAAATTCTGACTTAAACATTTTTCTTAAAGATTTCAAAGCAAAGAATGTTCCCAGTCCTGGGTCCTAGGAAGGATGCTTCAACAGGGAGGTCTGCAGCAAACAGCCATGTTCATCCTCATTTCCAAAGACAGGGGACAAAGTAAAAGTCCAGCAAGGAATCCTGGTTCAGAGCAAAGGGGAGATGCTCACATACCTCATTTCAATATAGAGAAGCTTGAAAACATTCATATTTGGTGGGGTGAGACCCGAATGTTACATCTTAGTGACCGTGTATCTGGCTGAGTTCTAGAGATGCAATTTGAGACTCAAAATTGTCAGGAGGATTTCTTCTGGACAGGACCAGATGGGGAGTGGTCCCACAAACTTCCTCCTAATGCTTTGTCCATTATTGTTATTATCACCATTTTTGGTACCATTATTAATCAGAGCTTTAAACTACACAGAATCTCATAACAATAAATGACACTTTTGGTATATTACCTGTTTAATACTACAGTAATTGCTTGTGATTAGATATAACTAATAAAAAGACTTCTTTGCCAACATGATCTTTTTAATTAGGTATTTCATAGCTTCCAGTAAAAGCAAAATATGTTCTGAGTTGATAGAATATTAGCTTTGGACACCAGCCCCAATGGTGTACTTTTTCCTTCTTTTCTAAGAAGTTATCTTTTCATTTTGTTCCACAGAAGAACTAAAGGTTACTGATGTCACTTTCTTTGAATAATTGTACTGACTCACTTTTACTTTAGATGTGATCATTCGGATTTTCATGCTGTATGTGTTCCTTCCTGTTCCTTCCAAGTTTGTTCCCAAAGGAGTTTAGGATTCAGTGAAGGGACTCCACCAATTTCACGAGCAGTAGCCTCAGACTTCCCTTTCTTCCAACTCATCAGGAAATGAGCTTGAAAGCTAGACTGGATTTTTTAATTCATCATCCTCAACTTCTGAATTACATTCTACAGTTGCTACCATACACATCTGATCTTAAACAGATTGACACCAGGGCTCTGACTGAATTACTGGCTATAGGTAGAAAGTCCAACACTTCTCCTCAGCCTCCATAGTTATCTGGTACATATGAGTTTTTACAGGAATTATCACAATTTGCTTATGAAAACCCCAGGTTTATTATCTCCATGTCGTTCACCTCAAATCAGATCTTGAGATACATATCATTATCAAATACTAATACTTACTTGCACAAGATTTAATGACTTCCCTAATATTTAGAAGAGGAATTTTCAAGGTTCACATTTCTGCTTCATTTCAGTGCTGTCAGTTTTTATTCCCTCACTCTGTGTCTACACTCACTGTTGATGCTTTTTAGAGCCTAAACAACCCAAAACTTCCTGCTACTGCCTAAAAGGAACTTGCTGTTTCCCAGCATAGCCCACCCTAATCCAGAGATGTGATCCTGCCTACAGCAAAACCAGCTATAAACAGTATAATCCAACTCGTGTCTCTAAGACCCTAAGTATTAATTCCTTGTGTGTATCAGTGTGTCCCACAGCTGGGATGGGGAATTATGATTTGTTTTAAAGAAAAAGACTGAGGATGGCTGCCTACCAAGTACCAACACTCAAGCAGCCATCATCAGCAGGAAACGCTGCCCATCTATCTCACTAGAGTACCTGGTCTAATCAGTCACTGGAATTCATCTGTAGCTTGGATGCTTGATCAGAATTTATAGATGTTCAATGGTTGCAAGAGAACTGGCATCTGAGTTTCAGCCCATTTCTTCTGCTTATTTTGATTGTGCTGATTTTTTCCATGCTTAGACAAAAGAGACAAGAAAACCTTTCCCCATCTGTAGCAGTCAGAGGAAAACACTTCAAGTGCACACATATCTTCTGAAAACTGCTTTTTTTTTTTCCCCACCATTCTTAGGCCACAGCTTTCAGTTCCTCAAGTGATTCATTTCAGAGTTATGTTGACACGGAAAGCTGAGCAGATATTGTTTGCAGAAGGGAAAAACCAATCTTAATAGAAATGCTCATTTTTTACCAGGGTCACTTTATACACTTTTACAGTAGGGTTTCAGCCTCATGCTGGCCAGCAAAAACTCCTTCAGGGAGGTATTTAGGTTATTTTGTAGATTATACATGAGAAAAAGAGGCAAAATATGTAATAGAAACACTCTTGCAATTAGACTATTATTTTTAGCTGTAGACTAGTTCTAAATATGGTTTTTCTGGGATTGCTCCTGGCAAACAAACTAACTATAGAAATGCAAAGTTGTGGAATTTCCATTTCATTTCTTGCCTCATTAATTTCATTAACTTACAAATAGATGAATACATAAAATTAAAAAGTAATTTCCTTTTAATATTTTTAAATGGCTCTCTTCAAGTATTCAAACCTTTTAATCCGTTCCTTTAAGGTTCCTATCTAATTGCTTTTAGAGAGGCATAATTGAGCTTTTGTGAATCAGATATCAGTGTGATTGATTATAAGAAAGCTAATCAGAGGGTGCCATTCACAAGATAAATGCAATTGTTTCTAAAATATTTGCTTGCAGTCTGTGGCATTTCACTAACGTGGCAGCACGAAATGATGTGTGGGTGGGGTGTGTGAAGGTGTGGATTTATGTGGGGAAATCAAATCTAGCCATGGAGGAAAGGCTATTTCTTCTTTTCTTTCTTATACAAGGACAGATTGCATGGGAATTACAGTGTTTTGCTTTTAATAGGAGTAGCCTTCATTTTGATGTTTTTCACAACAGTGACAAATGGGAGCCAAAAAGAAAGGGGGAGAATGTAATCAATCTTTATACCTTTAAAAATACTTGAAAACTAAGATGAAAACAAACTTATTTCAGGAAAAAACACCCAAAAGTTTGAGACAAACAATTATTTGGAAGATAAGGAAAGTGCAGAAGATGATTTTGAATTAAGTGCTGCGTCTTGGCAGAGGCAAAACCTGCTGTTCTGATTCTCCTGCCTGTTTGGGACTCAAGTTTCCATGGACACAGCAGTGCAACATGTATGTCCAGAGAGGAGAATATTCCCCCAAAAGGCCACAGAGTAAGTCTGAGAGCAGAAAATGTGTAAGGGAGAAAATAGGAAGAAAAATTGAGCTCTCTTCCAAGAATTCCCAGGTATCAATGACTTATGTAGCAACAGTGCCAAAGGCTGCATGTGTAGTTTAGACTAGAAATCATTAATACAATTTTAATATTTTTAATTATTCATTAGAATAACATTAATATTTATTAACATCACTGGAAAAGGCATAAAAATAAAACTTCATTGTGATGTATTTCAGTGAGGTTTCGTAGATATTAGAATAAACTACAAAACCACAGAATGCAAAAACTGTATCCTCAGGTATCCATTTTAAAAGCTCACATTATAAAGGAAAGACGAAAAATAGGGAGTGAAACATTTTGCCGAACTCAATGGAATTAACTCCTGGGAGGATTAGATCAGACTCTGCCAGGTACACTTCTGTTGATGGGAGACACAAAAGGGAAAAGCCTGGCACTTCTTACATTATGTGAGTAGAGAAATGAACAGGTCAGAGTTGGAAAATGGTCACTTATTTATTCTGCTGTTGAAATGCCCCTCGTGCAGTCGTGGGCCTCAGCTGGATTTGCAGACTTTATGTTAAGGCATGCTTTATCAGGCTTGTTTTTGTGCCTGTAGAAAATGCCAACCAAATGTTTTCTCAGTGACACAGCTGAGGGTAGGAATTCTGTTACTGCAGCACACAGTTGTCAGTTAAAAAAAAATCACAGACACGTACAGATGCTGACACCTCTGGAGTTCTACAGAAATCACCATTCTTTCTTTTTAAATCACGTATTGATTTGGCCTGGGTTCAATGTGTGCTTTAAGCTAATGCACCACAATGAAAAGTCATGGCAAGATTACTTAGGGATAAATTTTTTAGATTTAGCTGAACTATGCTGTTTTCATAATTTTAATGAAGACCGTTCTTAGGATCATATTTTTTATGTAATGCCTGGCAGTAGTCCACTGTGATTCCTATTAAAATAACCTAGTCTGAAATTTAAGGCCTTTGTGCTTGAAAACTAATTTTCAAGTAACTTTTTCCTTAAGTGGAATTTTAGATCCCCAAATATATTATTTATGTACTTTATATTTCTCATATCTGAATTTAATATCAGTCTTTAAATAGGTGGAAGAAGATAACAGGAGTTTAATTTTTATTCTAGGTGTAAAGGAGAAATTGGAACTGACATTTTTTGATAACTGCACAAGAAAAGATACAAAATCAATGTATATTTTAGCTGTTAAGGAATTAGTTTTCATAACACATTTTCATAATACAATAAATACTTGTTTCCTTTGGATTTTTCACAGCCAAGGTTTTCTGTACATTCAGACAATTATTATGTACACCTTACTTCTCAAAATAGTCTCATAAGACAACTTCTCTTAATTTCCTAGGAACCTTTTATGTCTTTAGCTTGATATACCTGTCTATACACTGAGGTTGCAATGTCCCCAAGAGGCCTTTTGTTACTCTCTTCTCTTGTATTGGGATGAAGGTCTAATTGTGGCATTGTGCTTGAGATCTCCTCTGTTTCTTATTTTGTCTCTGGACTCACCTACCCAAGGCTTCAAAGAGTCAGTGGTAGCTTTTTCAGGAGAAAAAGCTGTTCCACTTGCAGATACTTGTATTCATGCCTTCATCATTGTGCCTGGGCAGATGGTTGGAACCTGATGTGGTCTGGCAGCAGATTTGTCCCTCTGCTGCACCCAAATTCAAAATGGAAGGTAAGTTTCCCATTGGGGAGTATGTGTGAGCTGCTCCTGTTTCAGTTCCCTGTAGCCAGCTTTCTCTCTTTAAGACACTGCAAATCTATTAATGCCTTACCATCCTCACTAATTTCTGAATACAACCCCTGCTAGAGAGTTTGTGCCGTTCTCCAGCAACTTTCCTACATTTCAAGCATGACGCCTGTCTAACACAGACTTCATAAGCAGAACATGCTCCACTGCTTCTGACATCTTCATTTACTGCTCCACCTCTTTGGTCCATTTTCCACTCTGCTTTCTCTGGGCACTTGTATGGGCTATTCAAAACCACATAAAGTCTAGAGTTGCTGCTTTGTTCCCTTGATGCAATATTTTGTACCTGCCAGTCCCTGAACAGAGGGTAAGGTGGTCAGTAATGGTGGTCCAAATTTCAAGGGACCATCCCTTTGAAACAGAGGGGAAACACCTTAAAAATCTGGCTTGTGCTTGGAGAAGTCAGGACTTCAGAGGAGTCACAAGAAAATATGACCAGAGAGCCAATGCCCACAGCAAGATTTAAAGGATGGATGTTTCCCTCTCTGCTCCACTGCTTTGAGAAAGGCAGTGAGCAACATGCACTTGGAGTGCACGAGGTGATGCTGGCAGCCAGAAAACATCTGCAAGCAAGATGAAAATTCAGTTTGCTGGGAACATCTTTGTCAACATCAAGACTCTGAAAATAAAGCTAACCTTCAGTGAGGGTCAGGCAGAAAGAGTAGTAAAATGCCAACAAAACTGGGAATGCTGTCCAGGCATCTGACAAGCTCAGCAAATACTAGAATTGCCTCTCCAGTGAAGCTTAATTAAAAAGTCTATTGTTTCCATTATTGCTTAATGATTCCTCCAAAAGTAGAGTAAAAGTTTATTTTAGAGGTTAATTATTCCTGGATATTTTAAAGGAATACAAGACTATTTTCCTCCATCTCATTTGGTAACTGAACCATTAAGGAGACTGAAGCAAATGGTGGTGTAAGAACCAATGAAAACAATTTAATTCACAAAGAAAGCATACTGTGTCAGATGTCATGGTGGTTTTCCATGAAAACCAGTCTACTAGCAAATTAAATTAACTTCCTGTGCTGGAAGAAACTAGGCAATGACTTTTCCACTTTTACTTTTGAATTCTGAGACTCAGCTTAGGAAACAATGCAGTTGTTTTTGCAAGCAGACATAGCCCTCACTAGCTTACCCAAAAAGCTTGATTCTGCTCCCTCATGCTTGCACATGATAATTACCATGCTGGGTTTTGTTATCTATCCAATAAGCCATGCATCAAAACTCAAGATTCAGCATTACAGCCTCATGTTAAAGGATAAAAAAGTATAGATTAGTATTTTTTCAACAACAAATGGTAGAATAGATTATTCCATCTAGGGAACACATACTGCTTAACATTAGGAGAGGAGCTTAAGAAATATTGTTAGGCACAGATCCTTATATCACTGTGGTGGTTCAGCTCCAACAAGTGGCTGAGCACCACACACCGCTCACTCCCTCCCCAAGAAGAGACAGACAAAGCCTCCAAAGTAAGGATAAGCACAAAACCACCATGAAAGAGGAACAATAACATCCCTCTGCAAATTACACTCACACCCAGTGATAACACAAAGTACCTTACTGACCTGATGATAACAGAGAGTGCTGCAGGACCTAAAGAACATCCCACACTCAGACCAGCCCCTTTTATAGGGGAGGGATGTCAGGTGATGTGGGCTGACTCAGCTCCCCTATGCTGACTCAGCTCACCTGGGCTGGCTGCTTGGAGAGGTGAACTCTGGCCTGGCCAGAACCAGGACCATCATCTTAATTTTCTACCACCTTCTTGCCTTCTGGATGTTGATCAGTATGCAGACATCTGACCCGTGTAGCTTATGTTCTGTCAGTCCTCTCACAAACAATTAAATGGTAACAACTATATAAATTATATAAATTTTATATAACAATTATATAAAAGGCAGAATCTCCAAAACCACAGAAATTAAAATCAGTAGGGCTCCTGCTTCCCAGTCATGCAGACCTAGATATGTAACTACAATTAGGCATCTTATTTGCTAAAGAGCTGTACCATCACCTGTGCTACCCAAATAGATGCAGGCTATAGGCATTACCCAGGTTATGAGGGTGTAGACATACTGACAATTTTTCTGAAGTAACAGCAACACTTCAAGAATAATTTTACTCTGAGACAGTCACAGCAATATGGAAAATGTAGCGATTCCAGTCACTTGAAAAGCCAATATTACAACACACTTCAAAACTAAAGATACTTTGAATGCTACAGGCAGTGTAAACATTGAATGAGTAGAAGAGAAAGAACCAGGAGCATCGTGGCATTTCAACTTCCTGGGGTTTCCTGTAAAGAAAGCCATTTAAATGGGTACCTGTGCAGTTTTTTTCATGTATATGCTCAGTGGCATTTCTGATAAGTCTTAATATTGCTGAAGCTAATATTTTTGGTAGACAATCTCTCACTGTCACCTCTACTCATGTCTAAGTGCCAGTGGGGGTTGAATGTTTTCCCAAGTGAGTGCTCAAGTGAGGGACAATTGATGTGTTGGCTGGGTGATGTTGCAGTAAATATTATTTTTATATAAGGAATGCTTATTTGATTTACATATAGCACTCCCCTATCTATTCACTTCTCAGATCATCTTCTGCAGCATGCATCAATGTCACTTATTTTTAGTTGTTATTATAACCCCTTTCTACGTATTATTCTTACTATAAGCAGTGTTCACTTCCCCACTACATTTTTATCTCCCTCTTTTCCTGTGATAATGTGGCCATATTTATCATTAGAAGTAGGTTAATTTGCCATATAAGAGTTGTGTTAACTCTATTTCTCTGTAGCTGTAAAAGAAGACCCTTCATGTTTCATCAATGTTTTTAACCAGGTACTCTTCGGTGTTGCTGTTTATTTATCTTTTCTTTTAAGTACACTGAGAGGACAGGGAAACTTTTGAAACCTTTGGCTCTCAGTAACTTCAATCCTTTAAACTTTCTTATTCTTGCAGGTTTTGAATGGGTTTGAATCAATGACCTGGTGGTGAAAGTTCATTTTCCATCAGGAACATTTGCCTTTCTGACACTGCCTTTAGGGCTTTGATCTAGGTGGCATTTTCTTTTGCTCAGACCCATCTGTGTATGTGTGAAGGTTAACTGTAGGAATTACTCACTGGCTTCTTTCCTCTTGTTACTGTGCAATACCGGTATCCAGCAATGATTTTGGACACAGCAGTGTCTTCATTCATTCATTTACTGGCATCGAGGAAATTGATCTCCTCAGGAGAAGACAATGGCATCTGACCTGTGAGAAAAGTGGAGATTTAATGTTCTGGGACAGGAATCGGAGCAGAGAGCCTGGGAGCTGCACACAATTTGGTGTAACCTTTGCAATGACCTGTCAAAACCAATCATGTCTTTCCTAAATGAATAAAATCATCAGTATTGATAACTGAGTGAAAATGATTCCTGGGTGAAAAATAGAGGCAGCTCTTCCTTAAAGCAGAGTCCACAGAAGCTGAAAGAAAATAGCTTCTAATTTTTTCCTGCTTTGCTGTCATAAGTGATTCTCTTCTGGGGGCATTGGATATCATAAAAGAACTGGAAAAGAAGATACCATTGAGGAAATGCTAAAGGAATATAATATAATTTTATTTTCTTTCCCCAGTGGAGGAACATACAGACTGATGCTTTTGTAGTAAAAATGTGTTATACCAAGCATACTGCTGAAAAACAAACATTTTTTTTTTCAAGGAATGGATTTACTTTCTTTCTGGTTAAATCTTGAATTACTAAAAGCAGTAGAACAAGTAATAAAAAAACCACTCTTGTAGGTGAGCCTGAAAATCCCAATAATTCAGTTTATTCAGGCACTCAGATCTGGTTTATTATTTGCAATCTGACAATCTTCACGCTCAATCTAAAACCTTTAATTTTCTCTCTAATGTATATCTCCATGAAAATGAACAGCTCGAAAGACTCAGAAGCTACAGAGATGATAGAGGACAATTAGTCTTCAGCAGTGCCTTTTTAAAAGCTCAGTGCATAAGCCTTTTAAAATGTTTTTAAGGTTTCACTTGAAAAGGAAATTATGTCAATGGGCATTAATCATTTTGGAGGCTTCATATTGCTTCACAGATATTTATAGTGTTAATGAGATCAGTGATAGGAACTAGTGTGCTCCAGAGAGCTCATCTGCCCCAGTAATAGCAGAAAACAGGAACCCTTTTCATGTAAGGACCATGCAGAATTCTTGGTGGTCTTTAGAAAATCTTGGTATCATGACATTCAGATATGGCTAACTAGATCTGTTATTTCACAAAGCATGGTATCAGTTGGAAAAGAGAGAAAGGTGAGATGTTCATGAGTTTCTTCACATTGTAAGGTATGGAACAGCAGATTTTCTGGTTCCATCCACAGTTTTCTTACTTTTGTGCTTTGCTTAACCACATTGGGCAGTGATAGAGATTTTAAAGTTCCTTATGTTCTTATGATTTTGATGTATTAATAGGTTCTGGGGATAAAATAAACCAATGATGTCTTGCCTTATTTCCTTTATTTATTTATATTTTTTCTAATGTAGGCAATTTTGTTCCCAACGGGTTATAATGATAAATTATGTAAATCTTAAAAAAAACCACAAGCAAACAAACAGAAAAAAGGCTATAATGACAGAGAGAGAGAGAGCAGCAAACTAAAACACTCTAAAGAATAATGATTTAAAGATATCCAGACTTTTTGCTGTAGGGTTATATGCTCTGTGTGTGATGTTGAAATGATTGGTTGTGATCATTGTTGGCAAGTGGTTGAATATGGGTTTATTTATGTTATTAAATGTCTCCT
Source organism: Porphyrio hochstetteri (assembly GCA_020800305.1). Classification (NCBI taxonomy): domain Eukaryota; kingdom Metazoa; phylum Chordata; class Aves; order Gruiformes; family Rallidae; genus Porphyrio; species Porphyrio hochstetteri. Next base: position 37,715,729 of record CM036910.1, on the reverse strand, counting down.
GTGTAATGCCATTGCTGCTGAGGATGATACAAAGCCTGGCTCTGATTGCAGAGTCAGGCTGCAGCCCCAGCCAATGGACACCAGCTACAGATAACTGATTTTCATATGTAATTTTCCTATTTTATCTTGCTGCCAGAACCCTGATGCAAAAGTGCTTTGAATGAGCACCCTCTGTGAAACATCCTTGTCATGTTACCTAATTGGACCCTAGATATAATTATTCACAGTCAAATCTCAAATACATTTTTAGACTGGGGTTGTGTTATAGACTTGAAGAAATCAACAAGAGGGGTGCTTTTTGCATATGTTTTCAGTATGTCATCATGCACTTCAAAAAATTTGCTAAAGTTTTCTAGAAATAACTTAAAGTACAAAATTTAAAAAAATAAAAAAGAACTAGTGCTGGAAAAATGACAAAAGGGTAGAGTGCATGAATGAGAGAGAAGGAAGTGATGGAGAGAGAAAAAGGTGTTGAGAAAAAAAGAAAGGGAGGGAAGGAAGGAAGGAAGAAGGAAGGAAGGAAGGAAGGAAGGAAGGAAGGAAGGAAGGAAGGAAGGAAGGAAGGAAGGAAGGAAGGAAGGAAGGAAATTACTGAATATGATAGCTGTAATTGCTGTGCTCTGTGTAAAGGTTTCATTTTTTTATTAGAGATTTTAATATCATTACTACTGAAAAGAGTATTTAAAATGTATTCTTTTCCTCCTTTTTCCTTGAATTCTTCATTACATAGAACATGTACTCCAGCACTCTTGAAATGTTTTGTTCTCTTCATTAAATTACTCCATTTTCATTTTAATGCCCTGGTACTCTGGATATTCTCTAAAAATGCCTGCCTACCTGCAAAGAACAAATGTTCTTTCAGAGCCTGTTTCTCGTTTCCTTTTTAAAATTCCTTTTCTAAGAGAAAATTTAGTTTTGCTTTTCTTGCCCCCCCCCCCCCCCCCCCCCCCCTTTTTCTTTTAATACCTGGCTGCTTTTGTTTCTCTGGCATATTAGTCAGGTCCACACTCACTTTACTTCTCAAATCTAGCCAAAGGTGAGGGCAGTATGTGATTACTAGATATTATAGGTGGCAAACGTAATAATAATAATATTTCTTTCATAAATATTAATTTTTATGCCCTTGCCTAAAGATCTAAAAAACCCCAAGCATTTACTAAAGAAAGCTTCACTCCTCTTTTGAATTGCCAGGCTGTTTAATCAAGATTGCACATAAGTACAAGTCCCCACATCAATTTATCAAACATTGCCAACTTTTGGGCTTATGTTTCATAAAATAACAGGGCAGAAAGACAGAGAAGCAGCTCAGATCACTGAAACTTGTGCCTTTCTGCTCCCAAAAGCCTCCTGAGCAAATGGCTATTTAGTTAGACAAGTTCTTTTGATACAGGCTTATAGGTCTTCACTTAAGGAAATGTTTTTATTGAGGAAGAAAAGCCTCATGATGGTGTTTGTTTTTACTGTGGGTTTCAGCACAGAGTTATGGATGCCATCCAACCACTGCTAATGTGCAGAAGCAATATCAGGCTGATATACTGAGCATCATTACTTACTGTGGACTTTTTAAGAAGTTAGAAATTGAAGGCTGAAATCTCAAGACAGTCCTCTCAGCAGTCCAAGGACTTGGGTTTAGAGTTATCCATAAATTTTGTTTATGTTTATCCAATAAGAACTTAGCCAGCGAACGCTGCAAAGAATCATTTACTTAAACATAAATGGGAATTAATTAGTCTATCAAATGAAAGTAAAGGAAATTCTGAGCTAGGGATGCACTCATAGTCACAGCAACATATCACCTCTTTGCTTGATGGGCCTAAAATTTCTTTTCAGGGTGGCTGCCAAATAATCTGGTTTCTTTGGTTTATTAGCCAATTTACAAAAAACATTTCACTTGAAATGGGAAAACTTCCAGCCTTTTCTATGTTACCTGTGACAGCCATTTTAGCAGTTGATTTCTTACTGAAAAATATTCCTCTGAAAAATACATTTTGCTGTTAATTGATTAATGATCATTTTTACCAGACCTGTTCTGTAAAGATTCAGTACCAGGTGCGTTTCCAGCCTCCCAGCCCCTTATTCAGCACATCAGTTTGGGCACTCATCAGTTTGCCAGTCCCTCACTAAAAGAAATTAATGGACTATCCTACTTCATTTCATGGCATCTGGTTGATGGAGTACAGAAAGGGCTATAAACACTGGGGTTTGGTGGGACTGCTGGCATGAGCAAGGCGTGCAGCATTTGGCCCACATTTTGCACCATCACAGACCAGGCAGAATTACAATTATCACAGCAGCCTGTCTTGAGTGAAGCAGAAAGAGTGGGGCAGGCTGTGCAACCTCCTGACTATTAAATCGACCCATTCTCTCTTTTAATTTTTTCCTTAACTTAATTTTGCATTATACTGAAATAAATGAGACTACTTATGTTGTAAGAGGAAGGACTGGTTAATCTGGCCCATATAGCAAATTAAAATTATGTGTATTCCACAGTTTATAATCAAATTCGATGCTCTCCCTGAAATAAGCACTATCTGCTGTAGTGATAATCACTAATGGGTCAACTGGGTACCAGAGCACTGTAAATTCAGATTAGGACTATATGGGGATGCTGTAGATTCTCTTGGCTTTTGTATTGTTTTAATAGAGGGATGAGTGAAGAAGATAAGGGGAAATTTCCTCTAAGGTATACCAATAAAATATCACCTAATTTTATCTTATAAATCTCGTGCTAGTTAATGTTTTCCTAAAGGTTCAACACTTAGAGAATTCCATCCTTTGAAAATGGTTTTCTCTGAATCAGAAAAATGGCATTCTTTATAAATGGGGAGAAAATCTTGAAAATGACACTTCGAGCTGAAAAAGCAGATGGAAAACACAAATAAAAGTAAAATCTTTTGTGGCTGAAGCCTGACTCATTAATTCAGAGCACGCAGGTCGTCACTGCTGTTATATAGTCCCTATACCTCAATGAGACTCCTCAAGATCCTCATAACCACGAGGAACAGGAGGACAGGGTGGAAACAAGTATTCTTTGAATGACAGCTATATTTTTGGAGATACTGGGTGCTCAGCTAGAAGCCTAAGGACAGACATAAATACTTTTCTCTGCCCTTTCAAATGAAGCGAATGCATCAGATCGGAGAATTTTGCACTGCAGGGAGAGTGATTCAGCATTATGACTTATTTATAGCCCACACCTTGTAAAAAAGAAAAATGGAGGGATGGGGTGAAATCACAGGCTGAGTGAGGTCAATGGAAGAACGTCCTCAGAGCAGGACTCCACGTCAAAATTCAGCAGCAGATGGACTTCCAAGATTGCCTGAGTTCCCAATCATCAATAGCTTTTGTTAATTCAGTAGAAATTACAGGTGGGCACTCGATATTTTGAAACTCTCTTGGTACACACAGTACTTTGAAACTCCCTTGACATGTTTTCCTTCCTGTTCTATTTCTGTCTGGGTTTTATTCCTCTATTGATTTTAATGGACTTCAATTAAGGTCTCTTGTCTCTGAATCTTTAGAGCTTTATTTATATAGAACACAGACTGCTGGATCACCAGTCTAATTTTTTTTCCCCTTCAGACTCCTTAAAGCACTATTTTTTCACACTGGTCTATTATTTTAATTGGGCTAAATTTAGAAACATTTAGATACCTTTCAAACCATCTGCAGTTTCACTGCTGTTTAATGACTTTGTCTTTATGGATATATTGCAAGAATTGATGATTATATCTTATTGTGTGCCATTCAGTAGTGATGTTGTAAAAGCTCAGAATTGGTTAAATCTGTATTTCAGTCATAAAGTAAATTCACAAACCATTCCATCATTAGCTACAGCAAATGGCAAGAGAGTTTTAGAGTGGGAGAACGTTATTCCCTATTCATAAATTCAAATCACTTCCTCAGCCACATATTTCATGTTTACAGGAACGTAGTTTGAATTTTAAGTTTAGTGGCTCTGACTATTGATGTGTGAACTGCTGGCTCCTCCCCTCATCTTTCCAACCACTGTGAATCTTGTGTCCTCACCACCAATCAGACACGACACCCTTTATGTACAAATAAAACAATGCAAACCCCCTACAAACCCAAACACTGGGTATGATAAAGCAAGAGCAATCACCATCAGTGTCAGTAACCAAAAATCTTCAGAAGTGGACATTTTAATTCAGGTTTATGCTTTCACTAACTGGTCAGACTTTCAATGTGATTCTAATAAGTTATGTATATTCAAGGGCTGGAATTGCCCTTAGAGGCTCTGAGAGTAGCTCTCAGAGAGGGGAAATCAGTGAAGCAGAGTCTGGCTATAGCCTGAGTTTAACTTACTTTGTACATACACACATCAATCTTGCAATAGGAAAAAGCTATATGCAGGCAATCTATAATCCATTCTTGTGAAAACTTTAACCCATGTACCACAGTTCAGTTCCCAGAAAGCTACTCTGTCCTGGGAACTGCCTTGAAAGATGGAGAATAAAATGAAAGAACAAGTTCTCCAATATCTGACAATTTATCCCCAAGGACCACTCTTTAGGGGAAGAGTGAACAAAACTGTGTTTTTTTTACAGACAAAAAAATCTGCTTTGCCTTCTCTCAGACAAAAACCACACCACTTTAAGACTGTGGTTAACAAAACTGCCTGGTGAGCCCTTTCACAAGCTGGTTAATCAATGGAGCTTTTCACGAAAATGTCAGTGAGAATTCAGATTTCTAGAACCAAATTCCTGCTTAGTAGGTAAAATCTACTCTCTGGCCTGCATATCCAGTTAAACCTGCAACGCCAACTCTTTATTATACCCCAAGTGACTGAAGTGGTTTGGCCCACACAGAAGGTTTCTGTTCTGTCACAGAAGAGAATTTCCTTGCAGTAAGCCTACTGTCTATGGTGTATATATACACCATGTACTCCCAGTTTGGAAACCCACCCAGCAAAACTCATGTTGAAGGGCAATGTTGGCCCATGATTAAACTTCATCTCTATTAATCCATCCATAGGTAGTAGCCAGGGAAATCTTGGAGACTCAGCTATAAAAGACCAATAAGAAAAAAAATATCTAGTCCAAGGCAATACCCCCCATTTCTCAGCCTGTGCTGGAGAGATGGTGAGGAGACAGACTTCTTTCAGCCCTGATCTTATATTCTTAATCATGATCATTCAGCCTATGATCATTCATCCTCTACCCCATGTGAAGCATGCTTTGCCAAAGTGAGGTCCCCACCAGAAAGCAAGGGACACCGTTGGACCTGATCCATCAGCGCAGTTTGGACCCCAGTGCCAGGCTGGGCATCTTTCAGAGTCAATGTTTGCTTTTGGGAAGTTCTCTGTGGTGACTCACTTTGGCAACAGTTGATCACTTCGGCTTTTTGAGACAGCCTACCTCAACACCACCTCTTCCCTCCAAGCAAGGCAATGTAGCTTTAAACCACACAGCCTTTTAAGAGCATTATGTATTTCCAGGAGCAATACCCCACATTTTACTGATGGTGTGAATGATGACCTGAGCAGTAATAATGAAAGAGGGCCAAAATGGTTTTCCCTTGTGAACTAGTATTAATCTAATTTCCTACAGAGTGTTTATCTAAGTCAGAAAAAAAGCAAGCCCTTCCAAATATTTTGGCAAGTCTCTGATGAAAAGGAGCCTTGGGAAGTGCTAAGGATTGCTGGAGAATGCTGAGCTGCATTCACTCAGCTCTGCTGAGAAGGCTAAGCTGATTCTGGCAGGGTTTTCCTAGGATCTATCCAGTGCAAACTGGCTTCTTATTTTGATGAAAGTTAAGAATCATCAACACTCAAAAAAAAAAAAAAAGGAAAAAGCTCTACAGTAAGCATACAGGACGTTCATCCATGAATAATGACAATTTTATCATACTGCAATTTTTGCATAAATATTGCAGTGGGGCTTTTAAAAATTAAATAATAAAATGTAGCATTAATGTAGGGACTTTGCAGCTTTGTATATCCAACAAAATTCTGTGCTTATTTTTAACCACAGGCTGTTCCCAGCATACAAAAAGGCATCAGTTACCCATTCTCCCATTAATATACTTTCAGGCTGTCAGCAGAAGAGTTTTTCTGTAGCTCTGTTTCCATTTGAATGTGATTTCCCTGCCTTGCCAGTAAAAAACACAAATGCTGCAGGGTACAGGCTGTCTTTAAAGATTTGGATGCTTTCAAAGACGAAGGAGCCCAGCATTTGATTAGTGCCACTTCCACATAGGTAAGCTTGAGTCTTTCCAAGAGAAAAAGTCCATTCACCCCTCATTTCTACTTCTAGCAATTTTTTGCTATCTTCCCTGCTGAGATTCCTTACCTTCTTGGGATGTGATCACAGAATCACAGAACGTTAGGAGTTGGAAGGGACCTCAAAAGATCATCTAGTCCACCCCCCTGCCTGTCCCAGTGCTCCGTCACACTCACAGGGAAATGTTTCTCCTTACACTCACATGGAACTTCCTCTGCTCCAGCTTGCACCTGTTTCCCCTTGTTCTATCACTCCCCATCACTCAGAAGAGCCTGACTCCATCCTCCTGACTCTCACCCTTTACATATTTATAAACATCAATAAGGTCACCCCTCAGTCTCCTCTTCTCCAAGCTAAATAGGCCCAGCTCCCCCAGCCTGTCCTCATAAAGAAGGTGTTCCACTCCCTTCATCATCTTGGTGGCCCAGTGCTGGGCTCTTTCAAGGAGTTCTATGTCCTTGAACTGAGGGGCCCAGAACTGGACACAATATTCCAGGTGGGGTCTCACCAGGGCAGAGTAGAGGGGGAGAAGGACTTCTTTTGACCTACTAACCACACCCCTTCTATTACACACCAGGATCCCATTGGCCGCCTTAGCCATGAGTGCACATTGCTGGATCATGGTCATCCTGTGATCCCATGCTAATACAGTTAATTTAAGGTTTTCCACGGCAGGCACCTGTCTGGGCTTGTCTCCCAGATCCTGCACGCATACAGATGGTTCTGGGCTCATCCAGCTCTCCCAGCTCCTGGCTGCGGCCCAGGCAGATGTTTTGATGCCCCAGCTGCCCTTCTTTTCCCATGAGTCAAGGATAAGCTGATAGGCAGGATGGTTCTCTGCCCCGAGAGAAGCACTTTTGCTTTGTCCTTGGTGCAGCCCAAGCTGGTGCTGGCACTGGCACTGGATGGTCTGTGGGGCTGTGCTGGAGAGGCAGGGTGATACAAACCATCCTTGGGCACAGGACTGCTGAGCAAAGTCCTTTCTTCCATTCTTAGAAGTTGAAAGCAGGGGTGACCTTCTCCCAAGGAGCAGAGCCACTCTGCTATGACAGCACAGATGTGGCTGGAGACTCCGGGAACCGGAGCTTCCTCTTGAGAGGCAATTCCCTGAATCACAGCATGGGAATGTCTTACATGATGTGTAAAATGGCCTGGGTGAATTAGCGTATCTGACAGGCAAGGAATTTAACTAGCATTCAACCTCGTGCTTAATGAATAGTACATATGTCCAGAGAAGCAGGTAATTTATAGTCTAACATTTTCTTTTGATTTGTCGTTTGCTCTTTCCCTTTAGAATTAAATCACTTCAAAATGCACAAGGGAAGAAGGCAAAAGGAAGAAGTCTTTTTATTTTTAATTAGAATGTGCTAAATGGTAATAAAGTAATGTGAATACAGTGGAGAGCTCTTAAATCCATAACAGTAAATCTATTGCTGCAACAGGTCCATCCTTTATCTGGTGTTCATTTAAGAAGGTTTCACCTGAAGTGTAACAGTGACACGAATGGATGCTAATAGAGTAATATATTTAAGGAATTCAATAAAGCATCTGTTGTAGATTGTGATATGACTTGTAATTTTATTGACAGAGGTTTGTTTTGTCCTGAGACGTATAAAATGCTTGGTTAAATGGTTTGATTATATAGTACTTTTAAAAAATATGCACTCAGCTGATTCTTTTTACTGTTCAGCTTGTCAGCGATTAGCCAAGATGATTTTTAAAATGCAAATAATTGGATAGACTCTTAAAAATTAGGGTTTCTCTCACCTGGGAAGAAATTCTAATGCGTGTTGCGGAAGCAGTAATTTGAAAATTACCTTCCTTTGAACACAAGTGTTAAGGTATTAGGTGAAACAACATGAAAGGATGTTTTAAAGCCATATATGTAGAATGGGAAGGAGATAATTTCTGAAATCTAAATACAACCCAAAATTTAAGGGTGTTTTTTCCCTTATTAGTTAAGGAAAATACACAAGAATTTATATACATTTCCAGGTTTGGCTTTTTTCCTGTATAGATACAGCTGGCTTCTACTTGAGTAAAAGTGGATTTTGGATATGACTGAAAGCTTCCTTCACCTGAAAGCAATTATCCCTTTTTGTGTATGCAATAGCCTATTCACTCCATCCTCTCCAGTCTCAAGAAGCTGAAAAAGTCCCTGGCGACACGAGGTGCTATCTGTACCATTTACTCCTTTAGCTAAGGGGACACGTGCAGGGTTTGGACATGGTACAGATTAATATGGGAAGATTACTTTATTGCCAGGTTAGTGGGAGGCTTGGTTTTGGGAGAACTACTAATTTGTATTAGATAGGACAGCTGCATGATTTGAAAGGCTGCTATTTTCCTAAAACAACTATCTTCTCTGCTTCTTTTCTAAGCACTTGATCCCAGTCCAGGGACTCCAGTAGCTCTGTTCTGCCCAGACTGGACACCGTGTAACGTCATGGGGTTTGTTAACCATTCCTCTTCCCTACTTCTCTCATTTTCAGAGCAGGTATATTTTCCTCTTGCCAGAAGGAGAATTTATGACTTCACGTTTCAGCATAGTTTGTGAAAAGGAAAGTAAATGATTTCTTGGAGGGATTATTGCTCCTTGAGGACAGGGCTTTGAGGTGCTTATAGGATGCATGTGTGGACATATTGTGGAGTTCTCCTACTCAGTGCCTTGATTTATTTATTGGTTGGTGCACATTGTTCTTTTATTTTTAACTGATATATTTTAAGGCATGTTGCTGCTTTTGCTTTGGTAGAAACAAGTGTGATTGCACACATCGTAAGGTTTTGTACCGCCAGCTTTTTGCTGTAATCTTAAATGACAGCTACATCTGTTGGAAGTTTGTTCCTATCTCCTGGTTGGTTTTTTTTGTTCCTATCTCCTGGTTGGTTTTTTTTTTTTTTTTTTTTTTTATACTTGACAGGTTGAAGGAGCCCTTTTAATGACAGTCTTGGAAGTTTCAGATAGTTTTTGAGATATGCTTCCCAGACTGTGAGCTGCTTAACACTGATTTAGCTCTTCAGTAGAAGTTCCAGGTGACTCCAGAGCTTTTGTACCAGCACTCCCCCAGGAAAAAGGCAGAAACACCCTCTTATTTAGCTTACCTGAGCTGTTCCTTTGGATTCTGCAGGGTTTTGTATCTTGTCAACCTGGGGTTAAACTCAGTGATCATACATATGGGTTGAGCTGGTGGAACATGGCCAAAACCTGTCATGGGTTAGAGCAGCAGTTTCAGTCAGGATTGTTCCATTTTCCCTCTTCTGGAGCCAGGGTTCGTTTCACTTGTAATCTGATGTCAGATTTCCATTGATTCTTCACTGATGATCACAAGATCATGGGCCACAGTACCACAGATGTTACAGACATCGTAGTTAAAGGTCATAGATATGATCAATTCTGTGCATTACATTTCCTGTAAGGACATGGCATTGTTATCAAGGTTAGAAAGCATAAAAAGCTGCTTTAAGTTTTTGTGCTTTGAAGCCCTCAAGGCTTGCAGCAAAATAACCCAGAGAAAACAGAAAAAAATAACCCAAAACCTCTTAGAAAGTATGTTCTCCTTGCAAAAGCAGACCAAAGGTACTCAGTGCTAGCTAAGCCTTCCCTGACAAGGTAGTAGATGGGATAGAAATCCACCTCAGGTATGCAGCTCCCTAACAGCACTGCTGAAAGCCACAACAACAGATGCTCCTGGCCAACTATGAAGAAGACACAGAGCCTGGGTGAGATGCAATGCTCACTGCACCACTTTCAGCTCCCATTATTAAAAAAACCCTGGTAATTTTTTAGATTTTTATGTGTTTCTGCACTCAATATTTCCATCATGGCATTCTCATTTACCACTGGTTTAGTCAACTGGAGGGTGCAATAGAAGCTACTGGTCCAATTATTTTGAATTTTTCTAGGTTTATTCATGTTGACACATTCATTTTTAGCATGACACTCTTGATAAAATAACCAAGACGTTGCCCAGTGTTTACATTAAGCAGCAGAGAAATACAACATTACAAAATACATTAGTGCAAACAGTGTAAATAAACCAAATTAAGGAAGTAATTTAGCTAGAAAAAAATATTTTCCATATAATTAATTTTTAGCTCAAAAATTCATGCTTTGAGATCACTTACAATGTTCAAAAAAACCCATTTATAACTTCTTTTCTCTGGATTATGGTGTGACCATTTGTTCTGCTGCAAAGACTGCCTAGAATCGTTACACGCTTGCCTCCAGATATCTCACTGCAAAGCATTTCCATCCCAGCTAGTGGCATTGATCTAACAAGTTTTAGGGAAGACAAATCTACCGTTTTTGAGATGCTCTTGATGTCCCAAGCACCCTCCCCCTGCTGTAGGTTTGATTTGGAGCTCCAGGTTCTCACCCTCCATAAGAAGAGGTGGCCACAAGACAGGATCTCAGGGCTTGTTCCCAGCACATACCCAGACCTCAGGTCAGAAACACCTACTGAAGTTGAGCAAACTCAGAAATTATACTTCTGCTTCTTTTGTATCTTCTATAAACTTTTTTCTAATTCCAAAATATTTTCAGGTGATACAATAAAAACCAAAATGTTATTGCAATAGCTGCATTATAATGAAAGCCCAATAGCTGGGCTTTCAGCTAGAATTTTAGCCTTTCTTGGCTGTTGTACAATCTCAGGTCATCAGCTCTGGATGGGGAAAATTTAATTTCTCTTAAGCTTCTGATCTTAAGATTCAGCTAAGTGTCATTAAACCCAGGACATCAAAGAACTCAGAACGGCTCCATACATGCAATTCACATCCTTATTTAACCATTAGCTATGATTACTGTAATTGTATAACTTCATTAGTCTCTCTTTTCCCCATTTAAAAGTGATATGGAATCTTCAGGAAATTACAGTGACTAACAAGCATTGTCCAGTAGTAACACTAAGCCGCTAAAATACTTTCAATGTAATCAGATAGCAGTTTGATGTCAAATTAGCTACAAATATTGCCACTAAAATATTACTTTTAGTGAAAATTGTTAACAAAGATGCTGTAATATTAACCTAAATTCAGCTAAAAAGTAGTTAGGTGTATGTAAATGTTCACATCATTGCACAGAGTACAATATTTTTGTGCCTTTCTTGCCATGTGTACCTTCACTGAACCCCTGTATTTTACAAATAAGAAAGTCTTTGTGTTACTTCTGTATCAACAGTTAACATCTGCAGGTGTGACAGCTATATTTTACTTAGAGCATTCATTTCTTAAACATTAAATGTCTTTACAAGTATCCATATTGCTACACATATATCTGTATAGATATTAAGTCTGATATCTATGCCTACCAATAGAGGTATCAATTTAGATATACTATACATAGTTGTAAGTATACACAGGTAGTGTATAAAAGTGGAATAATAATTTTATATTTTGTAATAAAAAGGAATAGGTAGGAAACTCTTTTGTTTCTATTCTTTCTTTGCAAAATATTTTATGAACTAAAGCGAGCAAAGAAATGCATCACAGTACTAGAAAAAAGGCACAGTTGTAGACTACTGCCAAATACCATGAGGGCTCTGATCTCTGAGTTAATGTAGTTTTTCTCTTGAAGTGAAAAAGCAGCTTAAACATAGCTGCATCCACCTGCCCCCCTTCCCAGAGCACATGGCTTCCTACGCCACAGGAAGAGTTATAATGTTTCTGATTCTGGATTGTTGGAAAGACATTGGATTTGTGGCTGAAAGCACATTAAAGGCATCTGGGTTTTTTTATGTTCCTTGACCTATGCCATGACTTCAGTTTTCATGTCACTTCACCTCCTGAGACCTAATCCGTCGAGTACAAAATGCATCATTTCTACTCCAGCTGAGGGCAGCTGAAAGTGCATTGGCAACAGTGCTTCTTCCAGATCCTCCTCCAGCTTTTCTCCCTTCCGCATTTATTTTGGTTCCTGTTCAGGCCAGCTCAAGCTTCTCTGATATTTCAAGGAGTTCAACATGCGAGTCTATTAGAAGCACGATCCGCTTTCACAGTGGTATTACGCTGGTTTCCTGACTACTGCTCGTGTGTGGCCATTAAATTACGAAACATCCGAGACACAACAACCTACCCAGCATTTCCTGCTGAGTGTTTTTTGGTGAGGTTTCCCTGCTGCAGTGGAGAAGCGCTGTGTCTGTGTGTGGCGCGCTCGAGTGCAGGTGGAATCGGGAAGCGTAACACCAAGTGATGGAAGTAACAAGGCTGGAAGTAACAGACTTGATCACAACAGCTTTGGTGGGCGTTCTTTCTTCCCCAGTTTAACTCTATTTATAGAGCTTAAGTCAAGGTTGCCTTTAGGCATAGGCAGGTGCTGAATGCAGGGGACAGACAGGGTCAGTAAAGCAATGTCTGTTGGGAGCCTGTACGTGCTGATGCACCTAAAGTGTTCCCTCCACCATGTTATCTGTTCTCTACACTGGGCAGGAAGAGAGAGTAGAGCAAAGCTGGCACAATACTGGAGCCTACCCCTTGACTGCTGCACTAAAAAAGCAGAGGAGAAGTGACAGCTTCTGATTTTTCAAGTCATTGCATGGGTTCTGACTGACCAGACCATCCAGAGAAGACAAAACCCAAAGCAGGAGGGATAGAGGGTTTTCCCTTGTTCTTGGTAAAGTGAGAGCTCTGGAGAAAATATCAACCTTACTTTTCAAATGAACAACAACAAAAAAATATGATTCATTTATCAAAGTCAAATTACACAGAGCTGCATATGCGTAGTGAGAAGCATTTGAAGAAAAAGCTGTGCTGTTTGACTATCTACTTAACAGTGCTATGGCATTTAATCAAATCACCATGGCAGTGAACTTGGTGATACCCTTTAATGAAAGTGCCAATGTGGGACCCTTGAACATAAGAGAAGAAACAATAGCCTGACTATTTTCACAAGATGGTTTGGCCAATTGGATGACCAGATGGAGGAGAGAGAGGCAAACACTTCACTGCTGGCAGGCACCCAAAGCTTCTTGAACCTCATGTACTCTTCCCTAATAAATATGTCATTTCAATACCAGCCATGGTAATGTAGTGATAACAGCAGGAGAATAACTCTCCTTATAATTGTGTGAGACATCCAGATATATTCCCCTGTCTCCCTGACTAATGTTTCCAACATGACTTGTTAGCTTCTGCAATGATCAAGCAGCTATTAAAGATAAAACTGTGTTAACCTTTTCAAAAATTAGAAGAGCATGACTGTAACTGGAACTACAATGGCTTCCCGGAGACTAGAGCAAAAGGGTGAAAGATCATCTTGCTGAGACATTAGTAATGGATGTATTATTTATTTAGTATGTCTGAAATGCATATGAAGGATGTGGTCCCATCCAAATTCCTCCTCCTCACTGTGCGATTGCTCTAACCAATAGAGATAGGGAAGTAGAAAGATCCTGGATCAGTTCTTACAAGAGAGGTAAATTATCTCTCTTTAGCTTCACTCTCTAACACACTGTCTGACAGACTGATGAAGGAAAAATCACTCTTGAAACTCTGAAGTAAACCATCTTTTTCATAATCTTTAGTTTAAATTGGATTCCAAACCATCTTAATCATGAGGAACTTGTGAGAACCAACTCATCCATAACAATTTGTTTGCACTTATACCTTCTGATCCATGAATTAGACGCTATCATAATACTTAATGTAGACACACCCTGAACAATGACAGCAGGGGTATCACATCATCCCATGAACTGACAGACCAGAGGTGCTGGGTATTCAGAAACTGGCTTGTCTGATGTCAAAGGTAAGTAAAAAAAACTTGACATGCATAAACTATAATAAAAGACAGGTCTTTGTTTACTGATAAGTATAATCTGTAGACTACAAGTGACAAACAGGCAATAAATCTGAGTAGAAATAAGAATGACTGACAGTCCAAAAATACACTAACTTAGTCTGCAATGAAAACATTTTGGATTTGCTTTCTTAAGTAACTTTTTCCGAAAGTTATCAGAGCTGCTGACAGAATAAAGTTCATAATAAAAATAGATAATAGCAGCATGAAAACTGCAGAAATGCAATATACAATCCCAGGCATGTGGGATATTTATAAGGTCTGACTTCTATTAAAGTAGCATCTCAGTTGCATTTTTGAGATTTTAATATCAGCAAGTAATTCACTGTCTTCCCAAAAGGACTGGTAAAAAGATCATCTAAATGAGCATGTCCAAATAAACTGTTTCCTTCTCTCAAGTCAGGTTAGCAAATATCATGAACCATCCCTTTTGGAAACTGGGTCTGCTTGCCTGCATTTGAGGAACAAAATGGAAAAGCAAACTCTGTAAGGAAATACATGAAAGGCTGAGCTGCCCTGTGTGGAAGTGTTTCATAATATAGGAGCTGCTAGTCTCTCAACAGAGCTAAAATACAGCCCATAAAAATTCAGGCAAGGGAAGAGTGGGGTAGGCAGCAATGAAAAGCGCCTGATTTAGAGATAAAAGAAAGTTTTCTCACTGAACTAGGATGTTGGTGGTCATTTCTAATATCAGAAACTTGCCCCAAATGGGCAGTTCAGCAATTGTTGACCTCCTCACCCCAATGCCTACCAGCAAAGAACAACTGACCCCGGAAATCTTAGAGAATAGAGGCAGTCTCCAAGAAGGAGTGGATCTCACGTGGGCTCCCCTGGTGACCATGCAGCAAACAGTGAGCAGTGCAAGTAATTTCTCACCATATCTCAATTTATTCTTTTTATTTTATTAAGAAGCTTAAGAACAGAACAAGCCCAAACTATTAAAGGAAAGTATTTCGAGCTCTAGGTGAGAGTATTTTTTTTTCTTGTAGCATCTCTTATTTCAGTTGCTCTTCCCTTGTCTAATCATGAAACAAATGTGCATCTGCCATTGTCTTAATCATCTGCCAAATGTATAACAACACACCTTTCTCATCTTGCACCTCATTCAAGGGACAAATTAGGCTTCTTTTGTATCAGTATCATAGAATCATAGAACGTGTTAGGTAGGAAGGGACCTTTAAAGGCCATCTAGTCCACCCCCACAGCAGTAAGCAGGTACATCTTCACTAGATCAGGTTGCCCAGAGCCCCATCATGGATGGTATTAACAACTTAATGTTCATTCTGAACTACACTAACACAGAAAGGTGCTGTTTGCCCAAAGGACACCATGTACTAGGTAATTCTCTCCCTTTAATTCATGTAGCTGAGAGTGATGATCACATAGGGATGCATGAATCACCTAACCCATGGACTAGGAGGTTTAATACCAGGAAAAGATGGAAAGGTAAAATTTGTTGGAAAAGGAACTTGAATCTAATAATAAAAACCACTTGGCAGCTAAAAGAGGTATCAGGAAATCTTTCCTCAGTAGGGCATCTGGTTCAACCGCTAATCTGAGCAGAGCTGTGAGATGTTGGTGCAGAACCTGGGAAACTCCAACCTCATCCCCAGCACTGTGTTTCAGTGGAGGGCTGAAATACAGCAGGCATAAAATTTCTATTGAACTGGGACAAAAATGGAGCATTGTAATACCTGTATATAAATTATTAGAGAATAAGAGGGTAATACTAAAGCTATCAACTAGAAAATTACTTTAGTACTGTAGCACATCTTTTTTCAAACATAAACTTCGTGAAGTCAGAGATATTAAGAAAAATAATTCTATAAATCCCTCTGGTAATAAGCAATGGAATTAAAATCCAGGCAAAATTAAATTCAAGAAGATTAATGTTCCTTTTTATATTTTGATGACAACTATAAACATAATGTAATTTTGTGAATTTACAGCTTTGAAATGCAAGCTGATACCCCACTATGGTGCGATTTAAGTCACAAAGCAAATAAGTACTTTTTATTCTAATGTCCCCACAGATAAATTTTGCAGTAGTAATGAAATGGCTTTGAACTTCTTAACTACTATTTAAAATAATACAAAAACAAGTAAGTTATCATTGAAGCCCTGTTGTATTTAAAATATATGTAGCAGTGTGTCGATAGTAGCTGCATATTGTCAATGTATACATCCCAAGTGCCTGAATACAAAGTCTGTAGGATTCTTCCCCAAAAAGATTTTATAAAGTTCTGTGGCTTAAACTGCATATTTCTGTTCACAGTCCTCTGAGATACCAGCACTTCAGTGGCAATAACCTTGTTAAGTCTTGAAAAATCATTAAATAACCTATGAGGACTCTGAGTTCACTGGAGAGCAGAAGAAATTGGAAATCCTGGTGGACCAGTTGGAATATGGTGTCCTGGAGCAATCAAGGGGAAACTGGAGGGCTCCTCCACAGAAATTAGGAGTAACTTGCCTTACATGGTTTATATACTGCATGTACACCACCCCACCAAGGAGCAAGGGGAAAGATCAGGTAAGAGAACTGAAGACAATTGTAATAGAAAGCACAATTTGAAGGAGGTGCTCCAGACACTTTATGCCTTGAACTTCAACTGGAAGTGCCAAGGGACTATTTATGCTCTTTTTCCCCAGTACCATGCCTGTGGTTGCAGTATCAAGGGTTTTCACAGGAAGATTAAGTTGAACTCTTGTTGGGTGAAAACAGGAGTTCAGTACAAACAACAGAAAGGATGTCCCCACCTGTTTTCACACTTTTAAATTGTGCTAAATTTTCTCAAGCTGAAATTTTCTCTTTGGATTTTCCTCTGTGGAAAACATTTGGGGAAAATGGATGCTTCATCTCCACTGTGTCTTTTAAAAGTTCTTCTTATGCTTTGAAAGGAACCTTAATGATCAGATCTCTCCATTTCTGAAATCAGAATTCTTCTGCTGTAATTAGGTAAAACACAAACAGAAAAGATTTTCTAACTTTTTTCCATGTGCATTCAGCCTATCTGCAGAATGGAATGGCAAAAGGATATTTTTAATATCTATTTTTCCTCACCAGTATTTTTTTCAGAAATCAGTTCTCACAAAGTGCAAATGTGCATAAAATTCCACTCAGATGAATAAGCGGTCAAAACAATTAGGAGTGAACAATGTCATGTCGTTGCCATAGAAGTGACATAGTCATGCTGCAGACTAACAGGTTTCAGGGAACTCTTTAGGAGATTTCACAATTGAAGGTCCTGTTTCCACTGAAATTACAGCAAAACTGTCATTAACTTTGCAGAAACATGTCTGGCCTGATGCCAGCTGCAGAGTGGGTATGACAAGGAGAAGGGAAGAGATCAGGACAGCATGAGCTACCAAGGGCAGGGAGGAGAAAAAGCTTTGGCACCCACCACTTGCTTTCAATTAAATCCAAAGAGTCTTGCTAGCAAAAGAGGGATTTTGCCACATCTTGCAAAGAGAGATAATGGATTGGAAAAGGAGAGTCTCTGAGTGGCGGCTCCAACATCCCCAGCTCCCTGGTGCTTGCCTCAAGGACAGGGATTAGCCAAAAGATGATGTAGAAGACTTTGGCCTGACCCAAGAGCGCTGAGTCTCAACAATCCTGGGGCCTGTTTGCTCCTGAGCTATTTTCCCATTGTTTTGGCAATTGCCTTGCAGGGAGCCTTCACTATTTTTTCTCCAGGAATGACTCATCATTACTCTGGTTTCTAAACTAATGCATGTACTGCTGGTCCAATCAAGAATAAACATCTGTAGTACCCACCATTGACATTCCTACAAAGATATTTTTTAAATGTGGAATTATAACAGCCATTAAATGTTGAATATTAAGTAAACTACGGGAATGTTAAAGTATTATACTTGAAGAGAATGCATAAGGTAATAATAGAAAGGTGAAAAGAAAAGCAATAGCTGGTTCATCTGAAAGCATGTAGAAATTTTAACTTGTATTTTATATATGAACACATAAAATTTATATGGAAGAAATTAAATGTATAAAATGATTTATAGGTGGATTACAAAGGCTTGCAATCTTTTTAGTTTCATACATCTTCATGAAAACAGTTATAAATCTCTGTAACTTAAATTGCTTATCCAGGTTCTACAGAAACAGCATAAACAGAGCAAGCAATTATCTGTAATAAACTTTTTCTTTAATATTGTGGCGTTCACCCTTTTGTAAAACTACAGATCGTAATTTATCTTTTGCTGTATGAGAAAATCAGATTTTATTTACTAGGCTCACATATATTTTTCAGTTTTGCAAATACTGTCATCTTCCTGGTAGGGTGATCCAGTCATTAAGTGTTAATAAAATAATAATACAATATCACGTGTACTTCTGGAAATTAATTTATATCTATACCTAAATATAGACATAAATAAATAAATAGGTAAATAAATAAATAATGAGTGAACCTATGTTTTCTCCCTCATACACCACAGAACTCTCAAAACTCTAGAAAAATCCCTTTTTAAGTGTGCCTCTTGGAGTAAAAATTCAGTTTTCATTACAGCCAGTGCTGATATTTTAAATGATAATTTGAGCAGTGTTTTCTGGGGTTCAGGCATTGACTTTTACAGTCAACAGAAGATTTAGATTTTTTTTTTTTATTGTGGCAGCCATCTAAAAATGTTCAATTTGAACTGCTGTCAGCTATGCTGAAGAAAAGCTTCAGAATAGTGGAAGATATGGGATTTTTCTGAAAAGCAATCTTTGCCCTCAGTCTGCATCCTAAAATACAAGTGAAGAGTTATCATTTGCTTGGAGTGATGCCTCGGATGAAGAATCAGGGCTTTGTGAAGCACCAAACAGAACTCAGAGTAGACGTGATCCAGGGGCAGAGTGGCATCAATGCTTATCTGGTTTGCAGAGCAAAACCACTCATCTTAATTGCAGTAGCTGCAGAGTATATTGTTTGTATGTGCTGATATAAAAAAATCCCCAAAAGTCTGCTTTGACTAAACAAAAAGACAAGCTACAGAAAAGAAGGTTTATCTCAATGAACAAAGAGCTGTACTTTGGCTGCATGAGGGTTTCAGAAGTGAGGACGTTTGTAAGTGGGACGGAGAGGTGCCAGCACTGTGGGTCAAGCCATGAAGGGTGCAATCCTGGTATTCAGCCAGGCATACAATTTCAATTCGACATAATGGTCCCCTGGCATATTAGTATATGCAGTGGCATTTGGGGTTAGACTCAATGATCTCTTGAGGTCCCTTCCAACCCCTGAAATTCAGTGATTCTGTGATTTCAACGACTGTTGTGTTCCACAGCCTGAACTGTGTGTGTTAAGCTACATGCAAATTGCTCACACATGGGGTTGTGGCAGACAGTTTTGCCTTGGGTAACCAAAGCTTTGAGTCAGCAGCTTCACAGACACACACCAAGTCACTGCTGGCGTGGATGGTATCAGAGACAGACCCTAGAGCCTGCAGACTCCAAAAGGCAGCTCGTAAATGAGGATGCCTGATACTGTTATCAGTAGCTGTAGACAGCTTTTAATCTCTACGGGCCTTCAGTAGCTCAGATATATACATCCTGACTGCAGCCCACACAATGCTTCACTTTAGCATGAAATCAATGTTGGCTCTTGACATGAAGATGTTGGCATAACTGATGGCATAAACCTGTATGTCTAATACCCTGTGTGCTGGATAAATCAGAACAAACCACACGCCTATTCAGCGTAGCATTCTGCTTTGCAAACAGGGGAATCAAGATTATAATAACCACTATAAAAACACACTGTTTGTACCTTTAGGCAATCTGTGCATTTAAACTGCACAGGCTGGCCACAAGCCCAAGTTTGTTTGCTGCTAACCCTCAGACAGCAGTTGATTAGACTTAGCCTAGTCATTCCTGTGCCTCATCACAAGACCAAGGCTAGGTATCCTGCATTGCAAGAGGTGGATTCTCCCAGGAGCCCTGGGGCTCTCCTTTGTCTTCATCATAAGGGAATGTCTATCAGTCAAGAAATCTTGGAGCAGAGGTAGATTTCCTGAAAGCAGAAGGATGAAGTGGACACTCAGCCCAATTCACTTTTATCCTTCTAATAAAAAGAAAACAACCCACATTATTCTGATCGCAAACATCTTCCACACCTACTTGCCTGTAGATTTAATCTTTCAAATCCTACTGTTAGCTGCAAGGGTCAGATTCAAATAACAAGATGATCACTTTAAAAGGAAACTAATTGTGGCTTGAGCAACTTCTGAGAGTTCCTGGGATTAGTAGTATTTTGCTAAGCCCTACTTCCAAACAGTGAAATAATCACCCTAAACTTTGTAAGGCTACATAGGCGAGGTACCTGGTTAAAGCTTCTTACCTTGGTGCTGTCTGTTTCACCACCTGTAAAGTCTGATCCAACCCATCTTAAAATATATCTGAAAGACCAGGGGCAGTTTAGGTTGGATGGGTAACATCAATGGTTTCTGTCCCCAGCTGGGGTTGGCCTGAGTCATCACCCCTTGGTAAGACTCTGTAGATGACAAGACAGCTATTGAATTACAAATGTTTTCTGTCAAATGCATGAAGTTAATCTATTAGCAGCCCCCCTGTAGGTAAGTGACATAAATTCTTCTCTGGAGGAGTGTATTTGCCTTAACCAATTGGATGAAGCCTATCTCATGCAGGGCAGGTAAATTTCAGGGATAGAAATCCCATCCTGAGTCTGTGTACCAAGCAAGGGAAACTTCTACAAGGAACAAAGAGTGAACAGTCCTACTAGGAAGACAGCAAAGCCATATGAATCATGATTTCTACTTCTGCTGTGGAAGAACTTTTCCTCCAAACAGGCGTTCCACCTTTCATATCTTAGGGCTGATCCTCACAGGAGACCAGAAAAATACCTTCAAAAGACAAGATGGGAACTAAAAGCTTAAGTTTCAACTGGTTAATACAAATCTGTAACAGTTCTGATTTTACTGTACCTTACAATCATCCTCTAACTCTACAAGACTGTGCACCTTATTATTTCGCCCAAACTGAGGTGCTGGTGCCTGTTCCCTGCTGACAGCCTTGGGTGTGCTGAGGTACCAGCTCTCTTCTCTGCCACAAAGTGATTAAAACAATTTGATTATGAGCTGTTGGGGCTGACCTACATTTAGGTTGATTTTTTTTTTCTTGTCAGACTGACAAAGGGAGACTGGCTTGAAAGTCTGTCTGTTGTCTAATTATATTAGTTAGTTTAATAAGGGATATTATCTTTCCTTATAAAAGTTGTTTCTCTTAATGTTAAGTAACACATTCACTCAGAGAAACATTGTCAGTATTTAATTAACTCAATTCCCCCAGACCAAGTGAAGAGTGTGTGGAAAAAAACATTACTTTGGCTATCTCTTCTCCTTTCTCTTTCCTCCACTCAGCTATGGACCTGCTTTGGTGTCAGAGAACATTGCAATATCAGAGCTTGGGTGCAATCAGTTTGACCTATCTTCCAGTTCATTTGCTGAGCCTGTCTCTATCTCAGGCCTTAATCCAGGTCTAATGATGTGAATCATATTCAGCAGCTGAGTTGGTGAGAACCTGGCAGCATTGATTCATCTCCAGTATCCCCTCCTGCAGAAGGGCTTCACAATGTGTCTCAGAGAGATGTGAGCTTTCCCTGCTTCCCATCAAAGTGTCCTCCCACCAACACAGAGGGGCCAGAAGCAGAGAAAAAGCTCCTTGATGTAAAATAGCAGCAGCTCTTTCTGCTCCACTCCTCAGCCTATTCTTCACTTCTTTTAGGCAGCACAAGTCCTGCCGTTTCACTGCGTATGTTCTGTATAGAAAGTATATGTACATTAAACCATCTCTGTGACCATGTTTGACTCCCACTCTACAAATAAATGGGAGTAGATAGCTCCTTTCCCTCAGGAACTTCTGTCTGCCGAAAACTGAGAATTGCTGGGATATGCAGATGAAACGGCTCTTTCTTTCCACCAAGATATGAAAGCAGAGAGCTCCTTACCCTTTTGAGTTTCGGGCCAAGGGGCTTTGCCACACACAGAGCAAATGGGAAGATGTGCGATTAGGTAACTTCCAAGCTTCAGAAACATTTTCATTTCAAATTCTGACTTCCTGCCATGCACATATTCTTCTGTCACCAGACTCTGAGGCAATTTATTAACAACTCCAGAGGAGGGATATCTGCAGAATCTGTTTTTCAGCATTTGGCAGCTGAGCAGGGCTAATGTTTCTGTTTCAGAAAGCCATGGCTTGAGTAATGTATATTCAAAGAAGTAGCGTCCTTTGAAGGTGCAAAACTTATCTGAGGCAAAAATCTAAAACACCATTTTAATATTGTAGATCATTTATCAGCACACAGGGAAAATAATGGAAGGGAATAAGAAAGAGACTGGGTTTTCCAACGATTTTTATCCACAAATTACTGGAAGTTTTAAGCAGTGTCTCTTTTTGACTTAATTAAGTAAACATTTTAAGAGAATGTCCTGCATTTCAACAACAACAAAATCTAAATTAAACATTTCCAGTATTTTAATTTTCTAAATTTAAAAAAAAAACCCAAAACCAAAAACAATCAAACAGTGAAGACACATCTACAGCCTTGAAATCTAAGGAAAATGTTCAGACGTGCACTCTGAAATGAGGATGGGGGGGAATTCAATATATAAGATTTAGAGTATTTTTTTAAAAGTTAGAGGTGTTCAGAGAAGGAATAAAGGGAATTTTTAATCACACTAGGGATTTAAAATGAATGTGAAATCATGGAAGTCTTAACATTGTTCTTGAACTTTCCCAGAACAGAGATCTTCCTTGGCTGAATGTTACAAGGAGGGCGGAAGAAGGAGTTAGACTAAAGCAGGATTGACATGCATGATGAATTAGAGTTCATTAATCCAATTAATGAGTAATTCCAGAAGCCTTAATCCCAGATAAAGGTCTTTATTACAGCTCTGCTGGCTAGTGCTGCACTAAGAGCGCATCAGCAAACTGTGAACCTCTATTATACAGAGCCTACCAAAAAAGCTATGGCAGTGCATGGCAATGTATCCAAAAAATAGTGAGGAAAAAAAGAGAAGGGAGCAAACTCTCCCCTTATTTGACCAGACACAAAAAATAAATCAAGGTACATTTAAAAAGACACAGGCCAGCTGAATGTAACTTAAATATTTATAAGCACTCTTAGGTTAGAATTCCAAATTGTGTTCTTGTTTCTGAAGTCACCTGTATGCACGATTTCCTCGTGCACATCCTACTGACTGATGCAAGCCATCACAGTACACCAAACTGCTTTTGAAAATAACCTCTGTTCCATTTTTACTCCACATATTTTTTGGTAGCCCTACCAGTTACAACATGTGCACGCTTCAGAAATACAATCCCTCCTCTGCAACTCTCATGGACAAAGAGGGGTAAAGAGAAGGAATAAAGAGAGGGAATAACATGAGTTTACATACCAGTCACCTTCATTCACTGCAGACAGCACGCAGAACAGAGCTCATAAGACAGAGTTAAGTGTCAAACACCTGAACTTCTAGTGTGTGCCTAAGAAGGTGAAACCATGAATTAAAATGTATGTAGCAGAAAGGACTTCTCAGAAAACCAGGAAGGGTCCTCTCTCAATAAACCTGTTCGAATTCCCACCCAATACTGCTGTCACAGCAGTCCTCTTCCTCCCAGAAGCTGGTCATCTCAAATATTTGATCCCCCACAGTGATGGAACAGGTCTTGGCCTTCACCAAGACCTGTCAGGCTGACAATTCTGGATGCTGCTGTACAGTGATTTGGAGGCTACTTGGCTACTTAACACTACAACCATATTTTAGTAACAGAGAAAACTTGCAGTATTATGAGAGCCTGTGCAATATGCTCAAAGGTTGCTCCTAACTTCTTTGAGCAGCTATGTCAAATTATCTTCTGTCTTCTCAGTTAGTAAAAGCTGTATTACCAGCAGACAAGATCCGGCAATGATGACTATATAAATAAAAGTGCATCCTTTCTGATGTTGCCAAAGTGCCCATTGTGGAAGGATGACAGTTCACACCCAATTACACACTCTGATAGATTCATATTTCTCGATCAATGACTTTGAAGCCTTCTGGAACAACATTGCACAATGACCCTTCATTTTAAAGGCCAAATAAGATGATTAGTGACACACAGAAAAAAAGTCAGAATTTCATGCATGTCAGAACTAGTTTAAACCAGTCTCTATCTGCAACAGTGCTCCTCAACTGGAAGAAACTTCAATCACTCCAGCATAGAAAAAGTTGTTTGAAGGGAACATGCAACTGCAGAGATTATTGGGGCAGGAACACAATTCTCTCAGAATGACTTCCATATAGCAAAAGTGACATCACAATTTGAAATCAAAGGCTAAATACTTGTGTGCCTCTTGATAGAGCTTCAAATACCTGGATCTTGAAAATACAATGGAAAACACGAACTCTGATGAAGACTCAGAGTAGTTCAGTGTGGCAAGGTGTATTATTGCAGCTGACAGGTTTTTACTTACACATTTGAATCAGGGTCACAAAGGAGTGTGGTATTTTAAACAGTCTTTTCTACTGCTAGAGCTATAGAGGCCTCATGGTTAAACCCCTAAAAGTTTGCCCTACCTGATCCTAAGGAGAAAGTCCTTCTGAAAACACAGCATCCTGTGGAATGGAAGTTGTCTTGATCCCTATGTCTTGGCTCTTTTGCACAAATGTGTTCATGTCTGTGTGATATCTATACAGAAGAAATGGCATGTGAATCAATGTTTGTCTAATGAGAACAGTAATTCCTGTATGTGTTTTAAAGACAGCCAAGGCTGTGAGCTTTCAGAAGCACCAGCCAGGTCATGCTGAAAATTATTCAGCAGATTAGAAAACAAATTAAAATAAAAGTTGCCATGAATTTCAGGGCCACTTTATCCAGCACTGGCTGCACGTTGATGCTAATGTGATTTGCACCAGATCCTCAATGCATTTACACAAGGTTGGTTCGACTCCGCAAAGCTCAGATCTGCAAGGTCATTTGGTTTTGCAAAAATCTATAGGTTGAGCTGGTGAGGCCTCAATCTATTGGAAAAAGAATGAAGAGGAGGCCACCACCTCTGCAACTGCATGAAGAGCAAATACTCCCTCAGAGCACTTCTGTTGGATTTGCTGGGTCCCATCATTCACCTGGGACACGCCTGCTGCCATCAGGAGCTTTCACACCCACAGCTCACGGCCGCCCAAGACAGCAGCATTAACATTTCCAGGGACACAAGGGGAGCTACAAAACATATGGCAAGTCACGGGAACTGCAAGACTTTGACCTTGAGTAATGTAAGAACTGTTGCACTGGACAGCTGTATCACATTTCATACCTCAAGAGGGAGCAGGGAAGTGAGAGACTGTAAGTGTGTGCACTTAGAGGGGAAGACATCGAAAAGAAGGTGAAAAACTAAAGTAAAAGTGCAAGATTAAGATAGGAATGGAAAAAGGAGTCTCCAAAAATGACAAGTCGCTTTAACGTGAGGAGAAGACGATCATGCTATAGTCTTCCAAATGCTTTTAAAGACGAATAGGCGTTTACATTTCTTTTCTTGCTCTTTTTGAAACTTCAATGGTAAAAGCTGTACCCAGCTAATCTGAAAGAAGCAGAACAAATCCACCCTGTTCCGACCTTCCGATATGTCACTGCCTGTAAGCTTCCTTAAAAAAATGCCTTTTGTAATGAAGAAACCTGACACATGTGCACTGGTTTGTAAATGGGAAATTAAAGATAAGAAAGCCTGAATAAAATAAGGTTACTTGATATTTGCATTCAAAGCACTTTGCAAGTATCAGTCAATTACCTCATCATGCTTCCTTATTGTCCCCAATCTGACTGAAAAATGCAGGCTCACAACTTGCCCACGAGATAGGTGTTATTAACCCATTTTTCATAGCTGTGAACAAAGACACAGGAGAGTTGGGTGACTCACCCTGGGTCACAGTGGTGTTAGTGGCAGAGCTGGAAATCAACCTTGGGTCTTGATTATAAGGCAGGATACAGGGCTATTAGTTTCAGCAGAGGTCTCCACCTCAGAATTTTACAAGACTATCTTACAGATGAATTGAAATCTCAGTATCTCCAGTCACAACAGGTCTCCTGCTACTCACAACTCATTTTTCTTATGCTAATTATAATAAAAACCTTTCTCCTTTACGAACTCCTACATAGAGCTAGTGTTTCCCCCCATTGCTGAGTCTCGACTGCATCAGGACAGGAATATCTGTGTTCTCATAACTAGACTCCCTTTTTTTTCTTTAGGCACAATTAAGATGAGCAGTGGGAGGACAGAGGTATGGTCTGATGGTATTTATCAGTATCAGTTGTCAGCTTACGGAGCGTTATGTGATGTACGTGTCCAGCTTTCACTGTTTGCACTGCTGGCAGATTGCATGATTTCTCTTTATTGCCTTTTGGCTTTTTCCCTTAAAAACAAACAAACAAGCTAGTGTTCCCCAGAGAAGGGCAGGTAGTGTTCTTTACATCCAATAACAAGCCAAAAAGGAATCTGTTCTGGGACATTCATTTTGACTCTGATGCTGATCATAACAGCAGTACTTCTCTCCTACGAGCAGACATTCAGCCTGTTGTTGCTACTAAAGTAATATATATATTATTTGCTGTGTATAGCTAAATCATATTTTATTTATGATACTTTTTCCCAATGAGAGTTCACTTCACATCTAGGCAAAAGTATTTTGGCATCTGAGGAACAGTAGCTGTTTTGCGTTCACTATCAGAGAGAACTATACATTCCTTTCTCCCCACCTAAGCAGAAGACAGCATCCAAGGAATATTTGAATCCCTCTGTCCCAATATCAGGCAAGTCTCTGCTGAAGGAACTTCTAACGAGAGGTTTCAAATAGTTAACTACAAGAGCATTAGATTTTTCAGTCATTAAGGTAGTTTGCAATATATGGCACATCATTTTTTTCTTGACTACCATGGTGATGCGAGTTCCCTGTTAAAGACTAAGGATGAAATAATTAAAAAATGGCTAAGTGACCTTGAAAGTCATGTCAATAGGGGCTGTGCACATTAATTAGTATTTTTCAAATTCTACTCTTATATTTACCAAAGCAGAAAAGCATTTCCTCAGTCAGTGAAGGGCAGGAGTGGCTAGCCTGTGACTGTTGACATATTTGCCTTTACAATGATTTTCTTTATACTTGATTTAATTTACAAAAATGCATTTAAAATTTAATTAAAGAAATTTCTGTTGGAAATAATGTGTTTATTATAGCTTCATGTGAAAACATACCTACGAGTAATAGATTTGATTGCTAGTATTACAGGATAGCCACTGCTTACCAGCAACAGAATTATGGATAAGGGAGACACAAATATGATTTATGAAAAGGGATGTTAACTCAAAGGTTACAAACGCAACTGCTAACATTTTATCAGTAATGTTCATAATAAGATCCTAATTTTAGCATGACTTTAATAACATCTTTGGTTTCATTGTACTCAATATAAGCCCTGTGAAGAAGAGTTTGTTGAAGTTCTACATTTATTCACTTCTTGTTAATAAGAGTGAACACCCATACGTAGCAAAGGCAAAATTTTAACAGTAATCTGTTTTGTTGGTAAATTATTTCAGAAGTCTCACAGTCAGGAACACCAGAGACTAGAGCAGACAAGACACTGAGGAAACAAAAGGCAAACCAGTCTTGGATTAACAGAAAAGTGAACAGGATGAACATTTTCCATTCTCCTCAGTGTTTTTATGGTAGGCCAGTAACTTATTGTAATCAAACTACAGAGAAAATATCATGTTGAGCTTTTGCTGTTACATTTTACCTACCTGCCACAGGTCTTAACTTTATTTTATTAAATTAAATGATGGCATGGTTAGACTTTCATCTATGATAAGCCAAGTAAATAATTTTAAATAAGGAACTATAATATATTTGTTCTATACCTAGTCAAAGGTTAATCATACTGTATTTGTTGACTCTGAAGACAAATAACCTTGTCAGGGGATGCTTAATTGCCAACAAATACCATATGTGCTTGCGGAGCTTGAAATATGCACTTGTATTTGTAAGGTTAACTCAAGCCTAGAGTCAACTCTCTGCACACAGCCAAATTTTGATTCTTTGGTAGAATATGCCTGCTTAGCTCTTCTGCAGGCTTGAATTACTGCTTGGATGAAATGAACTGATACAGTTCCACCGGATGAAACAGAAATTCCAGCTGTGAAGGACTTCTGAAATGTAACCGTTCTCCAGCACAGCAGACTCCAAGTGCTAGCTCATATTCTTTCCCCATACAGGGCATAAGCTTTTATGAGCCACTGCTCGTGTTCCAGTAGAGTCTAAGCAGAGAACAAGGTTTTTTTTTACTGCCATCATACAGAAGATGTTGGGTAGAATGTGTTAAGTGGCAGATGGTCCATAACCAGAGTAGTGTATTGCCGTGTCTAGCAAGGGCTGGTACTGCATCCAGGATAGATGTAACTTCATAACTCCACTTTAGCTTGGGATACTACTTTCTGCTGCCCCGGGTCATCACTGAATTTCAACATGTCATCATGAAGAGTAAAAGGTAACATTAAGAGTATTTTCAGTAAATATTTTCAAAGCAGTAATAAGATTATTTTTAATTAAACTTCCCTCCAAATTGGAGGGGGTCCAACACAAAGCTCAGCCAGAGATCAGCAAATGATATTTCTTCATCTCATTATCTAATGTAGCTAATAGCTTCTGAAGATTTTAAATGGACAACAGTCAAGTCATGATCGTGCTTAACTTTACAGACATCAGGAGCAGTCGCACTGGAACTGCATGAAAAGAAGCGTGTAAATTCCAGTACGTGCATTTGCTCACCCTTCCATGTGAATAAATTAATGACAACAATCTTTAACAATATTAAGTTAAAGATCACAAACTTCTGTGGGGGCTGGTTCTCAAAACGCCATCAGGAAATGAAGATACTCATCTTTGATTTCAAGTGCAGTATAATATAAAAGCACCGATTTCCCAGTACAGTAGTAGCATTTAAGCCATGCCTGGTAATTATTTCTTTGGTGTCACACACATAAACATGCTATTATTGATATCCTCATACATTATGCCACTTATTGCCAGTTACACTGACATATTTCTTTGCTGTACTTGATTTTCTAAAATAAATATTTATATAGTTATGAATGGAGTAGCTACATAGACTTTAAATCAAATCATATTGATCTGATAAAGGTAAATCTCAGCATTAATATTATCCTACTGCTGCATTTTGACAACTGAAAGAATTTTACCCAAAAGGAAGAACAAAACTCCTCTCAAGCTGCTACTCTGGCATTGGCAGTAGCTCAGGAACAGTTATTTAAGACAGAAAAGTGTATTAAGAGTCAACTATTGTCTTAGATTGACAAAATATTTTATAGCACCCGTAATTCCTTGTACAAACACCTCCTACTTACATCAGTTGCAGATTTGGGATAAAAGGCAATTAGAAAAGAGCTATGAGTAACACCCAGATCCATACCTGCACAACAGGAAGAGTTTACAGCAAACACAAGCCAGAGTGAACTCTTGAGAATCCCTGGGTCCTTGAGACAGCCCCTTAAATAGGTTGATGAAGTGCTAAAGCTCACCTGCTGCCCATGCTCAGAGATGATGACAACATGCCTCAGCTGATTTGGTACCACCAAGCAGGCAGGACCAAGGGAGCCTAGAAATGCTAGCTGAAGGAACATCTGAATTTCATCTACTCTGGGCTGCTTGAAGCAGGTTGTTCACCAAGGCCAGGCCAGGTCTGTCAGGGCCAAGTCCTGGAAAAACTTGGGAATAGCAGCCACAGTCCACTTCTGTTGCAGAGGCAGGTGAGATGGCTGACAGCCTCAGTGCCATGCTCAGTCTGGCAGGCAAGTGAGAGTGAACAGAAATGTATTTCAGCACACTCTTGAGCCTCCTCAGAGGAGGTGGCAGAGCTGGTCACCAGAGGCCATCAGCCACATTAACACAAGAACACACACAAAATGCCCAAAGAGCTCCAGGTTTGCAAGGAAACATGAAAAAAAATAGTTTAATGCCCACCTCAGGCTGAAAACATTTGCAGCTTCTAGACAGATCTCTCAACAGGCCCTCAATTGCCTGACCAGTATATTACCTGTGGTCTAATGGGAACGACTCTATCCCCTCCTGGTGAGACTGTGCAGACAACACCGGATTAATGAAAGTACATAGACAAGAGGGGAAAAAAACCCCAAACAACCAGGTTTCCAAGCATCTGCTGTTGTTGTTGTGTGCAGGACTTCAGCAGGACTTGTGATGAGCTAACTGTGGCCTTTATATAAATCATGTCTTTTGCCCATGTTAAAATCAATAAAAATATAAAGAGAAGGTCTTAGATGAATTAGCAGCTGGGTATGGGCTGCACTTTTATTATGTGTAGGTTTTAGGCAGTTGCAAGAAGTTCTCTTTAGTGCATAACATACAGTGAAAGACTGAAGGCCTGCATTTATAAATGCCAGAAATTTACATTGCACTCTGTGTATAGGTAGAACTGTTGCTTGCATGTGTCGTACACATCACAGAGCTGAGTAACACTGGCATTACAGAGCTCTGGTTTTGTAATTTACCTTTCTAGAAAATAAGCAATGTCCAGTTTTCACCCTGGCTCTATGTTACCTCTAATTTTCCAGCTGGCTTGAGTGAAGCAAAGGAAGGTCAAGTGACTGGTCCAAAATTACACAGCCACTCTGAGGCTCAGCTGGCTACCAGGGCTTGCTTAATCCATTACACCACAAAATCTTCTTACACCACACAGCCTCCCACAGGGCAATGACAGAAGATGACAGTGAGATTGCCAGTTATTTTTCTCTCCTAAGGCCTTATGATGTAGTAGTTGTTATAGTCTAGTTTTAATTTAGAAACCTTCTAGGCTGAGGCTGCTACGCAGACTTAAGAGAGCCACTACCACAGAAGTACTTGAAGTAACACAAAGTACCTAACCCTTTATCATGCCCTGCTTGTTAGAGCTATATTTGTTTTGTAGTCTTCCTGGTCTAAATTTGTTAAATTGAGCTCTTGACTTGGGTGAAGTACTGCACAAGGGACTTTGAAAGCATGCTGACAAAGAGAGAGAAAGGACTGGAGTCTGCTCCCACAAAACCAGCAATGAAATCCTCATTGACTTCAATAAGCACAGGGTGAGGTTGGGAATGACTTGATGCAGAGATGCACCAGTGGTTGCAATGACCCTTCAGTGGGTTTGAAAGCTCTTGTTTGAGGGAGGCAGACTCTATCCTGGCTTTGCCATCAGAGTCAGAGCCAGTGGTGGCTAGAAGATGTGCCACAGATAACATTAAATTTTTGTAGGTTGTTCATATTTGCAAGTGCAAATGTTCATAGAACATATACTGAGTTGGATGGGACCCAGAAGGACCATTGAGTCCAACTCCTGGCTCCACACAGGGCCAGAACATCAGACCGTGGTACTGAGGGCACCGTCCAGATGTTCCTTGACCTCAGTCAAGCTCAGTGCTGTGACAGCTTCCCTGGGGAGCCTGTGCCAGTGCCCAACCACCCCCTCAGTAAAGAAACTCTTCCTGACATCCAACCTAAACCTCCCATTGCCTATAAGCCATTTAAATAAATTAAGATCTGTAGCTTATTGGTGTCCCAGATTTTTTAATGTAATTAATAGCATATCAAATGGATTGCTCTTCTAAGACAGGTGAATTATCAGAGAAATGGCTGTTAGCTGCTTCAAACCCTTGTTTTTTAACATGAAGGTCAGCCATGCAGTAATGTGAGTGACTTTTGCAAATATTAGAGATTTCTCCCCTGTACTGTTACTGTTATTGTTATCAAAATTGCATAAATACTCAATCTTTGGCTCTTAGTTTTGACAAAAAGTATAGTGTCCCCCATACAATGTTACAGCAACTGTTGCATATGGGAAACAGAAGACATTGGGGTTTTTTTAATCCATTGAAACTATGTGAAATGACTGTTTGGGAGGTTAAATCCCAATTTGAGCTGTAAGTCAAGTAAAACAAGGAAAAATTTTGCTTTGATGAGTCAGATTTAAGAATGTTGTTGTAATGAAGGATAATTATGATGACGGAAATTAAGGACAGAATTATGATAATTGAAAACACTGTTGTGGCAGGTATTAAAAGACCCTGGAGTTCTGGAGCTGTTAAACATCACCATTAAAATCCTGGTAATTAGATATACTTGACAAAGGATGGGTGAACATTCAGTAGAACAAAACCTTAACTGTTACTTTCTGATAACCCTGTTAACTTGCACACTGTGTTACAGGCTTAAATCTTCTGTGGCTGAGACTGCTTGATGGCATTGTTGGTTTCCAGAACACAAACCTTCCTTCTTCTTGCTTTAGAAATAAATTTAGCTAAAAAATATATATATATGTATTAGAAAACATCTTACACTTCAGCCCACTGCTCTAATCCAGCACAGACAAGATATTTAAAGGTCTAATTCCCAGGAAAGTTAGGTTGTGACCCTGTTCTTTGCATTGCATGAATGAACTTTCCCAATTCCCGTAGCTCTGCCTAAAGTTCATTTCAGGCTGATCTTGTGGCTCTACATTCTGCAATAATTCTGCTCTCTTTGGTGAATTTTTTGTGTGCTTTTTCTCTCAGTAATGGATTGCCTTATTTTCTTTTCCCTCGGATTACATGAAAAACTGCATTCTGATCATCCACACAGAAATCAAGTGCAGTAGAAGGTCATCCAAAAGACCAGGGGCACACAACATCCAAAGGCTATTTTCACACTGGGGCACACCAAGGTAATTAGGTAGGACTTGTTTAGCTTATGAATTATTTGTGACTTTTTTGAAAAGGGAGTGATTTGAGTCCTGGAACAAAAAGAAGAAAGAAATAACTAGAATATTCCTATTAGAGCTAATTTTATAGAATTTACCACTTGACCAGCAAGTAGCTCCCATCATTTTTGGGGCAGCATGGGGTCAACGCTGTAAACACACACAATGCTGGCAGTCCCATTGAAGAAGTCATTGTGTCCATAGCAACATGCTGCAGTGTGAAGTCTTTCTGCACCTCCTCAGCTCCCATCCTGGCACTGCTGGGGACACAGACCAGCTGTGCATGACTGTTCCTGTTTATGTCACCACTATTTTAACTCCACATTACAAACCTTGTTTCCCCCGCAAAGAGCATCTGCTCTCTGAGTGACACGTTTTTAATGTGCTGATTTATCATTGTCAGATACGGGATTTTTATTTCTGAAATTTGAATATTGTATTTAAGGCCCTTTTTTTTTTTGTGATTACAGATGTTTTACATATAAATTGCCTTATATTACAAAAAAATATATTCTGTACTTCTCAGGCAGTCTCGTTCTCATGTGTTCTACATTTTTATACCTTACTCTGCATGGCTAAGGGGATGGGAATGGGAATGGCTGCCTGCTTGGGATCACTGCAGCCCAGGCTGCAGTGCTGCATCAGCAACTGCCCTCCGTCATGCAGGGGCTGTGGCTGCTTAAGGAAATGTTGGAGACAGAACTTTTGGGTCCTGCCCATAGATTTCAGCTGTGTCTGTCCTGTGGGTGCCCCGAAACTCAGAGATTTCTGGGGGGGCCTGAAATGACAGAGGCTTCAACCAGGCTGGAGACAGCTAATGCAGCCTTGGGCAAAGCACACTGCAAGTGAGCTGCTGATTTGGAGTCATCCCTGAACTCCATGGGAAGGGGCAGGGAATGGAAATAAAGGCTTGAGGGACCTCTGTGGGGTAGTGAAACTGGGGAGCCCTCCTCCCTGGAAGCAGTCAGACCCCAAAGGAGGCTGATCCCTGCCTTTGGTACTGATCAAGGAAAGAGAACAGCGGTGTTGAGGATGGCAGCAGCACAGCGCTGGCCATGTTCTCTGGGAGAGATCAGCTGGTGTCTGCAGTGCATGACACTAAGAACCTGGTGGTCTGCTCTGCAAACAGCCTGGTGTGCAGCACATCTGTGGTGCCCAGGAGAAGCAAGGTCCAGCAGCAGCAGCAGCAGCACAGGAGCAGCTGGCTGGAGAGTGGCCAACCTGGCCCTACCTCCCACCCACAGGTCTGCACGGGCTGGTGACCACTGCGGATGTGAAAAGTGCAGCAGCTCGATTCATGATCAAAGAGCAGACGAAATAGCATTATCAAAAGTATCTTGACATAGATATATGTCTGTGTTCAACTCCGTTTTACTGTGGGTCACAAAGAGCACTCATGTCAAAAGCTACTTGGACACCTAGGTCTTGCTAAAGGTGTTGCCATATCCAAAACACAGGCTTGGTCCTAAATTTTCCAAGATACTATATAATATTCATAATCAGTTATTGCTTTCTTAGTATTATAATACAGAAACACAGAGACTCAACAACTATTACAAATTTCCCTTCTTGCTGGTGTCAGAAAAATTGCCTGTATCATGTTTCAAACTTCGAGTTCATATCAAGTCTCCAGGAAGATACATGGCAGCTAACTAAATACATGGGGCAACTCAAAAAGTGTGCACTGAACATGTCATACCTCAGGCATAAACTAGTCTCCAGATAACTGCATCAGACCACAACTGATTGAATATCATCAACTGAGCAACTGTACCTCTCACACCGCCTTTGGATGACCATTTCCAGCTGGTGCCTGACCATGTCACACTGCAATGGCTGTAAGAGCTGTTAAATTAACAAAAATTATCAATTACAAATTTACTTGCTGCTTATGGAGAGATGTTCCACTCTAAAAATGCTTTTCCCCCCACCTAGCTCCCTTCCAAAGTGGGGAACACCATAAAATCTGTGATAGGGATTTTACTCCCTGGCAGCCAAACAGCCTGGTGCTGAGCTACTGCATTTATAGATGCAGGCAGCAGCCTCAGAAGGAAAAGGACACAACACAGACGGTGAAAAACATGAAAGCAAGTCAGAAAATCTAATGAAGCATCTGCTCAGGAGGGGACAGGAACAAAGAATGGTACTGTTACAAGAACTGAAAAAGAAAGGAACAGACTATTGCTGGTAAAGTGCACAAGTAATTAGGTTATCCCACATAAGCTGCAGAGAAGACTGCAAATCCCAGGAGGAGGTAATTACGCTGCTGGACCAGGGCTGGAGCAGAGTTTACAGTGGACCGAAATTTCTAGAAAAGAGTTGCTTCAAAGAAATATTTATTTCTACTTATAAGAAGGCACCTTTCCTCCTGTCACCAGCATTTTCAACGAGACAACTGCAAGACTGCTTAATTTTATATATATATATATATATACACGCACATATATACATATGTATCAGTAGCACTTATTTCCACAAGGAGGGATATCGTGATGCTGCAGGAAAATACCTCGAGGTGCATTGCTAGGAGTTGCAAAATCCCAACCCAACTTTTCCCACAGCCACTCTGTGCTGCCGGCTGCTTCCCAGGGAGCGCAGAGCGAAGTGTTGAAATAACACCACCATCTGCTGGGCAGCCGGTTAAGGCAGCGAACGGAGAGGTCGGGCAGCGACAAAAGCGTGTCCGACTCCCTGCCACCGCTTTGGTACACACCAGAACATGCCTGGCTAGCCCTCACCACCCAATTCTTCGCTATTTTTATTATTACTGTTGAGTGATGCTTTTCCAGGCTGTTTTCTATTGAAGACACAGCTAAATAGGTAATAAAAAATGACTGCCTGGCATGGATGTACCTGGGTAGGGAAATGAAGAACATTTTTCGTAGCATTTTTCTACAGAGAGCAGCACCAGTGCAGCAGCTGTGCCCTGTGAAAGGTATATTAATTTGATTCCCATCAGGATTGATATTATTTGCTCTTACAGGTCTGTTGTGAGGTCTCATGCAGCTGCACACATCATGCCTGAGAAGCAGTAACCTAGAAATAGCAACGTCCACTGACAAGTTGAGATGCATGCCATGGCCAGATGTGGAAAACAGCGTGTGACAAAGGCCCAGAAATTATTCTTGCAGGAAATATAATTGCTGCAGGATTTCTTGCTGCTGGGTGCATTAGGCTTGCTGCTGCCACCTTCCATTCTTATTTCTGATATGAATAATTTCCAGTAACAATGTGGGGTATATGTAATGCCAGGGTGGTATTCTGCAAAGCCATGAGCCCATCAGCTCCACCAACATGGTTAAGGCACATCATTTTCTATAGCCTAAGGCACAAACAAGGATGATGTGGCTGGTATCGAGTGGAAAAATTTTGACACACAACCCCCACCCCCCCAAATGACCAGAGACTTGATAACAATTGGATCAGTAGAGAATAGCTTTCACAGAAGTCAGAAACAAGGCTGAAACACATGTCCGTTAACATGGGGACACAATCTGTTACTGTCCTTTAAATTGAGTAACCGCCCTCACATGAAAGGCAGTGAGATTTCCTCCTTCTGCAGAGGAAGAATTGCTGGAACTATGCAAAAACACACACACCCCACACCCCATACCCCCCCCCCCCCCCATCAGTGCTTTGAGTTTGTACACAGTTAAAAAAGCTGTTAAAGCCTCTAGCTACTTCAGACCCCCAGGGGGTAATAAGGAAAAAAGTCCAAAGATTATGTCATTAAATCTCCTTGTGCTACCAGTAGGTGCTACCGAAATTTGACATGTTTTCCCTTTTGAGAAGAAATGTCCAGAGGAGATACAAGCTGCTACCTGAGCTGCAAAGATCTGCCCAGAGGTAACACAGGGCCACACGCAGGGAAATGCTGCTGGGGGGTTGTATCATGAGGGTGGATGAAGAACTTGGCCGTATGGTTGCAGGGCATGTGGAGAGCGGGGAAATATTCATTAATGCAAGGCTGAGGGTAGGCACTAGCTTAGGCCATGTCATACATACCACAGTATGGGCATAGGTATGGCTGCAAAATCCCTGCCAGGGACCTTAGCAGGGCTTTCTCACGTAAAGATTGGTGCAACCACAGCTGAAAAGACTCACTGGGGACATTTAAGGGTTTGTTCTGGGTGGCTCTCAGATTAAATCGTTTAATATTAATGTACATTTTTACAGCTGAATGGTGGTAAATCCCTAGCCTCAGAAACCTACTTTCCTTCTCAGAGAAAACAAAATATCCTTCCCTCTAATATATTTATTCACTCATATTTACATATAAATGAAAATTAATAGCATCAGATAACCAAGGTGCATTTTCTCCGTCAGTAGCAGAAGCAACAGTAGATCCCGTGCATTTATTATGATTAAATATTATCGGTGTCTGTCACACATGAATGAAGCCATACCAGGAGTTGATTGGCTCTCTCATACAGAAAGAACTTTGAAGATAATTTTTTACACCGTTTTTTTTAAACCTGTTACCTATCCCCAAGCTATCTGTGGGTTTATGCCAAGATATCCGAGATGGATCTGCCTCAGCACAGTTTCTAATACTATGCAGACAATGTGCTCAGCAAGCTTGCCTGAAATTCATAAGTTCAGCAGAACTACAGAGGAGTTATTTTCAACTGGGCAACCGGAGAGCAATCACATCACTAAATATCATAACGTCAAACAAGACATTATTGTAATATTGCCAAAAATATGTACCAAATATATTTTCAGTTCAGTTGCAAAATGACTAAACACCTGGGATCCTGCAAGTATTGCTGACCTGAATTACCTTCAAGCTGTGATGACTATGTGTAAGCAAAGGAAGGGTATTTCTTCTCCTAATGGTACTGCTTCAAAGAGCATCGCATGGAGCAAGGAGACATGTTTTAATGCAGTATTACAATCTGAAATCGTTCTGCGTGCTTTGCAAATGCTTTCTTGCAAATGCCAAGGGCCAGACTTTTTCTTTTCTTTTGTTTTTCTTCATATTTTCCTTTAACAGTTTTGGAGGTTTTTTAAATTTAAAGCATGCTGTTTATTTTGAAGTGTCGATTTAGCTCTGCCACCCTGTATATATCAAGGAAAGCTGCTTTAGTTAACCCAGGAAAATATTTGTTACTGGGAATACAAACACTAATAAAGTTATTGGTGCAATAAATTATTTTCTTCTGTATAGTGATCAAGTAATTTGGTGCTTTACTTCAGGAAAGACAATGCAACCTATATTGTGAGTCCATTAACAGTAACGACAAACCTTTTCTAGCTCTAGAGGAAGAATTAATTATTTACATGTTTCTCATTAACTTTTTACCTACTGGTAACAGTAGGTTTTTTGAAAGAATTCCTTTCTGTCTGTGATCAAAGTTTTCAGCAAGCAGTATATTTAGCCATTTTTAATTATTTGCAGTCTATCACCAAATGACATTTGCGATTTGTAAGCATCGCTGAAACACCACAGGTATTCCAGAAATTCCTGACAAGGTTTTTTGAGCAGCCAATACTTTTACTGACTGTCCTTTGTGTGCTGTTGGATCCTGAGCTGATGGATCAGATGCCATTTGTATCTTGTCTTCACCTTGCAAAATGGCAAATGTCATGAAAGACCTGAAGCTGTCTGCACACTCATCCATGGAGCTGATAGTCATGTATGTCTCTCGAGTTGTCTCTCTGCTCTGGCACATTCTGATAGCACTCTTAGTGGGATTAAGGGCAATGGAACATGGCTCCAGACTGCTATTTTAAGAAAAAGTCCCAAAATTTTTCCAGATAAACCTTGACTCAGTTTTGTCAAGACAGCCTCAGAGAAACCTGTGATAAAATGGTCTGAAAATCTTTTAGAATTAGGAAAATTCTCAATAATTTAAACAAAAGTTAGGCAAAAAATTGACTGGTGTTGTTACCATCTTGGCTCACTTAGATATTAAAACTTAGTCATGCGTTTTAAGCAGTAACATATAGAAAGGTATTTCTATTTATTGTTTGACTTACTGAACCTCTTGGACTCTCGTGTCTCTGTAAACTTGGGAAATGGAATCCTGTATTAATCAACTCACCTTCCCCAAAAAAATAGAAATGCATTAAAAAAAAATTAAAGAAGGATACAGTAATAGGAATTAAATTCTTAGATTTACTGAGTTGTGACACAAAATGGGCAGTGCCTTCCCAAAATGGCTGTTGAGTTTGTTTTGCAGCACTGGTGCCTTATTTCCCATTTGTTCATCCCCAGCACCTACCGTGTGGCTCTCTAAAGCCAGGGTCCTTACTTGGCGGGGAAGGGATGTGGGTTTTTATCCAAAGGCTGAAAATATGGCTGATGAAACAGTTCCTGCACCATGAAACAGCCAATTTCTGTTCCGTGACCCACCCTGAACTTGAAAGACTTACTTGCGATGCGACAAGCCAGACTGTTGTTCATCTTGTCGAGCATTGCCCAGCACCAGCTGCTTCTGAGGAAAGTTCAGCAAACTTGATAATGAGCACTCAGGGAATAACAGAAGTTTCTTCTTCAGCTGAACAGTGGTTGGATTATGTCTTAAATATTTTATGTCCATTATACTCTCAAAAATGCTGTGAAAGGGCTTTGTAAGCTCTTGGTTTTCATATAGGTATTTAGCCTGCATTTAAACACACAGCGAATTCAGCGTTGTGTAATGCTATTAAATATCACAGATTTAAGATTTATTACTAAAGGAAATTGCACAGAAACAGTTTATTGGAAGCAAAACAAAACCTGTGACTTGATGATGGATGACTTTGTTCTCTAGTCTTAGACCAATTATTTTACAAAGCATTTGTTACATTTGACTTTAGGCCAAGAAACAATGTGAGTTGACATATTCTAGAATAATTAAAAAAATGGACAATTTGTAATACATTAGAGAGCCTACAAAAGAGCAAAGCACATTTAGATAGAGTTATAAAAACATCTACCTTGATAACTTTGCCAGTGGTATTTAGTCATAATTTAGCCATCGATACTTAGTCAGTTCTACTAAATGCACAACAAAATGCTGTAACGAAATGAATCATAAGCTCTGTGTCCCTTAATGCTACTTACTGGGTTAACTCTTCAGCGAGATGCCATTACCTGCAGTGATTACAGGTTCACGGCATGGAAGTCAAAAGCAAATTTGGCAGGTGTAAATGCCTGCATCTTTTTTTATAACTGAAGAGAAGTGTCCTGTAACCTCATCTGCTTCAACTTGGTCCAAAGTCTTATGAAGTCTGTGCATGCTGGGGAAAAAAAGGTTTCTTTACACTTGTGCAGCTCTCTGAGAATGTATTTAGCTTCATCCCATCTGCCCACTGGGGTAGGAAAAAGGTTTGACATAAGTTTCATAATTCTGAATGCTGAAAAGAGATGTGCAGACCATTAAGTTAGGCTAATAAATAATTTTAGACTAACGATATGTGCTATACAGGAAACAGTTAAAGGAGTTTCTTCTTGTGGCTAATGCACACAAAGCAAGTCTGTCTCATCTTCATCACCAGCATACTTCTGAAGCAGCTCCGGCACTGAACACAAAGAGCCTGGGAAACCCCATCAAACCGCTCCGTCAGAGAATGAGGAGAAGAATCAGTCAGGATGAAACAACAAACATCACCTTTTCTGCACAGCTATTAAAGAAATAGCTGCTTTAATGGGCTTTCAACCATTAAAAGGTAGAATTAGAGGCTGAATTAGAGTATTCAATTAATAGGCAGTCAGCTGTGTAAAACCTATCATGTGACATTGATGTTCTAAAATCCAAATGGGTAAATGTGATTAAAGCCCCTAATAGAGCAAAAATGTTTTTCTTGGTTTTATATAAATAGATACCATCATGCTTGTGTGAGATTTGCTGTGATAGACTACTAATTTTAAGTACCTGCATTGCACCAGTTTGAGCCAAGATGAAAAATAAAACCAGATAATGGAATATTTTCTCTGCTGCATTTGT
This sequence comes from Porphyrio hochstetteri, assembly GCA_020800305.1. NCBI lineage: Eukaryota > Metazoa > Chordata > Aves > Gruiformes > Rallidae > Porphyrio > Porphyrio hochstetteri. The sequence goes on along the minus strand of CM036910.1, from coordinate 37,674,971 downwards.
ATTGTTTTTGTGAACCTTCAGAAGCAGTGATTGTGGAATTCTTGGGTGGTTAACAGCAAATCTCGTGTTGCCAGTAAAACTGAAAGGATAAAAAAGCAACTGCAGAAGGGAACAACGGGAATAACTGACCGCAGGCAAGATCTGAATTTTATGAATATGAGAAGCCAAGGGCTGTTGTACTCAAGGTGAAATGTCCCTTAAAAAAAGTGGCTAAGAACAGCTAATCCAAAATGAGGTCATAAAAATGTCCACGCTCGTTGAAACAGATAACAACAGAAAAGTTGGGCCAAAACAAAGGAAGCATTCGAAAAATAGCCTGAGAGAGGACTACATATAGTGTGAGACAGCAATGCAATTATTTATAAGCAGCCCATTATCTACTGCCCAGAAAGCCAAACAGGTTTGTTAAGTAGAGTTATGATTCCAATTTATGAGATATTTGGAATGAATGTGCTTACCTTAGTGGAAAAAAACCCAACCAAACCCCACAAAATAAAACCTAATCTAGAAGCTTCATTCCCTCTAAAATGTTACTGGTCTACAACAATAAATATTATTCTATTAATTTTATATTACTAGGTTTTCAAAGGTGGGTGAATTAGATGAGATCTCTTCATAAGAGATGAATTTATGAGACAACTGTTATTTATAAGAGCTGAAATAATGTGTTTGGAGTGCTTCTGGTTTTATTTAACACCTGCTTTTCCCTCCACACAATTTTCTTCAGAAAAATTCAGTAATGAATTGATTTTTACCTGTCTCAAAAGATGAAAACCTGGAATTTGCAAAATGTTTGGTTGAGAATACTGAACAGAGGAAGTCTTGTGGAAAATAAATGATTGGGCTGGCTATAAATTGGCCCTTAGCTCCCGTGAGGTCTTTCTGAGCTCTGTTGGAAACTTGCTTTTCCCCTGGGGTGATACGTATAAATCAGATTAACTCCACTGAGAGGAATGAAGTAAATATATCCAAGAGAATCCAGCCCCGTATTTCCAACATTTCTCTAGTTTCAGTTATTTTTAAGGTGAGCTAAAGCCGGTGGCCATGTAGAGGTTTATGACAATATTAGCAGTAAAAAAAGCTGAGATTTTGAAAAGACAGTTTCTGTAAGAGGTGAAGGAGTGTTTCCCATCCATGGCTGGATGTATGCTGTTTATGACCTGTATTTCAACAGCTCCTGTTCCACCTTCCAAGGCACCTTACCACCACCTTGTGACACTGCCCACATACCATTTCTAATATAAAAAGCTGATAATTATTGTTTAGACCAGAAAAGATAAGCTCGTGAGATGAACTATCACACTTTTGTTCTTGAAACTGATATATCCTCTAAAATCCCTGGAGGAGGAGGCTTCAGAATAAAAGCAAAAGAGAAAACCAAGGAGCAGTAGGTCCCTGTGGATGATAGTTGAGATGCCACGGCTGATTTATAGGTTTAGAAAATATTTGTGATGTCCATATTATACTGGTTCTGGGGATAAAGAGAGGATTTAATTCACTAGTACTATCAATCTGTTACCTTCCAAGGCAGTAAATTCACTAAATTCACTAAAAAAAGCAATTCAGCTTCATGGAGTTGTTGTTGTAATATATCATTTATCATTTACTGTATGTAAGTACCAATAGCACAAACATTTAAAATCATCAACAGAACTATAAAGAGATGAAAGAAAAATGTTTCAGAATAAATCTCTGTCTTTTCCAAAGCAACCCACTCTGTGATAAGGTTATAGAGTGAAACATATGTTACTGGGAGCTTGAAATAAAATTCTTATTTGTTCCATTGCAAATGTTTTAACAAAGTTGTTAAAACTCATTTCTCATTTGTGTATGGTACTGATGGCAGAAACAAGGGGGGGGGGGGATTTTAAAAGCAGACTGATATGTCTTGGATCCCTCTAAAGTAATGCAGTGAGGTTTCTCTGAGGCATTTCTGAGAGATATATACTATGGGAAGCATCCTATGGATAACTGTCCTACTTAAATCTCCTGGGATGCTGTTGTGGTTTAACCCAGCAGGCAGTTAAATACCACACAGCTGCTTACTCACTCCACCCTCCCCAGTGAGATGGGGGGCAGAATCAAAAAAACCCCAAAACACATGGGTTGAGATAAAGACAGATTTATAGGTCAGCAAAGGAAGATATAATAATAATTACAATAGCAATAATAATAATTATTATAGTAATAATAGTAGTAATAATATATTAAGAAGGTGATACACAATGCAACTGCTCACTACCCACCGACTGATGCCCAGACCATTCCTGAGCAGTGATCACCCCACTCTGCCAAGTCCCCTCAGTTATATCCTCAGCATGATACCATACAGTGTCCAATATGCCTTTGGACAGTTTGGGTCAACTCTCCTGGCCATGTCCCCTCCCAGGTTCTTGGCTCTTCCTGCAGAAGGCTCATGCCTCCTTGCTGGCAGGGCACAAGAAGCTGAAAAGTCCCTGACTTAAGTGTAAGCGCTGCTTAGCAACAACTAAAACATCAGCGTGTTATCAACATTATTCCTGTACTAAATCCAAAACACAGCACTATACCAGCTACTATGAAGAAAATTAACTATCCTGTCTGAAACCAGGACAGTTGCCTGTCTTTAAAGCTAATGTTTCAAGCTAATCTGATCCTGATGAATATCCCCATTAATACTTAGATTAACATATCACCTCTGAGAAGGAATTGTATATGCAAAAGAATGAATTTGGAAAGCCAACTGAGCCAAATAAGGGAAGTTTCCAATTTCTCTGCTACTTATTTTCATTCACCTACTAGTTAGACATATTCATATTGATACCATTTATATTGTATGTTTGATACAATTATGATTTTTTTTTTAATTTACTCCTAGCATCCTAAATAATACCTGTGTTGAAGAAGTAGAACCAACCACCAGGTCCACTCTAGAGGAGCCCAGCCAAGGCTGATTGTAGTCATTGAGCTTTCATTGAACACATCTGCTTACATGGACTCTCTTATGAGATCAACCTGTGATGGCCAAGATAGAAAAGGAGGATCCATGAAGAGATGACATATATGAATAGTCAGTTTTATTGTTGGTTTTATGCTGGTTTTAACCCAAGCCAAATTCCCACCTTATGTTATTAAACCTGATGGTTCTACTCTGATTATTACTCCAAGCTGGAAGACCTGGGGTGGGATTTAGCACTACACTGGTTGTCCTTTATGATTTTGATTTCTTCAAAAAGAAAAGTTCCAGGAAAAAGGCTGAACAAAATGGTTCGAGGTGGGAGCAACACCTTTCCACCTCAAGCCTTCCCACTGCTAATACTGATGAAAAACTCCTGTGAAATGTCTTTCTGCTGTCATTTCAAAGGAAACTGTTTCCTAAATGGAAAGTTCACTCAATGAGAAAATTCAGTGTGCAATTTTTCAGAGTAATAGTGATTTTTGTGTTGGTGTTATCTGTCCATAACCAAGGTTACGAGTAGCCATTTTTCTTACTCTTTCTTTTTACTATTCAGGCAAGTCAAGACCTAGGGAGAACAGGCAAAGAAGTTTTTCAGAAAAACTCCAATTCCTTTTCCCTACTCTATCCTGTCTTATTGGACCAATCTACCAACACAAAAATGTTTGGGGAATTTCCACTTCATGAGAGTATTCTATTACTACCATACTTACTTATTTTGGAGAATAAATGACACAATAAATGATGTTCCCAGAAGGTGAAAGAAGTTCCTTGTGAAGGACAAGACCATGACAGATATAGGCACCAGAGCAGCTTACAAAAAAAAAGAAAGAAAGAAATACTGAGCTGCTCTAAGAAAAAAATTTCCAAAAAAAAATTATCACCTTCCTACTGATTATATGGAAATCATATACTTGTCTGAAAATGGATACTGATGAGAAATCCCCAGCCTGTTCCAAAATACAGAGCTGGGACATGGGTGTCCTCATTTTATCAGTATTCTCTAATTGCTGATCACTTCATAAAGAAAAGTACTTCTTGGTTTTGAGCTGCTGAGCCACAGCAACGATTCTCTCAGCTATGTCTGGCACACTGGAACAGAGGTGAATTGCAGATGTGATTTATACAGTCATCTCTGCAATAGTTTGGTGCTTTCCAGGAAAGTAACACCTCAGTCATGACCATGCCCTAGCACATGTTGGTTCTTGTACAGCTCACTTGCCCTGGCAGAGGTGTCCATCTATGAAGAGCACTACAAAATTACTAAGGGCAGACTGCTGAAGCAATTCATGTGGCAAAACAGTGAAGAAAACACAAGAAAGGTTCATCCTCCTGCACATCCAGAGCTGTGGGTGCACCACATCAGGTGAGGGATCACATCCAACTCTGATCTGCACTGAGAGGTACTGGAGTTGCAAGGAACTGATTTAATTCCTCTAATAGGTTCACTTACGTTGTCTCAGAGCCCAGGCACTCATGTTCTGTATATCCTGGAAAAAAAAAAAAGTGGAGACAATTAATAGGTTTTCTCAATTTATCTCTGCCTTAGAGTTAGAGCTCCTGCAGTTTGTCCCACTGGCTAATGAGGAGCGATGCACTGAAAGACATCAGGGTTCTCTCACAAGGGAATGAGAAGCTGAAAGATAAACACACCAAATGATCGAAGGTACAAATCGCTCTCTAAACTCCTGGAGCTCTGTGAAAGGGGGATATGCCTTTGTATAATGAATTATTACACTAAAAATCACAACTATTTCTCACTTAAATGAAGAGTTTGGTCCTGTAAATTACAGGTACTACTTCTATTCTTTTCTGAAGAACCAAAAATGCTGTGTTCTGCACACTAGAACACAAGACAAGAACACAAGCTCTAATCACTGTGTGACCACTGTTTATTTCCCCAAACTGGCTTAAGTTCAGATGAAGTTCTTCCCATTTAATGTCATTCACCTGTGCCATCTTGTAAAAAGAGTGCTGAGATAATGAGTAGTTGTTTGGGCTAACGAGGTGTGTGAATACTATATCTTGGGTATAATAAGGATGCTTGGTATTTCTCTAAAATATATGGACAGGGATGACTAAAATACATAGAAGCCAACAGCAGCAAGAGAGAATCCCAGGCCTGAATCCCTTCACAAGCCTTTTAGGAAAAACCTTTGTAGGGGGTTCTTGCTGCAGACTGCTGGGACTCAGTTAAAATCCATTATGCCAACTTTTCCTCCTGCCCTGAAGCTGTAGAACGGATTGCAGGAGTCAATGGACACGGTCAGCCCATATCAACAGAGAAGGGATTGCCCTGGGAGCACAGCAAGTTTATTCCTTGTCACTGGACTTGGCAGGTATTTTCGATCAGATAAAACACGCAAACAAAAATGCACAGAGGAGGGTTTTTTCATGCGTAAATGTGTACATTCAGACTCTCAAAAAATGTATGCTATTTAATGAAGATGTCTTTTCTTTCTGAAGGACTCTGTCCCACTAGGAAGGTGTGTGTACAGGCAGGGTCAAGCTCTCTCTGTCACCTATGAATAACAAATCTCTTCTATGCCTAGAAGGCCACCTCAGGGGACAGTCTCATAGTGAGGGCATTCCTCATAGGAAGCAGAAGGAAAAAAACCTGGGCTGTCATTTTTTGATCAGTTTCTAATGAGTCTGTCAGTGCTTAAAAGGATCTGTACCACTGTCTCCTGGCTCAAGTGCAAAACCCCAGCTCAATTTTTGAGAGGAGGAACGTGGGATTACCCTCTCTTCTCCTTTGTGGGGGATCCAGGTAGACAGGCACTTCCATGTGATCTTCAGAAGAAACTTCAGTGATGGGATTTGTCTATTCTGTTGCCCAGGACATCTGCATACAACTCTCAAATCTCATACACTAACTCGGGAGCCTGAGCATTTCATACTGGGAACGAAGTGTCAAAAAGTCACGTCTTTGGAAGCCTTCAGGGTATTTACATTCTTAGCATCGTGTTATCATTCAGTCCCACCCCGAGGTTTGGGTCTGCATCTGAAGAAAAAAAGCAAAAAATTGTTATTCTTAATACTCTAACCACAGGCTTCATCCTGCCTCTGCTACATCCCCTTGGGCTGCCCCATCCTCTCCACCCTGAGCTAGCACAGCTCCTCCAGCCCATCCCCACCACTGCAGCACCAATGGGCCAAGGGGGATGTTTCAGGCAAACACTGTCTCTTTCTTACAAAGTGATGGGATCTGAATGCCTAACATGCGTATCCATCAAGTAATTTTTGGCCAGGTCTGAAATGCTTCTGCCAGCTCCCAGCTGTGACTTTTGGCTTGTTTTAAGTTCCCTACCATGGAAAATTTATTTAACACAGACAGGCTGGTGTCAGGCCTTCAGCATTGTGTTGCCTTTTTGTGCAGACGATAGAGCTAATTGTTTCAAGTGTTCACTAACCACACTTGACTACACCAACTTTCTGGGGAGTTTCAGTTTCTCCTCTTACTGCAGTTAATGGTGCAGAGACTGTGAGAGTATTTTGCAATATTTTCATGCAGGTTCTCCGTGGTCTTAGTTTCCCATGCTTTTTTTTTTTTTTAAGATTAATGTTTGGGAGGAGAGGGAAGGTGGTGGTGTTCATTATTTTTCTGACTTCTCTAAGGTCTTGCCTTGGTCTGGGAGAATGGGAAATGGGGAATATGTAGCTGGTTGTCCTCCCAAATTGAAGTGAGCCATGTCCAACCTAACAAAACTCCATGGCTGAACCAATGGGAAGCTGAATTTCATCTTTACCAGGAATAACCACCTTCAAAAGCTCCCCCTGGTTAAAACCTGCTTAGGAAGAAAACAGGTCAGGGGACTAGCACATCTGTAAAAGTATCCCTTTTATCTTGTTGTGAGAGAATACAGAGAACTTATAGAATACAGAGAATTTACAGAATACAGAGAACTTATATATATAGAACTATGCTAGTTGTGTGGTTACTGCTGCTTTCTGCATCCAAAAGACCAACATAGGCTGGACTTTTTGTGGGAAGCCCCCATGCTCTGTTGTAAATTGGCTTTGACTGCCAATATTTTGGCAAGGATAAATCTCAACCTACGAGAGATTTCAGTCTTTTCCATTGCAAAAGTTAAACATTAGTGCCATGCCTTTTAGGCCCAAAGTTAGAGTCAAAGAAGTCAAAGAAGACAGTGCCTCTATTGGTGTGTAGGAACTGCCACAAATAAATTCAAGCAATAACAGAAAACTGGGTAAATATAAAACTTGTGTTGCGTTCAAAAGACACCAGAATTTTGTCATTTGTACTCAAGAAATGGATGAGCATCTCACAGGAAAAAAAATCAGAATTACTGTGTTTGGAGTCTTAATGATCATGATAATTTAAACATCAGTAAAATCAATAGAAAGCCTCCCAAAGGCTCCCAAAGGGCTGCAAGTCAGGCCCATGAGATAGCTAATACAATGAGACTATTAAAAGCAATGATTTTGCAACATTGAAATCCAAAATCAAAATTAAGAAAAATGTTTGCAAAGTTTCTTCTTAAATAACCTGCATTTCCCTCAAGGAATCCACTGGTAAAACTCCTCAAGGGATGTAGTTAAGCCAAATGAACAAACTCCTTGGCTATACTGCAAAATACTGTTAATGGCTTTGTTTATGCTTTTAGATGAAATGTTTACAGACTTGTCTGTTACTCAGTTATCAGATAATTCACAACATCCTCACTTAAACAAGCAGACACAAATAATCAAATTTGACAAGTCAAAGAAAAGAAGTGCTGGCAGGTATGGCAAACACTGAGCAGTGGGTGGGGATACAATATTTCCTAAGCAAAATGCTACTAATATAGATATAACATGTGATTTAACAGCACGGTGCCCTTCATATCATGTGGCAAGCCAGCAACGGTCATTGTCACACAACAGACATGGTTCACACCAGCTAGAAGCAGCGCAATGGACCCATGCAGCAGCAACATGGCACCTTCCAATGAGACAAAGCCACGGAAGAAGGTGATTGAGCAACATGGGTGGTTTTGTTCTTTCACTGCTGTTTGCTTCCAACATTTGGAAAACGTTGTGTGCTTTCTCTCTCTGCTGTCATTGCTGGGGAGCCGACCTTCTGAAAACCTGCAGCTGATTTTTCAGGACAGGTTGGCAGAGCAAATGCTGCCACACTTCTCTCTACAACACCGAATGACGACACACCAGCCTGAGACACAAACCTTCTGTAACGCTTTTACATAAAGATAGCCTCCAGCAATCTGAAACCAAACCCCAAGTTTTTGCAAGCTTGTATTTCAGCATTTTCAAAGCCCCCATGTAAACGCAGTGTGAGGTATGTCCACGATAACCTGAAGTTAGTGTTGTCTGCATTAAAGCCCTGACAAGCAGGCTCCTTTGGTTTACAGCCCTAATTTCCCCAGGATCACCTCCTACCATGGATGCTGAGGGTACATGCTGTTCTCACCCTCTGCATGTCCGCGGGTGTGTTACTGGGTGTGTAAATCGGAGCAGCTGCAGCCAGAGCAGCTGCAGGGACACATGCACACCGCTGGTCTCTTTGAGTGGGTGGGTGAGCATGGTTTGTGTATAGCTGGAGGGCTTCCCTCCTGGAAATTCTGGGATTAATGTCACATTAAACCTTCTCCAAGGGAGTGGATTGCAAAGGACGAAAGGGAAAAAAAAAAAAGGAAAGAAAAGGAAAGAAAAAAAAAAAAGAAGCAGGCAGGCAGGCTGATGGCTTTTCCTGCAAAGTTTAGTACTTCAAAAGTTAACTTCTAAGCAACTGCAGATGCATGGATAAAGCCTAGCTTGGACAACATGCAGCAGCCCTTTCCTTTCCATCAGCATCTCCAACTTGTTGCCTGCCTCTGTTGGATTCCCTTGTTGGCCATTAGCACTGAGTCAGCTCCATTAGGTAAGGATTTTGTACTTTTTAATTATTTGACAGTCATTTGGGGGAATGAGTTCATGTGTATTTTAAGCTGCGATGATCTTGTTTACATTTAATTGTGAATGTGGGTTAGAGTGGTAGAGGGCTATTAATAGAAAGAGCCTTCAAAATAGAATGGAAGGAAGGTTAAAATAAACAACTTCTAAGGTAATGAAGAAGGTCACAGTGATAACTGAGCGTGCTTACAGTACATAATGTTTATTGTCTATTAGAGGACTTTCACTTTTTTTTATTAAATAAATTACAAACCTCTGAAGATTCTTACTTCCTACCAGAAAAAAAAAATCAAGTGATTTAAAGAACATCCATATCATTTTCCCATAAATGGAATATATGAAATGAACCATAAAGGAAGAAAAAAAAACTTTAAAATAAGAACCTGTGCCTCTGAGGAGGGAAGTGTATATTCCATATATCAGACCAGCATTACAGATTAGTTAATTACAGATATAATAATACATGGGTATGCAGTCTCTGGCAGTAAAAAGTTCAGGAGCAATTTTTCTCCTACTGTACACATTAAATGCACGGCTCACGTTACTCTTAGCACAGCGTTCGAGGAGGACATAGATTTTACATATGTAGCTTGTTTACTCAGCTTTATTAATCTACTGCAGGAATACACTGGAAATCATGTTAGACATTATACAACTAGTAAAACTAGAGCGTAGGACCAGAGAGCGTAGTGCTGGGAGTGATTACGGATACAGCTCTGGCAAAGTCCGGGGAGACACCCCCCCCTCACCCCCATACTCCCCTTGATGGAAACGCCGTGCAATATTTTACTAAAAATTCATTCCAGTAGAGTTCCATCCAGCCTTAACAGTGGTCGTCAGCCAGCACTCATTAGCTCCGTGAAGATAAAGCAATTTAAAGCACTCTTCATTTGAATATCAAAGGGTCACCCGGAAAGGTCTGCAGGACTAAACACAAGACAAATGACCTTACCGCCTTTATCTTCAAACAATGCCTTTAATTTCTGAAACCTTTTGAAGGGTTGCCAGCATTATGGGGCGTAGTGGCTACTTATCTGATAGAACAAGCTTTTCATCAAGGGGAAATGACCTTTTAACTCCTAGTAACTAAGTAACTGTGTTTTCCACTGTATTTTTGTTACTCAAGGTAATAAGAATAGACATATTTATTAAACTGGGAGCACAAAACAAGAATTAAGAAATAGTTTACTGCCTTGTAGGTGATGTAAAAGGATACTTAAAGCTTGTTGGTTTGGGGTTGGGTTGGGTTTTTTTTCATAGTGTGAACTTGAAGTAAATTAAACTGCTCAAAAAAGTTTACATTCTGACAGATTGTGTTGTGACATTATAAGGATATTAACAGAGCCATATGCTGTTTACTTTTGTACTCTGAGTATAACAAACCTACTAATCCCATAAGAATTTAACTGTGAATAGGGAACGTCAGACCAAACAGCTTCTTGCAGATGCCTTGTGAAGAGGTAGATGATGAAAAAAGTCCTTTAGAGTCCAAGGAAGAACTTTATCATGTTCTGCAGTTGTGTTTTAGGGAACGCAGCTCCCAGTGAAGGAAGATATTCTCATTATTTGGGGGGTTTACAGCATTTCCTGCAGCAGAAACATGAAAGGGTTACCAATAACATCCGTAGCTGCTCTCTGGTAAAAGATTAAGTAAAGCGTCAGGGACAAAAGCAACTCAGTGAATCATAGATGTGGGAGGGCTGACACAACACAGAGCTTGTCAGACTTTTCTCAGATGAAATTCTGTAAATAAGTCAATCAAAAGAAAAAAAGACAACAGATTTAATTTTTTTTTTTTACAGAGGTATTCTAGACAAAAGTATTTATCTTAAAATAGATGCTTGTAACATCACCATCAAGATGGAATTGCTCCCCATCCTCTCTGGAACCTTTTTATAGCATACAGTTGCAAAAATTTTTAATTTGGACATGAACTTCTTGCAAAGGCATCAGCCTCCCCTGAAGCTCACAAAATCTGCTGGAGCTTCACTGTAAAGTGTTACATATACGGTAAAATCAGATAAAATTAATTGTTTGCAAGTTCACTCCTGTGGATTTTCCTCAGCTCTGAAACACAAATGAAAAAATTTGAGCATATCCTGAGGAGAAGAAAGAGAAGAGACAGGATGGTGTCGGGGAACAGCTAGGTGCCTACAGCCAGTGGAAAAAGACAGGGCATTCTCAAATGAACCAAATGGTCTGATTTGATATGAGAACATAAATGAGAATAGTCTAGCATGGCAAAAATTATCCTGTATGTCTTTCAATTTTATAAACCTTGATCTTGATTTCACTAGAAGAATGAAATGGGTATCAGAGTATGTGATCTGCTTTGTGAGCTACCCACAAGCAACCCATGATCTCACTTGTCAGCTTCTGCTGTAAAACCTGAGTGCCATGGACATCCCATGAGAGCTGAGAAAATATTTCCCCATGAGTATTTCAAAGGGAATAATTCAAACTATTCTGGAGCTTTCCCACCTACTTCATACACCTATTGGAGATGCCAAACGTCCCTGCCCCTTGGTCACACCTCAAACATTGCCACCCAAGTCCCCAGAAACACCTGGGAATCCCAGGGCTCCTGCCAGCACCCCCAGGGAAAGTATTCCCAAGGTATCTGGAAAGAACTCACAGGGATCAAGCTCTTGGGCCATGAGTGAGTTTGGTCAGGGACATTCCTGTGACGTTAGAAATTACACTGGGATTATTCTGGCTCCTTCTCTTTGCTCTGTGGAAAGCACAGCAGACATTTATACCACTGCGCAAACAAAAATATACCCTGCTGAATGCTTTCCTGCAGAAGTAAAAGCAAGACTCCCTGGCTATGGCAAACAAACTGTAACAACTGCCAAAGGGAGAGGAACAACCTTTACAGCATGTTTCTCTTCCCATAAAAATTTTAATATCATAAACTCTTTACTGGTTAATATATTATTTCCCTCTTACTTAAGTTTTTGTCAACATCCAGTAGCTCCAGTAGCCTCATTGTCTGGAATTAATCCAATTTGTGTTGTTTCAACTACAAGAGAAATCTGATCTTACCCGATTATGTGCAGTCAAAGCAAAGCTAGTAGCTCGGGGTTTACAGTGATTTCTCTTCGCTGATAATTTTTTCATTCCTCTCCTTTTTATCTGAAAGACAATGGGGTTATTCTTGCTGCAGGAATAGTTCTTTCATAAGGAAGGCAAAACTCGGTGGCTGTTGAAGTCTGGGGTGAGGGAACCTCTTTCACCTCATAATGAATGTGTTAGTGACTCTCCTGAGCAGCATCGGCATGTGGCTGCTGGATTTTAGGACTTTGAAATATGGTAGGGAAATATTTTTTAGCTCACATATTCGCCTTTCAGTCTTCTGATGGAAATTAATAGCTGTTTTCAAAGTTATACAGGCTTACAAAATGGGTTTGGTGTGAGGGCGAGCTGCCTTTCTACTGCAGCTCTCAGGGATCTGCCCATTTCCCATTGACCTGCCAAATATCTCCTCCGCTTAAACTCCTGAACACCTTAACATCTATTTATTACTCTGTGCTGTACTAATATGGAGGATCATTCTATTAGACACCATTCATAACAGTATAGGACATTCATGGCTAAAATGTTTGCTTTAATAGTCCAGTTCCTCAAAGTTATTTTGTCTCCAGACGCCAAACCCGAAGAAGTATTGTCTACATCCACCTTCCTCTGCAATCGATAGAAGCTGCAAGTAGTCAAGACAAATCAGTGTATGTTCCTAAATTGACAAGACAAATTGCTGCAGAGAGGAAGCATCATCATTCTGTTTTACAGATGGGATGGAGATGTGAGGTGGCTCAAGGTCATGCAGAAAATCCGTCAGTGGAGCTGAGATCTGTGCCGAGGGCCTCACAAGTCACAACCCAGCCCCGTTAACTGCAGCACAGCTCATAACTGAAATGAAAGCCAATATAGTAAATAAGGGTGTAATAAAAATGCTGAACCTTTCTCCATCTTCCTTGTAAACTCTGGAGTCAAATGGCTGCACACACAAACTCAAGGGGACACAAAGTACTGTCGGTCTGTTAAGGCCATGTTAAATATTTGAAAATGACTTAACATATTTTAGAGGACCAAAACTTGAAATTTCACCCAAGTTGCCTTTGATTTCGATCAGTAATTTCAAAAAAGTTCTATCTACTTCATCATACAGATATAGTTGAAGAAAAGAAGGAAAAGTCTTTCCTGTACTAACTTTGAGGCAGAATCTCTTTTCTGTTTTGGCTTTTTTTTTTTCCTACTTCTTCCTAGACCTCTTTGTAGCCTAATAACGCGTTTCTGGCTTTGGAAATGGGCTCTTTCATTCAAATACATTTCCTCCCAATTTTTTTTCTGAACTAGACTTGCTGCTTCCAAAAAGGCTGAGAATCTTGTGAGAAGTACCATTTTGTTTATTTTAGCTGGCTTTGTACTGTACCCCTTTGAATAGTTTTTTGGAAGAAGTTCTCAAAGCAGCCAGATTACTGGTTTGAATTATTTTGCCTACAAATCTATTTCTTTGGATATTTGTAGGTTTGTTTTGGCTTTTTGGCTACGTTCTTCCTGGATGAAGCATCTTTCTTGTCACCTCACATATGGAGGTTTAGTGTTGGATATTCATAGAATCATAGAATGGTATGAGTTGGAAGGGACCCCAAGGATCACAGAGCTCCAACCCCCCTGCCACAGGCAGGGCCACCAACCTCAGGCCTGGATCTACACTAGGTTGCCCAGGGCCCCATCCAACCTGGCCTTGAACACTTCCAGGGACGGGGCATCCACTACTTCTCTGGGCAGCCTGTTCCAGCACCTCACCACTCTCTCTGTAAAAAACTTCCCCCTAATATCTAATCTAAACCTTCCTTCCTTTAGTTTTAATCCATTCCCCCTTGTCCTGTCATTGTCTATCCTTTTAAAAAGTTGAATCCCCTCCTGCTTATAAGCTCCCTTCATGTACCGGAAGGCTGCAATGAGGTCCCCCCGCAGCCTTCTCTTCTCCAGACTGAACAAGCCCAGCTCCCTCAGCCTCTCTTCGTAGGGCAGGTGCTCCAGCCCTCTAATCATCTTCGTGGCTCCTCTGAACCCTCTCCAACAGTTCCACATCCTTCTTGTATTGGGGGCCCCAGATCTGGACACAGGACTCCAGATGGGGCCTCGCAAGGGCAGAGTAGAGAGGGACAATCCCCTCCCTGTCCCTGCTGGCCACCCCTCTTCTGATGGAGCCCAGGATACCATTGGCCTTGTGAGCTACAAGAGCCACTGCTGGCTCATGTTAAGTTTCTCACCCACCAGAATCCCCAAGTCCTTCTCAGCAGGGCTACTCTCAAGAAGCTCTTCTCCCAGTCTGTATCTGTGTCTGGGAGTCTTCCAGCCCAAGTGCAACACCTGACACTTTTCAGTGTTGAACCTCATTAGGTTCACCCGGGCCCATCTCTCCAGCCTGTCAAGATCCCTCTGGATGGCTTCCTTTCCTTCTAGGGTGTCGACCACACCACTCAGCTTGGTGTCATCCGCAAACTTGCTGAGGGTGCAAAATATTGCTCATGCCCAGTCCACTACAAATACATATACTGTGTTTAACACTTCTTTGGCAGCATATATTGCTTGTTTAATGATTTCTTACATTTTCTTCAAAGTATAGTGTTTTGCCTTCAGTTACGACCTTTATTAATTTCATCATGGCAGCTACACAATTTTTGCCCTAAGTAGAGATTACTTATGGTAAAATCTGAAAAAAAAGTGGATTAGTCTGAAGAATATTTTTCATCTGACTTTGAAACACCAGTAAAACCATGTGTTAGTGAATGCAATTGTTTGTACAGCTTTTCTGGAAAGAGTTTTGTGTGTTAAGCTCTTAGGAGATTTACTTAATGAATGTATGTACTCATTTGCTTCTTTCTGACACATATTATTTTGATTATTCTGACGTCTATTACTTTGATTGCTGTGTTCACACTGCATGGCATCCACAGGGAGCCGCAAGGGAATATTCTACATATCAAAAGGAAAAAAAAATTGATTGCCTAATATAGTTGAGGAATTGTAGTAGTCTGCTCTGCTTCTTTTGCTGGTTTTATATTAATTCATCGATTGAGAGTGAGTTTATCTTATTCCCCTCTTTTGTTCACAAAGCAGCTTCCATGAGCTGGATAGTAATTTATCTGCATACCACAGTAATGTAATGCATCTCCCATGGTAGCTGGAGCATTTTACAACTCAACTGTCCCTTGACAGCTTTGTGTGTTGACAGTTTCAGTAAACGGTCCCACATGTAGTATCTCGCTAATGCCTCATCAGCTCAGTAGCTCTCACACTTTCCATGAGCTGGTGGCTACCCCAATTTTTCCTCCTCCTTATGCTAATACAAATCACAGAATCTCAGACTGGTTTGGGTTGGAAGGGACCTCAAAGGCCCTCTAGCGCCCTCCCCCTCCCCCCATCATGGACAGGGACAGCCTCCACTAACCCAGGGTGCCCAAAGTCCCATCAAACCTGGCCTTGAACCCTGCTAGGGATCCAGGGGCACCCATAGCTTCCTCTAGGCACCCTGTGCCAGGGCCTCCCCACCCTCATAGAGAAGAATTCTGCTGAATGTCTGATCTAAATCTCCCCTCCTGCACTCCAGGGCCATTCCCCCTTGTCCTGTCATTACATGCCCTTGCACAACACTTCTCATCCCAAACTCGCAGTCCTACTTCCTCTTCGTTTTTTTAAATGGCTGATCAAGTAATGTTTAATTTGTTTTAGAAGGTGAAAGTCTACAGAAAACATCTAGAAGATGATACAGAGACAGGTTCTTGGAAATTCATTAATTAATACCTCTATAATGAGTTTAATGGTAAATATGAGGAATGACTTGTGATCTGAACTAGACCATTCCTTTACAAAAAGGAGCCTATATTCCATCAGCTCCTGGTTGTTTCTGTTCTCACTTTAAAATTGTATTTTGCTGATGTTTGACCATGATGAAAACTTTTCATGGAATTTTATCTCATTGAGGCAGGTAAAACTCAGTCACTAGTTTATTTAATAGCTGCGCTAACACACGAATGTTTAATTTTTCATAACTTAAAATCTAAAATTTCTTCAGAGTTAGCATTATTAGACCTCACTGCATTAGTCAGATATGTTATTTGTTGGTCTGGTCCAGCTACCAGAATGGGCAGATTTGCAAACATTTTTCAGAGATTATTTTTAATAGTCCTCTTTGTCCTTTTCCCCCAATTATTTGCTTTATAATCAACTATGGGTATGCTATAAAATTAGTTGACTGTGACTCAGCCTCCCTCAATAACACACTATAGATACTTTGATTCACTCAGGCTACCTTGTCGTCAGCTCTATTCTTTTCTTAATGGGATAGAGAAAAAAAAAGTATATAAAAATTCACAGAGTCATTTGCTCTGTTCTTTTATTAGATATTAAGATTAGAGCAAGCAACAAAGACATAAACCGGGTGAAATCGAATTAATTCCGTGTCTCTCTCTTTCAAGAAATCCAACAAAAATGAAAAGGAGGCTATTTCCTACCCCAGTATACTTGCAACTCATTCTTCAAGTGCTAAAATGCATGGAAATTTCATTTTCTGAATGTGTATAAAACAGAATAAAAATAGAGGTACAAGAAAGCTATCCTTCTTCCTTAGCTAGCTCATAACCACCCCAGAGGTAGGTTTTGCTGCAACAGAGTCTTGTAAGTTCCCGTGGGACTCAGCCACCCACACACCATTACATTCTTGAAGTATTTGGGCTTCTTTTCTCTATAATATCCTTTTAAAGTCTTTCTCATAATTGCTGAACAAAGGAATCTCCCAGTTTCAAATAATTTTCAGTCCTCTGTCTGCACTAGTTATTTCAGTTGCTCTTGTAAAAGAAGTCCCTAATAAACCACTGCAAACAGTTACACTGGGAAAGCTGATGTAGCTTGTAGCATCCCCAGTCTGGAGCAAAGATGCATTCTGGTCATCCTTGCATCACTGCTTGGGGTACTGTTGTGCATGGACATGACCTGCCATGCCCAGCATGTCAGCATCTGCCAAAACAATAGCAGGCAGGACTCGCTTGTGCCTCCCAGCACAGCACCAGTTACAGTCCTGCCCACTGCAACCCACCTCACAGGGAAAAAGGTTTGGTATTTCCTTAAGATATCATAGAGACCATGTGTGGAAGCACTTGGACTCGGATGTGCAGGACTGAAGTTCGGCTTAATCCTTGTCCCTAGCGTGTGCTTGTGTGAGGGCATTAGGCTTAGAGATACTGATGTACTTCAAGATTGCTGGATTCGAGTTGCAGACTATGATCCCAGCACAAGCTACACATCTCCCAGAGGAATTTTACAACTATTTTCTCCTCTTGACACGATTGCTGCCTTGCAATACAAATAGCTGTGACATAAATCATAAATCTACTACTCACCCCCATTCATTCACTTCTTTTTTTTCATGTTTTCTCAATAACTGATATTTTAGTCATGAAAATCTCCCACGTTTATTCCTGCTGCTTGATAATGTCTGTTACCTGCTCGCATTTTGTGTTCTGTTTGCTATTACTTATACTCCTTGCATGGGTGTGTAGACACTTTCTCTCATTAATACACTGCTGACAATATTCTTCATCTGCTGTTTCATAACAGCTTCATCTTCTGTCGTAGGTCTGAGCTTGCAGATTGCCTCCTGAGAATACCAAGCATCCTCATTAAGCGCTGGCAGGATGCGAGGAGACCTGGTGAGCTGTGCCTGGTCAGCCCTGTGCATCTCCCAAGGACCCCGGCACAGAAGCCCTCTCAAGGTCAATAAAACTGCTGGAAGGAGTTTCTTTACCACTTAGAAAGACTGGTGGCAGAGACACTAAATAGTACTTATGTATGCAATGATGAGCTGGAAACAAGCTGTCTTCCAAAGTCTGGGGGTTTTTTTTGTGTCGGTATTGGATTTTGTTTTTTAAGACCCTTGAGGCAGACAACTTTATTCTGGCTTCTTTTAATCAGGTTTGTTGAGAAATTTTTCTGTGGTGGTGAACTGCAGGCTTTCTGAAAGACCCTTTGGTGAGGTTCTCAGAGTTAAAACCTTGCAGCTGGTCAGGGATAAGGTACACCTTTGACGACCTTAAGGTTTTATTAATATTTATGTTGCTTTCAGTGCAGCTAAATTGAATATAAAACTAAACCACTGAAATCCTGTAAAAGGTGGCATGGACAGCCACGTGAGCATAGGAAACACTGTTTTGGCTGCCACCGTTACCGCCACCTCGTCTAATTATCGCTAAAATTAGCACTGCAGAAATGCTGCGAGACAAATTGTGCTGATCATAAAAAAAAACCTCCACACTGCACAAATCCACCCATTTCACCTCTGTGCTCCATCAGGGGCTCACCACTGTTACAGCCCGAGTCTGCTCTGTGATCATCAGCATAACGGTTTATAGCCCATACAGCTTCCCAAAGATAACCTGGTTCAGGTCGAGTAAGCGCCGTTGAGCCACGCAGGAAGGTTTGTTTGGTTTCTTCCTTCTGTCTGATTGATTTAACAATCGAAACAATTAAAAATTTACTTGCCTGCTGAGACAAAACTAGGAAAACCCCGAAGTGCTAACTGATAGCCTGATAATTTTTTAATCGCTTCTGACAGGAAAGATGTTGCGTTTTAGGATGCAGGAACTAGATCAATCTCTTCTGTCACAGACAAGTGCCCTCAGAACTGGTTTATCGATTATGCTGGAGAGAATATCTTTAGATCTCTTATTTGAACTGCTTCACTTTCTATTAGTAATTAAATACCTCTTGGAATAAGGGCTTCAGTGTCAGTCTCCCATCTGTCTACTGTACACATAGATGGACATAACTGTGATGGACAGCAGGTTCATACACATTCCATAATGTAATGTATATTTGTTATTTATAAGAACTAAAACCAAAAAGAAATAAAAATAAAGCTATTTCAGTACAGACATAGGTAGATAGACTGATCATTCACTTGATTGGTACAAGATTTTTGGTCAAACCCCTCTGCTCAAGCATGTGAGCCTCCAGATGCCTCCCTTCCTAAGATGAAACCTGTACCCAAAAAAAGTACGTGCGTTCTCAAAACTTGTACACATCTATGAAAAGTTCCATTAACAACATATAAAATAATCAACACTTAAAATTCCTGACCAGCTCTAAGCCAAGCATACATTTTTCAGAAGAATGAACAAGCTAAATAAAAGGGGCAGTAAATTTCTAATATTAGTAATGATACTTGTTTGCGAGTCCCCAGCAATGCAGAAAGAAGTGATTTATGTTCATTTGTGCTCAGGAAGCAATGTTCTAACACACTGATTTTCAACCATTTTTTTAAGTAAACATCCTTTTCTGCAAAAAGAAAGCCATGGAGTAGTAGCCCGTATCCCCTATTGCCTTATGCTGAAGAGAGGACATAAATTAATTGGATATTTTGCATAAAGAAAATAAGATAAAGGGAACTTAATTTATTCTTTACAAAAGTAATAATTTTATTGAAGGTAAGAGAGACCTTTATTTGGGAGCTGCAGGTACCCAATGGCACACAGCAAATGCCTAACTGGGAAGATATTTGAGTAAATATTGGGCTGGGGCTGCTGTGGTATTTGTTACGTGAACTGAAATCTGACATCTTAAGAGTCCTCATAGCTTAAATGATATTTCAGTCTGTAAGGTATGCCTGGGAACCCTGGCGAGGTGTTTCCCACCCCTGGCATCCAGAGCAGGCAGCTGGGGGAAAGAAAAGCTGGGCTGGGTCTTTCTCCATACCCGTATCTAATAACTTCTTCAAGGCCATGAGATTATTTCTGCTCCTTAAAGCCACCTTCATTTCCTAAAGTGTTGTCTAGCACTAAAGTGTGCTGTTAAGCTGCTGCCATGTTTTTCCATTCTGGTAGAAATTATTGTTCTATATAGTTTGATTTTAACAGTGCATTCTGGCATCCATTTGGGAAAAAGGCACTATATATAAAAGCAAAATCAATATGAGGGACAGTTATATTTCCTGAGCTTTTTCATTAGCTATAAAATATATACATTCAAGAATGGAGGGGAGAACAATGTCAGTTTTACCTAGACTGAAGGAAGACAAGACAAAGCACAGGAGAATATGTGTTCATGTGCGCTGCCAGGAGTGTGAACTGCTTTGCTGGGCACAGGCAGATCTCTGCTCTCACTACATCCAAACAGCCCTTGTGATGGGCATCAAGCCACTGGAAAAACGCAGAAATATATTGATTTTAGCAAATGAGGTGTTTCTTGACTTAGTCTGTTTTCCTTAAGACCAGATTGACTGTGGGCTGAATGTTCACAAGGAAACTTTGCCTTTGCTCAGCACTGAGAAGGAATAGGAGAGAGATAAAATAGTGCTGAGCCAAATTCTACCTCGAATCCCTGCTGAACCCCACTCTTGCTACCTTTGTTCTTTCCCACCTAAATATTCTTCTTTCTACATGAGCAGGCTGTCCTTTCAAGCATCCTTAGATAAACCTTTCATCACCTTGTTCAGTGTATTTTCTAAGATTTGCAAGCATGGAGCTGGAACAAATTCTGAAAACCTGTAATCTATATTTCTACAGTTATAAACTTAAATATATCGCAGGGGATCTTTACTGAAAACAAATAATTACTGCTTTTTTAAAGCCCAGATGAAAAATGAAAACTCAGACTGCCATATTAACTAGTATTCTAACAGGTTACTAAACTATAAAAGCAAGCATCTTATTTTAGAGTGGAGTAAAATTTCAAATCACAGTGTCTTTTCAGTATCAGCATGCAATTAAGTGAAATAGAAATTGCACGCAAGCTTTTTTTTTTCCCCCCTCCTCTTTTTAACATGGGCCTTCTATAATGCCATTTTCATTAGCAGGAAATACCTGTCACCTGTATCAAAAAAATAATTTGCCTTCCTTTTTGAAAACTAAATTATCCCCTATAAAAGATTAGCTGAAAAACCACAGTGTAAATTTATAAGCATTCCTGATTAAATACAAAGTTTTGCTTCTTTCTGGTGACCCCTAGTGATCTGTTTTGTGAGTGAGTTGATGAGTGAGCCCAACCAGTTATTTATTTCTGAAACTCAGATAAGGCATCTGGAAGATTTTATCAGTGTGATTTTGCCACTAGCCCATAATTCAGGGAACTGGAAAGTAAAGGCCTGGAAAAGTTACATGTGATTGTTCATTTGAAACCCAAGTGAACCTGTGGAGGAACACGCAAGCTGACAATAACAGACAGCAGTGAATAGGGAAGCATGTGCAGGGCAGCCACTGCATAAAAGCTGGTCTCTTGGGTTGAACATCCTGCTCCTGCTACATGAGAAGCTTTACATATATAGCTTTATATGGTTTATTTTTGCCTTATGCGCTGAGCTTTGTCATTCAAAGAAATCCCTGTCTGGTTTTGGCTTCTCTTAGTGCTCTCAGTGAGGTAGTGAAGCAAACAAGGGTTGGGCTGCAAATCTAGGGGAAAAATTAGCCATTAGGTGAGATTACATTTTTATTACCACAGATACCTAGAATAGGCATCAGAACTGATTTCAAACCTGTTTCATGAAGGTACATCTGAAAGATGTTTCTCCCTGTTTGCACAGCCGTTATATTATATCACTGCGAGGCGTAGCTTGTTGAACATGTAATTTTATCATGAGAGAGTGCTCCTTGCTAGGCACATGCTGCTGCTTTATAGGAGAGGTCTGGATTAAAAAGAACAAGCCTCCAGCTAGCACTGCACTGCTTCTGCAATGTCTCGTACAAATAAGAGACATTTGTCCACCAGATTCATTCCTCTTGACTTAATGATTATAAGATGAGCTTTAGCAAGATGTTTTGGTGCCTTTGTGCCATCCATCACTGCCTCAGGACACCTCATCCCAGCATGTCCTGTTTCCAGTCTCCAGCTCCTGCTCAGTCTTTTCCTGGGCAGAGGTTGGAACTTGGACATTTCGTCTGCCCCAGCGCCTTTCTTCCAGGGGTAGGAAAACATTTCTTGCTTCATCTCTAATTGTAGCAACTTTGCATTTTTAGCAGTCCTTTTGCACTTCTCAGGATCCTGCGACCACTGAGATTTGGTTTGATACCAAATAAAATAGGGGAGTGTATCTAATTTCTTACACAAGGATTTCATGTTAGGAGCCTGGTACTTTGTCTTAAATTCAAGGCTGTTGGTCTTGTCCAGCTCCACTGATTTTCACCAGGAATATACCAGTCATATGCAGAGCAGTTAGGGTCATTTTTGCATCATTAACACCTGCCCTCAAACATATTTTCATTATAAAACCATCAAGACCAGCCTTACATGTCACAGACTCCTGTTGCATGCCTTTTAATTGCTTCTCCCAAGTCAAACTATTGAATAAAACAAACAACATTCACCATCTGAATGTTTTGATTGCTAATGTGAGGAAAGGCAAGAAAATTTCCCTTTGGTATTTTTTTAGCAAAAAAGACTTACCACAGCTTGCTAAATTCTGGACTGATGAAGTCATAATTAAGATGTAACTATAACAAGTGTTTTATTTCTGCCTGCTGAAGTTTTATACTTGTTTCAAGAACACATCTAGATTTTGAATGCGATCATATTTCTTCACTGTAATACAAATAGTCCTCTCCTTTCACAACTGGTCACAGTGAAGTCAATAAAACATGCACTGAAGAAATGCAAGCGGCATTTGGCTCAGTATAAAGATTGATAATGTAACCATCTAGAAAAAAAAAGCTTTTTATCATCATAAGTCTCTCCTGGTTTTTTATAGTTTTCATTGAGCAAAACAATCCATCATACTTGAACTTCATGCACGTTCCTGAAGCCAACAGTTAGTACAAGTCAATTTTTAATTATGATATTTTTATAAAACCTACAATTTATTTCCTGATTTTGTAAAACACTTTAAACAGCAAGTCATCAATATAAATTATGTAAATATCAAGTGACCCCAAAGTCATTAATCTGACTGGATTTCACAGTGAAACATAATATAGCAATAACCCACTAGCTCTGCTTGTGACACCACGGAGCAGCGAAGATGGCTACAGCGGTGACAAGCAATGGGAAATCTCAGGTTTGTTCTGGACTGGTGTGACTTTTTTTTAACCTTTTAAATAAATTGCCCATTGTGCTTAGAATACCTGTCACAGTCTCACATTTAGGGGCGAATGAAAATGGGTCTGTTAGGTCAGAAAAGGAGAAACACAGAATCACAGAACATTAGGAGTTGGGAGGGATCTCAAAAGATCATCCAGTCCAACCCCCCTGCCAGAGCAGGATCACTCAGACTAAATCACACAGGAATGCATCCAGGTGGGTTTGAATGTCTCCAGAGAAGGAGACTCCACAACCTCTCTGGGCAGTCTGTTCCAGTGCTCTGTCACCCTCACAAGGAAAAAGTTCCTCCTTATATTCACATGGAATGTCCTCTGCTCCAGCTTGCACCTGTTACCCCTCGTCCTATCACTGCCATCCCTGAGAAGAGCCTGGCTCCATCCTCCTGACTCTTGCTCTTTTATAAACAGCAAAAGGTTCTCATCTACAGCAGCATGCCAAGAGCAATAAAAACCCACTCCAAAACCCCGAGCTGCCCAGCCCACCTGCCTGTGGACTTGTCCCCACGCTGTTCCTACAGAAAACTGCAGCAAACCCTGCTGCCAGCAGCGGAGGGAAACGTGCCCGGGAGCACTGAGACACACTGATGTCCTCTGGGAGCTGCAGCAGCATCTCCTGCCAATTTCCAGCAGTCTTTGCTGCTTTGAGGGAAAACCAAAGAGGCTGCTGTCAATCCCCTTGCCCGTGGCTTTTTGCTGTTAAGGCCAAAGGCTGCAGAGCTGCTAGGAAGGTGCTTCCCCCAACCCCTACAAAGCACAAACTCCCCCTTCTCCTTTCCACCCCCGTTCCTGCTGCAGGCGAGGACTCCTGCAGCCTGCCAGGCAATCTCGCCTCTCCAGACCCAACACCCACTTCTCTCAGTTAAGCCTGTTTGTGTATGCCTGCTTTAAAACCTCTTTTTCTGGTGTTCCAGCTGTTCTCCCTTTTGGTGGCCACCTCAGTGCTTACCAGCTGCTATCTCTTTAGGCACGGCTGCACCGAGTCCATCCCATCCGCCTTCCCTTCATTTGAGTGCACAGGCATCGCCTGCATCCTCATGGACTTAATGCTATTAAAATGCCAGTGAAGTATGCAGAGGCTGAGAAGGTGGCACGGGGACAAGGGAGGATTTACTTTTTGCTCATGTGCAGGAGAAAGACTCAGGAATTAGCTTGTGCTCTTCACCAAGAAGAATATTTCATGTCTCCATTATTTTTTCTGTTAAAAGTAGGACATCGCTATTTTGTTGGTCTCAGTCTACATGAACTAACATCGGCCAAGTACACATAGACCAAAAAAGAAGAGGAACTGTTATAAGAAATATCCTGGCTGTTAGACCTTTCCATCTTCTCTGGCTTTCCCCTCCGTTTCTTTCACTTCATGAAAGCTTGTGCAGGAGGCCAGCAGGTAAGATGAAGCAACTGCAGCATTTTAGGATGCTTGCTTTCCAGAACATCATCACAAGGTTGGAAAAGACCCTTAAGGTCATCAAGTCCAACCATTCACATCCTAAACTAAACCATATCCCTAAGTACTTCATCTACCCTTTTTTTGAACACATCCAGGGAAGGTGACTCGACCACCTCCCTGGGCAGCCTGTTCCAGGCCCTGACAACTCTTTCAGTAAAAAATTTTTTCCTAAAACTGGAAAGAGGGAGCGGGATGGCTTAAGAAAATCGGATTATTTTTTTACCTTTCTAGGAGACATTCCCACATGCTCCGTTCTTTCTTCAGCACTTGAAATGGTTTCTCTTTCCATTTACAGAGTAACATATATTAGTCTGTACTTCAGTTCATATTTTTTGAACTTCAGATGCTCTTCTCTGTATTAAAATATCTCACAGGCAAATGCATATGCCTATTTATACTTCTTATATTAACCCAGTTACACTCTGGCAATAAAATTCCATAATAAGAAATAAGAGCTCTCATTGCACATTCACAAAGCCCTCCAAAGAACAGAGGAAGAACAGACCGTAAGTCTCATAAATCCAGTTTTAATTTATTCATGGTAAGAGTCTGCAAATCAGACACTTTTATATTCCAAGATATTTATGATAAGATGGTAAATGTATTAAAAAAAACCCAACCCAACAATAATTCAATAATTGATGATAAAATAACAAAATAGATAATAGTTTCCCAAAACTTTTTATCAAAAAATGAAATATTATAAACAATACTGTGGCCTGTAGGCTTTAAATTAAATCTTTGAGGATTGAGGGCAAGAATAGCATTTTAAAACTTTCAGAGCTCTCTGATCCCCTGAACCAGAACCCTCCAGCTTCACTGCTTCAGTAGCTGAAGTAATATTCAGATATTTCCCCTTCATCAAATATACCCACGTAACCTGGGGGTTGAAGGGGGATTCTATGTATCATACTCCTTTTCAGTTTCCAGAAGGTTTTTCAGGTGTCACATCCACAAGAGAAGTGTCTGCTGGAACTGCCAGTCCAGTCAGCACAGTTGGAGGTATCTTTGGCTTTTTGCAGGCCACACAGAGGAGAAGTTGTTTGGGTTACACCAAGTTTTGAGAAGATGCACTGGAAAGAGAATTTGGCAAATGCCATAATGCAGAACTCTAGAGTTACAAAAACTGCTCCTGTGCAAGGTGTGTCATTGCTTTTGTTCAGTCCCTGTACATTGCTATAGAGGCAGCCATCAGATCCATCCTAGAAATAGGTATTTTCCTCAAGCCATGTAGATCTTTACCTTTCAGCAGGTAGAAATTCCCTGTTTTCCACCCTAAATATCATCATAGGCATTGCTCCTACAGTTGATGCTCTCACAGCAGCACTGTCCCTTAGCCTAGACTTCCCTTGCTCGCTGTGTATGAATCAGCACCATGAAATGCATCCTCAGTCTCCCTTTTGCTGGGCTAAGCGAATTAATTTTCGCCTCTGCTAATGGAGCAAGCTCTTCATTCCCCTGATTATCCTAATAGGCATTCCCCCTGCTTACACGAACCTGAACGTGTGCACAGGGATCCAAATGAGGTCTACACAGCAGCATTAATTTAACTGTTGCTCTACTGTATTTCCAGCACTGAAAGAAGCTTTTCCCATTACGGTGGGAATAGTCACCTTGTGATCAGATAGTCTGTCCTTCTTTTATTGACCCAATTCTCTTGTTAATTCTTGGGCTTGCTAATGTACTGCTCTGCCCTGGAAGTGTTCAAGTCTCATTTGTATGTGAACAGGACTTAAAAGGGTTTTTGGAGATAACTCTAGATAAGGGTATAGAAGACATGTGCATACCCAATTCAATGGTGTTTGTTAGAGAAAGGAGGAAAAGGAATGTGCAGCAACAAAGGAAATTTTGTGACTCAGCTAGAAAAGTAAAAAGCAGGTAATCCAGTAAATATCAGTCTTTGGAGATAATAGCTTTCACTGTTGGGCTATTCTTCACCAGTTCCTTATCTAAAGCCTCTGTGGCACACGCTGATGAGAGAGAATTCGACCTGCAGAGCCTAACAGGAGAAAGTGATGTACACTCTAGGCCCGCTTTTCAGCCGCTTAACAATTATGAATGCTTTTTGTTGATCATATAGATTAGAAGTCAAGCAAACAGGACTTTCCTACTTGGAAGGAAGATTCTGATTTACAGCATTGCTGCTGCTGGAACCTATTTCTCCTTTTTAAAATTGTTCAAGTGTGTGTCAAGGTCAATTTTCTCTGAGGATACAGCAGCCAACAATGCAAAATTTGTGCTTACATGACTTTCGTGTCATTAGGAAATTCTCCTGCTGCTCTCAGGAATCCCCACACGACCGTTCATTTGCTCTTTTCCATTTAAGTCGTCATGAAACACTCAAAAATCTAAGTGCAAATGAAGATCAGCCTACTTCCTGCCTGACAGCAGCTTGCAAAAACAAATGTCTTCATAGAGCTGCCTTTTTTTTTTTTTTTTGGTGGGGAGGCATCCAGTGAGACTTGAGGGAGGATAATGCATCTATCCTAGTTTGCCACAAGACAGCCTGGTGAGTAACATGCAGGACGGGCGAAGCCCATGTGTTTTTCCTGCTTCTGCCTCCCAGAAGAACACACCATCTACAATGTTGAGGAGGGACCCAATCCTACCTCATTCTTCATAGCCACACAGGGCTTTTACAAAAAACAAGCATCTGCATAGGACTCCAAGTAGCAGCACAACAATCTATTCTGCCCTGCTGAGACAGCACCTGGAATATTGTGTCCTGTTCTGGGCCCCTCAGTTCAAGAAGGGCATAGAACTCCTTGAAAGAGCCCAGCATAGGGTCACTAAGATGATGGAGTAGAACACCTTCCTTATGAGGAGAGGCTGAGGGAGCTGGGCTTCTTTAGCTTGGAGGAGACCGAAGAGTGACCTTATTAATATTTATAAATTAAAGGGTGAGAGTCAAGAGGACAGAGCCCAGGCTGCCCAGAGGGGTTGTGGAGTCTCCTTCTCTGGAGACATTCAAACCCACCTGGATGCGTTCCTGTGTGATTTAGTCTGGATGATCCTGCTCTGGCAGGGGGGTTGCACTAGATGATCTTTCAAGGTCCTTTCCAACTCCAAATGTTCTGTGATACCACAGCCTAGATGGCCTCAGCAGCCGCCACAGTCCTCTGTCCCTTGCTGCCCACGAGATATGGGAAAATTGAGCAAAATCTACATGTGTTGGATTAAATGACCTTTTTCCAGAGTGAAAAGAAAAGTGTTTGGATACCAATTTTATCCAAGACCTGCAGTAGAAGATTACATGTGTCTGATGTCTGGAGAGAGATGCAGTCTCACTCTCACTCAGCCTAATGATATGCTGACGTTCATGCTTTATTTCAGTCTTCAGCAAGTGTTCAGAATTAACATAAGGAGGGTAATACTTATGTATTAGTTTCTGTATTTGACTTGAAGAGGAAGATGAATAAAACCAAATAAATGTCAACTGTTAGAGCATGGGACTTAATGTGTTTCTGGAAACAGGAGAGGGAAGATTTAATTGCAGAAAAAAATTCAAGATCATTGAGATCACTTCCATCTGATGTTAATGACTGTGGTTTCCCAAACCAAGCCCCAGAATTTACAGTTGGGCTCAGCACCCATTTTGCCTCGATCGCTTCTTAGGAGCAGTAATGACCAGCAGTGAAACAGCCAAAAGCCCCGGTGGCTCTCCTGCAAATGTACATTTTACAGCTTTGAGACCTGATCCTGCAGCTGCCAGCTTCACCCTGTGAAAACCATTAGCAGCTGGCTTCACGTCTAGAAAAAGAAAATGAAATATGCTGCATTTTCACGGCCATCAATCAGCAGACACGGTGCCAGGAAAGGTTCATAATGATGCAGATATTGCCAATTGACTTTGAAAAAAAAAATGTTCTTTTCAGGAGAGAAACATGTCGGCAAAAGACAACAGATGATGTCAGTGTACGCTTGCATGCATTGGGTAGTGATCCTTTTCTCATTTGGACTGGAGGGGACTGAGACCAGAGAGCCCCTGCCCTGCCAGAGGTACCAGCACGCACCCTCAAACCCGAGGGCAGCCACGGCAGCAGGAGAGCATGTTTCCCAGCATCCTTCTGCACTGCCTCCCTGGAGCCATGGCACTGGGCTCATCTCCAACCTCACACATTCAGAGGAGCAACTTCATTTGTCTTACTGAGTTCTGTTTTCTTGCCAGAAAGAAAGTTCTGAGAGCAGAAGACCTTAAAATGATAAAATAAAGGTGAAAAAATTTAGTTACATAATGGATGTGAGCACGCATGGCAGGGAGCGATGCAGAAGTGCTAACGAACAAGATGTTGCTTTTTGGGTTTGATTGCTGGGGTTGGTTTTTTTTTTTTTGTCATAACGTTCTGCAAAAATGACTGCTCTTAAATGTTCTATTTCCAAAGATTCGTCTGCACGTACCCCTTTTTATTATCTTTACTGACTTCCTGACAGAGATACTGAAATGTCTGGCATGACTCACACTGTGAGCAATCCTTTTGTGAGAACTGAATGAAAACAGGCTGATAACAAGGGCGATTCCATTAAAAAACCAGCCAGGTGACTGGTTACATAGGACGTTATTGAAATTATGCATGCGGAACTCTAACACTATCATATTGTTTTAGATCATGTTTTCCGTGGTGCAGGAGAAAGTATCTTTGTCAGCTCAGTGGAGAAAGGTTGGAGATGATTGAAGTAAAACAGCAGGAGGAGGCTGATATGATTAAGTCACATAGCCAACTGCCCATGTATAACACAGTAATGGAGGTGAAAGTAGAGGGCAAACTAAAATTAAGTCGAAAGGACACAGGGGACGAAAGGCTACACATATAGGACAAGGAGAAGATGTGCAACAAGCTGATTTGTACAGCAGGCAGAGAGCAAATCTCTCATGCCCCATATTTAGAGATTTCCTGTTAATGTGGATGCAAATGCTGTGCTGGAATGGACAGGCTGTTTAGCAAGCATGCATGGAGAGAGGCATGTTTAATTAATTTTACAGTCGTGGGCAGAGAGGTCGGGTGACAGCCTGTGAGTAAAATCTCCAGCAGCCAGATTGGACAACAGGAGGAAAAAAAAAAAAAGAGGATTTAGGAGGAAGCCAGGGTCAGTTCTAGACCAACTCTGGTGATGGTTCACACCTCTTCAGCAGAAAACAAGGTTTTAATTTGGCTAAAAGTTACCAGGTAAGGATATTGTTATTGTTGGAAACCTTGGTTGCTACAAAGCCAGCATAGTCTGTTTTAATTTGTTCCCTATGGATAGAGGGATGCTAGAATGAAGTCACAAAACAACCGGTCACATGAGCCACAGGGCAACAAGGGTATCAGCACGATAGCGCTCTCCAAGGAAGAAATGATACATAAAATTTGTTAGAAACTTCTGCAGTTTGGTGCAGAGGCTGCTGCGGGTCACATCATGTCAGGCTGGCATTTGGTTGTCAGTAACCTCAAGGAAATGAGCCGGGGACACAGAAAGCCTGCAAAGATCATTTTGCACTCATCTTCATGGTGCTATTTCAGATTTCTGTGGTGCTGTTTTAGCCTGAGTTCACTCCAGGTTAACTTCTATTGACAATGTAGGTCATTGCATCACTTACAAAGAGTTGTGCAAGGCACAGATACCATCTCCAAGTGTTTCCAAAAGACAGCAAAAGTGCCCGGTGCATCACGCAGTCATCAGACAATACAGGAGGGGCTGCTACAAATCCCTACGTAATCACTAAGAGCATATCTTTCTCTCCATCTGTGGATAAGGAACAACAAAAACAGAGAACAGCAACAGGGTGCTAGGAGCAATCCAGGCAGGAGTGAGAGATCTCCCCTTCTGAGGCAAAGAAGCACCCAGTGCCTTGAAGAACCTGACAGGACACTACCCAGCTCTTGGGCAGAGCAAACATTTCACCTTCCATCGACAAACCAGCAAGCCCCAGAGCTAAGGATGTGGTGCCTTAATTTACTCCTTGTACTTGTGAATTACTATCTGGTCTCTGTAGCACGACCACCCTTTTGGACTGGTGTTTCCTTCAGTGCCCAGGATAGATGGGACTCCATTACGGAGCAGCGAGCTGGTATTTCATGTCATTCCTATTTGTGAGCACATGGCTTTAATGTGTGTACACCACAAAGCAGCAAAACCCATCTTGGAAGTTCCATTCATTTCCTAATAAGTTTTTTCCTTCTTTATTATAGTAACTGGGTGCTTAATGCACAGTCATTAATTTACTTTCACAGCCTTTGTGGGGTGAAGGGCAAATATTATTAATGTTATTAAGGCAAAGGAAAGTAGTGCAGGTCCATTAACAGGGAAGGAGAGCAGGTAAAACAACACAGGGAATACAGATGCATTCGAAGTCTTTGCTGCTTCCGTCTTCTCAGAGAAATTTAATTGCAATTAGATATTTAGCACAGTTAATTTCAAGATGGCAGTAAGAATACAAGGCAGGGAAAGAAGAAAACAAGCTATATCCAGGTTGTCGGTAACTGCTGCATCCACCTTGTGTAATAGCCAAATCATTATTTGAATCATTAAAATTATCTTCAAAAGCTTATGGAGAGCCTCTGAGATCCAAAGAAGGACAAAGAAAGAAGCACAAATTCAGTATTTGACATCAAAAAGAGAAGAAAGGACAATTTGGGAACCTACAAGCCAGCCAGCCAACCTTCAGTGCAGGTTCCTAATGGCTCACAACTTGAAGAATTATTAGGAAAAATTAACAGGAATAAAATTTGTTACTGAGGGTAGTGTGCATAAAGCACAGCAACTCATTAGACCTGTGTGCTTGGACTTGAGAGGCCACAGCTGGAATACTGTTTCTAATTTTGATCATCATCCTGAAATAAAGCTGGACAAATTAGAAGCATTTCAGGAAGGGAGCAGCAAAGCTAACAAGGGGCCTGGAAATGTGACCTGCAAGGAAAGTTAAAAGAAAAAGGCTTATCTTAGAGAAGAGAGCACTGAGAGGGGTTGCGTTTAGTCTTCTAACATGGGGATTAGAGAAGGCAGCCATTGGTTATTCCCCGTATCTGCGGGCGGCAGAGGAGGAGGGAGACCAGATGGATGTTGGCATGGTCGAAGGCTGGACACTTTTGAACCATGAGAGAGTTAAGTGGTGGGACACCTTGTCTGGGTAGATGGGTGTCCACACAACCCCCTTCACCTGGAGATGAGAATGGCAACACAAGGGGGATGGATTGAAGCTAAAGGAGGGAAGGTTTAGATTAGATATTAAGGGGAAGTTCTTTCCCGAAAGAGTGGTGAGGTGCTGGAACAGGCTGCCCAGAGAGGGGGTGGATACCCCATCCCTGAAGGTGTTCAAGGCCAGGTTGGATGGGGCCCTGGGAAACCTTGTCTAGATCATGCCTGGAGGTTGGTGGCCCTGCCTGTGGCAGGGGGGTTGGAACTGTATGATCCTTGGGGTCCCTTCCAACCCCAACCATTCTATGATTCTGGTGCTGTGAGAAGGGGGATAGGCAAACCCCACTGGTGTGTGGCTTCGCAGTATTAAATCCTGCCTAAGAGAAGGGGAAAAATAAGGTGTGGGGAAAAGTTGGCATGGATTACTAAGAACAAATTGTACCCTATGAGCTCCTTTCCTTCTCTGAAAGCATTACTGGTCTAGTGAGTAAAAGACAGGTGTGAAGTGTGATGCGTTCTGACTTCACCAGCATCTCCAACAAGTTAAGGGTTTTAGAGGCAAGGAAATGGAGCTGAAAGTGCCCCATCGGCTGAGCTGTCCGAGCCCAGAGCCGCCCAAAGGAGTGCTGCCAGGCACTGAACTGCTCTCCCTTTCCAGGAAAAGTGCTGAGAATTTTTTCACTCTTTTACACTGGAAAGAATCAAACCCCCTTTGAAATGTTTAGTAAAAGCACTTAGAGAGAGAAAGGGAGAAAGATCATCCTCTCCATCCCCCACCCCCCACCTCGATCCCATAATAGCTGTCGGCCCAGGAGATAACGGCTTTAATTTGGGAAGTTTTGCTCAGGCAGACTGAGAGCAGAAGCCTGAGCCTCTCATTTCTGCAGTCTCATGTGCTTTGATTATTCCGCAGCGCAGAGATTCCTCCCTTTTCTTTTCCCCTTTTTTTTTTTCCTCCAGCTACTCCCTACTAAAAATCACACGAGGGTAACTTCAATGGAAAAACACACTTCTGTGTGAAAATCTCAGCTGCAGCAAGTCACCATTTTCCAACAGAAGAATTTTTCATCGGAAAGTTCACAGCCAGCTCCGACATCGAGATTTCAGTAGCAGCTAAGCTTTAAGTGCCTCATATTTCTGCATATTGGGATCGTCAGTCAGGCACCCAGAAAATGAGCAGCATAAAAGTAATGATCACCTCTGACACGGCTGGAGTGACTTATCCAGCATGACACAGGCCCCCGTGGCAACCATATCAATCACCTCCTCAGGGCAGCGTTCTTGGAGTTTGGTTTGGTTTTTTTTCTCTGAAACATCAATACCAGCCAACATTTTTCTAAACACTGTCATCCATTTCAGTCAATCGTATCCTTCCATCATTTCAGTCTCTTCCTGTTGGGAAATTTGGAGTTTATTTCATAGTATGATGTGTCAAGAGAACAACTGCATCAAGGAACAACATCCTTTCCCTTGCCACTCATATTTGTTTGCCTGAGAAATATGTGCAGTGGCAGAGTTATACAGATCCACCCAAGCAACAGAGTAAGCAGCCGCTCTGATGCGCCAGCGCATACTAAGCATCTCTCAGACATAATAAAAAGTTTAACATTCAAAATCTCTGCATGACCAGAGATCAGATTTTTTTAGGTGGTTTGATCTCGCTCCCTAACCTTCTACTTCTCTTTTTTTTTTTTTCTCCTTTATAACATTTGGAGAATTTAGATAAAATCTTAATGGGTAAAGCTACTGCTTTTCTAGCTTATCCATGCAATTGCCTTAACTCATTTATATGCAATAATCTCACAAAGAGCTTATACTTTTCACTTTTATCAGCCAAAAAGCGTACTGGAATTAACATATGGTATCTCACTCTACTCACTTTATACTGATTCCAAATACTCAGGGGCAAGTTGTTAGCAGACAGAAAGTAAAGCAAGCATGCAATATCCGTGCCAAGCCCTAAACAGACACGGGTGTGAACAAGCCCTCCCTTGCTGTTGAGCAACAGGGGAGTGCTCAGAGCCCTCTTCTCAGACAGGCCCTGGGGCAGCACCCGAGGCCCTGAGAAAAAGTATTCCAAAAGTTTACAGGGAATGCCTGGGAGCTGCTCCCAAAGATAAGTTCTTCATCAAACCATTACGCTCTGCTAAGAGCGCAGACCAAGCATTGGCAATGTCTCTGAAGTTCACAAGCAGCATCCCACGTGTGAAAAAGGGGATTGTGCATAACCCGTGGTGTTCACTGCTGAACATGGGTGGATTTCACGACCTTCCCCTGTCCTTTCCTCCCTTATTTGCTCTGACCTGCTGTTGTGTTGCTCCAATGTTCCATGATTCCTTTCTCCTGGTCAGGCTAGACCTCACCACAACAGTGACAGGTGGTCTGTTTGCCCCAGTGTAGGTACCTCTTTTTCCTTCTAACTAAAGCATTAATTTTACTTGGCCAGAAGAATTTTGTTGCTGTGTTTATTCTCTTTGTTGTTTGTTAATAGCTCCAACTCCTACTTGCTGTGAGGGAAAAAAAAAAAAAATCAACTCTTATTTTAGCTATTAAACATACATACGTATACACACACCCCCCCCTATCTTATAGAAAGGCTGAAAAGCAGACTGCCTCCTGTCTCCACATACACCATATGCACACACAAATACGATCACATATCAGTTCTTTACATCCTATTCTCATGGGAAGGGAGACTTAGCTTAATGACTATTTGCAAAGCCGTTTGCAAAAAAGATGGACTGCCATTTCTCATGAAATCACAGCCAAAGCAACCTGCTGCTGTAAAGAATCTTTGAAAGGATTTTGGCTGTGCAAAATTGCTGCAAATTATTATTGCAAATAAGATTCAATCTGTATAAAACTCTGTGTCATTCTTGGCATATACCCATGAAGTCCACGGGCGATCATAAGAAAAGGTTTGCCTTGAAAAAGAAAAGGTTATTTTTCCTACCTTAGAAGAGGATTTGAAATGATGGGACACATTCCAAAAATAAGTCTGAGAAGAAAATACAAATGCTGCAGTCCTATGATCAGAGTGATAATATTTTTGGTCCCTGATTAAAGAGAAATACTCAGCTTTGATATAGCCTTTGTAGTCAGGGAGCCATAATGAATAAGTAACAAATACCAAGAAATTAGTTTGAGAGAAATGCAGAAATTAATGGGTTCAGATGACCACTTCAAGTCAGACCTACACTGTATTACCCTTGTCAGTGACTGCGACCCTAATGGCAGATCAGACTTACTGACAACATGAACAAGTCTGCATCATGCCTGAGAAGAATTGCAACCCAAAGGGGTGGTGCAATGTAAGAAGGGCAGTTGATGCTCAGGACAGATGGGGATGAAGCCTGTATCTCACTGTTGAAGAAAAACATAATGATCCTGAAGGTGCCGTGGACCTCGGGGGTTTCAGATGTGTAGCTAGAGGAGTCATTCACTAATGTGGCTGGTCACTACAGTACAGGAGATAGCTCAAATATAGACATCCTTGCTTGAGGGAAATATACCTATTGCAGAAGGACCACCAAGAGACTGAAGTGGTCTCCCTGCCTTATGCTCCCAGGCAGCCACTGTGGCGATGGTTTAGTGAGAGGAAGAATTACCGTGAAAAGCAGCAGGCTGACCCTCTTTTCAACACTGCTCATGCCAAAATGCCTCTGTGCTCTTTACGCTGGGTAATCAGGCTTGGGATAAGTGCCATGCCAAGACACAATTCATTCTCATATATATCTCTGCTGGGTGCACGCATTGCAGAGCGATACGAGCTGCCTAACTTCCAGCTTGCCGTGTGATGGGCATCTTGTAGGACACCTGTGTTTTTTGATCTGCCTGCCTGGCAGTCCGAATAAAAAGAACAAAAAATAAGGATTCATCATATGGAATAGTTCATGTGATGAAGGCAACTGAGATAGGAAAAAGGAAAGCACAGAGGCTGTGCTTCTTGGAGCAGACCCAACAAATATGAGTGCCCTCAGTACTGCCTCTCCAGCAAACAGAACTTGGGTTAAAATGGCACTGATGACACTTTTCTGTACATCAGCAATATCTATCATAGCTTCATTTTGAATGTGACAAACTATTTAGCCTAGAGAAAGAGAGGCATATTTTTCTAAAAGCTGAAATACTTCCTTTCACCCTCTTTGCAAATGAAACAATTCTGTGCCTCCTGTTTCCAGGATACTTAATTTCAGGTTGGAGAGGAGTTTAGTCTGAATTTCAATTACTATCAGTCTTCCTTTTTTATTTTAGAGACTTTTTTTTTCCTCTGGAAAAACTGAAAGGTTTCATTTTAGATTGAAATAAGTCGCTTTTCCTCACTGGACTGGCGAATTGCAATTCATCTACTTAGTAAATTTTCCATGCGCCCGTAACATCTGTTCCACAGTTGCCTCTTTCAAAATTTACTACAGCACAGTATTATAGCTGTGTCTTTCTGTCCCTTCTACATGCAATCTTTTCCTTCTGCTTTGCTCTGGGTGCTGCCTGTGCTCATATTATTGCAGCAGAAAAATGTAGAATATTAGCATCCGTTAATCCTTTTATACCTCAAGTCTTCACATGTTTGGCCAACTCTGCTTTTCATTGTGCCTGTCTGTCCCTGGAATGGCCTCAAATTTCCAGATACAGCAAAATAACCCAAAGTGTAGCCTGGCCCCGTGGTGCTGCTGGAAGGCTATTTTAGAATTAAGATAATTCAATGGTTTAAGTGTGTTTGCTGGATGCCTAGGAGCAAACTTTTATCCCAGTTTGCAGGGATTTAGCCATTCAGTTGTTATTAATATTGAGCCATGCTGCTGAATCTACATGTTCTGGAAGGAAATAACCTAGATTTTAGTGCTTTCCTTTACACTAGACACTTATTTCAGCAAATAATAGAAAGGATGACATGAAACTTGTCCTTAGCCTACAATTTTACAGTGGCATGACAGAGAAGGAATGAGAGGATAAAAAATAGCTAGCAAAGATCTTCACAGCAAATTTGGACCTTGACTTTTCTTTCACACCATATTTGAAATTAATATGTTGGGTAAAACACAAAGCTGCTGTTCCTGCCAAGAGGTTAAGTTGGAGGTAGGTGGGTAAATGGTGGGGGCTGAAGTACTAAAGGGGAAAATAGCTGCATCCTAGCATGATTCACCCTGGAAGGGCTCAGCATTGGGTCTTCTGGTGTTCATCAAACAGGAACACAGACCTGTCTGCAATGCACACTGAATGAGAGACAATAAGCCTTCTGCTGCACGCTTTTGTCCATGAAAAGCTGATGTTTGGGCTACTGAGACTGAAACATGCCAAACACCATCAGCTGCAGAATCAGTCTGACCAGTGCAAGAGACTCCAATAAACCCAAAAAACAACAACAAAAAACCCACCAAATCCTAACCTAAAAACCAAAAACGCAATTCAACATTATGCTTTTTTCAAAAGAAATTGAATGATTTAAGAATCAGGCAGAACAGGGAAATTCTTTGAGAGGCATGATGATACTACTTTTTGACCACTCTTTGTCTCAACTAGGAGACAATTCTGAACTTTATCTACACCAAATGTGATTTTAAGTGCTAATGTTACTTAAATGATGTGAGGTGCACTTGAGGGTCCAGCAAAGACTCTTACTAAGTGCAGAACAAAGTGGGAGTGGGATCTGCTGTGGGATACCCAAGTGCTTGGGGCATTACCCCCGCACATGGCAGATCTGGTTTCACATCAGGGAAAAACAGCCAGCTCCCAATCTGCCAGAACAGCCATAACCCAGCAGAAGACGCTCACAAGCAACTCCCTCTCCTGTCATCTGTTGGTTTACCTTTTGTTGCTCTTCCCCTGGGTCTATTCTGCACACACCGAGCACATGCAGTGCCCCTCTGAGCATATCCACTGCTTGCAAACAATATTTATATAGCTCAATTTGACATCAAGGCTAAAAAAGGTTAATGAGATCCTCATTTCTGAGTGCAGAAAAACAGAACATTGTGGAGGATAAAAAATAGAAAGCCTTCTTAAGGTCATCTATGAATAAATGTGAGCAGGTGTAAGGTCTGCACAGCAGCATGTGGCACCACCACTGCTCACAGACTATCACAAGCAAAGCCCTTCTTATTAATGGGCTGACAGGCATGTTATTCACACCATGGGGTTAAAAACATCATTACATTTCTGTACTGTTCCACCCACACGGTGGATACTGCAGGAGATGCAGTTGTCATCCCTGCACGTGGGACCACAGCTGACTCGTGCACTGGTTTGGGGATGTGGGCCTACAGTGTGTCTTTTGAAGTGGGATATGCCTGCTTTACTGGGAACTGAACCTCTTCTGAACTGGGTTAACACTAGAAGACCACAGAAGTAGAGCTGCCAGGGCTCCTATGCTAAGTTTCACCAGTGCATGCTTGTGCAGGATATTAGCAGATGCCAGACAGATGTCCCTAAACAAACTATGTACTCTAAACAACTCCGAAAACACCAGACAGAAATGACCAAAGCCTGACTTTCACCAGGTTTCACGTAATCAAATTTTACAAGTTTCAAAAGCAACTCAGCAATGACTGCAAATTGCTAAAGAATAAAGTAGCAAATGATAAATTGATTGCCTGCTGTTTCTTTGTGTACTAATTT
This sequence comes from Porphyrio hochstetteri, assembly GCA_020800305.1. NCBI lineage: Eukaryota > Metazoa > Chordata > Aves > Gruiformes > Rallidae > Porphyrio > Porphyrio hochstetteri. The sequence goes on along the minus strand of CM036910.1, from coordinate 37,636,855 downwards.
GTGTTATGGCTTTTCAATCTGAAATTGCTTGAGTAGATTTTTGCTGTTTGTTTTTGGGGTTTTTTTTTTAGCTCAAATTGCAAATGAAATGGCTGTGGTAAACTGAATGCATCAAGTGTAATGAAGAATTGATCAATTGTTTTGTCGTAGGGATTTTCTGAACAGTGGTTTCTAGCCTATCTTCTTAAGATGAAAATTACTGTTATTAACAATTACCAAGTAAGAATGCAAAATTGAGTCTGGTTTTGATAACAGCAAGATGGAAGAAAACCTGAAATAGTGCATGTCTTCTATAATCACCTCGTTTTACCTATGGATGCTGATACACAGATAATATTTTTTTGTTGTTGTTGAATTACTCCTCAGCAAAAGAATTAAGCTCTGGTTACTTCCTCCTTCAGTGATGTTGGATTTTTCAAACCATCCTTTTCAATAAAAGATACAGCTCTGTTTTATAAGCTAAAATCTGCACTCGCTGTTATCAGTCAGGAAGGAGGTGGAGGAGTAGAATTGAAAGCTCAGCATGGAAATGGCTCCATGGAAATAAAAAATTACTAGGCCTCGTCTGGTGAGAAGGAACTGTACTGTGTTATCAGTGTCTATGAAAGTAGAGTGGTTCCTATTGAGAATACTCCATCCAGCAATCTGATTTTCTTTTATTTACTTTCTAAAGAGGTAGAAAGCACTGATCCTACACCTCCTGTAAAAAGCACCAGCACCACGCTGACTGTGGTGAAGGGAATCCCCATCCCATCCCAACCCATCCCTGTGTGGGGAAACCCCATGCATGGCCTGACCATCCACTTTCCTGGCTCAGAAGACTTTCTAAGGACACAGATCTCCCTAGAACGTTTGGAATTGTTTTATAAGTGAGCATAAATTTTAAAGCACACAAACCTACCCTATGATCAAAGTTAGTTTGGTGTAAACGAGGAAAAAAAATCAGTCACTGTACCTTCTGCGCGGCTGGTCCTGATCAAAACACATCTGCCTATAATATGCACCATATGGGGCAACAATTGTCTCGTGTTTATATTCCTACGCCTCCCTAATCCCCTGTGTCCTCTGTAAGCGTGCATATCTGTACCTGCAGCTCTAGCTGGATGGCCAGGGAAAGGCATTTTGCTTTACACACATGTAATTATGGAGATGTTTTTTCTTATTATGGTAATTACACCCTAAAAGATTGCGCAGGTAGCAGCTGTAAATGTAATGAAGACTCAGCTGATACCAGATGAACCAGGTTTTCTTTTACATCAGAAAGCAGCTCATAGTTCAAGCCCTTCTAGATTCCTGAAACCCTACTATTTTTGTGAATGCTTCTACCACTCGTGGTAAATAAGGGGAGATCTGGGGAGCAACAGAAGCAGAGATGACCTTAAACAGAAAGGAAAGTTACTACCTATTGGAACAGTGAACAGGGACTAAATTATTCTAAATAAAAATAGTGAATGCATTAATCAGGAGATTTTCATGTATAGGTACTGAAAGCCTTTCTCTTTCATGGGATGAATAGGCATCAGCAGATCTCGTTCAACTCATAGATGAGCAATGGGAGGCCAGAGGTACGAGGTTCCCCTGAAATATCACCATAGTTGAGGGAAAATTCTGGCTGCAACTCTGTCCATCCTGTCTCTATAGAGGAAGGCTCTAATGTATTTTAATTTTGAAGATAATTATGACTATATGTACAGAAACCATATCTTTCGAATACTGAAGAAACAAATGGTGAGGATTGCTGATAAACCTGATTTTCAGAAATCTCTTAAGACTTAATGTCACACTTCCACAGCTGGGAGTACACAGCTTTATCTTATCTCGCTGGCCAGGCAGGCCAATGATTATTTCTAGCTCGTGACCTTTTATTTTAATATTTTTAAATCCATGCAAATTGCTATAATGCATGAGAAGGGTTTTTGCATCAGCAGCAGGAGCTGCTATGTGCTTGAGTCCCATTTTTTGCTGACTTTGCAAGATTCAAGGAGCAGGCAGCCCACAAGATGATGGAGGGCAGGGTCGAAGAAGACCTGAATTTTGGTAGGGAGGTGGGGAGATCTTTCCAAGGAAGTTGAGCATGTCATGTACATTCCTACAAAAGAGTAGCAAATTAAAGCCTTACTCAACAGGAAGAGCAACCAGACCATTCTTTCTAAATGTCAAAAACCTGACAGAAAAACCCATTATAAACATGTGAGGAGTGTGTGGCTGCCGAAGCCACCATTGTGCCAGTGAATGGAATGAATAATAGCCATGAATAATAGCAAAACAATAGCAGGAAATATTGCCTCGTCACCCCACATACATTAGGAATTAAATCACACCCAGGACACATGCACGGATCCAGCATTTGGAAGCACTAAGCTACCTTCAGTCCGAGTCCCCTTATCTTTCTGCCAGTCTCTGCTGCATCTTGGATGCTCTGACAATAAGTTAGTGGTGATGCTTTCCCCAGCGCTGTATCACTCGCATACAGACTTAAATTGAAGAAGTGGGGGGGGGGGGGGGGAAATGTGGCCAAAATTCAGCTTTTGCCATGGGAGCAGTCTGGAAAAATGTGTGGCTCGCAAATTGTAATTAGCTTACGTCGCAGTTGAGGCATGGAAACAGCTCCAGCTCTCAAAGGGGTAAACCATGGAAATCAAATTTCCATCTGAATAGAGCCCAGTGGGTTCTAAAATCAAAACATGTGAGTTCGTTTTCGCTGCTGCTATTTAGAAAAGCTGCATTTGCAAGTGTATGTTCAACTGAGATTAGGAGGTAAGAAAGAACCTTTTCATTTTGTTTCACTTTTTCATTCTGAGGGATGAGAGCAAAATAGACCAATCAATAACAATAATTATAATTTTCTTTTTATTGATTGCTCAGAAGTCCTTAAAGGCATCATCATTAACTTAAAGATAACTTCAGGAAATTTATGAGGTTTTTAATTCTCTTCTGACACACCAATAGTAAGTGATTTCTATATTCAGATGCTCAGCCTTCCTGTATCTGAAGCTGAGCCAGAATTAGCGAGGTTGAGACTTGGTTAAATTTAATAGAGTAATTGACACAATCTGGCTTTGTTGCTTTTCCTAAGTGGCACATTCAGTAGATGAGGCTATATTTCACAAAGCAGAGGAACCACAGAGTTCACCTGTCCCATCCAGCTCCCATTGCTTTTTATCCGTGTGATCACGGTCCTCCCATTCACACCAATGGGAGATGCCAGATAGCAAGTCCCTAAGACTGAAACATTTTAAAGGACAACACATCTGCTGGAAAATTCTTGGCTCATCCAGGTTAGCTGGCCACACATGCATTGTTGTCCTTGAAAAGAAATAGCTGGTTCCTTCATCCTCTGTATTCATGGAACACTGAGGAAAGCTCTTTTCATCTCACCTCCTGTAATGGCACTCAACTCCACATTGAACTGCCCAGAGGTTCCTCAGATTTTGGTCAGGTTTCTCACAGGGACCCCTTCTTGTCACCTACTTTGTCAGCCCCTCTTGACATCTCTTCTGGCCCTGTGTAAAACACATGCCTACCTCCATCTGTGTCCTCCTGTGCAAGGTATATGAAGTGCATTACTCTGCAAAGAATTCCAGGGAAACACAGGCTAGGAGAGAAGTTTCATGTAATCAATTCCTCCTCTCTAACCCACAAGTTAAAAATAGCAATGCAAGCCAAGGTAAGAGATACTAGCATGAATAAATAATTGTTTTCTCTGAAACTGAACGTTGGCCCTTGCTTCGTCAATAGTATATTGCTTTATTTCATATAAGACCAGGATGAAGTGACCTTGTTCCCAGGCAAATCAAATTTGGATGCATCAAAGAGACAAAGTCTTGAGACTGTAGGTAGATTTTTTTGAACTCCACTTTCTCTCAGGGCCCAGTGCTATCATCTGTGTACAGAAAAAAAACACGAAAAAAAAAGAATTCCCTAAGAATTAAGCAATAAACTCATTGATCCTGTCTGGTGGGAGCAATCTGTTTTAAGACTTGAAATTACACCTGCTGCAACTATGATACCCTTGATATTTTGTAAAGAGCATCCATGGGACTGAGGGAAGAAGGAAAAGGATATCTTCCCACATCGCTGCCTCTGTCCTTGGTGTTTGGACCCCACTCAGGGACCACAGGAGGTTGTATCGCAGGCTACATTTTCCAACATAGCAGATCCCTAGAGTCAATCAGTCCAAAGTCTGCCTTGGAAGAACAGTGCTTACTCTGTAAGACATACATGTGAAAGAATCTTTAGTTGTCTGTTGAGTTCCCTGGCTTACAAGAAGATGCTGTAGTTTCAAACCAGTGTAACATCTAAGGGGAAGTGTTAACCTGCAGAATCCTAGAAAATCATGTTCCTGCTTGGCCTGATTTTCCTTCTTAATTCTCTCTGTTATTCAGTACAAATAATATGTATAAAGAATGTCTTATTCTTTTTCAGCAGGTGCTCAGCCTCTTCCTAGGTCAAATTTTCTATAATTACATTCATTTTACACAATAGTTCATTTATCTCCATCAATTTTGTCTTATGAACGCATTATGACTTGTTCAAGACTTGGACATTATGCGTATGTGCTGTTTATACAGTGTGCTTCCTTATCATTTCAGTTCAATAAGAGGTTATTCTGCTTCTGAATTATCTGGAAATAGCTTTATTTATTAGCTATCAAGGTTTCTATAAGATTATTATGTTTTACTTAAGAGAGGAGCATACATGGTTCAAGCATTTCTATGTGGCGATCACGTTCACAACAAATCTCTGTCACTGAATGTTTTCAGGAATACAATTTTAGTCATCAGCATGTAGAATAATTGCATTAAAATCTTAGAAATTTTGGTAAAATAAGGCAGCAACTTTTCTCCACAGTAAACTGTCAGATGTTTTCTAGCTACAAATCCCTAATCTATTAATAAATTACTGTTATCAGGAACTCATGTCAGAGTCTTCTCCTGGTATTTCGAACATGTCCAGTAGGAGCTTGAAGAGAATTTCCCTTTCCCAACATCTGCCTTCATTTTCTGCCCAAACTCTCTTTGGATGTGTGGTATATCAAAATATGGGGAAGTGGATGGCGCTGACACACTGAAAGCTTCAGCTTTCACCTGAGCTTTGGTGTGTCAGTTACGTACAGCCACCAGCCATGGAAGTGTCTGGCCATGAGGTTTCCTTCTGCCTCTAAAACAGGAAGGGAAGACAGCAAAGTCATCCTTTCTCTCTGCCTAATTTGGAGGTATGGATTAATAGCCCAAACATTTCAGACTTATATTTTTTCCAAATGAAAATCTTTCACAGTCTTCCTGCAAAGGGAAATTCAAACACTCTGGAATATGTGTTGTTCCACCATGGGTTGTAAGAAACAAAGTGGAAATCTGATAATCTGCCAGGGAAGAGCTTCAAAACATTACTGTATGTCATGCAAATGTCTAACATATAAGTATACATATAAAACTATTTGAAATATATTTATATACATGTACACTTACTGACATACACCTACACGGGCATATTTTCTAACGTCATACTTCAAAAGCTCCCTAGCCACCCCTTGAACAACGCCAAGTGAGAGTCAGTGGGCTGCCCACTCCAGCCAGGCTCCCACAATGTGGGGAGACAACATCAAGAAAGAAATCTGCATTTGGAAATATATCTTTCCCAGTCACAGAACAGTTGCAGCACACCATCAGATGGTGCAGTTGGTTAGCATTACCCAGATCAGTCACCAGGTTTTCATTCAGCCTCCACACAAAAATTATTTTGCAATCTGCCAGCTATTTCCCAGAGCTTTAGAATGCCCTTTAAATATATTGTGTGGCTGGCACCACTTTGCCCAGAACAAACATGGACCTCAGGCTTGCGGACTATATGTCTTTCAGGGTTTTCTAGCTGCCATCACTTATTGATATTATTTGATTTGCAGCCGCTATTCAAAGTAAACAAACAAAATCTCACAGCTTCTTAAACCTTCCTTCACATAAGCCACTGATATTTACTGGGAGCAAGAGCGGCAGGTAGGGCTTTGTCACACCCACACTCACCTGCCTTTAGAAATAAAAGGAAATATCTAGCTAGCAAATGATTTCCTTTCAAGTTTTCAGCCTGTGGCTCTAGCTTTCCTGTCATCCCTCTCTGACACATCTGATCCTTCCTCCCATGGCCATGAGCATCAGCTGGGACAGATGGACCCTTAGCAAATGCCTTGTGGTCCACACAGCAGCATATTTTCTACCAGCTTCACTGCTCATAAAGCGCATGGGTGGCTTGGCTGCTTGCAGAACATCCAGCTACCAACCTGCCTGAAAAAGGCCCCAGCCAGTGGATGCTCCAGACATTAAATGTGTGAGCCTGTGCTGGGGACATCCCCGAGTAATGCTCTAAAAAACTTTTTTCCAGACTCTTGTTTGGCTGGTCGCTGGTAGAGCCCTGTGGTGTGTCTGTCCTCCCCAGTACCACATTGAGCAGTTCACCGAGGCTTCTGGCTACTGCCCCCCAGGATCCCCTGACATACACGCCTTCCTCCAGCCATGGTCATACTGATGTTTCCTTTAGCTGAGAGCCAAACCCCAGATCCACAGTGGTATTTCAGCATGAAACACCAGCTCAGATATCCACTTTCTGCTCATTTTCCATAAGATATTTCTGGATGCTTCTGCCTTTTGCAGGAGGGTCCTCTTTTCCCAGTGAGCCCGCAGGCTGCCCCTCATTTCATTTGCACAGAACAACTTCCCACACATTAGCATCAGGTGCACCTTGACCTCCAGCATTAACAGCAGCTGTCCTCTCGCCTTCCACTGAGACAAATGTTTCCCACAGGACTAGAGTTATTCAAACACCATTTTCGCTGAGCCACTGCAGCAGGTATTGTTATCTGTTTGCTTTTTATGTCAAAAAGGAGCCACTCAGTGTCTCTTTGCATTGAGTTGCTGGCATAAAATTGTTGAGTTTAATAAAAATATGCTTTGAGTCTAGCAAAGCAAATGAATCTATGTCTTAGCAACAGCCCCCGTCGATGGTGATGGTGTTTCAAGAAGCAGCTCTTTGCCAGAGACTAAAGCACCAGTTACTGGGCAACATTTAATTCCAGCAGCACTCTGGACCACAAGCAGCAAAATCTCACTGCACAGTTTAATTCCTTCCTGATGGAAATCTGAATGGTCATAACACAATGAGCACTCAGCGCCCTGAAAAGCTGGCATTTTTCTCATAAGCCCTTTTAATGCAATTACAGGAATAGAGCTGGGTGATTAAATTACGTTTATAGGTTTCTCATACGTAAAGAAATAAATATTTCCTTTTAGAGGCGATGTAGTCTGCATCCCACAGTCTAACAGCAACTCCGTACAAGCCATGAGCGTGGACTTTTGCTGTTTCCCACAACAGGGGGGACAGTTGTGGTATTGAGCACTTCATCACTGTACACAAACATGACATCTGTGTCTGACTTGGCCATGAATTAAAAATGAAGAGGAAGGTTTCATCTGATTAGGAGTGGAGCTGCAGTCACCGCAAGGTACAGGCGGCCATCCCTCAGGTGAACAACCAACAGGGCTCAACTGTATCTTCTTGGGGTTTTTTTTCCTCTAAACAAGATTTTCATAATATAGTCTGATGACAGAACTGCCTTTATTTCTGCAGGAAGAGCAGTAATAAATAAAGTGCAGCATGGCCCACAGTTTACATGCTATAGTTTACAAAGGTTCTGCCATAAGACCACAATAAGCACCGTTTTCCAAAGGAAACTTGGTAATTGAAGGATTGTTTTGCTCATGGCTAGCTGCAAAACCTGGGTGAGCTTTGCTCATGCTCCTGTTCTGGTGCACAGATGTCAACTCCGATGTGGTTCGGTCTGATCTGCATTAGGGTGAGAACAGAACCTGTCAGCCTGGCTCTGGGGGAGCTGACAGCAGATCAATTCACCCTGCCACCTCCTCAGTGAGGGCCTGCGAGCATAACTAAACCCAGCCACAGGTATATAAACATATTCTGACATTTAATGCAGAATAAAATACACCTTTAGAGGCAGTGGCTGCTTGAGATGGGGGTTCACATATATGCTGCTCAGGGAGGGGAGAACACACACAGCTTTTTGTCCCAAATACCCTTAAATTTAATGTTTGGGCACCTCTTTCCTGACTGACCTTGCATGCCTCTCCCGTGTGTCTCTCCCAGTCCCTCCCCACCCTGTGCAAGTCCCACCAGCAGCATTCACCTCCCATAACATTAATACAAGAAACAGCCTTTTCTACCCGACTGCAAACAAAACTGTGCCAAGGATGAAAATAATTAACTGTGTCTCTCTGCCTAATATATTTGCATTGTTTAGACAGAGTAGTTAATCATTGGTTAGACCACAACATGTTGTGTGAATTTGGATTATAACTAATACATATTGAGCAGAAGGTTATTAATTACTTTTAAAGGGAGTATTTGATATTATTATTATTGAGAAAGCAAATGCTATTAATTATATTACAATGCTCTGGCAGGGTTCCTGTGGCAATGCTGTGCAAAGAGCCGTTTACTTCTAGACTTCCTTTGTCTTTTTTTCAGAAAGGAGGTACTTAGGGCAAAAAAAAAAAAAAAAAAAAGGCACCACGAGCCAAAATCCTGTTCCCATTAACACTCCTGAAGCACTGAGTGATATTGAAGGGCTCAGTGAGGCTCTGCAGTTTTTTAAGGCTTTTTTAAATATAGGGTAAACTTTTCCATTTGCTGACAATAGTTGGTCTGCTGAAATGTCACTTATTCCCTTGGGTTGGGAATTGGCAAAGGACCGTGTCCATGTGGTCCCCAGCGCTGGGCCCAAATCCCCAGAAAGGTCATCTGAGGAAGGGAATTGGTGTGGTATTTCCAAGTGTCCCCTCTCTACAGCAGCTCTGACCTGTAGAAAAGAAACGCTTAGGGCACACCTTTTGGTTTAAAAAGGCAATTGGATTAATTCAGCTGAATTCTGCTTTGGAATCGCACTATTGCTGCGACAGTTTAGATCCCTGAAAATCCCAATAAAGGCTCCGATACACTACATTTTGCCCCCATTTGTCTTGTACACCATTGCCTTGCCTTTGGCGCAATAAAAATAATCTTTAAAAATAGTCCAGTAAATGGATTGACTGTGACCTTCTGAGTATCTTGTCAATAAAATAAAAATGATAAATCTGTTTCAGAGTGCCACTGGCATAATATTAAAGCAGAGTTATAATCCGAAAAGTGACATTTGAAAAATGATGTTATGGGGAGGGGTCTTAATCTCTGTCAACAGCGTCACATAAATAAGCCCTATTTACAGTACAGAGAGGTGATTTTGCTAACTGCTAGGCTTGCTCCCGAAACCAGGATGTATAATTCCTTCAGTGTGCTCCCTGCCTTTTACATCATCATTAGCAATTAAAGATTACTGCAGCAAGAAATTAGCTGAGCCTTCTGTTGCTGGTGCATAAAGCAGAGCAACTGCACCTCAGCCTCCTCCTGTGACCCATTCTGCAGTGCCAACGCAGCGAAAATGGACTTCGCCTGGTAGAGAAATGACTAAGAAAACCAAGAAAGGGCCCTTTTTTCTACATCATCAGCTGTTTCAAAATACTGCAAGGCAATTAGGTAATAAGAAACTACTGAATATTGTTTAAAAACATCAAGACATACAAAAATAAACAAGTGTAACGTTGAGGGGCGATGGATGCACAGAAGCTCTGATGTATTTGGCTTTATGGGTACATGCCTCAGGCAAGTCTAGCCTGTGGCATGAATACTTGCAAGCCTAACTTAAGCTTATTTCTAAAAAAACTGTGCTGTTGTTTTTTCACCATTTCTTTTTCCTCTTTTTAGCATTTATCATTTTCATAATTCTAAACCAATCTGTATTTAAATGTATGTGAAGTACACTTTATATTACTTGAGCATCAATTTATATCAGGATTTAAATCCTTACACATATCATAAACTAATTTTTTTTAAAAAAAATTCAATGATCAAAGGGCTTTGGAACCTCAAAAACAATACATCATTTCTGAGGAGGAGCGATACGGATATTAATTCCTAAAACTAGACTGAGATTGCATGAAAGGGTTAAGGTTTATGTTTCTGATTCAGATATGATGAAAATCTAGATGAATAAAATGTTACTAAGCTTCCAATTTTATATATTTAATTCCTAGATCTTTTCCCAGTGTTTTCCTTTAAAATTAGCCCACTCCTAAGCTAAATCTGAACATAATATTATAATATATAATATTATATATTGTTGTATTTATTATATATAATACATTGCCTGTATATTATATATAATATATTATACTTGAAAGGTGCCTATAAGATGAGGGGTGATGGTTTTAAACTAGAAAAGGGGAGATTAGGTTGGATATTAGGAAAAAGTTGGTTGGATATTAGGAAAAAATTCTTCACTATGAGAGTGGTAGATTACTGGAACAGGTTGCCCAGAGATACAGTAGAGGCCCCACCCCTGGAGATATTCAAGGTCAGGCTTGATGGAGCTTTGAGTGACCTGGTCTAGTGAAGATGTCCCTGCTCACTGCAGGGGGGTTGGACTAGATGGCCTTCAAATGTATCTTCCAACCTAACACATTCTATGGTTCTATGATTCTATAAGAGCATGTATCCCCCTTTAAGTGGTTATTAACAGCATCCAATTGAATGAACTCATTTAACCATTGTTCTTTTTCATGCTTTCCAGCTCCCGAGTGCACACCGGAGGGACACCACGTCCTCCGCAACCCCTACCGCAGCACCAGGTTTGACTCACTGGAGCTGCAGCGAACGGCAAGTCAGGACCTGGTTTGTGACCACTCCTTGCCACCAGCATGGTACCGTTTCATGATCAACAACAGGCCTGCAGAAATGCCAACGAGATGTGTTGAAGTCAGTACGACTTAAGTACTAACCCTGGTGTACTTGAATAATTCCTTTGATGTAGCTTTCCTTTCCAGCCACCTCTATAGTCACATGGCCAGTAGACTGCAATGGGGTAGGTGAGTCATAATAGGAAAACCACTATAGTAGTAATAATAATAAATGTCATATCCATGGGCAGTAGTCCAAGACCAGGATTCTATTGGACAGGGAATTATTCAAACATAAAGTGTTTTCCAACTATAAAGAGAGATATGTAGTAATTCACCTTTTTTCAAGCAATTTTGTTGTTTTAAGAATGGATTCTGGAACCTGATTCTTTCCTCATATAGCTTTTTGTGAATTAGGAGAATGACCTTATTATGAAATCAGGAGAGAAAAATCAGAAAAATTAATATGAAAGGGAGTTCTTTAGTGATAGAGAAGGAAAAGCTAAATTTGAGTCTTTTTCCACTATTTCTTCTTTTATTTGGTTTTATAGCTATGCTAATAGCTTTCTAGAGGAAAAAAAGCTCTACCACATAAGATTACTCTCTAAAAAAGAAAAAAACAATAATTATCTGGTTTTATGTGTGTTTAATATGTATGACAATAATGCTTAACTTGCAATGATTGCTGCCGGAGTAACTTGAGACCCAAACTAAAGTCATTGCCATCTCAAATAGCCCAGCTGCAGGAGGTTAGAATAATTTCAAACTCACTGATTAACAAAATTATTCAGAAAATAATAAACTAAGTACCATAAATTATTTTAAAGGTGAAATATTCAGTCTGGAGTGCCTGGAAGTTTTAGTATGGAGTGATGCTACCCTAGATGGAGAACCTTCTTGAAATTATTGAACGATGTCTCATGCCCGTTCAAAATGAACCTGTGAACCTGTCACAATAGAAGTATATCTTAATAATCTAATGTCAAATTAAATGCTAAGAGATAATTGTTACATCTGTGGGATTCCTAACTCTCTGTATACACAAACCGTAAATCTAATTAACACGAACAAATTGGCATGATTATTATTGAAATATTCATTTAATGGCTGGTCATCCTTCAATATCCCACTGCATTATGAAATTTATTTTTACAAGTTGCTCTATAAGTGTGTATATATATCCTAGGAAATGATTTAATTTGTCATTGTACTTGAGCAAGTTTGAGTATGTAGTAATGCTTGACTGTTTGAGATTTCTTTCCAGAAATACACGCTTTGTTTCTTTTAATCTCTTCTCTAGAGCTTTTTATTCAGGTTTGTATAGCTATATTCATTAGTTTAGTTTCTTATCTTGTAACATAATTCTTGCCGATGGTTTCTTCATTATCCTCTGAAAGATAGTAAATCTCTGCTTTGCCATGCTGATGAAGGATTACATCTGTTAGATGTCACCTCTGAAAGAATATGCTTCTTTTAGATCTTCACCTTCTGAATCTGCCTCCACGTTCTATCCCTTCCACTTAATTAAATCATTGTTTAATTTGGTTTTCCATTTAATTTGAGCAAAACCTCTAGAACAAAATAATTTAAATTAATAGCTGCACAGCTTCCACTCCCTAATAAGCAGTTATTATTGGACATTCCAGCCTGGCTGGAGCGAGCTGATTTTAATTAAACAAGTCAAAGACAAAATCCTGAACAGACAGAAAAGAAAAGAGACCAAATAAAGCCCGACAATCCTGCTAGAGAGTTAAAAAGTACATTACTCCAGCACCTTGTAAAGTATATGCCTGGTGATATCTTGTTGTTACTGCACGGATACAATTAGCTGCTTATCGATGGATAAGATTAACTTCTTAATTCAAAGTAATAGTAGGTAAGGATTCTTGTCAGCCAATTGAGCTCAAAAGGGATTTAAACCATAATGGGGATTTAACCATCCTGCCCAGCTGGAGACAGAATTGCGGCAGGACAAGTAGAATGTGCAAGGAGGTGAGCTCCTCAGACCCATCTGCAGTGCATGGACAGGGGCAGCCAACTCCTTCAGACACCCTCTCAAAACATGTATTCTAAACCTTGCCACAAAGAAAGCTCCATAATAAAAATGTGTCACCATATCCATATAGGGTTTTTTACCATAGAAAATACTGTATTCAACAGAGAGCAGATCCAAATCATGTACAGAAGTTGTTTGTGCCTCAGTCTACAACCATAGAATCCCAGAATCCCAGACTGGTTTGGGCTGGAAGGGACCTCAAAGCCCACCCAGTCCCACCCCCTACCATGGGCAGGGACACCCTCCAGCAGCCCAGGGTGCCCAAAGCCCCATCCAGCCTGTCCTGGAACCCTGCCAGGGATCCAGGGGCATCCACAACTCCTCTGGGCACCCTGTGCCAGTGTCTCACAGGGATTAATGTTTTGCCTAATATCTAACCTAAATCTCCCTCCTTCAGTTTAAGCACATTGTCCGTTGTCCTGTCATCACATGTCCTTGTAAACAGTTTCTCTCCAGCTTTCTATGTCACAGCTAAAAGGCACAGTGACCTTTGTGAGGAAAAAATGAATAACAGCTCTTAAGAAGCTGCTTCTCATCCACTAATTTAACACACAAGTGAAAAACAGAGTAAAATGACAGAAGAAAAACCCAAAAAGCATTTGTGTCAAAGAGAGTGAAAATATTAATTGTATTCCTGATTTCTTCATCCCTTGAATGCAACTGCTGTCCATAAACTTATTCCTCCAGTGGCAAAATACTTTTGATTGAAATAGCTTTCCAATTTAGGCTTTGCCTGCTGAATTTCTCCAGGGGGTAATGAATGATCCCGACCTTCCTCCCTCTATTTCTTCCTCTCCTCTCCCCCTGCGTTACTGAAGGAAGCACAGCAATTACCAGATCCTGGGTTTGCACTCTTGGCCATAGCCACTTCCTCATCCAAACCCAAATCCTAGTAAGGAAAGCAACACAAATTTGCAATTTTTTTTTTTATCCCTGGGTATTTAGGCTGCTGCCTACAGGTTACAGACCATTTGTTCTTCAAGAACTGCCAAACTCACTGCAAAAGGCAAAAATAGTAAAGGAAGAAAGCATAGGGAAATTTTCACTTAGATTAAGGCTCGGTATTAAGGAGCAAGAAACAATGCAAGGACACAGCTAGGTCTAGTAGTGAAATGACCTTCAGAGGAGGAACATAAGTGACAGGAAAATTAAAGTTCAACAGAAGAACTATTAAAAGTGCAGAGAAGTATTTAACAGTCAACATAAGAAAAACACACATCAGTTACAAAACTTCAGGCTTCTGAATTAAAATAATACAGCTCACATACATCTGTATGCATGTATGTACACAAGTCCCACAAAAGGAATGAATGCTAAAAAGGGATGTGAGAGAACACAACTGGCCAATGTTATTGAAGATCTGCTCTCCAACCAGATGAAAGATCAATCTGTGGATTACAGAGGAGAGGCACACGCTGCTAACCATAGCACAAATCTAAATGCCACGCCATGCTAACGACAGGCAGGGCTTGCAACTCTGGCTCACCCCTTACAACAGAGCCAGAAACACTCCTGGAAATGCACTTCTTGCTCTCATTTACATGGGGGTTAAAAAAAACCATGGATGCTAGTCTGCAACCTCAAGGAAAAATGTCAATAAAGAATTCAATTATGCAAATAATAATTCGTTCTGGAGCCTGCAGTAATACTGCTGATACCACATGCCCGAGCTGGCTCCATTACTTCTCAAAGCACTGCTAATATTTCCAGCTTTAAGTGGGCAACTGCAAATACCACATGATAAGCTAAAAAGAAAGGGATTAAACCCAGAATCACTCCTAGAACAACTGTCACTATGAAACATTTGTCCTCTGAAACAGAGGTACTGTATTCCTTCAGTGGTGAGATTAATACAGTTAATGCAATTAGTACAGGTAGAGTGCTGAGCACTAAAATCATTGCACACCCACTGCCGAGGTGAGACGCTGGTCTCGCTGGTCTCCAGAACTACTGAAAGCAATATCAGAGTACCTCATTAGCCAGCAGTCCTCTCACAATTCCAATACCATTGGCTCACGTGCACAGTTCAGCATTTATATATGTGTGTATATGAAACGCTCATGCTACCTGGACTGCCACATACTCCACACACAGAGGTATGTCTATGCACAGCACCGCGCCCTGCCAGCTCAAGTTGGACCTCTCAGAGTAGCCACTGTTTTACTCATTGTTTCCTCCCAGCCTTAAGGCAGTGTCATGGTTTAACCCAGCCAGCAGCTAAAACAACCACACACCCATCCGCTCACTGCTCCCCTCCCAGTGGGATGGGGAAAGAATTGAAAATGGAAAAAAACCTCATGGATTGAGGTAATGGCAGTTTAAGAGGACAACAAGAGAAGATAGTAATAATTATTATTATAAGATAATATACAAGGCAAGTGATGCACAGCACCATTTCTCACCACCCAAAGTTGATGCTCTGCAAAACCCCATGCTGCCCCATCTTCCAGCCCACCCCCAAGGTGAAATATCAAACTTGATGTCATATGGTAAGGAATACCTTGGGCCAGCTGGGGTCAGCTGTCTTGTCTGTGTCCCCTCGCAGCTTCTTGGGCATCTCCAAACTTCTTGATGTCGGGGTAGGATGAGAAGCTGAACAGGCCTTGAGTGCTTGTCAACAACTAAAAAACATCTGTTATTGACATTATTCTCATCCTAAATCCAAAGCACAGCGCTATATCAGCTGCTAGAAAGAAAATTAACCCTAGCCCTGATGAATTCAGGAAGGCATCCCCTCACTATGGCTCACTCTATTTTAGGCAGTCCTGTTAACATGCATGGAAGAAGCCTCCAGTTGACCTCTTGCACCACATCAGGGGTCCATTTGCCCCAGGTGATTGTCTTTGTCCACAGCTGAATGTATTTGGAGGGAAGGGCAGGAGCAGGGGAATAGTTTCAGCTTTTAACGTTACCTGTCTCCAGCAGCCCGTCATTCAGGGACCTCTGGATTCAGACATGGGTTGTGTGAGACTTAAAAGTGATTTCTCTCCCATGAGCCAGCCCAGTCACCATCAATTTTATAATCCACAATCCTTCAGCAAGGGTTCCTATGGATATGACACTCTGTTCTGGATATGTCCAGTATTACCTGCCTGCGATGGTATATCCAATTTCCTTCCTCAGAAATTGCATTCTCTGAGTGAGCAAAACCATCTCCAAATTTGTATACGACCCAAATGCACGTACAACTGTAAATGTGGCACAACAAGGACATGTCGTGAAGTAAGAGCTGATGTTTTCTCAACAGTTGCATTTTTAACAGTAGAAATTTAATTTTTTGTATATATGTATACACACATACACACACACAAACAGTAGGCTCAAACATAGGCTTAAATGCAATCTTTTAATGTGACCTTAAATGCTAAGGTCACATTAAAGCATGTTAAATCTGACCTTCCTACAATGCTTAATATTGTAGCCCCTGGAGAAGCAGATTTATTTTCCCCCTACTCAGTTTGATTTCCTCCTCTACTTGAACTGTTGTAGAATATTTTATACTCAAAATACAATAGCTCAAGTGCATACTATTATTTTTTTATTTTGTTTCAATTTTTTATTTTGCTCTGAATCCAAGTCTACTTTGATTTGCAATTGTTTTAGCAACTTGAAAGCAAGTGACACTTTCAAGGTATTATTTCATGTTTTCATCTGTAATTCTCTTTCTCGCCTGCATACGTGAATACTCCAGGATCATAATGGTAGGTATGAAGAGGCTTTGTTTTTCTTGTTTGTTTTTCAGGCACACAAAATGCCTTCTGTAGAAATTACAATTACAGCCTCTATTGTTCAGAAGCATGTACTTAAAAGAAACACACGACAGGCACCGGTTTAATTGCTACTACAGATATTCCTGACGTAAACTGATTTCTGTGGAGTTCAGCCCCAGATTGAAATAAAAAAAAAAAGCCAAAAAACTTATTTACTTTAACTTACTACAATGAAATCAAAAAAACTAAGGCAAAGTAAAGTTTTGAGAGGATAACAGATGCAAAAATCACAATGCTTTAACTGCCAACCAACAGTATACCAAAAAGCCTTCCATCTCCATCTAACTAAAACAATGCATTTCTCACATATGGTGCTACTTATTTTTAACAGCATAATTTCAGTGCAATACCCAAGTGACAAGAACAATCAAGCTTGATTTCTTTGTGCAATTATAAAGAACCTTAGAGTGTTCAATCAATCAAACTAGTTGATTCTCCAAACCCCAACTAAATGGAAGGAGACATCATTGGATTAAACAATAATGATTTGTCCCATTGTTTTGGCAAAGGGGGAACAAATTTAATTTTTTTTCATTTAGGTTTTCTGAACTGAATTATTTAGATGATTAGCCGCTGCCTAATTATGAATCAAAAATACTTAATGAATGCTTACCTGCCGCATGGAGGTGCAGTGAAGATTAATTAGGTAAGGTTTATAAAATGCTTTGAAGATTAAAACCTTCACGTAATTATCATTGCATAAAGTACGAAAGGATACTGATCACTAAAGAAGCCTGACAACAGCCTGAAAACTCCTTTTTGGTGTAGGTAAGTTCTCCTTTGTGCAAACTGTGTCACTGGATACCAGTTGCAAGTCCCAGTAAACATGTCAGCTGAAGTGCTCGAGTGCATCTGATCTCTTACATGAAGTGCTGATCAGATGTTTGCTGCAGCTCTCCATCCAGGATGCTGTGTAATGACATGTAAGGGACCCAGACTCTGGATGGGGAGTGACTATTGCTCAACATGCTCAGAAGCAAATGGATGGGCTCTCGGCACGCACAACTTTCCCCGTGTTGCTGGTACTGTAGACTACTCTTCTTCCTGCTGAATAGCTTTCCTTCCAAATGAGAAAGGCTGATACTTTGCATGCCACAGCAAGAGTGCTGCAGTGCAGTCTATGTGATGGAGCTCACCTGGAGAACCCCAGCAAAGCTATTGTCTGAGTCTCACCACTGGCTAACCAGCAGATGAGCTCCTGTATGGCTCGGGAGTACGCTCCTCTGTGAAGGCAGCTGAATGATTCCTCTCCTTCATTTTGGAACTGCTGCTGAACTGTGGTGTGAGATTCCCACAGCTTTATGCTATTCTTAGAGCAGCAATGACTGTAGTTATTGCAGGTAAATGCTGCATCTTAAGTGCCAATCATTTGCTACCTCTGTATTCAATTTTCTGGTTACTCTCTCGAATGACTGCCACAAAATTTAGTGCAAATTATGCCACAGCTGGGACTTGGAAATTTTGGCTCTTTGAAGCCTCTTCTCCTAGACATTTTTTTTTATATTTTTTTTTTTAATATATTTTTTTCTTGGGTTGGTTTTTTGGGTTTGTTTTCCCCATTCCTATCTGTACTGCTCATTGAATACATGAATATACATTTGCCCTTGCCTTCCTAGATCTGTTTTCTAATTCACAGAGGACTCACGCAGCGAAATCCTTTCGGCTAGCGTGGGGCAACTCGCCTGACTGAGATGGACAGGATGGAGCTCAAAGCAGGAAATACATGTGTGTATGTTGTAAAGCTGCCAGGAAAACAGAAAAACCTGACATGCACCAAAATTCTCCCTTGGCTGCCCTGTGCTATCGCAGTTTGTTACAAGAACTTGCTTTCTCACACTCTGACTTACCCCGGGTGTGAATTCAGTCGAAGGGTTCGTTATTGCTTGTAATTTGTGCACATTACATAATAAACTATTTCACTCCAATGCTTCCAGTTGCAAGGCTCTCCAGAACAAACCAGGGTGCTGCAGATCACAGTGGGGGGTTATCAGGAAGACTGCACACAAGGCAGGCGGCTTACGTCAGCGGTGCTAATCCCTACTTTTCTCCAGCACTGAAATTCCTCAAAGGCTTGTGGGGAGGATAAAAACCAAAGAGGGAGAAAATCACTGTCCTCTTATTTCAGCCTTTTATTTTTTCTGCCTCAATGTTGTAACAGAGGATGCAGACCCACTTTTATGCACAGATACGTCTTTTCTCCCAGCCAGGATGCACTCACATCTCTCCATTTATCTACATGGCCCATAGCATAGTGGATAGATGGGTGTCTCATTAATGAACTTATCTTTTCAGCACTGCTGCAAGGCAGGGAAGTGCTATTACCATCTCAGCCACCTCTACCTCCAGTTTAGAGATAAGGAAGTGAGGTGCACAAAGACTAAGTGATTTTCCCAAGGTCAGGCAGCAGCCAGGGAAACTGAGGCACCGCACGTGCCTGGCAGAGGCAGCCTCAATGGGGCAGCACTGAAGTGTTGGTGACAGTTACATTGGTAAAAGCAAATAGATGCAACAGCTCAATCTGAGCAGCAAAAGGTCTTCCACAGAACATGGTTTGAGTGGCTTTTTCAGTGTGTTCAGCTCTGAGACACAGGCATTTGCAGGAGATCAGGTCACCTCAGAGCAATGAAGGTCACTTTTCAGTAGCTAAATGTCAGTAAATTGTGGCAACAGCCCTTTGCAGCAGGTGTTAGCAGCACTGGGAATGCTTCCCATGGTGTGAGCGGTGCCGGCATCCCTCCTCCTCCTCCTTCTCAGGCGGCAAGCACTGGTGCCAGCTGTGGGGTCAGTGGGAGCAGGGAGTGCCCCGTGAGGGATGAGTAGGCTGCCCTGTGTCTTCTTACCAAACTGTTTTCCTTCAGGGCTTCTGCTCTGGATAAATTTTGCTCCACTCTTCTGTGTGGTTACAAGCGTATGCTCGCGAACGTGCTTTGGAAACAGGTCACTTCACATCAGATCCCACTGTCCAAGTCAGAATTTCATCAGGATACAAGGTTCCCAACATCTGTGTTTTGCCCAGCAGAGAAATCACTGGTGTCCCCAAAAGCTCTAAGTAAATAAACAGAACAAACCCCTTAAATAGTTCCATAGGATGTGGCTTTTAAATAAAGGAATAGATTCATCCAAAATTCCACAGAAAAGCACTTTTATGCTGATCTCCTCTTCTCCATCGCTAGTGCACTGCCGGCATGCTGCTCCTCTGTGGGAACATCCACGGGGGCACTGGGGACAAGGGCACCGAAACAGGAAGGTGGCATCAGCCCCTTCTGCTCTGCCACTGCCTCATTTCTAGGGGAAAAACCGATTTTGGACAATTTAAATGTTTTTAGAAGCCTGGCAAGAAGTAGCTATCAATGGAAGTCAGATTTTTTTGTCACACCATGTGCTTTACTTCCTTCCAGCACTTTTTTGTTTTCTCTGGGTGTACAGCTTCCCCTGTCCCTGCTTTCCAGCCTGCAGATCTCCCAAGTAAAATTCAACCGGAGGGCACTTAAGGGTGATGAAATAAATTTATCCTTTGACTTCACCACTTCCTCTGCCATCACCAAAAAAAGAATAACTCCAATCTTAAAAAGCAAAGCAGCAAACCTGGACCAGTGGGGAAAAACAGTAGAATCATATTTTTTTCCAACATGATATATAGCTAAATGTTCACACTGGGAGGAATCCTGTCCCCTGTGTCAGGCTGCTAGAGATATTTCACTATCTCTGGCTGAAGAAATGCAAAGCAATGGCAGCAGTCATGCTCTGTGGAATATGACTGATATCTGAGAGTAAATTATTGTCAGTGTTTGGTAATAATTTCCCCTCTAATACCTGTATGCTTTGCATATTGGCAAATCATATGTAACAGTGCAGAATAACAAGTTACCATTGTAATTGGCTCTGTATATTTTATTAGGCTCTGATTATGCCTAATCTCCTCACTGAGGTACTTAAATTAAAGAAAACTTTGGATTGTCATGTCCCCTTTAGTCAGCGAAAAGAGCCTGACAGGTACAGAGGGCATTTCAGAGCTGAGATGCCTGAACATCCATCTGTAAGTTAGGAAAGGTACAGCTGGTGCAGTCTCTCCCAGCTGTGACTCAAAATGCCATAGTTTAAACTATGTAGGACCAAACCTTTCTGCTTTGGGATGTCCTGTGTTGAGGGTAGATAGAAGCCTAAAGGACAAAAATCACAGAAAAACTGATCAAATCATATATATCCTGTACATGTGTTTCACAGACTGGTTTGGGTGGGAAGGGACCTCAAATCCCACTCAGTCCCACCCCTGCCATGGGCAGAGACACTCCCCACCAGCCCAGGGTGCCCAAAGTTCCATCCAGCCTGGCCTGGAACCCTGCCAGGGATCCAGGGGCAGCCACAGCTCCGCCGGGCAACCGTGCCAGGGCCTCATCACCAGCATATATCCATATTTCATATACGTGTTTCCCTTCAAGAGTGAAATCTAACATCTTCTCCCCCTTTGTGCTCTGCCAGCTTTTGTTTTCCTCTGCCCCAGATGGAGCATGGATGGGAATGGCCAGTTGATGTGGCCCAAAGTGTGCCTTCCGGAGAAGGGATCTACCCCACTTTCAACCTTTCCATACAGACAAACCAAAATAGAGGAAAATACTTTGGAATCCAGTTATTGTTTTCTTTGAGACTTTTATCTGTGCAAAGACACTTCTCTAAACTGAGCAAGACATTTTCATGCCCACCTACACAGCTTTTTTACTGACCCTTCAAGTTCAAAGTCTTGAAACAAAGTTCTCCACACTCAAAGTCTGGGGTTTTAGTGATTCTCCACAGGGCCCTGCTGCGTTTGCTGTAAACAGTTTCTTTTGTGTGTATCCTCAGATGAATAAATGTGGGACACAAGCTCCAGTGTGGCTGTCGCTGAAGTCTGAATCCCTGCCAGCTCCCGGTGAGAGCAAGCGGCTCACGGCCTGTGCTACCTGGCAGGTCTTCTTCGGAGGCACCAAGGACTGCTGCTTGTTTCGGATACCCGTCGCTGTCAGGAACTGCGGCCAATTCTTTGTGTATCTCCTGCAGCCTACTCAAGGATGCATGGGCTACTGCGCAGAAGGTGGGGATCGGGGCAGTATTTATCAATAAGATTGCATATGCCTCTCTGGCTGCGTGTTCAAAGGTGCTGGTATTGCAATGCACACCTCAGTGACCTTGTGAGTCAAGCATCGCTCCCAGTTAGATGTAGACTGTGTAGGAAATAAATCAGCGGTGGTCCAAGGTGTTCCTGAGGAACAGCTATTATCGCTGGCTCAAAATGTGTGTACTACTGAAGTGTTCTTTGCTTGGTTACAGTTCACATGTAACCTTTCCTACTGTCTTTGGCTCCTCCACTTTGGTTTGAAGTTGCACAGCCAGTGAGCAGAGGCATCTTGGTTTTATTGAGGCACTGTATCCAGGATACTGCATCTAAGGTCTGTTCTTATCTTTGGTAATCCTGTATTACCCCCCCAAAACAAGATAATTCTGAAACTGGAAAGAAAAAAAACCCACAAACTGATAACATCTTTTCCGTGACATTTATATAATTACTCTCATCAGAAATAATTTTCAACCTACTACAAGAGATCTAACCTCTGTTTGGTAGCTAGGAAACAAAGGGAGTAGCAGAAAGCAATTGCTCACTCCGTTAAACCTTCTGAACTTCAGAGCATGTTCAGGTGTATATGGATTTAGGCAGAAAAGACATGCCTTTCTCAAAAGGAAAAATTACCTTTATACTTCCTTTTCAGCATTTTTGGACAGAGACATGACATGCTGAGGAACTCAGATTATCATCTTTCAATCAGGCAAAATTCAAGCTTAAATAAATTTTGAAGAGGGAGATATCTGTTTTCTTATCTTTATCAATATTTTAACACTCCCGTATGAAGGAAAGGGTGGGGAAAGGCTCACAGAAAGTGAGATTAATTCACTATTTGAAATAAAATATACCCATTAAAATAAATGTAACCGCTCTTTAATTTCCATGATTTTGTCTCAGAAATGACTTTTTAACCAAATGCATTTTCCAGTTTAAGCTCAGGTCATTTATACTGTAAGATTTCAACTACCCTTGCTTGAAGAATTGTTTTACCAGTGCTTCTTGGGTGACTAATTTTCTCCCTTCTTTTGATCCATACTATCTTTGTAATGAAAATCTGCATGCATTTTGCATAGAAGAAAGTTGATCCCTTTCCATCTGTCCCAAACCAATGACCTTCTGCCTTTTTCTTAACGGTGTTATTGAAGCTTTCACTTTTTTCCTAGCCATTTCCATGAGGTTCACAGAATCACAGAATCGTAGGGGTTGGAAGGGACCTCGAGAGATCATCGGGTCCAACCCCCCTGCCAAAGCAGGCTCCCTAGCTCATATTGCACAGACAGGCATCCAGACGGGTCTTGAATATCTCCAGAGAAGGAGACTCCACCACCTCCCTGGGCAGCCTGTCCCAGGGCTCTGTCACCCTCACTGTGTTCAGCTCTCCCAAATCTTTAAATTATTGTCTTTAGGGCATTTTTTCATTAGCATGTATTGGATGGAAAACACCCATAGCTGAGTTTTTTTACTGCAGTTGTTAACTCACTATTTTAAATTCATCTGTGATCATGGAACCACATCCTATGCAGCAGGGTCCAGCTGGTACCATCACAGCTTCTTGCCGGTGTTGATGGCCCAGCCCCATCCGCTGGAGGCTGGGGGGCAGGACACTGGTCAGCACTTTTGAGCTGCAAACCAAAATGAATGAAGAAGCTTCATAGCTGGCAGAAAGGACATGGCTGGGAAAAGCGGCATACACACTTGCAATTCTGCTCACATCCTCCCATGAGACAATCACCTAACTTTGTCCTTCTGGAATAATTTCCTGCAGAAAGTCATGATGTGAGACACAGTTTGAGGCAGCTTCCCTTAGAAATGAAAAAGAAAAGGCTATCATCAGCTGGCCTTTATTCATATATTCAGTGACTTGTTTCTGTTTCCTACCTGTTTTTATTTGCCGTAGACAGACTTTTACATATTGGTTCTTCATTCTGCTTCGTACCTTATTCTCTTGGGCTTCTGTAATATTTTCTACACTCCTCCAAACGCTTCTTAATTTATCCCTTCAAAGCTTCCAAACCAGCTCCATGTTCCTTTTGAGTCTGGGTCTCTAGAGATGAAAGAACATCAGCCTACAGTATTATACATCCCTTTGTTTTTTACTTTCTAGGAGAGTTTAACAGAAAGAAAAGTTTCAGACTTCATTGCTTCTTGAAGCCTATAGAAAGCAAGCTGTATTTTTAGAGCAGTGGCATTATTCTGGGCAAAGGGAGAAAATATTGAGCAGATTCAGCCTAGGTATGTCCCAGAACAGCCTGGAAAGGATCTTCACAGCACGGCACTGTGGGCTGGGTACTTT